>JAKCOX010000055.1:1467138-2739638 GCA_022605575.1 Laterallus jamaicensis coturniculus
AAAAGGCAGTTATGTTATTCTCAGTTGAGCAGAGGAATTAGGTACAAGAGTAGAAGGAAATGCAGGAGGACAACAGCAAAGCCTGAAGCAGGAAACATGCTTCAAGGCATCCAAAATAATTCATGAATAATTCTATTTTCTCTGAAAATAGAATAAGCTATTAAAAAAATGTAATAAGTGACCTTAAATAAGTTTGCACCAAATTGGGAGGAGCTGTTGACTCCATTGAGGGTGGAGAAGCCTTGCAGACAGACCTGGGCAGATTAGAGAGCTGGGGAATCACCAACAACGTGAAGTTGAACAAGTGCCAGATTCTGCTGCACCTGGGAACAGGCAACCCTGGCTGCACATACAGACGGGAGAATCAGATGCTGGAGGCCAGCCATGCAGAGAGGGTTTTGGGGGTCTTGGCTGACAGCAAGATAAACACGAGCCAACAGTGTGCCCAGGCAGCCAGGAGGGCCAACCTGCTGTACACCGTGCTGGTGTGGCCTTACTTTGAGTACTGAGTGCAGTTTTGGGCTCCACAGTACAAGAGGGACATGAAACTATTGGAGTGTCAAGAGCAGGGCAATGAAGATGGTGAAGGAGGGAAGAGGCGGTCACAGGCACTCATCCTGATGGGGGACTTTAACCAACCAGACATCTGCTGGGAAAACCACACGGCGACCTGCAAGAGATCCAGGAGACTCCTGGAGTCTGTAGATGACAACTTTCTGGTTCAAAGAGTTGATAGACCGACCAGAGGAGATGCATTGCTGGACCTGGTGCTCACCAGTGTGGGGGAGATCATTAAAGGTGTTAAGGTTGGAGACAGCCTGGGCTGCAGCTACCATGCCTTAGTTGAGTTTGTGATCTCAAGGGATGTGGGCCTGGTGAAGAGTGGGATCAGGACCCTGAATTTTAAGAGAGCAAAATTTAGGCTGTTTAAGGACCTGTTGAACCAAGATCTCCTGGGAGGTGGTCCTTAGAGACAGAAATGTTGAGGACAGCCGGCTGCTCTTTAAGGATGCCGTTCTGAGAGCTCAAGGGCTCTCCGAATAAGAAAGTGGGCAGGAGGGGCAGGAGGCCAGCATGGCTAAGCAAGGACCTGATGGTCAAACTGAGGGAAAAGAAAGGCAAATACAAGCTCTGGAAGCAAGGGGTGTGTAGTCTGGAAAGAATACAGGGATGCTGTTCGGACTTGCAGAGACGGGGTCAGGAAAGCCAAGGCGCAGATGGAACTGACCTTGGCAAGGGATGTTAAAAACAACAAGAAGGGATTTTACAGGTACATTGGCCAGAAGAGACAGGCCAAAGAGAACATACACCCCCCCTCTTAGTAAATGAGAAAGGAGAATTGTCTGCAACTGACGAGGAGAAGGCTGAGGTACTGAATGAGTTCTTTGCTCAGTCTTCTCTGGCAGCCAGGATTCTCATAATTCTCAAGCCGCAGAACATTGCATCCCTAGAACTCTAGGTGGGAACTGGGGGAGTAAATCCCCCCTCACTGTAAGAGCAGAGCAAGTCTGAGACCGCCTCATGAGACTGAATGTCTACAAGTCTATGGGGCCGGATGACCTGCATCCCAGGGTCCTGAAGGAGCTGGCTGATGTGGTTGCCGAGCCGCTCTCCATCATATTTGAAAAGTCGTGGCTGTCAGGAGAGGTCCCTGGGGACTGGAAAAAAGGTCATGTAACTCCCATTTATCAGAAAGGGAGCAAGGAAGAGCCAGGGAATTACAGTCCAGTGAGCCTCACCTCTATGCCTGGGAAGATCATGGAACAGATCCTCCTGGATGACATGCTGGAGCACATGAGGGAAGAGCGTGTGATCCAGGACAGCCAGCACGGCTTCACCAAGGGAAGGTCGTGCCTCACCAATCTGGTGAATTTCTATGATGGAGTGACAGCATCGGTAGATAAAGGGAAGGCGACCAATGTCATCTACCTGGACTTGTGCAAGGCCTTTGACACAGTCCCCCACCACATCCTTATCTCTAAATTGGAGAGATGTGGATTGGATGGGTGGACCATCCAGTGGATAAGAAACTGGTTAACAGACTGTAGCCGGAGGGTGGTGGTCAATGGGTCTATGTCCAGGTGGAGGTCGGTGACAAGCGAGGTCCCCCAGGGGTCTGTCTTGGGACCGGTTCTCTTTAACATCTTTATCAATGACATCGATGATGGAATTGAGTGCACCCTCAGCAAGTTTGCATATGACACCAAGCTGAGTGGTGTGGTCAACACCCTAGAAGGAAGCCATCCAGAGGGATCTTGACAGGCTGGAAAGATGGGCCCGGGTGAACCTAATGAGGTTCAACACTGCCAAGTCAGGTGTTGCACTTGGACCAGAAGAATCCCAGACATAGATACAGACTGGGAGAAGAGCTTCTTGAGAGTAGCCCTGCTGAGAAGGACCTGGGTGTCACTGTGGATGAGCCAGCAGTGTGCTCTTGCAGCTCGCAAGGCCAATGGTATCCTGGGCTCCATCAGAAGAGGGGTGGCCAGCAGGGACAGGGAGGGGATTGTCCCTCTCTATTCTGCCCTCGGGAGGCCCCACCTGGAGTACTGTGACCAGATCTGGGGCCCCCAATACAGGAAAGATGTGGAACCGTTGGAGAGGGTTCAGAGGAGGGCCACAAAGATGATTAGAGGGCTGGAGCACCTGCCCTACAAAGGAGAGGCTGAGGAAGCTGGGCTTGTTCAGCCTGGAGAAGAGAAGGCTGCGGAGGGACCTCATAGCAGCCTTCCGGTACCTGAAGCGAGCATACAAACAAGTGGGGAATCAACTTTTTAAAGGGCAGATAATGGCAGGACAAGGGGGAATGGATTAAAGCTAAAGGAGGGAAGGTTTAGATTGGATATTAGGGGGAAGTTTCATACAGAGAGAGTGAGGAGGTGCTGGAACAGGCTGCCCAGAGAAGTAGTGGATGCCCCGTCCCAGGAAGTGTTCAAGGCCAGGTTGGATGGGGCCCTGGGCAACCTTGTGTAGATCCAGGCCTGAGGTTGGTGGCCCTGCCTGTGGCAGGGGGTTGGAGCTCTATGATCCTTGGGGTTCCTTCCAACCCTTGCCATTCTATGATTCTATGATTCTATGTATGAGGAGACGCTGCAGTCCCGTGGTTTGTTCAGCCTGGAGAAAAAGAGGCTGAGGGAAGCACTCATCATGGCCTATGGCCTCCTGATATGGGGAAACGAACAGACAGGTGTTGACCTCCTCTCCTTGGTGAACACTGATAGAACCCAAGGGAATGGTATGAAGCTCGGACAGGGGAGGCTTAGGCTGGATATTAGAAGGAGGTTCTTTACTGAGAGGGTGCTGAAGCACTGGAACATGCTCTCCAGAAAAGGGTCACAGCACTGAGCTTGACTGAGTTCAAGAAGCATCTGGACAATGCATTCAATCACATGCTCCAACGTGTGTAGAGCCAGGAATTGGACTTGATGATCCTTATGGGTCCCTTCCAATTCAGGACATTCTGTGATTCTGTAATTCTATGCAACTGAGATGAGCAGGTGTTGACAGAAAACACATCTTTAGACATTGTGAGCAAATCCTGATTCCTTTCATTCATCATGTGTATGTTCCTTAATTCAAAAGATAACAAATTCCTTGCCCCCCCCAATTTAGAAGATGAATGGGAAAAAGAGATGTTTTGTATATTGCAGAGATGGTAAGAGAAACAAATAAAAGTATTCATAGGCATTAAGTATTCTATGTATTGTATAAGTATCTATTGCCTTATTATATACAATTATATACATAATATGTAAAATAGTATTTATATAATATAATCTAGAAAAGTTCTTAGTCCGATTACTGAAAGAATTTGTACAGGAATATGAATTTCCCTACAAATCCAACCATGGTGTCTTAATACTCCAAAACATCACTTAAAATGACAGTAAATGTAAGACCACTTGAGTAAAATTTGCATACAATGGCACACTTGCTATCTGCACAGACAAGCAAACCCAGAGAGCCTCATCTCCAGATGTATCATTTAAAGTGGCATTCTTCTCTCTTCCTGTAACATAGAAACCAATAAAGAACTACTGACATGAAATGAAGTCAATGAGAATCTGGCAGTTACAGAGGAATGTCTTAGCAATTCCCTGTGCTGGTTTTGAGAAAGAAGTTACAGGAGTCTTCATGTGGTTTAATGAATATGCTACTTCCTAGTCTGGCACAAATTATTGTGTATTTTCTGACTTTTTACCTCCATTTGGCAAAATGCCTTTCAACTGAAAAAAATGCTGAAACAAATGAACCAATCTCATTAATTCAAATGGTCATCACAGTTAGAAATGCACTCACTCTGACTTGGAACAATATGCATGATACGCAAAAACGAAAAGGTTTAGGTTTTTTGTTGGGTGGTGGTGTTGTTTTATGACTGAAAACATTATTGCTTCTATTTTTAGTATATTTTGGTCTATTTTTATCACTTACTGGATGTCTCCCACAATCCTGGGAGTGCATGAGTTTTGAGCAGTGCTGACTGCACCTGAACTCTACAGTACCTATTAAATGTTTCATAATGATTTTGTTTACTGCCTTTTAACCCTGTTGCTCAGTGCACTTTCACGTTCCCTGTTACAAGTTTTGCAGCTCAGCTAGGGAACAATGAACACCATAGGGTGGATGTCAGGTGTTGTACACCTAGGGCAACAAATGTAAAGAAAATACCAGTAAAAAATTTTATTTACTGCTGCAACTGAAGAACTTCCCATTGTTGCTGCCACCCTTTTTTGTGATGACAGCCCCACACATGACCCAAAGGACAGATCTCCCCTAGGTTTTCTCTTACATGTCACCTCATCTGTTTGGGTCTCATCAGCAAAATCTCGTGTTTGTATTTGCTTTATTCTGGCCAAACCATAGTTACCTGGCTTTCAAGTACATCTGTACATTTTTTCCTCTTGTGCTGATGGTTTTCAACCTTTGTTTAACTTTAATTACTTTATGTTATTATCTTAGCCCACCAGGAAGTTAACAGTAACACAGACAAGTTGCTTGATATAATCCTTCAGTTCTTGTTAAAATTATTACCTTGTTTGTTTTAGTTAAGAGAAATACAAGTAACTATCTCCAAATTCTTTAATCACTGCTCCTGAGATAACAGTCTAGTTCTTAAAGTACTTTCCTTTGCAATGTGACCAACGCTGCCACCACCACACCCAACTTCTTCAGTCCCACCCTGCCTCGCAATTGACTCTATCATAGCACCAGCGTTGTATTCGCATTTTCTACAGTATCATGCATTCCTTCCTTCTGCCTCTTCTGCCATTGTTTTTGTAGGCATTGTGCCCTTGCCATTTTCTTCATTTTATTGCAGGAAGATGTCAGAAATGCAATTTAGCTAGGTAACACATCCAAGAACTAACTGGCAACAAGTAAGCCAAAAAGGGTCATCCCTTTTCACGGACAGGCAAATAGACTCGCATGTCCACAGTCAAGCTTATAAACCCCAGGAGCTTCCAGATCTTCCAGTTAAGCCTGGTATTACATTCTACATATTTTCTTTGACAAAGAAGTGGTTTCCCAAATGTATGCTACATTTGAAGTCATCAAAGGGAAGAGTATTTTGAGCGTGCCTCAAATATTGGTTCAGGAATTAAACACATTCCCTTTAACACTGTAAAATTTTCAGTTTGAGTTTGTCTGCTTGCACCTTTCAGACCTTTGTCTTTGTTTTGTTTATTTCAATGAGAAAAAGAACCATTTAGTACCAGTATTTTTATTTTACTTCTCTATTCAAGTAATCCAGTCATATCTCCATCTCTTTCCTATAGGCTAAACCACTGAACTCTATCATTCACTCACACATTTTCTCCAACTCATGGACAGTTTCCTAGTTCTCTTTGGAATGATTCCCATTTTTCAAAATGCAAATGCTATGCACCCTCAGGTGTTATTCACAAGTTTTCTAGGCAAACCCACCTCCTATATATTTACTTATTCCTCTTTTTCAAGAATTAGTAGTGTGGCTACTCTGGTAGCCACACTGTAAGCTCAGGTTCAGTGTTTCTGTTCCGATGTGTGAATCTTGGAAGAAGATGTTTCAAGGGACAAAAAAAAATCTCCCGCCACATTTTAGAGAAACAGTTCCCCTTCTGTGTTCCTGAAGCAGTCACTCTTCACTTGCCTTGCTTAAAAGCATACACTGGTCAAATTTACCATCATTCTCCTTTAACCTATCTTTCAATTGTGTCTTTCACCATCTGTGTAAGGTGTAGCAGAAAATGCAGTTCCTAGAAACAACTGCTAATGATGTCTCCCAGTTGGTAAATATTTTTAAAGATCTGACACATTGTTAATTGTATCTCAATGGCTTTAACATGTGTTCTCCTCATTGCATACAATGCTATTAAGAAAAAATATATCAAGCAGTATTAAACACTGAACAAAAATCATTACCTTTACTAAGCAAACCTGAATCTTATCAAGGGATGAAACAGAATCTGGCTCGCAGCTTTTATTTTTCATTTAACAGTTCTGATGAATGTTAACTATATATTCTTGACTTTTAACTAATTCATTTTTCCTTCCAAAATTTGTAACTAACAGTGACTACTGAACTTAAAGATCACAATCTGGTTCCAGAATGAATTTAGGGATTCAAGTTACAGAGGTACAATACATGACTATGAGGCAAACAGGGACATAGAGCCACTGCCAAAGTGTGGGCTTGTGCAATCTCTCTGAAATAGAGTACAAAACAAGCTGTGTTCAAGCCATTTCCTTTATGTTATTAAACTTTAAAATGATCTTGATCTGAAAAGACAATATTTCTATGGTAGTGCAGAGAAGAAATTATCAGCAACATATAAGAAAGTTATCTGGAAACTGCAAAACAGCTGTGTCAATCTATGACAGACATGATCTAATACAGTAAAATATTTCATGAAGTCATTAATTTTAAAAAAGAAAGGTCTTACCACAAAAATATTTCAAAGGCAAGCTTAATGACATCTTTTTATTCTTTATTTTTTCTTTTTAAATAGACACATGAAAGTCCCGATACAAAAATTTCAAATGATAATCGCTCTTTCTTGTCTCAGCCAAAGCTTCTCCCTCTCCTTATCCTCCTTAAGTACAGAATCCACCTACAAGGTTACAGGAAATAGTGAGGACATTGATCTGGTCTCAAGCATAATAATCTCCTACTTTTTGCTGAAAAACTATCAGAAAACAACCAGTCAGGGAATTAGAAAGACAAGAGCAAACCGAATGGCCACAACTTGAGAGACGATACTGTGCATTTTGTGGACTACAACAGTGAGACCTCTGAAGAGAACAAAGTTTCCTCTGTCTGAATATAGCCAGCCAAGGCCAGCAGCCAAAATAACCAAATAGCCTAACAGTACTTTTACAGTAAATTATATAATTTCACAGTTGCAGATTGTATTACCAGGTTACATCATATTTTTGAGCTAATGACTGCAAGTCCTTGTTGAAAAATACTGTTATGTGCATACTGTAAAAAAGTGTGTAGCTGAGCTATGTCCTGAAAACTTATCCTGTGTTTTACAGTTCATAATTTCATGCACATTTTACTATAAAATAGTAAAATATAATAATATAAAATCTAATTTTTACTCAGAAAATTAATTACTTGAATCAGATATATGCTACCTAGAAAATTAAAAAATTAAGCCAAACCAAAGCACACTGCCATAAATTGTTTAAATACAGTTAGTGCTTACTACATGTGTTAGTTGGGAGAAGACGGAAAAGCCAAATGCTGTTTGTTTCAGGTTTTTTTAATAAATGGCACTATAATCACAACAAAGCAGGAATATATTAATGAAATTCATGCAATTAACTAGCTAATATCAGGAAAAGTGTGATGCAAAAGATCATCTTTAGTCATCATGCAAACAGTCTTCTAGGGGTCACACAAAGTGATGGCAAGTTCAGACTCTAGCCAAACATACAAGCCAATTCCTCTAAAGAGGATTTATAGTGTTTGTGCAATTCATGCGAGGATAGGAATAATTTCTGTTGTTAAATACACTACATACAACGTTCATTCAAAGTTAGAGTGCTTAAACATACCATAAAATGGTACCAGTGATTTTAACAAAGGGATCGCAACTGACTGAATCAGGGAAACTGAGCCTAATATGGGGCTATCTGTGACTACACATTTAAAAGTACTCAACTGATTGATCTACAAAGTATATTTTATAATCTTTTGACTTTGATTTGACTCTTAAAAGTATAGGTGGAGAACGTGTAAGATTCTGAGAATTTAAATGAGAAAAGATTGGAGGTCTTGAAGCAGTAAAGACATTAAAGGAAAATGAGACAAGGCCAAAGGAATGTAGCATTAAGTAAAAGGCAACAAGAGGGTACAATATTGCTTAGCCAGATTAACACTTATTGCACATTATCTAAACACCCCCAAATAACATAAACTCATACATTTTAGAGTAAAGAAGATCTTAAACTCTTAACTTGTATACAGCAGTCTTGACAAAAAAAAAACCAACTCCAAAACACCAAGGGCAAGGAAAATAAACGGCTCATTAAATGTATATTCTGGAAGGGGGTGAAAACACTATCATGTTATTCATCTTATTTCCATTTCCAAGAGAGTTTTCAAGATTGAAGGCAAATATATCATTCTTGATTTACTTATTCATAAACTAACTAGGGTATTTAGGGCAACATCTGCCTGAATTTACAACCAACTGTTCTCTCCAGCCACAAATTTTAAATAAATCTTCTTGGGTTTAAAAATTAAGATAACAAATCTCCTCTGGATTTAACTTCCAGTGGTGTCAGTATCCAACAAGAACAAAGAAATAAATGTACTCTAACACACATTTTAAAATATTTTATTTATTTTTCAGAGACGGTTTCTCATGCAACCAAAAAATGAATGCTGCTTTTTCCTTCAATGCATGTTTTACTTGCCTGCACTCCTTACTTTTCAGTCCCATTAAAAAAGTCAATAGTTTGACTGTTTAATCCAGATTTGTTTCAAGGGAATCTAATCTCTATATAATCAGATGCTTTTCTCCGTTGGGTAGATTTAAGACTCTAAAAAGCTAGGTTATATCCTAACATTTTCATCTTCCTAACCTTTTCACCTTACCGCACAATCCAAGTCTACTAAAAGTGTTTGACTATAACAATACAGCTAATGTGGTAAGAAAGCACAGACAGAAAGCTGCTGATTTTATGGTAGCATCGTTAGCATTAGAGAGCCAACTCTCAAAGGGGAAAAAAAGAAATACCCATGAGCCTCTTTTAGACTGCTCCCCGTAATTCCTTATGCAACAGAAAGGAGTTTATCCCAGATGATTTTCATTTCTCTGTGTTCAGGTACAAAGTTCTTGGTTTCAGTGCAAGGCACAGAAATTCACATGGATCACTGAAGTGGCTTAAAGAGCATGTAGCATCCACCCACCCTACGCACTATATAGCTATGACATTAGCAGGCCGAAGGAGGTGATCCTCCCCCTCTACTCCATGCTGATCAGGCCCCACCTGGAGTATTGTGTCCAGTTCTGGGCTCCCTGGTATAAAAAAGACAGGGATCTCCTGGAGAGAATCCAGAGAAGAGCTACAAAGATGATTAAGGGCATGGAGCATCTTCCCTATGAGGAAAGGCTGGGTAAGCTGGGACTGTTCAGCCTGGAGAAAAGAAGTCTAAGGGGGGACCTAATTAATGTCTATAAATATCTTAAGTTCGGGATGCAGGGGGAAATGGCTGGCCCCTTTTCAGTGGTCTGTAGAGACAGCACAAGGGGCAATGGCTGTAAATTGGAGCATAGGAAGTTCTGCACTAACATGCAGAAGAAATTTCACACAGCAAGAGCGACAGAGTACTGGGACAGGCTGCCCAGGGAGGTGGTGGAGTCTCCATCTCTGGAGAAATTCAAGACCCGTCTGGATGCCTATCTGTGCAATATGAGCTAGGGAGCCTGTTTTGGCAGGGGGTTGGACCCGATGATCTCTTGAAGTCCCTTCCAACCCCTATGATTCTATGATTCTAAATACATCTGCCAACTGTATGTCATGGGATAGGACCTGCTTAGTTAAACTCTCATAATCCCATGGTTACTCTGATTTTTCAAGCATCTGACATTCACAGCTCTCCTCTCTCACCATTTCATTCATCTTGGCAGACAGCTCTGCAGGAATGACCAGCAGCAGCTGTGTCTGCAGATCCTGGCAGTGGATGACCACAGGCTCTGACAATACACACTGGAGATAACAAGCACTGCCTATTTCAGTGTGCTCTCTCCAGGCTTCTCAGCCAAAAACCAGTCACAATACGGAAGTTTCAACTAAAATAACAAACAAGACACAAAATAAAGTAGCACTCTGCCTTCTAGAAGAGGCCAAAGACTTTTAGGACAAAGTAGAGGCCCAACTCATTGAGAATAGAGAACTCAATAAATCAGGTTCAAATTATTAAAAACAAACAGCTTAAGCTATTAAAAAGACTTTAAAACAATCTTTAAAAATAAGTAATAGAGTGCCTTACAGATAGTCATGAGCCCTAAGAGGATTCTTTGCAATTTTATTAGTGGAGAAAGTTCTAATAATACCCATTCCACTGTTAGTAGCAAGCAGACAACTACAGATTTATGTGAAGAAAGCATGAAACACTTCTGATCAATTTATAACCTGTACATTGAGGAAAAGCAAGAGTTTATTACCGCTCAGTTTTTAAGCACAGAAGAAAACATACCTTCATAGTCAGAAAAGGTTTTCCTTTTTCCCCACACAAAAGCTTCAAAATCTTATGTAGTGCTGTAAAGAAAAACCTAAAAGGAAATTCCACGTAGCATGCAGTCTTCTTTCCACCCTAAACTCATAGGGGGAAAATACTATGACTTCTACATGCTAAGGCCAGTTGCTAGCCAGTTAGTCATGTCCTTCGAATTCACCAGGTAAAAAAGTAAAATGTTATATACACTGAAGAGGTAGGATTTAATCTTGAAGTATTGTAACAAAGGGTTAGGTTGTACAAAGAGGTATTCACTCACTCCTGCAAAGCTGTGATTTTACATAGCACAGCAGATTCCATGTTCTGAGTGTACACTGTTTCTGTGTCCTAGTTTTGGTGGGAGACAGCTGTGCAGTGTCATGTGGCCATCATGGTTGTTTAAAGCAAGTGACAAATATTTCCAACAGACCCACTGTAGGACACAGCTCAGCCATCAGCCATGTTAGTGGTGCCTCTGTGAAGGCATATTTAAGAAAAAGCAATAACATTGATATTCTCTTGCTGCATTTCATTTTGTTTTCTCTTCCTCCCTCTGACCAACGTCATAGAAGGAGGAGAAGAACGTCACATTTTATATGGCAAGAACTTAAATTAATTTTCCCCAAGCTGAGTCTGCTGTGCCCGTGATGGCAATTTTTAAGTGATCTACCTGTCTTGATCCTTTCTCCCACCAGCCACTGAGGCAATGGAATGAGGGATTGCTGGGGTGGGAGTTTGATCCATAGACCACCACCCTTAGAAAGCCCACCACACTGGGTCAAATGCTTAACATGCAGCTTCAGGTTTTACAAGGGCAATCACCACAGTAATAACATACAAAAGCTTTTTTGGCATGAAAACCTTCTACATTCCAGAAATAATAATATATTTCATCACAAGGGCTTTTCATGACCTGATCTTCCAATTTTGTCTGGAAAGAGCTACCAGGATACATATCACTAAAACACTGAGCCAGTAAGCTGAAAACAATCCTGAATCTAGATTCCAGACACAAATCTCATTCTGAATATACCCTAGGTTTACTAAGCTACATAAGACCATGACCAGTAACTATATCAGAGCAAAGATTTAAATTTTTCCCAATTTAACTAAAACAATGAACAACCCACTGAGGTCCTAACTGATACAATATGTTTAGTGGACAAATAATAATGTAACAATCATTTTAGGATGAAAGAGTAAATTTAATCTAAATTTGCAAAATAATGTTAACTGCTCTGTTCAGCCTATATATTTTTCAATATGCCTTTTGAATGATGACTGATGTTCTCACCTTGAAAATATGCCAATCTATAAAGCATTTTTCAGACAGAATTCAATGAAAGTGAGTCCACAAGGTAGACTGCTTGGAACCGGCACAGCCAGAACTGCAGCGATAGATCATGAACTGCAAGAGCATTTGGAGTGATTGCTCTGCCAGGAGAACCCACTGTGAAAGCAAAGAGACCCAGCAGTACAAAGTAGCTCTCTCGTGAGAGAGGCTGATGTGGTGTAGGCGTTGAAAGGGCAACGGTGGCCCCAGCACTGCCCATCGCCTAGAAAAAGCCTCAGGGAAGTGTTGCTGCCCACCTGACAGAGAGGGGAGGTCAGAGCGTGCACAGTGCTGACCCTGGAACTTGTGTGGCCAGGCAGGTAAGTTCTGTCTCTCATTACCCGGGGAACTGTCTCACTTACTGACAGTCTCTGAGACCACAGATTACCATGGCCTCCACCAGGCAAAGGGCTCACCCCATTGAAAGTGCAGCCACCCAGACCAAGGGCAGATCTCAAAGAAGAGGTGGAGAGACTGAGAAGCATTAGGGAGTGTGAGAGGGAAACTGATTGGTGGAGCAACTCACTAGCTAGACAGAGGGAAAGTCACCAGGGAAATTTTCCCCCAAAAATGATGGATCCCCAGCCCTCTCAGGCAGACGGGGAGAAGTGGGTGACCAGAAAGATGGAGAGGGTTGGAAGATAGTCCCAGCCTGGTGCCATAGGAAAACCTCCTCCCTGCCTACCCTGGTTCCTCAGGTCCCTCTAAGCAATAGGTTTGAGGTGCTGGGAGTTGAAGAGGAGGCAAATGGGAAGGTGGGGGACAATCCCCCTAATAGAAAGCTAAGAGTGAGGAAGTCAACTCCATGCCTCAAGACTGCCTGCACTAGGAAAGACAGAAAGGTGATTTTGGTTGGGGATTCCCTTCTCAAGGGAACAGAGGGCCCCATATGAAGACCAGACCCTACCTGTAGGGAAGTGTGCTGCCTCCCTGGAGCACGGATCAAGGGCATAACTAGAAAACTCCCGGATCTGGTTCATCCCTCTGATTACTACCCATAACTCATTGTTCAGGCAGGCAGTGATGAAATCTCTCAAAGAAGTCTGAGTAGTATAAAAAGAGACTTCCGGGGTTAGGGAGGCTGATTGAGGGAGGGGGAATGGAAGTGGTGTTTTCTTCTATCCCATTCGGGGCAGCGAAGAACACGAAGTGGGCCAAGAAAGCAGAGGTGTTGAATAGGTGGCTGAGGGACTGGTGCTGCCTTATGAACTTTGGGTTTTTCAATCACGTTACTTAATTCTTCTACAAAAGTTTTTTCTTAATTCTTCCAGAAAACCTATCACTCAGCCAACCTTCAGCAGTATTTTAACACCACCAAAGTAGTAGACACCAAAAATCATGTAATGGTTATATGCATTCAATGCTCTAGACCTAATAAAACTATTGTTGTATAATGACCATCAAAAGATTTTAAAAGCAAGCAAACAAAAAAATTCCAACAGCAAACTACCTTAGAAACATGCCCTACTTTCCAATATCAGATTGCTTCATGGAGCCTGGAGCTGATCTGGTTATAGAGTACATGAAGATATCAAGAAGAAATTCAGACTTTGGAATAATGAAGGGCATGTGGTGTTTTTTGGGGCAGTTTTTTGTGTGTCTGTTAAGATGGGCATAAGGCAGAGACAAAGATGACCAAAAATCAGATTTCACCTTTCTTCTCAAGATGCTGTAGTCGATGTAAATGTTTTTGCCTACTGAAACCCAATGTCTAATGTTTTCACAGACTAGAAAGGAAAGAAGGCAGCAACAAGCAGAGTGGAGATCCAGATGCAATCATCTACAACTTCTGATAATACAGGTTTCCTAGAAAATTTTCAAGACTCTAAATGAGAAAGAGTAGAAAATTAATTTCTACAAAAAGCAAAATCAGAAACCTTAGCTGAGACACAATCCATAAATTAAAGATTTTTTCACTGCTTTAAAATGACTGAGGAGAAACATGCTGTTTGATGTAAAGAAATGTTCCTTGTCACCATAGTGGATTGGACAAGTATTAACAGCAGCATGAGACAGGAAGGTGGAAAAAAGAGGTAGTCATAGAAACCTTGGTTAATACAGAAATAGACTTTCTAATGAAGTTATGGGGTGTTATTCACAGGAGGTTTCTGAAAATAAGCAAACATTTCTCTGGAATGACATAGGAATTCATCCTGCAAGTATGAACTAAATGATCTTGTGAGGTCTGCACAAACCTGATTCTTCCAGGAGTTGATATTAAGACGGTCTTCTACAGAGGCCAATAGCAGTGAATTTAGGTGATAATGGTCTTTCACTGAAGAACTGCCAATATATAGATAGAATCCCTGTTGCTTATTTAAGAAAAGGACAAAAGAAAAGTGAATCAGCTTTTAATTTAGCTAATCTGTATCTGTGGATTTCAGAGAACAGGCCCTGTGCTGCGTTGACACATATGTGTAAATAAAAAGATCTAAAAAACCAAATCTGAAATATATTCTGCATGGTGACACCTTACCTTGTATATTGTCTTCAGCTTTGAGCATAATTTTTAATGAATCTACAATCTACAGAGGTTCATAAAAGCAAAAAACTAGTTCATGCTGAAAACATGATCTAATGATTTAATGATTTAATTTGTGGCGTTATTCTGCTCACACACTGGAAAGAAGGTTTTTACCTATGCATACAGCAGAAAAAAATATAGAATGTCATTAATCAGGATATTTTGGAGTGTCCTACCTGTGAAAACCTAAGTCCATAATTTTATGTTCTTCAAATTATATACAGGGTGGTCTAACTAGACTTACGCAGCCTTCAGTGAACTGAATCAGTTGAGGTCAGATGACTTTCACTCAGGTATGTTTCTGTGTGTCTAAATATCCTTGAAGTATTTAGACCCATATGTTAAATTCAGTCATCAAAAATTTGTGTACTCATACCAGAAGGACCAAATCAGAAGCAAAAGATGCTTTGCAAAAATGTCTGAGGATTCACTAAATGATAATATACATTCAGAAGTATTGAAATTAATCCAGACACAATTTTATAAAAACTTCTGAATTTTGAATACTATCAACAATAATTAAAAAACCCCAAATATCAAAACAAACAATCAAAAAACCCAAACCTGTGAATGATTGGTACAAGATCTGAGTAAGACTATCAGTATCTGGAAAAATACCATATTCTTTCTGGAGGACTTTCAGGAGTTTTCTACTAGGCTCAAACCCAATAAAAAACCCCTGATAAATAAATAAACCAGCAGTAAAAAAACCTGATCCGCATCAAAGGCTGTATTTTGTATACCACTAAAATAAAAAGATAGGTCAGAACATTTGTGCTTTTCATGTACTAACTGAGAAGAGCTGTGTCTATCTACTCTTGAAATTATCAAAGCTTTTATCGATGTCAGGGAGAAAACCACCCTTCTCTCTTAGATTTGTCCTCCTGAACACCACCACAAAACTCTTGCTCAGAGGCACCAAAGTTGATTTTAAAACTCTCATTGTTTGTTTTTTTTCCTATTTATTGACTGCTTTGTAAAGAGGAGAAACCCAAGGTTTTCTTTTAAAAAGCCTCCCAAGGACAAACATGTGGCAGCTAATTCATAATCAGATGACAATAAGGCTGTAACACTGCATTAGCTAGAAGAACTCAAACTCTCCAGCATGTGGGCAACAGCTATATGTTCCAATACATTTCTGCTGGTAAAACGTCAGAGGTCTGAATAGAACGAATATGGTATCAAGGACAAGCAGACACCTTTCATGGATTGAGATTGCACTCTGTCAGAGCTCTCTGCTGCTCATGTTCAGAGACATACTATGGTGGTTTGGCCCTGTCTAGGGGCCAAATGCCCACCAAAACTGCTCACTCACTCCCCTTTTCAGCCAAAAAAGGGAGAAAATATGTATCGGGAGGCTTAGGACTCAAGATAAGGACTGAGGGATCACTACCAATTAGTGCAATGGGCAAAACAGACTCAGCGCAGAATAAAAGAAAGAAAAGTAATTTATTACTACTACAACTACACACCCAGTGAACTGGAGTCAGGTAATCAGAAGCACGGCCAGGTCTTAAAGCACCTTCCCTCCACCCCTCCCTTCTTAGCAGACTTAAACTTCATTCACAATTTGACTCCTTTCCCGCCCCCCCCAACATGGCACGGGGAGGAGCAGGGAATGGGGAGTGGGCTTCTGGCAGTTCCTCACAAGCTGCTTTCTTTCCCCAGATCTTAACACTTCTGCTTCCCGCCACCCCTCCTTTCTTCGCAGACTTTAATCACAAATGCTCTCCCTTCTTCCCTCCCCCCCATCATGGTACAGGGAAGGGCAGGGAATGGGAGTTTTCAGTCTGTTCCTCCAGAGTTGTCTTCCATCTTAGCTGAGGGAGTGCCGGGGGGGCGGGGGGGGGGCATTCCACACACACCCCCTTCCTCTGCAGCACCGCGGGGTCCCGCCTACAGTAGATAGTCCTCCACAAACGTCTCCACCTTCAGTCCTCCCTATCAGGGAGTCTTCTCCTCACCACGTGCCTCAGCAGGGCTCCTTTCCATGGGGTACTGACCTTCAGGCCCAGACTCCTCTAGCCTGGTACCCCCCAGAGTTACAAGTCCCCTTGCAAACCTGCTGTGGCATGGGTCAGTCTCTTCACAGGCTATATATAGATGTCTCTGCTCCCTGTCCTTATCCATGGGCTGCAAGGGGACACCCATTCTACCATGGTCTTCCCCAAGGGCTGCAGGGGAATCTCTCTCCAGCACCCAGAGTGCCTCATTTTTCTCAACACACCACACCTCCCCCACCTCCTTTGGGCCTGGCCTTGGTGTCCACGCAGCTTGTTACATCTTCTCACTCCCTTCTCTGGTGGCAAAATGCATCTGCCTGCCGGTTTTTTTCTCCTGTATGTGATTCACAGAAGCACTGTGACCATCACTGATTGGCTCGGCCCTGGTCAGCAACAAGCTTGGCCTGCAGAGAGCTTCTAGCTGCTTCTTACAGGAGACACCTTGGCAGCACAGCTACGCAAAACTGTGACTCATACCATTAAATTCAATTTGTGTGGGGGAAAAAAATGTCCAACAGGCATTCCCAGAAATTCCAGCTGTGAAGTCAGCACTGTAATGTCCCCATTTCGTTTATTTTTCTACTGCCACTCTAACTCAGGGTTCATGACAGCACACAGTTCTGAGTTTCTTACACTCAGTTCTTTTATAAACAGACTATCAACAAATAAAACTTTCAGCCATTTTATCCACATTTTCAGGGTGATGTTAAAATGCCATAATGTGACTGTCACCAGGTAGCATGCAATATTCAAACCTCATGCTTCAGTGTGTTCCAAGCCAATGACCAAAAACTACAAAGGAGATCTTGGCATTTTAATAGGTACTCTACTAAAACTTCCAGCTCTATTCCACACTGTGGTCAAACACTACAGACAGAATTTTATGACAAAGACAGAGAAAGTAGAAACTGTCATTGTCATCAGTGAGTGCTTTTCTAGTTTTTCTCTAGTTAAAAATTTAGAAAATGAGATAGCGGATCAGAAGGGAAGGAGACACACAAAGAGTAGGATGGGAGGAGATAAACAAGGAAAATAGTTGTAAGGAATGCAAATAAAAAGCATGGGAAAAGGAAAAAAATTCCCATAGGAATTGCTAGGAGAGCATTCTGTCATTCATAACTAAATACATGTGGCATAAAGCACCTAGAAGTAGCTGGAACACAAAGTCAAGGATGTTATAGTGACAAAGCCAAACATTCCACGATAATGAGAAAAATGAAATTAAAATCCATTACTGTAAATAAGACTGTACATGTATAATTGAAACACATGACAAAAATGATCAGTGAAATTATTCTGATATAATCACTAGAATCACAGAATCACAGAATTGTAGGGGTTAGAAGAGACCACGAGAGATCACAGGGTCCAACCCCCCACCAAAGCAGGCTCCCTAGCTCATATTGCACAGTTAGGCATCCAGATGGGTCTTGAATATCTCCAGAGATGTGGACTCCACAACCTCCCTGGGCAGCCTGTCCCAGTGCTCTGTCAGCCTCTTCTGCATATGGGTGCGGAACTTCCTATGCTCTAACTTGCAGCCATTGCCCCTTGTCCTGTCTCTACAGACCACTGAAATGGGGCTGGCCTTTTCCCCTTGCATCCCATACTTAAGAATATTTACTGAAGACTAAGGAATTCAGAATAGAAAGAGGGCAGCTGTTTATTTTGAAGACAAATTATTGATTATTCCTTGCAATTGTAGAAGCTTTTTGATGACTTATTATTCACTCTAATAAGGAAAATTGAGTAAACAAAGCTGAAATTACTACTTTCATATTATTCCTCAGAAATCCTGTTTTCTCTTTTTTGGAATATAAATTTGAAATTTGATCAGTCTCCTGTTTCTTTCCCATTAAAAATGGTTTTACCCACACTCAGCTTTTCTACCTACCTTATACTGTGGGAAATGGAAAAGCCGCCCTGGAAAAGAGACAGTTATGCTTGTTGGAGAGAAGCTGCAAAAGCAAAACATAAAGCAGGAAGGAGCATCCCGTAGAGATGTAAATTTGTGCATCGTTTAGCAGGGAGGTGGCATGGTGTGCTTTGTCATGTTAAGGAAGGTGCAGACGGAAAGACACCTGCACAGTGGGGTGGGACAACCTTTTGTATAAGAATGTTGTGGTTCTAGTATTCACGAAAAGTCCTGAAATCTGCCTTGAGGCTGCTGTGTCAGCCATCGCGAGGTTATAAAAGTTTGCTCAGTTGTTATTAAAGTTGTCTTCGATCCACCACAATAGGAGTCTGTGCCTTTCAATATGCCACATCTACCTCAGAACTACAATTGCTGCCCCACTTCATTTCTTCTCAAACAATTATTCCCTTCTTAGATTACTTAATAGGGGCAACATGCTATTCAACATATGAAAAGTAACAAAGTAATTGACTAGGAGAGGAAAGAAATACGATGTTGAAGTTGAAAAGCTGAGTATCCAAATAATTATTTGTCAGCATAATAATAATAGTAATAATAATAATAGCTTCCCCCTTATACAAAAGTTGATGCACTTTGATGAGAATCAGTGGTGGTGTTGACTACACATCTGAAGAATTACTTGTCTAAAGCCCCCTCTGCCTGGCATTAAACATAGGACAGCCACCACACTGGTACATGGGCGTGCAGCACACTAGTCCAGCAGATGGGCTGCAGGGAAAGTCTGATAGGAGAACATTTATCATGTGTGCTTGCAGAGTTGATTTTGAGCACAAATTCCTGACTATTAGCCTTTCAGCTAATATTTATGTATTAAATCCACAACTTCATGCGTGTGTTACTAAGGATACAATCAGGAAAGATTGTTTCTTGGCACATCGTAAATTGAAATGCAAGTTTGGGAACAATATCCATATATTAACCTTTATTTTAAACAGAAAGATTTACTGTTCAAGTGGTCTAAAAAAGGTCCCATCTCAGATGTGTCTTTGTCTTGTTAGTTTTTAACTTTATGCATTCATACCTCAGTGGTTAACGTGCCCTACAGCCCTGTAGGTAGAATCTGGATTTATATGTAACCAATGGATTTTTTTTCACTGGAATTGCTACTATAAGAAGGTGCACTTCCTTGGCTCATTCATCTGACCTGGGAATGGATACTAAGAGGAATTCAGTCTACCCAAATAAATTCCCTACTGACAGAGGCCAAATCAAAGTAAGCTGCACTACAATGTTAAACATTTGTAAAGGAACTTCCATGAGCTTAACTTAAATTGGTTTAGCCAACTTAAATCACATTAACTTGCAAACACCCACGGGCCTCAGATTCCTTATCCCTCTCACAATTTCAGCACAAACACTGAGCTTTGGCATCAAGTCAACTCTGCAGAGTGCAAGTAAGAGTGACAGCTACAGGAAGGGCCATGTTTTTATAAAGATGCCAGACCTTGTCTTTCCTTAGGTCTAAAAGAGGCTTTATGAAATGACATCAATAATTTTTGTCAAGGCTGCCAGGTTTGCCGAATGCAGTATGGTTTGAAACCCCGTTAGATGGCATTTTGCCACCTTTGCATTGTGAGTTCATAGACCGAATTACCTAAATCTGTACAGATGCCATTTATGGGTATAACCCTGTGCATGAGCATTCTCCAAGTACTCTCAAGGGATATTGTAGGATATGTTATAAGGTTGTCTATGTGACCACATACTATGAGAGCCTTTAGATGCCCCAGGGAAGTGGGATGTTAGTACAGGCAAGCCCATCTGCACAAACCCCCTGCTCTGGCAAGCCCCTCTGATGAAACTTGAGGTGGCAGATCCAGAAGCAGTTGGAAGGGACAGTATGGGTCTGTCACAGTCAGTGTTGCCACCAGCACCTAACTCCTTGTCAACCTTGACTGGACAGATATCAGGACACATTATAACAGGAGGGGAAGGAGGAGACAAAGCATCTGGCTCTGAAAGGCAAACATTTGAACTCCCTAAATGAAGACCCTAATTTAGCTTCCCTCCCTGAATCATCTTCAGAAAGATGGAGGCATCTTTTTCCACTCAAGTGTAGACAGAGTCTGAGACAATGACACTGATATGCAGTAAGCTGAGATGTAAACTCACAAGTAGGTGACCACAAAATTCCCATCTGTACCCTTCTATCTTGAAAGGTGCTAACCTTTGCTTACTAAGCCTATACTTCTCCTCTTCTGAAAGGACTGTGGTGGTTAAGCCCTGGCTGGAGGCCAGACACCCACCAAAGTCAGTCTATTACTCCCCTTCTTAGTTGGACAGGGGAGAAAATAAATATTAAGAGGCTCAGGAGCCAAGATAAGGGCAGGGAGAGGTCATTCAGTCATCAATGACATGAGCAAAACAAACTCAACACGGAGTGAAGGAAAGAAAACGATCTAATTTATTACACTACACTAAAACAAACCAGTGTAAACAGAGTCGGGAGCATGGCCATATCTTAAAACAAATGCAACCAGCTTTTATAACACTTCCCTCCCCGCCCCCCCCCCCCCCCCCCCCCCCACACACACACACACTTCCTCCTGTAGAAAATGCTGGGAAATGTTGCTTTTGCAAACTGAAATGGGTTGCCATATTTTTTTTTATGCTGACTTGTGAAGTGGAGGACGAAGAGGGAGTACTGTTAATATAGTTTTGCTGTTAGTTGTGTTATGGCAAAATCACTTTCTCAAATAAGGGTTAAAATGTGACTGAAGGAAATAAAGCTCAACCAACAGGCTTCAACAGTGCTGATTCATACTTGGCCACAAATTGCCACATCAAGGCAAACAGGCAACATGATGTGGGGTCTCGATACCATCTAAGAAGAGGCTACAAAATTAACAAGCGCAGTCTGAAACCTGTATCTGAGCTTTGACTTCCTTCAGCCCTAGGCCCATGTCAGTTGCCAGGAAAAGTTAAGATCACAACAAGTACTTGCCAGTAAGCAGTTCTCCCAGACAAAAGGACTCATACATTTTAATTTTCTTCACCAATGGGAAACAGGAATCTGCCAGACATGCAATGTGTAATATATTAAGTGCTGTTGTGAATAAGGCGCCTTGGTTGAACCTGTAAAATCCATAGTTAATCAGGGGAAGGAGGTGAAAAAGTTCAACCTGAGGAAGACTTCAAGCCTTCATCACCGAGACCCCTGACGACCACTACCATGGGACAATGCACAGATGCAATTCAGAGGAGTTTATGGAAATCGTCTCTTAGAACTCATCTAAATACAAAGCGGGACAGGTGATGAATATGTATAGATGAATGAGATAACCTAATAATTTCGGTCAAGGATATGGTATAAAAAGGCTGCAGGCTCTGACCAAAAGTGTGCCTACTTTTTGGGTCACCCACTCTTGCAAGACTATATAATAAAATTACTGCTGCACTAATGTATCTACCTTGAGTCCTTTTTTTTAGGACCTTTTGTCATTTTAACACTCTTTAGCAGACTTTAGTTGGAATTTTCTTCCCTTCTTCCCTTCCATTGTGGCACAGGGGGAGCAAGGACTGGGGAAAATGGGGTTCTCAGTAGCACCTTTCCCCCACCCCTCCATTCAAAGCAAACTTTAGTCATGATTTTGCTTCCTTCTTCCCCCGATCGTGGCACAGGGGGGCAGGGACTGGGAAAAATGGAGTTCTTGGTTACTTCTTGATGAGCTGTTTTCCCTTTCCAGATCTTAAAACACCTCTGCCTCCCCACCTCGCCCCCCTCCCTTCTTAGCAGACTTCACTCTAGTCATGATTTCACTCCTTTCTTCCCTCCCACATCTTAGCAGAGGGGGGTTGGGGGCAGGGACTGGGAAATGGGGGCTTCGGTCAGTTCCTTGCAAGTTGGTTTCCTTCTCGGCCAGGGTGGGGGGCATTCATTTCACACCCTCCCCCTACTGCACCATGGGGTCCCACCCATGGGAGACAGTCCTCCACAAACTTCAACTCGAGTCTTTTTCCCACAGGGCTTCTTCTCTTTCATAAGCTGCCCTGCTATGGGTCACTGCTATGATGGGCAGCAATAAATGACAATGTCTCTCCAGTCCTCCACGGGGTTACAAGCCTCCCCCCAGCAAACCTATTCTGCCACAAATCTCTGTCTCGCTCATCAAGTGCTGGCAGGGGCTTGTTCTAACGCAGGGTCACAGCATCTTCTCTATGTCTCCACATGCTCCATCCAGCGTGGACTCCCTCCACAGGCTACAGGTGGGGTCTTGGCCTTTTCCATGGGCCTGCAGGGGCTGCAGGGGAATCTTTCTCTCGGGCACCTGGAGTGCTTCCTCCTTGGTGTCTGCACAGCTCATTACATCTCACTCCCTTCTCCGGTGGCAAAATGCAGCTGCTTCTGTTTTTTTTTCTCCTATATGTGATTCACAGAGGCGCTATGAATCCATCTCTGATTGGCTCAGCCCTGGTCAGGAGTGACTTTGCCCTTGAATTTTTCGATGTTTACACTTTAGGGCTGCAGAGAATTCGAGCAGCTCCTCACAACAACCATTTTCTACAGCCCCCATTCTCTCTCACAGCACCCAGCTATGCAAAACTGTGACAAGGACAAAAGGAACACAAGCCATTGTTGGACAGTTCCCCCTAAAAGATGCTACTTAGAACTTGCATCATATCATAGAATCACAGAATCATAGTAGGGCAGAATCACCCCTCCTTTACCTGCTGGTCATGTTTGTTTTGATGCAGCCCAGGACACAGTTGAATTTCTGGGCTGGAAGTGCGCATTGCTGGCTCATGTTCATCAACAAAGACCTCTTGAGTCCTTCTCAGGGCTGGTCTCCTCCAGCCTGGAGCTGTGCTTGGCATTGCGCTGATCCACTTGCAGAATCTTCATTTGGCTGTCAAAGGTCTCTCTGGAAGGCAACCCTTCCCTCGAACATGTCAACCCCACCAGTCAGCTCAGTGTCATCGTCAAACTTGCTGCGAGTGCACTCCATCCCACTGTTCATGTCTCCAACAAAGCTGTTGGTGCTGGTGCCAGTACCAAACCCTGAAGAACACCACTTGTCACTGGTCTCCACTTGGACATCAAGCCATTGACTGTGACTCTTTTGAGTGTGACCATCCAGCCAATTCTGTCCACCAAGTAGTCCCTCTATCAAATCTATGTCCCTTCAATTTAGAGAGAAGGATGTCATGTGGGACAGTGTCATATGCTTTGCAGAATTCTAGATAGATAATAATTCTCATTCATTTAGTCTCAAGTGTTAGTTCACTTTTAAATTTCACAGTTAAAAATAAAATACATGTAAAAACCCCTTTAATTTTTATATTAATAGATAGTTTGCATATATAAATTTTTTAAGATACTGTATTTCAATGTCATATCTTGACAGGAAATAATCTACCATTAATATCTCAAATACTGAAAGCAATTAATTATAGATATAAATTAGCAGGACTGGAAAGCTATTAACAAAGATTAGATTAGTAAGATTACATGTGAAGTCACTGAAAATTATTCTGTAATGGTTCATAGGCAAATACCACTCTCTCCTTGTGGAAAAATGTGAAGTGTTTTAAAGTGTTACCTATACTCCAAAGTATGTCTCTAATTATCTATAAAACATCTGAAGGTTATAACTTACAAGGAAAGAAAATTGGAGAAAATATTATACATGGTTTTCTAGTTATATATATTTAATGCTAAATTTAACATATTCTTCCTTCTTCTCTAGCATAAAATCCAGCTTCAATTCCTGTTGTTACTACTCTTCTGGCTCGGAAGGGAACTTTTCCTTTCATTTAAAGGTAATACATAAATAAACAGTAACAAATAAGTAATAGTAAGAATAATAAAAAAGATGCATCCCTTTCATGGTATCAGCATTACTAATTTATCAGCTGTAAGTGGTTGCCCCAGAAAAAAGCTAGTTTTATGAAGAGAATGGGTATATGGCTTCAGTGAGGCAAATAAGGAAAATAGCACAGGAAAAAACATTGCAAAGAAGAGTTAAGTAGCAGGTTTTATGTTAAGCAGAAAAAAAGAAAAATAAACATTTCAATGAGTAAGAGAACATGGAAAACCAGTGGTATAAAAGAAATACCACTTTTAAAATGTGTTTTTTTCTTATCTTTAACTTTACATCATTAATAAAAGAATTTTCACTCTTCCATGTGGATCTCGACATACACAACAGAAAAAAATGAAAGCTTTAGGGTTTTTTTAAAAGTGACATATTTTTTATGCTAGTTTTTTTCCCAAGGAAAGGCTGTTGTAAGCCAATGAGACATAAATATATTCTGTTGAAGAAAAGAAGAAATGGACTCTGAATAATATATTGTAATAATTTACAGTACCTAATAATTCCAAAAGTTTTGGAACTCTTTCTTGTACATATTTTCAGGCTTTCCCCTATCCCTCTCCCAGCCATTATAGCAAAACACTTAAAGATGCAGCAGCGAATAAACCAGCAGCAAATCTTTCAGAGTTCCACCCAAACACACTAAGCCTGAAATGCAGCTTTTACCTGTGGCAAGTTAGGTAAAGCTATTAAGACCATGTTGTTTTAAAATCATTTGACAAGCAACTGTGGCCGGGTCCTTTAGAGGAAAGAATTCAAAAACAGTTTTTGTAAGACATCAATGAACACCTCGGCATGTTAACAGAATTGCATTACAATAGAGTTAACTTTCATAAGACATCTGCAAGTGAAGACAGAGCTTAGCATGGACTATACTTCTTTTCAACAAGGGCTGAACTCTGTTTCAAGTGAAGGTGATAACAACTGAGTGTGAAAATAGAAAACACTGTTTTGTCTTGATAAAAGACACATGTGCATGTTTCTGTGATTACTAACCCATGTAAGAAAATTTTCTTCAACTGATAAAGTATGGTTCTAGCCCCAAAAGTCAAGATAATAAATACACAGAATTTCCAAAAGGCACTTTATTCAGAATATCTGCACTTGAGTATTCTCATGATATGCTGATCATAGAATCAATATATTATAGAATGGTCAGGGTTGGAAGGGACCCCAAGAATAATAGAGTTCCAACCCCCCTGCCACAGGCAGGGTCACCAGCCTCCAGGCCTGGATATACACAGGGTTTCGCAGGGCCCCATCCAACCTGGCCTTGAACACCTCCAGGGACAGGGCATCCACCACCTCTCTGGGCAGCCTGTTCCAGCACCTCACCACTCTTTCTGTAAAAAACTTCCCCCTAATATCTAATCTAACTCTTCCCCGCTTTAGTTTTAGTCCATTCCCCATTGTCCTGTCATTATCTACCCTTTTAAAAAGTTGATTCCCCTCCTGATTATAAGCTCTTTTCAAGCACTGGAAGGCTGCAGTGAGGTCCCCACGCAGCCTTCTCTAGGCTGAACAAGCCCGGCTCCCTCAACCTCTCTTCATAGAGGAGGTGCTCTAGCCCTCTAATAATCTTTGTGGCCCTCCTCTGGACCTTCTCCAAGAGTTCTACATCTTTCTTGTATTGCTGGCTCCAGATCTGGACACCGTACACCCGATGGGACCTCCCGAGGGCATATGGTACTTCACAAAAGCAGATGATGAGATGATGAGAAGTATCCTATTACTTTAGCAGGGCACTGACCATTACTGACAACTGAGAGAGCACTGCCCAACTATCTTATTAGAATGCAGAATCACTGAATGATAGAGACCTCTGGAGATCATCTAGTCCAATCAACAATCACCTAGAGCAAGTTGCATCAGACAGCATCCAGGTGGGTTTTAAGTATCTCTAGAAATGGAGACTCCACACTCTCTTTGGGCAGCCTGTCCCAGTGCGCCGCCACCCTAACAGTGAATAAGTTCCTCCTGATGTGTACATGGAACTTCCTGCACTCAATTTTATGCCGATTTCCTCTTGGCCTGTCACTGGGCACCACTGAAAAAAGACTGACCCCATCCTCCTACACCTACCTGCCCCTCAAGTATTTCTGTGTATTGATAAGATCCCCCCTTCAGTCTTCCCTTCTCTAAGCTAAAAAGTCCCAAGTCCCTCAGCCTCTCTTTGAAAAAGAGATGTTCTAGTCCCCTAATCATCTTCATACTCCTTTTTTGCCCCCTCTCCAGTAGTGCCCTGTCCTTCTTGAAATGGGGAGCTCAGAAATGTACATGCTTTTCCAGATGAGGCTTCACCAGGGCAGAGTAGAGGGGGAGAAGAACCTCCCTTGACCCGCTGGCCACACTTTTCCTGATACACCCCAGGGTGCCATTGGATTTCTTGGCACACTGCTGGCTCATGGTTAACCTGTTGTCTACCATGATTAATTACATTAGAACTCAATCAGACCCCTCTTTTAATGTTATTTTCAGGTAAACTGCTAATTAAGGATCTCGAACAACTTTACAAACATTAGCTTTTAGACTAACAATATACTTGGAAAGAAGGCAGTTATTATTTTCCTAATGCAATTTTTATATGCCATTAAAAAATATTTTCCCCAAAACACTTGGGATGCTCATTAACATAAATCCCGCTGCCTGCTACATGCAGTATCTCTTCTTCCCATATTGTGTTTCCTCATATTACTGTTTTTCCCCAGATGGCAACTAAGCCCCACCCAGCCACTTGTTTGCTCTCCCCAAGCAAGATGGGGGAGAGAATCAGAAGAGTGAAAGTGAGAAAACTGGTGGGTTGAGATAAAGGCAGTTTAACAGGTAAGGCAAAAGGAGCGAGCACAAGCAAAGCCAAAGAAAAAATTCTTCCACCACTTCCCATGGGCAGGTGGGTGCTCAGCCTTCTCCAGGAAAGCAGGGCTCCATCATTTGCAGTGG
The DNA here is from genome assembly GCA_022605575.1 of Laterallus jamaicensis coturniculus. Lineage (NCBI taxonomy): Eukaryota > Metazoa > Chordata > Aves > Gruiformes > Rallidae > Laterallus > Laterallus jamaicensis. The sequence goes on from JAKCOX010000055.1 coordinate 1,494,399, forward strand.
TTACTTGGGAAGACAAATGCCATCACCGTGAACTTCTTTCCTTCTTCTTCCCCCATGTTGAGCATGACATCATACAGTCCAGAATATCCCTTTGGACAGTTGGAGCCAGCTGCCCTAGCTGTGTCCTGATACAGGGGCCTTGCTAACAGGATGGTTTGAAGTGCCATAGTGGTTATGTCAGAGGTGACCTTGCATATTTAAAATGGACCCAGGACTGATGAGGAGGAAGCATCCTAAGGAATGTGGAACCTGGGAGAGATAAGAAGGAAACATGCAAGGATAACTGTGCCTAGCTGAAACAATCCCAACTATGCATGTGCCAGGGGGAGGAGGTGAAAAGCTCAACCTGATGAAGACTTCGAGCCTTCATTGCTGAGACCCCTGACTACCACCACCAGGAGACAGTGCGCAGGCGCAATTGGAGGAGTTTATGGAAATTACTTCCTGGGACTAATTTTAATACAACGTGGGGACAGGTTATGCATATGTATAGGTGTATTGCAAAATGCCATCAGTATGTAACATTCTACTGTACATAGTTAAGGTGAATTGCTGTGTTTCATGTGCCTGCTCATGGAGGAGCGATCCCCTGTGCACCCAGCACTGAATACACATACCATCTTTATAACTCTTCATGAGTTGTGAAGTCACTTTTCACGCATCAATCCCCTCCCAAATCCTGGCTACTCGCTGGTGGGGAGAGAAGCACTGGAAAATCTTCCAGTGTGAGAAACAGCAAAGTAATTTGAAAATAACAAAGCACACCCAGTGGAAATGGAAGATAAACTATGTATCATTTGTTCTATACACAATGTGACTGTTATGCATACTTTTTGCAAATGGTAGAGGCTGATAGTGACCAGCACAGTAATAAAATACATCAAACAAAGCAATATAGTCCACTTGTGCATCAGAAGAAAATTTGGAGCCAACATAATCTCAGTAGCTTAAACACAAAACATTTCTGCTATCTATGGATATATATATATGGATATCTCTGGGGGAAAGGAGGATGCAGAAGGGTTGGAAACACGGGAGTGAAGTTGCACATGGAAAGAGACTAGGGGAAGGTGCTTTTAGTATTGTCTTCTCTTTGTCCTACTGTATTCTTAATCGGCAATAAAAAAATTTAATTTTCCCCAAGTTAAGCCTGTTTTGCCGGTGACTCCAACTGGCAAATAAGCTTTTCTGTCTTTTCTTCCCCTGTTACACTGAGCAGCTGGGTAGACTTTGGGTAGCCAGCCAAGGTAAACCCATGTCGGGGGAGGGGGGGAGGGTCTACATGCATGCATGCATGTGCGCACATGCCAAGATAGCCACAAATTACCTGGAAGATTATCAGCTTCAGTTACACAGTAAGTATTCTTTTCTTGCACAACCCAAAGAATATATTCTCCAGTATTTCAGAAAATTACTTGGCAATGCAATACCAGGTTAGCAGGAGAGAAGCTTGTACATATGCACACACAAACTGCCCCATCAAACCCTCGTGACTCACTGTTCTGGTAAAAATAGGCGTTGAAGAATCTCAATAATTAAAAATTAATTTTTATTCTCCTAGTTCTATTACCAAATTCAGATCAATTACGAGTATGTGAATTCATCACCACCCTCTCAGCAGAAGGTGGTCATCACCGATAAGCAATTGCTGCATTTCTTGTGCATTCTCTGCACGGTAGTGTCTGCAGTAATCACCAGACCTGCAATCATAAATGCAGAACACCTGCAGCATCCACATGGCAACTTGACACAAACAAGAAAAATAGTAGTAATACAGAATCAAAAATACACCTATGTACTCAGTAACACACAAAACATACATTGGACTTAACAATTTTAAAAAAAACCCAGTATCCTCTAGCTACTAGGTACCCAGCTTCTACACATCCAATTCCCTTCCAACTGTCCTGTTTCATATAGTTGAATCATAGAATTATTTTGGTTGGAAAAGATATTTAAGATCATCAAGTCCAACTGTTGAGCTAACACTGCCAGGGCACAACTAACCACATCCCTAAGCACTGTATCTACTCATCTGTTAAATACTCCAGCAATGGTGATGCAAACATTTCCCTGGGCAGCCTGTTCCAGTGATTGACCACCCTTGTGGTGAAGACATTTTTTTGAACATCCAGTGTAAACCTCCCCTGACACAACTTGAGGCCATTTCCTCTCATCCTGTTGCTTGTTACTTGCGAGAAGAGACCAACACTCACATGGATACAACCTCTTTCCATGTAGTTGTAGAGAGAGGTCTCCCCTCATCCTCCTTTTCTCCAGGCTGAAGAAATCCAAGTCCCTCAGCTGCTCCTCCAAAGATTTGCTCTCTAGACCCTTCACCAGCTTCAATGACCTTCTTTGGGCGCACTCGAGCACCTCAATGTCTTTCTTGCAATGAGAGGTGCAAAACTGAATACAGTACACAAGGAAGGTGTTGCCACACCAGTGCCAACTATATACACCAGGATGATCATTCCCCTACTCCTGCTGGCCACACCATTTCTGATACAATAGGTTTCCAGTAGGTTTCATATATAGCTAATATTTTTTTTCTTTAGCAAAATGTTTCCTGACAGACAATTTTTTAAAAACTCTTCTGTTGGCAATGAACAGTATCAGAAGAAGATTTGAACATGTTCTTAAAACAATATGCTTTTTTTTTGTTGCCAAAAAAAAACCCAAATAAAAATCTAATATACATTTCTGATTTGCATTATGTGTTAGAGAAGATCATTTTCACTTATGTTTAATACCTTAAGAACTGCTCTTTCAGTAAGTTTTACTAAATCTGATTTTTTTTTACTAACTAGAGCTCACAGTTGCTATCTGCTTCGTATTTCCACTATTTCACCTTTAATACTGGTAGATAATGATATATACATGCACATATATATGACTGTACTTGCCACTTCAAACCATTGAATATTGTACTACGTGAAGAAAAACCTGTTTACCATTGCGCATTTTCCACTCTCTTCGTAAGTATGAAAAATGTTATTAAGTGCATATTTAAAGTAAAAAGGAGTGAACATTTTCCATTAGGAAGCAATACTCATTCTATAGCAAATACTATCTAAATATACTGTATCACTATATTACTCATTAGTATGATCTTGAGTAGGACATACTTGTAGCAAAAACATTGGGTGAACTGCGAAAAGAAAATGTCATTATAATTATTGTTGAAAGTTTCCTCCTCTTGCAGTTTTATATTTCAAAGAGAAAAAAATATATAGATCAGAGAACGTTTTTTTCACTAAAGCAATTCCACTTGAACCCAAATGATTACTGTCGAATTCATCAAAACAAGCTTCTCACAGCACAGCTTCTCACAGTTTCTGATTGAGAAACTGGCTGCCACTTGCCTAGATAGGTGGATCCTCAGCTAGACTAAAAATTGGCTGAATGGCCAGTCCCAAAGGGTGGTGGTAAATGGAACAAAATCCATCTGGAGGCTGGCCAGGAGTGGCGTCCCCCAGGACTCAGTCCTGGGTCTAGTTTTCTTCAACATCTTTATCAATGACCTTGATGAAGGGATTGAATGCTCCTTCAGTAAGTTTGCAGTGACACTAAATTGGAGGAAGTGTTGATCTGCCTGAGGGTAGGGAGGTTCTTCAGAGGGATCTGAACAGACTGGATCAATGGGCTGAGACCAATGGGATGAAATTTAACAACACCAAGTGTAGAGTGCTGCACATGGGACATAACAACCTGATATAACCAAGCCCTACAGGTTTGGGAGAGACTGGCTGGAGAGCTGTCAGGCAGAGAAGGACCTGGGGGTGTTGGTTGACTGCAGGCTGAACAGGAGTCAGCAGTGTGACCAGATTGTCAGAGAAGCCAATGGGCATCCTGGCTTGTATCAAAGATAGTGTGGCCAGGAGGTCTAGGGAGCCAATGGGCAGCCTGGCTTGTATCAAAGATAGTGTGGCCAGGAGGTCTAGGGAAGTGATTGTGCCCCTGTACTCGGCATTGGCGAAGCCGCACCTCGAGTCCTGTGTGCAGTTATTGGCTCCTCATCATAAGAAGGACATTGAGGTCCTCAAGTGAGTCCAGAGAAGGGCAGCCAGGCTGTCCAGCTCTGTCCCTCTGAATAAGAAAGTGGGCAGGAAAGCCACCATGGCTAAGCAAGGACCTATTGGTCAAACTGAGAGAAAAGAAAGGCAAATACAAGCTCTGGAAACAAGGGTGCATAGCCTGGAAAGAATACAGGGATGCTGTTTGGACTTGCAGAGACGGGGTCAGGAAAGCCAAGGCGCAGATGGAACTGAACTTGGCAAGGGATGTTAAAAACAACAAGAAGGGATTTTACAGGTACATTGGCCAGAAGAGACAGGCCAAAGAGAACATACACCCCCCCCCTTAGTAAATGAGAAAGGAGAATTGGCTGCAACTGACGAGGAGAAGGCTGAGGTACTGAATGAGTTCTTTGCTCAGTCTTCTCTGGCAGCCAGGATTCTCATAATTCTCAAGCCGCAGAACCTTGCATCCCTAGAACTCTAGGTGGGAACTGGGGGAGTAAATCCCCCTCCACTATAAGAGCAGAGCAAGTCCGAGACCACCTCATGAGACTGAATGTCTACAAGTCTATGGGGACGGATGACATGCATCCCAGGGTCCTGAAGGAGCTGGCTGATGTGGTTGCCGAGCCGCTCTCCATCATATTTGAAAAGTCGTGGCTGTCAGGAGAGGTCCCTGGGGACTGGAAAAAAATGTCATGTCACTCCCATTTATAAGAAAGGGAGCAAGGAAGAGCCAGGGAATTACAGTCCAGTGAGCCTCACCTCTGTGCCTGGGAAGATCATGGAACATGACATGTTGGAGCACATGAGGTAAGAGCATGTGATCCGAGATAGCCAGCACGGCTTCAGCAAGGGAAGGTCATGCCTTGGTACCTGGACTTGTGCAAGGCCTTTGACACAGTCCCCCACCACATCCTTATCTCTGAATTGGAGAGATGTGGATTGGATGGATGGACCATCCAGTGGATAAGAAACTGGTTAACAGACCGTAGCCAAAGGGTGGTGGTCAATGGGTCTATGTCCAGGTGGAGGCCGGTGACAAGCGGTGTCCCCCAGGGGTCTGTCTTGGAACCGGTTCTCTTTAACATCTTTATCAATGACATCGATGATGGGATTGAGTGCACCCTCAGCAAGTTTGCGTATGACACCAAGCTGAGTGGTGTGGTTGATACAATAGAAGGGAAGGAAGCCATCCAGAGGGATCTTGACAGGCTGGAAAGGTGGGCCCAGGTGAACCTCATGAGGTTCAACACTGCCAAGTGTCAGGTGTTGCACTTGGGCCAGAGGAATCCCAGACATAGATACAGACTTGGAGAAGAGCTTCTTGAGAGTAGCCCTGCTGAGAAGGACCTGGGTGTCATAGTGGATGAGAAACTTAACATGAGCCAGCAGTGTGCTCTTGCAGCTCACAAGGCCAATGGTATCCTGGGCTCCATCAGAAGAGGGGTGGCCAGCAGGGACAGGGAGATGATTGTCCCTCTCTACTCTGCCCTTGTGAGGCCCCACCTGGAGTACTGTGACCAGATCTGGGGCCCCCAATACAAGAAAGATGTGGAACTGTTGGAGAAGGTTCAGAGGAGGACCACAATATGATTAGAGGGCTGGAGCACCTGCCCTACAAAGAGAAGCTGAGGAAGCTGGGCTTGTTCAGCCTAGAGAAGGTTGCAGGGGGACCTCTCTGCAGCCTTCCAGTTCTTGAAAAGAGCTTATAAACAGGAGGGGAATCAACTTTTTTAAAGGGCAGATAATGGCAGGACAAGGGGGAATGGATTAAAGCTAAAGGAAGAAAGGTTTAGATTGGATATTAGGAGGAAATTTTTTACAGAGAGAGTGAGGAGGTGCTGGAACAGGCTACCCAGAGAAGTATTGGATGCCCCATCCCTGGAAGCGTTCAAGGCCGGATTGGATGGGGCCCTGGGCAACCTTGTGTAGATCCAGGCCTGAGGTTGGTGGCCCTGCCTGTGGCAGGGGGGTTGGAGCTCTATGATCCTTGGGGTCCCTTCCAACCCATGCCATTCTATGATTCTATGATTCTATGAAGGTGCTGGAGGGCAAATCCTATGAGAAGTGGCTGAGGGAGCTTGGGATGCTTAGCCTGGCGAAGAGGAGGCTGAGGGGAGACCTTATCACCACCTACAGCTACCTGAAGGGAGGTTGTAGAGAGGTGGGAGATGATCTTTTCAGCCGAGTAACAGGATATAGGACGAGAAGAAATGGCAAGAAGATGTGCCCAGGCAGGTTCAGATTAGATGTTAGAAAAAAATTTTTTCAGGGCCTGGAACCCCCTGCAAGACACTCTTTCTGGCAACTAAGGGCTGTAGGAATTGCCACAGTAAAATTCCTAGTTGGGTTTGACGACAGACCCGAGAAGGGGAAAATTACTGGATAGGATTCGTGAGTGGGTGATAGGTCTTAAACCCCCTGCAAGACACTCTTAGTGGTAACCAAGGGCTGCAGGAATTGCCGTAGTAAAGTTCCTAGGTGGGTCAGACGACAGACCCGAGGACCAAAGATAATGATTGGAATGATAGGGGCCCTAGAAAAGGATAGGGTCCCCAGAAAAGGTAGCGTTGTATGATAGAATGGCCAAAGGAGCTTTTAAGACTATGTATCTTTTGGCCTGGTTTTGGATCCTTTGAAACCTGCATGCAAATTTAACACCTGCATGGAAATTCAAAAAGGCCTTTTAGTCAGGAGGAGAGTGATTGTGCCATCAGGACTTTATGTCCTTTTCCAGCTTCAATGTTTGCAGTAAAAGCAGGAGAAGGACTGGAAGAAAAAGAATTTGGGAAAAAGAAAAAGATTACAAATGGGAGCCATTGGATAATATCTTAATGGTCCAGCCCCAGCAGCGGCTCCCCCCACTCCGGTAGTCAGTGGCATGTACACCAGTAACCCCATTGCACAAGAAGTAGGACTACCGTATCTGAGGGAACTTGTCTATATCTCTCACAAGAGGTACCCCTCGGAGGCAATAAGGGAGGCATTGTGTTTGTGGCCGTCCCATTAAAACGAGAATTTGGGAAAGCCAAATTGCCAAACAGCCTTTTTTATCTCTCTCCTTTACAATGTGTTGGAGAGATGGGAAAAATTGGTTTGGGATGATTGGGCTGGAAATAAAAATGGCCACAATGCCATTTTAGTCAGGTTTAAAGAGGTTTGCTAGGGAGTTGTTTGGTCAGCTCTCTGTGCATAGCCTCTTGTTAATTATCAGCATTTTGTGCCAAACAGAGATATAAATTTGTTCCTTGTTTAGCAGGGAGAGGAGACATGATGTGCTTTGTCATGCTAAAGAAGGTGCAGAAGCCTGCACATCAGGCTGGGGGACAGCTTTTTATTATGGGAATGTTGTGGTTCTAGTTTCTGGGTCCTGAGAGGAGGCTGCTGCATCAGCCATGAGAGGGTGTGGAGTTTTGATGGAGAAGAAAACCTGCTTCAATGATTTACTTTTGCTCCCGGAAGCAGAATATAATTTATTAGGAAGGGATTTAATTTTGAAATTAAAGTTGGACATTCAGAGTCAAGGGGACAAATTTAACAAGTACCAAATTCCCTGTGGTGGCAAATCCATATACCTTACTGAGTCATATATCTCCCAAACACACTTGGTATAGTGTAGTAGATTTGAAGGACTTGTCCCCTGGATGAGGCATCCGGCGATTATTTTGCTTTTGAATGGTAGGACCCCAATATGGGACGAAAACAACAATTAAGATGGACTGCGTTATCACAGGGGTTTACAGAGTCACCAAATCTATTTGGACAAACTTTAGAAAAAGTTCTAAAAGATTTCACTATTCCCAAGGAGGTAAAATTATTACAATATGTAATATTGTAATCTATTAATGTAATATCTACAATATGAAATATATAATCTATTAATAGTGGGAGAAACTGAAGAGGGGACCTGAAACGCCACCATTAAATTGTTCAATTTTTGGGGGGAATGAGGATTAAAATACTTAGGACATTGGCTAAGTATGGGGAAGAAAAAGTTAGATCCTGATAGAGTACCTCCATGAACTAAAAAGATTAAGCAAGTATTGTGATTATTAGGATATTGTAGACCATGGCTTGAAAATTATAGTGAAAAGGCAAAATTACATTAATAAAAGCACCTGTAAAAACCTTTTTAAATACTTCAAACCAAACTGCATATGGAGTTCTTACTCAAGACTGGTCAGGAATCAAAAAACCTGTGGGGCATTGTTCTCAATTACTTGATCCAGTAAGCAGGGGATGGTCTGCCTGTCTCCAAGCTTTGGTAATGTTTTACAACAAAAAGACAGCTGGATCCTAAAGTATGAAGCCCCAGACTTAGAACCTCTGCCCAGAGTCCAGCACAATTTTTTGTTTGGAGAACCCCTGGAGGAATTAAAACATAATTGCTTAGAAGTAATTGAGACCCAGATAAAAGTGAGGCCAGACTTAAGAGATACTGAGTTGGAAAATGGGGAAGTGTTGTTTATAGATGGCTCCTCATGAGTAATAGAAGGAAAAAGAAAATTGGGATATGCAGTAATAAATAAAAACTTAGAACTTGGGGAATCAGGACCTCTGAGTCCATCATGGTCAGCTCAGGCTTGGGAACTGTATGCCTTATGCAGAGCCCTGGAATTATTAAAAGAAAAATGTGGAACTATATTTACAGATTCTAAATATGCGTATGGGGTGGCACACACTTTTGGGAAAATTTGGGAAGAAAGAGGTTTGATCAATACTCAAGGGAAGAATCTATATTAATAGAATTAATAACGGCATTAAGAGAACCAAAAGAAATAGAGGTGGGGGGAAATGTGGCCAAAAGCATACATCAGACAGATACTGGAACATTTGCATACACAAACACACTGGGGTACAAAGGCATTAAGTGAACATTTTCTTAAACAATTTGGTTGTATTGGAATTTTTGAGATAGTAAAGCAAATTACACAAGGTTGCTTAACGTGTCAAAAATTAAATAAGAAAGTATTTCGACACATGGCCATGGGCGGAAGGAAAACAGCTTACAGACCTTTCGAGAAAGAACAAGTTGATTTCACTGAATTGCCCAAAGTAGGGAGAATAAAATATGTATTGGTAATAGTAGACCACTTAACACACTGGGTAGAAGCTTACCCTGTAGCACGAGCTACGGCACAAGTTGTGGTTAAAATTTTGTTGGAACATTTAATACCTAGATATGGGATAATCCAGTATATTGATTCTGACCAAGGCACACATTTTACTTACCATTGGCACTTTTAAACATAAGAACAAAACCACATAGTGAAACTGGATTGTTGCCATATGAAATGTGTCTTTATTCGTTTAACAAAATTATTCAATTTGGCTAAAATCCTGTTTCGGACCAAATAATTTATAACATATGTATACACACAGAGTATTATACTTACACAGAGTATGGCATATACACACAGAGTACATGGAGTATTGTTAATTGCTCTTTAGAAAGCTCCACTTTGGTGCTTCTCTTACTGCATTTTACAGACCATGAACCTGAATCTTAAATCTTGAAAATCTCACTCCCTCTGAAGGAAACCTCAAAGAGTTTTTATAAAGAGGGTAAGGAAATGCATGTTTATACTAATGTAAGCATTCCTTCTCTCCCTCAAGCTTCCTTCATTTAATGTTCATGTGGCAAAAAGTAGCTGTAACAGAAAAATTCTGAAATCACACGTCTTCTATACACAGATGTCAAAATCAGGAATTAAGGATCAAGTATGCCCCTAGAGCCTGACTGAATTTTATCTGCAGTAAGCATAATGAGGTTATGTTCACATCGAATTCTAACATCCAGGGTGTACATTGTGTATGCCTGTGCATCTTCTATGTCTAACCCAACTATATAGCAGATTAAATTAAAAGGCAGATTACATCCTTTCATGTCTGCTCCCTTCTAAACCAAATAAACTCCAATCCCAGGTCCCAAGTCGAATCAACACATGCTGCAGCATCAGACAGCCTTTCCTTTTAACTTCAAGGGTTACTTTTTCATTCCCTATCCTAAATACCTGTGTGGTACACTAAAGACTAACCTCATTCTAGTAGCTGGTAAACTAGTGTACACACGCACGCACACACCCCCACACAATATGTATATAAATACTATCACTACCATTTGTTCACTCAATCAGTCTGGAGCCAAAAATAAAATTAAAATATTAATTTAAAAAAATCAGAAAATAAAGTTTTTAAAATGTTAATTGACAATAGTGTTCTTGAAAATAAAAAGAAAAAATTAGTAACTTCTGGTGATTAATCAAAGAGAGATTAAAGTATAATAGAAGACAGATTACGCTCTGCATACAGATAACATGAATATACATTTGAACTGTCAAGCAAATAAACTGGGATGGAAAATGTTTTATAATTCCATACCCTAGAAAAACTAAAATTTGCAGTCTGCTGAATGAATACTAATAATATGACACAGCATGAACATACAGGTTTGTAACTTCATTATTCTGACTTACTGTCTCATCTAAATGTGGATTCTGCCCTTGCCTAACAGACCTCTCTTCTTGAACCTTAGGAAGTCCCTGGGTTTCTTTCACATCTGAGAAAAAATTCTCCTCATACCAAAATCCTTACTGCCTTACTTTTAGCCTCAACAACCAGTGCAACTGAAAGCTCTATTTCCTAGCACAGCTGTTGACAGTTAAGACAAAAGAGTTTTGTTTATTTTGCAGCTAACCAGAATTTCCAGAATAAGGTTATAATATAATTACTTCTTGGGTTTTCTTACCCAGAGTGAGGCACTGCACTTCTAAAAATGTATGACGGTTAACAGATGCCATACTCCTCCCTTTTTATTACCACCCACACTCACTGAATTGTGGCTGCAGCCATAAATTCTGCAAAGCACACTCATATACTCTGAAGCTTAGGCCTGTGAGTGCCAAAGCTTTGGTAACACTTCGAAGGCTCCTTCAAGATTGGAACCCCACTGAACTGGGGCACTGTCCAAACACACCAGCCATCATGATCTTTCTTAACAGTTGTTAATTCTTTTCGTAAAAAGACACTTTTATTGACAGATATTCAGCTGGATCCTTCAAAAGCAAGGAAAACATTAAAAATAATGTAAATTAAAAACCAGGGCACTGTTTAATCATGTATATTTAAATTATTGTAACCAGGTCACCAGATGTAAACCAAGTTCATCTTGATAATCTTCACAAGCTCGCTTCCAAAGAAATTACAGCATTACAGTAACCTAGGAATTGAACAAACTTTAGAAAGGAGCATTGTAGACCATTTCAAGTACAAATATTGATAAAGTTGAAAACGAAATTTCAGTGTTTCTGAGCTATAAAATAAAACATGGGATCTGTCAAAGCAGCAAAAGCTAGATGATCCCCAAATCTAAGTTTTGGAGAGACATTGATTGAACTTTCAAGTTATCACTGATCAGAATAGTGTGTATACACTTGTACTGTATTGCTACATTTTTCTTGTTGTGGTCTGCTCCATAGCATAACACCTTTCCTGAAGGATATATCATTGTTGGCAACTAGAAAACACAGAATATTGGGGTTTTTTTCTTTCTTTTTAATATTGAACCAGATGTACCTGCTGTCTTTTAAAATCCACAGTTAGAAATTTTTATTTTAAAAAACCCAACCCTCTGCTTGAATATTGTAATTGATTTTTTCAGAGTTCTTCCAATTAAAACCTGAAGAATAAAACATTATCAATGAAGTGTAAATTTGCAAATAAAATTCCATTCTTCTATCATATCTCAACACAGGGACTGGTAATGACTACTAGTATTCAGGTAAAATAAGGACAGCTTTCCTAAGTCTGGTTTCTCTGACTGAAGATGGAGATATTGAATCTGTTCTTTTTCACACATTCCCTTATAATTGAGTCTCTCTACAATAAGAAACTACTAAAACACGGGAAACATAACTAAAGAGCCAAAATAATATTCAATTACATTTGTAAATATTATTTAAACATCCGACTTACGGCATGTCCTACTCAGGTATTTTAAAGACTTTACAGTTCTGTAGAAGTGAGAACTTTGTTTTGTGAGTTACAGTGACAGAAAGAAGACATAAGAACCTGTCCTACCATTTGTCTCTGTGTACACTGGCCAATAACTTAAGGCAAAACCTGCAAAATACACTTCCAGGGAAACATAAAAGCTCAAGATATACAATAAAAATTTTCTTTCTCTGTAGGAGTAACATTTGAAGGTTTGTTGTCAAGTTGTTGTGTTATTTGATTTTTTCCTGTCAAATGCCAGATCCCAAATCCTTCCCCAGAATAGTCTTGAGTAACATCCTCAAGATTGTTTGATGGAATCAAAGCCTTGCTTCAGGCTTCTTGCTGATTTTTAAAGCCTCCTTCACCGAACAAGCTTTCTTTCACATTTTCTGTTACCCTGAGGTAGCTATTGCAAACAATTAATTTGAGGCTGTAGTTGAAGTGTAATAATAAAAAGTAATTTCTCTTCAGCTGAGTAAGATAACTGCTATGAAGATCCAAATTAATGCTGAATTCCCTTTTTAGAATAAAATACTGTGAATTCCTCTATTTTTACCTTAGCATTATTTTGGTGATTACCATCAAAATTGAGCATAAGAAATAGTAACATTCTCCTCCATTCAGCACTGTTGTTTGAGTGTATTTTTCTAAAACAAACAAACCACATCACCCCCCCCAAAAAAAAACCCACAACCCTACAATCAAACAAACAAACTCAACCCTGCTGCGGGGATTAGTTAATCTTATCAAATAAGTATCAGCAACAGACTATGTAAAGGATGTGCAGAGGACCACAATGTCAGCACGTGGTGTGCATTGTGATATGTCAGGAGAAACTACTTGTCTCTGAGAACAGAGAGATAAAGAAAAACAGGAGGGCAGGAACCAGCTCCATGGCTTTGTTAGCAAGGCAAAAACTAAAGCTCACCCAAAGGGCCTGTAAAGAAGAGAAGCAAATGAAGTAAGGAGCCATCATGTATCTTTGAAGCTCACCATAATGTGCATGCAGGAGTGCGTGATAATGGCTTCCCATAATGGAAAAAACCCAACCATTTCAGGAAAGAGAGGCAGAAGACCTGCATGGATGAACACAGAGCTATTGAGTAAACAGAAAGAGAAGCAGAAGATCTATGAATTGTGGAAAAAGGGTCTGAGCACCTGGGGAAAATACAGGAATGTGGTCAGGGCCTGTAGGGATGCAAATAGGAAGGCTAAAGCCCTCTTGGAAATGAAGCTGGCAAGGGACATAAAGGATAATAAAAAGGGTTTTTTTAGATATGTGAATAGTAAGATGACCAGGGATAATGTAGGTCCCTTACTGAATGAGGAGAGTGTCCTGGTAACAGGGGATGCTGAGAAGTTGGAGATACTGAATGTTGCCTTTGCTTCGGTCTTCACTTCAAAGGCCCCTCGGGACCCACAGATCCTGTTGGAGTGTTTGGGAAACGAAGAATTTCCCACTGGTGGAGGTAGGGGAGGTTCAGGAGCAGCTCAAAGGGATTAATGCACACAAATCTATGGGCCCGGATGGGATGCATCCACGTGTGCTGAGGGAGCTGACGGAGGTGATTGCTGAGCCGCTCTCTATCATCTTCAACAGGTCTTGGAGGACAGGTGAAGTGCCTGAAGACTGGAGTATAGCCAATGTCACTCCAGTCTTTAAAAAGGGCAAGAAAGAGGAACCTAGTAACTATAGGCCAGTCAGCCTCACCTCTGTCCCGGGAAAGGTAATGGAACAGCTGGTTCTGGATGCCATCCCCAAGCAATTGGAAGAGAAGAAGGTCATGAAGAGTAGTCAGCATGGATTCACCAAGGGGAAATCGTGCTTGACCAATCTCATAGCCTTCTACGATCTCATAACCAGCTGGGTAGATGGAGGGAGAGCAGTGGATGTCATCTACCTTGACTTCAGCAAGGCTTTTGATACTGTCTCCCATGATATCCTGATAGCAAAGCTGAGAAAGCATGGGGTAGATGAGTGGACAGTGAGGTGGGTTGAGAATTGGCTGTTGGACCAAGCCCAGAGGGTTATTATTCGAGGAGCAGAATCTGAACGGAGGCCTGTGACTAGCGGTGTTCCCCAGGGCTTGGTGTTGGGTCCAGTCCTGTTTAATATCTTCATTGACGACCTTGATGAGGGAATAGCATCCACCCTCAGCAAGTACGCCGATGATACAAAGCTGGGAGGGGTGGCTGACACACAGGAACACTGCGCTGCCATCCAGCAAGACCTGGACAGGCTGGAAAGCTGGGCAGGGAGAAACCAAATGAAATTCAACAAAAGCAAGTGTAAAGTCTTGCACCTGGGGAGGAACAATCGCATGTATCAGTACAGGCTGGGGGCTGACCTGCTGGAGAAGAGCTCTGTGGACAATGACCTGGGGGTCCTGGTTGACAGACGACAGGTTGGATATGAGTCAACAGTTTGCCCTGGTGGCTAAGAGAGCCAATGGTATCCTGGGGTGCATCCGGAGGAGTGTGGCCAGCAGGTCAAAGGAGGTGATCCTCCCCCTCTACTCTGCCCTGGTCAGGCCCCACCTGGAATATTGTGTCCAGTTCTGGGCTCCTTGGTTTAAAAAGGACAGAGATCTCCTGGAGAGAGTCCAGAGAAGGGCTATGAAGATGATTAGGGGCCTGCAGCATCTCCCCTATGAGGATAGGCTGAATGAACTGGGACTCTTCAGCCTTGAGAAGACTAAGGGGGGACCTAATTAATGTCTATAATTATCTGAAGCAGGGGATGCGGGGGGAATCAGCCAGCCCCTTTTCAGTGGTCTGTGGGGATAGGACAAGGGGCAATGGCTGCAAGTTGGAGCACAGGAAGTTCCGCACCAACATGCGGAAGAACTTTTTCACAGTGAGGGTGACAGAGCCCTGGTACAGGCTGCCCAGGGAGGTGGTGGAGTCTCCTTCTCTGGAGATATTCGAGACCCGTCTGGACGCCTATCTGAGTGATATGTCCTAGGGATCCTGCTTTGGCAGGGGGGTTGGACCCAATGATCTCTCGAGGTCCCTTCCAACCCCTACAGTTCTATGATTCTGTGATTCCTTGGAAACCTTATGAATATGCATATACTCATAGTCAAAAGCAGTGTTCCCCAGGGCTCCGTCCTGGATCCTGTCCTGTTGTCCTGGGTTCAGCCCAGCAACAGGCTATGTTAGCCCTGAGAGTATTCCATACCAATTACGTCATGATCAGGTGGTCCGCCCCTCCCCTCCCCCCCTGCTGCAAGGGGCGACTCCGGACCCAGTAACGGGAAGTTCCGGTCTGGGCAGGCGCAGTGCCAGTTCCGGGTTCTTTCTCTCTTTCTCTTTTGGATCAGCGCGGCAGGCGGTGGTGAGGGGGGTTTTACAGCGCGGGGGATCAAGTGCCGCCTTCGGGGCTCCGAGTCTGCAGCAGTTCGGGCACGGCTCAAATTACATAGTGGGGTGAGAGGTTTGCACTGTATATAATAGCACTGTAGCTAGTTATTTTCATATCTTTTCCTGTTGCTTAGTAAACTACCCTTATCCCAACCCGCGGGCCTTTGGTTTGGTTTTTTTTTCCTTCCTCTCGGCTCCTCGGTTCCCTCCGTTCACCCATCCCCCACCTCTTAAAGAGACAGGGGACATTTTTCTAACTTTTGTGGCCCCAACTTTTCAGCTGAGGTTTAAACCACAACACCTGTTCAATGTATTTATCAATGACCTGGATGAGGGGATTGAATCAGTAAATTTGGGGATGACACTAAACTAGGAGGAAGTGTCGACCTGTCTTGAGCACTCAAGTACTGTGCTCAGTTTTGGGCCCATCACTATAAGACAGACATTGAGGTCCTGGAGGATGCCCAGAAACGGACAACTGGGCTGGTGAAGGGGCTGGAGAGCAAACTGAGGGAACTGGGGTTGCTTAGCCTGGAGAAGAGGAGGCTGCGGGGTGGGGGGGGGGAGGGGTTGGGCATGAGACACACACACATCCTATCACTGCCTACAATTACCTGAAAGGTGCTTGTAAAGAGATGGCTGTTGATCTCTTTACCCAAGTGACAGGTGATAGGACAAGGGGGAATGGGCTCAAACTGTGCCAGGGCAGGTTCAGATTAGACAGTAGGAAAAAAAAATCTTCACCAAAAGGGTTATCGGGCATTGGAACAGGCTGCCCAGGGAGGCGGTTGAGTCACTGACCCTGGATTTATTTAAATACAGGTAGATGAGGTACTCAGGAATATGGTTTAGTAGAGGACAGGTATGGTTGGACTTGATCTCAAAGGTCCTTTCCAACCTAGTGATTCTGTGATTATGAATATAAATAATTAAAATATGTCTTGTATAAAAGCTGTGTAACTGATCCTTTAAGGCACGCACATTTGGAGGAGTGATCCCTTGTGCTTTATTGCCCAGTGGTGCAATAAAGAATACCTGCTTCATAGTGACCAAGGCTACTGAGTTTTGATTCTGGCTTTTCATGACATCAGTATGTTGCTTAAGTCTCAGTAGTCAGAAATTCCATGCACACCAAGGACAAAAAGCGGGGGAGGAAGAGTGGTATACAGCACTTGGTAGGGCCAGAGACCCCAGAGACAACAACTATATGTTCATGTACTGAATATAGCTACCCCCACCACTGTGTCCCTCTCTCCACAGGGCAACCCTGTACCCTTGCCATATAGACAGGTAATGTATGTCCATAATATTTTCCCAAAGACAGCTTGATGTAATCAGCAATACCTAGCTCACCATTCTTCCACACATATCTTTGATCAGATCCAGCTCCAAAATTTTGAACAAGGTCAGAAATGTAAGAAAAAAATGAATTATCTATTTGGAAAAGAGATGAGCTTTTTTCCTTCTGTTAAAATTGAAACTCTTGATTTGCATTTATCTAAAACTCTCAAATCCAAGTCTGAAATATGAAGGTTAAAGGTTAGGAATTGTTGGCCCAAAAGATCACTAAATACACACTGGCTAATCTTCTAAATCTGTACCCTATCAAGGAGAAAACTAAAATATAAAAGGAAAATTAAATTAATTGTTCACATCCTCCTTTTTAGCTTTTGATTTTACAGAAATATTGCCTTTGTT
Organism: Laterallus jamaicensis coturniculus; assembly: GCA_022605575.1. NCBI lineage: Eukaryota > Metazoa > Chordata > Aves > Gruiformes > Rallidae > Laterallus > Laterallus jamaicensis. The sequence continues at coordinate 1,511,477 of JAKCOX010000055.1, forward strand.
GTGGCCATGCCGATTCTAAACAAACCAAAGCTAATTTTTCAATGGGATAATACATTTTTACAGAACTGGGAGTGGGAAAGAGTATGAATATCTAGTGATATTTAATATACAATATGTACCTACTCCAGTACTAATATTGTCCTTATCACATGATTCTGATTAGGCGAATTTCTTACTGCATTGCTTTTTAAAGATTTTATTAGCAAAGGTACTATCTTCCATCAACTTTAAGGTTTTTACAATTGCCGTCAATTAGAAGTTACATTACATAGAATCATTGAATAGGAACTTTGTTTTATAAGACATATTGTCAAAAGGTTTTTATATATATACTATTTTCTTACAGACAGGAAAGCAATAATGAGAAAGCTTCACACAGAGGAGCTTCATATATATTGACATCCATAATACAAGCTTGTACATCAATACTGATAGAGAGGACATAGTGCATTTACTATTTTTTTGATCTATTCCAGCCTTTTAAACAGAACTGTTCAATAAATTCAGTTGGCTTTAACTCTGCAAAACACCTGTTACTAAGTTAATACCTTAATTCTGGTGATAAGAACAGCTGTTGGCTGAGGACATTTCCTGTGGAGGGAAGCAATATGCAGCTAACAGTAATTTTCTCAGGGTCACTGACTTGCTATTGAATAAGGTTTCCTTAATGTCACAGTGATTTGGGTCACAGGCCCAATTATTTAAATCACAATTTAAATAAATGTTTGATTAAACTAGTGGACTACCTTTGAAAAAACGTTACAGAAATCTTAATCCAAAGCTCAAAATTAATTTCACATTATGACCTGAATCTGGTTTCAGATTTTACCACATACCAAAACCAGCAGAAGTGACAGTGGAAACTGGAAGGAAGTTATTAGCTGGAGGATAAAAAACACAATATAAATTATAATAATTACTTAAAAAGGAAAGGAAACAACTTTCATTATTTTTTCTATGAATTCCATCTATACTGAAGTTTCAGAACTTTTTCAAGTCATGAACCAACAATTAGGAGACTTCTTAAGTTGTTCTGAATCTAATTAATAGGTATTTCTTCCTGTTATTGTTCAAAAGATGAGAACTAAGCAATAGAGATCTGGATGCTTTACAAATTTAACATACAAGACAAACTAACATATGACATGAAAAACGAGTATTGTGAAGGCATATATTTTTATTTTCTAATTGCTAATTTAATTTGGACCTGACCAAAAGGAGGTCCATGTATTTTATCTACTTCATTGGATTTTGGATCTGCCTCTGAATATTTTGTCCTTAAATCGATTCTGTGCATATGTGCTTATTTATAATATCTATATGGAAACAGAGAATAGTGAGAACCCTAAATATCTGTGCAGCCTGTCATAGTTAACCAGTAGCGCATGCACTAAACATTGTAATCCTAAAGAGAACATGAATATAACAATGGTAGCACTAGCTGCTTATTTTATACCTTAATTTTTTATTTGTGTAAGACTGACTGCAGAGAACAAGGTCCAGTATTAGAAACTAATTGATATTAACATTAGAACTAGCATTAGTATTGGAAACTGACACACAGTTTTCTGGCATACAGTACACTTCCATTTAACTTCCTGGCAACAACATAGGCTTCATAGATCTGTTATCAAAGACTTCAGCTGCAAAAATATATTCTTATTCAAAGCTTGTCACTCGACCATATAAAACGCCTAACGTCAATTGATATTTTCTGTCAATACAACAGAATTGGGATAACTATGCAATACCAAATAGTAGCAATTGCATATTCATTTTCAAGCTTCAGTATTTTCTTATTGGTAACACTGCAAATATTCCAGGAATTATGAACCAAAAGTATACACTACCTGCAAAGCTACACTTGCAAGTCCTTTTTGTTTTAGAATGAAAATAGTCTTAATATGCAAAAGAAATACAAATTAATAAATACTATAAAAATGAAATTAAAATTTAAAGATCAAGCAGAATGCCCCAAGGAGATAAAAGTCCACAGTACATGGAACATATGTCATTTTTGGCTTTGTCAAAAGACATTTGAGTATTTACTCCTACGTAAAATGACTTTTCAATGTAGTATATTTGAATATTACAGTAACATGAGAGGTAAAATGAAGATTAATAGAAGTTTAATGTGATAGTTTTGTCTTGCCATAGATGAAGGGCAATAACACTGACAATATTGCTTTTTCTCATAAGTAATTTCATTGAAAAGTAAAAAAAATAAGCTTTTGAAATTTTTCAGTCACAAGATAGAGAAAAATAAATTCCAAAGCTAAATAAGAAACTATTATTCCATTTCCACTTGTAAATAAGATTTTCCCCTCCCCTCAGTCTTTCAGGGAGAAGATTTACAAGTATTTTGTTTTGTTTTTTTTCTTAAGAAACTAACTCCATGACAGAAAATATAGAGGGATGAAGGGGAATGAGTACCCTAAAGACATACATTTAGAAAAGCGTGTGTTAGATTGAGAAGTCCTCAAAATTTAAACATTCAGCTCTTCACCTAATTTTAAAACTCAATCTAACAGCCAGAAGAACGAATTATTCTCCTTCTCTAACCAGCTGATTTAACTGCGCTCTTTGCATATACTTTCTATCAGGAGAGGGTTACAGTAATTTTGCTATGGCTTCCATAAAAACTCAGGTGTGCCTTTAGTGGGCTTGTGCAGTCTTAAACAAAATGTAAAAATCTGAAGTGTTTTATTAATATCTTTTTTCAGATATTCATCAAATGCCACATTTTTTCATGACATTCAGTATGTGTTGACACGTGTTTAAGAAATGACTCAGCCTACTGACTGCTGGTTCAGAATAAATAAATAATGAATGAAAGCCCACACCACTTAGTTACATATAGAAAAATAAAAATACTTAAAGAATGAAAGCCAGCCACAAAACTTGCGGCAAACCTACTAGTGAGAAGGAAAAGGATAGATAAATCTTCTCTTTGCAAAAGATATAGACATGTCAAGCAAAGAGGCCAGAAAGAGTAAATGGCCAAAATTTCAATTTTTTTTTTAATATAGAGAGGAAATTTGAAACCCTTTCCCAGGAAACAGAACACTTCAGAGGGGTAACTTAATTAGAAGAAATTAGATGATCTGACTAAAGCAGTACACTGGAAAAAAGTAGAAAAGGAACAGTATCTGGACCTCAACCTTATAATGTTGCAATCCATGTAAAGAGCCAAGCTGGTTCTGGGACTATATCAATCTAAAAGGGAAACATCAGTTGATCTTTAATAACAGCAATTGAGTGGTGGGGGAGGGGAATGACCTTTAAAAAATCCTGCAATCATTTATCAAAATACCATGAAACAAATTGAAACTATTCAGAAAATAGAAGTATTTCAGGAGTAATCCTAAAGTCCACCTGAGCAGGACACTTTGCAAATTCAAATACACTTTACAAAAATGTGAATGTACTTTCAACAAAGTTGCCAGTCAAGAAATGTAAACCCAAAAAGAGCCTTTGAGCCTTTATTTCAGGAATTAAAATTTAAAAACTTATGGCAAATCAATTTATGAATTCATCAGGATTTTGACAAATTGTACAAAACCAATAAAATCACCTCTCTTTCAATGTTTCCAACAAACCAGTTAAATTTTTTTAATTTTTATTATTTCCCAGTTTTAAGCAGAACATTCTTAAGATTCAAAACTATTTATTCAGGATTCAAACAGATAAGTTCATTTGTTCTAAAATGTTCTCTACTCTTTTTTCTTCTTCCCATCCCATGATTTAATAGATATCATGAACATAAAAAACAATAAAAGAAGCAGAAGTAGTATACTTCTCACCATTTCTTTATTTTCCCAATGTATAAGCATACCTTAAAACTCAAGTCATAAAGCTGGATGTTTGCCATGATCTAACAGCAATCGCTGTTTCCCCTCTGCCCTGATAGTTGAAAAAAGGCAGTACAGAATCTTCAAGCACCACAAACTTTAGGACAGGCACAAATACAAATGTCATAGTGTATTTTTCAGGAGACTCTTCAGCAGGAACAGTTCTTTAACTTTACCTTAAGCATAACCTCTCATTTAGAACCCCTGTTAGGTGACAAACTGCAGCTATGCAGCAGCATCTCAACCCAGCTTAAGAGGCTCACTCTCTGGTAACTCCATGAACTGAATTACACACTGTCTAGGGAAAATTCTGAACAGGCATCTTCCTTGATGGTGTTTACCCACCTGAACAAAGTGGTGCCTGTTTTAGTACAGACCATCATGCCTGCATTCTCTAACCTCACAGCTGCCAACTAAGCTGCTCTACAATAATCACACAAAATAACCCAAACAAGCAACTACAGTGGTGGGGAAAAAGTAATTAGAAAAGCATCTAGCTGTATCTTAATACCTAGCAATGAATATTAACTAAAAATCTAACTTCCACTCGACAAAGTAAGCATTAAAAGGTTTCTTACCCGGTATACATTCTGTAAGGGGGTTTTCCATTAGGTAAAGGCATCAATATAAAGCATTTAGCTGCTAAAACCTGAGGTTATTTGCAATTAGAAAAAAAAGTTTAAAAAAATAAATATAAAACTTTAAAAAAAATGTTTATAATACAGCTTTCACTAAAAAACTACTAAAGCAAATTAAAAACATTTCAATGGAACACACAAGTTTTTAATACATTTCTAATTAAATACATTTCACCTATATCTTTATAATTCTGATTTTTTTTCTACTTAAACAATACTTGGGTACTGTAATATTATGTACTTCATTAAGCATCGAAGTATTTCATCAATCCCAATGTACTCTGAGAACAGGAGAGGAAAAAGTAAAAACTTTTGCTTTTTGTTCACATCCACAAAGTTTTTAAGCAGTTCTGATTTCTTACAGTTCTCAATAACCACAAGTTATTAGCAAGATATTTAATTTTAAAAATTGAATGTTTATATTCTTCCCTATCATTACTCATAGACTTTTTGTATAATTGCATTATCTTGTACAGGGTAGCAAACTAGATCATGTATGATGGAAGAACCTGTAGATTCATTGTCAACACTTGAATGTTTAGAAACTACTCTTGTAATGCATAACTTTCCTGTTGTGTGTTATTCAGACTGATGAGCTTCTTCAGAGCTCCTTCAAAATCCTCAGGAATGGTAGTGTTCATAGAATCATAAAATGGCATGGGCTGCAAGGGACCCTAAGGATCATAGAGCTCCAACCCCCCTGCCACAGGCAGGGCCACCAACCTCAGGAACTGGATCTACACACGGTTGCCCAGGGCCCCATCCAACCTGGCCTTGAACACTTCCAGGGACGGGGCATCCACTACTTCTCTGGGCAGCCTCTTCCAGCACCTCACCACTCTTTCTGTAAAAAACGTTAATATCTAATCTAAACCTTGCAATCTCATAGACTTCTATGATCTCATCACTGGCTGGGTAGATGGAGGGAGAGCAGTGGATGTCATCTACCTTGACTTCAGCAAGGCTTTTGATACTGTCTCCCACGACATCCTGATAGAAAAGCTGAGAGAGTATGGAATAGATGAGTGGACAGTGAGGTGGGTCAAGAACTGGCTGTTGGACCGAGCTCAGAGGGTCGCGATCAGTGGAGCAGAATCTGAATGGAGGCCTGTGACTAGCGGTGTTCCCCAGGGCTTGGTGTTGGGTCCAGTCCTGTTTAATATCTTCATTGACGACCTTGATGAGGGAACAGCATCCACCCTCAGCAAGTATGCCGATGATACAAAGCTGGGAGGGGTGGCTGACACACAGGAACACTGCGCTGCCATCCAGCAAGACCTGGAGAGGCTGGAGAGCTGGGCAGGGAGAAACCAAATGAAATTCAACAAAAGCAAGTGTAAAGTCTTGCACCTGGGGAGGAACAATCGCATGTATCAGTACAGGCTGGGGGCTGACCTGCTGGAGAAGAGCTCTGTGGACAATGACCTGGGGGTCCTGGTTGACAGACGACAGGTTGGCTATGAGTCAGCAGTGTGCCCTGGTGGCTAAGAGAGCCAATGGGATCCTGGGGTGCATCCAGAGGAGTGTGGCCAGCAGGTCACAGGAGGTGATCCTCCCCCTCTACTCTGCCCTGGTCAGGCCCCACCTGGAGTATTGTGTCCAGTTCTGGGCTCCCTGGTATAAAAAAGACAGGGATCTCCTGGAGAGAGTCCAGAGAAGGGCTACGAAGATGATGAAGGGCCTGGAACATCTATCCTATGAGGAAAGGCTGAGAGAGCTGGGGCTGTCTGCCCCTTTTCTTTGGTCCATGGAGACAGGAGAAGGAGCAATGGCTGCAAATTGGAACACAGGAAGTTCCGCACCAACATGCGGAGGAACTTTTTCACAGTGATGGTGACAGAGCACTGGAATCGGCTGCCCAGGCAGGTGGTGAAGTCTCCTTCTCTAGAGATATTCAAGACTCGTCTGGATGCCTATCTGTGTAGTTTGAACTAGGGAGCCTGCTTTGGCAGGGGGGTAGGACCTGATGATCTCACAAGGTCCCTTCCAACCCCTACAACTCTGATTCTGTGATTCTGTGATTCCTTTCAGGTACTGGCAGGCTGCAATGAGGTCCCCCCACAGCATTCTCTTCTCCAGGCTGAACAAGCCCAGCTTCCTCAGCCTCTCCTTTGTAGGGCAGGTGCTCCAGCCCTCTAATCATCTTTGTGGCCCTCCTCTGAACCCTCTCCAACAGTTCCACATCTTTCTTGTATTGGGGGACCCAGATCTGGACACAGTACTCCAGGTGGGGCCTCCCGAGGGCAGAGTAGAGAGGGACAATCACCTCCCTGTCCCTGCTGGCCACCCCTCTTCTGATGGAGCCCAGTATACCATTGGCCTTGCGAGCTGCAAGAGCACACTGCTGGTTCATCCACTATGACACCCAGGTCCTTCTCAGCAGGGCTACTCTCAAGAAGCTCTTCTCCCAGTCTGTATCTATGTCTGGGATTCTTCCGGCCCAAGTGCAAGACCTGACACTTGGCAGTGTTGCACCTCATAAGGTTCACCCGGGCCCATTTTTCCAGCCTGTCAAGATCCCTCCGGATGGCTTCTTTTCCTTCTAGGGTGTAGACCACACCACTCAGCTTGGTGTCATATGCAAACTTGATGAGGGTGCACTCAATTCCATCATCGATGCCATTGATAAAGATGTTAAAGAACACTGGTCCCAAGACAGACCCCTGGGAGACACCACTTGTCACCGGCCTCCACCTGGACATAGACCCATTGACCATCACCCTCCGGCTACGGTCTGTTAACCAGTTTCTTATCCACTGGATGGTCCACCCATCAAATCCACATCTCTCCAATTTAGAGATAAGGATGTGGTGAGGAGAAATAAGGATGTGGTGGGGAGAGATAAGGATGTGGTGGGGAAAGATAAGGATGTGGTGGGGAAATAAGGTAACTGGGCAACCAACTTTGAGCCTGATCTTTATTAAATTTCTTGTCTGGTTGTTCTGACATCAGCTATTTGGAAACAATATGACCCTGATGAAGAAGAAAAACCGCCATCATTTTTGTCATTCAGTTCACAGAAGTAGTAGTTTGGTGGAGTCAATTTAAGGGACAGCTTACAAGCAGGGGTGGACTAGAATGGGGCAGCGTAAAAGACAAATCACCCCTTGCTCTGTCTCGCTCATATCCACACCACTATGAATAGTCTCATAGCTACACTTTCAACAGCCGGAGAGATTGTATTTTTTTCTGATGACTCACAGCTAAGATTTTATTTTAAAAAAAATAAACCAAACCAACCAACCAACAAAAAAAAAACAACAGAAAAAAAAACCAAAACACCAAACAACAAAAAAAAATGCCCCAAACCTAAAATACCTAAAAGGCTACAATGTAAACTACAGGATTTTTTTTTTCAATCTAAATGTGTTTTGGGTAAAAACAGCATTTTGTTGTAATCTATGCTTTTGCATAAACCGACATTTTACAGAGGGTAAGACAGTGTTTGCAACAAAAAGTTATAATCATGACAAGGGAGACAGCAAAAGTAAGCACATTCAACACTTGGAAATTACAGTTATGTATGAAGCACAGTTAAAATCCAAACCAAACATAACCCCCAACAAAACAAAAAGAAGCTCTGCAACAACCTGCTACAGAGAATTGATGGAAATTCCAGTTCCTGTTGAGACAAGCACATGAAGTTAGGTTTATACACATTGTCAAATCTCAGTCAGTGTTACACAATACAGTAAGTATTAGAGATTCACAAGAGTGCTGTGAAAAATCTACAATCACTTCCTGACACTATTATCTTTATGGAAAGAATATTAACAGAGATGATAAAACGCAGAAACAGTCTTAGTCAAAAGGTTCTTCTCCCAGTAGAGAAAGAAGAATTCTTCCTAGCAATAGTAACTCAAAAAAAGCACTTAAATGCATATATTAGAAGACGTATTAGAAGACAGCTATCAAAAAGAAACACACATTTTGAGGGACATAAGAGATGTAAGACAAAATAGCCCCTGATTACAGACTTTGATGACTTCATCAATGAGGAGAATCATAGGTAGAAATAAGGACCTTCATAGAAGGATTAAAAAAAAATCACAACTAAAGTAGATCGTAACAAAAAATATAAAACAAATATAACAAGTAATATAAAACAAACTGAGACTGTTGAGACTACACAATTTAGGAAAACATGGAAGAAAAAATAGTCTAATATAGTTTGTGTACAGAATGAGAAATGTGTTAAATAGCTGTAGAAAATCTTCCTCCCCTTTTTTGAAATGGGGAAAAAGGAAGAAAAAAAATAGATGTAACATATCTTTCTTTTATTTTTACTCTCCAGCTCAGAATTTGAGATCTAGTTATAGACACCATCAGAGAAGACTGATACCTTTCTAGAACTGAACAGAACGTATTGTGATGCAGACCACCAGAAACAGTACCATAAAATAAAATGACAATTTTTTTAACTCAAATGAAAGAAAATATATCAAAACCCAAGGCAAGGAAAAATGAAAAATCACAAGACACTGAAGACAAGGTTTCAAGAAAGACAAACAGAAATAGAAAAGAATAAGAGAAAAATTTTAAAATTAATAAGAAAGCAATGTTTTTTAAAAAGTAAAAATAATAAACACAGAATAATAAGGAAACTAATGCCATATATAGAGATCTTTCTCCAGTCACTTTCATATATATTATATATTTAATGTGAATACATTATATGTTTCGTATATATATATGAAAGTGAATGGAGGAAGTTAAATGAAAATTACTTTGAAGAGCATTTCCCAACATCAATTTTTGATAAAAACAATACAGTGTGATAAAAACAATAGTGTGACAAATGCAATTCCAAATGCATTTGAGATTGCAATAAAGAATCACTTGATACAAAAAGTCCTGAAAAAGGGCTCTTTTCTCCAAATTTTAAAAAAAAAACAAACAAAAAACCCAACAAAAAACCAAAAAACCAAGAAACTTAAGGTTTTACACAGGGGAAATAAATGATGGATAAAAACAATCCATCATTCTAGAACAATGGTAAACATCCAACAAAAATGCATTATAAAACAATGATGTAAACAACAAGGATATTTTAGATATGATAGGAAGTATGACTTGATGAACAACACTGAGAGTGAAAACACGGAAGTCTCAAAGCAACCCACAGAACTATAGTGTGAAGGAAGGTATTTAGAGAACCTAGAGAGACCTCCAAATATGTTAAAACAGAGAACAGAATCAGCAATCAGTGCGGACAGAGCTGTTCTGCAGCAGTACACAGACAAAAAATAGAAAGGGTTAGAAAATGTTACGAGGTAAGAGAAATACACAGCTTAAATGACAGAATGGATGAAGAGCACATATGCTACAAAATCAAGTGATGGCCTCTTAGGCAGGAATGTTAATAAATGTCCAGACTGAAATAAACATAGTGCATAAAAAATAATATAAGCATAGTTTCAAAAGTAAAGCATTATCAATTGAGCTGGATCACCTAACATTTCAAATAAACAGCAGGCACCTCTCAGAATTACAAAACTGAAAAACCGCCACAATTCTAAGAATATGGGTATTTTTAAATACATAACAAAACATAAAAAGAAATTATGTAGATTAGCTTTGAAGTTTTTGGTCCTTTTCTTTTTTTCTTTCATGTACATGTGTGTGTGTGAGACACTTGACATCCCACGGTGATGAAATTTAATAGCATTACCAAGAAACTCTTCACTGAAAAGGCACTGCAGTATAATTGCCATTATGATTTCATACACAATTGCATTTTTCTCCAAGGGAATGCACAAATGTCTTGTTGTTTTCAAAACACAGTGTGCCTGCAGGCACAGAGACACATTTCAGCTTGTGATATAAGGGAGAATGAGCTCCTTGTTTTAGTGATTAACGTACTGTGAGAGTAAAGGGGTTCATGCATTCTTTTCTAAAGCAACAGTTAGAAGCACTGCTGAAAGTCATCATAACTTGATTTTGAAAAACAGTTTCAGTCTCTACAGTTTCAGTTCAAAGAGATACGGGACAAAAAGAAACAAAGCACTGTTGCTTTTACAATTTTAGTTTGTTCTAGTGCCAGATCCTTTTGACAGTGTACACAGAAAAGAAACCCAGTGTGCCCAATAGAATGAAAACACTAAAATCCACTCTAAATCAAAAGCCATTGTGTAACACACAACTAAGGAAGCCAGTGAGCTTGCTCAAACAACCTTAAAGTATTGGAATATGAGGTTAATTTAAATTAGTAGTTACACTGATCTTTGCATGCATTTGCCCAATGCTGGCACTGAGTCAGTCACCTTTAAAAACACTGAGTTTTGTGTGTTTATTGCTGATTTATGCAAAACCTTGTGTGGTAAAGCAGTAACACAAATGCTACACTGTCATAAGATTGCCAAAATCTCAACTTTCACAGTAGATGTATCTTGTTATATAATCTTGTGTCTTGAAACCTCCTCTCCAGCAACACTGCAACACAAACAGCAGGAAATCTTCATGACTACCAACCAATATAAATATCTCAGGACTGTTAAACCTGGGAATCTTCAGTACTAGGTATTGGCTCTGTGAGCTGCGATGACTGACATCTGCTGTGATGGTGCTCTGTGATGATGGCTCATCTCTTCAAAACAGAGGTTCACAAGTGTGCCAAAAGATAGAAGCCACTTATTAAACATTACCTGAATCTTTGGTATTAACAGAGTTACCACAGAGAGCCTTCTGTATAAACACACTATTTTGCAGTGAAATGGACAAAGATGGGCACTGCCAGGAATTTGTGGTCGTAATTTTGAAAGCATGTTTGTTTTGCAGTGTTCAAGTGCTTCTGTTCTTCAAAAGGAAAACTGGAACTCATCAGGATCTTCCTGGCAGGCAAGAGACTAAACCTCTGAATGAACAGAGCAATGTTCTGTAAAACTGAACTATAATAAAGTGAACCAGTACCTCATAGCAAAACCAGAATACTTGCAAGTGAGTTGCTACTTCAATTTGTGATGCAAATCCAAGCACAGTCATGAAGGTTTCCATATCTAGAATGTGTCAGTAATTTACACTGCACTACATTAAATTCAAGCTGTGCAAATGTGCAACCACACACTATGTAATGGTATAAAGCACAAGACTCCTCAATGCCTTCAACCTAATTCTAATTGAGAAGAGAAATGTATAGTTTTCCTGTATTTTCTAAGGGAAAAAAAAATCTCTTCAACTTAAAGAACTTTATCATACCCTTAAGGATGATCCTAAAAGAACTCAGGAGGTGCTGATGCCATTGCAAGGCCAGTCTTAAATCCCTGAATAATCAAGGTAATTGGGAGAACTCAAGGAAAGCAACTGTTACCCTTCAAGAAGGGCAGGGAGGACCAAGGGACCTACAGACAAGTCACCCTCACCATGATCCTTGACCATGTGATGGAGCAGCTAACACTGGTGTAATAAAAATATAAGGAATTTGTTTCCAAACCAACAGATGGGAAAGAGGGAACCCCCCTCCTTGCTCCTTGTGTCTTTGTTAGAGTTGCTAATGGGCAAAACCCCAGGAGACTACCTCCTGATAAGGTGGCAAGATACCTAATCTCAGAGTGGCAACATCCTACTGAATCAACAAGCACTCCTTACTCTTTTACACTGGGCCAATATGACCAAATAAGGAAGGAAACTGACCCAAAATGCAGAGGAAGACCACGACCTTCACAAGGACCAGGACGACCCCCCAGTAACAGCATGCACAACTGCAGGAGCTTATCAGGATGTGCTATGCATACCCGGACCTACTGGACTATAAAAAAGGGAACTCCGGCGGGATGGGGCACCTTTGGAGGGAGCAAGGGTCGCCCGGGCCGCCCAGCGCTGTTTTTGCCTGCTTGATATCTTGCTCAAATAAATTCCCTTTGGAAACTTTGTAAATTTGTCATGACCATTTATAACATTAGGAACCATTTTCATGCACAAAAAGGACAAAAAGGTCATCAGGAGCAGTCAGCATGGATTCATCAAGGGTACGTCATGCCTGACCAGCTTTAAATCATCTAAAATGGAGACAAGGCAAAACAGTGGGCACTGTCTATCTTGACTTCATGTAAGCCTCTTAATACTATCTCCCCATAGAGGGATCCCCATAGACAAACTGAAGAAGTACAGAGCGAATGCAAAGAGAGTAAGGGAGACTGAAAACTGCTCAGAAAGAGGCAATTAGTGACACAAAACCTGGTTGGAGGCCATCTTTAATTATGGTATTGGTGACGTAGCAGAGTGCAACCACAGCAAGTTTTCAAAAAATACACTATTGAGAGAAGTGGTTAATACAACAGTCTTGTTGTACCATCCCATTTTGGGGTCTCCAGCACAAGCCAGACATGGACCTGGTACAGCAGGTCCGGAGAACGGCCACAAACATTAGAAGGCTGGAACATCTCTCCCATGAAGAAAGGCTGAGAGAGTAGGGGTTGTTCAGCCTGGAGAAAAGGCTCAGGGAGACTTTATTATGGCTTTTTAATAGGTAGTTTACAAGAAAGATGTAGAGAGACTTTTACCAGTGCTTTTAGGGATAGTACAAGGGACAAAATTTTAAACGAAAAGAGGGTAGATTTAGATTAATATAAGGAAGAAATTATTTACAATAAGGGTGCTGAAAAACTGGAACAGGTTGCCCACTTAAGCTGTGGATGCTTCATTACTGGAAGTGTCCTGAGTCAGTTTGGATGGGGCATTGAGCATCCTAAGCCAGTGAAAGATGTCCCTGCCACCAGCAACATGCCTGCACTAGATGACTTTTAAAGGACCCTTCCAAACCAAACCGTTCTGTAATTATGTGACTGTGATATAAAAGAAGGGTCAGAAGGAGGATCTGGAGAACTACAGGCCTGTCAGTCTTCCGGGGAAGATCATGGAGTGGGTCATCTTGGGAGCTATCATGCAGCACATGTGTGATAGCCAGGGGATTAGGCCTGGTTGACATGGGTTTACAAAGGGTAGATCTTGTCAAACTAACCTGATTGCGGTCTATGACAAGGTGACCCGCTTAAAGGACAAGGTGAAGGCTGTGGATGTGGTCTACCTGGACTTCAGTAAAGCCTTTGACACAGTTTCTCACAGCATTCTGATTGAGAAACTGACTGCCACTGGCGTAGACAAGGTGGACCCTCAGCTGGGTTTAAAACTGGCTGGAACACTGGGTCCAAAGGGTGGTATGGTTTAGCTTAGGATGGGAATGGTTGGACTTCATGGTCTTTAAACATCTTTTCCAACCTTGTGATTCTGTGATTCTGTGACTGCAGGAAAGAATACATCTGTCCTACCTTCCAAAAGGGCAAGAAGGAAGAAAAGGGAGCTACAGGCTTGTTAGCCACTCCTGGATCCCTGAGAACATGTTTGAACAATGAATGCAGGAAACCATTTCCAGGCACTTGAAGAACAAGAGAGAGATTGGGGATAGTCAGCATGGATTCACGAAGGGCAAGTCATTCTTGACAGACCTAACAACTTTCTATCACAAAATGACTGACTTGGTAGGCACAGAGTAAGAATTGGATATGGCCTACCTTGACTGCATTAAGGCTTTTGACATTGTCTCTTTTAGGGTCCTCACAGAGTAGCTGCTGAAGCTCGAGCTGGATGAGCAGACAGTGAGGTAGACTGAAAAATAGCTGCAAGACAGAGCCTCTGCAGCACATGTAGTTGGATGCTGTTTACTACTGGCCTCCAGAACTTGCTGGGGGCTGTTTGTCCAGAAATCAGCTCTGCAGAAAAGGGCTTGCAGCGCCTAGTGAACAGAAGGTTCAACTTGTGTCCTTGTGGACACTGTGTCCATGTGGCAAAGAAGGCCAGTGATGTTAAGGGCTGCATTAGGATGAATGGTGTCAGCAGGTCAAGGGAAGTGATCCTTCCCCTCCTCAGCAAAGCTAAGGCCACTGCTATAGTGTTGTGTTGAGTTCTGGGATACCCAGTACAAGAGAAAGACTGAACTACTAGAGAGAGTACAGTGAAGGGATGCAGAGATGTTGATATGACTGGAGCATGTCCTCCTGTAAGGAACAGCCAAGTGAGCTGGGACTGCTCAACCTGCAGAAAAGGACGTTCAGCAGAGACCTCATCAATTTCACACCTGAAAGCAGGGAGTGAAGAAAATAGACACAGGGTCTTTTCACTGGTGCCTACTGACAGGACCAGAGGCAGTACAAATCAAAGCACAGGAGGTATACATCTCTCCAATACGGTCAACACTGCCACAAAAGCACGCAGATGGTACTGAAAAACTATTCACTACCCCTTTTTGCTCCATAGGTATTAGTGTGTATCCCTTAAATTATGCTCTGTAGTAACGATTAGTTTTTCACATGCTTTTCCCCAGTGATCGTGTCTCAAAAACACTGCTACCTTTCTTGCCCTCACAACATACCTTCAAGGCTTTGTACACTTCAAAAATCAAAGAACAGATGAGATTAAGATCCTAAGCTTGTCCCTCCTAGTTTGAGAGGTAAAGACTTCATTTACGAGTGATTAAACACATAAATCACTGTGCTGACGCTAATGCTGTTCAATTCATCAGTCACAATGAACTAGCTACTAGAGTTTAGGTGATTTTGCATTTCAGTCATTTCCGGTTTTGATAAATAAAACATCTCTATACTATGAGAGGGCATATCATTCATACTAGCTTAAGCAAAAGCATGAGGATTGTCATAACTGAATTAAGGCTAGACTTTGATTGGGTGTCTTAAAATCTTAACAAAGGAACGTCATTTTACTTTGCTTTACCTTTGCATAAGAAAAGTATGTATGTTGCCAACAATATGTACAGTGAATTCTCAATTCTTTTCAGTAACAGAATAAGTAAGAATAAAAATTAATGGTTTTTCAGTTCGCAGTGAAGAGCAGCTGTAAAAAATATGTTTACCTTCCACTATTTTGCCACAGAACAAAGCTTGATCCACAACGTGCTCTACCACAAAAAAAACCCAAACAAGTGCCAAACATCCTTGTTCAAGATGAGTTCACTCTGAAGCACTGCACCTTTTTAACTGAGACATGGTCTCCTTCAAATGCTTCTGCAGTCTGTCCAAGGAAAAGCTGTTTTAAGTCTCCCCAGAGATTACACTGACCACTGAACAGTCTTAAGGTTTGTAAAAAGGGCATCTAAAAAGGGTTTTTTATGAACTACTTTTCAAGGGAAGATCACAAATGCAAGAGCATCTTACAGACTTCAAAAGCTATTCAACAAAGCAACACTGCAACACCCAAACAATTAATTTGAACAAAAACTATTTGCATGAAACTTATCCACTAAATGAAACAAAATTCCCTAGATTAGTTATATGATTAAAGAGAAAAATTCTGTCTCAAGGGGGAGAAAGCATGACTCTCACTATCTCTGCTCTCAAATAATAAATCAATGTATTACAGAATAAAGTAATTCTCTTGAAGGATACAAAAATATCAAATCTAATTCCTGAAATAATACTTTTGTATAAGAAGCACTACCATACCCTCACTACTTTCCCTAACATATAAGAGCATACACATATTTATTCCTTCACACAGGGAATTACAGACAGTACAACAAATCAAGCAACTGCCTGTTTTATTTTGAAGTAAATTAAACCCCCAAAGTCCATTCAAAATATATGCAACCTCTAAAGTCCATGTAAGCTTATATGAACAGGAAGAAATATATTCATGAATTCAGTTTAAAAGGTTGAACAATATTGCTCAAAATTCTAGGCTCAACTAAAAACCTCTTCTAGTCTTACAATTTTGATTACACATTTCCTAGCTGTTACCTCTTTTCCTATCAACCTGTCTCTCCTTAAAAACATCTTAAAAGCTGCAAATGTTGGTGTTAGGGTTTTTTTTCCTCCTCTCCATAACTAGAACTCAAGTCATTTCAGGAGCCTGGTTTTATACTTCAGAGGGCTGATAACTCTCTTGACAGCATAAGATAACTTCTTGCAAAAGTAGGATATGTGTTACTGTGTGGGTAATTAAGGTAGATGGCTGCTGTTAATGGCTAATTGAGGGTAATAGATAATTAAGGTACATGGTATCAGCTGTTGCTGGTTAGGTGTGACGGAACAGAGCCCAATACCATGGCTATATGAAAATGTACCTTATTGCTATTCTAAATACTGTTCATTCAATGAACAGACTGAATAGTAGCACGAGAAATTGATAACAATATGGGTGCTTGGAAGGAAAAGAAATTGAGTACCATATAGTAACAATTATGAAAAAAATTAGATGTTTTTCAGAATGACTATGTTTGTCTGAAAAAGGCAATCCTTATTTCCCACGTCTTAGGATTTTGACTCAACAGAGGGCAAAGTAATGTTGCCAAGTGCTCTTCTCATCCAAGTCTAACATCTTTGGAATAAATACAGGCAATTTGGATGATGGACAGAGAATATTCTACATTCAGTGAAGACCATGATGGGGGGATAGAAACTTCTATTTAGTCATACTTAATGGTATATTGTTTATCCAACAATGAACAGGGCTCCAAGAGGTAACTGTTACAGCATCTAAGCAGAAAATAGTGTTGGGCTGTGCTGACAATACATATTTAAAAGGATTTAATTCCAGGAAGTCAATAAATAGACACTGGGGAAGATGCTGATAACATAGAGTTATAAACTTCACCTTCTGGAAGCAACTGACAGATTACAGTATCAGTTTCAAATGCAGAAGATCCAATCCATGATACACATTTTTTTAGTGGAAGCAGAAATAGATCAGACTATCGGCTTTTAATGCTAAGGCTTCTCTGAAGTCTTCCATTTCCCAAAAATATTACACTTTAGAAAATGACAGATGAGTTCAGTGAGGTAAAAAAAAACCCATACTTTAAAGCTTGCTCAAGGAAAAAAAAAACCATTCAAAGTGCTATTAAAACACGCCTAACTTTGGCTAACCTTGATGGAGGAGAAAACACCAGCAAGATGAGATATAATTCTCTCTAACGTGATCCTGAGAAAAAACCTAGCAAGGCTTCAAGGGTACCAGAATCAGCAGCTTCTTGGGGACAAATGGATTATTTCAATTTTTAAAGGTGAACTTCAAAACAAACCTGTTCAAGTATTATGCTTGTATTCTGAGCAGTAAAATTATACCTCAAGAACTTGTTACCATGATTAAAATTTCTTGCTGCCTGTAGTAAGTTAATGAAGTCTAATCTTGCCCTAGATCTAACATAGTTTTGGAGACAAACCATCATTACACTTTTCTGTCCAACTGAACCCATGTGCTCTGCAACAAAACAGGGAATATTGATTTCTTCCTAAATCTAACACGTGGTTAAAATTTAAATGTTCATGAGGATAAAAACAACTGACTAATTTTTACACATGGGAAGATAACAGAGGGAAATAAGATTAAGTTAGTTTACCGACTGAAAGATATAGTGCATTCTCCTGAACACAGTGACCAGCATTACACTATAAGCTATCCGTCATAGCTTATAGCCACGTATGTAACATATACACAGGTCAGAAGAGGGCTGAAGTCCTCCATTTAAAGATCCAGTATCTATGACAAAGACACAGTAGACTGGAGAAAGCAATGGATCTCTTTTTAACCAATTCTCTCAAGACAGACATGCAAGAGAGAAAGGTATGGAGAGTCAACAGACTGAAAAAAAGGGGGAACACAAGATCACAGAGGTGTAGCCAACAACCTGTTTATCCAGGTTGCCTTCCAGACAGCAAAGGCAGGAGTAACATAGGAATCTACCACTTCAGTACACAAATTCAAACAATGCCTAGAAACCTTGCAGAATGCTAACCTTCTCATTACCTCCTAAGCATGAAGACTATAGATGTGTCGTGAGTGCCACTGTCAGGGAATCCTTTGCAGCAAAGTCTTTGCAGTCACATAAAATTCCCTTCAGAGAATAGTGAGTAAGAAAGAAAAATAATTATATTCCAGTCCAAAGAGTTATCTGTGGCAAGTGCTTCTTCTCATCCCATCAAATCAGAGTCACTCACTGGCAATTGGAGTGGCTTCATAGAAGTGATTGTTAAACTAAGTTCAGAAGTGCTTTTCTAAAAGCACAAAAGCAAAATATTAACGATCAGTTGGAGTCAGGTTAGGTGCTACTTGAAAGAACAGGCACTTCTCAAAGTGTTAAATGTATGGCAGCGCTAAGTACAAGAATCACATCTCTTCTTCTGAGCATGTTGAAACATATTCAAGGTTACTTAAAGTTTCATAGAGACAGCCATTTCTAATCAGTTACATATACATGCATCTACACTTACTTAATTTTAAAAATAGTCCAGTATTGCCACTCTTTTTTGCTGAGGGCACTTAGTTCTGTTCTACATTTGCCAGACCGAAATTTCTTCAGAGGCATAAGACAAAGATGGTGTGCTCATGCTGACAAAACCTCTCCAGACCACTGAATCAGGCCAATCCCAGGGAGCTGCAGGTCTTCTGCACCAGCTAATGATGGCCAACATCTAACCACACCATGCACAACCTAATGTCAGCATCTTAAGTTCATATAAGTCCCAGAGAACTAACCTGTGACCAAAGGACAACGGAGGAGGATGTTTCTCAAAAACTATACAATTTATGAAAGAGGATGCATTATTCAGAGCATTCAATAACTTTCAAAAATTTCCTATGGTCAAGTTGTTGGATCACTCATCTGCACTTAAAAAAGCAACATCTGGAATGTACAGTATCCACCTGGGCCATATATGGATGGCTGTAACAGAGAAGCAGCCTTAAACAATTTAAGAGGGGGTCAGCGCTGAAAAAGATACACCTAATTTGATGAGCTTTGAGCATGAGCTTTTAGAAACATCCAATTCCAACTAATTCATATTTTCCAACAACGTACTGAATAGACACAACTCGCATTTTCAGCAAAATTGCTGTTTTCTGTATTTAAAGCCCTTCTCAGTCTTTGCTTCTTCAGACTAATTTGTAAAACATAGAAATTTCCATAAAGAGGCAATCTGACTCATAGACAGCATCAGCTTTCTTGCTCATGCAGCCCTCACAAGACTTTTATGTGTCTGAAATCAAGCTGTCACTAATTTCAACTTGTACAATAGGTTATTCCTATAAATTATGCCTACTAATTGGTTTCTCAGTTGGTTTTTGGGTTTATTCCTCCCCCTCCAGAAAGGAAAAACGACTAACTGTGGAGAACCAGAATAGGCAAGTGAGGTTCTTCTTCATGTATCATAAAACAATGTGTGCATATTATTGAATGCTTGCAGCTTTTGCTCCTTAAAAAATATTTTTCCATTGAACTGTCTGGTACACACATTTTCTTTTGTTCATTTTATGAACTAGATACAATTATAAATATGCAGTATTCTTTCCTGAGTCTTTCACTTCTAGAAATTACATTATTGTTATTTCTCTCCAAATACAAGGTGCAAAGCTTTAATAAAGGTACATGGTTACACATGCTCCCTTGTGACAGGAGCCCAGAAAGGACTCATTTGTAAATCATGCAGTTGGCATCATATCAACAGGACTGAAGAATATAGCCAGGGTAGGGGGACATACACAAGGACACAAACACAACCCACAAACCTGATGAGATTAGCTTGAACAGTGGAAGGTGACAGTTCTCTCACAAGCTACTATAACATGTACCAAGTTATTTTTACAGTTAATAAACCTGTTAAGAGTTATCTTGTCTGTAAAAGGAGATGAAAGAAAGGAAGGATAACTATATCTGTAAGAAAATGCTGAGTTTCTGTTTTTTCCTGTTTGAAATGCAGACAAGTCTTCTGTCCCATTTTCTTTAGCTAACCTTAACACTGGTGCAACTATTCAGAAAGAAAATCTTGAAAGTTTTTAAGAAAGAGACATCAGCTGTTAAGTCTGATTTGTGATCATCAGTACTACAAGACGAGAAACCCTATCTGCCAATGCATAGTATGACTAACCATCATAACAGAAGGAATTAGAGCAGTTTGATGACAACCATGCATTTTTCTATTTTCATACATTTGAGTTTGCTGTGTATATTGACAATTGGTTTTGCTGATTGTACATTACTATACAATGTGTTCCACGCTAATAATCTGATTCACTAAAGAAGCCTCTTTGATACACTGAGGAAAAAAGGGAAAAAACCTGGGCCCACCAAGTCTCTATGACTTTGGGCCAATCTGACAAAGTAAAGTCCTTGTTCTTCTTCACGAAAACATGGATTTGTGGGTAAGTTTGCCTAAACTATCTTCTACCAACTAAGGGAAGGACTTCATTTCTCCAGACTTTCTTTCCTACCTTTCTTTCCTACAACCAAAACTTGATCCCTTGTCTAATCTCAGCAGTACTTTACTCAGATTTTGTGGTCAAAAACTAGTATTTTACTCTGATTTTATGGTCAAAAACTAATGGACAGTGCACTAACAGATAGTACACTTGATTACCCACCTTCTGCATACAAACCTAAATACCCATGTTGAAATGCACTTGCCAAATCAATCCACCTTCATTTAGATCACTGTCAGGAGACTGGCAGTTGCCATTACAACAGCAAAACCATTTTTAGCAGAGATTTCAGAGGAAACTTGCTTCCTGAAAATGCAAAGAAACCAGATTGAATATACCTTGCCAAATGCGAACATTACACTACTCATTCAAAGAATGTAAGCCATAAATTGACATCACACTTCTATGTGCCATAGCTAGAGAGAGTTCATGAAGCAACATCCCAGTGCATTAATAACATCCAACCATATTCTAAAAATTATTGCGATGAACTAGGCAGCTTGAATCAGAGAATCAGAGAATCATAGAATGGCATGGGTTGGAAGGGACCCCAAGGGTCATAGAGATCCAACCACCCTGCCACAGGCAGGGCCAACAACCTAAGGCCTGGAGCTACACAAGGTTGCCCAGGGCCCCATCCAACCTGGCCTTGAACACTTCCAGGGATGGGGCATCCACTACTTCTCTGGGCCGCCTCTTCCAGCACCTCATCACTCTTTCTATAAAAAAATTCCCCCTAATATCCAATCTAAACCTTCCCTCCTTTAGCTTTAAACCATTCCCCCTTGTCCTGCCATTATCAGCCCTTTTAAAAAGTTGATTCCCCTCCTGTTTGTATGCTCCCTTCAGGTACTGGAAGGCTGCTATGAGGTCCCTCCGCAGCATTCTCTTCTCCAGGCTGAACAAGCCCAGCTCCCTCAGCCTCTCTTTGTAGGGCAGGTGCTCCAGACCTCTAATCATCTTTGTGGTCTTCCTCTGAACCCTTTCCAACAGTTCCACATCTTTCCTGTATTGGGGGCCCCAGATCTGGACACAGTACTCCAGGTGGGGCCTCACAAGGGCAGAGTAGAGAGGGACAATCACCTCCCTGTCCCTGCTGGCCAACCCTCTCATCCACCCTCATCAGAATCATCAGAATCCCCAGGTCCTTCTCAGCAGGGCTACTCTCAAGAAGCTCTTCTCCCAGTCTGTATCTATGTCTGGGATTCTTCTGGCACAAGTGCAACACCTGACACCTGGCAGTGTTGAACCTCATTAAGTTCACCCAGGCCCATCTTTCCAGCCTGTCAAGATCCCTCTGGATGGCTTCCTTTCCTTCTAGGGTGTCGACCACACCACTCAGCTTGGTGTCATATGCAAACTTGATGAGGGTGCACTCAATCCCATCATCGATGCCATTGATAAAGATGTTAAAGAACACTGGTCCCAAGACAGACCCCTGGGGGACACCACTTGTCACCAGCCTCCACCTGGACATTGACCCATTGACCGGCTACGGTCTGTTAACCAGTTTCTTATCCACTGGATGGTCAACCCATTCAATCCTCATCTCTCCAATTTAGAGATAAGGATGTGGTGGGGGACTGTGTCAAAATGCCTTGCACAAGTCCAGGTAGATGACATCGGTCGCCTTCCCTTTATCTACCAATGCTGTCACTCCATCATAGAAGGTCACCAGATTGGTGAGGCACGACCTTCCCTTGGTGAAGCCATGCTGGCTGTCCCGGATCACACGGTCTTCCCTCATGTGCACCAATATGTCATCCAGGATCTGTTCCATGATCTTCCCAGGCACAGAGGTGAGGCTCACCGGCCTGTAATTCCCTGGCTCTTCCTTGCTCCCTTTCTTATAAATGGGAGTGACATGACTTTTTTTCCAGTCCCCAGGGACCTCTCCTGACAGCCACGACTTTTCAAATATGATGGAGAGTGGCTCAGCAACCACATCAGCCAGCTCCTTCAGGACCCTGGGATGCATGTCATCCGTCCCCATAGACTTGTAGACATTCAGTCTCATGAGGCGGTCTCAGACTTGCTCTGCTCTTATACTGAGGGGGGATTTGCTCCCCCAGTTCCCACCTAGAGTTCTAGGGATACAACGTTCTGCGGCTTGAGAATTATGAGAATCCTGGCTGCCAGAGAAGACTGAGGCAAAGAACTCATTCAGTACCTCAGCCTTCTCCTTATCAGTTGCAGACAATTCTCCTTTTTCATTTACTAAGGGTGGGTATGTTCTCTTTGGCCTGTCTCTTCTGGCCAATGTACCTGTAAAATCCCTTCTTGTTGTTTTTAACATCCCTTGCCAAGTTCAGTTCCATCTGCGCCTTGGCTTTCCTGACCCCGTCTCTGCAAGTCCGAACAGCATCCCTGTATTCTTTCCAGGCTACACACCCTTGTTTCCAGAGCTTGTATTTGCCTTGCTTTTCCCTCTGTTTGACCAGCAGGTCCTTGCTTAGCCGTGCTGGCTTCCTGCCCCTCCTGCCCACTTTCTTATTCAGAGGGACAGAGAGCCCTTGAGCTCTCAGAAAGGCATCCTTAAAGAGTAGCCAGCTTTCCTCAACATTTCTGTCTCTAAGGACTACCTCCCAGGAGATCTTGGCCAACAAGTCCTTAAACAGCCTAAAGTTTCCTCTCTTAAAGTTCAGGGTCCTGATCCCACTCTTCACCAGGCCCACATCCCTTGAGATCACAAACTCAACTAGGGCATGGTAGCTGTAGCCTAGGCTGTCTCCAACCTTAACACCTTTAATGATCTCCCCCACGTTGGTGAGCACCAGGTCCAGCAATGCATCTCCTCTGGTCAGTCTATCAACTATTTGAACCAGAAAGTTGTCATCTACAGACTCCAGGAGTCTCCTGGATCTCTTGCAGCTCGCCGTGTGGTTTTCCCAGCAGATGTCCGGGTGGTTAAAAGTCCCCCATCAGGATGAGTGCCTGTGACAGCGATGCCTCCTGCAGCTGAAGGAAGAAAGCCTCATCAGTAATCTCTCTTTGATCAGGTGGTCTGTAGTAGACTCCTATCACCAGCTGCTCTTTATTAGCCCCATCCCTAATTCTGACCAACAGGCTCTCAACCTGCTCCTGGCCACTTCTCAGAGAGAGCTCCTCACAGTCTATGCACTTTTTAACATAGAGGGCAACTCCCCCACCTTCCTTTCTAGCCTATCCCTTCTAAAAAGGCAATACCCTTCTACAGGAGTATTCCAACTGTGGGAATCATCCCACCATGTTTCTGTGATTGCAACTACATCAAAATTTTCCAGTGACAGAACTGTTTCCAATTCCTCCTGCTTGTTACCCATGCTGCGTGCGTTCATGTAAAGACACTTCAGCTGGGCTTTCTGGATCATTACCTTTTTTGAGGAGCCTTCCCTCAAACCTCTGGGAGGAATCTTAAGTTTTCCCCCACTGCCTCCTATCAAGTCCCTAGAGGGACATTAGAATGTTCCAGAAGCGGGGTCAGCAATAATACCTCCTCTGAGGAGTCCCCAGAAGTTCCTATGGGACACTTTAGACATATTTCCCTACAGTCTTGTAGAATTTCAGCATCCCCAGGCCCTTCTGTATTTCGTGGAATTTCACCCTCTTCACCCTTCAAATCAAGTATAAAGCTAGAGGCTACTTGCTCTACCCTAGCAAGCCTCACTATATCCCCTACCCTCTTCCTAACTAGTTTAAAGCCTTGTCAATGAGGCCTGCCAGCGCTTGAGCTAAGATTCTTGTCCCTCTTGGGGACAGGTGGCACCCATCTGCTGCTATCAGGCCAGGCACTAGGTAAACAGCCCCGTGATTAAAAAACCCAAAGTTCATAAGGCAGCACCAGTCCCTCAGCCACCTATTCAACACCTCTGCTTTCTTGGCCCACTTCGTGTTCTTTGCTGCCCTAAATGGGATAGAAGAAAACACCACTTCCATTCCCCCTCCCTCAATCAGCCTCCCTAAACCCCTGAAGTCTCTTTTGATACTTCTCAGACTTCTTTGAGTGATATCGTCACTGCCTGCCTGAACAATGAGTAGTGGGTAGTAATCAGAGGGATGAACCAGAACCGGGAGTTTTCTAGTTATGTCCTTGATCCATGCTCCAGGGAGGCAGCACACTTCCCTATGGGTAGGGTCTGGCCTGCATATGGGGCCCTCTGTTCCCTTGAGAAGGGAATCCCCAACCAAAATCACCTTTCTGTCTTTCCTAGTGGAGGCAGTCTTGAGGCATGGAGTTGACTTCCTCATTCTTGGCCTCCTATTAGGGGGATTGTCCCCCACCTTCCCATTTGCCTCCTCTTCAACTCCCAGCACTTCAAACCTATTGCTTAGAGGGACCTGAAGAACCAAGGTAGGCAGGGAGGAGGTTTTTCCATGGTGCCGAGCTGGGACTATCTTCCAACCCTCTCCATCTTTCTGGTCACTGACTTCTCCCCGTTCTACCTGATAGGGCTGGGGATCCATCATTTTTGGGGGAAAATTTCCCTGATCACTTTCCCTCTGGCTAGTCAGCAAGTTGCTCCACCAATCAGTTTCCATCTCACGCTCCCTAATGCTTCTCAGTCTCTCCGCCTCTTCTTTGAGATCTGCCCCCATGTTAAGCAGATCTTCCACCTGCTCACACCTCACACAGGTGGAATTGTCGATGCCATCTGCCAGCAGGAACAGGCTCAGGCACTCCCTGCAGCCAGAGACTTGCACAGCCTCACTCCTGGGCAGGCCTGAAAGGATGCAAGTCTGCATCTCCATGCTCTTAGTGGGGCGAGCCCTCTGCCTGGTGGACGCCATGGTAATCTGCGATCTCAGAGGCTGTCAGTAGGTGAGACAGTTCCCTGGGTGATGAGAGACAGAACTTACCTGCCTGGCCACAGGAGCTACAGAGTCAGCAATGCACATGCACTGACCTACCCTCTCTGCATTAGGTGCAAGTCGCTGCCCTCCCTGAGGCTTTTTCTAGGCAATGGGCGGTGCTGGGGCCACCGTTGCCCTGGCAATGCCTACACCACATCAGCCTCTCTCGGAGAGAGCTACTTCGTACTGCGGGGTCTCTGCTTTCACAGCAGCTTCTCCTGGCAGTGCAATCACTTCAAACGCTCTTGCAGTTCACAATCAATCGCTGCAGCTCTGGCTGTGCTGGTTCTGAGCAGTTGACCTCATTGAAACTTCAGGAAAAGAGCAAACATATGGGCTTATTCAAGCACTGACGAAAAGATCGTCTGTGGCAGAGGCTTGAAAAATCAAAGAAAATATTCTTAGAAACTAAGAGTTGACATGACCTGTTTCCATTCCATTGTCATATTTCCACACTTGCTTCTAGCCTGAAGTTTAGTTTCAAACTGATATTAGCAAACAGTATTTCAATGCGGAGGGAAGTGCAGCATTAAGAGAAGGGTTTATTGAAAAAATTAGGTTAGCATTTTCCTATCACACACAAGTCACAGAGATAAAAGAACCATCTCATGTACTGATGCACTGAGACTCTGTCACTTGTTTGGATGAGCCTTCTGCTCTGATTTTGCAGGTATATAATGAAGATCTTATTCTTTTCTGTGAGAAGCAGCAAATATGAAAACAAGCCTATAATTTTCCATGTATTGCAGAGTCACTCCTTTCTTCAGTGGCTGGCTAATTTAGGTACTACACAAGCAGAACCAGGTCAAAGACAGTTCCACTTGAGAGCTACCTTGGACCTCAAGTGAGTTTTGTCAAGATCTCACCATTATCCTAGACACCCTGTTGCTTCCCCATTCTTCAGAGCATACTCTCTCCACAGACACATTGATTTGCAAGTGTCTGTTCAGCAGACCAGCCTCTGGCTTGAAGGGCAGCTTCCAAACCTTCCTTCATAGAGACTGCACGACCCCCCCAGGAAATTTGTCCTACTGCTGCCCTGCCTTTCTCATGGAAAAGAACCTGGTGTATTACATGAACCTCCACAGCACAGCTTGTGACATCTATCCCAGAGAGGTTGCAGAAGCACCATCCCTTGAAGTGTTTAAGCCCAGGGTGGATAAGGCTTTGGGCAACCTGATCTAGTGTAGGGTGTCTGTGCCCATGGCATGGGGGCTGGAACCCCCCATGGTCCCTCCCATCCAAAGCATTCTACGATTCTATTCTAAGATTCTTATACAGCCTATGAATCCCAAGAAGAGGTCAGCTCTATTATCTCTGTAACTGGCTACCTAGTATTTTCAAAGGCCACTATTACATTTCCCTTAGAACTGAGTGTAATCCTTCCAGCAGGAAGGGTAACAAATCTTCCCCCAATCTAATGACCATGCTCTTCCTAATGAACGCACATGGGAGGCTTGCTTCATTTGCAATGCAAGCATACTTGTAACTCAACTTGGTCTTCACTGGAAACCTCAAGTCCTCTTTAGCGTTGTATGCTTCTCAACCACAGCACACAGCTATTATGTCAAATCTGCAGAACTGTGCAGTATATCTTATTTAACACTCATGAGGGTTTTGAAGGCCTGCTCCTCGGGTGCCTCAAGGTCACTCCATACTGCCCCCCACCTCTTCCATCTGTGTCATTCCCAGTTTAATGTTCTCTGCAGACTTGCTGAGGGTACAGTCATTCTTTCCACCTCAGTGACCAGGGTCTTGATAGAGATATACTGCACCAAGAACTGGACCCTTGGGTTACATCACTATTCACAAGATGCTAAGTGGACAGGGAGCCATCACTTCTACCCATTAGGTCCTGCAGACTGGGCATTTTTCAGCCTATCTAGTGATCTGTTCATCCACCTTCTTCAGCTTACCAAGGTACTAACTCACACATAAGAGAGAGTGTGAAAATTAAACCATATTACAAGGATGGTTGTGACATCTTTCTGAGTGTGTGTTCATTACAATGGCATTTTCATTAGCAAACACCTGAGCTAATGACACAGTTTAAATGAGGCATGAGCAATTAAAGAATCAAGCAAACAAAATATCGACAAAACTAATTTTGCAAAAAGATCAAATAAATATAATTATGGGAACATTTTTTGTTCAGAATGACTTTTTTTTAACTCAAAATGGAAGAGCAGTTTTTGCAATCTGTATTAGGATTTCCAGAAACTATTTCACCACTGGCAGAAAACAGAATACACAGATTGTCCTCACTATTGTTTCTGTCATGTGGTTTTACTGCATTTCCTGCAATAAGTAAGAATTGTCTCACTTGAAACCAAATATTAGAAGTGGTTTTTTTCTGATATATCCTCATCTTGTGCTGTAGTAATGGACTGAAATAAAACTAATTTCATATACGCAAATGAATGCAACAAAGATAGAATGTTTATAGCCGAGGGCTTAGAAGACATTATAAATAACATGCTTTGGAACTAAAACATTAACTGCCTTTTGGGAAGAAAGAGGGTTGCTCCCCAACTTTGATCTTTTTTTTTCCCCGATGTAGAAAAAGCACAGGATTATTTGCCCTTGTAATTACTTCCCTAACACAGAGAGTATTGACATAAAGTACTGACATTTCAGTCTGTACTGAAGATCCTACAAAGTTATTTTCACCCTTTTGAAATTATCATCTACTGTTTCCCTCTTCTCCAGTAGTAATGTAAAAAAGCACATAAAAATGTATTGAAAGTGCATGTGCAATTCTCTAGGAAGCTGTTGGACGACTATCAAAGCCCTGAGGCATAGTGGGAGAACATGTAGAATTTAAGAACCAAAGGAACACATACACCAGCAGAGGGGAAATGCTGCAATACTTTATCCCAAGATTCAACAGAGTTAATATAAAACATGTATGAAGCAGGAGGAATGTTGCCATTCCACTGTAGTACAACAGATGGACACAATGGTAATGAACAAGAACAGTCAACACACACTGCTCATGTTTGGACAAAGTCAGTTTGTTCCCTTTTTTAAGTTAACAATTCATCTTTCTAAAGGTAGCAGGTAACCACTCAGTAAAGTTTAGGCTATCAGCAAAGCTGCTGAAATCAAGGCACTACTTACAGGGTAGCAAACTCTGTGGTATCTTTCCACTGGAAGAGAACAATTTGGCTGAAAACAGTTATTTCAAGCCAGATGGGAAGTATCCAATCAGAAAAAAACCAAAACAAACCCCAAATCAAACCACAACATGACTTTTCAAATCCTGGGTTCAAGCCCTGTATTGCTGCCCAGGGCCTGGGAAGCCTGCTGGAAATGGCAGGACCAGAGACTCTGGACAGAGATGCTCTTGACTTGGACCATGTATTTGGACCATGGAAAAAGAGCTTTGCTTTCACCCTCTGCCTAGAAATCAAGAACGGAAGGAAAACATCAGCCTAACTAGGTGTTAAATGGGGGCTACATGGTAGCACTTTCTACCTAAGAAATGGTTCCTCTGAGTAGGAGTCAATCAAGCTGCAATTTTAGACTTGTTTTTCCCCTCCTGCTGCCCAATTATGAGTGCACCCACACTGCAATTTTTGTAAAAAAGGAAAAAAATAATTCCTAACTGGAGGCAGATATAGTAGAGCAGACACACTCAAACACATCTGACTTAACTGGCAAAGCAGCCCAGCGCTTCAAACAGGTGTTTCAGTCCCGCGCTTGACCCTTAGATGAGAGACACATGTGCATTCTGAAAGTGAAGATGAACAACAACAGCATCAGTCTACGTCACGGACTCTGGCACGACTTCTTGTTGCTGTTGTTCTGCCTTTACCTTTTGAGGAGGTGGCATAATCTTGGAAGGTGGTCTGTGGGTCAGTTGCAGCAATTCCTCCCGCCACAATTAACTTTCCTCTAGCTTCCTGTTTCAGTGACAAGTGCAAATGGTTCATCGTGGTTTCCTGACTGACCTAGTAACACATCAGGAAAACTTCAGCTTTTAACAACCAGCAGAAGTATGGCTACACAGTGGGTTTTTGTAGCAGCACAGCTTGATTCATATCACCTTTTACTTTTGGTTTTACTGTTACATAAGC
The DNA here is from genome assembly GCA_022605575.1 of Laterallus jamaicensis coturniculus. Lineage (NCBI taxonomy): Eukaryota > Metazoa > Chordata > Aves > Gruiformes > Rallidae > Laterallus > Laterallus jamaicensis. Next base: position 1,541,075 of record JAKCOX010000055.1, read on the forward strand.
TTCTAAGTCATCTGAAAGACAGTGCCTGACACTTTAACAACTATTTCTAAACTAATCACTTTGGTAAGACAGATTATTATGTATAGTGCATAGGTTTTAGCAGAAAAAAAGACTTTATTCTCCAGAAAAGTCTGCTTGTATAGGTACACATCATAGAATGTGTAATAAAAATATAAGGAATTTGTTTCCAAACCAGCAGATGGGGAAGGGGGGGAAAATCCCCCTCTTGCTCCTTGTGTCTTTGTTAGAGTTGCTAATGGGCAAAACCCAAGGAGACTACCTCCTGATAAGGTGGCAAGATACCTAATCTCAGAGTGGCAACATCCTGCTGAATCAACAAGCTCTCTTTACTCTTCTACACTGGGCCAACATGACCAAATAAGAAAGGAAACTGACCCAAAATGCAGAGGAAGACCACGACCTTTACGACCACCAGGACCAGGATGACCCCCCCAGTAACAGCATGCACAGCCACAGGAGCTTATCAGGATGTGCTATGCATACCCAGAGCTACTGGACTATAAAAATGGGAACTTTTGACGGGCTCCCTTTGGAGGGAGCAAGGGTCTCCTGGGCCGCCCAGCGCTGTTTTGCCTGCTTGATATCTTGCTCAAATAAATTCTCTTTGGAAACTTTGCAAATTTGTCATGACCGTTCATAACAATTTGGTGCCGTGACTCGGATACAGATCAGTTTGGTCAGGGACCCGAGCTCGGGGGGGGCGCCCCATCTTCAGATGGCCCTCACGTGACCAATCCCATGTCCAAATCCTGTACATCCAAACCCTAAATTTGGGCAAGCAGGCAAAAGAATCCACGGTACCCCATAATGTTCATATACGAAGACCCGAATGAAGACTCAGGATTAAGTATTTGCGTGTTCCGTTCGGTCAGGGTGGGTTTCCTGAGGTGCAATTAACTGAGACGTCCACCGGACTTAGCGGTCCACCGGACGAAGCGAGTGTGGACCCTCTTGTAGTGCGGTTCCCATTGCCCGCAAAGGCATGAGCCACGAACGAGGAGAGCGAGTGTGTGTGTGTGCGGGGGCACCTCAGAAGATGGGACAGGAGAAGAGCAAGCCTTCTAAGCCCATGGGTGGTCCAAAGATAGGGCTACCCGATACACCGTCAGACAGTCCCTTAGGGTTAATGATTGCCCACTGGGGGGGACTGGCTGTCTAGGCAAGGAAAGAGTAAAGAAAAGATGGTACATAATTGTATGCAGCTATGGAGTGGAAAACAAATAAGAGGGGACCACCTATTTTTGGTTCCTTCGAAGATTGGATTTGTCAAGCTTTAAGAACAGGAACGGGTCTTGCCCGTTTTGTGAACAGTGTGGTTTGTACCTCTTTGAGTTTTGTAACGTAAACTGTGTAACTACAATGTGACCTCCTGAGAGTGAATAGGGGAAATTCGGATACTAAGGTCTGGCCCTCTCAGGATGTGTTGCCCCTGTAAAGTCTGTATGTAAACTGTGTAATTATAGGATGGCCGCCTCTAAGGCAGTCAATACCTGTAACAATGTCTCTTCGCTGGCCGAGGGGATAAATAAATTATACAATCTTGGGATGCACTGAGATCATCCCTCACCCAAGGGACAAGGATTGGGTGAAAAACTGCTGGTTCCACTGAATTATCTGGGCTGGCTGAATCAGTGCAAAAAGGCTGTGTGTATTCAAACATATATCAGTGTTGGAGGCAGGGCATTCCCCTTGCCGCTCCGGGAGATCCGGACCACCTTAAACCACTGATTTGGCATCTCCCTGAACACCTTGAAAGTCTTTGTGCAAAGCCTAAAGTAAATTATTCTGCAAACAATTGAACATAATATTCGCTGCCCCAACCAGCAACAACAGCCTGTTTTAACAGGGGGGTGGAACTATTACAAGAAATTGTTACTTATGGCACAAAGATGGGATGTTTAGAGCAACGTTTAAATTTACAGCTCTGGGTTTGCCAGGCATGGGGCTTGGGTTGTTTTGTTTTTTTCTTTTTCTTTCTTTAGAGAAGGATGCCCCCCCCCTTCGACAAACCAGTCCTCAACGATCTGTGGAGAAGGGCATTAGCACTAAGTTCACCTCGCCCAGCCCTAAATGGGCAATTCACAGATTATTCGCACATTGGGAAACTTGGTGGAGCGGCCAAATTAGTAGATTTATGAAATTTTCTGATACCACCAAAACACAGGAGGGGAAAATCTTCTGTGCCTGCCAGTCAGTCCTTGCTCAGACTTGAGGAAGGACCTGATGGACTTAAACTAGAAAATGTGGGGGGGAATTTCAGGCCAATATCGCGTAATATCCACCTTAAAATGGCCTGACCAGCACACTAACCCAGTGTGGTCCCAGGCACAGACCTATAAATTTCACAATTGGTATGGAAGCTCAAGTAAGTGTTATCAGCCAAAAAAAAATTAGGACTGGCTGCTACCCAGGAAAAAAAAAATGTAATAGGAATAACTGGAATCCCTGAAAACAGACCAATTAGTACTGTGTGTGTTTGGTCTTCAGGGGAAAACCGAATGTCTAAGATTAAGGTTGTAATTGAACCATACTGAAATAATTTACTAGAATTTGATGTGCTAGCAAAGTCTGGGAACTACCTAATGGAACAGTGTGGAACTTTGGAGCCCCGTTGTGTGAGGTTCCAGTACTTAAAGAAACTGTTATAGTCACTTTGTTCTAGAATAACGAGCATTAATCAGTATCTTTTACCATCTGCTACTAAGGAGGGGATCACAGAGGTGATCAAAGATTTGGACACCTGTGGTACTGCAACCAGAACACCCTGACAGTGGCAGCGGTCCACAGGGAATCAAACAGTAGCACAGTGCCAGTCAGCCACTGGTGCTAACACTGCCGAATTAGTCGGCCAAACACAAGCTAAAGATAATTCCTCTTCGAGAGGAGGATAATCATCAATTTGTGTTCACTTGGGAGAGAGTACAATATACCTTCAACCAACTTCCCCAAGTATGCAAATACTCCTCTGCCATTGCCCATAGTGCACTGGCAAGAATACTGAAGAAAAATTATATCCTTAAAGACTAATTACACCAGATTTCTAACCAATTCACTGTTGAGCATATGTATGTTTGTGCAGTTCTCCTCTTTTAATCACAGGACACACATGGTGGATCTACGCAGTATCATTGTTCAGGGAATTAAGGAATCTGTTCCCAGAGGACAAAACATTAACAAGGCCTTTAGGGAACACCAAAAGGAAAGATGAAACCCCCCTGAGTGGCTAGAATGGCTGCGGAAGGATTTGCAGCTCTATTCGGGGTCAGACCCTGCCAATCCTGTGGGACAGGTCCTGTTGAAAACTCAGTTTGTGGCAAAATCATGGGTGGATATTAGGAGAAAATTAGAAAAGTTGGAAGACTGGCAAAAGAGAGGATTAGATGAATTATTGAGGGAGGCTCAGAAGGTGTATGTGCGAAGAGAGGAGACTCAAAAGAAACAGGCAAGGATTTTGGTGACAGCAGTCCAAGAAGGACAAAAGGTGGTTCCAACCCATACAGGGTTGTATACATTATGTTTGTATACCACTAGAACCCCACTCCTCACTACAGTCTGGACGTACACACCGAGTAAGGATTCAGGAAAGTGAGAACTGTACCAAGTATTGCCAAAATAGTTTCTTTAAAACATGTAAGGTCTTCTAGAAATCTCCCATGCAAACAACATTGGGAACTAACCTCATTTAGCTGACTGAAGCTAAATGATTTAGAACGCAGAACATGGCTGCAAGCACTGCTGGAGAAACTCTAGGAAAACACACATTACCATGTTAAAGTCATTGCTATGTGATTTCATCACCTAGATAACATGATGGTATTAATGTGCATGGAATTATTAAACTTTAAAACTGCTTTCTAAAAGCACATGGAGTAAGTCAGGAGAGGAGAGAAACTTTCCGTGGGTGAGAACTGACTGCATTTAACCGAACACTTTCGTGAAGTTTCCTGCTGCCACTCAGGTTTGTGTTAGCCAAGAGCAAAAGCACAAAGAACATTGAGATATAGCCTCTGCCAAACTCAGTTTCATCTCTCCTGCAAGCCAAGGCTTCCCACTACAGCAAAAAGAAAATGATATAAAAAGGGAGGGCTTTTGATCCAACCAAAAAGTGAAATGACTGATTCCAGCTCACCTCAGACCACATGTCACAGGCAGTGGCTTAATGCCTGAATGGACATTAGCCTCCCAGAGCTTTCTCCAGGGTTTTCTGGCTCTTCTCATCCCACATTTTTTCATACCTAAAAATGTAGCAGCATACAATGCAGGTCACTGCAAGGAGCCTCTAGAGGCACCTTTAGGTCTACAACTTGCATTTATTTATTTACTTGGGAACAGTTGAGTTCTGCAGAAGTCAACATCTCTCTTCCAAGAAAGCTCCCAGAGCTGGCAGGAGCAGACTGTCTGCACACTGCAAATACTGAGCTGCTTGCTTCATATTAGTCACAGGACTGGTGCCAACCTCCAGACACAGGCATGATCCAAACTCCTTAAGGAATATAGGTACGCATGAGATTTAATGCATGTATATTTGCTACTTACTACTGAAGATTAAAATCTCTGAAGAAGTCCTAACACTGGAAATATACTTGCATTTGTAGGAATTATATTTTTAAAAACATAATGAGGCAAATTTAAATAACTGCTATGATGTGTTTTTTCCTGAGGTGAAACCTATGCTAAGTGTCAGAACCACTCTGTTTCCATGAGTACTCTTCCTGTCCTACATTACACCATCTGCAGTATATAATGGTATAGTTTATTTGCACTTTAAAAAATGCCCACAATCATGTTTCACATAGCCACACAATAGTATTTTTATTAAATACACATTTGATTTCATTTAATGGAGCTAATGTGAAGGTCTGTTGCTAAACTTAAAAGGGAGGCATCTCTATTACCCTTGCATCATTTTTTATTTAAACAGTAAATCATCCACTGTACACTGAAGAATGACCTGAACTGTCATATAAACAATGACATTTTACTTGCCAGAGTTGAAAGAAAGAAAACAGCAATTCTGATTTTGGTGTACAGGCCTCAGCGTTGATTCAAAGACCACCTGAACGTAGTAGAAGCCCCTGCCTGCTCTTCTGCTTAATTTCATTTCACTGGGAAAAAGATCACTGCTTACACACTTGTTTTATTCTGCTTACAAAACTGAGTTTTCCCACACCCAGAAGATGACTGTCCAGCTTAAATCACCCAACGTTTATCAGTCAGCAGCTCTGCTCTCTAGGCAGTGTAGGGAAGGAAAAGTGAAAAAAGAGAAGGAATCACTGCAATAAAACAGCAAAACTGCCTGTCATGAATGAAATTTTGTTACAGGACTTTGGTTTAGCAGCAATTTAGGATTTATTAATATTTTTAGATCAATCACTAGATTAATTTGTGCAATTATTAACAGCTCCTAACCATAAGCCAATTTAACAGAGTGATTCAGTAGCATTTGTTACAATCAAAGTAGCAATGCAAATAAAGACTCAATAACAGTAAGGGTCCTCTGAAACTTACAGCCAGGTTGCCCATACATGGATGGATGTTCAACTAAATCACACATACAGACATGCAGACAAAGGCTCCTGAGTCAATTTACACACAGACAGACGGGCAAAAATACATAGTTCTGCACAAATATCTCCTTAGAGTGTGTGAATGAGTGCAAATATCAACCTGCTAATTACAACAGTGGCGGATTTTTTCTTATCTGTACCAATGAGCAGATGCTAAAAACTACCGGACATCACTCAATTACTATGTATTGACCACCAGAGCAGAACAAAATTAAATATTTAATCCAGCAACTATTTTGTTGCTTACCTACATGATCATATAAAGGATGCAATAATAATTGTTACTTTCTTTGTACAAAGTAGCATATGGTCTGCAGAGAAAGGCAAATATTCACCAAGCTGATTAATACAATTTATGGCTAAACAGAATCAACTAAGAAGATACCAACCAAAAAAATGTAAATTCCTTCCCAGTGCAGCCCAGAGCATCACTTTTTGTTTTCTTTCAAACTTGAAAGAACTACAAACTTTCTTACAAACTTGAAAGAAGAGTGCTACCTACATTGAAGGTAAAACTGGTGTAACTGTCAGCTGGCTTGCTTTCATCGGTCACTTCACAGATTTACAGCAGAACCTCCAAATAAATCTTTTCAAACTGTTTCCACGGAAAACAGTTAAGTCTCCAAGTAACGTTTAGTAATGGAAAACTAAACCACAGAAGTGATGTGCTAAAATTAGGAGTTTTGTCCTAAGCCAAACATTTCAATTAACCACAGTAATGTTCATTTCAACTGAGATCAACGGGAAGCTCCTGTGGTTCTGGACTTAACTACAGAAATGCTACTACTGAAGCCTATTTTCAGACACTAAAGTAACACCAGGGTTGAGAAATGCAAACGTTTTGAGCACTCATATTTAATCAAGTCCATAACTAACCTATGCTTGGGAACATATTCTAACATAGTGTTTCCAAGGGCCTCAGTAAGATTCTTCCCCTTCTCAACTAATGAATTGTTATCAGCATTGTGTCAACAGCATAGACAGGTAATGGAAATCCTGTTCAGATCAATGTGCTTTCACATCCCTCAATGTACTGGCAAAACACAGTCAGTAGGCAAATCCTAGAGAAGATAACTGGCGCGATTAACAGAAGCAAGACAATACAGCACTGGATTCTGAATGATGCCCCCACAAGCCCAGACATGTCTAGACACAGCAACTTTTGTAATCATCTGTCTCCAGAAACAGCTGGTAACAAGCTAATGACATAAATTTAACGGTCTTTATGATTATACAATGCTCATAGTGATGCAAAAAGGTCAATGCACTGCATGATTCTTAAAAACATACACACACACCAATACCCCCCTCCCCTCCCCCCAAAACACATCTTGGGTTTTTAATGCAAAAACTCAGGAAAAAAAGTTGTACTTGAGAGGTTGCAGTTCCCAGTCATGAACAGTTGATTTGTAGTAACTGTTTTTTAACATCCCAAACTCAGCAACAGCATGTCAATCTGCTATTCTAACCTACCTTCTTCCAGCATTTCCCCCATCTACTCCAAGCATTATTTGTAGCTAAAAGAATAAAGCCACTGCTGTTTGAAACACTTTTCCAGTGTCAATTTAGGAAGCTCAGGCTGGGCTGGGATAGTTGATAAGCACATTGAATAAAGAGGACCAGCCCTTATTCATTCAAGTCTCTCTGACCCATAAAGACCATCTCTTACATCTCTCTCCAGTGTAAGAGCTGACATCTGCAAGATGCCAAGAGCACAGCATGGACAGGAATTTAAGAGCCTGAAGGCCAGTTTATTCTTGAGTTTACTACAGTAAAAACTCAAGACAAATAGATTTGGAAGAGGGAAATGAGTACCAAAACTTACCATGGCCAATGGAGGAATGGCCAATGCACAGTTTTGGTACAGAATTCTTTGTGTACAAACTATCAATTTTTGCCAGGACAGAACAGACATGCTCTACAACTCTAACCAAACCCCAAGCAGAAGATGCCACAGAAGAAATATACATACATTTACATGACCCTCTTGGATACAGTAATACTACATTTTCCAAAATTACTACAGTCCAAGACTACCCATCAGCTCTGGGTGTTGGGAGGGAGGAGAAGGAAAAAACCTATAGGCTATTACTGAGAAGACTACATACACTGGGAGCAACTCTGTACTATTTGCTTTACCTGGTAACCTGCAACAAACACTTCATCTTCAGAAGTGATCAAACAGGACAGCTTAACAAACATTTTGTCAAAGTATGACTAATAACCAAGATCAAATCTGTACACCTGGAAGAGAAATTTATTTCAGAACACCTAGGAATGACAAAATTTTGTAAAAAAAGATAGTTCTGCAAATATCCATAGAAAATAATGCTTCACATGTGGTTTGGTCTACTTGATTTAAGGTAAAGTACAGAAAACTGTTTCAGGGTAAACAATAAAAACACCAGTGTTTCATTGTGCTTTGTTTCATGGGTTCACTTGCAAGTACTGAATCCAATGTAGATCATAAAGCAGTAAAGTTCTTAAACTGTAGTTCTTTTTAAAAATTCAAGTTTATTGCTTGCATAACATGACAGGCACTGTCAAAAGTGATGATGTGATGGGTTTAAATAAAATGCCTCTTGCAACAGTTGTGCCACAATTTCATTGTCTCATGTCGAATGCTGTTTTTAAACACACTTGAATAGTCTAGACTTCCATGGACATCACACCTCCAATACAGAGGCCAATGAATGACAGAAGGTTACTTAAAAAGCCAGAGAAAGAGCAGGGAGTCTGCACAGCACAACAGGGGCAGGTAGCTCAGATGAGGACCAGACAGGAGTAACACAGGACAAGAGTAACGACCCAATTTTAGCACCACAGTTACTGCAACAGGATATGCACTTATGATTTTAATTTTATTCAGTAGCCTGTATACTGTAAAAAAATATATATACTGCATTTGTACAGAGACAGAACTCACTTCTCTGACTAGCTGAGAATTGCCTTGATATAAAAGTGTCTCATAAAAAACCTTTAACATTGTTGTACTCAGGCAGCGATTAGCAAGAGACAGTTAAGAAAGCACATTCCCTATCATTAATTGGCCATCTACACAAATAGCTACAAGGCCTCTGTGAGAGAAAAATCCTATTCTTCTCCAGATACCTTCAGAGACCCCTTCTTTGTGCTTTTAAAAAAATATGGCTGCATATATGTAACTACCTAATGAAGCTGACCAAAGCCAACAGCTTAAATGGAGGTGAATACTGCTGCTTCATGACTGGATCATTACAGTACTCATATGAGCAAAACACCATCTGACCATCATCAAAGGCAAATACACCACTAATGCTTCTGTTTGGTCAGGTGTTCAACTCAAAGCTGAGTTATGATCCACCAGCATCTTCAACAGAGAAACAATAAAGCTCCAAATTAATAACTAGAAGTATTGTAATTTTACAAGAAAAATGCTATAGAGATGAGACTGCATTTTGTGGTTGTCACAGAACTTTGTAAAATGAAAAACAATGGGAAACAGACACAATCTTTAATGTAGACTGTTTGTACAAGGAGTGTGCAGTGTTTTCTTTCAGTAGTAATGTACGTATTATCAAAAGTATATGGGGTGTTTTGCATGAATGCTTTTTTTCAGTATGAATATAGTTTTTAAGTTCAAGTGCACATAGTAGGCATTGGACCTGATGATGCTCATGGGTATTTTCTAATTTGAAATATTCTATGATATTTTCTCCCAAAGGGAAAACAAAATAAAAAAGCTTTACAAACTTAACATTGGAACATGTCCCAGATACACTGAAGAATGGTCTTTAATTTTTTTTATCCTGTATTTCTCATTTTTCGTTTTCTGAAGAGAAACCTTCTCTGATAGTCAGTATTTATACCCTATGTTTGATTTCTGCTTGAACTGTTATAGACAATTCATAGAATCATAGAATATACTGAGTAAGAAGGGACCCATAAGGATGATCTAGTCCAACTCCTAATTCATGTGTTGTATTTTACTTTGGCCTTCATGGAAGAACACTAGTTGATCTGTTATAAACTTATGTCACAAACTACAAAATGGTCTTCTTGAAATCAGAAATATAATTTGTAAAAAAAAAAAAGGCAGCGGAGGAAGGGGGCAGGTGGGAAGGAATAATCACCCCTTTTTTTCAAGTGGCGGCAAGTCCCTCCTAAACAGCAAAGCAAGGACTTTGGGTGTTTAAATATGTTTGTGTTTCCAAAGAATACAATTAAGATCAGTCACTAGTCTCTTCATTCATTTACAGAAAAACCCCAACACTTCAAGGCTTCAAAATTAGTGGAAGAGAAATATGTATCCTGAATGTATGCTAGCTTGAAATACGTATCCTGAAATGCAAAAGTCTCCTTTTAATCTCTACTGTTATTGATTTGGGGAAGCAGAAGTTGCTAACATACAACAGAAACAAAAAGGGGTTTTAGAGGTATTTTAGACAAATTTGTCAGGTTTATTACAACTTAATCATTATAGCATCATCAAAACTGTAGGATAAATTAAAATTCACTTGAAAAGCATATCAGAACAAGGATGGATCTTCTGCAGAAAGAAAATGATCCTTTCAAAATGCAATGCTCCTAGCAGATATCTCCTCCTGGAGCAAGAAAATACACGAGATTGTATGAACAATGAACTGTAGTTTATTGTTGCTTCCAGCGAATTTAAGGGCAATCTGCTGACAAGATGGGTAGTTTGATACTTGTCCAGACTGAACATGATCAATTCTTTATTTTTCTGGAAATTGTGCTCAGCAAAGCTTTGCTATGAGTACTGATTCAGCTCAAGAAAACACTCTTGGCAAGGTACATGCTTTGAGGGGATCCCACCCCTGCTCCAGCTCACGACAGAGCTGGACAAGTCTTGGCAGAACAGGACAGCAACTAAAAGTGGCAACCACCCTTCAGTCAAAGCCCATATTTATGTTGGCTTAGAGCAACTATCAAATTGCAGTCCAAGGGCAGGTTTGTCTCCTCCCTTCCACACAAGTGTCCTAAACCTTGTTATTAGAGCCACTTTCTCAGCAATCCAATGACTAATTCTTTATTTAAAGAGACGAGTTCCCCCAGGAGATACACAGAGAGAGATTAATCACCTCAGACAGGAAGTCAGTCATTCGATATGGAGGAGACCCAGACTTTAGCCCTGGTCTCAAATCTGGCAGACCAAGAATTAAATTCTAGAAAGCCTCAAGAACAAGCACACCTCTTCTTTTCCTATGCATTCTGACAGAAAAAAAGTCAAGAGTGGTGACCATCTCCTTGCCAGTAAATTGTATTTCACATCTAAGGTAGCACAGTTTACTAGCAACCTCTACAAAGCAGCAGAAAAAAGCCTGACAAGCAGCCAGCTGTACCTACACCTGTTGAGTCACCCAGTAAAGATCAAGCATTGCAGTTTTTCTCTTGAACTCTTTGACTTCTTTCACCCTCACCAAAATCCAACTGCCCATTCCAGGTCTTTGAAAATAAATCTAGTGATGCAACAGAGATTCAACTCTTCTAGAGCTTTTCTGCTTCTGTGACTTTTGAAAGAATTGTTTCTAGTTCCTATTAGTCTTCAGCTACACAGCCAAAACACAAGTCATGCCTCTTCCCAAAACCAGTGAATTTCATAAAAACCTTATAGCTCAACAGGACTTGGTTTAATACTTATATACAAGATGAGTTCAGGACAAAAGTCAGCTGGCTGTGCACAAAAATCATGGCCCCAATCTTAGGTTTTGCACATGTGTATCTGAGGGAATAATTGCCCTTCTCGCCCACAGAGAGTGCTCCTGATCTAAGGCACGAGTGAAAAAGCACACAGTGAGAGTTTCAATGCCCTAGGAAAAAAACTACCCTTGTCACAGATTAATTTACCAACTTACAACACACCAATCCATTCAGGTGCCCACCCAGACTGCTTGAAACAACCAGCCACAAAACACAAACCATGACAAAGCACCAAAGCAACTTTTCTCTTTCCAGACACCCTATTTCACCTCCTTCCCTTCCACACAACAGACCTAGCACTGGCATAGTATCCTAGCAGCTTTGGCTTAGCCATCTGCATCTTTTGCAGCATCTCCTGTACCAGCAAGTCTTTTAACAGACAGAAATACTGGTCAGAAATAAGCAGCTGCTATTGCAATGCCTAACGCATTCTCTTCTTTTTCCATTCTTTATTATACATACCTCGGATGTCCAAGAACAGCCAAGACTGGTGTCACACTGTTCCACATCCCAAAAAATACTTTCTCTAAAGGTTTATGCTTTCAGGCCCCGTTCCTACCACGAAAAGCTTAGCTGCTGGACAGTCCTGTACCTCAGTCTCCAAAACCAAAGAAAGTAAATATATTTTTTCACTCTATCCTACTTACAATCAGTGCCTGAAGACAAAATTTCCTGACATTCAATAACAAAACTGAAACCATAATGATGTTAGCTATTATCATTACCCTTCCCCAGATTTCTTTCCAAGAAGACAAACCAGAAAAACAAACACAAAACCCCTTTCAAGATACAACTGCTAAGGCAGAACCACAATTCTGCTCTCTGATACAGATCAGCAGGTATCACTCTCTCATAAGGATGACACAGCAGAAACACATCAGATTTGCTTACATCAGATGTAAAACTAAGCTGCCAGCATAGCATGAGGTCTGGAAGTCTGCTTAAGGACCACTTGTCCTACATCAATATCCATCCGCACAACAAAGGCCTCTCCTGCTCCTCCAGTGCAACTGATGTATATTTTTACATTGGCACTTACAACATTGATTGAAATAATTATATAAAAGCACTTTTCTATTGTGAAGTAAAGGATAAGCTTTCCATCTCTGATGTTTCCATCTAGTTAGTATCAACCAATCAAAATTTATTTTTGTTGACCTGTTTACATGCACTTTAGCCTGCCAAGCCCATTTCTAAATTGGCAACCTTTCCCCGGGGTCCCTCAGACAAACACTTATCTACAAAATTAATTGGTTTCTGTCTTTATAATGTTAATAGCACATAATCTCTTTCAGTGACCCATTTAAATGATTTTCCAGATGAATGAAGGAGTTGCACAAGGACAACCTTATATTAATCTTGAAGAACCAGTCAAAGTAAGTGAAACCATATTCATCACATTCACTATCATCCTTTACACTTTCTGGCAGTTGCAAGCTTAGTCTGTTTTTGTCTAAAAAGATAAGTACTGCCACTAACCACAGTATTTCCAGAGAAACAGGGCTGAACTTCAGTTCCTGCACTGCAAGCAACCTTCTTTGTGTACTGCAACACATCTCCATTATTTTAGGAAACACTACTGACAGAATGAAGTCCTAAAATTACTTCAGCATGGGAAGATTTGTTACACTGAGTGTGGCATTGATACATTTTAACACCATTTTACTCTCAGAAAGATATTCCTAAAAAATGTACACAGAAAGTGTATAAATTTCATTTCTGTGCAAGAAAAGAACCCCCACAACCTCTAATTCTGTTTTTGCCAGTAATGAACTTCATTAATACAGCTGAGTAAATAAGAAAACACAGGCAATTCTTCTCCAAACACCACAACATATCTTAAGAACCTGCAATGCAGAACTGATATGCTGCATGCTCATCCAAAATCAAGTTTGCAAGACTTGAACAACATACATCAAATACAGCCGCATCCTGTCAGGAATCACATCTAGAACCCTCCTCACCCCGACCACCACCTCCACCCCCTCCCTCCCCCCACATAAAGCTTTAGCAACTTACGGCATAGCGACACTTACAACTTGCAGTGCAGTAACTGTAATCAATAAAAATTGAAAGACAAGGAGAAATTAACATGCTTGCAGCAATGTTCTGTGAATGTTTTCCTCTCTTTTTTCCTTACAGGCTGCAGTTTACATTCTGATGCATGCATTAAAAAATAATTATGAAGCAAAGAGGCTATGGATAGAACTACTTACGTTTCTAGATACAAAAAAAGCTAGGTAAAGAAACAGCACATTGCAATTTACACTGCCACTTACCTCATATGACCAAACACACTGAGTTCCTCCAAACCTTCGGACACACCTGCCCACCTCCACATCCTCATGAGTGGTGTACATTTCTCGAAGGCATTCTCCTATATGTGGCACCATCCTCCTGAGAACCTCCCGGCTGAAAATCATTCCTGGCCCCCCCATGCAGAAGTTCTCTCCAGGCTCCAGACCAAGTTTTCCAAGTTCTTCAATATTACCCAGACCAGTCTGTCCTAAATACAGAGGTTTACTGCTGTTCAGCGAGCGAAGGAACTCCTCCAATTTTTCACCTGAAAAAGAGAAAATATTACTGTTATTTCTCTGCATAGTCTAACAAACATCTCTTAAATTTGTGACTGTCACAGGAAATCACTTCCAAAGTGGTGTCCTATACCTACCTGAAAATACCCTTTGACAAGTTTATCTTTCACAGGCTTCCTTTCTTTCCTGAAGTAACATTATAGTGACATTTTCATGTAGCCAAAAGCCAGAATATGATCAAAACTTAATTTTTACCAGCAAATCTCTTTCCGTTCAATCAATACTGATGGAAAGCACTCCCTTGGTAGTTTAAAACTCTCTTAAAATTAGGACAACTTGACAATATAGTTCCTAGCTGGGGAGGGAGGGGTGGCAAAGAGAAACGCCTAATTTTCGAAAAATCCACTGCAAATCTCAACCAAGATAAATATGTTTGATTACAAAGTAATTGTCGAACAAGATAAAACTCGGGGTCCTTTCCAAACTATTTCCAGTGCAACAACGTCTACCTGCTTTTCTTCAAACCCCTTACCCACTACTTTTCAGAAACTGTGATTTCTTATTTACTTGAAATTAAAAGTTTCTGGATAGGTGTAACTCAGAACCTTGAAACAAATTAAAGACATGTTTGTTGTAACCCCGCAATAAGTGACAACTTCTACATCTGCAAACGAATCCATATATACGTAGACATACATGTATGTCAGCGAGCACTTCACAGGTGAATGACAGCTGGCAAACGAGCAGCCCATTAAAAAACAAACAAAAGCACGAGACAAACAGGGAAGCATACGGTTACTCTTCAGGTAACTTTCCACAGCGTCTTTACCAGTGGAGGCAACGCTCAAAACCTCGGTTTACGCTCACGACTCCAGCTTCGCTTTCTCTCGGAAGAGCAGGACACCTCACGACCATCAGCAGCAGCAACAAGCGGGCACCAAACACAACCAGCAGCAGCAGCAACAAGCGGGCACCAAACACAACCAGCAGCAGCAGCAGCAACAAGCGGGCACCAAACACAACCAGCAGCAGCAGCAACAAGCGGGCACCAGGAGGAGGCGGGTTGCAGAACATCGTTCTAACGGTGCTACAGAGCTAAAGTGGGAACGGGGCCGGTGCTGTCCCGAGACGCGGGCTGCCACGGTGGGCGGCTTTACGGGTGACCTTCAGAGGCCGCGTTTGCTCAGCCCAAGCGGAGAACTTTTGCTACTGCCGAAAAACATCGCTTTCCGAGGAGTGCCGAGTGGAAGCCCTAGGATTGAGCCGCGGAGTCGGCTGTCCGGCCGGAGCGGGACGCAGTCGCCAGAGCTCCCGGCAGCTCCCACCCGCTGCCTGAGCAAGGGTGCCGGGTCGAGGGGGGACCGCCACCTTCGGTCTGCTGTGCAACCGAGCGCGGCCGGGCGCGGCGCCGGCATCTCTCCGCGGCTCCGCGTCCAGCCTCATCTCTGCCGGCCTCGCCCGGAGAGCCGGGTTAGCAGTAGGCGCGGGGGCCGCAGCACCGACATCCCAGGCCCACGCAGGGACTGCTCATCCATTCAACGAGCCCCGGCGCCTCGGAAGCACCCCAGCGCTGGGACGACAACCCCGCGCCTGGCACACGATGAGGCTGCAAGTAAGCGTCACTCGGACTGTGGGCTCGAGAGACCCCTTGCGCTCCACCCCCGGGAGAAAATCGACTCTCTCCAGCACCCATGGGACCCCGTCTCTGCCTTCTTCCCTCCCTCCCTGCCTGTCTGCTGCTGGCGGGGCGCGTCCCGGTCACCTTTAATGTAGACGTCGTCGTCCGCCCGCATGAACCACTCGTACTTGTCCAGGTAGTGGTCGTGCATGTACTTGATCATCATGAAGGACTTCTTCTGCGGCGGGTAGGAGTCATCCACGCCGGGCAGGGCGACGACGGGCAGCAGGGGCAGCCCTGGGGGCGCAGCGGAGCCCTGGCTGGAGAAGAACTCCACGCGACCGGGCACCGAGCGCGCCCACGTCCGCTGCGCTGCCACCGCCCGGCTGCCCAGGTACTTCTGAGCCGTCATCACCCCCACGTAGAGGAAGTTGCGGGGCTTGGCGCAGCCTGGGGCGCCCCCCCAGTCCCCGCTCCCGTTGTGGCTGCCGCCGGGCCGACTGCTTCGCTTCTCGCCGCCTTCCTCCTCCTCCTCCGGCTCCCCTTCCCCGCCGACGGCAGGGCTGGAAACCGTGCTTTCCTCCGCCGCTGGCGGCAGCTCCCAGGGGCTGCTCCTGAAACTAGTGCCGCCCAGCACCGCAGCTGCCTCCGGCGGCGCCTGCTGCTCTCCCGGCGCCGCCGCGCCCCTGGCTGCCCACGGTCCCGCCGAGCGGCCGTAGTAGGAGCAGAGGCTGGCATCGCGCCTCTTCTTGTCGCTCAGCTCTGCCACTTTCGGGGCGATAAGCCAGGAGGCGGCGGTGAAGCCCAGCACCAGCCCCAGCACCATGCTCAGCCAGGGTCTCCGGGACCGGGCTGCCATGGCGCGGGCGGGGCGGCTCCCTGAGCACCGCTGCAGCCGCCGCCGTCCCCCCACCGCCTCCCGCTGGAGGCGCCCACCGTCCCGCGGCGGCCCCGGGGGCGGCGACGTCCGCCGCGGTTCCCTGTCCCGCAGTGGCGGCCCGGGCGCCTGTGCTGCTGCCGAGTCAAACTTCTCTGTGTGGTAGGGCGGCAACGAGGACGGCGGAGCACTAGCAGCGGCCCCTCCACTCTGCTGGCCCCTTGTCACCGCGGCGGCTGGTCCCTCCCCGCTCCTCCCACCGTTCAGCCTCTTCCACAAGGCGGCCGCGGCGGCAGCCTCCGCTCCGCACTCTCCGTTCAACCGGCTTCTTCCGCGGCTGCCGAGCGCCCCACACCGGAGGGCGCCGCTGGCTGTGCCGGGGAAGTAGCCGCCGCCGCCGCTCCGGAAGGAGACGCTCCGCCACTCAGCCCGAGTCCCGCCGACACCCCTAATCCAGTCGCTGGGGCCGCCCGCCGGGGGGAGGAGCGGGGTGCCCCGGGCTTCGCCTCTAGTGCTCCGGCGGGCCCCCTTCCCGCCTCCGCGTCTGGAGGGGCCAGAGGCTCCTGTACGGTCGCAGCTTCGCCTCGCCCGAGACTGCTCACGGAACTCTGTATAGGACCGGGAGTCCCGCTCTGGTTTCTCATCCAGAGGCCGATCATGGAAAGGCAGCCCAGGGGTGTAGTTTCGGGAGGAGAAACGGCGTTTCCTTTGCCACCGCTCGACCCTCCGATCCTAGACCCTCCGAACCTGGCCTCCAACATTACGTTCCAGCTAGGAACTGTAGCTCTCCCTGACTGTCTTTCCCTATGACGTGGATTCGCACAGCCTGAGTAAATTACTACCTTGAGCTACAAGATACTGGAGCAGAGCCTCCTCATGCTCCCCACCTCAGGATGACTGTGCTGTCCATAGCCCAGGTCATAGGACTGACAACAGGAATTAAACGTTCAGCCCCCTGTGCTTGTAGAGGCAGCTGTAATTCCAAAGTTTAAGGTTTCCCTTATCTCCTCCGTGTATTTCCATGTGTGATATATGTTCCTCTGATTCATGCTAATATGTAATAATGTTGTGGGTGCATAATGACAGACCCTTGTATGGTCACGGGCCTGGGAGGGACAGTTTGAGATTTGACATGTACTAAATGAAGTCTGTTGAAGCAGCAACAAACTATATAAAGGATGTGCAAATCTTCACCTAAAGGACCACAATGTAGAACTTTGTGATACCTCTGGAGAAACAACTTGTCTCTGAAAAGAAGATGATTAACCAGGAGAAGAGAGAGGTGCCCTGAACCTGCAGAACCAGCTGCCTGTCATTAGCAAGACAAAAGCTTCAGTATGTCTTGTGGGGGTTACCTGGCCAGCACTCCAGCATGTCAGTTTAAGATGTACATGGTTATGTCCTGTGGGGGTCGCCTGGCAGCACTCTAGCCTGTCAGTTTAAGCCAGTGAGCTGTGTTATCCCTGGAAAGTATATAAGCCAGGGACTGGAACTGTTCGGGGTGTGTCTTGGTGGGGCAGAGACTCCTGGCGCACCGGGTGCTGACCGTGCACCCCAGCACCATTTGCTTGCTTTTATTCGTTTAATAAATTATTCAATTTGGCTAAAATCCTGTTTCAGACCAAATCATTTATAACAAATGGGGGCTCGTCCGGGATGGCTATAGCTCCTGAATTCTGACTGGATCTAGGAGGGGCGCCCCCCCACTAGGTGTCTCCTGTTCAGGTCAGATCGGGACTAACGCCATCCTGAATGTGAATAAGGCCAAGCAAAGAATTTGATTTTTTTAAACTCCCTTGCCAGCTGCAGCAGTTTTGTTGCCTGTAATTCTGCGCACAAGAATGTAAAAGTGTTGTTAGCTCTAGAAGAAATGACCAATCTTTCTTCTACCATTCCAGCAGAAGCCAGAGTTCTAATGTGTGGGTATCCACTTCTCAGTCTCATTTTACTTTTTGGAAAGTCATTCTGACCACACTGCAGCCAGTTATTTTGTATTCATCAGGCACAAAGGCCTGGACTGAAGGGGTCGTGACATGTCTGCAGTGTTGAAGAGGAACAGGGCTGGGTTTTTTCTCAAACTTTTTCTCCTATTGCTTGTCAAAAGTCTTAATATTTCTCAGGTCCAAGTCCAAAGTTATCAATGACAGCTTACTAGTAATTACTTGGAGGCTTCAAATCTGTGGAGAAAAATAAAAGAAGATAAATATCAAGTGCTTTCTTGGATGTTTTTACTCAACCAGCTTGCTGAGGTGTTTGAATGCAATGCTGGCACTTGAGTTAACAGACTGTACCTATTGTGTAAAGGGCATCAGAAACAAGATAGCCCTAAAACAGTTCTCAATCTCTTCACAGCAGCTGTAGAAGAAAAGCACGGACTAAAGCTTCAGGTGAGCCAGAGATAAAGCTGTGAAACTGTATCTTTGGGCACAGTCTTTTACCCATCTGGTCCTGTGTGTCCTGTCAGTCACACAGCGTTACTTTTAACAGTACAGGTTGATCATTTGGCATGGACATGGCCCTGGAGCAGATTAGAGCTAACCAAGGAAGAGAAAGCATCCAGAGCTAACTCCACTGTCAGAAAGGAGCTCGCTGAATGCATTTCTGCTCCAGCTCTATGGGCTGGTTATAACAACAGAGTTTCTTTTCTGCATTAGTAACCAGCTGCTCAAAACATGCAATATACCACCTGTAAAAGAAAACTGAAGAGTGACTGTGAGGAGAAATTAATTGCTCCAGTTGTTTTAGAGCTGTTTATGGAATAGTGAGATTAAACATACATAAAAATAAGCAGACTACCAAAGATCAAGTAGCTGTTACCTTTTTTGTTGTTGATAAAGCAGGTTGGTGTCATGCCAGCTGGTAGGTCATTTACTTGGGATTGCTGCAATGATGAGTGTCTCACGTTTCTGCATGAGTTCTGTTTGTATTCGTATAGAAGTCATATAGAAGCATGCCTGGCTCCCCCAAGAAAGATAAAAATCAAGTTTAATATATAATGAGGTTTTTGGTTTAGATTTTGAGGTTATGAAGGACTGGTTCAGAGAATTTCAGAGATGAAAAATAGTTCCAGATACCTATTTTGTGTTGTCTTTTAAGATCTTGGTCACATATTTTGTGAATTTAAAAAGCAGCATTAGGGATGATTTCAGTTTATGTTGTAGCAGCCACTACAGTCAACTCAAGGTCTGTTAGGAAAGCAAGCAGGAGTGGTGCCAATGAATGCTATTTTCAAGACAAAATAAAAAAGCCTTAAAAATGGTGAGAAATGGATCTGCTTAATGCAAGAGAGAAGGAACTCAGGAGTGATGCATTTATTATTGAAAGGACTGGAGCTGTTAGTATCTCTAATCAGACAAGTATTATGATTTTACAGTAGGGTTTCAGTCTTTGAAGCCAAACCAAAACTGCCTTTTCACCTTCATTCTTTAAAGTATCATCAGGAAGCAGTGAATAGCTCCCTTTTAGGTCTGTGAGGTCATAGAAAATTTGTAACATTTGGGTCTAAGTGATAGTGCCCATCCAACAAAAATTGCCCACATCAGAGCTATCTGTAAAAGACAAAGAAATTCCAATTGTCTTGTAGAGCAAACTCTGGAAAACATTAAACTTGACATTCCCCTTATTGCGGAGGTATATGTACATCCCTTACAGAGCAGTAGTAACAATTGACAACTGTCCTTCAACATTCTTATAATATTTATTAATTGATACATGCAGTAATCATATGCATTAATCATTGTCCTGCATTTGGCCACAACAGAGGTAATTTTTCTTTCTAGCAGCTGGTGTGCTGCTCTGGCTGGGAGTCAGGGTGAGAGCAGTGTTGGTAACACACTGTTGGGTTTAAGTGTCACCAAGCAGCTAAGAACTTTTCAGCTTCTCATGCTGCCAAGCTAATGGGAAGGTGAGGGGCACCCAGGAGTCTGGGAGGGACACAACCAGGACAGGTGACCCAAACTGGCCAAAGGGGCTATTCCATACCCTGATGTCATGCTCAGCACAAAGAGGGGCTGATGGAGGAGGAGTGCACGGCTCCAGGACTTGCAGTTTGGGAATGGTCTGGCTTTGGGATGTCTCTGAGCTACAAACCAAGACTCACTGATCCCTATCCAGAAGTTGATTCATCAACTGGAGTGTCAAGGATTGACCAGCAGAACCTGCTCACCCTTTAACAGTCCCATATGGCCAGTGCAGAAACCCAGTGGAGAGTGGAGGCTGACAGTAGACTATCATGGTCTAAATGATGTCACACCACCCATAAGTGCTGCTGTGCCAGACATGCTGGAAATTCAGTGAGTTGGAGTCAAAGGCAGCTAAATGGTTCACCACAATTTATATTGATAATGTATTCTTCTCACACACAGAATGTTAGGGGTTGGAAGGGACCTCAAGAGATCATCGGGTCCAATCCCCCTGCCAAAGCAGGCTCCCTAGCTCATATTACATAGATAGGCATCCAGACGAGACTTGAATATCTCCAGAGAAGGAGACTCCACCACCTCCCTGGGCAGTCTATTCCACTGCTCCGTCACCCTCACTGTGAAAAAGTTCTTCCACATGTTGGTGTGGAACTTCCTGTGCTCCAGCTTACAGCCATTGCCCCTAGTCCTGTCCCCACAGACCACTGAAAAGGGGCTGGCCAATTCCCCCTGCAACCCATGTCTAAGATATTTATAAACACTAATTAGGTCCCCCCTAAGTCTTCTTTTTTCCAGGCTGAACAGACCCATCTCACTCAGCCTTTCCTCATAGGGGAGATGTTCCAGACCCCTAATCATCTTTGCCGCCCTTCTCTGGACTCTCTCCAGAATGTCCCTGTCTTTTTTATACCAGGGACCCCAGAACTGGACACAGTATTCTCATTCCCTTTGGTAGCAGAGTGCAGGCCAGTTTGCTTTCACTTAGAGGGGCATTCAATACAACCTGGAACTGACTGTTCCAGGGGTGGAAACACAACCCTACCATTTGCCATAGACTGATCCAGACTGTGTTACAGAAGGGTGAAGCCCCAGGCCACCTGCAATACATTGATGACATCATTGCATGGGTGTGACAAAAAGACATTTGACTGCAGGCTTTTAAAAATATAAAAAATAATTTTAAACCCATGTGCAGATTCAATACGTCCCTACTGCAGTTTTCATAGGTACAATGGAGAAATGGACTGCAGTTAGAAGTACAACTGTACTTCTCACAACCACAACTGATTCACAAAATACACTACTGCCAACACAACAGTCATGAAATGCAGTATTATGACCCACAACAGTCACATTACTTCCTAACTATTAATGCCTGCAGGCAATTCACAAGATTCTGTATCCACAGCGGATTCATGGAACATACTATCGCAAGTGCACTGAACACTACACGTGTGTTAGTCAATCACCCTAGCCTACAAACTTTACAGAATCACAGAATCTTAGGGGTTGGAAGGGACCTCAAGAGATCTTCGGGTCCAACCCCCCTGCCAAAGCAGGCTCCCTATCTCATATTACATAGATAGGCGTCCAGACGAGACTTGAATATCTCCAGAGAAGGAGACTCCACCACCTCCCTGGGCAGCCTATTCCACTGCTCTTGTCACCCTCACTGTGAAAAAGTTCTTCCGCATGTTGGTGCGGAACTTCCTGTGCTCCAGCTTACAGCCATTGCCCCTAGTCCTGTCCCCACTGACCACTGAAAAGGGGCTGGCCAATTCCCCCTGCCACCCATGTCTAAGATACTTGTAAACACTAATTAGGTCCCCCCTAAGTCTTCTTTTTAGCAAGCTGAACAGACCCAGCTCACTCAGTTTTTCCTCATAGGGGAGATGTTCCAGACCCCTAATCATCTTTGTCGCCCTCCTCTGGACTCTCTCCAGAAGGTCCCTGTCTTTTCTATACCAGGGAGCCCAGAACTGGACACAGTATTCCAGGTGGGGCCTGACCAACGCAGAGTAGAGGGGGAGGATCACCTCCTTCGACCTGCTGGACACGCTCTTCCTGATGCATCCCAGGATCCCATTGGCTCTCTTGGCCACCAGGGCACACTGCTGGCTCATAGCCAACCTGTCATCCACCAGGACCCCCAGGTCCTTCTCCATAGAGCTCTTCTCCAACAGGTCATCCCCCAGCCTGTACTGATACAGTCGGTTATTCCTCCCCAGGTACAAGACTTTGCACTTGCTTTTGTTGAATTTCATTAGATTTCTCCCTGCCCAGCTCTCCAGTCTGTCCAGATCTCGCTGAATGGCAGCGCAGTGTTCCTGCGTGTCAGCCACTCCTCCCAGCTTTGTATCATCGGCATACTTGCCGAGGGTGGATGCTATTCCCTCATCAAGGTCGTCAATGAAGATATTAAACAGGACTGGACCCAACACTGAGCCCTGGGGAACACCGCTAGTCACAGGACAACTCAGGTCTGAGCTATCTACACAGCTCACCATGGGCTGTCTCTGCTGAGATGGGTTGTCAAGGCAATCCCAGTTTGAGTCGCTGTACAACCCCCCATGAGTTACCTGATGGGCTAGACATTACAGAATCCTGTTTTGTGGAACTCTGAGAGAGGTGATCCTTACAATGGGGCAATACAGCTGTCAGGATCCGAAACCAGATAGACTGCTTTGGCAGAGGTTAAACCCCCTTGCATTCCAACTGACCTCAGATCTGAGTGGCTGGGGGTGGCTGGGCTTAACCCCTGAGTGATACCAATTGGTGCTTTATCGTGACCAGGTCTTCACAATTCTTGGGAACAGAATTAAGACTCAAAACGGAGTCAAGGTTTAGGTTACTTTGTTTAGCCTGCAACAAGTGTGCAGGAGAAGAGGGGGGAAGAAAGAGAGAAGAGTGAGAGAGAGAGAGAGAGAGGTTGCAATATCTACCACCACAGAACTGAGGCGTCCCATCAGTCTGAATCAGCTTCACATCAGGTGGGGGATTCCATTAGTTGCTAGTTGTCATGGTTCGGTGCTGGGTCCATGGGGCATTGCTCCACTGTGGACATGCACACTAACATGGCAGTTCTTCTTGGTTTTATACAGTTCGATGATACTTATTCATTAGGTTACCTCATACACCTATACATATTCATAACCTGTCCTGCTTCGTATTAAAATGAGTACCAAGAAGTTATTTCCATAAACTTCTCCCTCTTGTGACTGCACACTGTCTCATGGTGGTGGTCATTGGGGGTCGTGGGGATGAAGTCGGATGGCTCCTCTTCGTCACCACAAGTAACCTTTTGTTTTGCACAGACTCAGTTACCCCTTGACTCTGATCCAAACTACAAGTTTGGTTTCAGCATATTTTGTATTCTTTTAAAGACAGGGGGGAGCTCGAACGAGCTACAGTGAAATACTTTGCCTGAATTTAGGACCAATTACGAGACAAGCAAGGAATTCATGAACAGATAAGGAGTTCATCAAACTGATGAGGAGGACTAGAAATCGTTAAAGAAATCATTTTCACAGAGCACATAGTCTTTGAGTGTGTAATTTACTCAAAATATGGTGTTAGACTCAAACTTACGTCTCAATTGATGTTTCTTCTTTATCAGTGAGGCAGAGTTGTTCAAATGAGGAGTTGTTTATGTGAGGTCACCTCTATGGCACTTTGAACCATCCTGTTAGCAAGTCTTCCTTAACCCTTTATCACAATGTTGAGCAATGTTGAGAGATAAATCCACTGGTACAGGCATTCGTTGAGGGATACGGTACCTCAAAACAGCAGAGGAATTTTTTTGAAAAATGGAAGAAGATAGTCCAAATCTTTTGAAAACCAGTTTTGCTACGAAAGGAATTAATGTTAAGTGGTCTGCACAAGAGATCCAGTTTTTAGGAAGCCACTTTGGAAGGTACCCTCTACACATCATGTAACTGATGCTATGAGGAGTAAGTGGGTCAAACTGATTACTAACTGGGCTTGAATAGGAAACCCCAGCCACCCAGGAACTCTTGAATTAATCATGGACTGACTAGAAGGGAAAGATTTTTAAATGTTGACAAAGGAGGAGGTAACAACACATACAATAAACTGCCAGAGGATGAGATGCAATATGTCCTGCATCCCTGGACCACTAGGTGGGAACTGGGGGAGTAAATTCCGCCCCACACTGTAAGGGCAGAGCAAGTCTGAGACCACTTCATAAGACTGAATGTCTACAAGTCTAGTGGGCCACATGACATGCATCCCAGGGTCCTGAAGGAGCTGGCTGATGTGGTTGCTGAGCCGCTCTCCATTATATTTGAAAAGTCATGGTTGTCAGGAGAGGTCCCTGGGGACTGGAAAAAAGGTCATGTCACTCCCATTTATAAGAAAGGGAGCAAGGAAGAGCCAGGGAATTACAGGCCAGTGAGCCTCACCTCTGTGTCTGGAAAGATCATGGAACAGATCCTCCTGGATGACATGTTGGAGCACATGAAAGATGAGCATGTGATCCGGGACAGCCAGCATGGCTTCACCAAGGTCATGCCTTACCAATCTGGTGACCTTCTATGATGGAGTGACAGCATCGGTAGATAAAGGGAAGGCGACCGATGTCATCTACCTGGACTTGTGCAAGGCCTTTGACACAGTCCCCCACCACATCCTTATCTCTAAATTAGAGAGATGTGGTTTGGATGGGTAGACCATCCAGTGGGTAAGAAACTGGTTGAAAGAACATAGACAAAGGGTCAATGGGTCTATGTCCAGGTGGAGGCTGGTGACAAGCAGTGTCCTCCAGGGGTCTGTCTTGGGACCGGTTCTCTTTAACATCTTTATCAATGACATCGAGGATGGGATTGAGTGCACCCTCATCAAGTTTGTGGATGACACCAAGCTGAGTGGTGTGGTTGATACAATAGAAGGGAAGGAAGCCATCCAGAGGGATCTTGACAGGCTGGAAAGGTGGGCCTGGGTGAACCTAATGAGGTGCAACACTGCCAAGTGTCAGGTGTTGCACTTGGGCCGGAAGAATCCCAGACATAGATACAGACTGAGAGAAGAGCTTCTTGAGAGTAGCCCTGCTGAGAAGGACCTGGGTGTTATGGTGGATGAGAAACTTAACATGAGCCAGCAGTGTGCTCTTGCAGCTCAGAAGGCTAATGGTATCCTGGGCTCTATCAGAAGAGGGATGGCCAGCAGGGACAGGGAGGGGATTGTCCCTCTCTACTCTGCCCTCAGGAGGCTCAATCTGGAGTACTGTGTCCAGATCTGGGGCCCCCAATACAAGAAGGATGTGGAACTGTTGGAGAGGGTTCAGAGGAGGGCCACAAAGATGACTAGAGGGCTGGAGCACCTCCCCTATGAAGAGAGGCTGAGGGAGCCAGGCTTGCAGCGGGACCTCATTGCAGCCTTTCAGTACCTGAAAGAAGGACACAAACAGGAGGGGAATCAACTTCTTAGAAGGGTAGACAATGGCAGGACAAGGGGGAATGGATTAAAGCTAAAGGAAGAAAGATTTAAATTAGATATTATGGGGAAGTTTTTTACAGAGAGAGTGGTGAGGTGTTGGAACAGGCTGCCCAGAGAGGTGGTGGATGCCCTGTCCCTGGAGCTGTTCAAGACCAGGTTGGCTGGAGCCCTGGGCAACCTTGTGTAGATCCACGCCTGGAGGTTGTTGGCCCTTCCTGTGGCAGGGGTGTTGGAACTCTATGATCCTTGGGGTTCCTTCCAACCCATGTCATTCTATGATTCTATGATTCGGTACACTGATGGGTCTTTTGTTGCATTGTTGGAAAGCATTGGAGATGGAAGGCTGCTGTATGGAGAATTACATGAGAAGTCACAAAAGCCACTGAAGGAGAAGGTGAATCAAGCAAGGTTGCAGATGTGAAAGCCATCTAGTTAGCTTTGGACATTGCCAAAAGAGAAAAGTGACCAGTGCTCTACCTCTACATTGACTCATGGATGGTGGACAATGCCCTGTGGTGGTGATGGTGGAAACAGAGGAATTGACAATGCAGAGGCAAACTCATCTGCGCTGCTGGATGGAAAAACTGGTAGTAAAAGTATATAATCTAGATATCCGCACAGCATACCTAGGAGACTGATTACATCACAGTCCCACAAAGCAACCAAACCAAACACTGTGTGCTTACAATGGTGGAAGCAACCATTGGATGGCTGGAAGTGCATCCCATATCCAATGCTACTACCCAGAAAACACTCCTGTTTCTTGAAAATCAAGCCCTGTGGTTACATGGCACCCCCAAAAGAAGTGAGTCAGACAACAGTACTCATTTTTTAAATGCCCTCATAGATACCTGGACTGAAAACCATGGCATTTTGTGGGTACATGACATCCCCTATCACACATCAGCCTCTGGGAAAACTGAACAATACAATGTGCTAAAGACTACATTGAGAGTAAGGGGTGATGGGACCTTGAAACACTGGGACACATATTTAGCAAAGGCCCAGTTAACTCTAGGGCATCTACCAGTCACGTTGGCCTTGCCCAATCAAAACTTCCACATACCGTAGAAAGGGATAAAGTCCCTACAATGCACATGAAGAACCTATTAGGAAAGACAGGTTAGGTTATCCCTGTTTCAGGCAAAGGCAAACCCATTTGCAGGATTGCTTCTGCACCAGTTACTGAAGCCAGTTCTAGTCCCATCATCGTGGCATTCATAGAATGGTTTTGGTTGGAAAAGATCTTCAAGATCATCAAGTATAATCATCTATCCAACCCTACTATGTCCAGCACTAGACTATGTCACCAAGTACAAAATCATCTTTCATTAATTTGTGTGATTCTTACTGTAATACCATTGATAAAGTATATAGCAATTGTGGCAGTGAAAATATACAATAGAATGGTTATTTAGCAATTAACATCAGAGAATTTATACTTTATGGACTATTTTACTGAAGAACCTGGGTGCACTTGGTGGGTGATGCGGAAGGATTGGGGAAGTCCAGTGTGCACCTCATAAATCACTTGGCTGCCTTTGCTTCCATTTCACATTAAAGGTCTAGCATGTCCATCATTTTAGCAGTAAGCGGCAGCATGACTCCCTTCAGGCCACAATAGTCTACTGCCAGTTTCCACTATCCATTGGACTTCTACACTGGCCACATGGGACTGTTAAAGGGTTGCTTCCTGATTCCCCAGTGAAGGAACCAGCTTATGGATGGGAATCGAGGAATATTATATGGTGTGACATTGCTGTGGGTGCACTGTTGTGGCAGTGATAGGCATTTATTCTTTGCCCCTCAGCCACCTGTGGTGGTTCAGCCCCAAACAATGGCTGAGCACCACAGGTCACTCTCTCACTCCCACAGGAGAAAGAGACAGTGGGTTGGGATAAAGACAGTTTACTGACAAAAGCACCGTGAAAGAAGAAGTATTATAGCAAATTACACTCACACCCAGTGATTATACAGGGTACCTTGCCAACCCCACCATAACAGAGTGCTGCACAACAGGACTGACCTGACTCCCAGCTACACTTGGACTGTCCTGGAGGCACCAAGCCAGTGTCCTTCCCCAACCAGCCCCTTTTATGGGGGAGTGATGTCAGGTGGTGTGAAAATAGCTGGGACTACCTCAGCTCACCTGGGCTGGGGAGGTTAACTCTGGCCTGGCCAGAGCCAGGAAACCATCCCACAAGAGAAGCTTTCTCTGAGAGAGTGGGCAAGGTAGACAACTGTTCAATGTCACCTGTGACCAAGCTAGCTATGTCAAAAGACCACTGGTACCCTTTTGGGTCTTACAAATATTCTCAACTGAGGTACTCTATGCCCAGGATGTACAGAGCCTCTGGGCTAGTCACAGTGGGGTTATTTTGCCTCTCATTCCTAGTTAGACTGAGTTTGGCCTCCAGTTCAGTTAGCTGTTGGGATTCCCCGGTCACTCCAGAAATACAGTTTGGTTCTGCCCCTTCATGGCTTGATGTCATGTGTACTGGAATTCATCAGTATCTGCAGGTAGCTGCATGGTGTCTTGATTATAATAAACCATCTCCTGCACAGCCAGTTTTCTCATGTACTGGATACCTCTCTGTGCTGGTCCACTTGCCTGAGCGACATGCAACATCTTCACTGAATAGATGGGTACCTTTCCCCCACACTTGACTGAAGTCACCTCTAGAGGCTGAGGGCTTGGGGCTTTTTTCCCCAGTTGCTTTGTCAATGCCTCCTTCTCCAGACAGGGATCCCACCTGCTTCACTTCCCTACCCTCTAATTCCAGGCTACTGGCAGTGTTATCCCAGCATTGAAGCAGCCTGGTAATGATATGCTTGCCTGAATGATAGCTGCATTCTTTTCACATATTTCACAGCTTGCTCAAGGACAGGGATCAGGTCATTATCTTTGGTTCTGCATCTTCCTCCTGTTCGCACGATGGCCCTGGTTCAGCACAATTCCTTAGTAAGAAAAGTTTTTCTTCTATTTTTCTTTTGTTTTTTTTTTCTTTTCTTTTTTTCTATTTCTTCTTCTGTATAGGGGTAACTGATGCCAGCACAGGTTGCTTCCCTGGTTCAGCCGCACTTCCTGTCACCGGGGTTGGAGTAGCCACAACGCCTGTAACTGGTGTTCTTGTAGTTACAGTGCCAGTCACTGGTGGTGAGACACATTCAGGATACACAACCACAGAAACACGAAACCAGATAGTTTGGACCACCCAAGGACATTCGATGTTTTCAAGAGCTACTGCAATTAACCTGGAGGAGATTGGGATGACAGAGGAAAAGTGCTTCCCCCACATACTAGCTGATAAAAGGAAGTGTAATTATAAATAATTTCGCTAGATGGCTCCCTAAGTACAGAGATGACTGCAATCCTGGGCTTAATCTCACTACCAACTTTATTGAATCATGTTTGTCAGTTTTACAGAGCACACCACAATGGTAACTTTGACACTATGCACAGCTATAACAAACAGCACAAAATGGAATCTACATGGCAGGTAACATGTTGCATACACAACACAACAATTTTGAGAGTGACTGAATCAGTTGGACTTGATGATCTTTATGAGTCCCTTCCAACTCCATATATGCTATGATTCTATGGTTCTATGAATCATCATTGCAACCAGTGGCTATTTACCTAATACAAACAAATGCTTATAACAGATTTGTTCCAATGCCCTCTGGTCAGACCTCTAGTTATCTCAACCCATTGTACCCCCAACTGGGTGTGAGAATGACCGTTATGATTTGACCTGGCAGGCATCTAAAACAACTTGTAGCTGTTTGACCCTGGCTAGAGGCCAGATGTCCACCAAAGTCACTCTGTCACTCTCCTTTCCACCTGGACAAAGAAGATATTTATTGAGACTCCTAAGCAGGAGTCCAGATGAGGAGGAGAGATCATTCTGCAGTTAACATCACGTGCAAAACAGACTCAACATGGAATTTTAAAAAAATTTATTACAATTGTGGAAAATTGGAAATGTTGCTTTTGCAAACTAAAATGGGTTGCTGTAATTTTTTGTGCTGACGTGTAAAGTGGAGAACTAGAAGGGAGTACTATTAATATAAGTTTTGCTGTTATGGCAAAAATCATTCTCTACAATAAAAGGTAGCTGAGGGAAATAAAGCTCAACCAACAGGTATCCACAGTGCTGATTTATACTGGGGCACCAAAATTGCCACATTAATGCAAACAGGCAAGACAATGTGGCATTTACCTAATCTGAAACCTGTATTGAGCCTTGACTTCCCTCAGCCCTAGGCCATGTCAGTTGCTGGGAAAAGTTAAGATAAGGACAAGTGTTTGCCAGTAAGCAGTTGTCCCAGACAAAGAGACTCATACATTTTAATTCTCTTCACCTATGGGAAATGGGAATCTGCCAGATGTGCAATGTGTATTGTCTTGTGTACTATTGTGAATAAGGCGCCTTGGTTAAGCCTGTGAAAATCCATAGTTAAACAGGGGAAGGAGGAAGACTTCAAGCCTTCATCAGCAAGACCCCTGACGACCACCACCATGGGACGCAGATGCAATTGGGAGGAGTTTATGGAAATGATTTCCTAGAACTCATCTTAATACGAAGCGGGACAAGTAATGAATAATGTACAAGAACATGGTATAAATAGTTCGCGGGCTCTGACCAAAAGTGTGCCTACTTTTTGGATCACCCACTCTTGCAAGAACGTATAATAAATTACTGCTTCACTAACGTACCTACCTCAAGTCCTTTTTTAGGACCTTTTGTCATTTCTAACACAATATACACACAGACACCCACACCACACACACACTTTCCATCCTGAAAGAAGAGGCCTCAAACATCCCTTGGCTGCCCAGTATTCATGAAACTGCTCATTAAAAAGAAAGGTAACTACTGCAAACTTAAAGATTGAAGGCCCTGTGCAAAAGGTTTCCCTTTGTCTTACCTTTCTTTGTCTTAACCCTCCCCCACGTCCCCATTATTCTTCGGTGTGGAGGAAGCAAGCAAGCAGCCGGTAATGCTCAGCTGCTGGCTGGGGCAAACCCACCACCACTTTTAAGTTGCGGAATGCAGTGGACACTCTAAATGTGCAGTATGTCCCCGCCCACAGAGATTACAGAGTGCTTCTTGTCATGGTTCAACCCGCGCTGATAACTAAGCAACACACAGCTGCACCCCACTCTCCCTCCTGGAAAGACAGGGGAAAGAATCCGAAGAGTACAAGTGAGAAAACTCGTGGGTTGAGACAAAGACAGTTCATTAGGTGAAGCAGAGGACATGTACGGAAGAGAAGCAAGACAAGGAATTCATTCACCTCTTCTCACAGGCAGGTAGGTGTTTGCCCACGAGTGTTGCTCAGCAATAATGAAAACGGCTCTACGTTGTCTACACTATTTTCAGCACAAATCCTACACACGGGCCTGTACTAGCAAATATGAAGGAAAGGAATGATATTTCAACCAATCCCTGCACCTTCCTGTGGGTGACACGCATCTCTGACTTACCTGACACTTAAATAATTTTGCCAGAGCAATGAGTTGTTAAAAAGCTGTGTTTACAGCTATACCCTCTCCTCCCCCTCATCCACCTGCTGATTTCACTAATTTTGATCTGGGAGTCTTCATCTGCTCTTTTTTCCGTAATCTCACATCTCTGAACAGGAGGCCAGGAGAGGCTCCCTAGGGCAATATACTATTCAGGGACAATCACTGTGAAATCTGAAGGCTTACTGGTGCTTGCGGATGTCAGACTTGATCCTCAAGTGTTTTCTGGTTTCTCAATGACATGCTCAGAGCTGTCATTGTACTTGTACTTCTAGAACAAGCTTGTACTTCTAGTGTCCTAAGATGTCTTGGGCTGTGACCAGGGCGGGGAAGTTGGGAAGACTCTACCTTAATTTGAGTACCAGAGTTCTCCCAGAGAAGAGATCAATGCTCTCAGCAGAGTAGGGAAGGAAAAGTAAGCTGCAATTGCTCCCCATGACAGGACAGAAACAGCCTTGTCACCATCCTGACCCAGGATCAGGTACCCCTCAGCCACAGTGAGAGGAAAAAAAAAACCAAACCACAGTCCCCTTTCCCTTCCAGCTTTAGGGCCACATATGTGACAACTTTGCTCTGTGCTCCAGGTACATCTGCCGCTGTTCCTGAAAAGGAGAGTCTTGATGTACTGCCTGCTCATGGGGGACAGGAAAGGTCCTCTGTGTGTTAGAGAAACAGCTTATACAGACTCCAGGACTCAGAGTGACCATGCAGGTGAGGAGCCCTGTGGACTGCCAGAAGAGGCACGCAGCAGAGCCGAGTGGTTCAGTGAGGGCAAGCAGAGTGCTGGGGACAGGCAAAGCCAGACCTGGGCCTGAGACCCTGCTGTCGAGCACAGGCTGGGGTATGGGGGACATTTTATAGCTAGAGCCAGAGTCCCAATGCATGCCTGGTGGCAGGACAAACTTGGGCACCATAGCCAGACACTCAGTGCTTGCAAGCATGAGGGGGGTTCATTTGAAGGCAAATCCTCTGGGAGAGTTTGTGGTCCTTCATCGTGCCTGCCCACAGCCTCAGCTGCATGAGAAGTCCCCCTTGCTTTTAACAGCTTTCCTTGGCTTGACCACTGCCAACCGACTGTTTAGCCTTTCATCCCATATGTCCTTGAGCTGTGTCCTCAGCACAGGCTTGGCCACTCCTCACCACAGGGGTGGAAACCACTTTTCTTTTCCTGGCCAGGAAACCCCAGTTGGAAACTGACTCGTGGGGGCTGGGCTGAAGGGGTGGGTGGCCTCCTGAGGATGGCAAATCCCCCCTACCTTGCAGCTCCCTGCAGGTGGGAGACCTGGTGCCCACTTTGAGCCTGTAAATCACCTTCCGAAATGCGGCTGCAAGTGAACCCTTGGTTGCTGGAGACCACAACCACTTAAGAGACTGAGTAGATCTTGTTTTCAGCTATAAGGGGTTCCTAACTAGTTTGTGCAGGAATGTGTTTTTAAGGCTACGGAGAAAACCATCAACAGCATGCACTGAAGGAAAATGTAAAAATTTACCGAGAAGAGGACGTCCAGCTTTCATCTCCAAAGACCACCCAAAGACCCCCAAGTGTAACCAACCATGCTCTATCTGGGAGGCGTTAGTGTAAAAAGCTTCCTGGAAATAATTTACATGAAGACCTGCTTAAAAGCCAGGCCAGTTGTTGAGTCTTGGTTTTGACTTTTCCAGGCTTCAGTTTAGCACCCCAGATAAGAGACCCTCTCTGCTTGGCTGCAGGATTCAGTAAGGAACAGGACACCCTTTGTGCACCCCAGGATGTCCCAGAGGAACTTTTTGCCCAGGAGCAGACAAGGACCATCCTGCAATTATTAAGGCATTCCTTTAAACTTAGCTGAGCTTTTGGTTGTGGTGTGTACCTGCTTGTATTTGGTATACTGGGGTATCTTGGTATTTGGGTTTGGAGGCCGGTTGTTTGGGGATACTGTAAGTTGTCAGGAGATGTCCCACGCGAGTGTCATATACCGGGTTACTAGTGCCCGACTGTATACACTTGGTGAGTAACGTCTATGTGCTTGACTGGAAATTCTGATCGTTGCATCAAGTATAGCTCTGGTTTGGATTTGTCATATAAAGATCTTGTGTAGGTGTGACCGAGATGTTCAGGTAAGCACAAAGCAAGCGTGGAGTCCTGCTGCGTACTTCTGTCACAGCATTCTGCTCTCTGCTTTGGTGGGAGAAGCCCTACCTGTCAGACAGGAGACCAGGGCTGGATTGCCCAATGGGGTGGCTCTGCTCCGGTGACACTAATCTATTGGTATTGCCTTTGGATATTGTTAGAAGGAACTGAGTTTTGAAAATTGATTCAAATTTGACGAACTGTGTGAATGAATTAACTCTGGTGTGAGTGGTAAGTGACTGAGTTGCAGCATATGTGCAAGAGGGAGGAAAACCTACCTGCTTGAAATTTATGGTTTTGTTTTTTCTATTTGATGTAATCAGTGTGGACTGGAGAATGTCTTAGAGCAATGGTATCATTCCCATTAGTACTGCTGGAGAGACAGATGAGAGTTGAGTTATAAACAGGAACAGGAATTGAGAGGTAAATGTGACTAACAGTGGCAGGGAAACCAAGTAGTGAGATCCCTAAGAAAAGCCTTCTGGGATGTGTGATTGTGCATTGGAAAGATACTGGCAGAGAACTGGGTGCGAGCAAAAGAATTTGATTACGTTAGTGTTTTTTTTTAAAAGAGGAAATTGTATTAAATTGACTACACTGATATGTTTTTTAGCCTCCAAGATTATCTGGAATGGTAGAGGGAATGTGAGCTTACAATGCCACAGGGCCCCTCAGTATTGATTTTAGAAAAAGAGAAGAACAGAGAGAAATGACTGAAGAGGTGTTGTTTTGCTGTAGTATATGGGAGCATTGTACAGGGAAAGGGGCTTCTAGAAGAAAAGGGGGAATGAAGTACCAGAACCAGATGAGTTAGGATCCCCTCCCTTTTCTGGTGAGAGGAAAAGTGAATCAGATGAAGAAATAGCCAACCACTCCAGCTCTGGTCCCGTTGGAAGTTGAACCAGAAGTGAAACTAAAAAAGGTCCAAGGCCAGGTTGGATGGGGCCCTGGGCAACCTTGTGTAGATTCAGGCCTAAGGTTGGTGGCCCTGCCTGTGGCAGGGGGGTTGGAGCTCTGTGACCCTTGGGGTCCCTTCCAACTCATGACATTCTTATGATTCTATGGTTCTATGATTATTAGCCCCTTTACAAGGAACTGTGGGAGTGGCTCTTAAAGTAAAGCCTTTTGGTCAGTGATTGGGACAGTTGGAAGGAAATAGCTAAAGGATACAGGCACGACCCCTTTAAGGGGGCAAAAAGATTTGAACTGATTGTTAAGAATTTGGATCCAAACTGGAAGGATATCAATTTAATGTCCAGTGAAATGACAGAGACTGAAAAGCAATTAAAATTACAATCTGCCTGGACTCATGTGCAGGCACAGGTTAATGGAAACTTTATAATTATGGATTGTTACTGCAATATGAATCAGATTATAATACTCCTATTTTACCAATATAAAAGCCCGATGGAACGTATGAGTAGTACAAGACCTCGGGGTGTTAAACAAATAACATTGTTAGAGATCTCCACCCTGTGGTGGCTAATCCCTATGCATGACTGACTGGATGGATTGATATAGCCAATGGTTATTTACAGTACTGGATTTGCAAATTGCATTCTTCTGCCTGCCTTTAGCCAAAGAACATCAAAAGTTATTTGCATTGAAACTGGAAGGTCCTCCCATTCGTAGGAAAACCCAGCTTACCTGGATGGTGGTACCCCAAGGTTTTAAAAACAGTCCCACAACCTTTGGGAATCAATTAGCACAAGAACTGGAAATATGGGACGTTCCACCTGCAGACAGGATCATTCTGCACTATGGGAATGACCTATTAACAGGAACTGAAACAAAACCTGCCTGTATTCAGCGGACAAGATTATTGACTTTTTTGGGACTAAGTGGATATTGAGTCTCTCAACAGAAAGCTCAAATGGTACAACAATGTGTAACCTATCTGGGACATGAAATTTCTGGAGGATGACGAGAACTGGGTACCAAGCAAGAAGCTGTGTGTAGGACTCCTCTTCCTCAAACAGTAAGAGAACTCAGAACCATTCTGGGAATTATGGGCTGTGGCTTTACAATTATGGAATAATAGCAAAGCCTCTTCATGAACTCTTAAAAAATAATCCTGCCCAGCTGGTGTGGACAACAGCATTCTGGCTTTTAACAGGCTTCAAAAGGAATTTAGGAGAGCTGTAGCCCTGGGGCTGCCAGACCTGACTAAACCCTTCTTGCTCTTTTCACATGAAAAACAAGGAGTAGCTCTGGGAGTCCTGGCTCAAGGTTTGGGCTCTCATAAAAGAGTAGTGGCATCCTTCTCTAAACAGCTGAAGAGAGATGTGGTTGTACACGGTGTTTACAAGCAGTAGTTGCCTTAATACTTAAAACTGAACCAGGCTGGAAATTCATTTTAGGCCAGAAGATTACAGGAATGGTCTCTCATACTGTGTCTGCTGCTCGGGAACAAAAGGGAAATAATTGGCTTTCCCCATCCAGATTTCTGCAGTACCAAGCTATTCCTGTGCAGTCTGATGATGTTGTGATCAAAGGAACTAACACTGTGAATCTAGCTTCCTTCCTCAGGGAAACTGCAACCAAGCCACTGGCACATGATTGCTTGCAGACTGTGGAAGCTGCGTCATCTAGCAGATGCGATTTGAAGGAAGAGCCTGTGGAAGATGCTCAAGAGTCTGGATTCACAGACAGCAGTAGTTTCATTGGGGAGTGGACCTCTTGTATAAACTTTAAATCAAAAATGAACAGGGAAAAAAATCTATATACTGCAATTTGACAGTGAAATACTCTATGGAAGACCGTATCGCGCCCAATTCAAAGAAGAGGACCTAAAGCAGTTAGGAGATTCTTACCTGCAGAATTCTACGATCTCTCTTGGAAAACAGTTGAAACAAATTAATAAAGTCCATTAGGGAGCAGTGGGGGGCCAAAGGTTTAGACTGCCATATATACCCTCTTAATCCTGGAGATAATTTTTCAGGGAATGAAACATTGTTTCATTTATAAACCAAATTTTGTTATTAAATATTTTTCCCTCTCTGAGAAAAGTGGGATGGACCATACCAGGTCAGAACTTTCACAGCCATCCAGGTATGAGAGCAACCTTCCTGGATTTATTACTCCTGAGTGAAAAGAGCCCAAGGAGAACAATGGACCTTGCAATGTCAATCTTTAAGGCTGAAACTGTGGAGGCAGCAACAAGAAGAGTAACTTTAAAACCCTTACTGCTTGGAAGGACAATACTTACGTGCAGATGACCCATGGCACAAGCTAATTGGAGTTGGCCCTGTAGCTCTTTAGAAGATTCTCTGGCTTCAGATGGCGGAGGGTCTATACATAAGTCTTCTAAAGGAATTGAAGGAGTTGGGTGTTTGCCTGGTCAGGAATCAGCACAACTCTCTAATGGAGAGATGTTATGCTGAGGAACAGCTGCAATGATGTTTCCTGACATCGTTGTAGAGTTGTGAGAATAGAGAATGGGACCAGTCGCGATGCTGAGCTGCAGCTTTTGGGAAAAGCCATCACTGTAATGATGAATGATACAAAGGCCTCCAAATTAGGAAATGTTTATGTAAACTATCTAGCCCAAAATTGGAATTTGTATTTTGATGCATGTAAAGGAAGAAGCCTCCTGTCCAAACACTACCATACCAAGTGGATATCCACTCCCTGTGCTTCAGGGGTTAAGAGGAAAACCTACAAATCAATGCAGCCAGAAGGGATCCACCAGAGAGTACTGAGTTGACAGCTAGCCAAACCCCTTTCCGTGCTCTATCAGCAAGCCTGTCAGACTAGGGAAGTTCCACTCGACTAGAGGCTGGCAGATGGTTCACCCATATAGAAGGGTCGGAAGAAGGATCCGGGGAATTACAGGCCTGTCAGTCTGACCTCAGTCCTGGGGAAGATCATGGGGAGGGTCATTTTGGGACCTATCATGCAGAACATGTTTTAGAAACTGGCTGCCATTGGCCTGGACAGGTTGACCCTCATCTGGGTTTAAAACTGGCTGGATCGCTGGGTCCAAAGTGTGGTGGTAAATGGAACAAAATCCAGCTGGAGGCTGGAGTGGCATCCCACAGGGCTCAGTCCTGGGTCCAGTTTTGTTCAACATCTTTATCAATGACCTCGATGAAGGGATTGAAGGCTCCCTCAGTAAGTTTGCGGATGACACTAAGCTGGGAGGAAATGTTGATCTGCCTGAAGGTAGGGAGGCTCTTCAGAGAGATCTGAACAGACTGGACTGATGGGCTGAGACCAATGGGATGAAGTTTAACAAGACCAAGTGTAGAGTGCTGCACGTGGGACATAACCCCATGCAGTGCTTCAGTCTTGGAGGAGACTGGTTGGAGAGCTGTCAGACAGAGAAGGACCTAAGGGTGTTGGTTGACTGCAGACTGAATGTGAGTCAGCAGTGTGCTCAGGTGGCCAGGAAGACCAATGGCATCCTGGCATGTATCAAAAATAGTGTGGCCAGTAGGTCCAGGGAAGTGATTGTGCCCCTGTACTTGGCATTGGCGAGGCCACACCTCGAGTCCTGTGTCCAGTTCATAAGAAGGACATTGAGGTTCTTGAATGAGTCCAGAGAAGGACAACTAGGCTGGTGAAGGGACTGGATGGAAAATGCCTCTGCACCAAGGTGTTCCCCAGTGGTGGCTTAGCTGGCCCTGTTTTAGCTGGCCCCACAGGCAGCCCCCCAGTGTCACTGATAGTGGGGTGGCTTCCTGGGGCCTGAGAAGG
Source organism: Laterallus jamaicensis coturniculus (assembly GCA_022605575.1). NCBI lineage: Eukaryota > Metazoa > Chordata > Aves > Gruiformes > Rallidae > Laterallus > Laterallus jamaicensis. Next base: position 1,579,107 of record JAKCOX010000055.1, read on the forward strand.
GTCTCTGGAGCTGGAGGCCCTCCTTGTTACGGCTCACCAGCTCCTCCCAGTAGAGTGTTGGCTGCCCTGACTGCCAGTGGAGGGCCCGGGCACAGCCTCCCCTGGGCCTCTTCTCGCTCCTCATGGGTGGGAACAGGGTCTTGCTGGGGGCTCGGATCCAGAGACAAATGAAGACCAAATTCATTACCACAGGACAACAGATTAGCAAGACAGTTCTCCCGAGCTCTACATGAAAAAGAAACAACCCCAACGCTCTCAGTGAGGGAATTGCGCTTATTCCTGACCAGGCAAACACCTAACTCCTTTAATTCCTTTAGAAGACCAACATATAGACCCTCCTCCACCTGAGGCCAGAGAATCTTCTAAAGAGGACCAACTCCAATTAGCATATGCCATGGGTCAGCTGCACATAAGTATTGTCCTTCTGAGCAGTAAGGTTTTTAAAGTTTCTCTTCGTGTTGCTGCCTCCACAGGTTCAGCCTTAAAGATCCTTGGCATTGCAAGGTCCATTGTTCTCCTTGGGCTCTTTTCACTCAGGAGTAATGAATCCAGGTAGGTTGCACACATACCTGGATGGCTGTGAAAGTTCTTAACAGCACCTGGTATGGTCTGTCTCTCCCAAAGAGGGAAAAATATGTAATAAAAAAATTTTTGTTTATTTACATAATGTTTCATTCCCTGAAAAAATGTTTACTAAAAAAAACAGATCTCCAGGCTTAAAAGGGTATATAGGGCAGTCTAAACCTTTGGCCTCCGCTGTTCCTTAGTGCGCTTCATTAATTTGCTTCAACTGTTTTCCAAGACAGCTCATAGAATTCTGCAGGTAAGAATCTCCTAACTGCTTTAGGTCCTCTTCTTTGAATTGGGTGCGATACGGTCTTCCATAGAGTATTTCACTGTACAGTTGCAGTACATAGATTTTTCCCTATTCATTTTTATTTTAAAATTTATACAAGGAGTCCACGCCCCAGTGAAACTACTGCAATCTGTGAATGTGGAATCTTGAGCAGCTTCTGAAGGCTCTTTCAAATTGCATCTGCTAGAATACACAGCTTCCATAGTCTACAAGCAATCACATGTCAGTGGCTCAGTTGTAGTTTCACTGAGGAAGGAAGCTGATTACTCATTGTTGTACCATTTGAGCTTTCTGTTGAGACACTTGATATCTACTTAGTCCAAAAAAAGTCAACAAATTTGTCTGCTGAAATCAACCAGGTTTTGTTTCAGTTCCTATTAATAGGTCATTCCCATAGTGCAGAAGGACTTTTGTCTCTGGATAGAAGGTCCCATGTTTCCAGGGTTGTGGGACTATTTTTAAAACCCTGGGGTAGCATCGTCCTGGTAAGCTGGGTTTTCCTACCAGTGGCAGGACCTTCCCATTCCAATGCAAATAACTTTTGATGTTCTCTGGCTAAAGGCAGGCTGAAGAAGGCATCTTGCAAATCTGGTACTGTAAACCATCCTTGGCTATTTCTCAACCCAGTCAGACAGGTATAGGGATTAGACGCTGCAGGGTGGAGATCTGTATCCTCTAGCTATTTCCTTCCAACTGTCCCAGTCACTGATAGTAAAGGGGGGGGGGGGGGGGCTTTACTTCAAGTGCCACTCCCACAGTTCCTTGTAACAGGGCTAATAATTGTGAGCCTTTTTTAGTTTCACTTCTGGTTCGACTTTCGACGGGACCAGAGCTGGAGTGGTCGCATGTTTCTTCATCTGATTCACTTTCCCTCTCACCAGAAAAGGGAGAGGATCCTAACTCACCTGGTTCTGGTACTTCCCCCCTTCCACTCCGCCCCCCACCTCTTTTCTTCTAGAAGCCCTTTTCCCTGTGCAAGTCTCCCTATACTACAACAGAGCAGCACCTCTTCAGTCATTTCTCTTCTGCTCTGTTCTTCTCTTTTTCTAAAATCAATACTGAGGGATCCTGTAATATTGTAAGCCTGCACTCTCTCTGCCATTGCAGATACTATAAGCATAGCCAATTTCATCCCATTTCACTTTTCTCTTTAAAAAAAGCACTAACATAATCAAATTCTTTTGCTTGCACTTCCACCCCACCTGCAGGGAGCTGAGAACATAAACCAACACACTAAATTAATTGACTGCACTTCTCAGTGACCTTGGAGGGGTGTGTGGGGAGGGGGGCACAGTTTCAGTATAACGCTCCCTACTTAAAACACGCACTTTTTTTCCCCAGGGTAAGCCACCGTACAACCTTATTTCAATGCATTCTCAGGAGACTGGAGGATATAACCATGTTGTTTGTACTTAGCCTTCACAGGACACAGCAGACACAGCCTGCCTTCAGACAAACAGAAAGCAACTATTTTTACTGTTAACTAGGCCCTTCAATCCTATTATTGCCTAACAAGGTGTCATTATTATTTTATAATAATAAATAGTATTGTAAAATTTTCTTTTTTTGCTGAGTTATTTGTGTTGTCAATGTTCCATGAAAGTACTGGAGTCTTCACTGGTCAGGTATTTGCACCACCAATGCTCCTGTTTGAGTTCATGAGCAAGGGATTGAGAAGCAGAAATTTCCACTGAAGACTAAGAGAAAATGTTACCTGAAAATGCAGCTCACAGGGTGCTGTTTCATACATGGTGCACCTGAACTTCCCCAGTCAAATATATGGCATTTTGGTGACACGTTTATCCTAGGGATGACACCAATTCATAATTATTCGTAGTCTTTTCCCCAAATTTGGAAAGTTTCCATTCTGCTCTCTTTTTCTCCCACCCCTTTCCCTGTCAAAATACAGAATTTGCCTTATAAAGTCTGTGAAACTGCCTGTATTCAGCCATCAAACTGGGAAGTTACTCTCCCAGATCCAGTTAGGAAAAGAAATACTTTTGAAAAGGGACTTTCAGTACCTTTGCTGTGGTGTTGAGTATCAACATACAGCGACTCCAGAGCACAGGCTTTTTGCCTTTTACTTTCATGATACAGTACTGACAAGAACTTCCTACAAGATAAAGGTGGTGGTGGGTTTGCCCCAGTCAGCAGCTAAGCATCATGCGCTGCTTGCTTGCTTTCCCCCACGCTGAGGAATAGTGGGGGGTGAGGGGGAGTTACGAAAAAGTAAGACAAAGGGGAAAACTTGGGGGTTGGGATAAGGGCAGTTGACTGAAACAGCAAAGGGAGTTGAAATAACAGCTACAGGACTTAGAGCAAAATATACAGGAGTGGTGAGCCTCAAAGCAGTTTCTCAGCAAACCGCACAGCTCAGACCATACAGCTCTGAGCTGGCCCAGAGCTGGACTGGCCCCAGGCCGTGCACCCTGGAGCTGCACATCCCACCCCTACCAGTCCCCCTTGTGCTGAGCATGATGCCAGTGGTATTGAGCACCATTTTTGCTTAGCTTGGGTCAGCTGTCCTGGCTGTGTCCCCTCCCAGCATCCTGGGTGCCCCCCTGCCTTCGTGGGCATCTTGGATGGATGGATGGACTGTTTCCTGGGCGAGGAACTAACTGGATGGCCTCATCCAAAGAGTTGCAGACCATGGCTTGATGTGACCAGTAGGTTCCCTCAGGGGTCCACACCAGTGCTGGTACTTTTCTAGAAAGTCATTAGTAGCATAGACAGTGGGATTAAGTGCACGTTCAGCAAGTTGGTGGGTGGCACCAAGCTGAGTGGTGCAGTTGGTGGGCTTGGAGAAGGGAAGCCACCGAGACGGACCATGGCAGGTTTGAGGACTGGGCCCATGTGAACCTCGTGAATTTAACAAGGCCAAATACGAGGTCCTATGCATGGGCCAGTGCAACTCCAAGCACAATTACCACCTGGGCAGAGAACGTAAGCATTGAGAGCAGCCTTGAGGAGAAAGACTCGGGTGCTGTTGGTTGCTGGGCTGTTGGTTGCTGTAAAGTTCAGCATGAGCAGGCAACATATGTCTGCAGCCCAGAAAGCCAACTGTGTCTTGGGCCACATCAAAACACTGTGACCAGCAGCTGGTCATGGGAGATGTGATTCGTCCCTTCTGCCATGCTCTTATGAGACTCCCACCTGGAATTTGGCATCCAGCTCTGGGGTTCCCAGTACAAGAAGGACGTGGACCAGTTGAAGGAGACTACAGTCCATCACAACAACTGATACTTTCCTAAGCCTCTTCCTGAAAATTGCTTCATCCTCATCTGAAAATAAAAGACAAAGACAGACTTGGCAGCATGGTAATGCATAGGGAGATGAAAGAAGTTACTTAGAAATACACAAGGTTGGTATAAACCAAATGCACACAGGGTTTTCTGTGCTATGTGTCTGTGCATCCTGCAGGGCTCTGCACAGCTGTTTCACAGGTTTTTACACTGGGGGAAGGAGACGAAAGAAGAGTGAAAACACAGAACTTGGTAATGTTCAGGCTGAAGTAGTTTAGTCCCAATGCCACATAGGAAGACAGGTGAGAACATTTCAGAGAAGTGTTGGTCCAGAAATGGAAGGGGCAATGATGTGAAAATAAAAGAGGGTGAGGCACTGAAACATGCATTACAAAGCCTTAGGTCTATCATTATTATCGTTATCATTATCATTATCGTTATCATTATCATTAACATTATCAGCATCAGTGTTCAGCCTGTCACTTTTCAGACTCCAACCAATGGTCAGCCACAGCTTGGAAGAGGAGGAACTGCTTTGGTGACTCCACAAATAGAAGAAAATCCCCCAAAAAGCAGCTAAGTGGTGCCTTTGACCTCACATGGGAAGAAGAAGGGGAGCTTGTCAGGTCAGCATTGCTGGAGGGTGGGGAGAGAAGTGGGACATTGTCCTGCAGATTGGCCTGAAGGACAGTAACGCCACCATGGAACATGAGGACAACCCTGCAGATGTTCCCAGGCCTGCTGTGTCCAGAGGGGTGTCTCCTGCTCCCAGCACAGACATTTCGGGAAGTTGTGGAAGCCCCCAGAAAGACCCTGTTCCCACCCATGAGGAGCGAGAAGAGGCCCAGGAAGACCCCGGGAGGCTGTGCCCGGGCCCTCCACTGGCAGCCAGGGCAGCCAACACTCTACTGGGAGGAGCTGGTGAGCCCCAACGAGGAGGGCCGCCAGCCCCAAAGACCCTTCTCAGGCCCCAGGAAGCCACCCTGCCCTCAGTGACAGGCCAGCTAAAACAGGGCCAGCTACGCCACCACTGGGGAACACCGTGGGCCCTTGTGGCACACACATCCCCCCCCCCCCCCCACACCTATTAATAAAAGAAAATGAAAGCATGGAAGTGGTGATAGTGTGGCGATTAATTGCACAGACTCAAGCAGGGTGAAGATCAGTGACCTTTATTAATACACGCGTGCAAGCTTTATACTTTCACAAGTTCACGCGCTATCAGTAGTTCTCTGATAGGGTACTGCCTTGCATTCACGTGTCCTAAACTTTAAGCTGATAAGTTCCTTCTTCTGTACACACACCTCTATGAAGATCAACTCTCTTAGCATCAGCATCCTTAAGGTTGTTACTTCTTTCCCTTGAGAATAGCTCTGACCAGTGTTTCCCTACAGATAATACTATTAATATCAATACTATTAATTCCCACACGATAGTGTGACAGTGATCATGTTGTCCCAAAAGTGGGGTCGTTATGTGGGGTGCACTACGCTGATATATACACAGAGCAATTTATTTCATGCCTGCATAGTGTTGCGTGCTAGGTTTAAATTCCACAAAGCAGTGAGGCTAAAAAGCAGACCTGAGGAAATGGACTTGGGGGTCCTCATGGATGAAAAGCTGTGCATTAGCCACCAATGTGCATTTGCAGCCCAGAAGGCCAGCTGCATCCTGTGCTGCATTAAAAGAAGTGTGGCCAGCAGATAGAGACGGGTGATTCTACCTCTCTACTCTAGTCTGAGGAGACCTCACTTGGAATACCAAGTCCAGCTTTGGAGCCGTCAACATGAAGAAACATATGGACCGATTAGAGCTTGTCTGGAGGAGTGCCACAAAAATGACCAAAGGGCTGAAGCACTTCTCCTGTGAAAAATAGGCTGAGAGTATTGGGCTTCTTAAGCCTTCAGAAGAGAAGGCTCCAGGGAACCTTTATTTGAAGCAGTCCTCATACACCTGAAAGGTGCCTTTAAGAAAGCTGGGGGAGAACTGTTCACCAGGGCATGTAGCAATAGGATGAGGGGTAATGATTTTAAACTAGAAAAAGGGAGATTTAGGTTGGCTATTTGGGAAAAAATAAGCAATGAGAGGGTGGTAGTTCACAGGAAAAGTTTGCCCAAAGAGGTGGTGGAGTCTCCATTCCCAGCAGATATTCAAGGTCAGGCTTGATGGGGCTCTGAGAACCTGATCTAGTGATCTTCAATGTCCACCACTTCTATGGTGCAGCAATATATGATCTGCAAGGTGCGGATAGAGAAGACAAAGCTCTTACCAAGTAGAAGTTCAGGAGACTTCTAGTCAAATACAAGACAGACAGCTACTGAATCAGCAACAACCTGGACAGAAAAAAAAGAGTAAATTGTTCAGCTAGTTTTGAATTGTTAAATGGCAGCTTTTAAGCTTGCATCCACCATTGTTTAAAAAATTACAAATATACAGGCTGATCCCCTGAACTTTTGTACCTAGAAATTTGTGGGTGCAGTAGGTTATATTGCTGAGCCGGTTGTTGGAGCTAGTTCAATTCAGCAACCTGCGTTTCCTGGGCTTTTGTCACAATCCAGAAGCTGGTAACACTAACCTTCAAGGGTTGAGCAGCACTTCTGTTCTGTGCTGCAGTTAACATAGTTATAGTACAGGTCTGTGGCACCACCTGAAATGTTTAGTGTAAGGGTGACAGAAGTCAGACACATCAGCTGCAACACTGCCAGCCCACAGATGAGAAGTACAATACCTAGCACAGGGAGCCTGCTGTCACAATTTAAACAGCAAAATCATAGCAGTGCCTCAGCAGAAGTGCTGTGTTGTGCTACACAACACAGATGTGTAGCAGTATCAGAACTCCAGTAGCTGTCTCTTGTGATAAGCTAGCACCATCTTCAAACATGGGACAACAACTCTGTCAGCATCACTGCTTTACCTCTGTTGCTCTGGTGTCTAACACTGTTCTGTAGAATCACCCAAAGCTGTTGGAAATTCAGTGGGTCTTTAACTTCTGCCAGGTGATCATGAACTAAGCCTTCAGAGGGAGTCCTAAGGTGCTGGAATGGGCTGCCCAGAGAGGTGGTGGATGCCCCATCCCTAGAGGTGTTCAAGGCCAGGTTGGATGGGGCCCTGGGCAACCTTATCTAGATCATGCCTGGAGGTTGGTGGTGCTGCCTGTGGCAGGGGGTTGGAACTCTATGATCCTTGGGGTCCCTTTCAACCCAGACCTTTCTATGATTCTATGATTCAGGTATCTCCATCCACACCAGCTCTGCCTTATGAACTAGTAGTAATACCATAATCTGCTGCATAATTTGTAATTCACATGAAAAATGGCAAACTCATCCAATCTGGTAGTTTGCAGGTTCACACGTTGTTTCTGGACAGTGATCCCCCTTAGGAAGGCATCTCATAAGGAGACGGCGTGTCTTCTTGCTAGAACTTACTACACAATAGAAAAAGGTGTATTTGTTGAAAGAGGGAGGAAGGCGGAGGACAGAGTGAAGCGAAATATGGAATTGCACATAGTCAGCAAAACACAATCACTTGCTTCATATATCAGGTATTGTTCTAATGCCACATGCGAATGATACCTGTGCAAAGAGGTTCACCTTTCCCTTCCTTTCATGCCTATCCAAAGGCAGAACCTTCCATTCCAGTTCACGTCCACTTAAGGCCTTTCCAAGACATAAACTCCACATGTCATAATGTGCAACTATTCTGTTACTCTGTCAGGTGCCAAAAGCATACCTGAATTTACAACAAAAGGTGAAGAAATTAGCTGGCATCAGTGTTTGTTGTGTAAGACCCCAATCTGACTTGCATTCTAGATCACCCCTGTTATACATTGGACATGATGTCCTGTGGTGTGTAATATCTCTTTGGTCAATTTGAGTCAGGTGCCCTGGCTGTGTCCCCACCCTGCTTCTTCAGTGCATCTCACCTTCTTGTTGGTGGGGCAGTGTGAGAAGCTGAAAAGCCCTTGGCTGCTCAGCAACAACTAAAACTATCAGTGTGTTATCAATATTATTCTCATCTTCAATCCAAAACACAGCACTACACCAGGTGCTAGAAAGAAAATTAACTGCACCCCTGCCAAAAGCAGGATAGTGTTCCATTGTTTATCAAGTGAAGGGTACTTCCTTCTTACTTTATTAGAATCAGCTCAAGGAGCTTGTCTGCCATGAAGAACAATTCCTTCTTCACATCAGTTTCACTGCAAGACTGGAAGAGTCCATTTTCAGGTTACACTGGCTAAGTGACTTGGAAAAAAAAAACCCCACAAATAATGTCAAACCAAACATGTATCTTGAGTGCTTGGCTGGTAAGAAAGAGTAAGCGTTATCTGTGGCAGCACAACTGTGCCAGATTATCAATGACATTACTTGGGATAAAAGCTCACAAGCCCTTAGGTTTTCACCACTGCTGGTAACAGAATACTTCTTCCATTTAGAATATCTAGGCTGAATGCTGTCTTTCCTTCTGTATTTCAGGACTTTCTACATTCAGCAAGAGAAAGTGCCATCTTCTTACCACAAGCATCAACACTCTTGTAGCAGTCTTGGTGTAGTCAGTAATTGTGTAAGCTTCAAGCCGGTACAAGTAATTAGAAAGTATGATTTTGCCATGTGTCCTAGTTTCACAGAGACAGAATTAACTTTCTTCAGAGTAACTAGTACGGGGCTGTGTTGTGTATTTGTGCTGAAAGCAGTGTTCATAACACAGAGATATTTTTGTTATTGCTAAGCAGTGCCCATAGAGTCAAAGCTTTTTCTGCTTTTCCCATCACCCCACCAGTGCATAGGCTGGGGATGCACAAGAAATTGAGAAGGGACGCAGCTGGGACAGCTAATCCCAACTGACAAAAGGGGGTCATATATATATGACATTGTGCGCAGCATATAAAGCTGAAGGAAAGAAAAAGGAAGGGGGAGGATGTTCAGAGTAATGGCATTTGTCTTTCCAAATAACTGTTACATGTGATGGAGCCCTGCTTTCCTGGATGGTGGCTGAACACCTGCCCATGGGAAGGTGAATGAATTCACTGTCTTGCTTTGCTGGCATGCACGGCTTTTGCTTACTTAGTAAACTATCTTTATCTCAACCCAATGTAACTTTCACTCTTCTGATTATATTCCACATCTGCCAGGGAGAAGTGCTTAGTTGCTGGCCAGTGTTACGCAAAGTTCTTATAGCACATTTCACCCTTATGAGCTCTTTCTGTGAACAAGTAACACTTTAGGTACTAGAGTCCTGATTGTTAGCGAGGGAAAAGAGAGACCTATGTATAACTTCAAGGCCTTGCAGGCCTACCTACAAAGAACCTACAGGTTCTTTTAAGTGGATTTTGTATTTCAGTGCATGGTCAGAGTCCCTGACCAGCCTGCCATGCAGATTTCTAGAACACATGCCAACAAGATATGATTTTAAAAGTTGTGAAGGACATGATTGGCAACAATGGCCAAAATACCTCACAATCTATTAACAAACCCAAATGGTCTTGTTGCTCTGAAGTTTCATATTCAAAGCAAATCTCACACATGGCACTTCATGAATACCTGATCCAACCAAATAAGCTGACCTGCCTAAGAAAAAAGCATGTTAAATAGGCTGGATAGAGTATTGATCTGATGCAGATAACCTCTTTACAGTATGTAATTTGGTTTATTCCTGTTGCATGGCCCAGCACTGCCATATACTGAGATACAATATTTAAGTAAAAAATTTAATATTATATTTAGGATATTAAAGATTATATTAAAAAGCATTTATCCTGTAGCATGTTTAAACACATTTTTAATTAAAACTTTTCTCTGCAATGCTACTGGGGTAGATAGAAAGCCTTTTACATTGTGCTCACCACCAACTGCTTCCCTGATTCAGTAAGTAATAGTAAAAAAAAGAGGCTGTGAACTTTTGTAGGGTTAAGGATAGGTGGGCTATGTACACTGATGCTGCACACTTACTTTCCCTTGCTACCCCACCTCATAAACAGCATCCACCATCTTCTGTTTTGGATACTGCAGTTCACGAAGTGTGTGAAACAGCTGTTTTATTCCCAGAATGAAATGCATTATGTACCTACACCACAGAAGTACCAGGAAAGAAACTGAGGGTGCTTTCTTTAGATAAATCTGAGGAGCAATATATGGCAGATCTGCAATAGAGCAAAGCTCTTTCTACCATTCATTATAGTTTAATAGGTTCCAAATTTCTGAAAATGTGGTTTAGATTACAACAGCAGGGAAAAAAAAATTAAAACCAATCTAGGATAGAGGATAGTTAAACTATGAACTAGATTGCTCAATTTACCTCAAGTTGCTCAACTTGGAAGTGCTAACTTTTGAAAACATTGCAACAAAGTTGTTTTATTTTATGTTTATTTGTTCCTGCTTTGGCAAGGAGGTTTAAGGTGTGTCTTCACAAAACTATGATGGACTATCAGAGCATAGAGTAAGAACAGCTGTGTTTGGTCTGAATAGAAATCCACCCAAGATTTTTGGACCATGGCCAAAGCAAGTACAAGAGAGTAAGATCAGTGCAAACGTACTGCATGTCCTCTGTGTAATCTCCAGGCTTCAAAACACTGGTGGACATAAATGAAGTAATTTCTCATGGAAGTCTGTGCTAGTCTGAAACCCTTAAAACTGTAAGTTTCATAAACATTCCTCACAAATACCATTGTCTGGTTTAGCCCCGAACCAGCAGCTCGGCACCATGTGGCTGCTCGCTCACTCCTCTACTGGCAGGAGTGGGAGTAGAATGGGCAAACTGCAAGGTTGGGATAAGGACAGTTACCTGGGATAGCACAGGGAGAAGGAAACAACAGAAGTCACACACAAACGGTGATAACACAAAGCACTTCACTGACCGGACGACCAACCAGATGCTCAGCCTTCACTCAGACTGTCCCCACTGTCCTTCCCTGATGAACTCCATTTTATGGGGAACATGATGCATGATCGGAAAACACCCTCAGGCCAGCTCAACTATTCTGTGCTGGCTCCTTGGGAAAGGTAATTCCCTCCCAGCCAAAACCAGGACAATTTACCTTATTTTTAAGTCTTTTTTGCAGGATTCCCCCCTTCCCCCCCCCCTTTATTTTTTTTTAAGAGAAAGCTGTGGAAGGAATAATTTATTCATTAGCACTTTTTCTGAAGCTGTAATGAATCAATCTTTGCTTCTATTAAAAAGAATGAGGCTTACAGAGTAAGCTCAATAAAAAAAGTGCCCTTCTGATATATAAAACAGTTTGAAAAGATCTCTGACCTAGCTTTTGCTTTTGACATCAGACCAACAGCCTTGCCATCATAAGCTATCTCAATGTTGAATTATCCATGAGGATAATTGAGTCCCACTCCCCGCTCCTCACAAGGCCTCCTGAAACTAAACCATATGACTCGGATGGTCACCCAGACATGCCTTGAACTCTGACAGGCTCAGTGCTGTGACCACTTCCCTGAGGAGCCTATTCCAGTGACTGGCCACCCTCTCAGTGAAGAGTCTTTTCCTAACATCCAATCTGAACTCCTCCTTATGGAGCTTCATGCCTTTTTCTTGTGTCCTGTCACTGGTCACCAGAGAGAGGAGAAGAGCACCTTCCTCTCACCTGCCCCCCTTGAAAAAGTTGTAGACTGTGATGATGTCACCCTTCCCTCAAAATGAACAAATCAGTTGACCTCAGCCACTCCTAAGTCTTGTCCCCGAGACCCTTTCCCTTCTTGATCTCTGTCCTCTGGACACACTTTAATACTTCTATGTCCTTCTTGTATTGGGATTTCCACAGTATTTGAGGTGGGGCTGAACCAGCACAATGAAGGATGGGACAATCATCTCCCTGAACAGGGTACCTATGCTGTTTGTGATACACCTGAAGCCACATTTGACCCTTTTGGCTGCCAGGGCACACTGTTGACTCTCATACAATTTGTCATCACTCCAAGCCACCAGGTCTCTTTCCAGAGGCCTGCTCTACAGCCTCTCATGCCTCAAGCTGTACATATAACCAGAATTACCACATCCTAGAAGCTCTTGTTAAATTCCTTATCATAGAATTATAGAATCATAGAATGGCATGGGTTGGAAGGGACCCCAAAGATCATAGAGCTCCAACCCCCGCCACAGGGAGGGCCAACAACCTCAGGCCTGGAGCTACACAAGGTTGCCCAGGGCCCCATCAAACCTGGCCTTGAACACTTCCAAGGACGGGGCATCCACTACTTCTCTGGGCAGCCTGTTCCAGCACCTCACCACTCTTTCTGTAAAAAACTTCCCCATAATATCCAATCTAAACCTTCCTTCCTTTAGCTTTAATCCATTCCTCCTTGTCCTGCCATTATCTGCCCTTTTAAAAAGTTGATTCCTCTCCTGTTTATAATCTCCCTTCAGGTACTGGAAGGCTGCAATGAGGTCCCCCTGCAGCCTTCTCTTCTCCAGGCTGAACAAGTCCAGCTCCCTCAGCCTCTCTTTGTAGGGCAGGTGCTCCAGCCCTCTAATCATCTTTGTGGCCCTCCTCTGAACCCTCTCCAACAGTTCTACATCCTTCTTGTATTGGGGGCCCCAGATCTGGACACAGTACTCCAGGTGGGGCCTCACGAGGGCAGAGTAGAGAGGGACAATCACCTCCCTGTCCCTGCTGGCCACCCCTCTTCTGATGGAGCCCAGGATACCATTGGCCTTGCGAGCTGCAAGAGCACACTGCTGGCTCATGTTAAGTTTCTCATCCACCATAACACCCAGGTCCTTCTCAGCAGGGCTACTCTCAAGAAGCTTTTCTCCCAGTCTGTATCTATGTCTGGGATTCTTCTGGCCCAAGTGCAACACCTGACACTTGGCAGTGTTGCACCTCATTAGGTTCACCCAGGCCCACCTTTCCAGCCTGTCAAGATCCCTCTGGATGGCTTCCTTTCCTTCTAGGGTGTAGACCACACCACTCAGCTTGGTGTCATCCACAAACTTGCTGAGGGTGCACTCAATTCCATCATCGATGTCATTGATAAAGATGTTAAAGAGAACCGGTCCCAAGACAGACCCCTGGGGGACACCACTTGTCACCGACCTCCACCTGGACATAGACCCATTGACCACCACCCTTTGGCTACGGTCTGTTAATCAGTTTCTTATCCACTGGATGGTCCACCCATCCAATCCACATCTCTCCAGTTTAGAGATAAGGATGTGGTGGGGGACTGTGTCAAAGGCCTTGCACAAGTCCAGGTAGATGACATCGGTCGCCTTCCCTTTATCTACTGATGCTGTCACTCCATCATAGAAGGTCACCAGATTGGTGAGGCACGACCTTTCCTCGGTGAAGCCATGCTGGCTGTCCTGGATCACACGGTCTTCCCTCATGTGCTTCAACATGTCATCCAGGATGATCTGTTCCATGATCTTCCGAGGCACAGAGGTGAGGCTCACCGGCCTGTAATTCCCTTGCTCTTCCTTGCTCCCTTTCTTATAAATGGGAGTGACATGACCTTTTTTCCAGTCCCCAGGGACCTCTCCTGACAGCCATGACTTTTCAAATATGATGGAGAGCGTCTCAGCAATCACATCAGCCAGCTCCTTCAGGACCCTGGGATGCATAGGCCCCATAGACTTGTAGACATTCAGTCTTATGAAGTGGTCTCAGACTTGCTCTGCTCTTATAGTGGGGGGGATTTGCTCCCCCAGTTCCCACCTAGATTTCTAGGGATGCAAGGTTCTGGGATTTGAGAATTATGAGAATCCTGGCTGCCAGAGAAGACTGAGGCAAAGAACTCATTCAGTACCTCAGCCTTCTCCTCATCAGCCTTCTCCTCATCAGTTGCAGCCAATTCTCCTTTCTCATTTACCAAGGGGGGTACGTTCTCTTTGGCCTGTCTCTTCTGGCCAATGTACCTGTAAAATCCCTTCTTGTTGTTTTTAAAGTCCCTTGCCAAGTTCAGTTCCATCTGCGCTTTGGCTTTCCTGACCCCATCTCTGCAAGTCTGAACAGCATCCCTGTATTCTTTCCAGGCTACACACCCTTGCCTCCAGAGCTTGTATTTGCCTTTCTTTTCTCTCAGTTTGACCAGTAGGTCCTGGCTTCCTGCCCCTCCTGCCCACTTTCTTATTCAGAGGGACAGAGAGCCCTTGAGCTCTCAGAAAGGTATTTCCCTACAGTCTTGTAGAATTTCAGCATCCCCAAGCCCTTCTCTATCTTGTTGAATTTCACCCTCTTCACCCTTCGAATTTAGTATAAAGCTAGAGGCTACTTGCTCTACCCTAGCAAGCCTCACTATATCCTCTCCCCCGTTCCTAACTAGTTTAAAGCCCTGTCAATGAGGCATGACAGCTCTTGAGCTAGGATTCTTGTCCCTCTTGGGGACAGGTGGCACCCATCTGCTGCTATCAGGCCAGGAACTGAGTAAATTGCCCCATGATTGAAAAACCCAAAGTTCATAAGGCGGCACCAGTCCCTTAGCTACCTATTCAACACCTCTGTTTTCCTGGACCACTTCGTGTTCTTCGCTTCCCTAAATGGGATAGAAGAAAACACCACTTGCATTCCCCCTCCCTCAATCAGCCTCCCTAAACCCCTGAAGTCTCTTTTGATACTTCTCAGACTTCTTTGAGAGATAGCATCACTGCCTGCTTGAACAGTGAGTAGTGGGTAGTAATCAGAGGGATGAACCAGATCTGGGAGTTTTTTTAGTTATGTCCTTGATCCGTGCTCCAGGGAGGCAGCACACTTCCCTATGGGTAGGGTCTGGCCTGCATATGGGGCCCTCTGTTCCCTTGAGAAGGGAATCCCCAACCAAAATCACCTGTCTTTCCTAGTGGAGGCAGTCTTGAGGCATGGAGTTGACTTCCTCATTCTTGGCCTCCTATTAGGGGGATTGTCCCCCACCTTCCCATTTGCCTCCTCTTCAACTCCCAGCACTTCAAACCTATTGCTTAGAGGGACCTGAGGAACCAAGGTAGGCAGGGAGGAGGTTTTCTCACGGCGCCGAGCTGGGGCTATCTTCCAACCCTCTCCGTCTTTCTGGTCACTGACTTCTCCCCATTCTACCTGATAGGGCTGGGGATCCATCATTTTTTGGGGAAAATTTCCCTGGTCACTTTCCCTCTGGATAGCCAGTGAGTTGCTCCACCAATCAGTTTCCCTCTTACACTCCCTAATGCTTCTCAGTCTCTCCACCTCTTCTTTGAGATCTGCCCCCATGTTAAGCAGATCTTCCACCTGCTCACACCTCACACAGGTGAAATTGTTGACACCATCTGCCAGCAGGAACAGGCTTAGGCACTCCCTGCAGCCAGAGACTTGCACAGCCTCACTTCTGGGCAGGCCTGAAAGGATGCAAGTCTGCATCTCCATGCTCTTAGTGGGGCGAGTCCTCTGCCTGGTGGAGACCACACTCCTGAGCAGGCCCTTGGTCTGGGTTGCCACACTTAATGGGGTGAGCCCTCTGCCTGTTGGAGGCCATTGTAATCTGCGGTCTCAGAGACTGTCAGTAGGTGAGACAGTTCCCCGGGTGATGAGAACCGGAACTTACCTGCCCGACCACATGAGCTACAGGGTCAGCAGTGCGCACACGCTGACCTCCCCTCTCTGCTGCCCTTCCCGAGGCTTTTTCTAGGTGATGGGCGGGTCTGGGGCAGCCGTTGCCCTGGCAATGCCTACACCACATCAGCTTCTCTTGCAAGAGAGTTACTTCCTACGGCCAGGTCTCTGCTTTCACAGCAGCTTGTCCTGGCAGAGCAATCACTTCAAATGCTCTTGCAGTTCACGATCAATCGCTGCAGCTCTGCCTGTGCTGGTTCCGAGCAGTCGACCTCGTGGACTGAAGGCTACTTCCCATTTACAGCCGTTTAAATCTCCCGCCGTTACCCTGGCAACGCCTACACCACGTCAGATGGTTGGAGATTGCCCATCTCTCCAGTTTATCCATTTGTCTCTTAAGGCCTTCCTACCCTCAAAGGAGTCCACAGCTCATCTTAGTTTAGTATTGTTGGCTGACTTTATCTGCATTGGATTCCTGCATCTAAATGACTATGAAAACATACATACTGCATAAGGTGCAAAGCAAACTGTCATAAGCATCACACTCTACTGACAGGAAGATATATTCAAAAGATGCTGTAATTTAAGATCTTTACCTGTTTTTCTTACTGAACTCTTGAACCTATCCACCCATCCTGATAATATCTTTAAGAAATCTTGTCACTTTACTGTGTAAAGTAAAAATGGTTTAAGATGCAAGCTAAAGAGAGTGCAAGCCACTTGGAATAGATGGCAAACTGTAGACAGAAGACAAAAATAATCTGCATAGAACAATGCTCCAGAGGGACCTGGCTCAATTCTACTGGGGCTTAGCAATTAACAAATTTGAACATCATCAGCAGACATCATGAGATAAGAGGTTTGTAGTAAACAGCAGTCTACCCTGAAACTACAAAGCAGTTCACCCACCTTGGGTCTTTTAAGACTTGGATCCTTCAGCTGGCTTATACATTAGACTCCTTTTTCTCACTGGCCAAACAAAATAAAAATTATTTTTGCTGCTACTGACTCATGGACTTCTTATTCAAAGATCCATGCATAATGTCTGAGGGTGTATGTTCCATTATCCTACCAATGCACTGAATGAATACATTCAGACTTGATCAGGATCTATTCTTGTACATTTTGCGTCTCAAATTGCAGTAATGAAGAAAAAAAAAGTCACCAATCCCTAACAAACAACAATAAACCAACGATGATAGCTTTAGCTTTATAAGATTTGTAAAGATATCTTTTAGTAAGTATTTTTCTTTTGGTCTCTAAAGTTTTTCTCCATGTTCCATTTCTGCCTTCAGAAACTGAAGTTACTGAAGTAATCTAGCCCACCCCCCGCTTATCTTGCATTAAACTTTAAGGAGTTCTATGTCAGCAGATCAGCAGCCATTCTTTACTGGCCTATTAACATCTTGGTTCAAATGGGGAAAAAAAACGGTATCTTTCCATCATTTCATGATTAGTTGTCATCTTTTATGTTTTACATCAATTGTGAAATCTAAGTACACTTTAGTCCCATTACACAGATCAGCTCTTGGCCTCCGAGGTGACATGCTCGAAGTTTTTGACAGAATTTTATACTACGACAGGAACAGCGTTTTAGACACAGTTGAAAATACTAATGATAGTGTTGCACATATCTAGAGGGGCTGCACATCATTCACAGCAGACTTCAAACTGCTAAGACTAAGACACATACAGCACACATAATTTTCTGCCTGCAAAAGTAATGAAAGCCAGTTAAACTACTGAAATTAAGACATAATCTGGACAGGGCTGAGGAAATTCACATTATAGATGACTATTTGGCATACCAGTGAACAAACTACCACCAGCTGTATGACTGCTTTTTATATACATGCTATAAAACAGATAATTTGAGGCATGAATCAAAGCAGCCCATTTTTTTTTTAAATTTCTTGTGTTGGTTCCTCCTCCCTCACCCCCCGAAGATTTGCTTAGAAATATAAATAATCTATTCTATTTTTGGTTTTCCTCCAGGAAAATCTCAAGATTTATTTGCAGAAGATTTAAAAGCTTACAAACCAAGTGTCTACATTACCAGTGTTGCTAACATGTTAAACAGCTCAAGTCTTTATGTTTAGCAAGCAGCTAAGCATAAAGCTCCTCAGGATATATTCTGCCTAAAGACTAAACAGATTCTACAGAATTAAACCAATTAATTCCAGGATGTCAGGAAGACAGTCTTCACTGCTCAGGCTAATATGTGCCACTGCTAGGAAAAAAATAACATCTAACGGAAGATTGCAATTATGTTTAGTTTCAACAATGATGGTCCTGTTCACATTTGGGAAGCAACGTGCTCAGCCTTCTACCATTTGCTGTGCTCTCACCTCCAGCCTATGACATAGCTATTTTTCACTGTGTGTCCAGATTCCCCAATCAAGCCTCTCCAAGAATCAGTGCTGTGTTTTCACTTCAATTTTATCTTGAAATATGGGCAGGAAAAAAAAAGGAAAAGGAGAGGAAGCAAAAGAGACTTGCATTTATTGTAAATACAATATATTTCTCATCTGTGTGTAGCACATAGGCAACTGTAAATGAAAAGAAACCTTGGGAGGCTGATTTGGCATTCATTTCTTTGGCCCTCATTTTAGTCATTACACAGCAAAGTAAGCAGGTTTCAATATGCAAAACAGCTGGTACAGGGTTAAAAAAAAAGTCTACAGCAGACTCCCTTTGGGTCCTTTACTGTAGAGATAACCTCAAAGACAAATAAGGTATTCCCATTTTGTTCAAACATCAAGAGGGCAGGAAGGATAATTCCCTCTTTCCCCACAGCCCGTAACATAGAAACTTTCAGGAATAGTCAGCCCCATCAATACTACTATAGCAAGTTTAAGCCTTGATACTAGACATATACATATTGGCAGTATATTTATAAAATAACTTTAATGAACTCAAATTTGAACATTTTATCTCCTTTACCAAGATTTCTCTGGAAACTGCAACATACGTTTAAAAGATTTGATCTTCCAGGTCTTACAGCTCGTTCTATTAATTTTTATGGGAGTACCTAAAAGTAACTGCTGGATCCCAGCTACATTTATGTGAGTATTACCACACACTTCATAGTAACAGCTGTTTTCATTTTAGAAGTACAGCAAATTTAGTATTTGATCTAGATTATTTAAAGAGTAAGTAAACAAGGCTACCCAACTGTTTCTCTCTGCTTCACCAAACGTCTGAACACAGACATCATGTGGACTACCCCAGCAGTTCCCTAAAGTTGGTGAGCAACATCTGTTCACACAGGTTCGAAGACAGGCTTCTCAAAAAATAAACAAAACCAAAAAAAACCCAAACTCACAAACAAACAAAGACTCTCAACAGTTGTAATCTGTAGCCTTGACACGAAAAAAAAAGGTTACAGTGTGTTTTACAAGACTACATTAATATCTTTAAAATCTATGCAGTTTTGAAGTATCACACTAAATGCTAGGAACACTGTAAACATATTGTTCACTGAAATTTACATAAAATATGTTAATTCCATTTTAAAAAAAGTCTCAACACAAAATGCAGTAGTTTGGGTTTTTATTTGTAAAGGATAAAGCATCTTCTCAACTAAAATCAAATTCTACCAATTTTGAGGAGTCCACAGAGACTATGTTTACTTCCAATTCAATATCAGCAAAAAAATCTGTTGACATTCCATATTCCTATAGAAAAAGTGTATACCACACTTATGGCATGTAACAAGCAAAAAATACCCTGTTTTAAAAATAACCTCTCTTCCAAATAGGTTTGCATTTTAGCATATTCTCTCTTTGTAGGCTTTACATTACATTATAGAATCCTCTATATACAAAAAGGTACAACAAATTGTTACAGTATTTATTGCAACAAATTAAAGATGACTTAAATATATACAAATAACATTAGTCTTCCAAACTTGTATACCCTCTTGCTTCTTATTCCTCCCATGAAGCAGTCTCCTCTGGTTCTAAGATTATGTTCTTTCACTGAAAGGCACGTACTTCTCTACAAAAGAAGAAACAGATGCATTAACCTGAAATGCCTGGTTTCAAGGGGAACTTTAGTCTGTATGTTTAAAGACCAAACATTAGGAAAAAACCCATGGAGAAGTAACATTTTATTATTAAATTTGACTGTAAGAACCTATAGTTACTGTGAAACAAAGTGCTATAAAACACCATTCATTTAATATCTCCACCACTACTCCCCAGCCGCCCCCCCCCCCCCCAAAAGGTGGTTGTTTTTTGGTTTTCTTTACCATGCTGGATATACTTTTAAAATTCTGAGGCTACTGGAGTTCCTGTTCAAAGTTTGGTTACTTGTTAGCATACTCCTTATGAAAAATACAGTAAGTGCTGTTCTTAGTGCCTTAAAGCACAGCAAGTAGTGTGGTTAAAAAATGGATTAACGGGGATTTGAAAACCAAAGATGTGATGTTGGAATACTGTACCTCAGATGGCATGTAGGCAAAGTTGCAGGGCAAGAAACCCAGGATGAGAATTTCAAACTTTGATATGTAATAGTATGCTACTGAACAAAATGGCTAAAACATCCCATACAGGTAAGAAACCCCAAACTGCAGATACACAAGAGACTAGCTACATGGGTGATCATGACAGTGAGAGTACAATTAAATTGCATCTATGTTACAACAGAGGAAACTGTGGACATTTTCCAGATAGTTCTGAAAGAAAACTAACACTCAAAGTCAGAACCATCAGTACACCAGCATACTAACACTGCTATACCTGTTTCAGAAAAGAAGCCATTTTCTCTACTTAGCCTTGGGAAGAGTCAAACAGATTTACTATCTAACCCTAAAGAATCCATTTCTAACATGTCCATAGTGTGCCTTAGAATATCACGTTAAAAAAAGCTCGGTTTAGTTAAGAAAACAAAAAGAAAAAACAAACAGTGGATACTACTCCAGTCTACTGAAGGGCCACAAAGAAGGAGAACAACCAACTGTGTTTACTCCAGACTCTTAACATGTTCAAACATTATATGTCACTTCTTTCTCCACTCTTTCTCAGTTCTTTTGACCTGGACCAAAACTTCCAAGTATTGTTTTTGCAGCTGAAACTAAGGCTTTTAAAGTCAAATATTACTTATCTAGCAGAAGTTCTTTAATCAACCAGATGCCACAGTGAGCAACTGTATCAAAATTAATTAGCTTACAATAGCTATGCCATCAACTAAATTAAATACTATTAATGTATTAAAACTGTCTGTACCATATGTATGTCTGTACCATATTATCTTTACAATGCTCTGGATCAGCAATCTGCTTTCAAATACTTCCAAACTGCCTGCTATAGCTAAACTAAAGAACTATTTGTTGCAGTAATTAAAGAGGGGCTGAGTATTTGGAAATTAGGACAGGGGTCCTAATAGTTACCACAATTAAGGGCAAGTGCAGTTCAAAGCCTGCTATTATGAAGTGTTTGCTTTAATGTAACTTAATTTCTTAATCTTACACTGAATTAATTTCAGCCACAGAACACATAGTGGCACAAACATTAATTTAGGACATAATTTGACAAAATCCATATTGGGACTAGAGGTAGGGCAATCTCTAAGACAACCACTACATTGAGTAGAGACTCCAAAATAAGTTCTGAAGGGGAATGAATTGCGTATGTTCTGCCTGATTGAATAACCGTGATAGAAATATATACGGCCCTTTGTACAGCCATTTTTAGAAAGTTCTCTAATTTGTCTCTTCAAACTGATGTCTAAACTATCCTTCTTAATGTTTTCATTTGTTTTGTCCTTACACATCCTGTCAGGGACAAGAATGAAATATCCACGAAATAAATAACTGAAGTATGTAAAACAGATAAAAATGGTAGCTGCTTTGGTTACTTTTAAGCAGCTGCAAGACTATGACAGCAAAATATATTTGAAGCAATTTAAAATTACTGTGCATATGATATATTTCTACAACAAAATACTTCTTCAAATTGAAGTGTTTAGAAGCATACAGGGAAAAAAAATCAGAAATCTGCCCTCTGAAAATCCCTGATAATTATCTTAGTGAACTTTCACTCCAGGGGTTTCGTTGCATCTTTTCTAAGGTACACAAAGAAGTTTAAAGGAACAGACACAATCACTTTTAACACCTTGGGATGGTTTTGCAGCTTCAGACTTCAAAAATACAATCTTGGAATAATGCTTCACATTAAACAGTACTGAATCACATTCTAGCTGTGACTGGCAGAATTAATAACTTTATCTCTTCTCACATTTGACAATAGTCCTCATTGACAGTTCTACCAAATTTTTCATTATGTCTTTGCACATGCAGTATGATGGCAATACTCAACATGGAAAACTTCTAATCTGAATTGTGTAAGTTTGTTTGAATTGATCATAATGCTTAAGTCTAAGGACAGTATCGAAATATAACAAAGTTTTCCTGTATCTACATAGTTTCAGAGAGTGACTTAAGAATATAATCCTTTCTATGCAGTAGTTCCAAATCTAAAACTTGGTGCAGGAAAACTAACTGCTCACCACTTCAGAACAGCAAAGCAGAATGAAGCTGCTAGAAGCAGATCTCATAGAATAGAATGCACAGGAAAAAAATGAAGCCCCTTCAAAATAAATTAGTTCAAAATAAAAAATCCCGTGAAAGCTAGTTGTTGACTTTAACATAAGCTTCAATATTGACACTGTATTTGTAACAAAAATATCCAACCTTCCTCTCAATTACTCTGGAATTCACATGCTGAAGACAAAGGATGTTTATCTTCTTGCTCATATAAAATTCAAGTGATCTTGACATCCCTTCTCCAACTACATGCGTATGAAACACGGCAGTGAGCTTTCACAGTGAAACTGCTTATCATACATACTCCTTCCTTTCTACTGCTAGAAGTACACTCAGTTTCTACACAAACCTTTGAGGATGATTGGCATCAAACAGTGTTGTATCATCTTCTTCATCATCTTGCTCTAATGGGGTCAGCTCCATGTTTTCTACGTTTGTATCCAAAACTCCATATCTTCGGGTTTTTCTGTTTCGCCTTCTGAGTCTGAAAGGTATTTTCAAACATTTACTCTCTATAAATTGTTCTCTCTTTTCTATGTCAAAGAAAACTACCCCATAATGCAGCTATATGGATACTTACCATAAGTTTTAAAGATTTTAGTTTAATTTTTTTAAATAATAACATCTACATAATTATTAGCTCTATGAAATTCAGAGGTCATGCATTTCTAAATGTCAAGAGTTTACATTAAATGATTAAGGCCAACCAGATTGTCACCTGTATTTTTGTACAGAATTATCATAATGAATACAAGAGATCTACTCAGGTACTTGGCAGGTAAAAATACATACAAAAGGGTATTTCTAGCTGATTATACAATGAGAAAAGAATTGACTTGCTACTTATTATCAGTGTGTTTTATGCATCTCTATAGAACAGCAGATCAAATCAGAGAGAAACTTAACAGAACTATAGCTGAGATGTAACACAAGTCATGGGGTGACACTGAAACTTTTTAATATCACTTGTGAAGTCTTTTATAACTATCTAGTTAAAAGATTGTTTATAATTACACTTTGGAGAAAGAGAGAATTTGCATAGTCAATGTCTCTCATGCTTCAAAGAACGTGGAAAGAAGAAGTAGTGATTCACATTTCAGGATTAAGGTACAGTGCTGATCACAGATGAACAGACTGTTTCCATCCGCTTTTCTCACTTTCCATGACTTCTCTGTGTAGGCCTGGGTCACAGATAAGCCCCATACACATTGAACTGGTTTATTTTGCTTTGCAGAACTACTCTTGTACACACTGAATATGTCTTGTACACATTGAATATGTCTTTGAGGAAATGGAACTCAGAACACTAGCCACCCATTAAACACCATGCAGAGGCATCTGTTCACAAAATGCTGACAAGAATGACTTCCAGCTACTACATACTAGCAAACAGCAGTTACATGAAAGCTATCCGACTTTAAAAAAAACCCCAATCAAACAAAAAAACCCAAGTTGCTTTCTAAGCATTCACAGTGTTAAACTTAAAGGGGACAGCAGCTCTTCCTTTCAGAAACTCCAGAACTTACAACCCAAGCTAGATGCTGAGGGGAGGTGTTTACAATATTCAAGGGATTTCAATACCAGATATTTCAGAGTTCATAATAAATTATTTATGCATATTAAGCTACTATAGTATGTACTGTCACCTAGGTATAATATATCATACTATACATAATCACCTTTCCGCCCCACACTGAGGCACCATTTTAACCACCCTGTAAGAATATCAAATACACTAGTGAGACTCTCAGCTTCAGATTCTGTCCTGAAGTTTCATGGTCCTAAAGATTTAATTTTTTTTAAACATGCAGCTTGGAAAAGCATTCACCTTTTCACCAGGACAATTTTGAAACAAGACACAGCAACATCCAACTTTGGTTTAGACTGTACTTCAGTGAGTTAGACCCTCTCTTAGAGCTGAGAAGCAAATGTAACCTTGTTAAGATGGGAAGGGTATAAAATACATACCTTTCCTCACAGTGTTCCAACTTCTGATATTATAAAAACCAAAAAATAATCAGCATGATAATTTTCTACACCCTCAACTTTGATACAAAACAGCAGCAACCGTTGTGCCAGGCTTCTACCTGCTTTAGCACAACTTAGAAGCACTTTATCATTTAAAACTAAGGCTAACAAGAAATTTCACCTTTCAGTTCAAGATAAAGTTCCCTCCATTTACTTCCTTCATTCACCTGGCTGTAAGTCCTCAAAACAGAAAGAACTTGTATGCTTCAAAGCACCAAGTAGAAGAAAATTCTAAACCTTGAAGATGAAAGTGTGATGAAAAGTGTTTGATTCATACATACTGTGTCTTTTGCTTTTTCTTTACTAAAGTAGAAGCTAAGCAAATGGCTCTAGGGCAGGCACTCATAAATATTCTAACAGACTAGAAACTATTTCAAACAGGAATAAAATAGAAAATGAAGGACAGGCAGTTCATGCTGTAGAGTTAATATTTCAGTCAATCTCACTATATATTTTTTTTTTAACGAGTTGCCACTTAGAGTTAAGAATAGCCTATGACAGTCACAGCAAATTACCAGATTGCAAAAAGTCTTTCTACACAGCTGGCACAAATTTCTACATTTGAACAAATACTGTTGAAAAGGGGAGAAAATAATTATTTGTGATATGAAAACTTTCCCTATATACAGTTAGTCAAAAGACTGAAGCAATAAGGATACTGGAGATGCTTATGCAACATTCATGTATGGTCATAACTGTGACACTAGAGCAGTGTTATAAGTTCTAGCAAAAAATAATTTAAAAACTTTTACCCTTTGACTGCCAGGATGAAAACCCAGGAGAAAAGCCCAATTTCATTAAAGTCAGTAATAGCCTTTATTCCTCTCATAAACTTAACAGGGATAACTTTTATCTATGTAGTTATCTTATTAGATGCCAGGGTAACCACATTAAAGTTATGAAGATTTATATAAAATTACACAAAAGGTTCTCTCCCCTAGTCCAAATCCTCCCTCAAATACAGCTAACAGCAACAGAGGAATACACAAGCAAATATGAATATGTATTATCCAGTAACATCAGCGATAGACTATTAAACCAAGAGATCAAAATAAGAGCAAAATAAAAATTTACACACCTATTCTTATTTTTTTTAAATTGCAGACAGTATGTTAAGAAAATGACAACTGAAGGAAAAACAGGTCAAAATAAATAACATCCTGTGGCTGAAGAAATATAAAACTGCACTGGACATGGGAGGGTGGGAATAGTTTAAAAAACCCACAGAATAAGGTAAAAAAACAGTCATTGTGTAATTTGTGACCTCATTTGAAGGGGATATAATTACAAAACTTACTACTGACATAAATTTCAACATCTCAGTCATCTCAGGCAGTTAAGTATTATCCTAGAACCCAGAACTTCCTCATACAAAAATGTATTCTCCATTACCTTTCTGCAACTTTTTTGAATGCTCATTTGGTGCATCAAATACAAACCTCTTCTAACCAAGTCTGTACCAAAAAGAGGCAGAAGAATCATTAAAAAGCAAAAGTCTTTACCACTCACTAGTTTAGTTTTATGTATCATCACATTAGTAAGGTATTGCTGTGGGTTTGCATGGCACAGTTTTGGTGGTGGGGCTGCAGGGGTGGCTTCTGCAAGAAGCAGCTAGAAGGTTCCTCCAGGTCTGACAGAGCCAATACCAGCCGGCTCGAGAACAAACCTGTTGCTGACCAAGGCTGAGCCCATTGGTGATGCTCACAGCACCTCTCGGAATTCCATTTAGGAGGAAATAAAAAAAACAACCCACAAGCAGCTGCTTTTTGTCACCAGAGAAGGGAGTAAGAAGATGTAAGAAGCTCTGCAGGCACCAAGGTCAGTGAAGAAGAGGGAGGAGGAGGCATTTCAGGCACCAGAGGGAGATTTCCCAGCAGCCTGTGGAGATGACCACGGTGGAGCAGGCTGCCCCTCTGCTGCCAGAATCTTATCTTGAAAAGCTGCAGCATTTTCAGTGTCAAATACTACTTCTCTTAGAAAAGGGAAACTTGCTTCAAGCAACTAGACAGTTCAAACACAATTCTTACCTGAATCTAAGTATTACACAGGGGTCCCAGAAACACTTGTCCTTAATTCCATCCAGAAAATTAATATAGCATAATATTTGTGTAAAATATTTTTTCCAAGGACCTTTACGTGTATATCCTGTGTAGAATACAGTGCTGTTAAGATTCACAGGATAATGGCTGCTTATAAGCTGATGTAACTTAGACAGCATGCAAGTAACATTCACCTTCTTTTAGGGAAACCGAGAACAAAGCCTGAAACAACCTTCACTGTAACAGAGAGAGAAAAAGACCCAATGCATGTGTTAAGAAAACCTAGCCAAACAAAAATACCTTTTTCTTCTAGAATCAAAAAGCTTTTCAATGTTAATAATGACACAGAAAAGCTAGTTCTATTCATCAAGTCTTCCGAAAAAGTTCAAGACTTCCTCGTTCTACTGCCGTACTTCTACTCCATGCAAATTCGAAAAACTTAAATTACATTTGAAAGACTGGGATATATCCACACTGTAGTTGTATAAATTAAGCCCCACTCTTGGGGCATAATCAGCAGTATCTTTGCTTAAAAAGACTGACAAATACAGCAGCACTTGTCTAAAAGAATTACTTAAATAATTAAACACTGACCAGGACTCACAATAAATATCACAGATTCACAGAATTATACAGTTTGGAAGGGACCTCTGGGAATCATCTAGTCGAACCCCCTGATAAAGCAAGCTCACCTACAGCAAATTGCACAGGAACACATCCAGGTGGGTTTTCAATGTCCCCACAGAAGGAGACTTGACAACCTCTCAGGGCAGCCTGTCCCAGTGGTCTGTCACCCTCACAATAAATAAGGGGTTTTTTTCTCATGTTCAGATGGAACTTTGCTTGTTCCAGTTTCTGTCCATTGCCTCTTGTCATGGATCTAGCCCCATCCTCTTGACATCCACCCTTTAGATATTTAGAAGCCTTGATGAGAACTCCTCTCAGTCTTTTCTTCTTGACTAAATAACGCTAGCACTCTCAGCCTTTCCTCATATGAGAGATGCTCCAGTCTTTGTAGGAATCCACTGGACTCTCGCCAGTAGTTTCCCAGGGACCCCAGCACTGGACACAACACTCCAGATGTGGCCTCAGCAAAAGGGAGAGGAGAACCTTCCTCAACCGGTACACTCTTTTTAATGCGCCACAGCATACCATTGACCTTTTTGGCCACAATGGCATGTTGCTGGCTGGTGGAGAGCTTGTTATTCACTGGGACTCCCAGGTCCTTCTCTGCAGTGCTCATTCCCAGCAGGTCAATCCTTAACCTGTACCAGTGCTTGGGTACATTTGCCCTTGTTGAATCTCATTTGCTTCCTCTCTGCCAAATTCTCTAGCCAATCCAGATCTCACTGAATGGCAGTGCAGCCTTCCAGTGTGTTGGCCACTCCTCACATTTTTCTATCATGAGCAAATTTGCTGAGGATCTGCAAAAAAAACCTCTCACCCTCTGTCCAGGTCATAAAGAATATGTTGATAAGACCAGACTAAGCACTGACCTCTGGAGCACACTGCTAACTGCGATATAGCTACATATATAGAATTCCTATCAAGATTATACACACCATATATGGCATACTTAATGCAAACTGCAAGCTTAACATGAACTAAGAAACGATGTGACATTTTCCTGTTGTCATTTCCACCTAAATAAGAGGACATCAAGGTGTATTACACAATCACAAATAGTGTTCCACAGGATGAGTGTTTGTGCCAGTTCTAGTATCTTTTTCAGTGATCTGGACAAGGGCATTGAGAGCACCCTCAGTCAATTTGCAGATAACACCAAGTTGGTCAGAAGATCTGTGTGGTGGTTTAAACCTCAGCTGAGAGCTGGGTCCCACAAAAGTTATCTGTCACTTTAAGACAGAGGTCGGGGGGGGGGGCGAACGGAGAAGCCGCGGAGAAGGAAAAAACCAAAGCCCCGTGGGTTGGGATAAGGATAGTTTACTAAAACAGCAAAAAAGATACAAAGAACAACTAACAACAGTGCTAACACTACTTTAGAGAGCGGAGCACACAAGACTGGTGATACACAATGCAACCTCTCATCACACACTACGCAATTTAAGCCGTGCCCAACCCGCCAACCGCCGAGAGGCCGCGCACTGCCGAGAGCCCTTGAGCCGCCCCTGCTGGACTGCACCTGCTTCAAAACCCGCTTTTGGCACGCTTTTTCTCCTCCTTTATACAGAACATGATGTAATTGGTATGGAATATTCTCATTGGCCAAACATGGCCCACTGTTGCTAACCTGAAACCAGGACAATCTGCTTGACAGTAAGAAAGCTCTACAGAGGTATCTGGACAGGCTGGACCAATAGGCTGAGGCCACATGTGTATCCCTGCAGCAGGGATGACCCAAACTGTCTTTCCCAATATACTCTTCATGTGCACTACAGGGACTCTGTCTCTTTCTACAGTATGTGAGAATTCTGACTGGGCAGGACCAGCCCGATTGTTAGATCCCCTAGAGTTAACTAACCACGTGGCTTCCGCTAAATGTGTATCCCAATGTTTAAATGTTCCACCACCCATTGCTTTCAGTGTAGTCTTTAAAAGCCCATTGTATTGTTCAATTTTCCCAGAGGCTGGTGCATGATAAGGAATGTGGTATACCCACTCAATGCCATGCTCTTTGGCCCAGGTGCCTATGAGAGTGTTCTGGAAATGAGTCCCATTGTCTGACTCAATTCTTTCTGGGGTGCCGTGTCACCATAGGACTTGCCTCTCCAGGCCCAGAATTGTATTCCGGGCAGTGGCATGGGGCACAGGATATGTCTCCAGCCACCCAGTGGTTGCCTCTACCATTGTAAGTACATAACGTTTGCCATGGCGAGTTTGTGGGAGGGAGATGTAATCAACCTGCCAAGCCTCCTCATATTTATATTTCATCCACCATCCTCTATACCAGAGGGGCTTTAACCACTTAGCTTGCTTGATTGCGGCACATGTCTCACATTCATGGATAACTTGTGCAATAGCATCCATGGTTAAGTCTACCCCTCGATCCCAAGCCCATCTATATGTTGCATCTCTTCCCTGATGACCTGAGGTATCATGAGCCCATCGAGCTATGAATAATTCACCTTTATGTTGCCAGTCCAAATCTACCTGAGCCACTTCAATCCTAGCAGTCTTACCTGCCTGATGGTTGTTTTCATGTTCCTGCATGGCCTGACTCTTAGGTACATGGGCGTCCACATGACGTACCTTTACAGTAAGCTTCTCTAATTGGGCAGCAATATCTTGCCATAAGTCAGCAGCCCATATGGGTTTGCCTCTATGCTGCCAATTGTTCTTTTTCCACTGCTGCAACTACCCCCACAGGGCATTTGCCACCATCCATGAGTCAGTATAAAGACAGAGCATCGGCCACTCCTCTCTCTCAGCAATGTCCAGGGCTAACTGGATGGCCTTCACTTCAGCAAATTGGCTTGATTCAACTTTTTCCTTACTCGTCTTATAGGACTCCGTACAGCAGCTTTCCATTTCTGATGCTTACCCACAATGCGACAAGACCCATCAGTGAACAGGGCATATTGCTTTTCATTTTCTGGCAGTTGGTTATAGGGTGGAGCTTCTTCTGTGCGTGTTACCTCCTCATCCTCTGGTGACATCCCAAAGTCTTTGCCTTCTGGCCAGTCTGTAATCACCTCCACAATTCCTGGGCGATTGGGGTTTCCTATTCGAGCTTGTTCTGTAATTAGTGGAACCCACTTGCTCCATGTAGCATCAGTGGCATGGTGTGTGGAAGGGACCTTCCCTTTAAACATCCAGCCAAGCACCGGCAGTCAGGTGCCAGGAAGAGCTGAGCTTCAGTTCCAATCACCTCTGAAGCAGCTCGAACCCCTTTATAAGCAGCCAATATTTCCTTTTCTGTTGGAGTGTAATTGGCCTCAGATCCTTTGTAGGCCCGACTCCAAAACCCTAATGGTCACACTCGAGTCTCCCCTTATGTTTTCTGCCAGAGACTCCAGGTAGGACCATTGGCGGGGGGGGAGGGCAAACGGAGAAGTAGCGAGGAAGGAAAAAAAAAACCAAAGCCCCGCGGGTTGGGAAAAGGAGAGTTTACTAAAACACAGGAAAAAATACAAAAAACCAACTAGCTACAGTGATATGATATACAGTGCAACCTCTGACCACACAACGTAATTTGAGCCGTGCCTGACCCGCTGCCGATACGGAGCCGCGTGGCTCTGGCGTCGCACCCTCTGGCCCGCCGACACACCGCTCCCGAAAAAAAAACAACCCGGAACTCCTCCTGCCGGACCCAGAACTTCCTGCCGGAACCTGGAACCTCTCCTGCCGGATCCGGAGCCATCCCTGCCAGACTCGCGCTTTTGGCACGTTTTTTTCCCCTCCTTTATATAGAACATGATTATGACGCAATTGGTATTGAATACTCTAATCGGCCAACATGGCTGAACCCAGGACATTCATTAACACATACTTCTAACTAAACTCATTTCTCCTGAACCATGAGCTATATCCGTTACAAAAAGCATTCTTAATACAGTTGTTACTTGAAGCTAACTGGGCCTTTTTTCTGCTAAAGGCACCCATGAGCTACAAATTTCACACCAATGAAAGTTATTTGGTAATCATCTTTCATTATAAATAACTTCCTAGAGAAGTACTGAAACATAGTTTGGATATCTTACTTAGCATGCCAAGTGATGTAGCGCACTTCTCTCTACAAGGAATGTTTCACCTCATCTGCTACCTCATCACTCAGAAAGGCTGAAAGAAAAACAACCACTACCTCAGAAAGTCTGAAAATCTTCTTTCTACATGAACATGGAGTAAGACTTAAGTCTGCAACAGGCTTTAAGTTAAAAAGCCAAATCTCTCCAGACCAAGTAATCATCAATAAAAAACAAACAGATATACACAAATGTAACTGTAGATTCCTATATGCATCATGAAGAGCAATCATACATGAGGTATTTTACACAAGTATCAAAGCTAAGAGGAAAAAAGGCAATAAAATTACACTGGTATACTGAACAACTCATTACTGTGTCTCAGACTAAGGAGTAAGTTTCTGGGTCTGCTGTATGATCTTGGTGCTACATACTTTATTCTTTGCAAAGATATTCTGCTACAAAACAAGTTTTATATATACCAGGGTAAAACTCCCTAAAAGCAAAAAACATGTACTATACTTGTCAGGGTTAGCTACTGCACCAAAACAACCCTGTTCAAACAGGCTGTCCAGTCCAAGGGACTCTAGAAAAATCTAAGGCTTCACTACAATAAAAACATTTTTCACAAAAATGATTAGAGAGAAAAAACAAAACAGAAAAAAACCCCAAACACACTAACAGCATCAACAGAAAAAAACTCCAACTTTATTACTATGAGAGTGATAAAACACAAGAACATGACACTCAGAGAGGCTGAATCTGCATCATTAGATATCCAAAACTTAACTGGACAAGAGCTGAGAAAGCTGCTGTAGGTGACCCTGTTATGAACAGGAAATTGGACTAAACAATCTCCAGAGCTGTCTGTCAGCCTCTACCACTCTGTGATTGTCCATTTCAGCTGTCACAACAATCAGTAATACCTCACAAACTAAGCTTCTCAGTGTCAGGAGAAGGAGAGGCGCAGGCAAACCCAAACCCAACCTTTGTAATCAGTGTCTTCAAACAAGTCCCCATAGAGAGCTAGAGAAAATTAAAATTTTGGGTTTTTCCTGA
This sequence comes from Laterallus jamaicensis coturniculus, assembly GCA_022605575.1. Classification (NCBI taxonomy): domain Eukaryota; kingdom Metazoa; phylum Chordata; class Aves; order Gruiformes; family Rallidae; genus Laterallus; species Laterallus jamaicensis. The sequence continues at coordinate 1,611,024 of JAKCOX010000055.1, forward strand.
CAGAGGAATTGTATGATCAGCAGTATCACTTCAGTAGATCAATGGGAGATTGGTATAGTTTAAATCACTTATATAACAATTAGTTTACATATCCAACCAAAATTAATCTCCTACGTGGAGAGAAGTTAAGTGTTGTCAATATTAGCAAAGTTATGCCAGCTTGCACAAGATTTTCTTGAAAATGTATTTTCAGGGCACCATCTTCAATGAAAGTCACATGGCTCTGAAAACAGAAAAGTCATACCTTTATCAGAATATATAAAATTGATAAAGGAAGCGATTGCTACCTTCCTAGATCAGGCAAAGATTTGGCTAAAGATATCAACAGAAAGTAGCTAGATTTTATGTTAAAGTCTTTACTAGAACTTGAAAAACATTTTTTTTTAATTTTCAAATTATAGAACTTTCCTCTGAATAAATTAAGTCTGTGGTGGTTTAGCCCTGGCTGGAGGTCTCCCCTTTGTAGTTGGACAGGGGAGAAAATATATATTGAGAGGCTTACGAGTCAATGTAAGGACAGGGAGAGATCATCCTGTCACCACCGACATGGGCAAAACAGACTCAACACAGAGTGAAGGAAAGAAAACTATCTAATTTATTACACTGTGCTACAGAAAGAGTGAAACCAGACTTAGATAATGAGAAGCGAGACCAGATCTTAAAACAACACAACCTTCCCCCCACCCCTGCCTTCTTAGCAGACTTTAGTCAGGATTTTGTTCCCTTCTTCCCTCCTGTTGTGGCACAGGGGGACAAGGGACTGGGGAAATAGGGTTCCTGGGAACACCTTCCCCCCACCCCTCCATTCTCAGCAGACTTCCCTTTAGTGATGATTTTGCTCTCTTCTTCCCCCCCATCATGGCATACATTCTCTCCCAGCACCCAGCTACAGAAAACTGCAACGAAGTTGAAGAGTGTGTATACATATTAAGCTAGAGCAGAACAGAACATAATAGAATAGAATGCCAGTTGGAAGGGATGATCATCTAGTCCAACTGCCTGACCCACCTCAGTGCTGATCAAAAGGTAAAGCATATTATTAAGAGCATTGTCCAAATGCCTCTTAAACACTGATGGGCTTGGGGCATCAACCACATTCTCTAGGAAGCCTGTTTCAGTGTCTGATGATCCTCTTGGTAAATAAATAGTTCCTAATGTCCTACTTGAAGCTCTCTTGATGCAGCTTTGAACCATTCCCAGCATCTTGTCAATAGATTCCAGGAAGATCATCATCTCCATCTCCACTTCCCCTCCTCAGGAAGCCATAGAGAGCAGTGAAATTGCCCCTCAACTTAGCCTCCTTTCCTCCACACTAGACAAACTCAGATTCCCTAGCCACTCCTCACAAGTTGTGCTTTCCAGCTCTTCAATCAGCCTTTTTGCCCTGTTTTGAGTGGCTGGTTATCTGCATCTGATGCTTCTCTCCCTGCCCCCTCAAGCCCAGATGTGGTTTGCCCTCCTACCTGCGAGGACACACTGCTGGCTCATATTAAGCTTAGCATCAACCACAGACCCCAGAGCATCTTCTGTAGAGCTGCCTTCCAGCCACTCCTCTCCCATTCATACTTGTACCTGGTGCTACTCTGTCCTAAGGTACAAAATCCAGCACTTGTTCTTGTGAAATTTCATGCCGTTGATGATTGTCTGATGCTCCCAACCTGTCTAGAACCCTCTGCAAAGTTTCTTTTCCCTCAAAAGTTAACAGCACCTCCCAGTTTGGGATCATCAGAAAACTTAACAATAGTGCATTCAACTCCTGCATCCATGTTGTGGGTAAATGTACTGAACAGCACTGACCCTAGAACTGAAGCATGATGAACACCACCAGTTATCAGATGTACCCAGCCATACGTAGGCCCATTCTCTACAATGCTTTGAGCATTGCCCTTCAACTAGCTCTTCATTCAGTTCATCATGCTTATCCTACAGTTGGACAGGTTGTCCAGAATGACGCTCTGAGGGGCAGTATCAAGAGCCTTACTAAAAATCCAGAGTAACTATATCCACTGCCTTCCCTTTACCCTCTACGTGTGTGACGTAGCTGAAAGTTTGGAAAAAGCGCTGAAGCTTTTCTGTCTGATAAAAATACAGATGTTTCTTCCTGAGAAAAATCTTTCAAAAGGAAACTGGGAAATTTGTACCTAAATGTTAAATTTCTTACACAATCACTGCCAAAAATATTTCAGCCACAAGTTCAAATTCAAAAGCAGATGCTTTTCCATTCCAAATTTCAGAAGCAAGATGCAACAGAAAAATGAAGCAGAATTACAGAATGAGGATTAAACTTCCTGTTTACAATACCACCTATAAGGCAGCACTCCAGTTTCAAGTGCAGAATAGCAATTTTCATAGTGCCAGAAACAGAGTATCAAATAACTACCACACACCTAGAAAGCAATGGCAATGGATGAGAATTTTCTTCCCCAGCTCCTGCAATGAAAGGCTTTTATTTGTTTATTTGGCCTTTCCATAGCAATACTCAGAATGCCAAAACCAACAGGTTTCTGTTAGGAGGAACTAGAACACTTGGGAAGTGCTCTTAATCATTTTCACTTGCTTAAAATATTACGTAATTTCCTTTATTATGTGCTATCATCACAGTATACATTCTAATGAAAGTAAGATTGAAGAGTGCTCAAGAGTGACCTGTAAGAGCTATGGAGCAATTGGTATACCCCAGTCTACTTGGACTGCATGTCATAGCACATGCCCCATACACACTACCATCTTTCTGGAATAAAAGCTGCTGGACACAATAACCACCAGGACATCTAACTACAATGAAAAGTACATAGAGAACTCACTGCATAATGAATGTGCTTTATGTGTAATCACACATTTGGGCCTTGCCCAGAAGTCAGTATTTTCCATGAGAAACATAAAGGCTGCCAGTACAAGGTTTTTAAGGGCCCTTTTCCTAAGAAAGTCCAAACCAGCAAAGTTTACTGAAAAAGAAAGCACAAAAGATGCTTATTGATAAAGAAGAGATGGACAAATTTTGTATCTCAGTGAGGTAGAAGTTTGCAAACAGGAAGGAGAAAAATAACTCACGTAACACACGAAATTAAGTTCAGATGGACTGACAGATGTCAGCAGCTTTAGATCCATCTGAGAACAGAAGGGAAAGGTCTGATGAGTGGCATCACTGCTAGAAGCGTAGCACGACTGAGCATCCCGTCACCCATACATGGCAGGGGGGCGACACCAGGAGTTCTCAGACGCCGCAGCCGGCGGTTCTCTCCGCCCGCAGCAGAGACAAGCCCGGGCCGGCGGCCTCCAGCCCTGACCCCGACAGCCAACAAAACCGGCAAGGCGCTGGCAGGAGCGGGGTTGGCCCCTCAGCGGCACCCTGCCTCACCGCTGCGGCTCGTAAAGAGCAGCAGCCTTTCCTCCTTCCCCTCCTCCCCGCGCCCACCCTCCCTCCCGCTCTCTGCTACGGCGCTCCAGCCGGCGCAGTCCCCGCCCTCACCGCACGGTCCGGATTACGAAGTAGACGATGAGGGCGGCGCTGGCCAGCACTAGCACGGACAGAGCTCGCTGGGTCATGGGCTGGCCCTGCTCGGGCGGTGCCGAGACCTCGGCCAGGCGGCTGCTGCTGCTCCGCGTGGCACCCCCGTCGGCCACCTCCGTGGGACGCGGGGAGGCGGTGACGGCAAACCCGGCGGGAAGAGCCGCCGCCGCCGCTACAGCATCGCCCCAGGAGGCAGCCAGCAGCAGCCCCGCCAGGAGCCAGGTCGGTGGCGGCTGCATGTCGTTCTCTCCTCCTTCCCGATGCGAGCCCCTGGCCGCCCGGCGCGGCCTGACCGCTGCCGGGCTGCGCCGCCTTCTAGCAGCCGGAACCGGAAACACTCATCGCTCGGCGCCTACCGCTGCCATGGAAGCGCCGCTAGGCAGCCTGCCACGCTCTTGTTGGCGGTCACGGTGGGAGGAACAGCTGGGAATGGAGGAGCGGCCGCGGGTTCCTCACGCCGCCCGGGACACCGTGGCCTTGGCTTTCCCCCCGCCGCCCTGCTGAGTCCCCGCCGAGGTGCGCGCGGCCTGCCCGGCGGCTGTCGGTCCCCGCGGGTGCCTGCGGGACCGGGACGGGGGCCGGGACTGGGTGGGTGGGGGGAGCGCAGAGGCGCGGTGGTGGGCGGCGGCACCCACAGCTGCCAGCTCCGCCGTCGGCCTGTCGGGCGGCGTGGTGGCTTTGCAAGCCTCGGGGGTCGCCTCCCCCGGCCAAACGCGTGACGGACGTTCTTTTTCTGGGTTGTAACAGCCAGACGTACAGGGCCTGGTGCTGAGGCACTGGCCTTGAGCTCTTGGCTTTCCCTGTGCCGAGCCTTTGTGTGACGTGTTTTGAAAAGATACACAAAAGGAGGGTATGGGGAAAAGTTGGGGCCCGAGGTTTTGCTTTAGTTGAGGTCAGCTGGTGGAAAGGCCCAGAAAGTGGTTGTGCCTTAGCAGACCACAGCCAAGGGTGGTGGAGCAGTTGGTATGGTACAGAGCTAGTGGACAGTGATGGACCTGGGAGACAAGACCCTGACTTATGTTGACATTTTGTACAGTGTGAATGTGCTGTGATGTTCATTACACTGATGTCATGTGTGTTTACTTAAAAGATTATTCCATTAGAATGACGTTTTAATCATTAGAGTCCATTGTTAGATTGTTTTCTTTAGCTTTCTTTTGTTTGCTTTTGGGTTTTTTTTGTGATCAGTAAACTATGGAAAGGCTTTCAGGGATCAGGTGTGTATGTAGAAGAAAAGGAGATACACATTGGCACTGAGCTGTCTTCATTTGTCATGGAGGACAAGGAAATGGATAAAATGCCAGAGTAGCAAAGAAGCCTTATACAGTAATATTTTGGCATTTGAAGTAACATGGGTAAAAATCAGATTTTCTGTGTGACCAGACTTGTTGTGATGTCCCAGAGGCCTTAAACTTTTGCTGTGGGTTTGCATGGACGGGTTTTGGGGAGGAAGAGGGGGCTTCTGGCGTGGCAAAGAAGCTGCGAGAAACTGCTGGAAGCTGCTAGAAGCTTCCCTGAGGTCCAACAGAGGCAATACCAGCCAGCTTAAGGATGGACCTGTTGCTGACCAAGTCAGTGACAGCGGCAGTGCCTCTGTAATAAGATGTTTAGGAAGGGGAAAAAACCACCTCACGTGGGCTCTTTTTGCCACCAGAGAAAGGAGCAAGAAGATGTGAGAAACCTTGTAGACATGAAAGTCAGTGAGGAAGGGGGGAGGAGATTCCCCAGCAGCCTGTGGAGAAGACCACGGTGGAACAGGTTTTTCCTTCACAGCCCATGGAAGATGTCTGTTTTGACAACTCCAGCCTCTGTCACAGAGACATTGTAAACTTCCTAGAGGCACACAGTGTCTCAGCTGAAGTAAAAAGAAAAAAAAGCCAAAACATTGCTACAAACATTGTCAGCTACAGCACTTCCTGAAAATCTGCACTCTCCCTCGTTGGTCATGGCTTTGTCCTGGCCAAGTGATGAGTGAAAGGACAGAACGGCCCCCATAGGCAGCAACAGTGATCACAAAATATCAATTGCTCTTGTGACAGCAGCTCATTTTTCTGGGCTGCTTTATTGTATACAGAGACTCGCCTGCAGAGAAGCGGTGTTTTTGGCAAAATCTGCCTGCAGGATACACACCTTGTCCCTTCCTGAAAGCACTCTCTAAAAGAACTGTTTCCAGATCCTGAAGCTTGTAGGATTTCCAGGGTTAGAGGCTGGGGCTTCAAAATAAACAGTACCTGTTACCAGTTTAACTGCTTCTTAGAAATCTCACACATTGATTTCGGAGATTTCTGTTTATGACTGTCTCATTAGATACTAGTATTTTACCAATAATTTCTGCACACATTAATACTCTCTTTGCTTCAAAGTTACACGTTTGCCTGGGTTTGAAACTTTTGTGTTTCGCATTGATTCAATGAAATGTAATAATCCTGAGTAGATTGATACAAAGGAGTGGTCCCCTGTGTGCCCAGCACTGCATTAAAGGATACTTGCTTAACAGTCACCAAGGCTATTGAGCTTTGATTCCGGCTTTTCAAGGCATCAGCATACTTGCATGTTTTCTTGCACAAGTATCAAGAATTCAACATGCTGCCTCAGCAGAGAGGTATACTACTTACGACTTCACTGTACTGCCGAGACATGTTTTTTCTGATCAGGGGCAGAACAAAAATTAAGTCTCTGCATTTTTTCTTGTGTTATAAACATCCTCAAATTAACTTGCTCTGCAAACAACAAAGATGCAACGGTTAAATAAATCAGTTACAGAAATCTGTTGGTTTGGGTTTTTTTTCCCCTCTTTCAAACTGTGAAACAAGGACACAGTTTTCTGCTTAGAACTGCCTGGGATGTTCCCAGAGTGTGAATTAAACCTAGATTCTCTGTGTTACGCTCACGCCTAATCTACATCAAAGCTCAGAAGATTAGACACAGCTGTACTTTGAAGGTGACAAAGTAGAGTTTGTAATCAAATGTTACCATAATACTCCCTGTCTTCAAAGACACCTTGAGTGGAAGAGGGAAATGGAGAGCCAGGCATAATGGATAACAGTTTAATTCTGTTTAAAGAAAATACAGAGAAGACTTCTTTGTTAATAACACTTGTTATTTGTTAAAATTGTTAAATATTGGGAGGTTTTATCTGTCAACAGTGAAATACAATAGAGAAAAATAATTTGTAATAAGTAACCTTTTGTTGAGAAATAGAAGTTTAGCAAAAAAAGGTTATGAAATGTGTCATGTCCAAAAAAATGAAGCCAGAAAAGAGAGCTCTAAAGAGGGGGGAAAATTTTATAATAGGGACTGTCTAGACAGTACACCAAAATTCATAAGTACTTTAACTCAGGGGTTTTATGGAGATAAACCAGCAAGAACATCTTGCACATTTACATGTTGGTGGTTGTGTTGCAGGAGAAAAGAGAACCTCTAATTGCCATAACTAATACCCACTAAAATATATTAGTAGAGTATTTACAAAAAGGGGGGGGGGAAAGAACACATCCAGAATATATTCAAAATATACATTCAAAAATACACTTGAATATACATTAAAAAGAATGTATAATTTTATTTTTTAAAAGTATAGAAAGGTTGAAAATACCTTTTAAATTGCAATGTTTTTTGTATTCATTTAAAGTCAGGAGAGAATATGGGTCCATGTATTGGAAAATAATACTTTATTATAGAAGATGAGGCTTGCAACTCTTTAACAAGTACCTGCCACATTTAAATTCATATTTTAATGCCTCTCTGCTCAGGAGCACAGAATGCAAGTTAACTGTGTCCACGCAGCAGATCACTTAATGGCTAGTAGCACAGAGGTAGTTTTCTTACTCATGCCAAGTGGGATCACAGGATGTGCTGTGTAACTGCACTGGAATCATAGGCAGGAGTGAGCTTCATCTTCACAGGGAAGGCTAAGGACTGCCAATTTCAGCAAAGCATAGATATGGGGGATCAGGAAAGGTGTCTTCTGGAGGGAGTCCTTGCAGATGGGGACTACAGGCACTTAGGACAATTAGCACAAGATAAAAGAATGGAACCACGTTTTTGAGAGTACTATGGCTAAAAGTGACTAATAGAATGTATGGCAGGACTGGAGATCTAGAATTTTGGCAGCCTGCAAATGTACAGCTCAGAACCATCCCAACACTGGAACATCAAACCACGTGACCTGGAGCCACATGTTCCTTCCCCACCTGACCCCCTTTATGCTGGATTGACATCACTGACAAAACAGGTGAGCAGAAAGAAATGCATGTCATATGCCTTGACCTTAGCACAGTTGTTGGCACCATCTTTCACAGCATGTCCTGGATGAGCAGAATGTCAGATGGGATAAAAATGAGGTGTAGCAACCAGTTCAAAGGTTAATAACCAATAAGTTAATATGATATTTGATAATTCATTATATTTGAAAAGTCATGGCAGTCAGGTGAAGTCCCTACACCTTTTTAAGAAGGATAGGATGGAGGACCCTGGGAACTACTGACCTGTCAGTCTCACTGACAGATCCTCCTAGAAGCTATGCTGAGGCACATGGAGGACAGAGAGGTGATTTGAGACAGTCAGAGTGGCTTTAGTAGGGGAAATTTTTGCCTGAGCAATCTAGTGACTTTCTACAATGGAGTAACTTCATCAGTAGCCAAGGGAAGAGCTACGGATGTCATTTATCTGGATTTCTGCAAGGCCTTTGACATAGTCCCCCACAACATCCTTCTCTCTAAGTTGGAGAGATATGGATTTGATGGGTGGACTGTTCAGTGGATAAGGAACTGGCTGGATGGTTGCATCCAGAAGGTGGTGGTCAATGGGCCAATGTCCGGGTGGAAGACAGTAAGAAGCAGTGTTTCTCAAGGGTCTGTACTGGGACTGATACTGTTAAATATCTTTATTAATGATATTGACAATGGCATTGAGTGCACTCTTGGCAAGTTTGCTTGATGACACCAAGCTAAGTGGTGACATTAACATGCCAGAGGGACGGGATGCTATCCAGAGCTACCTGAAAACCTCATGAGGTTCAACAAAGCCAAGTACAGGGTCCTGCCCCTGGGTCTGGACAATCCCTGTTATCCATACAGGTTCGGAGATGATGTGCTGGAAAGTAGCCCTGAGGAAAAGGACTTTGGGGGTACTCATGGATGAGAAGCTGGACATGAGCCACCAATCAGCAGCGCAGAAGGCCAACTGCTGCATCAAAAGAAGTGTGGCCAGCAGATCAAGAGATCTGATTTTGCCCCTCTACTCCACTCTGGTGAGACCTCACCTGGAATATTCTGCCCAGGTTTTGAGCCATCAACGCAGGAAGGAGATGGATGTGTTGGAGCACATCCAGAGGAGGGCCACAAAAATAATCAAAGGGCTGGAGCACCTCTCCTTTGAAGACAGGTTGAGAAGAGTTGGGCTTGTTAAGCTTGGAGGAGAAAAGGCTTCAGGAGGACGTTATAGCCACCTTACAATACTTGAATGGTGCCTGTAGGAAAACTGGGGAAGAACTGTTCACAAGGGCATGTAGCAATAGGACGAGGGACAATGGTTTTAAACTCGAAAAGTGGCGACTTAGGTTGGATATTAGGAAAACATTCCTTAATATGAGGGTAGTAGATCACTGGAACAGGTTGCCTACAGAGGTAGTGGAGGGCCCATCCCTGACAATCTTCAGAGTTAGCTGGAATAGAATTTAGGAAAATAATCCTACCAATGCTCCAACACAATAGAAGTTGCTGGTTTGAAGCTTTCCTCACCAGCACGTTCACAGTCATTAATATTGGTGATCTGTATTTGCCTTGCCCTGAAATAGACTTCTACATCTTAGTGTCTACTAGAGTCTCCTGACTAGTGAATGCTCTCACATGCAAGACGCCAGTTTTGAGAAAAATTTGAATGGAGAATGGGGATTGTTTTAAACAAAGGCATTTTCTTTCAAGTTCCTGTGAAGTGGATATGACCAGATTTACTCTAAGACCCAACACTGTGGGGCTGCTAGAATGTTTTTACTCTTTCAATGGAGAAGCATAAACTCTTGTGTTGCAGAGGAAACAGCAGTGTCAAAAGAGCTGGTGATTTTTTCAAAACTTCAGAATAATCCCTAAGTATGAGTACAGACAATCCCCTTTTCCATCCCCCCTTTCAAGTAGTATTGTGAGTGGGAGTGGCTGTGAGGATCCTTCCCTTCTCAGTGAGACATCTAATAATTACTTTAGTAAAAAGCAGGGATTGTGGCAATTAGTGTTCACGGGAGTTACCTAATTAATTAGTTTTAGACAGCATTCCCACCTAATTTAATATGCTTTCCTCCTCTTTGGCATAAATTAATCTCTGGCTTTCCCGTGAGGAACTTGTCCTAGTAGCTTAAGAAGTCAGAGTATGTTTGGCATCATGAGAGACCATCAGGTGGAGAGAGGGAGCTGTTCTTGCCACACCCTAAAGCAATGTATGGTTGGGTTTGTGCTGAGAAGGATAGCTGATAAAAAAACTTGGTAAAAGTATTGTTTGAATATTTACTTGGGAAATAAATATTTCTACCAACAGGGGCCCATCTTCTCCTGGGTTCTTGAGGCACTGCAAGTGATTTATTCTTGTCTGTGATGTCACCTCTATTCTGAATTATGGTTTATATCAGCAGCATATCACTGATCAGATGGGAAGTGAGACTTACAACCATTGAGACATGCCCAAGGAAACTGTGGATCCCACCACTTAATCCAGTCCATTTTACAGCACTGCTTCATATTTCTGTGATGGTCTTCATGTTTGTGATGACAATTAAAAAGAAATAACTGGATTTTTACGGGTTTTTTCCATTTAGTGGGTCACTTTGGTTGTTGTAAAACACTTCAGTGAAAGGAGACGGGGAAATACATGACACATATTCCAAGGTATACAGTTGCACATTTCAGACCCTGAGCGATCTGTGAGGCTGAGGGTTATAATATCTGGCAGATGATAAATACCTGCTATCTCTCTTCTGCAATGAAAGTACTGTTGGCACATAATGTTGCATGGTATCTCCAATGCTTTTAATGTAACCACTAACTCATTCATATTGACCCCAAAGCTCTCCGGTCCTTTGCAAGTATTTGGAAGCTGTAGAAATCATTACTGTTGCTGAAAGTCTTAAACTTCTTGGAAGCGCTTTTAATTAAAGTTATTTAATAAATTAATTTTAGTTATAATCCCTGCCCTATTTGCTCAGCATGTCTGTTTACTATATTTATATTATGATAGATGTAATTTTACTCTTGTTTGGTGAAAATTGCACAAATAATACTGGTTGAATTTCTACATGGAACATAGCCAGCTCCCACTATAGCAGGAAGCATCACTGAACTTACTGCAGCATGTAGATAAGTCTTCAGTTTTGTCATCTTCTCCTGGAATGTTATAATACAGTACTCAACACATGTAATGGATGTAATACATCAGATTATATATAATGGAAAACTAAATAAAATATACGCCACAAAGTCTTCTTTTTAAATGAGCTCAGCAAATTCCAGCAAAGGCAAATGAATGTTGAGTTTACTTTGAAATTTGTTCTGGAAAGGGTCAATAAACCAGAGGATTGGATCTACTATTACAGAAAATGCCAAATAACATTTAGGAAAAATTAAGGAGCTGGTATTTTCACTGGGTATTGGTAAGTGGAGACTTTAGAGTAGTGCTTGTCCTTTCTAGGCAATATAATAAAGCAGTATTTTTACTATATTGATCCAACTACTTACCTTAGTAGTTTGGCACACAATACTTTTCAAACACTTTAACCAATATCACTAGTTAAATGGTTACACTAGTACATATGCTATAGAATTTGAAGCTTTGGATCCTAATATTGTTTTCCATAATTAAAAAACCCTCAAAACTCTGGAAAGCATGAGCCATTCAAACTTGAAACTGATTGTACAAGGAGCTATGAAATATTTGGATAAAATGTTCTGTATCTATTTCAGCTGTATTGTATCATTTATGTCCATTATCCTCATATTGGTTTTGATTTGCCCTTTCAATACAAGAGAAATAAACAGTATTTAAAGTGTGTCAGCAATGATAACATTTATAAAAACCCAAACATCTATAATCTCAAATATTTAATGCACAACATTGCTTTTATTACATTATCTAATAGACTGAAGTATAATAGAAATCCCATGGTGGATTTTATTGAAAATGATATATTACTGCCTTCAGGCCTTAGACTCTATAAGTGCACTGAATTATGAGTCAGCAAGGATTTAAAAAATCTTAATAATTTACAGAGCCTCCTAGCAGTGCAGATTACATGTTGAATACAACACTGACTTGTTTTTCTTGAAGCTAAAATGTCTCTGGATTTGAGAGGCTTGGTAATATTTCCTTCTCAAAAGGAGGAAACTTCTATAATGGATGTGGTAGAAGACACCTATGCTACGCTCAGAATAAAGCCTTGCAGAGAGGAAAATAAAAATATCTCCTGAGAAAGGTGAGGGAAAGACATAACATCTGAAGCAATACACTTCAGAACAAGTTCTTGCTCTGAGCAAAACTGAACTAGTGGCAACAGTATCATACCTCAAAAGCCTTATCAGTCATTGTTGACTGACGAAATAGCCAGTAGATAAGATGCTGAATTCATTATCTATTTCAAAGAAAAATAAATTAGATTCAATTTAAATTTAAAATATACATTTGTCAGATGATGTAGAAAGAAGTCGTTTTCTAAATAGAGAAAGTAATATTTCCAAGTTTTTTCCTCTTTCCCTTTAATATAATTTAGTATATTTTTTTGCTTTGAATTTTACTCATCTCACCTCTTTCCTGCCCTAAATGATTTCTGTGTCTGTTTCATTTTTTAATTTTTTCTTCTTCATCATTTGCCTTCACATCTTTATATTTTTTATTTCTATTTGTACTAGTGTCCTCCCCCTGCCCTTGTCATTGTTTATCTGTATTCATTCTTTCTTAGACTGTTTTCAGTGTCCCTACTTGACGTCTGGTTTGAATCCTAATGTCCTTATTGATCACTTTCTCCATCTTTTCCCAATGACTTAAGTGAATTTCAGGATCTGAACCTCATTAAATAATTTGCCTATTGCCACTCCCATCATATTTCACAAATGTTTCTCTCTGCTCCTTTCTGTTTGCAAAAAATTGTTATTCTTTAACTTCACACCTTGTATTAGGCTTACAGAAAATCCACATGTGATAAGTCCATCTCCATCACCTCCTCAAACCAATTACAGATTTGTTTGCAGCACTGTTTTTACGAATTAGACAGGGATTTTTTTGTGGATCTTGTCTTCTGTGCAGAAAATCAGAAGAAATTCCACTCATCACATGGCTGGCTGTGCTGAGGATTTGGTAAATGGAAATTTCTGACATTAATCTGTCATTTTTCAGTCCTTCATGTAACCATTATCTGAAGTAGGATATCATTAAAGGAACATAGCATTTGTAATGCTACCATTATGACACCTAAAAATACTGTTCTTTCCTATGTCAAACCACAAAACTAGAAATGCAAATTTTGCAGAATTTCTTTTAAAAAGGACATCAATGTTAAGAAAAAAATTCCATAATGAACTTAAAAATTCTCATTCTTTTGCAGTTTTTTTCAGGCCAGTGATACGATGAAAACTTTAATCTGAGAGGAAATGCTAATGTTTGTGTCTCAGAAATATTTATTAAAGTAATAAGAATACTGGATAAAGACAGAAAACTTGATGGGATAATTACAAAAGCAGAGTAACAATCTCACATGCATTATTCTCTGAGTGTGATACGGTTTCAAGTTCCAAATGCAATTTTACCAGTCTTTCCACTTGAAAGTCCTGGATTCTGATGAGACAAATAATTGGTTCTGACTCACAAAGGTCAACCATTGTGAAGGAATTATTCACATGCTGTCATTTAGATTGTGAATTATGAATTATCTCCATGTGGCATGCTCTAAAAATAACATAGCTCAGACAATACAGATTTGTCTACCTTGTGTGACAGAATTTTTAAAAGGTTGAATTTATGTCAGCTGCACCAAATATCTGCAGAATTATCTACAGCATTTCAAACTCCTCTGATTGAAAAAAGTATTTCAGTTTCAGTACCCTCAATTCTGAATGAAAAATCTTAAAAATGCTTAAGAGAAAGGCCTCTTGGAAAACAAATCGACCCTAATTTAAGGAAAATATGAGAGGGAAAAAAAAGCTTTGTGCAGTAATACTTTTCTAGTAGTTGCTGGAAGTAATTTGCAGCTACAGGGAAGCAAAACCATTTTGTTGTATGATTTGTCCAAAGAGGCTACAATTTTCAAGCTTGAGAGTAACAATTTTCAGCATTTCTGTACTTTATTTATGTGTAACTGCATAGTCTGCTATAAAATTGAGCAGATTCACTTAGAAGTATTGATTTTGTGTTTTCCAGTTTCTTTCTGAAATGTCGATAAACATTTCTTTTTAAAATGAAAACTTACATTATTGTTTAAGGAAGTGTCTCTGGCAGGGATTGTGGATTTTGGAAAAGCTCTCATTAAGCACTGTGGGACTTACAGTAGAAATAAAATGCTAATAAGCTTAAAGGGCTTACAGGTAAAGCCAGCATAAAATCTTGAACACTGTAGTGTTCATCTTGTGGCATTCTATGATTGGGTTACATCACTGGTGGATAAGGGTGGAGTGATGGTGTCATCTACCAGGATTTGTGAAAGCATTTGACACTGTCCTGCACGATATCCTCGTTTCTAAATTGGAACCTTCAAGTCCATTCAAGAGGATCATAATTACAAGTAGGCCTTCCTCATGGTTGGAAAGCCCAGTGGAACTGGAAACTGCAACAGCATTTTTCCTTCAAAAATCCCCTTTTCTGACTCCTTTGCCTTTCAACTCACATACTTGTTCCTCTATATAAAAGATAGGTTTTCCATTCCACTTCCTGCCATCCTTTCCAAACATCTCTGGGTACCTCATGGTGCGTATCCTTTATATCCTCCCTTGAGCAGAGGAAGATTTACTCTTAATAGCTGAAATAGTGGTCCATAGAGGTGGGGAAGAGGACATAACCTCTTTGAGATGCTGGACCTCCCAGGGCAGTTTCTCCACAGCTGAGAAAAGGGAGGAACAAAAACTTTCTTTGTACTGTCAGAGTTGACCAGCCACTTCATCCACTGTTGATGCCTCTTTCCCTTTCCAGTTGATGATGTTGATGAGTTGGCCTATAATGATGGTGCACTTGGTACAAACTTTCACCACTTAGGTCACACGCATTGGACTTCATCAGGATCTGTGAGCAACTACGTGTCATAATAAACCTTCTTCTGCATGGCAAATACCCTCAGGTACTGGATACTTTTCACCACAGTGGTCCACTTGCCTTGCTGACATATCACTGAAAGAATACTTTCCCTGATGCTTGAAAGAAGTTGCTTCCAGAGGTGGAGGGCTTGTGTCTTTTTCCCAATTGCCTTGTCGATGCCTCCTTCCCTAGGCAGGAATCCCAGCTGCTTGGGCTTCATACCCTTCAACTCCAGGCTACTGGCCCTATTTTTCCAGGGTTGGAGCAGCCAGTTAACCATGTGCATTGCTGGATGGCAGCTGAAATTTTTTTTCATATCTCACAGCTCACTCAGGGGCAGGGATCAGGTGATTATCACTTGTTTTGCCACTTCCTCCTGTTCTTGTGATGGTTCCAGTTCAGTGTCCCACTTACTAAGTAAACTATTTTGTATATTCCTTCTCATGTATAGGGGCAACTCATACTGGTACTGATTGGGTTTTTTAAATTCATCTGCACTACTTGTCACCAGGACTTGAGTAATCACAGTGTTTGTTACCAGGCTTGGGGTAGCTGCAGTGTCTGTCACTCTGTTTTCCCTCTCTCCCCTTTGATGGTGCTGCCTACTGTTGAGCAGTGTTTGGTAGATAATGGCCAGGGCCAGCAGCGCAGTGCAGTGAGTTGTGTCTCTTTGGAATAGCCACAGCATTTTCCTTTCAAATACTCTATCATGTTATCAGTGTCCTGTAGTTGTTTAGAAGTGAAGTTCCAAACCATTGATGGTCTGCTAGACCTAACCATATTCTACCACAGCACATGCCAGCCCTGACTATTCGGCCTTGGGGCAGATCTCTGGGTGGCGTTCTTAAAATCATTTTTTGTAACCCTTAACAGGAGTTGAAACACATTGAGGAGACATAACAATAGGAACATGATGACTTGAACATCACAAATGTGTTCAAAATTCTCAAATGCTTTTGTCGCCAGCCTGAAGGTAAAAGGGGTGGTAAAAGCATGGGAGAAACTATCTCCCCCTGTCTTCCCTACAGATTGGGTCCAATTCTCGATCAATTCAAATAGATGGTGTCCAAAGTACAGACATGACAGCAAGGCCACATACAGATACCAGCTTAACCTAATGACTGCTGATGTTATCATGTCATAAGCTGATATTACACAGCACTGGAAAATGAGAATCCTGATCCCTCTGAAAGGTGATAAACAACACCACAGGAAATACACAGAGCAAGTACACATCTACATAACACAACCACATGATCAAAAAATATACCATTGTGACCACTGACTGTTTTCTTAATATAATAAAAGCATATAACAATTTTTTTTAAAAATGCTTTGGTCAGATCTGCTGTTATCTCAACCCTTTGTGCCCCATGTTTGGCATAAAAAAGGACTGCTGAGGTTTAGTCCCAACTGGTAGCTGAACACCACATGGCTGCTTGCTCACCCTTCTCCCTGGCAAGATGGGGAGAAGAATCAGAAGTCAAAGGTAAAACTTCTGGGTTAGGATAAGGACAGTTTACTGTGACAGCAAAGGGAGAGGGAAATAACAAGAACTGTACTTAGAATACACAAAGCAGGGAATACACAATGCATTTTCCCACCCAATTACTGTGTAACTCAGACTGCATGTTCAGACCTGTCATGGAGCTGGACTGTCCCCAAGGCAGGCATGCTGGAGCTGTGCCACCTCTCCCTAGACAGTCCTCTTTTATGCTGGGCATGACATCATATGGTATGGGATACCTCTTTGACAAATTTGGGTCACCTGTTCTGGCTCTGTCCTACACCAGCTTCTGGTAAAAAATTAACTCTTTCCTAGCTGAACCCATGATAAGTGGAAAGTAATCAAAACTGGAACCTTAGATTTGTTTCCTCCATAGTTTGTGGTTTATTTGGCCTTCAGATTGGATTGTCTAGATGTAGTATAAAAGCTATGTAAGAGAAAAGTACTAGTAATGTAACTGCTATGATCTTATACTTAGTACGTTTATGGACAGAAAACTTCTCAGCATTTTAGTAAAAACATATTAACATGGGTTGTGTGATTGTTGTCATGTCCAGTATGACTTGGGTTGATTATTATGTTTTGGTTGGAGGATCACAAAAACATTCCCTTCTTTTAGTTATCAGTTGAACACTGATGGCATCACCTCAACATAATGTTCATTCAACTCTCCTTTAAGTCAGTAGGAACCCGCATTTGGTTTGGAAAGCAGTTTGTGGCATTTCAAATCCTTGTATACACCTGAAGTTGCTGCTGCTGCTCTGCTAGAATTCCTCTTTTTCAGGTTGCTAGGAAATTCTACCAAGATAACTTGAAGGAACAGGTTGCTTGATGCAAGGGATGACTAAATGAGTTTTGCTTCTTTACATCCTCAGTCTAGGCAAAACTTTTCATCCTTCTGGTTACTTATAAAGTAGACAGCAATTAATGGGAAAAAAATCTCCACCTGTTATGCTGCTAAATTTCCTTTGGCTTGTTATGGCTCTGCAAGTTATGTGTGAAAAGAAATTTCATACTTCAGCCACAGAAAGAAAATCAAACCAGTTATAGTCCTAAGTAGTGTTTACCAGAGCACTCAAGACACATCTGTCAGGCTAAACACTTCTTGATGAAGTGGACCGATTAAGAGAGACAGAGGAGGGATGAAGAAGTATATGTGTAACTGCCAATGGGGAATGCAAATGTCATGGTCTTGAGCTCCTCTCTTGTGTATGACCTGGCTACAACAAAATTACTTGGATGTTTTGCCCTTCCCAAAGTTACAGTGCAAGTCCAATGTTAAAACAGAACTATTGGTCTTCGGACAGTACTAAGAAATCAGCTGGTAAAGCCTGTAAGAATCTGACAGTTTTGTTTGTCCTTCTAAACCAAAATATGTTATCACAGATAAGGAACGGTCACTGTAAGGTCAGTGAGTAGGCCAAACTGTTAAGTGAAATAACTTTGTGGCTGCCCAGCATGGTCATGGTGACACTGGCATTTATCTGGCCCTCGCAGGAAATATGGTTGAGATTATTTTAGCTCTTGCCAATCTTCCCTGACGTTCTGTATGTTTTGTTTAAAGAGAGGCATGTGGTAGGGCTAGGAATGGAAATGGGTAATACAGTACAGCTTCCAGAAATGCTGGCCAAGGAAATCTGACCCTGGGAGTTGCTTAACACAAGGGTAAAATATGTGTTTGAGAAGTGCCTAAGTGCCATAGAGACACATTATGCTTAGCAATACATGAACTGTAATACCTACAACTGCCTGTGCGGACTTAAATTGCAACACCTAAGTGAAATTCTAATGAGGACTGTGGAGATTCATACCAAGTCACAGCCTAGACACCCAGGGCAGAACCAAAGTAAGTGATCAGTGTTAGAACAGCAGTTTGCACTGGTACCAATAGCATCACAACATTAAAGAAAGCTTTAGTGCATCTTCAGCTGAAATACTCAAGTAAATGCTCTAGTAAGAGCACATACAGGAAAAGCAAGAAAAAAGCACCTCATCCTACTCTGGGAACACCAGAAGTATTAAGAGATACATTTGCACAACAGCTTTTGCATGACCACAAGGAAAAAAAAAATCTTAGAAAGGTCAGGGATTCTGTATCTTAGAGTTTGTGCAAAGAATACTGAATGTCTGAAAGTCCCGTGTTCTGAACAATATGATCTGGCTCTGATAGCAGAAGTAAATGACAAAAGAAGCTCTCAGGTGCTTACCTAAAATCCTATGCCTCTTGAAGGCAATGGCAAAAATCACCTGATATAAATTGCTCACTGGCCTAATTCTGCTTTCTCATATAGCGCTTCAAATAGGTTAAAAAGCTTTGTCCTGATTACTACTGGTGCTGACAAATCTGGAGGTGATTTCTCAGAATGACATGATGACTGAGCTTGGAAGGGACCTCTGTTAGTCATCTGATCTGACACCCTTGCTCCTGCTCTCAATATCACCTAGGTAGGAGACTCCAACAATGCAGTGGGCAACCTGTGCCAGGGCTCAGTCACGGGCACAGTCAAAAAGTGTTTCCTGATATTCAGAGGGCACTGGTATAGTCTCACCAGTGCTGAGGAGAGGGCAAGGATCACCTCCTTTGACCTGTTGGTAGCACTTCTCCTATCACAATGCAGGATACCATTCACTGCCTTTGCCACAAAGACACATTGCTGGTTCATGTTCAACTTAGCATTGAAGATGCATGTGAACACCAGCATGTATGGGTGCATGGCGTTGTCTCCTCCCTTAGAGGTGCAGGGCTTTGCCTTTCACTCCCTGATGAATTTCATGAGGCTTCCATCAGCCCGTTTCTCCTGCCTGTGAGAACATGTGTGAGGCAGCATGACTTCTGACACATCAGCTGGTCCTCCCCATTCTGTGCCATCAGCAGACTTGCTGAGGACACACTCTGCTCCACCATCCAGATCATTAATAAAGATGTTCAACAGGAGCCGACCCCCTACTGCCCTCTGGGGTACATCACTAGGTATTGGCCTCCAACTACATTTTGGTCCACTAATAATTACCTCTTAACACAGTTCTCAATCCACCCATTCACACTATACATCAACAGCTTCTCTATGAGGATCTTACAGCAGAGTGTTAAATACCCCTGATAGAGTCAAAGTAGAGAACCCCTCACCTCCTAAAACAGTCATTATACTGCAGAAGTTTATCAAGTTGATCAAGTATTAATTCCTTTTGGTGAAACCATCCTGACTATTCCTGGTCATTTTCTTATTATTCATTTGCTTGGAGATGATTTCCAGGATTGGGTGCTCTAGCACCTTCCCAGGGATCAAGGCTAAGCTGACCAGCCTTTAATTCTCTCGCTCTTTTTTTTCCCCTTTTTGCAGACAGGAATAACATTTGCTTTCCTCCAGCTTTTGTGCACTTCTCCCAATCCCCATGATCTATCAAAGACGGAGAATAGCCTCACAATGATATCTGCCAGCTACCTCAGCACTCACACATACCTTCTATCAGGGCTCATGGATTTATGTATGTCCAGGTTGTTTAAGAATTTCCTGATCTGGTTGTCTTCCACCAAAGGTACACCTTGCTCTGCATTTTTCCCTTGGTCTCTGGAATTCCTGAAGGATGATCTTACTAGCAAGGATGGAATTCAGTACCTTAGCCTTTTCCATGTCCTATGTAACTAGGTACCCTGTCTCATTCAGCAATGAGCCCACATTTTCCCTAATCTTTCTTTTGTTACCTATATACTGACGGAAGCTTTTCTTGTTCTTTTTCACACCCCCTGCCATTCAGCATTCCCAGCTTTATCACTGCATGCTCAGAGAACGTCTCTATATTCCTCATAGCTTACCTGTCCTTGTTTCCACCTTCTCTATGCTTCCTTTTTGTGGTCAAGTTTGGTTAGGAGCTTCCTGTTCATTCACTGAGGCCTCTTGGTATTTTTGCCTGACTTCCTATTTATTGGGATGGACCACTCTTGAGCTTTGTGGAGGTGATACTCAAATATTAACCAGCCTTCTTGGACACCTTCTACCTCTAAACCTTATCACAGGAGCCTTCCAAGAACATCTTGGAAGAGGTTTCTCTGCTCTCCTTAAGTCCAGAGCTGTGAGCTTGCTTTTTACCCTTCTCTCTCCCCCCCTCAGCATTCTGAACTCTGCCACCTCATGGTGGAATTGTCAGACACTCTGAGTATCTCTGGGCATCGTGGGCTGAAGTTCGTCATTTTCTTATCCTAGTATGGCTAGGCAGAAGATCTGCATTATGATAAGGCTGGAGATGCTGCAGCAGTGTCCAAGGCGATTATGACTTCCCAAAACGAAGTCTGCCTCAGGTCTGTCCTACAGAGGTCACTGCAAACCCACTTTTGAGACGACAGCAACGCTGTTTTGCTATACCATCTAACTATACCATACACACTAACACTGAATGAAGGCTGAAGACTCTTTGTGTTTATACCCTGTGCCTGTTTGCACAGTGATAAATAAAAATTTCATGCATTCTTCATAGACAGATTCCAGGAAACTGTGTGAGCAAGACATTACCAAGTATCGTATTTTGACTTAACTTTTGTAAGCCAGGAAAAAAAAAAATCAAGGACTCCAGGTCATTTTGCTTTTTAAAGATGGGCCCTGAACTCCAAGATAGAAAAAAAAAATCACACAATCTTGAATTTCTGATTTTGTCCTACCTTAAGTTGATCTGCAGTTTCAAAGATGTCTGTAACTTTTCTGTTTTTTAAAAAGAAAAAAATAAAGTAGTTTATATTCCTAATTTATTAGGTTAATCTGTAATTTAAAAAAGATTCAGCATCAAATTTGGCCATGTTTCAAAATACTTCATCCAAAGCAGAGAGAAAGGAGAGTAAAATATCATTCTATTAAGCTCTGAGATACTGTGGTGTCTGAAGATCCAAGTTTTCAGGAGCTACAGTAAGACACAGTGAAAAAATGTGGTGCCAAGCTTTCAGTAAGACCCAGCACCTCATTCTCATATTTTGTACTCCTTTCTTACATTCTTTCCTTATCAGGGCCTGTAGGACAATCCTGACTAGGCAAATATATTCCATGGAGTGAGGAACCCAAACCAGCACAAATGTACCCAGCAAAGGAGACAAGGCTGGCTGAGGAGGCATATATCAATTTTCCTCTCCCAGTTTCTGTAACACCAAGTAGAAAAGCACCTATGAATGTATTTGCGGCAATACAGTGAAAGTTAATGAGCATCTCCTTGAGACCTCACGTTTTGATTTGTGCCAGTACACAAATGCATATGCTTGAAAAATGATGATCTCAAGAAAGCTCCTTCATTTCACCCACATTTTCTAGCTAGATTGCATTTCTTTTTCACTTTCCTTCTTTTATAGCATTAGGGAGAGCCTTGAGAGGCACAGAAAATCATGGCTGCGGTCAGCTAAACATTTATAACTTGCCCAATTTTAAATATTTGAATTTTTTTTTTCTATTGAAGTCTGTACCAACTAAAATACTTCTTCAGGTCTTAAAAATGTTTCTCTGTAGTAACAGGCCATGCTGTGAAAATTCCAGGGAAAAAAAAAAAAGCCCATGAACAATGCAAAAATGTTTGTAAGTATCGCCAGCTGTTACTGACATGCAATATTGTTTTATTTTAATCTGTATAGGCTTGCATTAGACATTGATATTATTACTTTTCATTGGATTATTTTGTGTATGTGTATACCTATATTCTCTACAGAGATACAGTACCACTTCTTGAAAAAATAAATAGCTTGTGTCAAATTTCTGAGATCCCAATAGAAAAGGCAACACAATGGGTTTTAAAGATTATTAATTTTAGTTTTCCTGTTTCTCTGTGGTCAGCTTTTTCCATAATTTATGAACCCTTCGTCTATGCCACATTATGTGTTGGCCGAAGTTGTCAGAAAAAACCCACATAGTACATATTTCATTTTATATCTCGCACTGCAACAACCTGATTTCAGTGGTTTCAATTCAGCTGCACAAGAAATATTTTACATGAGATTCTGAAAGTCAGGACTCTGTCTTCATTATAGGTGTAATGGGGAGCCTAGAACATGAAAGGTAGGAGATCTCATTACAGCATTTATCTGGAAAGCTTGGAATATTTTTCTCCCAAAGTTAAAGTTTGACAGATTTGTTTCTCTGATCC
Source organism: Laterallus jamaicensis coturniculus (assembly GCA_022605575.1). Taxonomy (NCBI): domain Eukaryota; kingdom Metazoa; phylum Chordata; class Aves; order Gruiformes; family Rallidae; genus Laterallus; species Laterallus jamaicensis. The sequence goes on from JAKCOX010000055.1 coordinate 1,633,415, forward strand.
TTATATTGCAGAATATTTCTGACAATGTAATTTTTCCAAGTCACCTCAATCTATGAATGCCAGAGGTTTTTGTGGAAATGTAAGCTCATTTCAGTTAGAGAGCACAGAAAAGTAGTAACATGCTTTAAATAAAGAGATGTTAAAAGGGAGCTTCAAATATCCTTACAGAATAAATGAATCAGGAGGCTAAGCATATGATTTTAGCAATGTAGAGAAAATGGATAGAAATGTACCTAAATCACTTGAGCTAATGGTTTTGTATTGTCAGGGTCACAGAAGTTAGTGAGGTGCATAGACATATCACAAAGTAAAATTTTGTGTAGTATATGACATAATAAGTAAAAATGCAGCAAGAAGCATTCAGAAGCTGAAGTGACGAAGAAAAAATTTCAAATTAATTGCAGAAGCATTTAGTTTCATGCTGTTTTCCAGTGGTCTTGGGAAGTGCTTTCCACCAGGTGTCTCGGGGTTACAGCATGACCATTATGTGTAGAAATCTGAAAATAGAAACTGAAATAGTCGGATCTAATCTGCAGCATTTGCTGTGATGGAAATGGGCTGCACCACGAGTCAAGCTAGAAGCCTTTGGGACTGACCCCCTTCCCCCCCCCGAATTTCGAGATATCTGGCATCTAAAAATTTCTTGTACTTTTGAAATAACTATGGAGGAAAACACTTGTCTAATTTTGATGTCCTTACAGACATCATGATTCTGCAATTCTGCAGTGCCAAATACTAGTGTTAAAAATACACCAAATCTACTGATGTCACACTAGATAAGCTGTGAGTTACTGAAAAATTTAGGTGCATTTGTGGATTTTTGATGAAGTCCGAGACACATCATATCCCTACCTAGCAAGACCAAAACATGTGACTTTTTTTAGCCTTTTCTGCAAGTAGTCTAACAGGGAATTTGCAGCAGCTACATGCTGGCTGTGCAATGCACACTAATGTAGTTTAGAATACAAGACTCAAACTGTATTTTAAAATTCTTACACTCACAGACCTAATTAAAAGTGAAGATATGTGCCTACAGTTCTGTGAACAGGGCTGGGAATATGAGTGTGTCCTGTTGTGAGAATGAAGTCAGGAAAATCAGTATTTTGACAGATGGCTAGCATGTAGCCGTCTTTCTTGTTTTAAACATATGTTGAATCACAAACTTCTGAGAATACTATGTGAATACACCTGTGTCTGGAGCTGGATTTAAATTTGGTAAAAAAGACAGGAGTCTTTATCTGACTCCAAGCAGGGGAAATACTCTACTTAATAAGCATATTTAACTATGCAGAAGTCATGGATTAAAGCTAAAGGATGGAAGGTTTAGATTGGATATTAGGGGGAAGTTTTTTACAGAGAGAGTGGTGAGGTGCTGGAACAGGCTGCCCATAGAGGTGGTGGATGCCCCATCCCTGGAAGTGTTCAAGGCCAGGGTGGATGGAGCCCTGGGCAACCTTGTGTAGATCCAGACCTGGAGGTTGGTGTCCCTGCCTGTGGCAGGGGGTTGGAGCTCTATGATCCTTGGGGATCCCTTGCAACCCAGACCATTCTATGATTCTATGAGGGACACAAATTCTGACATCAGTGAAATACATGCTCCTAGGCAGACGTTAGACTTCTAATCTATCAGAAGGAATTGCATGTAAAACTCAACCAAAAACGGATAGCATCAAATTATTCATGTTATTTTAAAATTGCACATCTTCCCATGGTGGATATGTACTAACCAAGAAAAAAAGGAGTCTATTTTCTTAAAAGCATTGAAGAAAGTACCAAGTCAAGACACATTTAACTTGGGCTTTAGCATTTATTGGACAAGCCTGAGATAGAATATTTATTTATAATGTGGATAACCTCTCCCTGCCCCTAAGCTACCAAAATTTTCTAAATTTTTCATCTACAAGATTGGATGATACATCATTACTTTAGGGTGAATGGTTCAACATCTGATTAATTACTTTTTAATGTGCTTTCCACCAGTATTTTGTGAACTACTTTAGTTCTTTGATTGGAAATCCTAAACTACTATAGTAATGAGAGCCAACTACATACATCTAGGTATCTATTGTATGGTATGAAGCCCAATTTAACATTAAAAATCTGTGTTGAAATGGGTAGATACAGAAACAAATGTAGAATAAAAATTGGAGTGTTATGTGCGTACCACAGAAGTGATTAATAAAATGTTTACTCTCCCAAACAAGAAAAGTGAGTTTGAACATTTCACTTATCAGCTGTTCAATCTTAAATTGCTGAGGCCTACAAAAGAATTCATTATTAGTATCAGAAGATCTTACTGTAGGACAAACAAGCAATAGTTCCACTTTATCACAGCATTTTCTTCTAGGGTTTCTAGGTAGACTGTGGGAAATTTCCTTCTTTGCTTCTTATTTCACTCTCAATTACCATCCTACCTATAAGGGTAATCCTAGCATTTTCAGTCACCAGTACACACTAGGGAATGGATAACACACTAGGTTTTCATCCTGAAATCTTATATAATCTCTGAATGGAAACTAGCCTTCTTCACTGTAATCTGGTCCACATCAAACTCAATTTGACTTCAAATTCTGTTTAGGCATGTAGACTGAGGTTCCTGAGGAAATGTGGTTCCTCTGTTCTCTTCATCTATTTGTTGGTGTACATGATGTTCCCACCTTGTGGCCTGATGAAAAGAAAGAGCCTGGCCTCAGAACTCACATCCATGACATTGACTTGTTCCTCCAGACCTCTAATCTCTGGATTCAGCCTGCTCTCATGTACCTTCATGCTGAAGAGAAAGAAATAGCAGCCTTGAGATGCTGGACCATGGTTGACGGGTACCTTGCAGACCTCTTTCTTGCCAGGAAGTTGTTCTTAGCTGAGATATGAGAGATGCAAGACTTGTTTTTGCAGCTAAACCAGGAAAACCCAATTCTATGATATGCAAATATATTACTGTCAGTACAAAATGCCTGTTCTACATTCTATTATTTAAGATGCAATCGGGTTTTTTTTTGTCATGTCACCTAAACTATTGAAAAAATTGTTCTCATTTACACAGTAACTATGAAAATAGGATAGGAAATGGAAGATCTGAAGAAAAAATAATTAGACAAAAATGGTTAGTTAGCAAGTCGCTTGTTTCTTTCTTTTTTTTTTAATCAGTTGCCACCAAAAAATCTTGAAGAACCTTTTGCATACCTCCTTGCATCTGAGAAATTAAGGTTCAAACTGAGGTTCATTCTAATCAGTAAGTCTCAGGTATCAAGAGCCGAATCCTTCCAGTTCTATTAGCTTTCTCTAACCAAGTATCATCGTATTCTAGCTACTGCTAGAATGGTCTTGGATGCTCTTAATTTTCAAAGGTGGTCTTGTCCTCCAGTTAAACTGACTGCCACTGTTCCTAAGGTATTGGGGTAAAAAATATTTATTCCAGTCTTGCTAGAGAAATGCAACATAATTAATTTACCTTATAATCTTTCTACCTAGTTTTGTCTCAGTAGTGCTGCTGCTGGTATACAGAAGAGGAAAATGAGGAAAACTAAACCCAGCTGTACCCTCAGGTTGTTACGTTCCTTGTTCTCTATTCCCTCTGCTACAATGGCCTTCTTCTGCCCCTGGAAGAAATAATTTGACCTTCCATAAATTATACTTCACTGCCCAGGGAGTCATTCCCTTACTCAAAGAACTCCCCAAAAATACCAGTAAGCAAAATAAGTAATGTCATCTTCATGCCTTTTCCCTCACTCCATTGAACAAGCTCTTTTCAGTCATTTTTAGCCATTCAGCTTCTCCTCCCAGAAAGATAGTATTTCTCCAGCACAAATGAGACAAGGGTTTATATAAGCAGGTGTCTTTTCCAGGAAACCTGGCAGTAACACTTTTGGACAACAAACCCAATGGCATAATGCAAACAGAATCAGGCAAGAAAGAGACTGGAGTGGAACTGTTGGAGAATGTTTTATCCCAACAGCCAATGAGGGGTGAGAAGACAGAGAAAGAGAAGAAAGAGAGCACTCTTTTTTTCTTAAAAAAAAAAAAAAAGTTTGGAAAAATGTTTCTGGGTTTGGCAGTTTGTAAACAGAAGGCTTAATTTAAAGGTTCACCGTACCCTCATATACCATGTAACGTTATGTTTCCTTGAGAGGTAACAAAAATATTTTACTAAGAAAATTTAGCTGGGACTGAAGTGACATGTTTTCCCACAGGTCTTGTAGGGTGACAGCATTCACAGGTGCTGCTGTGGGTTCTCACATAGTGAACTTAAATATCATATTTTTCTTAATCTACTACCCCTACTAGACAGATACTTCTAGCTAGAGGAGAGAAAAATTGCAATAGAGAAAAACAAGTTTAATGTAATAAAGAGTAGAAGTTTTCTGAAGGACTAAGGCCATCACCAAGATGGAAGCTTTATGTGTAAGATGACTACAGGCACATGCTGATGGTTATGGACATGCAATGGTGCTATCCCACTAGAGAAAACTTTGGATGCATCCACTTTTAACATGCTCATTAGTCTTCTCTGGTTTATTTTGTATAAACTCCACTTGCTTCTTCAGCACAGCAAAAATTAAAGATGATTGTCAGAAGTGGGTTGCAGTGTCTAATCTTAACTTGGGTAATATGAGATTTTCATTATCCTCTTTGCTCCATGCTCAGATACTTCTTGGAGTGCTTCAATCATGATAGCAAAAACTCTTACCCTGTGTGTAAGTGCTACCTTCACCTTGTGTTTTTGAACATAAGTTTCTCAAGGTAGTACATTGCTAGACTCCATCACTGTTCAGTCAAAGAACCAAGGCAATTTTCTTCCGATATAAACAATCTACTCAGCATAGAAGGTAGCATTTTTTAATGACTGTCAGATTGGGAATAGCATCCACCCTCAGCAAGTACGCCGATGATACAAAGCTGGGAGGGGTGGCTGACACGCAGGAACACTGCGCTGCCATCCAGTGAGACCTGGACAGGCTGGAGAGCTGGACAGGGAGAAACCAGATGAAATTCAACAAAAGCAAGTGTATTGTCTTGCACCTGGGGAGGAACAACCACATGTATCAGTACAGGCTGGGGGATGACCTGCTGGAGAAGAGCTCTGTGGAGGACCTGGTCCTGGTAGCTGACATGTTGGCTATGAGCCAGCAGTGTGCCCTGATGGCTAAGAGAGCATCCTGGGGTGCATCAGGAGGAGTGTGGCCAGCAGGTCAAAGGAGGTGATCCTCCCCTTCTACTCTGCCCTGGTCAGGTCCCACCTGGAGTATTGTGTCCAGTTCTGGGCTCCCTGGTATAAAAAGGACAGGGATCTCCTAGAGAGAGTCCAGAGAAGGGCTACAAAGATGATCAAGGGCCTGGAACATCTATCCTATGAGGAAAGGCTGAGAGAGCTGAGGCTGTTCAGCCTGGAGAAAAGAAGACTGAGGGGGACCTAATCAATGTTTACAAATATCTTAAGTATGGGGTGCAGGGGGAATTGGCCAGCCCCTTTTCAGTGGTCTGTGGAGACAGGACAAGGGGCAATGGCTGCAAATTGGAGCATAGGAAGTTCTGCACCAACATGCGGAGGAACTTTTTCACAGTGAGGGTGACAGAGCACTGGAATAAGCTGCCCAGGGAGGTGGTGGAGTCTCCTTCTCTGGAGATACTCAAGTCTCGTCTGGAAACCTATCGGTGCAGTATGAGCTAGGGAGCCTGCTTTGGCGGGGGGGGGTGGACCCAATGATCTATCGAGGTCCCTTCCAACCCCTATGATTCTATCTATTCTATTTATTTATTTGGTTTCTGACAACACTATCAGTGTTTATTTAAACTAATTTATTTAGAGCAAATAAATTGTTCATAGTTGTATTGGTAGGTTTGAATGAGTATTTTGGCAATTTTATATTTTTTTTAAGACCCTTTTTTGTTGGCTTAACCCATATTAGTAATTTGCAATGAAAGCCTGCCACTGTCATTAGAGTGGCTACTGTGTCAGCCCTGAAATAATGCTTGAAATTTTCAGTGATAAGTTCCAATTAAGAAGTAATGCTAGAGAAAACTCTGCCATACAATTTTTTAAAAAAGAGACAGTAAACAAAATTTTTTTTAACTTATAGGGCTTGCAAGCAAATTCCATGTTTTCACAAGGTAGACACCTTCTTCAGTTTATAAAGTTATGCTCACAAATACTTTAAAATATTATATGTATATATAAAAATTTTATTTAGAAGTGACTCATTGCCTAAGCATCTGTACACTTTGAAACAAAAAGACTGGAAAGCCATGTGACAAGAAAGCCCAAAGCCTCAACATCACTGTGTTGTATGGTCTTTACACACCCAGAAAATGTCTTCTTATCGATTTTGAAGTCCCATTAATTTGATGTCATATGGATGAATGGCAAAGGAGCTCTAGCTAAGGAAAGTGATTTGGCAGGGGGGTTGGATCCGATGATCTCTGGAGGTCCCTTCCAACTGCTACAATTCTATGATTCTTTGTGTAGGAGACTCCTCTTGAGCCATGGGTTCTCCAGGCTGACCATCATCCTAGGGGCCAAATCTTCCTGGGCAGCACAGACAGAAAGGTTGCAGGCAGGCCTTAGAGCAGCCCACAGCCTCTGTACAACCCCCCATGCAGGCTCCAGAGTCCTCTCTAGCTCACCTGCAGACTCTAGAGGGCTTCTAAAACTCCCCCTTTCCGCCTCTACGCACCCGGCAGCTCCCACAGAGTGCCCCCTACAAGCTGCCCCAGCCCCTGCGCAACCCCCAGTAGCATCAATCCTCCACAGTGCCACATCCTCCAGTGTCTAGGCAGCCCCCTCCCGCCTCCCCCAGCTACCTTTCAGCCTCTACAGAGCCAAGCCATCAAGTCCGCTCCACCGCCTGCGCAATCCCCAGAGCAGCCAACCTCTACCGCAAACCCCACCACCCCACGGAGCAAGGCAGCCGGCTGTGGCACGCCGGCAGCGGGACTTCTGTCCGCCCCTTGGCAGAGCAGGCACCGTTCCGCGGAGACGTGTCCCCGCCGCGGCGGGGAGCTGACTATAGCTGCGAGGGACAGCCCGCCGCGCCGGCCGGCCGCGGTGAGGGTTAAAAGCAGGGCGAAGGGGCACATGACAGCCGCGGGGCACAGGCCAGCTGGGCTCTGCACGGAGCCGCGGGCTGCCGGCGTTGGAGCGCCGGCCCGGAAGCAGCCGCGGGGTACGCACGAGGTGAGTGCCGCCGGTCCTGCGCGGCGGCTTCGCGCCCCGTGTGGCGGATGAGCGAGCGAGCAAGCGCGTGCGCGCAGGGGAGGGGGGCGTGAGGGGTAGTGGAGTGGGGCTCGGTCGAGCCCCTGCGCTGCTCCCGTGAACAGCCCCGTGCTCCTCGCCGCCGGCCCGAGTGGGGGGAAGCCGAATCAGTGGCTCCGCCCTCAGTGTCAGAGCTGGTCGGGGAGGAGGAGAGGGAAAAGCAAAACAAACCCTCTTGTGTTGAAGTTACTTCGCAGTTACTCATCACGCCGACAAGCCCGCCGCGGAGATGAGAACGCAGAGCTATCTGGAAGGGCAGGACAGACATCCGCCCGGGAGATTTGTCCTCCTGCTGATGAATAAGCGGAGATAGGTACCTTCAGGAGAAGGCTGCAGAGGGGAGAGCATGCCCTCCGGCGGCGGGAGCACGGCGGGGCAGCGCGGGCAGCTGCGCGGGCAGCAGCGCGAGGCGCAGCGCGGGCAGCTGCGCGGGCAGCAGCGCGAGGCGCAGCGCGGGCAGCTGCGCGGGCAGCTGCGCGGGCAGCAGCGCGAGGCGCAGCGCGGGCAGCTGCGCGGGCAGCAGCGCGAGGCGCAGCGCGGGCAGCTGCGCGGGCAGCAGCGCGAGGCGCAGCGCGGGCAGCTGCGCGGGCAGCAGCGCGAGGCGCAGCGCGGGCAGCTGCGCGGGCAGCAGCGCGAGGCGCAGCGCGGGCAGCAGCGCGAGGCGCAGCGCGGGCAGCTGCGCGGGCAGCAGCGCGGGCAGCTGCGCGGGCAGCAGCGCGAGGCGCAGCGCGGGCACCAGCGCGAGGCGCAGCGCGGGCAGCAGCGCGAGGCGCAGCGCGGGCAGTGTGAGCACTGCTCAGGGGGCTGCGCGGACGGGGGGAGCGGGCGGCGCGAGCAGTGCGGAGGGCAGAGCTGGCGGCGTGGGAGCTCGGGGGGTACCGGCTGGACTGTTGCGCGGCCCGCGGGGCTCCACTGCGGAACCCCCTTGCCCCAATGACGAGTAGTGCATTGCCCGGGGCTTGCCATTGTCCAGGCAGTGTTCTCACGGGCAAATACACCAGATGTGTACTTGCCCAGTGAGGTGACAGCTCTGCCTCATCTGCAGGCCTGTGTGTTGCTAATAATCCCTGCCCTGTAATTTAACAGACTTGAAATTCATGGCTATTAGCTGTGTCCTCCCATCCGGAGAACTTGTTTAGCTTTTGGCCTTGGGTGAAGCTGCTGATGCCTTAGCTGCAAGGTCTGTGGAATAAGTCAAGGTGGTGGGTATCTCCTGGGCCATCTGCCCAGCAGTGGTGGTTGCCCACACTTCCCCACAACTGGCAATTACAGAAAGGGTACTAGAGCAGGGCAGGTGGCTGCAGCCCTGTGCCTCTGCCTGCTTCGTGGTTTCCGATGCCCTGCTTGCACTGAAGCTCCCAAGCATTGCTGATGCTGGAACATTCCTAATTGTAGGTGCACTGCTGGAAAGTCCAAAGTCATTATAGGCAAAATTAACAGGATCACGGTGTGAGTAAAAGGTGCACAAGGCCAGGTAAGAATGGTGTGGCTAATGACATTCACTATATGCCAGAAGGCAGGCTGCCTCTGACTCAGGTACTCAGAGCTGCCAGATTTGTGTTGGGTTTTTCTAATGTTTGTAGCTAGTCCTAATGAGAGTAACGTTGCTCCGGGAAAGCTTAAAAGCTTATGTTGTTCTGTTACAGAAACTGCTTGCAGTAGCAGAGCTCTGGCACTTATGGTCCTAGTAGAGAAAAAGCTTAGGAGATCTTCATTATCATAATAAAAAACCTGAGAAGGTTTTTCTGTCAGAATGGTAAAAATGCTTGGTACTAACTTACACTAGGATATACATCATCCTGTCTGCTGATAATGGCTGCCCTTTTGATGGCAGTTGCAGTAGTATTGGTGATTGTGCTCTGCTCTGTTTGTACAGTCCCTCGCACAAAGGCATTCCTTTCTGTGACTAATCTTCCTAGGAATTATAGTGATGCAAGTAATAAATAATTAGTATATTTCACTATGCTAGCTCTGAGAAACTCAGTTATGTTTGGGGGCTGGTTGTCTCAATGCTGTAGATGACCTCCTTAAGCTTTCATTTGCTGTGCTTGCTCATGTTATTTCATCAAGGCATTCTGCTGATGTTTGAGAACTAGAAACTCATGAGACTGTGTCCCTTTTCTCATTTTCCTGGCTGACCACCTGGGCCTATGAAAAATGTGGTGTTATCAAAGTACTGCAATTGGAATGAAGACCCCTGTGGTAGTCCAAGAGTACAAATGTCAAGAAATGGATACAAATGATCAAAACAGTGGATGCTAATATGAGGTATTTATTATTCTCAGTGCATAACTTCTAAGATGGTGGCCGCAGTGGAGGGTGGAGAAGAGATTCTCTGTAAATTGAGTGGAAGGCTTATTTTGTAATTTCAGTTTTGGAAGCCATTTTGTCTTCCTTTGTTGCAGCTACGGCTCTTAATGTACTTATTATTCCAAGCCTAATATGAAGCTCTAAGTTACAGTTGGGTTTTTGTTAGTGTATTTGTTTTTTACCCTAGTTAAATCTCTGTGTGGTTTTTCATTCCAAGAAGAATTTATTACCATGCTTTGGTCTGTGAGCCAGGTAACTTTGCAAAAACTGTAATACCACCACTTCCTAATATGTGTGTGTTTTCTAGAAAATGAGACATTTAATTGGTGGCTTACAACTCTGTTAAAGTGTGTCCTTGTTACAAGCAGTTGTGAGACACAAAAATCTCAGGAGCCTGCAAGGCCCCATATCTGTAGACATTGAGTGGTCAGTGAGGCTAAGATGAGGCATCCCTATAGGTTTCAGTGGCTGCCCTTTCCCTGTGTCCATCCCAGTCCTTGTGTCCACCCTGATTGACTCATCAGGGGTGTGATGTCAGGGGATGCAGTGACTTCTGAGTATTTTACCATAGTACCACTGACAGGTGATGCTCCAAATAGCATGGCCATGTGAGGAGGGAGGAGGTACTTGTAGGGGAGAGCAGTGCTTAAAGGGGAAGTAGCGTTGTGTAGCTCAGCCCTGGTAGAAAGTGTTTTCCTGGACTTTTGCGGAGAAGTTTGTGGAACGGAATGTGGAGAGAGGCTTGGCTCTCCCTGCTTTTGGTGGATATGAGGGAAGACACTCGAGTTTTGTGCCAAGGGAGGGGATTACAGTTCATGTCTCCTTGGTGTCGTGTATGGTAGCTGTTATAAAGGTGAGGTGTCTCCAGTGGAAAAATAGAAAGGTGAGACTGTTCGGTGCATTGTCTTTCAGTCTTCTCCTTTGGTTTGGTATAGTGCTTGCTACCCTAGGCGCAAAGTGCTGGTGTCTGATGGTAACTTTTGTGAAAATGCCTCCTGAGTTAGATTTATTACACTTCCTTAAACCGATCTCTGCAGCAGAGTAATTCAGCTCTTATTGAACTTAAAATGTACCCTACCTCTTACTTCAGGGGGTGAAGCAGTAAGGCAACTCTCATTATTTTTCAAAACTGCACACTGTAAGTAGACTGCATGGCATACTGTACTTCAGGCACAGATCTGTGAATGCTTTTGTTTTGCTTTCTGAAGAATTTGTGTTGGGATTTTCCAGGGCTTCAGCCCGAATTTAAATTTTACTACATGTCTTTCTAAAAGTGAATTTATGAATCACTGCTATGGATTTTGAATAATTTTGTTGTCATGTTCATATTGATAGATGCACAGTCATACAGCTTTGAGTAATGTCAGCATAAAAAAGAGAGACTTTAGAAGCAGTGGACATAATTGTATTTCCATTAACATCCATGGGAGCATAAAAAGGTCACTACAATATGGCATGGATAGGCAGAAATATTTAATGAAAATAATCAAAAGCGACAATTGCTTGTGTTCCCTTGGTAGAACAAAAGAATTTGTCAGCACAGCTATTCAGTCTCAGGATACTATTATTTTCTGCGGGGCTTTTTTGTGTTTTAGCTTAGTACATTAAGCTTCAAACCTATTCAGGACTTCTAAGCTTATTTTTAAATAAGCTGTAGTATTTGATACTGTACTGCTACAATTCCCAAGGTAATTTCAGTTGGAAATTTATTGTGTCTTTCTACTGTTACAGGTAGGTGCAATTGGGACCTATTTATGGATCTGATGTGAAAGTCAGTTAGACATTTAGAATGTATTAATGTTGACATTTTTTCAGATATATGCACTTTAATGCACATCAAAATTTGTTGTTTTGCTTTGAATCGGTTTAGCCACTGTGGCTTTGATATGAGAAGGTCCTGACATCATAACGGGAGTTGACGCTAAAATAATCTAATTAATGAAAAGCCACTCATTATTAAATCAGTAATATTAAAGATAAAACAAAAAATAAACAAAATGGGGAAAGTTAATGCTCCCTGAGGTGCGTTAGTATTTTAAAGAAAGGAAATGCTAATTTGTATGTTGATGTACTGTTACACATTTTCATGGTGAAATTAGGGAGAACACCACAGGAAGAAAACAGAAATTACTCAATTTCCTTCAGCTTTAAGAAAAAAGTTTGTTTTGCTTCTACTTCTAGGTCATTCAGTTCAAAATATGTCTTACTAGCATAAGTAAAGAAATTACAAGCCCAGAAGCCTTTCTAAAATGTAAAAAGGCCAGCAGTAGCCAATGTAAAATTAAGACAACAATAGCATAGAACACCATTCCTCAAAGTGGGATACAATATTACTGGAGACGAATAGCAAAGGAGACCAGCCTGCTAACAACCCAAGTTGTATATTTACCTGGGTTTTACAGGGACTGCAGGTCTGTGTTAAGATGTGTAGAAATATTCTCCTGCTGATTAAAGGTGCTTTTCCTAGAGTAAAACTGATTAATTTGTCATGCATAATCTTTTCCTGATTTTATTCATACATTTTAAAATATAGAATTACATGAGAATTATTTTCATTTGTAACCAGTTTAATAGTGACAGGGTGTGTAGCCTTGCCAGCAAAACAACTGCTTTTGTTTGTATGTCCTTTTCTAGAATCTAGTCACTTGTGTGACTAGAAAGGTACATTCTGCTTTTAAAACAAACCCTGAGAATTTAGGAACATTCAGGTCTCTCTGTGCATGGTTAAACTGCAGAGATTGATTTATGCTTCAGACAGGCATGAAAATACATAATACTGCTTTTAATTGCTGTGCTTTACAATTTTGATTTCCACAATATAAAAATGTAATAATGAAAAATAATATGCAGAATAAATATGACCATTTAAGTGTGGTGAGGGCATATGTCTCTTATTACTGTTAGCAGGGATTTTGCTCTTGCTTTTGAAGATAATATGCTTAGGCCTTCCATTATGAGTTTTAACTGGAGTGTGTTACTATCTATGAATATATATGTCTATAAAGACATTTAGATGGCTCTTGTTCTAATATGGAAGTGCCCTATGAATGCAGTTTTGCAAATAAACAGGGATGTCTTTGTTGGGGTTTTTTTTGACAGTTCATAGATGGAGAGAATTAAGGCATTGCAGAATCATAGTAAGCAAGGGGTTAAGTATGAAGATTTTACATGAAATTCAATCAGGAATATACTGGTTATAATCGTACTGGTTTCAGCATTAAAAATTTCATGTGCTGAAGGTAAAAGTTACAGTTGCCAAGTGTTTTGCTGCAGCAGCAAGATACTTAAATCTTAATGTATGCATGAATAAGAACCATAATTTGAGCTGTACTTCAGTTTTACTCCTGCAAACTTAATTTGTTTGTAGGAATAAGTTAATTAAGCACCGAGTCTATGGTCGAACAAACTACTTAAACGTGTGCTTAATGTTAAACACATGAACCTAGTGATGAAAGTTAGGCATGTACTGTTCAGCTAAGCTAGGGGTGAAATTACCCCATCTATGTAATACCTTACCCCAGTGATTTACACTGACAAGGGCAGCTTTTGCCCACTTTTTTTTTTTTTTTTTTTAAATGTTAGGAAATGTTTAGATGCAGTTGAATTGGGGTAGGTTGTGGCTGAGATGATCTCCCAAACCCCTTACTGGTCTCGTCTTCTAAGATTTAAATGACAGGAAAATGTAAGTGACAGAGACTCAGAGTTTAGAAATTATTGGTATAGTTTGAAAAATGTCCTTGAGAATGTTTGATTAATTTATGACATATCTGTAGGCTTACAGTACGCATCTACTTTTAAAGTGGTTGTAGTTATGTTTATGAATACTTCTGTGCTGTTCTTTTTTTACAATACGTTTCTATTGTGAAATGCCACCGAATTTGAAGGACCATAGGGGCATTTCTGTGGCTTGCTGTTCTCCTGTAATTATTATCTTTTTCCTATGTACTTCCTTTAGAATGTGAATTGTTATCTCTTTGCTATTTTGTCTATACCCTTTCAGAATGTAAACTGGTATCTCTTTTCTGTTTTGTCTGTATCAGCATAGTGCTGACCTGTGTGTGATTTTTTCAGTGCTGTTCTAATCAACAGACTGAGGAGATGGTAGAAAAAAGGGGCAATAGCTGTGTTCATCCTAATGGCACTCTCTACCAGAGGGTCCTTTCACTCCGGGTTGCCTTGATCACTTAATTTCATGGCTGGTTTAGCTGATATGAAGGCAGCTGAACTTACTGGAAACTTCAGCTTTCAAAGAGGCAGGTATTCTCCACATTAGAGCACTACATCATTGCTTGGCTTTGCCTTTTCTGACAGATCATGTGGTGCTTGCACTTTGTTTCTTATAATCAGTAGTGTTACAGAAGTTGTCATGTGCAGTCCTCTTTGATGTATTATCTAATAAAACAAGTTTTTTTTATTTATGTATATTTTTAAACAGGCATAATACACAATGGCTTACTTACTGACTTTGGATTGATACCAGTCATTGCTGTGGGTCTGTAAAAACACACTTTGATTACATTAACTTCTTTAAAATTAATGGAAGACATGCAGTATGAGCCACTGGACAACAGGAATTCCTTGTGGGCCTAGGATGATCAGTGGACAGGATATCCCACTGATCAGAGTTCATGCAGGAACACCCTGCCTATCCTCAAATAGCAGCAACCTCAAGCACAAAGGTTGGAAACTTGTCTGTCAGCCTATACTTAGAGATGGCCCTGGGTGGAAGGATAGCTCCTCAGAGCAAACTACTATTTAGCTTCCTGCTCTACCTCCCAGCAAACAAGTTGTTTAGAATGGGAAGCCCTTTCTACAAGTCCCAGAGCCCCCAGAACTGGAAGTTCCCCAATCTTTAAAGCTAAACCAGCAAGAATTTGGAGATGCCTTCTCCCCCTTCACAGGTGAAAATAAGACTTTTTTTCTATTGCTATTAGTAATAGCATTTCTTCTCCAGTATCACCTACCCAGAGGGTACTGGTGATGATAGATGGAATTCAGTCTCTTCTTTAGCACTGTTACTACCAAGGAAGAGATACTGGAACACATCTTTTTGATATTATTTCCCACAAAAGTAATCCATCATTTTTTTATTGCCTGGGGCTTTGTGTTAAGCAGCAGTTGCTCAGAATTCCTGAGTTGTCCTAAGATTGTTTAAAAGCAGTGTACTTTGCTTTACTAACCAAACTTTGACTCAACAAATCCAGCTAGTCATTTTATGTTCCGTGGCACCCAAATTTTGTGTGTGCCATGGGAAATACTCCTTCTTGGATGCATGAGCACAGCTTTCCACCAGTGACTAACAGCTGCTTACTGATGAAAGTAGCATGCTTTTCAGAATGCTAAGGCTGTACAAGCTCTAAAGCACTTTGGAGCATGTCTCAATCATTTGCAATCCATTTTTTGGAACCACTATTTATGGTGTAGAAGATAATGATGCATAGCCCTCTCAAAATTTGAAGGCTGACACTCTGTAAGTGCTTGTGCATCAGAGATTGACCTGTCTGTGAGAAAGTACTTGACTGTCTGCTTTTGGGGCTTTGAAGTCAAACCAGAACTTTTAAGTTTTCAGTACTTATTGACTCTGATCATGCTAGAGAAGGGGATACTCTTTTGGATGAGTTTTGGTATCATACTGTCAAAACTGAATGTCTGTAGACATGAGAATTTAATGTATGGAAAAGAATGGAATGATTTAAAATACCAAGAAAAGCTGGGGTTGATATCTAAGTGAAAATGCAAAAAAGAAGAGTTTTCGCATTTTATTCCAAGTGTGTTGCTTCTCTCCATTTTCTGTTTTTCCTTCACTATTTGCCTTTGAAAATTTAGGAGGTCCATCATCTTCAGCTGAAGGTGTGCAAGCTTGAAACCAGTATCACTTCAGAAGTCAAAAGTTAACTGCATGCTTGAGTGCTCTGCTGAGTCAGACCAGTGGTAATGCATATACATACTCATGGGGTGATCTCTGAGATCCTGTCTGGTGCTTACTTTGGTGGAGGTTATAATTCATAGCTTTGAGCTTCTGCTACAGTGAAGAGTGGTGGACTCAATATGTAACGAGCTCTTTGAAGATTGCCAAGCTGTATAAAGCACAGCATATATGTAAACTAAGACTGTAAACCTTACAAAAGTATTCATGTAGCTTATACTTCTGCAGCCCTTTCATATTTTGTCTTTTTCTAGTGGTGGGTAAATGAAGGGAAAAGCCTTTTGAGAGGTACTTATTTTAGTTAAAAATTCATGTCAAGAAGACAATAGTTTTACAGATTTCTCAGGGTATGTGACAGAAGTTTGCACTCTTCAAAGTTGGGCTTTTTTGGTTTTTGTTTTGCTTTTTTTACATGAGATAGCTAAAGCAATATACACAACAAAATGACTTGGTGGCTTTGGAATAAAGCTCTGCTTTCAGTAATGGATAGAATAGTTTAAAAAGAACAGGCTTCAGTTTGGGAAGGAGGAAAACAGAATGTGTTGGGGGGCAATCCAGCTGTGTGCCTTGTTTTTTGCAGAGTTGGTTTTTTTGGCAGGAGATGATGCTGAGTGCATAAAAAGCTAACAGTAATGATCTATAGTAACAACAACGTGCAGAGAGCCTGCTTTGCATGAAAACTCTTTACCTTATTTGATGTTACAAAGCTTTGAAGTGGGATGGTTTTTAGAAAGGATCCCACCTAATTTGCAGTAAGAGGAACTGCTAAGCTTCTGTGAATGATGAGAACCTGAACCACAATGCGTTGTGCTACTGTAAGGAGAAAAGAAACACCAGTGTACTGGTGCACACCTCTAACTTCAGTTACTTCACCTCCTGTGTGGTACTGATGGTATGATATGCTTTCTAGTACTACGTTGTGCATATGAAAAAGAAAATAGTGTGATAGTGAATTTTTTTCAACACAGATTTTTCACCTTTGCTAAGAGCACTGATATTAGGTATTTTTACATGGAAACTAGGTGCAAAATCAGATGTAACATTACATGTATTTGGCACTGAAAATAAGCAGTCTCTTATTTTGTTTGGTATTGGTATTTATTTGGTTTTTTGTGGCTAGTCACTTTCATACCTTTTAGATTGACTCATGCTTAAAAGGAGATCTTTACTGACAGTATGTGCTGAGGTAAAAGTGAGCTAGAGACACATCAGGCAGGACAAGGCAGAAGGGGGAAAAGGGTGAGAACAGTAAAGGAAGAGAGGACTATGACCTGGCTAGCACTGGTCTCCAGCTTCTCTCATCAATGCAAGTATTTTGGCAAAAGTCTTGTAGAGAAAAAAAATATAATTTTTAATAATGAAGCTTTCTACTGAATGTTCTATTGAGACAGTAGTTTTTGTAAAAGTGTTTGTTTCAAATACTTTAGAGCTGTTATCTAAATGTAGTGATGTCCAAAAGTTACATATTCAAGGATTTGTTACCAGCATATCTGCACTTTTTACACATCTGAATAGTGTTTTGTTTTCTAGAAAACCCTAGCAGCTGTTCTGATTGCTTGTCTTACTCCTCTGTGCAGACAGTGGACTTGTGAGTTTGAGTCAGACTATCCTCAGCCATGTCTTGGGTGTTCTCACCTCTCTTGTAGTAATAAAAGTCCCAAATCTTTCTGAAAACAACACACATTTCCTGAAAGGACCAATATGTTGAGCACCTATACTGACTTCTGGCAGTGAAGGTATTGTTTTGAAGTCCATCAAGGAGTATCAGAGATAAACATATCCTGGCTGGTGTATGTAGTTGCAGAAGATGCCTGTGAGTGTAGCTGGGGAGGACACCTGTTACTTTTCCTTAGCATTATTTGTAAGGAATCCTCTGACGGCATGTTGCACAGAGGAGTTGGATCTCTGGTCTGAATCACTGTGATTATACTTAACATGGTTACGTCAGTTGATTCAAACTTCAGGAGTGGATTTTCTTGTCCTGTAAGACAATGTATTGCAGTCTTAAAGCAGCTTGAATTTGGCTTGGAGAATTTCCACTGTAACCAAAATTACATGCAGAGGTGCTGTTGATGGAAGGGGTGTGACTGCTGCACCTCTAACCACCATGCTGATAACCTGGTGGAGAGGTCCAACATAGAATCATAGAATCACAGAATGGTTTGGATTTCAAAGGACCTTAAAGTTCCAACCCCTCTACCATGGGCAATGACACCCTTCACTAGACCAGGTTCACCCTCAAAGCCTCATCCAACCTGGCCTTGAATACTGCCAGGGACAGGACATCCACAGCTTCTTTGGGCAACCTGTTCCAGTGCCTCACCACCCTCATAGTAAAGAATTTCTTCCTGATATCTTACTTAAATTTACCCTCTTTCAGCCTAAAGCCATTACCAGTTGTCCTATCATTACACTCCATGATAAGCAGTCCCTCTCCATCTAAACCCACTTTAGGTACTGGAACGCTGCAGTAAGTTCTGGGGCAATAAGGCTCTCCAGAGCCTCCTCTTCTCAGTCTTGCAAGCTGTCCTCATAGGAGGGGTGCTCCAGCCCTCTTGTCATCTTTGTGGCCCTCCTCTGGACTCACTCCAACAACTCTATATCTTTCTTGTTCTAGAGACCCCTGCATGGACATGGGAGAGGCAGCCAATCAGCCTGGTTTTTGGTCTTCCATATTGTGATTGTGGGAGCAGCTGTTAGTCATGAGAGCCACAGCCATCTCCTTGCATCCCCCATCCATGGGGAATTCAAGTCTTGGAAACTAGTCTGGTATTTTGTTCACTAAAACCAGTGTAGTAAACATGTGGATATGGGACTATGGCTGTTATAGCTGTGAAGAGTTAATATGAAAATACCTGAGATGGGACTTGAAGAAGCAAATGCAGACATTTGTTAGTAGGAAATGCCGGAAACGCGCAGATAGGCATGGATCTCTTTTGTTCTCCTTTTCAAGGCCATTGAAAAAAAGACAGCTGTCATCTTCCATGTCTGTGGTTCCACAGTGTTAAGTTTTCCCTTGACATGAAAAATCATTGTGCTTTTTATTTCCTGTTTTCTTGCAATGTGACTAATTTTTTTTTTTCTGTCAATAGTAAAATAAGTCAATTAACTAATATTCCCATATAAGCTGATGTTTCCTGTTGGAGATCATTAAGACTCTTCCTTATCCATTAAATAGTTTATTTTTTTTCTTTTTTAAAAAAAAATATTTTCCCCAGAGGTTCTGGAAGGAGCAGCAGCTCCAGTGCTGCTAAGCTGTGTGAGAACTGTGAACTTGGTCAGGGGGGATCATTTGTTTCCAGTTGCCAAGAAAGCCTTGTTTTGCTTTTGAACAATAAGCACACAGGTCTGTGAGGAGTGTTCCAAGCAGAAGTGTTAATCAGTAAGCAGCTTGAGCCACACTTGAAATCTCTTTAACATACTTACTCAGCTCTCTAGTGCTGTTGTTTTTACGTGTCAGCTGGCACAGTCTGAAAAAAGGTGTTCATCAGTATTCTGTGCAGTTCCTTATGCAGAAAGCTTGACTTCAGACTTCTTTTCAAGTTGGTTTCTATAATCAGTTGTCAGCATTTTCAAAGTCCGGTTATTGATGACATTTACGTACAGCAAAGTGTTTAAATGATAATGATCTAACTGTTACCCAGCATGACACATTTTCTAGCTCTGCTTATGCTTCAGTGACTTTTGGGCTTGAAAGACAACACGGTATCCATCAAAACAAGGAAATGATTGCTTGTAGCTCTGGTAGCCATTGGGGAAATCCATTCTGAAGACAGTAGGGATGGGTCTTGATGGATTCTTTTTGTCTTGTTTAGAACTTTCCAAAAGGGCACAGCTGAGACTACAAGACTCCCCAAGATTAATTCTGTGATTAATTTTAGGACCTGGATGACCATGAAGGCTGGTCAGTTTTACAAAAGTTCACTGTGGTTCATGGTATGCCAGTCATAGAATGTACAAGATATTTATTTTTATATAAAAGGTGGTGCACAGATTACCATTGCAAGACATTCCTTCAGAGTGCTTATTTAAGGTTAATTTTTTTTCCGGTCTCATGTTTCAGGCATGGCTCAGCTTCTGACCATGGATGATGTTCAGGCAACTCTTGAACACAAATGATGAAAGGCTGTGATTTACACTGACTTAGACTCTGTACTTTTAGAGTATTTACCTTAAGCATTGAGAATTTTGTTTAAGAACAAAATGTTTAAGGAAATAAAACCAGCTCTGGTGGAACCAAAACACATGTTGGACCATGTGTTGTAGGGGCCCCAGGCAACTTGCAAACTTTCTCTAGAGTGTTAGGCTTAATGCCAAAAAGGATCTACCTTATACAGGAGCTGCAGAATCCCACAAGAGTATTAGGCATGTTGCTAACACTTAACCTATTCTGTGTTAGGAGTGTAATTTAACTTCTTTCATATGCTGCCTTATACCTTTATCCTTAGCTTTGTTGGCCCGGACAGTGAGCTATCCAAAATACAGCAGGGTAGATTTAGGTAAGTCTCATATTTTATAATTTTTCTTAGATGAAATAGTTTTCTTTAAGATTAGGACAAACTGGTTGAAGGTGGTATGTATAAATAGCTTTAACATTTGTTTTCACCACAATGAAAGCTTGCAGTTGTCAGTAGCATCCAAGGACTACCTTCTGCTGGAAGGCTGCAAAGAAAGCATGGCAAATGGAATGGGGAAGTTACACAAACCTTACAACCATATGAGCAAGCTTCCAGTGGAGTTCTCTGTATGCTTTTCAGTATGCTCCTCTGCAAAATTCCCAAAGGATAAAATGAAGTCAGATGTACCTTCCTGAGAGGGTGGCATTTCTGGAATGCAGCATTTCTTCTTTCTCTCTGCTGTCGCTGATTCAAGGATGCTTATGCATTTGCACATTTGTCATCCTCAAAAAGGCTAATTAATTTTGTATCGTTCATGTTCGCAGAGAGGAAAATTTAATGCCTCAGGTCAAACCAACATAATAAAGCAAACTGAAACAGGCCAGACTGTGATACTTCCTCGTTAATTTGTTGGAGAATCTTCATGATTTTTCAGTTTTGTTTTATCACCAGGAGGTGGCACTAACAAAATCTGATGCATGTGTCAGCCACCTTTTAATAGGGGAAATTTGCAATAAAAATCCACTTGAAATGTGAAAGTTCTGGAACTTTTATATCTGAAGATTCTCTCCAAGTGAAGTAAGATGTGAGTATTTTCGGTGTGAATACGACTATTTCACTTAAATTTGTCATGCCTCTATTCTTTTCACTGGTTTGGTTAAGTTACTTTATACTTGAAATAGTGGAGCATGTCCTTCACTGCTAGTTGCAAGAATGTAGATCATCTTTTCAGCAGCAGACTTGAGATACCAGCTCAGTATGTGCTGGGTGCAGCAGACGGGGCACTAGGTAATGAAGGCAGAGATGCAGGCATAAAAGCATGGCTCACAGTGTTGCTGTCAAAACTCAGTATTCGCATCAGGGTGGCAGAATTTTATTTTGGTCTCTGCTGCAGTAATTTCTGCTGTAGCTTCTTAAACTGTCGTGTCTCGTTTTAGCTCAGTGTGCCCCCTGCTCTCACTTTCCCCATTTGCCTCTCTTCTCTGTTTGGATTCATGGTAATGGTTTTATTTTAATGTTTGCTCAGTGACAGACACATCTCCTACTGTGTAATGCCTATTCCAGGCATTACTGCAGTGCAAATCACAATGACGGTGATGAAAATACAATACATTGTGATGGGTGTGATGTTAGTGTTTATAATGAATAAGTAAATGGGGAAATTATTCTCTCTTGAATAAACAAAAGATTTAAAATGCTGTATTAACTGTAAGAACAAATAAACTGCCAGGAAATGTTTATTGTAGTCTTTTAAACTGTATTAATGTGAACTGCAACAGCCAAGTTTGGGGTTTTTTTCTCTTTTTTTTTTTATCTCCCATGGTAAACTTGTTATGTAAACAGAATTATGGCAAAACAGTCATTATTGACTGCTGTGATTTTACCCGTGAAACTTCTTACACAGCAAAGTAGTATGACTTAGTTATTTCAGCAGAGAAACAGAATCACAGAATATGCTGAGGTGGAAGCGACCCATATATGCCTGAGGATTGGAGGATAGCCAATATCACTCCAGTCTTTAAAAAGGGCAAGAAGGAGGATCCTAGCAACTATAGGCCAGTCAGCTTCACTTCTGTCCATGGAAAGGTGATGGAACAGCTTGTTCTGGATGCCATCACCAAGCAACTGGAAGAGAAGAAGGTAATGAGGAGTAGCCAGCATGGATTCACCAAGGGGAGATCGAGCTCAATCAATCTCATAGCCTTGTATGATCTCATGACCAGCTGGGTAGATGGAGGGAGAGCAGTGGATGTCATCTACCTTGACTTCAGCAAGGCTTTCAATACTGTCTCCCATGACACCCTGATAGCAAAGCTGAGAAAGCATGGGATAGATGAGTGGGCAGTGAGGTGGGTTGAGAATTGGCTGTTGGACCGAGCCCAGAGGGTTGTGATTCGAGGAGCAGAGTCTGACTGGAGGCCTGTGACTAACGGTGTTCCCCAGGGCTCAGTGTTGGGTCCAGTCCTGTTTAATATCTTCATTGACGACCTTGATGAGGGAATAGCATCCACCCTCAGCACATACGCCGATGATACAAAGCTGGGAGGGGTGGCTGACACGCAGGAACACTGCGCTGCCATCCAGTGAGACCTGGACAGGCTGGAAAGCTGGGCAGGGAGAAACCAGATGAAATTCAACAAAAGCAAGTGTAAAGTCTTGCACCTGGGGAGGAACAACCACATGTATCAGTACAGGTTGGGGGATGATCTGCTGGAGAAGAGCTCTGTGGAGAAGGACCTGGGGGTCCTGGTTGATGATAGGTTGGCTATGAGTCAGCAGTGTGTCCTGGTGGCCAAGAGAGCCAATGGAATCCTGGGGTGCATCAGGAGGAGTGTGGCCAGCAGGTCTAAGGAGGATCCTCCCCCTCTACTCTGCCCTGGTCAGGTCCCACCTGGAGTATTGTGTCCTGTTCTGGGCTCCCTGGTGTAAAAGGACAGGGATCTCCTGGACAGAGTCCAGAGAAGGGCTACGAAGATGATCAAGGGCCTGGAACACCTATCTTATGAGGAAAAGCTGAGAGAGCTGAGGCTGTTCAGCCTGGAGAAAAGAAGACTGAGGGGGGACCTAATCAATGTTTATAAATATCTTAAGTATGGGGTGCAGGGGGAATTGGCCTTCCCCTTTTCTTTGGTCAGTGGAGACAGGACAAGGGGCAATGGCTGCAAATTGGAGCACAGGAAGTTCCGCACCAACATGCAGAAGAACTTTTTCACAGTGAGGGTGACAGAGCACTGGAATAGGCTGCCCAGGGTGGTGGTGGAGTCTCCTTCTCTGGAGATATTCAAGACTCGTCTGGATGCCTGTCTGTGTAATATGAGCTAGGGAGCCTGCTTTGGCAGGGGGGTTGGACCCGATGATCTCTCGAGGTCCCTTCCAACCCCTACAACTCTGTGATTTATAAGGATCATCTAGTCCAACTCCCGGCTCTACACAGGGCCAGCCTAGCTCTTCGGTTCTGGTGGCTCTATGTGGAATTTTGATCTCCTAAATTGTCTTTGATAGTTGATCTTGAAAAACTAGTTGACGCTTCCTGTTTGTTCTCCTAAAATAAAAATCTAGATTATTCATAAAAGGGGAATTTTTCTGATCTTAGGCGAACAGCTAAAGAAGTCTGATGTCTGCAGTTAACCATCATATTTATGGGGCTGAGTTAAATACTGAGTCTGTGAAATTCTGCAGGTGACAAGTGTGCCCTTCAGCTGTTCTGTGGCTGGTGCTTCTAGGCAGATTAAGGAAAAAGTAGGACTGTTTGGGTCTTTGGTGTCATAGAGCTACGTTTGCTGTTGTAGCTGATAAACTGTTTCTAGAAGTCATCTCCATGGTTGCCCCCTCTCCCCGAAAGGAAGAGGGTATAAAAGGACTGTACTGCACATTGGAAAAGCAGGAGGGCCTGGGCAGAAGCAGGGAATGAGCTTGAAAAAGCTCCTGAAGGAATTTTGGTGTGACAGGTTGCCCTGCAGGTGTTCACAGGGCAGTGGGATAGTGTCCAAGGGGACATCTCCATGGCACGAGTCTCCTATTGATGCTTGGAGTGGATGAACTTAAGTGACTGGTTGACCCACAGTAGCTGTCCTGGTTTTGGCAAGGACACAGTTAAATTTCTTCCCAGTAGCTGGTTGTGCTGTGTTTTGGATTAAGGATGAGGATAATGTTGGTATGTTGTGGTTCAGCCTCAGCTGGCAGTTGAGCACCATGCAGCTGCTTGCTCACCCCTCTCCTACTGGGATGGGGAGGAGAATGGGCAGAAAAATGCAAATCGTGGGGTTGGGATACTGACAGTTTACTGGGACAGCACAGGGAGAGGGAAATAACAACAGGACTTATGACAGGTTTTTCACAGATAATACAAAACACTTCATCAACCTCACGAGTCATTGAACATTCATCCTGCACTCAGACTGTCCTGGAACTGTGTGGATTTGCCCCTGCCTGCCTAGCCCCTTTTTATGAGGAGCACAGCCTCATGAGGTAGGGAAAACACCCTTGGCCAGTTCAGCTCACCTGTGCTGTTGTGAAAATTAAATCTAGCCTACCTGAAACCATGTCTTGGTAACCCACTGATATTTTTAGTTGTTGCCAAGTAGTCAGCTTCTCACACTGTCCTACTATCCAGAAGGTGAGGGGGCACCCAGGAAGCACCCAGGGGACCCAAACTGGCCAAGGGGATCTTCCATACCACATGATATCATGCTTCGTATATAACTGAGCAGCTGGGGAGCACAAGGTCTTGCAGAGCATTTTCTTTGTGTGGTGAGCAACAGTGCTGTTCATTTCTTGCATGTATTTAATTAATGTGATTGTTGTTAACTTTCTTTTCTGTTCCCTCAAGCTGTCTTTACCTCAACCCATGAGTTTCACTTTTTTTCCCCCCTTTTCCATTCTCCCCCGTCTGACTGAAGGGGGAGGGTGAAATGAATGGATGGCTGTGAGGTTGTTTTAGCTGCCATCCAGATTAAACCACAATAGTAGCTGTGTCCAATTGTGAGGAATCTTCTCTTTTCCTCACTACACTTACCCCTTGGAAGTATGTCCAAAAGAATCATGAATTAGTTGCGTGAAATGATGCCAAATCTTGCTCCAGCTTATTTAAATCAGTGGTGTACTCGGAACTTTGTATTTGGGCACCAATAAGGGATTACTTTGCACATTTATCTAACTCTTCTCTGCACAGTCAGAATTCTTTTTCAGCGCCTCTTGCTTCTTTGAGGGCAGATATTTTAATTGAGGAGGCATCTGTCTCCAGAAAAGGCTGCTTTGGCTGACTTTGCTTTAGTACAATTTATTTTTTAATGAAATGAAGCCTGACAAAAATAAAGATTTTTACTGGAGATGACTGTGAAGAAGAAAAGATACTTCAACAGTGATGAGTGGATGCCATACTTTTTTTTTAAAAAAAAAAAAAGGC
This sequence comes from Laterallus jamaicensis coturniculus, assembly GCA_022605575.1. NCBI lineage: Eukaryota > Metazoa > Chordata > Aves > Gruiformes > Rallidae > Laterallus > Laterallus jamaicensis. The sequence goes on from JAKCOX010000055.1 coordinate 1,658,422, forward strand.
ATTGTGGGGGCTTGAGTATTGCTATCTGCTCTGCATCTCTTCTGCAGGGAAATAATCTCCATAAAACTAAAAATCTGTCTCTCACTAAGGAAGCTGTTTTTGGGTCTTCAACAGAGCAATGGGATAATGTACTTTCCCTGCAATCTCATGGAACAGGTACTATTTCCACTGCAGGAAAATTCAAGCTCTTCTGGTTTTACAGAAAAAAATTGGGTGATCCCTACATTGTGCTTAGTGAAAATGACTACTGAATCATAGAATCATAGAATGGCATGGCCACAGGCAGGGCCACCAACCTCAGGCCTGGAGCTACACAAGGTCGCCCAAGGCCCCGTCCAACCTGGCCTTGAACACTTCCAGGGATAGGGCAGCCACCACCTCTCTAGGCAAGCTGTTCCAGCCCCTTACCAGTCTTTCTGTAAAAAACTTCCCCCTAATATCTAATCTAAACCTTCCCTCCATTAGCTTTATTCCATTCCCCCTTGTCCTGCCATTATCTGCCCTTTTAAAAAGTTGATTCCCCACCTGTTTGTATGCTCCCTTCAGGTACTGGAAGGCTGCTATGAGGTCCCCCCACAGCCTTCTCTTCTCCAGGCTGAACAAGCCCAGCTCCCTTAGCCTCCCTTCGTAGGGGAGGTGCTCCAGCCCTCTAATCATCTTTGTGGCCCTCCTCTGAACCCTCTCCAACAGTTCCACATCTTTCTTGTGTTGCGGGCCCCAGATCTGGACACAGTACTCCAGGTGGGGCATCACAAGGGCAGTGTAGAGAGGAACAATCACCTCCCTGTCCCTGCTGGCCACCCCTCTTCTGATAGAGCCCAGGATACCATTGGCCTTGCGAGCTGCAAGAGCACACTGCTGGCTCATGTTAAGCTTCTCATCTACCAGAATCCCCAAGTCCTTCTCAGCAGGGCTACTCTCAAGAAGCTTTTCTCCCAGTCTGTACCTATGTCTGGGATTCTTCTGGCCCAAGTGCAACACCTTACACATTGCCGTGTTGAACCTAATTAGGTTCACCTGGGCCCATCTCTTCAGCCTGTCAAGATCCCTCTGGATGGCTTCCTTTCCTTCTAGGTTGTCGACCACACCACTCAGCTTGGTGTCATCCGCAAACTTGCTGAGGGTGCACTCAATTCCATCATCAATGTCATTGATAAAGATGTTAAAGAGAACTGGTCCCAAGACAGACCCCTGGGGGACACCGCTTGTCACCGGCCTCCACCTGGACATAGACCCACTGACCACCGCCTTTTGGCTACGTTCTGTCAACCAGTTTCTTATCCACTGGATGGTCCACCCATCCAATCCACATCTCTCCAATTTAGAGATAAGGATGTGGTGGGGGACTGTGTCAAAGGCCTTGCACAAGTCCAGGTAGATGACATCGGTCGCCTTCCCTTTATCTACTGATGCTGTCACTCCATCATAGAATATCACCAGATTGGTAAGGCACGACCTTCCCTCAGTGAAGCCATGCTGGCTGTTGCAGATTGGAAATGGCAAATGCAGATTGGAAATGGTAAATGCCAATCTAGTGCAGAGCTATGTCTATACTGGATATTTCTGCAGAAGTGTTGAAAGTGTAGGAAAAAGTTTATATAAGATTCTAGATGTTTATTTATTTAATTCCAATTAAATGAAAAAAATTGTGTTCTTCATAGGAGACATTTTGTTGAAAATAGTATGGTAAAAATAATGTAGAAAAAAATGTTAATTTAGGTCATGAACTGCCAAAGAGAAGTCACCTGCTAAGGGATAATAGTAGCTTTGAAAGATAAGAGAACAAAAGTATATAGGATGTTTTCTTTTTTGGCTATTTTTTTGGTCTGCAAACTTTTCAAAAAACCTGCATTATTTTGAAACAGGAAAAACAAAATGTTAAAGAAATAAGAAAGTGTAGGAAACTAGCCAAGCATCTTACTTTCCAACTAGAAACATTTTTTAATATTATTTTGAATTATTGAAAGAAAAAAAATAGCATAATTTTTTTCAGACACTCATACCTAATAATTGGTTGTAGGGGATGCAATCTGAAGTCCAGATATTCCATTAAAAATAGGGAATTGCTGCTCATAATGCAGTATGAGAAGATTGAGGGTTTAATTCTTAGCAACTATTTTAATTAATTTTTCTGGTGAATATTCTAAATATTTGCAATATTTCTGCTTATTATCTATTTACTCAGTAAAATGTGCATGCATCCTAAATTTATTTGCTCATGACTAATGCAACACAAATTCAAAATTCAAGATACAAACCTACTTTATTCATACACAGAAGTGGATTTACTACTGTAGCTCTATAACTTGTAAAGTAGCAGCCATGGATTACAGTTGGTAATATAGCATCACCAGTCGTATAAGAGGAAAAAATACTATAACCTTTTTTCTGTTCATTGTAATTTCTTCAATTATAAGAACCTTAATGCTTCTCTGTTGGTCTGGTTTAGTGTTTTGGAGTCTTTTTGAAGGGGAATGGGCTTTGTTTTGCATCTTCAGCATGCAGTACTTGTCAGAAGTACGTAAAACCAAACTTTTTTTAACAAAGTTTTGCAAAAGGTAGAATGGAGTGTGGATTTCAGTAGTAGTGATATACAACTAGAGATGCTGTAAAAGGTGCAGATTTATACCCTATTCACATTAACTTCAGGGAATTACAATTCCTGAATATTAGGGAATTGAATCCCTGCAATTTAATGAAAATCACAGCTGAATACTAAAGAAACACATTGTATGCAGGAGAATATATGAATGCTTGAATATGAGACAAGTTTGAAAAATTACCTAAGCAGCTTTTAAAACCATGTTCTGTTTGTAAAAGTTATTTACTTACTTGGGAATTTAACTTCACAGAAAGTCAATAGGATGAAGTCCTCAAATATTGCCTATTTGTTTTTGAGCATTTTATTCTTACCTATATAGCACATTCTCGCTATAAAAACTAATGTGAAGATGAGTATTGCTTGATTTTTTTTTTTTTTAGCGTTAAAGGAGGAGAGATACACAGTTGTGATGACCAGCCTCTTATAAATATTTCAGTTTCCATCAGGATATTTATGTGTGTTTCCACCATTTAACAAAGGTGCTCCAGCTCAGCAGAGCACACAGACACTTGCCTTTTTCACGCTTTGTCCATGAACACTTCTTTCCACCCCTTGGGGCGGCCCTTGCAGACATGTGCACACACCATTGCATTGGTATGCCAGTGTGGTTTCCTGTGTCTTTGCATCAGACCTTACTCAGTAACCAACTTTGGATGCCAAACCCTGCCAGCACAGCAGCCTCCTCTTCACAAAGTAATGGCTGTGGTTAAGATGTCATTCTCCTTAAATCAGTTTTGGCAAGGATGACAGCTAAGGGCGGGAGCTGGATTGTCTTTAGAGAGCCTGAGCCATTCAAGTGACCTTAATCCTCCCTCGTATTACCCTGACTTTGTGGAAGGTAGATGGACTCACTTTAATAAGACAATGAGTTTTTTCTTTGGTCTTTTCCTTTTGGTCACAACTGCAAAAGACCTGGGAAATTCTGATTAATTAACATGCCTTGGGCTAATGAAGAATAAAATTAAAATTAAAATGTTCGAAGCTTGGAGAGGAGTGGAAGCATGCAGTGACAATACAGATTTTAAATACTTGTGGATGTTTGTATAGTTTTCCCAGGGTTTGCCTCCTGTTGGCTTGAAGAGGTAAAAGTGGAAAGACAAGCAGAAGGTTCTGTTTGGACCATGATGTGGTAACATTTCAGCGTTTAGGAAATCTAAATAGCCTGATGCTGATGATTGCCTTCTCTAAAAATCATTTTAAATATTGAGAATTGCTGTAATTTTGTTACAGCAATGCACCTTACTGACCATGGTTTTCATAGAATAAGATTGTATATGAAGATAGTAGTAGAAATTTCCAGAGAAGCTGTGGCAGTCATGGAAGTGGACTTGTAAGGTGTAATTTCTCAATCTGGAAAATGTTCTAAACTGTTCTGAGGTAATTTTATGTTGTGAATTGAGAAAATTTGTACTCCATGTAAGTAAGTAAACCTTTATAGTAGAAAAAAATGTTCTTTTACCCACCCAAGTTTCTTGTTATGAGTTGCACTTGGCTTTTTGGCCTCTGTGTCTTGCAAACTATTAGTTTCATTGATCTCTATGCTTTCTTAATGACATAACTTTCTGACTTTCTGAACTTAAGGACGTTTGAGAAAACGTCCAAGGTATGTTTGAGCAGATTTTTGTGAATGTGAAATGATCAGACATCAGTGCAGGATCTTTTTCTATTGATGAAAACAACATGTGTCAAAAACGTTTTCTTTTGCCTGATAAAGTACTTTTGTTTCAGGAGAAAAAATATCTTTCCATTGTGTTGTGGAATGAGATCTGCATAATGCTTTGAGATACTGCTACTGCAACAATTTAGACTTTGATAGTGTCCGATAGACATGCTTGAAATGAATATATCAGCTTAACAAGATTACTACTTAAAAAGACAATTGTATTTTTATTGAGACGTTTTTGAAGTAATAAGATATATTGATATTTAATGAAGCATGAAACTTCTAAATAAACCATGAAAGCAGTAATTAAACTAATTAACTGAGTATAAAGCCTCTTAGAATACATACATTATGCGGGCTGTATGTTTGTTTTTTCTGCTTGGTTAAACTGACAGCTAGGATAGCATTCTTGTACTTTCTTTTAGGAGAAACAATATTAAGTAGTATCTTGGTTTTAATGCAAGGAAAAAAAAATGTTTCTTTGTACTGCTCAGAAACTTGGGCAATGCAGTTTTCAAAATTGCCCTTATTATTTATGAACAATGGACTTTATCCGGGAAACAAAAACGTACTGAACGTGATTGCAAGTTACTGCAAGAGCCAGTTTCTGCAGTTCTTTGTAAGCTTACATTTCCCACCCATTCTTGGTATAGCTATTTAACAGGTTGACATTTATTCTTCTTTTTAGCTGTTTGTGCTTTCTCATCTCTTAAAGGAGGAAAGATGCTTTTCTGAGATGCACTGGTCAAATATCTTGGGTTATATAGAGAGACTCTCACATGGAGTTACAGTTTAACATTGAACAAAGCCTTTATCGCATGCTTTTTTTTTTACTGAACAGATCTCCTAGGCAGATATCTCCTCCTGGTAAGCAGAGGTCTCCTGCTGGATCATGACATGCAATACAGTCTTGTCACTGATGTGTTGTGGTGCAAAGACTGCGACCAGGCCCATGCTGGAGGTAGAAAGAAATGTCCTTGCTCTTCTAGCATCTGCTTAGTACTTCTCTTCAGGCAACAGCAGGGCAGGTTTACTAGAGTGATATTGTCACAGACCACTATAGTTGAGACAGCCTAAACCTGCTGAGAGTCTATCCCCTTACTCTTGTGTACCTGTGGTACTCTTGTGGATGGAGATAGCATTCCTGTGTCTAAGTGGATGGAGGATGCAGAAGATCTTCCCTTTGCCTGTGCCCTTCAGGAAGGAAGGGATCCGTTTCTTTCTCCCCAGCACTCTTGCGCATACGACCAGGCTGACAGAAGTGAGTATGAAGTGTGTACAATGAAGACTGCCTCCATGTTAGATAGTAGTCCAATGAACACAGCAAGAAATCAGAAATTATCATGTGAACCAGGTGTACATTGCTATGCTGCCTTGCTTCAGTACGTGGAACAGTAAGGTCTTTACAGTAGTGGATCTGCATATGCCTGTGGTTATAGACAGTAAAGCTCCTACGTGGTATTTTCTAAAACACTAAGGATATTGAGATAACAGAAATTATCTGATCTCAGTGTCTTTTTAATTAAATTGAGAAAAAAGTTGCAGGAATTACTGGGAAAAATGCTAAGTATGTGTTTTTAACATGAAGAAAAGCACAAATGTTCAGTGAAAGTTGAATAGTGCAGAACTTGTTTTGGGAAATGAAGTGTAACAGAGTCCACAGAATTATTTTTCTTATTGCCCCTCCCTGGTCAGCTAACTAGTTCTGCATTGCAGTCAGGTGGTATCAGCAAAAAAGTATTCCAACCACACTACCGGAATCAATCCATTTATTTTGCAGCTGAATGCAACATTGTTTAGAGGGCAAAGTGTTTCCCTATAGTTCTCATTTGAGACCTACCATTAAGAATGTATGAGGAAGTTTTAACACTATTATTCCTTTATGTGCCCTTGAAGTAATGCCACTTGCAAGTTAGTTGAAATAAGAGTTAGTATGCTGACATGTATTCAGATGCATGTTCTGGGTTCATTTAGGTCAGATTCAAACGGTAATTTTTCAGTGGCACTGGAACGGAAAGGTATTATAGCTAATTCAAATTTTCTTTTGTTCTTTCAAATATATATATTTTTTCATTATTATTATAATCTAATTTTCTCACATGACATTACAGGGGAATTTTTCTTGATTCATACTAGATATTTGAGAAGACTGTGAGGCATGTTCAGTGCATAATTTTTGTCAGAAATACAAGCTAAGTGGTCAGGCTGTTTTGTAGATAGAAACTTGCCAGAAGCCAGTATGAGTTACTATAGTATAGAAGAGTAGTAGCATAAACCAAAGATATAAAGCTCTGTGTTTTCTGCAGTAGAAGAGCACATACTGTGTATTTTTCTGACAAGGACAAAAGCAGAAGTCATGTAAAGGCACTGATAACAAATAAAGAGTTACCCATTGCAGCAAAAACATTTTCATTTTAGTTCAGTTAAACATTTACTGGTCTGTGCAGTAGTTAACTGATAACTTCTTACTTTTTATGCAAAAAAAAAGTAACTTTCAAAAGGTTTTTTAGTAAGTGGGAGTCCTTCCTGATATAAATACAACTGATTCAAAATTAATACAAGATACTATAAAGGTCTGCAAATCTAATTGAAAATCTTTGGTTTACAGTGTGTGTTTTCTCCTGGCAGTTTCCTGAACCGGTCTCTTAATATATTCTTAGTTTAGTCATTACAGGAGCACTGTTTTCATTTCTTTAGATTTAGTGGTTAAAGCGTTCTATAGAAGTAGTGATCTCATTGCTGTCTGCTTTAAACCAGCTGAGTTAATCACCTGTGAGGTATTGTTTTCACTGGTCAGTTCTGGGTAATTTTTACCTTTGTTCCATTTGAAGAGAGACATTGTTTTTCCTGGTGCTTTGTCAGGCTCTTTTGTCTCGCAGTAGAGTTGCTCAAAGTACGACAATGAATGGCAAATAGCACTGGAAATTAGCGCAAGCTAATTTACCAAGCACACTCTGATAGTGAAGAAACTGCCTTTCTGAGATTCAAAGCCTGGAAGGCTTTTAAAGTTCATACACAGTATTTTCTCATAATACAGTGTGGTCACATAATTCTGTTCAGTCTATTTCCTTCCTGATTGTGACAGTTAAGTCACTGCAAATGGTTAACAGCACAGGAATTGCCAGTGCTAGTCAGATTAATGGCCTGTCTAACTCACTGTTCAGAGTGGACACTGCCAGATACTTTGGAGGAAATTTCTAACTAAGCATTGCTAATTGTAAGTGTTAATAGAATAATGAGATAACATCATAACCATTGTTAGAAATGACAAAAGGTCCTAAACCAAGGACTCAAGGTAGAAACGTTAGTGAAGCAGTAATTTATTATACGGTCTTGCAAGAGCGGGTGACCCAAAAAGTAGGCACACTTTTGGTCAGAACCCGCAACCTTTTTATACCATGTTCTTGTACATTATTCATTACTTGTCCCACTTCGTATTAAGATGAGTTCTAGGAAATGATTTCCATAAATTCTTCCCAATCATGTCTGCGTGTTGCCTCATGGTGGTAGTCGTCGGGTGTCTTAGTGATGAAGGCTTGAAGTTTTCCTCCTTCCCCCGTTTAACTATGGATTTTCACGGGATTAACCACGGCGTTTTACAATAATCATTGCATGTCTGGCAGATTCCTTTCCCATAGGTGAAGAAAATTAAAATGCATGAATCTCTTTGTCTAGGACAACTGCTTACTGGAAAACATTTGTTCTTGTCTTAACTCTTCCCGGCAACTGGGCAACTGACATGGCCTAGGGCTGAGGGAAGTCAAAGCTCGATACAGGTTTTAGATTAGGTAAACCTGTTGGTTGAGCTGTTTCCCTCAGCTACCTTTTATGGGAGAGAATGGTTTTTGCCATAACAGCAAAACTTATATTAATAGTACTCCCTTCTAGTTCTCCACTTTACAAGTCAGCACAAAGAATTACAGCAACCCATTTTGGTTTGCAAAAGCAACATTTCCAATATTTCCCACACCATGAAGTCAAAACCAGCGAGCTTTTAGGATTTTGGTTTCCAAATTTTCTCTGTAACAACAAAGCCTTGACTTTTTCAAATCTTAAAGGCCAAGAAACACTGTTTCACTTACATGCAGTGTCTGTGTAGTGTAAAGTAATAGAGAAACTACTGTATTTCAGAAGACTTGCAATAAAATCCTAATTTGCCAACATTTTTGGCCATATTTTAGTAATTTGCTTGTACCCTGAAAAATTCCAGATTGCATCCCCTTCAAAATTGATCACACCTAATTTTATTTTGTCTGAGTCTTTGTGTAGTTCATTACACCCTCCACACCGCTGACCGCCACCGTCCGTCCGTGTCCCCCCACCTCCCCCTCCACTCTATCCGTCGCCCCCGGAAACTCCAGTTTAACATACTTAAAGAGGGTTTCAAGGGGTATGCACTACCCTGCAGCTCATTGTCTATATAGTTGGCTGATGACTCTGGATATAGGCCGAGCTGGATGTAGAAACAATACAAAAAGTGGCCATTGTGTTTCAGGACAAATGAACAAATGCTAACTCACTAGCAGTCATAAATAATATGATAAAAACTGAAAAACTGGGGAAGAGGAACCCTGAAAGGTCTGGCAGCCCCAAGGTGGCAAGTATCTGGATGTTTCCTATCTGAAAACAAGTCTTCCGAGCAAACCTTTAAGGTTTGTTCAATCAGCAATTATTGTGGACCCCTCCAACTAGGGTGCCAACAACCTTCCATATTTGGTGACACACAGCAAAGATGCAGCTGGGGACTGCAACATCCAGATGATTTACCATGTTGAGGAAAAAGACCCAATTTGTTTTGAAAAGGCCTTGGTGATTTATGCCTAATCTATGTGAAGTGTGTGTTGACACAGTCCTGCTTACTGCTTTGTTCTCTGTACTCTATAGTATTTATTGTATAATAAAATGCTTTCTCGGGTATCCCCTTTTCTCGTTTTAGTGGATATAAAATCCACGTAATCCAGACTGGAAGTCGATGACAAGGGAAGCACTAGAACCAACTGTTGCCAAAGCTCTTAATTACTGTATGTCAACAGATAGTGATATAAATTATTACACTCATCTGAAATTCAGTGTACCTACGTTAGAGTATTTGATTTTTTTCTGTATTCTTTAAGTGCTCCTTAGAAGACTGCAGTGAAATATTTTTGCATGTCAGGGATGAGTGAAGCTTAACTATTAACCAGCTATAGAAAATAAACAGGGAAAATAAGCTAATGAATGAGGAAGTGAATTAATGAAAATATTTCCATAAAATATTTTTCTGCTAATACATGTTAACTATTAGGTATTGATAAAGTCCAATTTTTATTTATGTGTAATAGGTTTATTTGGAATAAATGACACTGTTCAACCATAGCTTTTCCTGTGGGCCTGCTCAGGACTGATTCCACTTCCTAAACTACTGTTGCCTTTATTGTATTATGTCCTGATTAATATTTTAGTATATAAGACAGGAAATTGCTTCTCTTGCTTTTCTGAGAATCTACAGCCTCATTCAGAACCCACTGATGTCCTCCAAAGAGGTCCCCATTTATATCAGCTGATGCTTCAAGAGGTACCCATTTATATCAGCTGATGTGGCTTCAAGAGGTTCCTATTTATATCAGCTGATGTGGCTTCAAGATACTAAGGAATTTTTGGTTTTCTTTCACTGTGAGAAATTTTCAAACTTTGGGCCAATGTTAGAGCAAACGTGGACCGAGGGCTCCTATTGTAACTGTGGGTATGTGGTGCCAAATGCTGGTGTGGGACATAGTAATTCTGCCACTTTATACTTATTCAGCACTTTGGAACGCATTTTCTTACAGCTTGCCTTTTAGGAGCTGGCTAATGCTAGGTCAGATGTTCATGCTGCATCCATTACCTTTTGTGCTGTATCAGATACGGTCTGTACTCCTGCAACTAGCTCAGTGACAGCATAAGCCTCCTATCTTGTGCACTGACTTAGCTCAACAGACTTGTGATTGTATGCTCATGCCTGATTCAGACCGAATTAATAGTGCTCAGTGACCTATGGGGCACAAATTAGGTATTGATGGTGGTCTTTGGGTACATTTACACCTGTATGAAACAGTGGATAAAGCGTTCAAACTTCACTTTTCACAGCAGTAGTCTTCTACTTTACAGTCTCATTAAGTAGTGGCAGCTGATGGTAACATTGTTCTTGATAAACTCTCCCTCCTCACCCCACCCCTGCCTTTTAAGTGGAAAAACTTTAATTTTCCCCCATAACAGCAATTGACACTAATCCCTTTTCTGGTTTTGCTTTGGAGTTTGGCTTTTAAAAAAATTTTCCCAGCAGCTTCTATTCTATTATTCCAAGGAGCTCAGGTTTAATAACATATAAATAGTAATTTCACTGTGTGGTTGCAGGTGAGTGAACCAAGTCTGTAATGACAATCTTACAAGTGTGCAGCCTGTGATTTTCTGGATTTGGTAAAGCAAATTTTCCTGGTTTAAATTTGTTACAAGTGGCTTATGAATGAAGGACATTATGGTGTCATCCAGGGAAGAATCAGTATCTTTGGTATGTTTTCACAGTAGAGCTGCTTTTCTCAATGCTAAATAATAGGTTTACATCTTATTAAGTAGAATATTACACAAAGCGCTCTACAGGCATTACAACTGTGTTTCAGTGTCAGACCTAGTTGGATTTTTAAAATGATACTATAGCATGCTTCCCTGTCTTTTATATCCTTTGGTGAAAAAAGTCTTTGTTTCTACCTAGTAAAGACACTTTTCTAAAAAATAGCTGGCATGCAATATACATATTTGTATTATGTAGTATTATGTATTTTGTATGATGTGAATGTGTCACGTTTTAAACTATCCATTTTTTTGTTACAAAGAGCAGCATTCATATTATTGCCAAGGGCAAATTAGACTTTTTGCCCATTTTTTGATGGCTGGTTCTGTTTTAACACTCTGGAGTGTTACAAGAAAACCTACTGAATAGCACACTGATTCAGCTTTAGTGAGTTCAAACTAACTTCACAAGAAAGAAAATAAAATGCCTTCTCTTACTCTTTTAATTTAATTGGACATCTTTAGTGAGAGCAGACTGTAATCCTACAGAGCTTAAAGGGTTAGGGGATTTTTTTGTACCCATAATAGAGTTGAGTGCAGTATAAGGAATTCTTACAAATTTGTCTTTGGAAATTTCTGGTTAGAGTTTCTTAGAGTTAAATTTCTTAGAGTTAAATTTCGGGATTGGTTATTAAATATTTTCTTTTTTCCTTATCCTTGAATTTTCAGCCAGATTACTGTATTTTTCACTTATATTTCGAAGTAGTAGCAATGTGTTTTTGAAATATGGCTGCCATATTTCATCCCAAGGAGTACATTTTTGTGATGGATCAACATGCAACATGTGTATATGGATTTGCAAAGCACTTAGGATCCCAGTGGACTGAGTCTCATGTATATGCTTCTCAGACAGGTGTGAGATATTACTAATTAGTCGAAAAGAAGATTAATAATTTGAAAAGAAGACACAGTCCTCTGAAACAGGATTAAACATACAATTGTTTTGGAAATTACCCTTAAGATCATCAAGTCTAACTGTTAGTGCTGCTGAGTTCACCATTAAACAATGCCCCTAAGCATCACATCTATGTGTTTTAAATACCTCCAGGGATGGTGACTCATCTGCTTCCCTGGGAAGCCTGTTCCACTGTTTGACAACCTTTTCAGTGAAGAAATGTTTCATAATATCGAATCTAAACCTCCTCCAGCACAACTTGAGGCTATTTCTTCTTGTTCTATTGTTTATTAATAAGCTAAAAAGACAAGTACCCACCTTGCTACAAGCTCCTTTTACATAGTTATAGAGAGCAGTAAGGGGTCTCAGCCTGCTTTTCTGCAGGCTGAACAACCCTAGTTCCCTCAGATGCTCCTTGTAAGACGTCTGCTCTGGACCTCTCACTGGCTTCATTGCCCTTCGTTAGACACACTTCCTGTGGTGAGATCCAAAATGAAGGTGTGGCCTTCTCCAGTACTGAGTACAGGGGATGGTCACTTCCCTTGTCCTGCTGGCCAAACTGTTTCTGATACAACCCAGGATACTATCGACTTTCTTGGCCACCTAGGCACACTTCTGGTCATATACAATCAGCTGTTGACCAACTCTCCACTAGGTCCTTTACCACTGGGCAGCTTTGCAGTCACTCTTCCCCAAGTCTGTAGCATTTTATGGTATTTTTGTGACCCTAGGCCCAGCATTGAGCCTTGCTGACCTCATAAGGTTGGCTTTGATCCATCACTCAAGTCTGTCTGGATCCCTCTGTAGACCCTTCCTGCCCTCCAGTAGATCAACATGTTCACGCAGCTTGGTGTCATCTGCAAACTTACTGACAGTGTACTTGGTCCCCCCATCCAGATGACTAGTAAAGATACTGAAGAGAACTGGTACCAATATTAAGCCCTGGAGATCACCACTTGTGACCAGCCACCAAATGGATTTAATTCCATTCACCACAACTCATTGATCCTGGCCATCCAGCCAAGTTTTTTACTGAGTTAAGCATATGCCTGTCCAAGCCATGCGTAGCCAGTTTTCCAGGAGAATGCTGTGAGGAACAGTGTCAAAGGCTTTACTGAGGTCCTGGTACACAGCAGCTGCAAACCTTCCCTCATCTTGTTTTAGAAGGAGATCAGGTTAGTCAAGCAGGACCAGCGTTTCATAACCTGTATATGCTCCATGATGATACTGAAGATGATCTGCTTCATAACCTTCCCTGCCACCAAGGTCAGACTGACAGGGCTGTAGTTCCCTGGGTCCTCCTTCCAGCATTTCTTACAGATCAGTGTCACATTGGCTAACCTCCAGTCAACTGGAACCTCCCGATTAGCCAGGTCTGCTGATAAATGATGCAAAGCAGCCTGGTGAACACTTCCACCATCTCCCTCATTACCCTTGGGTCAATCTCATCCAGCCTCATAGACTTATGTGTGTCTAAGTGGTGTATCAGGTCACTAACTGTTTCCCCTTGGGAGCTCCATTTGCCTCCTCATCCCTGTCTTCCAGCTCAGGGGGCTGAGAAAAAACTGGTCCTACTGCTGAAGACAGGCAAAGAAGCCATTAAGTACCTTATCCTTTGTCACATCCAATGGAGATTCTCCTTAGCCCTCTTTTTGTTGCTAATGTATATATAGAAACATGTTACTGTTTTTAATAGCAGTAGCCAGATTAAGTTCTTAGCTGAGTTTTGGCCCGTCTAATTTTCTTCCTGCATAGCCTAACAACATTTTTTGTATTCCTCTCAGTTGCTTGTCCTTTCTTCCAAAGGCCATAAAGTTTCCTTTTTTTCCTCTGAGTTCCAGCCAAAACTCTTTGTTAAGCCAGATCGATTTTCTTCCCCTACTTATTTTTTGGCACATAGGGACAGCCTGTTTTGTGTCTTCAAGATTTCCTTTTTGAGTGTTCAGTCTTCCTGGACTCCTTTTGCCCTTCAGGATTTCCTCCCAAGGAACTCCACCAACCAGTCTCCTAAACAGGCCAATGTCTGCTGTCCGGAAGTTCAAGGTGACAGTTCTGCTGATCCCATCCCCCTCCTTACTTCTCCAAGAATCAAGAACTCTCTATAATTTTGCGACTGCAATGCCCAAGATGGACTCCAACCCTCACATCACCCACAGGTCCTTCTTTTCAGAGATATGTTATTTTCTTATTTCTTTTTTAAAAAGCTATAATTTGAGATTTCAAGGGTGAAATGCAAATTTTTAAGGTAATCCTATTTGATCTGCTGGACACTGTAGGACTTGGATTTTCTTCCTGTGACTTTGAGGCCCATAAATGCCTTAATGTACTTCTTTGTGAAGATCACAACTCGTTTGAATGTACTTGAGAAGAACTAGTATGTGATTAGTACACCCAAGACAAAAGTAGATGAAATTTGTAAAATGGTTACAATTAAAGTATGTTTCACTATTGGTCTTGATGTTGCAATACTGCTATAGGGAATACTCTGAACAGGGGGAAGCATCTAGAAATGTGAATCATCTAATTATTAATTTCCAACTGTGATGAAAAGTTGCTAGATATCCAACAACTTCCATATTGCGACCTACATTTTTACTTTTTAATCTTTACGTGTTTTAATGAACGAGTCTTGTAAATCACCATCTGTGACCTAAATCAGAACACAAAATACACAGAGCATTTTGCAGAGTTGTCCCACTTGCCAGCCACCACTGTAATCATGCTACTGTGCAGCAGCCATCAATTTGAGTCATGACAACAGTGATTAAGAGCAGATTGTGGCCTTTTAAAGGAAGTGCAGTATGGTCCTCTGCTTGGCCCAGCTCAAATTCCTTTCCACACACCCCTGAGGAATGCTGAGTTCATGGTGTAACTCTGTCCTGCCAGGGAAACTATACTGTCTGTGCGGTCCAGCACACCAGACCTCTTGCAGGGGTTGCAATTTGAATGCATGCCTACAGTCCCCTTACTTTTTTGGATGGCTTGTGGTAGGAGTGTTGGAAGAGCTTGCAATGTCTTGAATGCTTCAAAGTTTGCCTCAGCAAAGGGCTGCACTTTTACCTGGACTTTTACAGTGGTGTTTTTTCTGATGTTTATCCACTTGGTCTTTATTGTAACTCACAACACATTTAAAATGTGCATAATTTCTTAACTGCCCTTTATAATTTTGCTTTGTGTGTTTGGAGGAGTTTGCAAAATCCTTATGTTGATCCCCTGTTACACCCTCATTTTCATAATCATACTGAATTATAGTCACTTTTCCTGCTTTGCAAACTGATGTGATTCTGTAGCCTCATTATAGGTTCATGGGAGATGAACACTAAATCTGCCTTCTTTATTTTTAGGAGGTCTTTGTTATGGACCCCAGTGCAAGCCCACTGAAAAAGGAAGCTGCGACACAGTCACTAGCAGTCCCATGACAGTTCAACAGCTTGGATCTGTTTCAGCACCTGACAATCCGGTTTTAACAGCATGCAACCAGATCAGCCCTAGTTTGCAGAGGTCTATGGATGCTTCCAGCCTGAGTGCTTCTCCATCAGATACAAGGTCTTGACTTCTTTTTTTTAATATTCATTACTTTAAAAGAGGGTGTTTTATTTCTCCTGTACTTTAAATGCAAGCTTTCTGATAATTAAAGTGGCCTAAATAATCAGAAATTGAATTAAAGACAATTAATTTAATTCACATCAGCTCTCGTCATATGGTTCAGATCGTTCAGATTGTGGGTGAAATTTGGCCTCACATGTTTGATGTTTGATAGGGTTTTTTTTGTTAAAGATTTTTACAGGCACTGAACTATATTTTTGTACTAAGGACAGGAAATGTGCTGGAGAATGAAAGCAGAAATAGTCCACATTACATCTGTAGGGGAAGTGACCTGTTTTAGGCTTACCATAATGCTAAGAGTGTTATGTTGGTGCCTGTCAAGTAACACTAATGTCAGTCAAAATATTTTCTAATGATGCTCTCTCCTCATCAGATACCTTTCCTTTCAAATTAATTTCTTACATAATTAAGTTAATCAGATCAATTTTTTCCAGTCTGCACTGAACCACTAGTTAACTTTATCTGTGTTATACTTGTGTCCCTGAAAACATGTCCACTTTCCCAGCTCTAGTAGTAGTTTAATATAAACTCTGGCTTCTCCCTGTAAATGTTGCCTAAGCCAGAGATAATGGTTGGTTAATTAATTTTTAAATGCATAAATTACTTTTGAGACGGTGGCTGTAGGTATTAAAAAATATGAGAGAAGGAAAAATAAGTATTTGACAACCTCTGTACAAATACGTGAAGTACATCCCTGGATATTGTTTACACATACAGTGAGAAAACATTCCAGTGTATTATTTCAAAGCTACTTCCCACTTTTATAGATGTGAGTCATGCAACAGTTGCCCTCTGAGTTGAAATGTAACTGTTCATATTTACAAAAGGCCACAAGAGCCTTTGCTTCCCAAACAGTTTACATTTTACTATCACTTTATTACAAGCCAAGGAACATTCCTGAAAAAATTCAAGTTGGTATTGTATAACTGGAAGAAAACCTCGCTCTACTGTAGGATAGCCTGTGACATGTGTGTCACTTCATTTGAGAAGACCAAGTCCCCCAGGACAATTTGGAAAAATAATAAGGCTTCCTGTGTAAACAAATCAGGATAAAACATTTCAGAGACCCGTCTTTGCGAATAGAACAGAACTGGTGATCTAGAAATGTCAGTACTTGCCTAATAAATTTTAGGTGTGCCTGTATAGTTCCAGACATTTTTCTCTTGATGTGTGGTTGTGTGTACTATGCCACTACTGGGTGAGACATGTTTGGTTTTGTTTTTATTTTAAAGAAATATTTACTAAGGGCAAACTGAAGTTGAAACTATGATAGAATTGAGACTGTAGTATCCCTGGAGTATCTCTTAATGATTTTTCAATTAAGTAGTAATAAAATCAGTTTTTCAGGCAAAGAGTGTCTATTTCAGCAATTTTGCCCTCAAATTGTCTATTTTATAGGGCAAACCAGATTTAAAGTAAGATTTTAATTCACGGATTGTTGAAACACTGTTGGGCTGTTCAGGTTTTTTCAATTTCTTCAGCAATAAACCACATTAGCCTAAACTGGTTGCCTAAGATGACTTCATGGGCTGAGTGTCTTCTCTGGATTGTATCTCTTAGGCATCATGAACTAGGGTCTGGCAATGCAAACCAAATCAGATTATTTGCTGAGTTGACCCAAACCAAATGACTTGTCTTGTTTTTACTGATGGAAGGGGAAAAAAAAGTTAGCAGAATTGGAGTTTTGCTACTGATAGCATCAGATTTTGGTACAGAGACCATGGAGTATAATAACTTGCCCATCTTTTTTGAGTTTCCTCAAATTTTTTTCAGATTATTCAGTTGTGATTCTTGAAGCCAGATGCAATACTGCCATTTACTTGGATACAAGTCAGAAAAGGACCTTGAGCAGAGCAAAGGGTTCTTGGCTAGTAAAACAGAAAGCCATGCAAAAAGATAAGAAAACGTTATTTTCACTCTTCTATGTTATAACTAAGGTTCATGGTTATACTGTACTCTCTGGCCTCTGTACACAGAGGGAGTACCTGCAGGGATCTCTTAGAAATATTCATAAAAGATCTGGC
The DNA here is from genome assembly GCA_022605575.1 of Laterallus jamaicensis coturniculus. NCBI lineage: Eukaryota > Metazoa > Chordata > Aves > Gruiformes > Rallidae > Laterallus > Laterallus jamaicensis. Next base: position 1,675,797 of record JAKCOX010000055.1, read on the forward strand.
AAAACTCTGGTTGGTTTAGATGGCAATAAGCAGACATCCCAATTAATACCATCTGAAATTCTGACTTAGTGGTCTTTCTTTCTCATTTTAGGTGTATTTATTGTCCGCCCAGAAAACTCCTAAGTTATAGTGTGGGCTGGGTTTTAAAGACATTGTCTTGGGAGCTGGAATCTTTGTTACTTTTGAATTTAGGCTTAAGTAAGAACTAAACTTCAGATTATCTCTCTCTTACTGCATACTTGAAAGTCTTTTTATCTTGTTATGAGACTTTAAAAATGCAGCTTTTCTTCAGCTTCACTGATGCATATGTTGCTCTGTGCTAAGCATTGGTAACCTTTTGAATGACTATGTGCCTCATTAAAATTCTTAACATTACAAAAGCAGACTTATATTGATACAGGATTTTCCCCCTGTACTTAAAAAAGATAAAATATCAATAATTGAAGGGGCCTAAAATCACCTATTTATATTTTTCAGATACAAATAAATATAGCCTAGGATGGAAAAATCAGATCGTACTTACTTTTCTTGCTCTGATGAAGACTGTAGATCTCCATTTGGTATTACAACACATTAACTCAATTTAACTGCTCTATAATGAACTATGCTTTAAAAAAGCCCACTGATAGCAGACCCAACAGCCTGAATATATCTATATTTTCCCCCCAAATAATTATCCCCTCTGATCCAAATATTACACGAGGATGACCTCATGTAGCAATCCCATTTTCTCCTTTCTCTCAGTGCAAATTGTTAATTGTGCTTATATTCAGTACTCTGTTCTGGAAGTGCCATTGTAACCCTGATGGAATAACATAACCTCTATAACAGAACCTTATACTGACATTCTGTCTGTACAGGATGCTTCTTATTGTCATATACCAAATCAACCATCCATTATAAAATCAAGGTCTTGAGCAAATGAGCATTTACCCACTATCTCATAGGTCAGCACAGCAATGCTTGGTGATATTTAAAGATAGATTTTTGCTCTATACGAGCTCTCTCAGTGTACAGATGAGGTATCTGCACACTGTGTTCTCTCTCCTTCACCCTGTCAGAAGCTTCTCTCCAAGGCAAAAAGGGGCTGCAGGGGCAGCCATGGTTCCCTGAGCACCAACTCTGTCAATGGCTGGGTTTTGTTCTTGCAGGACTCTCCATCTCTTAAACGAAAGTCAATGCAAAGCAACTTTTCTTTTTTCATGTTGGTTGACTCTCAAGTGTTGGAAAATCACAGAATCACAGAATTGTATGGGTTGGAAGGGACCTCAAGAGATCATCAGGTCCAGCCCCTCTGCCAAAGCAGGCTCCCTAGCTCATATTGCACAGATATGCGTCCAGACGAGACTTGAATATCTCCAGAGAAGGAGACTCCACCACCTCCCTGGGCAGCCTATTCCACTGCTCCGTCACCCTCACTGTGAAAAAGCTTTTCCGCATGTTGGTGCGGAACTTCCTGTGCTCCAATTTGCAGCCATTGCCCCTAGTCCTGTCTCCACTAACCACTGAAAAGGGGCTGGCTAATCCCCCTGCATCCCATGCTTAAGATAAACACCAATTAGGTCCCCCCTTAGTCTTCTTTTCTCTAGTCTGAACAGTCCCAGCTTATTCAGCCTCTCCTCATAGAGGAGATGCTCCAGGCCCTTAATCATCTTCGTATCCCTTCTTTGGACTCTCTCAAGGGATCCCTGTCCTTTTTACACCAGGGAGGCCAGAACTGGTCACAATACTCCAGGTGGGGCCTGACCAGGGCAGAGTGTAGGGGGAGGATCACCTCCTTTGACCTGCTGGCCACACTCCTCCTGATGCACTCCAGGAATGCTTTAATATTAAGCAGTAGGTAAAACCCTATTGCTCAAGGAGTTCTTGTGTTGTGGGCAGTACAAGATTACAAAGATACTGGGATTTTTTTTCAGATTTAACTTCTCTGGCTAGAACTGAACATAAAAGACCGTATACATTTCTCTTGCCTGAAAGAATTCACTCTGTCCTTTCATATATTCTTTAAACCTCGCTTACCTGAAGTATGGTGAAAAGTCAATTTACCAAGCAAAGTCATGGAATTATGGTAAATATGGCCATATTTACTGAGAATATCTCTAGAGCCATTGTTAAGGTACTGTGCTCAGATTGACTGTTGTTTTCAATGGGATTCAGATCCAATTCTCAAATTAAGTGGTTTCACAGCTCTCTGCCAAAGCTGCAGATACTGCAGTAGGGCTGTGGTGCAGACATATGATGCCGCTGTGAGCCTTCACAGACCTGCCATATGGTTTCATGTTTCCTGAAGTCTGTAAGAAATTCTGCAGAACTCAGAAGCAACTGCAATATTGCTTCCCCGAGTAGACATCAGAGCTTCCTTCCCTATTAAAATAACAAAAGAGAAGCAAGTAAAATAGGTAGAAGTGCATCTCAAAGGTGCTTGCTGTAACTGTGTTGAAAAAGAGATGAGATTTGTTTTCACAATTTTCTTTATGATGCATGCTATATCTTTTTAAAAATTTGAAGTCTGTAGCAATATAATACCATGCAGTAAAATAAACATAAATAATTGAGTATAGGAACTTAACTTTGTAGATAAGTATACAATATTCCATGTGTACATGACAGTTCCTTTGGTTCATTGCATGTTCATTTCATATACTGTTTACTTAGCTTTAAGAAGTAGTTCAATACCTGGTAGATAAGGTACATGTTAACTTAGCTGTCTTTTTTTGACTTAATTTGACCTCCTGAAGTTTTTGTATGACAGGAGGCTAGGTTTTTATGTGAGAAGCTGAGAAGCAATGATTGAATTGTTCACCTTAAAAAAGTATGTTAGATTTAGAAGAGAAACTAAATTGCCTATGTACTTGTTGCACCATTGAAATGCTGTTCTTTTTCAAAAGAATATTGTGAAAATAATAAGCCCAGGAATTAACCCCCAGAACAAAAGATGCAGAGGCATCTGTGTCTGTGAGATAGTCAGGTTTATTTAGATACCTGACTCTATCTACTGTTAGAAACTCTTAAAAGTAGAAATGAATATATTGATAGCACCACTGGCTGGCAGCAAATCCAAGACAGGCTGTGAGCTGGAAACATAAAAACATAAATCCATTTGGCCTCTACACATGAACCCATTGCACCCATGAATCATGGACCCTGATGTCCTTGTATTTAATTTTTATACCTTTCTGTAGAAAACAATATTGTTAAAAGCCTACAAGTAGCTAAATGTACCTGTAGGTCACTTTTAGCACAGACAGGTTTCATGATAGTATTTCTGTGAAAACCCAGTGATAATAGCAAAATTACTTGTAAAAAAATTTGCTGACTTGAAGGTAGATACACCATCAAGTCAAAACTGAGTAAACCACTTCAACCAGTTCTGCTACATTATTCATTTATTGTGTTTGTTTTGTAAAGTTAGATATTTATGCATTACAGTTGGCAAAGTCATTCAGGTTAAATATTTATTCTTTTTAATCGGTTTTCTTCCCATTCTTTGCCAGCAAAAAGGATAGTTATCTCAATCAATATGAGTTCTATACAAGACAGGAGCATAATGCTTTGGCTCAGAAGCCCAAACCTATTTACACCACAGTTGAAAAAATTTGCATTTTTTGATTTCTGCAGTGATGTATCAAGAACCTCTACAGCAACATTTCTTCAAAATCTTGAAGTTTTAAATTTGTTTTCCTAAGTGACCTTGTTACATATGTGTTACCTGTGTATGCCTGCTGGTACACTGAGAGTTGAGTATTTTGAATAGGAAGAACTTTCCTTGCATGTAACCTTTCTTTAATTTTATACATGTGTGAAGACGTAAGAACCACTGCCCAACTCTTAATCGGCTTACTTACTTTATTGAACCTTTATTCCAGGTCACTCTTGTCAGGTGAGTCTCTGGCCTCTACGACATTAAACTTGTCAGAAAGTCAGTCCACTTTGAGTGTTAAGGAAGACTGGTCTCATGGGTACACGACGCTTCCTTCTGTTCCTCCTGACCAAGGTTTACAAAATGGCAGTGAGCTGGGGGACTTCCTAAATTTTTCACCTGGAACATCTATGTCCAGTAACTGTGTCTCTAACTCATTACCATCCTATTTACATGGCACGGAAAATAAGCATTCCCCTTACTCTAGTTCTCACCAGTCCTTAGTCCAGTCTCAATCAGCCCACTCCAAAAAGAGAGCACTCACTCTATCTCCTCTGTCTGATGGCATTGGGATTGACTTCAATACAATCATCCGTACATCCCCAACCTCTCTGGTGGCCTACATCAACAGCTCCAGGACATCACCAGCAAACGTCTCCCCACAGCCTGAGGTCTATGGACATTTTTTGGGAGTGAAAGGAAGCTGTATACCCCAAAATTGCTCTATTCCAACTGCCCAGAAAGGCCCTCTCATGGCTGATGGCAATGTCACCTTCCCAGGATACACTGAGAATCGGGCTGGTCAGTACCAACGAATGCAGCAGCTGGAGCAAGCCAGCTTGCAGATGGCTGCCACAAGTAACATGGTGATCCAGCAGGATGTGCCACACATGGACAAACAGATGGTAGGTGTCCTGAAGAATGAAAGCCTCAATGACTTCTCAGACCAAGTGATTGACTTGCCTCCTCCACCCTTGTTGCCACTGCCTCCTCCACAAGGACTGCCTCCACCATATCACACTCACCAGCACCGGCATCCACACAGCCTCCCCTGTCATATTCATCCACTGCCTGTGCCTCCTTCTGCTCCGGACTGCCTACTTGTTGAAGATGGTGAGCTAGATGTTTTCAATGGCAAGCATGGCTGTCGTTGGGTTGACTGCAGTGCACTGTATGACCAGCAAGAGGAACTTGTGCAGCACATAGAGAAAATCCATATAGACCAGAGGAAGGGAGAGGACTTCACTTGCTTTTGGGCAGGGTGCCCACGAAGCTACAAGCCTTTTAATGCCCGTTACAAACTGCTGATTCACATGAGAGTCCACTCAGGAGAGAAGCCAAACAAATGCACGGTAAGTCCAAATTCTATCTCACCAATAAATTGTTCTCTTTTACTCATGAGAGTATAGAGAAGATATAATTTTGCCTTCGTTTTTCCTAGTTAATGATGTGCTTTTTTAACTAGTGAGAATGAATGTCTTCTCCATCTTTACATCTAGATAGAAAGGGAAGGTATTGTTTAATTTGGTATGTACCAACAGATAGGAGTAGACAAAATTTTGTCGTCTATATTAATAAACTTTTAAGTAGGCTGCAGCAATGACATGGTAGACCTTCATAAAGCCAAACTTAATTATCTGCATGAAGGATACATATGGGAAAAGTGCTGCCGAATAAATGGTAGGATTTATAATGACATATTCTTCCATCATGTTACTAGTTCTTGACTTCAGGAATTTTCAGGGTCTTGCTTAATGTTACTATGAGAAACTGAGAAGAGTTAGATATTTTTTAAGGCAGTTGTTTGTTTCACCACTCATAAAAACCAAACCCAAACAGGTCGACAGCCCTGTTTCCATTAATACAGTAGGAATAAAATACATAACAACTCTGTGCATGGATTCTAGCAGTGAGCATTCAACCCACAAAGTCATGGGTTTTTTACTGGTTTTTTAGGGTCACTGCACGTCAGTCTCACATGTATGTGATCACATGAGGTAACAATCTATCCAGTAAACCCTAGAATCAGTTTGTGTTTGGATCCCAATGAACCATCTATAATGTCTGTAATTCAAATTCCTGATTGGCCTTACATACAGTCTGTATCTTGTATGACCATTAGTTTACCCTTACAAGTCTTTATTTAAGTGTCTGCAGAAAGCAGCCTCACCATTTCTGTTTCCAGTGCTCAACATAATCTAACAAAACAATGAATACATAATTTCTAGGAATAATTGCGGATTATTATTCACTCGAAACAAAGCATGTTGTGAAATATAAATTGGTACTAGAAGTCTTTTTCAATATGTGCCTAGCTGAATTATTTTCTTACCATGATGTAGGTGTTTGTACAGTAGAAATGTGAAAATCTTTATTTCACTTTTGTTACTTCAGCTGTCCAGTCTCTGTCAGGGAGAGCAGATATCTTCCCAGATTTTTTTCCCTTGAGTTTAAAGGACTGGGCAGAGGTATATTGGGTCAGAATTTACCACTAATTTGTTACTCCTCACGAATTCTTTGTCAGCTTTGTGGAGAGAGAGAAGGAGAAATTATTAGGAGTCAAGGAAGTAATTTTTCAAGGGAATAACACATGGGGGAAAAAGAGATGGAGACAGACATCAACAGATGAGTGAGGACAGAGAACAGTATGAAGAAAAAGGGCAGAAGTGGTGAAAGAGCACTGGAAAAAGGATTTTGAAAGTACCCAAGGTCTTTTTAGCAGGAGAAGTATGGTAAGGGATCCAGTAATACTGGGGATTATGTTAGTAGAATGCTATTCTCTCTGCCCAATCTGTCTTCAAGAGATTCTCACAGTGACCTCATGAGTATGAGACCTCACTGAGGAGTTCTTAGCTTGGAAGGAATCATCATTCACTGATGACAAGTATGTTAATGTTTTGAGAGAATAAGGTACTTCATATGATAATGCTTTTGTGATTACTAAGCCTAAATTGAAGTGTGTGCCAAGTCATGCTGTGTCACAGAAAAAAGAAGAGGTGTCTATATTAGCATCTCAAAGAGTGATTGCTTTCGTGAACATTAAAAAGTGTGATTAATAGTGCGAAGAAGTCTTCCTATGAGGAGCAGCAGCCACATGCTTACCTTGCTTTCATGTTTAGAAGTGTAATCAAATGTAGACATGCTTAGGGTGATAACCCTCACAATATGTGTGTAAATCTGGAACATAGGCCCCCTTTCTTGAGACAAGCATGCAGAAATGGCATTCTTGAGCAACGTTTCAGTGAAACAGCTGGCTGCTCTTTTCCTTTACAAATGGTGTGAATTTGGAAAAAACTCCCTTGGTTTTCTAATGCCAAGGTACCACAGTTTGGAAGTTTCTCAGTACATTTAGGAAACTGTACTTTGGCCAGACCTCTTACCTTTCTCACCAAGCACTGAAATTTACAATCATATCAGTATAATTTAAAGTTTTAAACTGAGATCTTCAGTGAGGTATTAGGGGGAACTCTTTGGGCAAAGATGTTAATGAAATATGATTTCTGTCAAAAATCAAAAAAACTTGTGCAAAAGAAATCTGAAACTTTTCACCAAATCTTTATGAATGTATGTATTTAAGTGATAAATCAAGCCAATCAATTCATGATCTTGTTTGGTTCATGATCTGGGCTTGTTCAGCCTGGAGAAGAGAAGGCTGCGGGGGGACCTCATTGCAGCCTGCCAGTACCTGAAGGGACCATACAAACAGGAGGGGAATCAACTTTTTAAAAGGGCAGATAATGGGAGGACAAGGGGGAATGGTTTAAAGCTGAAGGAGGGAAGGTTTAGATTGAATATTAGGGGGAAGTTTTTTACAGAAAGAGTGGTGAGGTCCTGGAACAGGCTGCCCAGAGAGGTGGTGGATGCCCCATCCCTGGAAGTGTTCAAGGCCAGGTTGGATGTGGCCCTGGGCAACCTTGTGTAGATCCAGGCCTGAGGTTGGTGGCCCTGCCTGTGGCAGGGGGGTTGGAGCTTTATGATCCTCGGGGTCCCTTCCAACCCTTGCCATTCTATGATTCATTCTATGATTCTATGGTCTTTCTGGAATTTATTTTCTTATTCTATGTCTAGGATATCTCTTTCTCCAAAATAGTTACGGAGTAAAAGTCTATGTCCGATGAGGTTTGTAGACCAATAAGAGGCAGTCTGGTAGACCAAGCAGGGAGGAGAAAATGCCAAATACACATCTATTATGGAACCAAACATTTACTACAGAGAATGTAGCAGAAGTAATAGGTCTTTGGGAGGAACTGTCTTAATGTAACATATGAGGACATCAAGGCAGTCATTTACACTAGTAACCTTAGTGACATCACACAGTGACATTGTGTGAGCAGTGTATATGCATTGATGGTTCCCAACATTTTGCAAGAGACAGTCTTCTCATTAGCATATATTGCAATGGGTCCTAGTCAGTATATTTATCATCCCGTACTTCTTTCTGTGCAGCTAAGTGTTCAAATAGTATTGTTACATGCTGTGTTGTACACCTCTACAAATTGCTGTGGTAGTTCACCAAGCTTTGCAAAGTTTTATTAACAAAAGGTCAGGGTTATTGCTAAGTCGTATTATGGTAACACCAGTACAGATAATGCAGAATCAGACGCACAGCTATAACTATAAGCTTCAGAAAGTTGTTTTATTCTTTTCTGTTACCACTCTGGTGATGAAATAATATATTTGAAAAGAGACTTGAAGGGCAGCTGTGGCTGCAGTACTTGATGTACTTTTAGTTAAAATCTGACCCAAGCAGGTTATTCCTTTGACCCCAGCACTTGTTTTGGCACATCTGAACTAGTTTCTATTTATCTATGTAACAAAACTTTGAAGTGATGGACTATAGCTACAAGCAATACATTACTTATTAGTTCCTTCTGATTCTGGGTGAGCAGTTTTGATTCTACGATCTCATAACAGGCTGGGTAGATGGAGGGAGAGCAGTGGATGTCATCTACCTTAACTTCAGCAGGGCCTTTGATACTGTCTCCCATGACACCCTGATAGCAAAGCTGAGAAAGCATGGGATAGATGAGTGGGCAGTGAGGTGGGTTGAGAATTGGCTGACGGACTGAGCCCCGAGGGTTGTGATTCGAGGAGCAGAATCAGACTGGAGGTCTGTGACTAGCGGTGTTCCCCAGGGCTCGGTGTTGGGTCCAGTCCTGTTTAATATCTTCATTGACGACCTTGATGAGGGAATAGCATCCACCCTCAGCAAGTATGCCGATGATACAAAGCTGAGAGGGGTGGCTGACACGCAGGAACACTGCGCTGCCATCCAGTGAGACCTGGACAGGCTGGAGAGCTGGACAGGGAGAAACCTTATGAAATTCAACAAAAGCAAGTGTAAAGTCTTGCACCTGGGGAGGAACAACCGCATGTATCAGTACAGGCTGGGGGATGACCTGTTGGAGAAGTGCTCTGTGGAGAAGGACCAAGGGGTCCTGGTCGATGACATATTGGCTATGAGCCAGCAGTGTGCCCTGGTTGCTAAGAGGGCCAATGGGATCCTGGGGTGCATCAGGAGGAGTATGGCCAGCGGGTCAAAGGAGGTGATCCTCTCCCTCTACTCTGCCCTGGTCAGGCCCCACCTGGAGTATTGTGTCCAGTTCTGGGCTCCCTGGTGTAAAAAGGACAGGCATCTCCTGGAGAGAGTCCAAAGAAGGGCTACAAAGATGATTAGGGGCCTGGAGCATCTCCCTTATGAGGATAGGCTGAGTAAGTTGGGACTCTTCAGCCTTGAGAAGAGAACACTAAAGGGGGACCTAATTAAAGTCTATAATTATCTGAAGCAAGGGATGCCGGGGGAATCAGCCAGCCCCTTTTCAGTGGCCTGTGGGGATAGGACAAGGGGCAATGGCTGCAAATTGGAGCACAGGAAGTTCCGCACCAACATGCGGAGGAACTTTTTCACAGTGAGGGTGACAGAGCTCTGGAATAGGCTGCCCAGGGAGGTGGTGGAGTCTCCTTCTCTGGAGATATTCAAGACGCGTCTGGACGCCTATCTGAGTCCAGGAGACTCAGTCCTATATGTCCTAGGGAGCTGCTTTGGCAGGGGGGTTGGATCCGATGATCTCTTGAGGTCCCTTCCAACCCCTACAATTCTATGATTCTATGATTCTGGAAGATAAAAGTGTTAGAAGGTGAGTGTTAAACAGACAGCAGCACATAAAAACATGTGACAATCTTCATAATTAGTTCTCAATTTAAGTTAAGCATTCTTAAGATCACAGACTCACAACATGCATGTCCCTCTGTACAATGGTAACTAGGATGGAGTGGAAAACAGTTGCATACTGGTCCTCATAGATTTGTTTCATATAGCTGCTTTTCTGTGTAGTAGGTTGGTTTTTTTCAGCCTTGAATTTGTGGCTAAAGCTGCATGTTCAGATTATGTCTTGGCAATTTGATCAGATATACTTTCTCTGTGTACTGAAAAATCATGGTGTATTTTCTATTCCTGCTCATTTTTAGAAAATTGGTTCTAAAAAGAGCACTTTAATTTTAAGTGTGTATTTCATGGAGACCTGCCGTTTATTTATATGGAAGCCAAAGTAATGGTGACCATGCTTTGCTTTATTACATGGAGATTTGTGAAGTTGAAGAGTATTTGCATGCAAGAGGCCTCACTTGCAGTTGACTTGTGTGGAATATGAATTCATTAAATAGCTGTTAAAATTTAATGGCTTCCTTAATGTTCATTATAGCATCTTACTGCATTAGGAACGAATTAATCTTTTTTTAGTTACCTGGCTTAAAGACTAAAAAAACCCAAACCTATTTATGACATGGTAATACATATTTAGTGTCTATTCCTAAATTTCTTTATGAAAAGTTAAGGAAGAAAAAGGTGAATGAAAAATTGATGTTGCAATGGAAGCAGTTAGTATGCCAGTGGTTGAGATAAAATCTGTAAAGTTTGCCAGCAGTTATCACACAATGGTATCTTGAGGTTCCCTCAGTTTTCCTCTAATTTGGAAAAAAAGAGAGAATTCCTAGTAGCTGTGGAAACTCCTCAGTAGCAATTGGCAAATGCTGATCTATTTCCTACTCAGTATTCATTCGTCTATAGCAAGCCTTTTTGTACTTTTTCAAGTTCAACTGCAGAAAGAGGTACTTAATTAGCCTTATTATCATGCTATGTATATAATAAGCTTAATATATTTATCCTGGTGTAAATAGCAACAGCATGTTGCTGGAGATTAATTTCAGGCTCTCTCCTTGCAGCTTCACTTAGGGTACATTAGGAATGCTTCCCCTTTTGAAACTGAATTCCATCTTTTTTACTTTCTGTAAATTATGACCTATGGGTCAGCACAATGCCATTAAGTATTTAAAAGAATGGGATAGTAAGTAATACCTACACAGCACTTTTTATCACAGCTGCATACTGATCCTCAACAGTCATACTGTTGTTTTACTTGATGTGATTTAAACCACTAAACTGCTAATATTCCTGTCAGATTTGAAGCAAGATCCATTTAACAATTGCTAACTATCTTAAATTATCTACAACATATCCATCTAGTACTCATGTAAAACAGAAGGTATGGTTAAAAAGAAAGAACATAAAACTTGAAACACTTGCATAATATTATTTTGAAACACAAGCAAACACCTTTGGGTGAGCATGAGTATTTAGATAGATGTGTGTGTGTTGAGGAAAATGAGCTTGGAAGGTGGCATTTTAGATTAAGTTTATAGTAGAACCAGAAATCCATTCTGTAAAAATTATTGGCAATTTTTTTTTCCATCCATGTGTTCTGTGTGGCATGTACTACATATTTTATGTGCAGTACACGTCACTGTTTTTAATGATAAGGAAAGACTGTATCATATCACATTGCACTTCAGTCTTGACAAAACAGAAAATACAGAGTTTTTAAAATTTGGGTTTTTTCATGCTTGCAGAAGAACTTTCCACTATACTAAAATAGCAATTGAGCATCTAGTCTTAAACATTGTTAAAAAAATCAGTAATTTAAATCAGGTTGCTGGAAGTTAGAAAACACTGTTTATTGTTGCCTGTTCCCTGTTTTTTCACTAATTTGGTAAACTAACTGAAACAGAAATGCCATGGAAAATGCAGAAGTGTATCGATAATTAGACTATATCATGGTGTACAGAGTTTTAATTTGTAACCAAAAAGCTAAGAGCTCATAATAATAATAATAGCTCCTAATAATAAGAGCTCACAATTTTGAGCAGTTTTAGTAACCTACTGGTTTTTGTTATGGTGTTTTAGCTGTTTAAAGGAAAAACAAATTATGAATTGTGGGTGTACCTCCACAAACACCTCAAACTCATGTAGCCACACCAGATGGCATCTATCCCAAACGAATAAATCTTAACCTCTCAATAATAGTACTAATGATCTTTTAGTACTGTTCTTCCAGTAGAAAATACGTAATACTTCCCTAATTCCAAATGTAATATGTGTTTTTCCTGTAGCTGCTTCAGATGCACATCTTCTACTTGAGTTCAGTAAGCACCTGAATGCTTACAGAATCAAAAGTACTGACCTGTAATATCAAAGTATTTCTTTATGCATTAAAAAATGCAAAACAAACTCTGTTCTTCATGCAGATGTAGAACTGGTGACAGTGAAAAATCATAACCAGAGAAACGTATTTTATGTTATAGAAAAGTTCATGAAACCTCTAATTTTATTCCTCTGATGAATAATTTTATTTTCCTATGAAGTACTTGAACCACTTTTTCTTGCCTTTGAAAAAGGCAAATTTTTTTTGAAAAAGACAAATTTTTACTGAACTTTTTCAAACAGTCATGTTTTTAATGTCACTGTAATCACAGAATCACAGAATTGTAGGGGCTGGAAGGGACCTCAGTAGATCATCAGGTGCAACCCCCCTGCCAAAGCAGGCTTCCTCGCTCATACTGCACAGATAGGCATCCAGATGGGTCTTGAATATCTCCAGAGAAGGAGACTCCACCACCTCCCTGGGCAGCCTGTCCCAGGGCTCTGTCACCCTCACTGTGAAAAAGTTCTCTGCATGTTGGTGCGGAACTTCCTGTGCTCCAATTTGCAGCCATTGCCCCTTGTCCTATCTCCACTGACCAAAGAAAAGGAGCAGGCCAATTCCCCCTGCACCCCATACGTAAGATATTTATAAACATTGATTAGGTCCCTCCCTCAGTCTTCTTTTCTCAAGGCTGAACAGCCCCAGCTCTCTCAGCCTTTCCTCATAGGATAGGTGTTCCAGGCCCTTAATCATCTTCATAGCCCTTCTCTGGACTCTCTCAAGGTGATCCCTCCATCCACCCACCCGGTGATGAGATCATAGAAGGCCATGAGATTGGTTGAGCATGATCTTCCCTTGGTGAGTCCACGCTGACTACTCCTCATGACCTTCTTCTCTTCCAGTTGCTTGGTGATGGCAAGCTGTTCCATAACCTTTCCAGGGACAGAAGTGATGCTGACTGGCCTATAGTTGCTAGGATCCTCCTTCTTGCCCTTTTTAAAGACTGGAGTGATATTGGCTATCCTCCAAGCCTCAGGCACTTCTCCTGTTCTCCAAGACCTGTCGAAGATGATAGAGAGCGGCTCCGCAATCACTTCCACCAGCTCCCTCAGCACACGTGGATGCATCCCATCCGGGCCCATGCATTTGTCTGCATTAATCCCTTTGAGCCGCTCCTGGACCTCTCCTACCTCAACTCGAGGGAAGCTCTTTGTTTCCCAAACACTCCTATTTTCATCCAGGATTTTCATCCTGAGGGGCCTTCGGAGTGAAGACTGAGGCAAAAAAGGCATTTAGTATCTCCACCTTCTCATCATCCCCCGTTACCAGGACACCCACCTTATTCGGCAAGGGGCCTACATTATCCCTGGTTATCCTCTTACTATTCACATACCTGAAAAAACTCTTTTTATTGCCCTTTATGTCCCTTGCCAGTTTCTTTTCCAGGTTGGCTTTAGCCTTCCTAGTCGCATCCCTACAGGCCCTGACAACATCCCTATATTCTTCCCAGGTGCTCAGACCTGATTTCCACAGTTCATAAACCTTTTGCTTCCCTTTGAGTTTACTCATGAGCTCCCTGCTCATCCATGCAGGTCTTCTGCCTCTCTTTCCCGATTTCTTACTCAAAGGGATGCACCTGTCCTGTGCTTGGAAGAAGTGCTGTTTAAATGTTACTCAGCTCTCACAGGCCCCCTTTCCTTCTAACAGCATAGCCCACGGGATAGCTCCTAATAGGTTGCGGAGGAGATCAAAGTTAGCTCTTCCAAAATTCAGGGTAGCTATCCTGCTTTTTGGCTTGCTTCTTCCACCCAGGATTTTGAACTCTATCATTTTGTGGTCACTTTGTCCTAAGCTGCCCCAACCTTCACCTCCCTAACAAGCCCATCCTTGTTAGTAAGAACAAGGTCCAGCACCTGCCCTCCCCTTGTAGGTTCCTGCACCATCTGTAGCAGGAAATTGTCTTCTACACATTGCAGAAGTTGTCTGGACTGCATACGACTGGCCGTATTGCTTGCCCAGCAAATATCTGGATAATTGAAGTCCCCCATAAGGACAAGCGCCTAGGATCTCGAGGCTACTTCTAGTTGCTTATAGAAAGCACAATCAGCCCGCTCCTCTTGATCAGGGGGTCTATAGTACACACCCACAACAGTGTCACTCATACTAGCATGACCCTTGATTCTTACCCACAAGCACTCGACTGATGGTTCATCTTTCCCCAGGTGGAGCTCAATACATTCCAGCTGCTTTCTGACATAAAGAGCGACTCCTCCACCTCGCCTCTCTAGCCTGTCTTTCCTGAAAAGCACATAGCCATCCATGACAGCGTGCCAGTCATCCAAGCTGTCCCACCACGTCTCCGTGATTGCAATGAGATCGTGGCCGTGCAACTGCACAAAGATCTCTAATTCTTCCTGTTTGTTTCCCATGCTACGTGCATTTGTATAAAGGCATTTTAATGGGGCAGCAGACGCAGGTATCTTCAACAGATCACAGTGAGATTTCCGACAGGGGAAAGGCAGTTGTGGCTCCACTGAGGAGTCCTCAGGGCAATCCACAGAATTTTCCCTACTGTCGGTTACAACAACATCCCCAAGTCTGTCACTGTACCGCCGGCATTTACCTTCTTCCACGGCCGACTCGTGTTGTGTCTCCCGAAGCGCTTGCTTGACCCCAGCAGCCTTCCCAATGCCCCCTTCCCCCTTCCCGATGCTTCCTAACTAATTTAAAGCCCAATCAATAAGCCCTGCCATCTCCTGGGCAAGGATTTGCTTTCCCCTTTGGGTCAGGTGAGCCCCATCAGCAGTAATCATGCCAGGAGCAGAGTACACCTTCCCTTGGTCAAAAAACTCAAAGTTTTTAATGCCAACACCAGTCTTTCAGCCACTCATTCAACACATGGGTTCTCCTGACCTGCTCCAAACCCCTCATCCCACTAGTAGGGATAGATGAGAATATTATCCAGAACATGACTGTGAAGTACCCAGAAATAACAATGAAGCACAAAAACTCATATTTGTGTGGAAAGGCTTGTAAACTTATTACCTCTTTGTGAATAGGTACAAAGATTATATTTCATTTATTTTAATTTCCTGTAGCATGATGTTAGGAGACCATTTTTGAGATCTTTTAATTGCTGTACCAAATGGTAAATAAATAATAAAAAACTCCATTCACCACAATAAAGCACTCTTTAAAATTTCATCTATTTGAAATGCAGACTCCTAAATAAAACTTTATATCTGCCAGAATTTCAGGTGCAGAAAATTTAAAGATTGGGTTGGTATTTTTTGGTTTTTTATGTTAATACTAGAGGCTTAAACTAGAAAATTATTTTCATTCAAAACATGGGGACTAATGCTAAGGTTGTGATTTTGGAACACATATATGGGAAGCTTTTGGAAACTGGATTATTCTCGAAGCCATAAAATCTTTTTGGATAACTTCTACTCTTTTCTGCAAATTTTACTTTGCATTTTCAGCATCCTTGTTTGGTTGATGGCTGGACTGTATCAGGAATAAAGTGAGTTAATTATGAAGCTTTCCATTTACTAACGGAAAAGTCAAACAGTATCTGATGGGAGGGCAGAAAATGCACTTTAAGATAGAGGCACAACGGAAAGCATTCCTGGAAAACACGAACCTGTTTTAAAGAAGGAAGAGAGAAACAGAGGGAGCACTAGAGACTTAATAGATTATCCTATGCATTGCAGTGTTTCTTCTTCAGAAAGGAGGAACACTTTTAAGCAAAGGTATACGCACTATTTGCTTTAATTCAGGTGATTGACACTGATTTCCTAAGGATCAGAGGTTTAATTAATGCTTTTCTATGGAGAACTTCACAGACATCTAAGTCCGATGGTTTATTTTTAGGCTTTAAAAACAAATGGCAAGAATTGAGCATCATAGAACAGTCATTGGATTATTTGTACAGAGTGGTTAAGAAATGGAAAAATGCCATATACCTTTTGTGCACATATGATTAAATGAGTTAAATGTGCTGCCAACCAAATACAAATAAATACATTCTGAAGCACTTGCACATGCTGAGGTATTCTTTGACCTTTTTTTTTTTTGCCATTCCAATTTAGTTTAGGATATTTTTATTAATTTAATGTTTAAATGAATCAAGAGAAGGGACTGGTCCTGTGAACTTTTAAAGGGTAAGTTTCACAGCAATAGTCTCATCAACGTTAGAGAGATTCTTCCAGGCTGAATCTTGAAGTAATGACACAGAACTCACTGATTCTATTGATTTCAATTGTATGTTTTGAACACAGGTTTATACCCATATTCACATAGAATTATAGAATCATTTAGGTGCTAATTAAGATCATCAAGTCCAACTGTTAACCTAGTTCTGCCAAGATCACTACTAAATTCAGTCCTTAAATACCAGATCTACACATGTTTTAAGTAACTCCAAGATGGTGACTGAACCACTTTCCTGGAAAACCTGTTCCAGTGCTTGGCAATCCTTTCACAGAATACTTTTTTCCTAATATCCAATCTAAACCTCCTCTGGCACAACTTGAGGCTATTTCTTCTTGTCGTATTGTTTATTACGTGGGAGAAGAGATGGACAACAACCTCACTACAATCTCCTTTCAGGTAACTATAGAGAGCTAGAAGATCTACCCTCACCCTCAAGCACAGTAGCCCAAACACTGAGGAAGACGAGATTCATCTTTGATCCCTGAAGATAGCATTTCTGGATTAGGGCCATGGTAGTCATAATTAGCTGAGGTGGCTTTTAGCAAATGCTAAAAGTTTTTATACTTTTACAGGTCGATATTTACAGGTTAGGATTCCAAAGGACTCGAACAGTATAAGGAGTAAGCACTGTACAGAACATGATTATAGTACACTCTCCCTATGAATGGTTGAAAGCTTCTTGGCTAAGGTTATAAACAATACAGCCAGTGCAGTGAAGCCATCTGCTATAGAAATTCGGTTGCTGTCTATCTTACGTTAACAGGTCTCAAATACCTTATGAACAAACCTTTCTGAACAAGGCTGTGTGTAAACACAGAGGCCTTTTAAAGATGTAATCACTGTGAGGGTGCAGTTTGTATCCCTGCATTGTGCTGAGCTAACTGAGATAAGGAAATTCAGAAAGAGGAGCTAGTGAGGATGCTGTGACTGTTTTATCTAGAAATGTCGTGGGACTTTCATAGCTTGTTCAGCACATGCAAGCTTGCTAAACATTGGTATAGCAACATGGTGAATTGTTTTCTGCTAACACCTTCATCTACTGAGAGCACTTGCTTTTCCTATCTACTAAAGACTGTTTTGATATAGGTTTGATACTTACATAATTTTTAAGGATATATATCAGCTTGGTTTCCATGAG
The DNA here is from genome assembly GCA_022605575.1 of Laterallus jamaicensis coturniculus. Classification (NCBI taxonomy): domain Eukaryota; kingdom Metazoa; phylum Chordata; class Aves; order Gruiformes; family Rallidae; genus Laterallus; species Laterallus jamaicensis. The sequence goes on from JAKCOX010000055.1 coordinate 1,693,267, forward strand.
TGCTCAGCTCTTGAGGATTAACAAACACGATTACAAAATTCAAGATCACCAGTGAATCATTTTAGAGAGATGTCACTGCGGTAAGAAATTCTTTTTAAAGAGCTGTTTCTGTATGGAGTGTTGAAATGTAATGTTCCTCATCTGTCCATGAAGCAGTGTGCTTGATACAAAGAGTTGCTATAAATAATTCCCCTCTGTCTCTCTTCTCCCTCTTTGAATGCTTTCCATTGGTCATCAGCTGGCACAAGCTCAAGGAAAAGATGACAAAGTGCCTTTATGGGTACTCTTGGTACATTTCTATAAATACATTCAAACAAAACTAAATTGCTTTGGCTTTTTACTATATTCTTTACTGTTTAGGATTTGCCTCCAACGTTAATCAGATGTAAACAGCAAGCAATCCACTGTTCTTCAAGGCCTCTCATACTACTGATGTATTTCCGTAGTACCATTCAGATTTCCGTTTTAAGAAATTACAGCTATGCAAACAAGCTTATCTAGGCCGACAATAAAAAATCATCAATTCTAATTAGGAGTTGTCACATAATACAAAAATACAACGCTTCTTTTGTTCCATGAAAAGCCTGCTTTCCCTACTTGCAAAAATGCATGGATTTCTTTCCAGTGGCTTTACATAATTGGTGTGACAAAGTTTCAGTCATGTGATCTCACAGTTTCCAAGTGACTCAGACACACTTGTCAAACTTTGTTTAAGGTATTTGATGGTAATCTGTTGCAGAAGTTGGTAGATGAGGTCTGCTTTGTTTGTTTGAAGTTGTGAGTTACGCATAAACTGAGTAAAGGTATATTTATGTTGAGATAGCTGAGGTAATTGAGAGTCTGTTTTTAAAAATGACCCACTGTTGAGAAACAAGGCTTCTCAGCTCTGACTGACTCACAAGGACTCTTGGCTTTTGAATGCCTAGATAAATGTGGTCTGAATCCATTGTGTAAATTAACAATGTGAGCTACTAAGTTTTGACACTGATTTTATGTCTGCACCAGTGAAGCAGGTCCATTATTGCATGACTTGTCAAGGAAAGAGACATACAGATCAAGCATATACCATAGAAATCATTATAATGATAGCTTTGCAGGCAGAATGATTGAAAATATACATCATGTCACCAGCTAGACTGTTAAACTCAGTTAAATGAACCTCTCTGAAGCTTGGTTGAGAAGACGGCATTTCAGTGAATTAATAGAGAGTTTGGTTCTAAATTAAACACAAGCCATCTGCAAGATTCTTGATCTGCTTTGATTATCATAAGGTTCTCAGAAGTCTGTCATATGTATTTGGGAGAGCTGACATTTCCTCTGAAGGCAGAGGTCTGCTAGTTTTGCTTCTGGTTGTCAGGAGTTCCTGAAGGGCCACTGAGCACAACACTAATCTCAAATACAGAATGTGAATCAAGGCACATCTTGAAAAATGGTAATGACCTCTTTGGAGACTCATCTTCTCCCCTAGTCCTTCAGCCACCCGCAGTGAAAATATTTGGAGCTAATAGTTTGTTTCTTTTAGACTCAGCAGTACAAGATGCATAGTGGTTATATGTTGCAATAGTCTTTGCAAAAAAGCAATAGTCTTTGCAAAGAAAAAAGCAAAAATGAAGTCATGGTATCGGGTTTTGTGTATTAACTTTAGTTCTTACCCTTTTTCACCATACTAATATTTGGGTACTTTATTTTCTTCTGTTATGTAAGAAGCAAGAGGTCACTGAATCCATCACTATGGGCTTTTCCAGGTGAACTAAGGCTAAAATGTTAATATCCTTCTGATTTATGCTGTATTTTGCTGGAGTGACAGACCCTCCATTACCATCAAACAAAAATTATATCTGTTTAGCAAGAAAATGTCCTGACCAGTCTGAACCTGAGGGAAACGAAGAAGGCTAAAGTGAGCTGAGTAAGGAGAATTCTTGATTGCTTATAGGAAGACTCTGTTCATCCAGTCCCTGGAGATTTCAATGACTCTGAATTTCTGATACAATTTTAGCTCAAAGATGTTAAGAATTTTTGATGAGGAACAAAAGACTGCTTTGGTTGAATAACTGTGAGAAGTTGATGCAGTAAAAGTTCAGTCATTATAAAGAAGGGAGAGCGAGACAAAAATATGCTTTATTAGTAAATTATCTGTCTCCCAGCCCTTTGAAGAGTATGCAATATAACTGAGGCCTTCAGAGGCTAAGAGGACACAAGGCAATGTTGCAGGAGGGTGAGGCAGCTGCACTTCCCCTTTCAGAAATGATGAGGGAATCATGTCTTGAGTGTGGATGCAAAGAGCACATCTGGGGGTGTATGGATGTAGAATAGAACATTTCTATCGCCTGCCTGCATGGGGTGTTTCTTGTGCTGCTGCTTGTTTCTCTAGAGGATGGAGGGGAAAGGCATGGGTGTGTAGTATTACTTTGACATGCTGTCACAAGAAAGCAAAGAAAATTAGGCAGACAGACTTTATGTCATATATGATGAGGGCAATATATCAGATTTGGCTATTTTTGTTATATGCATACCTGCCATTTGCATTTTTTCCCCCAATATTCAACCTTTATATACAGGGTTGCATCCGTTCTGTATTAGTTACCATCAATCCTCATAAAGTTCTGTGCAGCGGGAGCAGTTCACAACATTAATTATGGATGTGTGGTATTTGGATCTATTCTAGTATGTATCCAGCAAGCTCAGTGTAGGCAGACTGTCGTCATTCTCCCCAGCTGGCGGCTGAGCACCATGCAGCTGCTGTATCGGGGAGGGGGAGCAGAACCAATGTCAAACCTTCTGGGTTGGGATAAGCACAGTTTAGTGGGACAGCAACAGGAGGGAGAAAAAATAACAGGACTTTATAGCAAAATATACCAAACTGGTGAGCCACAAAGCAGTTTCTCACCTCACTACACAATCCAGAGCCGTTCCAAAGCTGGACCATCCCCTGGTTTTAAGTAGAATAAAATATCTCTTGTGTTTGAACTGATAATAATCTCTCAAATAAAGAAAACTGACTTCTCGCTTTGGGCAGGAGACCACTAAAGGGAACGACAGCAGCATGCATAAGTGGCTTTTTCTCACCTGCCAGTGTACTACATTAACTATAAAACAGCTGACCCTGGACTAGTATTAATTGCTGTTCTTTTTTTAAATGCATGCCTGCACTGTGGGTTTTGGTTTTTTTTCTTCTGTTGAAATAAATGCTGTAAAGACCTTATTTTGCAGTCAGTTAATCTCCTAGAGTAGTTTGGTTGCCAGATTCTGTTGCCAGATGTACTATCCAGATACAAGCCACTTTTTGGCACGGATAAAGAGACTTAGCTGATAAAGCAGTTTATTAAGTTTTGCTGCCATAAAGTACATTGGTCTTGCTCACGGAAAATGTTAGTATTTTCTCTTTTGTTTGAAACTTACCTCTGCTTTTCCAGTTACTGCTGTCTATGACTTAGATCTCATTAAAATTATGCCAAGGTCACTGAATGGCATGTCAGTTTAATTACAGTGGCTTTCAAGCTGAACAGTTCTGACTCAGAAATAGGAATTCACAGTTAGGTAAATGAACAATCAGAAGTCTCCGAGCTGCATACCATGCAATACTTAGCTCTTTGCAGTAAGATGCTGAGTGAAGACAGTGTTCCTCGGCTCCAGTGAACTACAGCTGAAGGTCAAAAGCCCTTGACTTGCAGCAGCTGAAGGACTGACCATAAGTTGTACTTTTTAGATATCTAGATTTTAACAGTTTAGAAACTGTGTTGCTGCTCCAAGATCTTATGTCTTTCTGCAGTTGGATGATGTGGCCCACATGAGAATTCTGTTTGCAGTGAGCGGCAGCTCCCATTTTCAGTGGTCTCTGTTACTTTTCAAACTCTGTTTTTTGCCAAACTGACATCCATATATCTTATAGGTCAGACTGCTATGTGCTTCTCTAATATAATTGGTATTATTTTGCGCTTCAAAGGTCTTCTGCGGTGGTGCTTATCTACACAAACACTGGGTGGGTCTAATAAAAATGTCAGAATGCAGAGGAAAGCAAAATACAGATTTTTTTCCCTTGCATTCCCAAGTAGATAAATTGAGAAAATTTATCATCTGAATTACATGTTAAATATAAGTTTGAATACAGGGGAGAGAAAAATGTATTTTTACGTAAAAAAAAAGGGATACATGTAAAATAAAAGTATAACTTTTTTATAGTCCCTACAGTTAAAATAAATGAAGCATCTGGTAAATCTCTGTTGTCAATAGACATAGTTACAGAATCACAGAATCGTAGGGGTTGGAAGGGAACTCGAGAGATCATGGGGTCCAACCCCCCTGCCAAAGCAGCTCCCTCCAGCTGCACAAATAGGCGTCCAGACGAGTCTTGAATATCTCCAGAGAAGGAGACTCCACCACCTCCCTGGGCAGCCTATTCCAGTGCTCTGTCACCCTTACTGTGTAAAAGTGCTTCTGCATGTTGGTGCAGAACTTCCTGTGCTCCAATTTGCATTGCCCCTTGTCCTGTCTCCACAGACTACTGCATCCCATACTTAAGATATTTATAAACATTAATTAGGTCCCCCCTTAGTCTTCTTTTCTCCAGACTGAACAGTCCCAGCTCACTCAGCCGCTCCTCATACAGGAGATGTTCCAGACCCTTAATCATCTTTGTAGCCCTTCTCTGGACTCTCTCAAGGAGATGCCTGTCCTTTTTATACCAGGGAGCCCAGAACTGGACACAATACTCCAGGTGGGACCTGACCAGGGCAGAGTAGAGGGGGAGGATCACCTCCTTCGACCTGCTGGCCACACTCCTCCTGATGCACCCCAGGATCCCATTGGCCCTCTTAGCAACCAGGGCACACTGCTGGCTCATAGCCAACATGTCATCAACCAGGACCCCTTGGTCCTTCTCCACAGAGCTCTTCTCCAGCAGGTCATCCCCCAGCCTGTACTGATACATGTGGTTGTTCCTCCCCAGGTGCAAGACTTTACACTTGCTTTTGTTGAATTTCATCTGGTTTCTCCCTGTCCAGCTCTCCAGCCTGTCCAGGTCTCACTGGATGGCAGCGCAGTGTTCCTGCGTGTCAGCCACCCCTCCCAGCTTTGTATCATCGGCGTATGTGCTGAGGGTGGATGCTATTCCCTCATCAAGGTTGTCAGTGAAGATATTAAACAGGACTGGACCCAACACCGAGCCCTGGGGAACACCGCTAGTCACAGGCCTCCAGTCAGATTCTGCTCCACCAATCACGACTCTCTGAGCACAGTCTGACAGCCAGTTCTCAACCCACCTCACTGTCCACTCATCTATCCCATACTCTCTCAGCTTTGCTATCAGGATGTCATGGGAGACAGTATCAAAAGCCTTGCTGAAGTCAAGGTAGATGACATCCACTGCTCTCCCTCCATCCACCCAGCAGGTGATGAGATCATACAAGGCTATGAGATTGATCAAGCATGATCTTCCCTTGGTGAATCCATGCTGACTACTCCTCATGACCGTCTTCTCTTCCAGTTGCTTGGTGAGGGCATACAAAACAAGCTCTTCCATCACCTTTTCAGTTATAGTGGTCAGATCTATGCAGTGGTCAAGGGTAGAGCTGGATATCATGATCAGGTTAAATTATGGATCAGATCAAAGAACCCAAGAAATGCATTGTTTCAGAAACCTTATCTGGCATCCACTGACTGAAACCAGCGATCTGATGAGCCTAGTGCTGCAAATTTGGATTTGGGATGGAATGGAAACCTAAGCAGACCGTGGGCAAATGGTTAAAAGCAGTAACCTGAATAGAGCAGAATGGGCCAGTGATTTCCATCCAATACAGGATGAAGACTGGTGCAGGGCAAGCGGGGAATAGCACTGGTCAGTGAAGGAGGATCTCCACTGGGGCTTTATCCTATGAGTCGTGTCCAGCTTCACAGGTTTGCTCTTCATCTCCTGGAATCTGTGGGAGCAGAGGTGTGGCCAGCTGTATCTTGGCTATTTTGTTTAGGGTGGATTGTTCCTAATTGAAAAAGAGACATTGCCAGATGGCATTGTATAATTGATTGCACTGACATAGAAAAGAACTTCTTGAGAAGCTCTTGAGTCTTCTGGCAAAGTGTAGCTTTCACCTTGGACTGAGAATCATGTTTTGTTGCAGTTGTTTGAGGTCCCTTAAATGCCTAGTCCAGGGAGAGTAAAGGAACTCTGCAGGACATGAACCTTACCCATTCCCAAGACTTGTGTTCACAGGTTTGTGTATTGTTGGTGTTAAAAATACAGTGACATGTTGTAGGTACAAGACCAAATATAATAAAAATATCAGACTATTTTAGTATAGGGAGAAAGAGAAGATGTTCAGGGTTTTAAAAAAATTTAATATATTAATTTTCAGTAAATTGAACTCATAGACTCACTATGTAATGGAAAAGAAAGATCTCAAAATAGTATGTTGTGTCCTTTAATTTAAAATGCACATGGCTGTTGACTCATATTTTTAAAATATAAATTATTTCCTGCTAGTTTCTCTTAGGAAACCAGCCACAAAATGAATCACCAACATACAAGTCATTAGTCTCTTTTACCAAGATACTATGGCTTGATTTCCTTTTCTGTGGAATTAGGCTGATAGATGAAAAGTCTCACAATTACTTCAGTACCAATTAAGTTACTGAACTCCTAATAAGCGCATCAGAAATTAATGGTTATTACTGACTATATTTTGCTTTTGCTTGACTTGGTAGTCGACAACAGCAGTGCTCACATCTAAACTGATGATGGTTGACCCTAATCAGCTTGTACAGCTCATTGTAACCTGACACTTCCTGGGACACTGATCAAAGTCCTGTGAATCTTTCTAATGCAAGAAGTTATTCATTATACTCCTTGGCACTTTACTTGAGTCGATGCTAGAAGATTTGGGATTTCTATAATAAATCTTAAGCACATAGAATAAACCCTCCAGTCAAAGGTGACAAACTGTGTACAATGAGGTGGTATTTCTGCGTGATGGTTTTCAGGAGGCTAGTGGCTAGTCTTCCTTAGAGAAGTTTATCATCTTCATTACTATATACAGCAGTTTGGATTTAAAAACAAATCTTTTCTGAACTCAGGAGTATCTTTTTGAAGGGTCCACTATGCAAAGGTGTTGAAAGACAAGAAGAGATAGTTGACTGTACTTGCAAGGTATTAAATTATCTTTTCATCTCAGGGTTATTAAATAATGAAACAGGAACAAACATTGCTTAAGACAAAAATCAGAGTTCTCTGAAATATTGTCTTTACACCATCCAGTTGAACATGTCTAGCTCTGTAATTTTTCATCTGCATGTACAGAATAATTTAGGATTCACTATGCCAGAGATGCAAAGAACTAGATACATAATTTTCAGAATCTTTTCTTGATTTTTAAAGTACATTAATTACCTGTACACTGAATGGTAGCTCAGGTTATGTCACATTAAGGAAAGATTTGCTTTACACCTCACATCAGTGCAAAAGTTGGGTAAAATTAGATTAATTTATAGCACATACCTACTTGTCTTTCACTGTTAGAAATTTATGTGCCAAGTGCAAATAATGTGGTCTCTCCTAGGTGAGAGGGGGAAGGAAAGTCTCTCTGTGCTCAATTTAGGTTTTATTAATATGGGCAAAAGCAATGACGTTCCAGCTGCATTGGCATGCATGGTAGTTCAGCCTTGCTGTCACAGCTGCTGATTGACAACAGACCATGCCTCTGAAGACAGTCTTACCAGTGGAAAGACTCTGAAACGAAGTCTGTGGTCCTCAGTAAGCTCAGGGACGCTTTACAATTGCAGCTCATTGAATGAGCTGGAAACATCGTAAGATTCAAAAGTCATATTCTCTCTCCACTACTGCTTAATTCTCTGTGAGTGACTTTGTCCCCCAGGGTGTAACAACATGCTGCAGTCTGCAATGATTTCTGTGTAACTTCACCACCAAAACGAGAACAAAAAAATAGCCAGCTTTCTTTAAGGCTAAAAACTTGCTCACATGCTTAAAGAACTTGGAAGACTGTGTTAATAGTGCCATCTGGTGACATTTCATGTAACCCTATGCTAATTCTGAAGCAGTGGTATATTTAAACAATTTTTTAACTGTGTATGAGAGTGCTTTCTGCCACATTGATAAAATAATTAATGGAATGCTCTAGCATCATGAAGTGGTTTTGAGGCTGTTTTCTCAACTTGAATGCGATTCTTTAAACATGATGACAGGACAAAAAGGTGTGCAACTGGAAACTATATAATCAAACTTTGAACCAATGACTTGCAGATAATTGCACTATCCCTTACAGAAAGGATTAGGGTTTCCATTTGATCTTTAAAATCTCAGGAAGGAGGAGTGAGTAGTTATGATGGTAACTCATTTGCAAGGTTAATCAAACTTCCTGTTAAAAATGTGCCCTTTTTCTAATTTTTATTTGTAAAATTTCAGCTTTCAGACATTAGATTAATGTTTTTCTACTAAATCGATCAAATAAAGTAATAAATTAAGTGTACTTAAGTGAAAATTAAGTGTACTTAAGTGAATACATCCCAGAACTCAAGACCAACCTGCAAGTGTTACTTTATGTCCTGTATGATGTAGCTGAAGAAAAATATTTTTCAGTCATGCTCAAACAAAAATCTAAAATATTTTTTCTGGAGGAATTAATATTTCAAGCATTTATAAAGCTTTTATCAAATAAAATATGTGACCTACAGTCTGTTATTGAAAAGCATTTTAGTTGTTCAGGAGGGACAACCGTTTTCTCTAGTCTGTTGCTGCAGATAGTAATCTCTGATTCTCTTTACTTACAGTAGCATTCTTCTGAAAACATTGTAACATCTGTCTAAGTATTTTCTTTTTAAAGTGTAGTTTAACAGTGTTTTATCATTATGTATAATGTGAAATTGCATTCTGATAATTTTAAGATGCTTTGACCTCTGAAACATTGTTTTAAATAGATTTTAAATGTTAAAGAGAAAGCTGAATGGTCCAAAGGCGTGCTTGTAAACTATGTCAAAGATACCACAGACTGTAACTAAGGGCGACTGGGGGCTTTATTCCCTCAGTCACATAATTGACTGTTTCGCTTTTGGACAGCATGGAACCAAAACCCATTGACTTCTATTACTGTTACACAGATTTGAGAGATATATTGCTCTGATGGTGATATTTGGAGTTTGAGTGGTTAAATTTACATTAAAAGTACCATACTATTTAAATTGCTTGATGTAAATGACGGTGAAGCAGCATATCCAGGGCAAGAATTTGGCCGTATGTTTACTATGTAAACAAGTGATACTTGTGTGCAGTAACATTAGGTATTTTTAAAACTGTTTTCTTGTTTGCCTTGCAAGTGATAGCATTCGGTTGCTTTAATTCACAGGATTTTTGTTTAGGATGCATGGTGACAAGAGAATTATACAAATGTTGAACTGATCTATACTCTGTTGTCACTTGATAGAACTTTATGTAGACACTGTGGCCTTCCTTATTTACTGACATATTAGACAGAAAGTTTGCATATCAAGAACTTTTTTGTGGACACAATCATTAGGCATATCTCTGAAACTGTAATGTATCATATATTACTCTTTTGTGCAATTTAACTGTTTGTGTTCTTGCAAAGTCCAGAGTTACTGAGTAAATATAATTCACTGAAGGATGTGTTGCCTATTTGTTCTGCTTTTGGACAGTAAATGGAAAAACTTGCAGTTTTTTGTATTTGCTGGAAAACAGGTTTTCTTATAAGAGGGTTGTATGAATTATGTAGCATAGTGAGACTTGTCACTAATTTAGGAATGAATAATTAAAAAATCCTGATTTGAGAGGCTAAACATTTTGAGTTGCGCGGTCAAAACTCTTAATATGATGTTAATTGTTCTTATAGAAGGTTGGTGCAGGATGATGAGAGGAGATGGGATTTATCTGAAGGAAGAGATTTATCTGAAGGAGAACAAAGATCCTTATTCTGCTTTCCCTTAGCATCCTGTAAGTGGTGTTAATTCAGTTTCTGCAGAGGTCTTGCCAGGGCAGGCTGCCTATAGGATGGCTGGATCCTCACATGCCCCGATTGTCCATACCCAGCTTTACGGTGACAGTTTTCCCTAGATCACCTCTCTTTTGTTTGTAAGGAAGTATGTAGTGTCCTTTGAGCACCTTCCCTTAAACGTGTTGTAGTGTTCTAGCTGTATTCACCCCCACTGCAATTTAACTTAGCAACTAATTTATCCTCAGCTTCTGCACTATTTGCATTCACAAGCACTGCAGCTGTATCAGGAATACAACCGGTATTCACGCATTTCAGACTCCTTCTGTACAACTGGTGTAAGTGGTGCGGAATATGGGCACACAGTTCTCTTCCTTTTCATGTCCTCTTGGATTGTGAGGACAGCTCTCAAAGCCACGTTCTTTTTGTATCATCTGCAGGGCCAGCAACATTTCTCAGTTCCTGCCTGAAGCGACAGCAAAAGTAGTACCAGCAAGCCCTGCTGTGGGAAAGTCAGCTCTGACGCTTTCACGTCTTTCTGTGGCACATATCCAATGCTCAAAGTCAGTATTAGGCAGCAAATAAAAAAAACCAAAACCAAGCAATAAGAAATTCTACCTTTTTGAAAGAAGAATTTTTGCTTTCACTTCTGAAGGTAATGAATTTGGAAATCAAATCAGTCGGTTACCCTTTGGGGAAATTTTTTTATATGATTATGTAGATTAATTTCCCTTTTGATTTCCAACATCAACACTGACATTTAATGACTTTTAAAAACATACTTCTTACTGAAATAATGAGTTAATGGACTATGTAAATTCTGCTTAGAAAGTGAGCATAAATAATGTCCTATACTCAAGGAACTACTGGTTGTATATTGTGTTATTCACAATCCCAGTCTAGGTGCAGATGATGGTCCTGTCATGCTTTTAACACTAGGTACTGCTCAACTGGTACTCAGATGGTGCTGTAAATTTTTTAAACATTAATGTGCTTGTGCCTGTTCACCCATGCATGAAAGAAGTTGGCTAGGTCAGAAAATTAACATTCAGAATACTAATAATTGAAAGTTTATCACCATGCTTATTATGAAAATATCCATATTAAATATAGAAAATTCAGCCATATTTTGGATACTTTAAAATGTTTATACTGAACACCAAAGTGTTTTCTAATTGTTCATCTTCAGTTTGTTTCCTTGTATGGGATGGAAAGTATTGGCAGTATAAGGAAAGGATAGTTTTAACATTACTGGATATTATTCACTATGAATAAAAAAGGCCACTGCCTGACAAGATGTCAGCAAACTGGGAAGCAAAATTACAAGTGAATTTGACAGTGAATTTTGCAGAGCAGTTCAAGCACCCAGATCAGTTATTTAGCCAGCAACTCCACAGAGCTGAGATTTCAGCTGTGACCACCGCTTGTCATTTCTACTCTGTATAATGAGGAGCAGTAAACCGCCACACACCCAGTCAGTTTTGCCACCTGAGTTCAGAAAGAAGACCACACTAATAAACCCAGGTCTCAGAGTTGAGGGGCTGTGCTGTTTTGCACTCGCCACACTATCCCAGTGCTGCGATTGAACTTGGTTTGGTGTCAGGTCTCAGTGCTTGTCTCTGCACCAGCTGTGCCTGTCCACTCTGGACGGGTGCAGAAAGGTGTGCTCCTCATGCCTACAAACTTCTTATTGCTGTAGGTTGTTCCTGTCCTCAGAATACATATACAGGTTGCCAGAGAAAGCCAGTTATTCTGGTTGTGTGTAGCACCACGTAACACCCACAGCTACCTGAACTCCCAGGCATGCTCCCAAAACAGAGACTGGGAAAGAGGGTTACAAAGAGCTGCCTGTTTAAGCATATTCCAATCTTGCATTCTCTTCCCAGCCAGCAAAGACCTACTTATTATATCACATCAATGCTCAAGGGATTTTTCACCACCTCAGTTCACCTAAGTTAAATAGTGCCATACAGCTAAGCAGCTATTGCTGCTTGCAGGGATGGTTATTATTTTTTTAACTTCTGAGAAGTATGTATTCACTTTGCTTTGCAGATATAATCAGCTGTCAATAACTGTTCAGAAAAGGATAGGGAAGCAGTTGGATTTCTTTCTTGCTACATCTCTTCCTATGCTCCACTGTATTGGGTGCATATGGTTGCATGCCAATATGCATGTGCATGCTGCTAGCCCCATAGTTCTCAGTTTTTTAACTGGCTTCTGCTGTCTCCCGGGAAGAGGGAGACACATTACTGTTATTTGGGCAGGATGTTTCGCCACATCTGCATATTGGAAATGCCACCATGGTTCATTTCTTCTGCATCATTTATAGATTTTTTTGCCTTTGATAGACTTTTCCAGCAAATTTGATGTTGTTACTGCTTTTCTTACAGGTAAACTGGGAGATGTTCTGGCTTTTTCCCATTTGGAGGACTTTTCAGACTCTCCTCCACTGAAATTACTATTTCACTTCCCTAGAAGTACCTTGCTTTTCACAGTGTTACATCATTAAATGGAAAAGTAATTGTTAATAGAACTAATCAATATATGTCATAGACCTCCTGATACTGCACACAGTTGAACAAATACCCCCAAAATTAAATAATTAAGCATTTCAGACAGGCTAACAAGTTTCCAAGCCCTTTGGTCCCTGACCTCTGTGTGGTGTGTGCTTTTGTATGGGAAGAGGATGAATGCTCTGCTGGTTTTGTGTACTCTGTTTAAAGGGCCAGCCCAGCTGTAATCTCAGAACAGTATGAGCCTCATGAATGCAAAAAGAATATTTAAAAGAATGGAGAAAAAATTATAATCTCTTTCTGCCAAAAAATGAGGAGAAAGACCAAGATGGTCAGAGATTCAGTTTTCCAGATCATATCTGTCTGCTTTTCCTACTCAGAGCTGACTCCTGCATGCGTAACACTTCCCAGACCCTTCTGGCATGTGTGGGGGAGCTAATCCACGTACTGTTGGAGAGCATGATTCAGCTGTAAATTATGTGGTTCTTATTTGGGTATGAGGACTTTTTGACTTCATTTCTCTTCAATTCTGAACAGTAAATGGATATTTGAATGTATATCCTGTCATTATTCTCGCAGACTATCTGGCTCTGCAAGAACAAGAAAGTGATAATGGCTCATACTTAAAAATTACTTAAAATTTGCTTAAAAATTACTATTAATTTAGAGAAGACTTGGTTTATCAGTATTACATGCTGTAAGGGTTTGTCAAAGAACCATGCAAATCATATCCTAAATATCCACAGTCCTATATAAAAGCTGTTTCTGGGTTTGTTAATTTGCAGACTTCCCTGATAACACATTAGGCACTCATTGTAAATGTACTTTTACTTCTGTTGCGGGACTCACTGCTTGACCAAGTTGATGGTGTTGTGTAAACCATTGATATGGTGCTTTGGGCAATCTGGTGTAGTGGAGGGTGTCCCTGCTAATGGCAGGGGTTTTGAACTAGATGATTTTACATGTAATTTCCAACCCAAACTATTCTATGTTTCTATGATACTATGTTTACGCTCTAAACTTCAATTATAACCTACAGTGTTATTTTCAACTTTCATTCAAAACACACAGAAAACTTGCAGTTTCAGTTGTTTATGTGCACACATGCAGATATGTATTGATAGTACAAAAACGCAGCTGTTTCTGTGAGTTAGTAAAACAAGCAGATCCATTCCTGACTCAGTTCCTCCAGGATCTCTGCTAAGACTATCTTCTTCATCTATTCAGACTTACCTTTGTTAAAAGTTGTACTGTATAAAAATAAGGCTGCTTATCTTTGACCTTTCTCATTTTGCAAAGTAGGAATTAAATTGACACATTACAGTATACAAGGTAATTCTTTGCTAAGTATGCATCCCAATCTCTTGCTAATGAACAAGTAATTTGACATTTAAGTCTTACTTCCTCTGTGCAGTCTTTTAGAAACTTATTTTTGAAGATAACTGAATGCATTCTGTAAACTCTTAGTATATGTTTGGCAAGGTAGAACAAAAGTATTTTCATTGCTTGAGAATGTTGGAGAGACATAAAAATATATTCCATATTTCACCATGGAACAGGAATTTAAAACAAAGCAGTTGTGTAATGAATCTCTTTAATATTCAGTAATGCAGGCAGGTGATTATATTTGTTCTCCACACCACACCCCTGGAAAGAAATAAAGTGAGCAATATACATGATAGAAAAAAATGTGAGTATAGAGAGGGCACAGAGTAGTATCAGACCTTGAAAGAAATACTGCCACCAGTTAGTTAATCTTCCCACGAGATCTTCCTCGAGTGGAAAGATCAAGGTATTCTTTCCCATCCCTGTAAAGCATTGCATGGGGCTACTAAGCAACCTAATTTAGTCAAAGCACTCCCTGCTCATAGCAGGGACAGTGGAATAGATGATCTTTAAAGGTCCCTTCTAACCCAAACTGTTCTATGATTCTATCAAAGGACATCATGATTTCCACTGATGTGTATTAGCTGTAGCATTGCAAAGTTTTTTATCAAAAAACTCCCTAATTGCTCTTTCTAGCAGTATGGTGAGTTGTATCCATATTACTCCTTTTCAGCTTCTCTGTGGAGAAGGACCTGGGGGTCCTGGTTGATGACAGGTTGGCTATGAGCCAGCAGTGTGCCCTGGTGGCCAAGAGAGCCAATGGGATCCTGGGGTGCATCAGGAGGAGTGTGTCCAGCAGGTCAAGGGAGGTGATCCTCCCCCTCTACTCTGCGTTGGTCAGGCCCCACCTGGAGTATTGTGTCCAGTTATGGGCTCCCCGGTATAAAAAAGACAGGGACCTTCTGGAGAGTGTCCAGAGAAGGACGACAAAGTTGATTAGGGGTCTGGAACATCTCCCCTATGAGGAAAGGCTAAGTGAGGTGGGGCTGTTCAGCCTGGAGAAAAGAAGACTTAGGGGGGACCTAATTAGTATTTATAAATATCTTAGGCATGGGTTGCAGGGGGAAATGTCTAGCCCCTTTTCAGTGGTCAGTGGAGACAGGACAAGGGGCAATGGCTGTAAGCTGGAGCACAGGAAGTTCCGCACCAACATGCGGAGGAACTTTTTCACAGTGAGGGTGACAGAGCACTGGAATAGGCTGCCCAGGGAGGTGGTGGAGTCTCCTTCTCTGGAGATATTCAAGTCTCATCTGGACGCCTATCTGTGTAATATGAGATAGGGAACCTGCTTTGGCAGGGGGGTTGGACCCGATGATCTCTTGAGGTGCCTTCCAACCCCTAACATTCTGTGATTCTGTGATTCTGTGATATAATTAAACATACCCGCATTGACATATGCACCCTAGGTATTCTATTCAGATGCTACATTTCTCTGTGGTATTTTGTTTATATATCTTAGAGCCTTTTTTTATCAGTACCAGAGAGACAAATTATAATCATTGCATATGGGGAAGGGTAATGGACAACTGTAGGAATTTCCATGGCACTGTTGGCTCTTTGTGTATCTTCTGCAGTGAGTCAGAAAGATAGAACCAGAAATTATTAGGTGCTTGCTCATGTGCAAATAGGTATTTTTCTATGATTCATAGAAAATATTCAGGAAAGCAGCCCTATTCAGGAATAATAGTGAGCCATATGAGTAAAGCACATGCTTAGGTGTTTGCTACATCAGTGTCAGTAAGCTGTGAAGGAAAAGAAGTTGTTTTCAAGCTATTTGTACACCTGCAGCAATATGGGATGAAATACATTGTTCAGGTTCAAAAAGAGCAAGTTGTTCTAGCTCAAGGTCATCTTCTCTGTTTAGTGGGTTGAGCTGTTGTCTCTGTTTAGCTTTCCCTTTTACTTTGGAGATAGGATGAGATTAGCCCTATTCTGTTGAAAAACAAGTACAGCCATCTCCTTGCAGCCCTGTGTGTCCATATTGGACAGTACAGTTGTGTTGGTGCAGACGTCTGTTTCCCTAGTAAACATTTAGCCATTCAACCACGCGTACTTTTGCTTTTCTGGTATGGAATTGCTGCTCCTGCTTAGATCAAGCTGTAAATAGACTGGATTGAATACTGCTGTAGGAGCTGCTGACTCACATCACTCTCTACCATCAGTGAATAGTGGATACTGAGGTGGATTGAGAGCTGATTGAAGGGAAGAAGCCAGACAGTTTTGATCAATGGGACAGAGTCTGGTTGGAGGCCTGTACCTAGTGGAGTTCCTCAGGAGTCGGTACTGGGACCTGTACTATCCAATATATTCACCGATATCCTGGATGAAGGAATAGAGTGCACAGTCAGCTAGTTTGCTGATGACACAAAACTGGGAGGAGTGGCTGACACACCAGAGATCTTGCCATTCAGCAAGACTTAGGCTGGAGAGCTGGGCGCAGAGAAGTTTAATGAGATTTAACAAGGGCAAGTGTAGGGTCTTGCATCTAGGGAAGAACAACCCCAGGTAGGTTGGGGACTGGCTTGTTGGAGAGCAGCATACGTGAGAGGGACCTGGGTGTGCTGGTGGACAGCAGGATGACCATGAGCTAGCAATATGCCCTTGTGGCTAAAAAGGCCAGTGGCATCCTGAGGTGTATTAGAAGGGCTGTGATTACTAGGTCGAGAGAGGTCCTTCTCCCCTTCTACTCTGCCCTTATGAGACCACACCTGGAATGTTGTGTCCAGTTCTGGGCCCCTCAGTTCAAGAAGGACATAGAACTCCTTGAAAGAGTCCAGCACATGGACACCAAGAAGGAAATGGAACACTTGCCTTATGACAAAATGCTGAGGGAGCTGTGCCTCTTTAGCTTGGAGGAGACTGAGGGCTGACCTTTTAATCTTTATAAATATCTAAAGGGTGAGAGTCAGAAGGATGGAGCCAGGCTCTTCTCAGTGATGGCCAGTGATAGGACAAGGGGCAACATGTACAAGCCAGAGCATAGGAAGTTCCATGTCAATGTAAGGAGAAACTTTTTCACTGTGAGGGTGATGGGGCACTGTAACAGGCTGCCCAGAGAGGTTGTGCCTCCTTCTCTGGAGGCATTCGAAACCCTCCTGGATGCGTTCCTGTGTGATTTAGTCGAGGTGATCGTGCTCTGGCAGAGGGGTTGAACTAGACGATCTTTCGAGGTCCCTTCCAACTCCTAACATACTGTGATTCAGGAAGGACGATGTGTGAAGTACAAATACATTGTGGTGTCTGTTACATCGATTTCTTCAGTCATTCTACTGCCTGTTCTAGCAGCTATGGGAAAAAAATAATTCTGACAGGATTATTACTACTATGCTGTTAAAAAATTGTTTTTAACCAGTACTCCTTCAGAAAAAGTTTTTTAGTCTTCAGGACATAGGAGTGCTTTAGCAGGGATGCTGTTACTGGATTCCTGTAATCCACTGAGGATAGAAGGCCTGGACTTTATGAAAAACATAAAGAAAACCATTACCATATCAAAGAGGCTTCAGGCTGCCCTACTGTAAAGTCAAATACTGTGGTGTTGCAGCTGCTAATCTAAAGTGGGAGGGAGGAAACTATTTCAGTGAGAAATAGAAAATTTCAGCAAAAGCTAAGATGAAAATTCTGTTGTCAATACTGTACTAATAGTCATCATAATCCTGGAGTGCCTTTTTCTGAAAAAATGAGAAGTACACACAGTGAGGTCAGAAGAGAAATCAGCTAGGTTACAAACGGTGAATTCATTCATACCTCCTAGGCAATGACTACAAGTTAGGGTGGGCTGGATCAGGTAGGATATACTCATCATTTTCCAGGAAGGCAGTATATGTGCTCCTCAGCACTTATATGAGCAATGGAATCAATACTGATAGGATTATTTTTGGCAAGATTTTTAGAAGTTTGACTTGGAAAAGGTATCAACCCCGTCTGTGGGGTTTTCTTTCGCTAAGTACATAACAGCTAGAGTAGAAGTTTCAAAATGCAGTTAGAATGAAACATATATGTTAACCTTATTAAAATTGTTATACAGCTCTATGGGGTACAAAAACTTAACCACCAAATAAAAGGACTTGCATAGTAGAATATAACAGGCTTTGGAGGTTGATTATTTTTATTTTAAACTTTAAAAGTAGTCAGAAAGGGCGTTCTCTAAAAGAACCCCAAATATTAATTATGCTGAAAACTGTTTCAGTGCCATGAATTCAATAAACTCATGAATACAATAAACTGCAATAAACGATAAAATGCTTGTTATCAACATTTCTGACTGAAAAGTTTTTTATAATAAATTAATTGCCCTGAGGATTTATGAGTTTGACACGTCTCTCATACCAAGAAACAGTAGTTTGACAGTTGCATTTGATGGAGTGTCCCATCTGCATCAGCCTGTCTTGCCCCAAATCTCCTGTACATGGATTTCCTGGGACTTCAGTCTACAATGGGTCTAGGATATATTCCAGTTCCTAACCAAGGAACCTTGATCCTTCCTGGTTGAGGGACCAGGATGCCACAGTGTGCTGGTGGGCATTTAGGCACAGCCTGTTCTGGTATTTTACTCTTCTGCATGCAGTATAGTAGGAAGGACACGTAATACCTAATGGCTTGGGCTGTCTTGGCTTTTCAGTACCTAGAGTTTCTCTTAAGAAGCTTATTTATCATAGGATTATTCTCTTGCCTCCTGGAAGAGGGGGTTTTGTATGTCCCTGTCTTATAGTACAGCATATCTCAAATGATGTTGATTCAATTCTTCTAATTCCTATCTCATGCTTTGCTAGCTGAAGCTAGCTCTGTTCTCCTGTGTAACATACTGCTCCTGCTCCCCAGCAGCAAAAACCCACAGCTGCCAGTAAGACTGGTCTGTCTTCCAAGGCTGTAAATAATACATACTGGCAACATTCCGCTCTTTATTATGATTTTTTCTCTAGTATAGCTTGAAGAAATGTGTTCTTCTACTTTCCATGAAAATAGAAGTGTGAGGAGCTGAAAAGGAGAAATGAACAGGACTTAACATGACAGGTTTTTCTGAAGGTAACTTAACTTTCCTGACTTAAAGCCCTCTAGGAAACCAGTGTAGTTTTTTTCAGTTGATCATATGGAAGAGCTTTACAATCAGGGCTGATAAAAATGAACATTCCACTGAAAGGGGTGATCCTTTTAACCTTTCCTCCTAAAGGAAGCTAGTTCAGGAACAAGGAGATGGTAAAATAACAGTGGACAGAATATATGCAATCTTGCAAAAAATAGCCTTTTAGAGTTTTGGTTTCTGAATTTCTATAACAGGATTTCCATTTTCTGTAAGGTTTTCTGCTAGGCAGTAAATGGCTGGGCATCGCACTTTTCATCAGACATTATCTATTCTATAACAATTTTTTTTCCAGTTTTCCTAACTGTTTATTCAGTTGTAATTCTCCACTGACTCAGGTAATAAGAGGTTTCCATCACTGTTAACAAAAGGAATCTTTATTGCTTGGTAACAAGCTGTGTAACTCCCTTTGAACTTCAAGCGAAATAATTAGTGAAGGATTAGTATTTATGGAATGTCAGAACTGGAAGATGACTACATGCTCATCACCCCAGAAGAAAATACTTTCACTTATAATAACATTATGAGAGATCTCTTTTTCTACATGATTAAGTCTCACTTTCAGACTTGGAAAGCCTAGAGTACTTCCCAAGGCTCTTCTTGATTCCCACACTCCTGTAGCTACCATGATGCTCCAGCCGCCCTTGCTTTCACCGGGGATATGAGTATCAGCAATTACAGGCTTCTGCTTCCCCAGGTTCCATGGTTAGCATTACTGGGAAGCACCTGGATTTAGCAAGAAACGAGTTGGCTGTCAGGTTCAACTGTGTGGTAGCTGGTCTCCCCAGGATGCTGGTAAGTTAACATTGTGTCTCTCCATTTAAGGTGAAGGAGAACTTATTTTGATCTTGAGTGCATGCAGAAGTGTGCCCATCTGACAGTAGTTGCTGAAACAGTAGTTTGTAAAATAACTAATTGTATGGGTAGGGATGTAAAATCCCGAAAATCTGATTTCTCTTTCATTTTCTCAGGAGTGAGGGATATGTGCACGAAATTTCATTTCTCAGCAGGGCCACTCAGCTGTTACAAAAGAAAAATTGGTCTATATACCTTTGCTCTTGCATAAAGTATATTCAAGGCAATGAATAATAAAACAAAGATACTTCTTTAATTTTCAGCAAACTCTAGACTACCAAAATTATATTATATTTTAAAGGGTGAAAGGTTGGTTCAGACGGTACTGAACTTAATGGACTGTAGCATTTATTTCTTTGTGTGATTTGAAATTAATAAATAGGTTCTTCTACCATATTAGTCTTTTCCTATTTGTTTGAGTTGTAAACACTCTTTCAAATATGAATATTTTTGTAATGTATCAGGCAAACTTCAAATAAACTTAAAATAATACCTCTCAAAATACATTCTGAATAGCAACATCATGTGCAAACAGAAATTATATTCTCATGTTACAGAATTATCATAGAATCACAGAATCACTAGGTTGGAAAAGACCTTTGAGCTCATCGAGTCTAACCATACCTGTCTGCTACTAAGCCATATCCCTAATATGTGCACTTTGACCTTTCTCCAAGCAAGGAAAAAGGTATGGTGAGTGATTTTTTAAAGCCCTTTTGGATCACTGTTAGTAGATTGACCTTGCCTATAAACAGACCCTGTAGATTAGTCTGCTTCAAAACCTTTAACATCTTTATTTGCCTGTGTAATTGGAAATTTGTGGGTTTTAGCTCTTGTGTTACATGGATGCTGAAGAAAGCCACCACGAAGATACAAACTGTCTTAGGTAGCTCTTTGCATTTGTTCTTGTCCTGTTGTAATTCTGTGCTTTCTGCATCCCAGTGATGGGATTTGTCTGTCTAAGGCTCCCCAAATTCAGTGGAGAGAGACAGGCAGACAGGTAAATTGCCTCTTTGGCAATTTACCTGTTCTGAAAACAGACACTAGTTGGTACCAGTGTCTGAGCTTTCTGCAATGTCTCTGCTAACTTCTCAGCAAATAGGTGGGTAGAGGAGGTCGTGGCTGCCATTTGCCAGTAGGTTTTTGAGATCACCTGTTGCTAAAGTTTTGTGTGAGTATGCAACAAAAATAACTATCCACAGGACCCTGCTCCTACAGTGCCCACAGGACTATTTGTCCTCTTGTGACTGATTAATCTTGCTACTGATGCTTCAGTGTTTTAGCAGAGAAACTGAGCAGCTAAGGGGAAAAAAGTCCCTAACATGCTTTTTAAATTCTAGACCATTCTTCTTTTAACAAGGTTCCCATCCAACCTGGGATAAAAAGAACCAGGCAGAGATTTCCTCTTTATATTTTCTTTTTCCTTGTTTTCCTTGCTTACTGCTGGTGGGGTGCAGCCATTATTAATTTGCTGCAGCTGCTAACTTGTAAAACTTGTTTCATACTAATTAGAACAACACATTTAAAGTGCTGGAAGGCTCAGGACAGCATTTATGCTTTTCTGTGGGCTGCCATCAATGGCACAAGGGCTGATCTGGGGAACACTGCAGCATAATGGGAGTCTTTACAGATTGTCACAAGCCTTAATTCTTTAATCCAAATTACTCTGTAGAGGAGGGCACAAATGAAACACGCAATCCATACTGACCAGTTGGTTTTGTATTTCTTGGTGATAACTGAATGGGAACCTGCCTCATTAAAAGGCATGAGGTTCTACAGAACTGTGTAAACATCCAGCTCTTCCAAGGAAGGGCTGGATGCTCCCATGTCCTTTCTAGTGCAGGAGAGCGATCAATAACTGCAGTGAGTAACAAAAGACTTATTTTGGCTTGTTTTACAACAATGTTTCTGACTTAAATTTTACTTCCTGTCTCAGAAGTGTGGGAAAAATATATCTATAAATACTCACTAAGTTAAAATGTAAAATAGGGAGTTAGATTAGATAAAATATTTTTTACACCAGAGACAGTTATTTTATAATTCAATAAATGATGAAACCAAATGGTTTTTTTAGAACATTAAGTAATTTTGAAAAAAAAATAAAAATAGGTTTCAATTGTCAAATTAATATTTTGTAAGCAATTTTCCCATCTGATACCTGGATTGTAATGTGTGTGCCTTTTCCAAATGTCTGTGTATATTTAGGAGGGGTTTCCAAAGGTTTAGTTCACTTTTTTTCAGGGACATTTCTGATGAGTTAGCTAACAGAGTTTTTAATCACTGTACTCAGTTCAGAAGTAGAAGGTTTTCTCTATATTTAAAAATCAAAACCTTTGTTAAAAACTGTATGTAAGATATTCTGTGCAATTCCTGCTTCCCTTCAAAGTTGAGGGAGATGAACAGCTTCTGTAGTCTCCAATCCTGCTATACTTTTTGGCGTCTGCCTGCATTTTGATAGCTTATGTGGAAGAACTGATTTGCATGGGAGGAGAAATTTAGAAAATAATTCATTGTATAATAGAAGTCTTTACTTCAGGTAGAAATAGCTGAGAATCCTGTTGCTTCTAAGTTGAGAAACAGTGCGGTTATGCTATTCTTGTTATCCCTTTGTGTAAACATAATTTAGTCTTTTATTGTTTGTCTATGTGAGCTAGACAATATATGAAAGTTCTGGGCTTTTTATGTGCCTGTCACTAATTCTGTGTATGGAAAATGTTTGCAGTTTTATTTATGTATGACTTCTTCAATTTTAATGCAGTGATAATTAATACCTCATTCACAGGACTGAGTTTATCTTCTGTCTGACACTGTGTTATTAAGTAATTGGAGAATTAATTCCCAAGCCTGAAATGTCAGCTTAAATCACTGGAATGGAGGAAAAGGCAGGAAGAAGGCTGCTTCTCTTTCAGGTTGGAAATGCTGTGTCACCCTTCAGTGCAGCTACAAAGTGTTTACTTGGTGTCACATGGCAAGTCTTTATCTGTGGCAGAGGGAGAGTCAGATACAAGTAGCTCCTCGAGAAGATAGCAATGCTGTCTCCCTATTGCCATCAGAATCCTGAAAACCCTTGGTAAACTGCTGCCTGGCTTTTGATGGATCCATAGGCATACAAATTCTTGACCTTAAAGTCCTTTGGGCACCTGCATTTCTGTTTTAGGGTGTGTGCAGGTATTTGGTGTTGACAGATCTGAGTGACTCACCCATGTTTTTGTTTTTGGCTCCCAATCAAGTCCAGAAAATAGATATTCTTCTGTCTGATCTTTGAGGGCTCAACAAAGTTGGCATTTGTAATGGCAGCTGGCAACTAAGCACCATGCAGCCTCTTGAATGGGAGAGTATGCCACTCAACAAATTTGTATGCTGTATACATTTCTGAGATGTTCTTATCTGTAGCTGATAAATTATATTCCTCATTCTGAACTTTTTGTGGTTTAATCCCATACAACTAAGCACCACGCGTCCACTTGCTCACTCCAACTGAGTGGGATGGAGAGAGAGTTGGAAGGGTAAAAATAAGAAAACTCATGAGTTGAGATAAAGAAAGTTTAATGGGTAAAGCAAAAGCCATGCACGCAAGCAAGGCAAACCAAGGATTTAAATTAATTTGATTACTTCCCATGGCAGGAAGGTGTTCAGCCATGTCCAGGAAAGCAGGGCTTCATCACTCATAACGGTTACTTGAGAAGGCAAACAACATCGCTCAAAATGTCCCCCCTTTCCTGCTTCTTCCTCAGCTTTATATGCTGAGCATGATGCCATGTGGTATGGAATATCCCTTTGGTTAGTCATTGTCAGCTATCCTGGCTGTGTCTCCTCCCAGCTTCCTGGGTGCCCCCACCGTCTCATTAGCAGGGCAGCATGAGAAGCTGAAATATCTTTGACTTGGCAACAACTAAAACCATCAGTGTGTTATCAACATGGTTCTCAGCCTAAATCCTAAACACTGCACTGTGCTAGCTACTAGAAAGAAACTCAATTCTCTACCTCATGCCCAGATCCAACAAAACCCTTAAGCACCATTAATTCTTGTGGGCAGGCAAGTGTTTTTGACATACATACATACATACATACATACATACACACTCAAAGATATAATTCCCTTAGTCTGTAGGCCATCCCTTTAAAATGTGTGTTGTGTGCATTTAGTCCATAACTTTGGGCTCCATCTGTTGTAACAGTCTCTCAGGGAAGGAGTAATGATGTGTGCAGTTTAATTGTTGCCTGTGGTGACCAGCAGAAAGCAACACGCAATTCCATATGAATTTTAGGTGAAGCCATGAAGCCATTTTATTAGGTGAAATCACACAGATTTTCACAGAATCACACAATTGTAGGGCTTCGAAGGGACCTCAAGAGATCATCGGGTCCAACTCCCCTGCCAAAGCAGGCTCCCTAGCTCATACTACACAGATAGGCATCCAGATAGGTCTCGAATATCTCCAGAGAAGGAGACTCCACCACCTCCCTGGGCAGCCTATTCCAGTGCTCTGTCACCCTCACTGTGAAAAAGTTCCTCCGCATGTTGGTGCGGAACTTCCTGTGCTCCAATTTGCAGCTATTACCCCTTGTCCTGTCTCCACTGACCAAAGAAAAGGGGCAGGCCAATTCCCCCTGCACCCCATACGTAAGATATTTATAAACACTGATTAGGACCACCCCTTAGTCTTCTTTTCTCCAGGCTGAACAGCCCCACCTCTCTCAGCTTTCCCTCATAGGATAGATGTTCCAGGCCCTTAATCATCTTCGTAGCCCTTCTCTGGACTCTCTCAAGGAGATCCCTGTCCTTTTTATACCAGGGAGCCCAGAACTGGACACAATACTCCAGGTGGGACCTGACCAGGGCAGAGTAGAGGGGGAGGATCACCTCCTTAGACCTGCTGGCCACACTCCTCCTGATGCACCCCAGGATTCCACTGGCTCTCTTAGCCACCAGGGCACACTGCTGACTCATAGCCAACCTATCATCAACCAGGACCCCCAGGTCCTTCTCCACAGAGCTCTTCTCCAGCAGATCATCCCCCAGCCTGTACTGATACATGTGGTTGTTCCTCCCCAGGTGCAAGACTTTACACTTGCTTTTGTTGAATTTTATTTGGTTGCTCCCTGCCAGCTTTCCAGCCTGTCCAGGTCTCGCTGGATGGCAGCACAGTGTTCCTGCGTGTCAGCCACCCCTCCCAACTTTGTATCATCGGTGTACTTGCTGAGGGTGGATGCTATTCCCTCATCAAGGTCGTCAATGAAGATATTAAACAGGACTGGACCCAACACCGAGCCCTGGGGAACACAGATAGTCACAGGCCTCCAGTCAGATTCTGCTCCACCAATCACAACTCTCTGAGCACAGTCTGACAGCCAGTTCTCAACCCACCTCACTGTCCACTCATCTATCCCATACTCTCTCAGCTTTTCTATCAGGATGTCATGGGAGACAGTATCAAAAGCCTTGCTGAAGTCAAGGTAGATGACATCCACTGCTCTCCCTCCGTCCACCCAGCCGGTGATGAGATCATAGCAGGCTATGATATTGGTCAAGCACAATCTTCCATTTGTGAATCCATGCTGGCTACACCTCATGACCTTCTTCCAGTTGCTTGGAGATGGCATCCAGAACAAGCTGTTCCATCACCTTTCCAGGGACAGAAGTTAGGCTGACTGGCCTATAGTTGCTAGGATCCTCCTTCTTGCCCTTTTTTAAAGACCAGAGTGACATTGGCTATCCTCCAGTCCTTGGGCACTTCTCCTGTTCTCCAAGACCTGTCGAAAATGATAGAGAGCAGCTCAGCAATAACTTCCGCCAGCTCCCTCAGCACACGTGGGTGCATCCCATCCAGGCTTATGGATTTGTGTACATTAATCTCTTTGAGACGCTCCTGGACCACCCCCACCTCAAGCAAAGGGAAGCTCTTCATTTCCCAAACGTTACTACTTTCATCCAGTGTCTGTGGGTCCCGGGGGGCCTTTGAAGATTTCTTTGTATATTTTTCTGTATAAGGGCAACTGATACCAGTATGGGTTGTTTTTTGGTCCATCTGCGCTGCCTGTCATGGGTGTTGCAGTAACTTCAGTGTCTGTTAGGGAGGGTTGTGGTAGCTGCCTGTTGTGGGGGTCACAGTATCCACAGTGCCTGTTATAGGGGTCATGATAGCTGCAGTGCCCATTGTGGGGCTTGAAGTAGCTGCAGTGCTTGCGAGTCTATATTCCTTCCCTCCCCCTCAATGGTGCTGCCTACTTTCAAGCAGCTTTTGGTGGTTAGTGAGCAAGGCCAGCAGAGAGCAGTTAAATTCTGCATCCCTGGGATAGCCACAGCAATTCCCTTTTACATATTCTATCACTTTGTCAGGGTCCTGTAGATGTTTTGTAGAAGTTGCAAACTACTGGAGGTGAGAAGGTCCCTAGGTACCTGCACATGCTCTCCCACATGGCATGCCAACCCTGACTATTCAGCCTCAGGGGAAAAAAATCTCTGAGTGGTATTCTTAAGTAGGTGTTTAATCTTAAACAAAGCCTGACCCACGTTCAGAAGACCTAGCATGAGAACCATGCTGGTCTGAACATTCCACAGATATTCAAAATTCCTGAGAGCTGTTATAAGAGCTGTTGTATTTAGCCCAAAGAAGAAACAGAAAGTGAAGGTATTCCCTCTGTGTCCCCCATAGACTGAGTACCATTAATCCCTACCTGTCCAAGGTATGGATGGGACAGCAAAACATCATACAAATACAGATGAAGCTCATGATACCATAACACATACCATGTTATCATAACACAGGTTGATACCACTCAGTATGGTAAAATGAAAAACTGCACTCCACTCTCAGAGATGGTTAAAAATGCTGCAAGGATTTAATGCAGCAAGTACTGGTTTAAATGCTACAGCCACATGATCCAACACAACACTGTTGTGACTAGCAGCTGTTTCTGTAATATGATGAATGCTTATCACAATGTTTTTTTTAATGTGATGGCGTCAGATCTACGGTTATCCTATCCCTTCCAGTCCCACATTGGGCACGAAAAAAGGATTGTTGTGGTTTAGCACCAGCTGGCAGCTGAGCACTATGCAGCTGCTAGCTCGCTTCTCCCCTCCCCCCAAGAGAGAAGAGGGAAAGGGGAAGGAAAAAACAAAGGGAAGACAAAGGCAAACCTTGTGGGTTGGGATAAGGACAGTTTACTGGGACAGCACAGAGAGGGAGAAATAATAATAACAGGTACGTAGTAGCCCCTTTTGTCAGTTTGGGTCACCTGTCCTGGCTGTGTCCCCTCCCAGCCTCCTGACTTCCCCCCACCTTCCCATTAGCAGGGAGAAGTGTGAGAAGCTGAAAAGTCCTTTGCTGCTTGGCAGCCCCTAAAACCATCAGTGTGTTATCAACATGGTTCTCATCCTAAATCCTAAACACTGCACTGTGCTAGCTACTAGAAAGAAAATTAACTGTCCTAGAAAACCCAGGATAGTTACCAATGCTGTTTGCAGCACAAATCCAAAACACAGTCCCATACTAGCTATGATGAAGAAAATCAACTCTATCCCAACCAAAACCTGCACACATTTTTGGGGAATACCAATGATACCTGTGTATGAGTCTGACTCATATGGGATGGTAGCTGCAGCTTTGGCTCCCTTCCTTTTCTGGTGAATTGAATGCAAGTCAAGAAGTTCAAAACTTAGTATTGAAATTTTTGAAGTATTTATGACCCTGGTTGTAATTAATACTGAGTGATTTGCTCAGTGTCTGGTAATATTTTATTTGCTAAACTAGGTTTGATGAGATTTAGACTTTTGACGAAGGTTCTCAATGTGTTCTCTGACTAACTGTTCAGGTTCAGCTAATGACTTTCTGCATCAAAAAAACGCTACTGAAGATCTGTGATCTGATTATTTTAAGTGGATGAAATGCACTAAAGTGTCTTATTTGCAGTCTTTATGGCAAATGGTCATATTATTGCAAGTAAAATATATGAAAAATAGTAACCGTTCAAAGATAGCATGCTTCTTTATTGCCTAGACTAATGTATTTCTCACAGGCACACATATTCTAGTAAGAGCGTATGTGACTGTGAAACACTCAAAGAAACACTGTTTGAATGGCACAGTACTTCCTGAAGAGAGAAAAAAAGCTCTGGTTTGTATACCTCAAGACCAGATAACTTGACCCTAAGAGCAAACTCATATGTGCTATTTCTTCAACTATAGAACTCCTGCTTGGTAGGAGTTGTAGCTGTAGATGAGATATCAGAAAATCTCCTGAGCTACATAGTTCACCACAGAGACCTCAATTGATTCTTAAAATGTTTAAGTGTTTCTGTGTGGTGGTGGTAATCTGCCATCTTGTGATGGGGCTGTAATGGCTTTGAACAGTGATGTAGTCTTGAAAAACCTCAAGAAATGAGACAAATAATGAGTGGCAGTATGCTTCAATGTAAGGAGAGAATGACTTAGCACAGCCTTGTGTGGGAGTTTTAAAGTATGTGCAAAATCATGTAACTCTCAGGAAGGTGCCTCGTGCTTAAATTGGGGGCTACAGTATAATCCTGCAAGCCAACATTGTAATCTTCTGTCACAACTTTTTTTTTTTTTTTTTTTTTTTTGGAGGGGGGGTGGTGGGAGGGTGGGTTCAGAATATATAAACTGATATCTTTAGGAAGGCTTAATTCTTAATTTGTTCATCAAGGTCCCTTGTGTTTTATCTGTTGATAACAAAAGGGGGGGGGAAAAAGCAGCAATGAGATCTTTATTTCATGTATTTTGTATCCGGGGTACAATGACAAGCTAATTAGAAAATTGTGTCCTCGAGTCGCAGGGTGAATGGTTACCTGCTAACAGAGTACCTTTTTAGCCTATAAACAGCAGAACAGGCACATGCTTCACCGTATTCTGGCGTGTGGTGGTTTAGCCCTGGCTGGAGACCAGATGCCCACCAAAGGCAGTCTATTACTCCCCTTCTAGGTTGGACAGGGGAGAAAATATATATTGAGAGGCTTAGGAGTCAAGATAAGGACAAGGAGAGATCATTTTATCGCCAACGATATGGGCGAAAACAGACTCAACACAGTGCAGGAAAGAACTATTCTAATTTATTACACTACACTAAAAAAAGAACAGAGAAAACCAGAGTCGGGAGTGTGACCAAATTTTAAAACAAACGCAATGAGATCTTAAAACACATTCCCCCCACCGCTCCCTTCTTAGCAGTCTTTAATCAGAATCTTGCTCCCTTCTTCCCTCCTGTTTGCGGTACAGGTGGAGCAGGGACTGAGGAAAAATGGGGTTCTCAGTAGCACCTTCCCCCTACCCCTCCATTCTAAGCAGACTTCCCTTTAGCCATGACTTTACTCTCTTCATCCCCTCCCCCCACCCTGCCCCACCCCGGCTCGCAGTAGAGGGTGGAGCAGGGACTAGGAAAAAATAATGGGGGTTCTCGGTTACTTCTTCATGAGCTGTTTTCCTTTTCCAGATCTTAAAACACCTTTACCTCCCCCTCCCCCACACTCCCTTCTTAGCAGACTTCACTCTAGTCATGATTTCACTCCCTTCTTCCCCCCAGTCACAGCACAGGGAGGCAGGGACTGGGAGATGGGGGCTTCAGTCAGTTCTGTGTAAGTTGGCTTCCTTCTCGGCTGGGGGGGCATTCATTCCATGCACCTTCCCCCTGCTGCGCCGTGGGATTCCACCCATAAGAGACAGTCCTCCATGAACTTCCTCCAACATGAGTTTCTTCCCTCAGGGCTTTATCTCTTCATCAGCTGCTCCGCCTGGATCCTTACTATGGCGGGCAAAAATAAATTACAGTGTCTCTCAGTCCCAGTCCTCCACGGGGTCACCAGCCTCCCCCTAGCAAACCTGTTCCAGTGCAATTCTCTCTCGCTCATCTCTGTAGGCTGCAAGTGCTGGCAGCTGCTTGCTTCAACATAAGGGTCACAGTGTCTTCTCTGTGCCTCCACCTGCTCCATCCAGCGTGGAGCCCCTCCACGGGCTGTAGGTGGGATCTTGGCCTTTTCCATGGGGTTTCACCACGGGCTGCAGAGGCATCTTTCTCTCCGGCACCTGGGGCGCCTCCTCTTCCACCCTCCCCAGCCTTGGTGTCTGCACAGCTCGTTATATTTTTTCCACTCCCTTCTCTGGTGGCAAAATGCAGCTGCTTCCGGGTTGTTTTCTCCTATACATGATTCTCAGAGGCACTATGACTATCTCTCATTGGCTTGGCCCTGGACAACATTGATTCTGGCCCTGGATTGTTGACATTTTGGAGCTCCAGAGAATTCCAGCAGCTCCTCACAGCAGCCATTTTCTGCACCCCCTGTTCTTTTCCAGCATCCAACCTCGCAAAACTGCGACATGGCCTTACTGACCAGGCCAGCGTCAGTAAGATAGGCTGAGCTGGAGCAGCAGTTGCCAATGGGCCAGGTGTTAGCAACAGAGAGGGAGGAGGAAGGCAATCATTCCTAGCAGGACAAAAGGGTAAAGATGCTAGAGAGATCAACTCCTGCAGTCTCCTGCGGTGCACAGGGATACCACAGGATGGGCTGAGGCCACTACATATAAACACTCTGGTGCGCACAGATGCTGGTGCACACCTGGCTCAGCAAAACAGCAGTTTGATTGCTGCATGCCCATTCCTGTTAGGTTAAATGGGAATTATCCTTGTTCCCTGTGAAGAAGTATGATCCCTCATTTCTCCCAACTGCATCTTGGGTTTTCCCATAAGGAAGGAGTGGCTGAAAGCAAGGCCTAGATACCACATATCTCTTGACCTGAGGCCTGTCTTCACCTATCTGTGGTGTGGGGTTTTATTTTCGTATTTTAGTTAGCTTTACAAGCATATATTGTTTGACTTAATTCAATATCCTATATATGCTGAAATGTAAGCCTTTGCAACAGGTACAGATAAGTTAATTACTGCATACAGGCATGGAGATAGACTTCAGATATTTAATAACAGTAATGTTAATTAAAGATAAATTGGTGAAGACTGGTTTGAAAGTCTGATTTTCAGGGTGCTGTTGAGATTTAAAACAAAACTTGACTTCTCCTGCACATATGTAAATTGTGAGTACAGTGGATTAATTTTATCTCTTGCTCCCTGTCTAGGATTCTGGAAAAATCACTCTTGTGTTAGATTTGTAGGTTCTAGAGTTTTAGTATTTCCTTACATCTGTCAGGAGCCTACCAAGTCTTAGTGTGTCATGAGCCAGCTGGTAAGTACGTTTGTGGCACACAAAGTAAATAGAGTAATGAAGTTTGCAAGTTCAAACTTATTGGCCAGAACTGAAGAGAGCTCTGGCATACTGTATTCTTTTTTTTTTTTAAATGCAGAATTTGTATCCTCATTGGGATAGCACTTTTAAAAGATTTTTCTAAGTGTTTTTTGGTGGTGAAGCAGCACCATGCAAAATTTGTGCATACATAGATTTTAGTCCATGCCTATGATTTGTATAACAATTATTATTTAATCTACTTTGCAATTGAGTAAATCATCACAATGCTGCCAACTTGGGGAAGCCTGGCATTTATTTTTCCACGGCAAAGTTTGCACAGGTAGAAAAAATGTTGTGAGTCTGGGCACAGCAGAGCACACAACCTCTTCAGAGCAATCCTCCAGGAAACTAGATTTAAGCAGAGAGATCTGGCTTGCGGTGTGGTTCTTAGGTCTGCATCTTTGCCAAATATAGTCAGTGGTTAAACTAGTGTTTTATTCCACCCCTATGTCAGGGTAAGGGCCTCTACTTAAGTCAGGGATGGGGGCTGTCTGTCTGCTCTTTGATCTCCCTTGTTGACTTTCCGGGCTAGAACTGGCATCTTAGTCATGTTCTCTGCCAGACATAACCTACATCAGCACAGTATCTATGATTAGCCTATTCATAATTTGTGACTGCAATGACAGAGCTTACAGAGTTTAGCCAGTATTATGTATGACTCAGAAATCATAGAATCATTAAGGTTGGAAAAGATCTCCAAGATCATCTAGTTCAACCATCCCCCTACCACCTATATTACTTACTAAAAATATATTAATTACACAAAAAAATTCAGTTCAAAACCCATTATGGTCTATATCGGACCACAATGGATTACACGATTTTCCTGAACAGCCATGTCTAGAGCTTAGTTGGAACATTTAAAATCCAACAAATTGAAATGTTTTTAAACTTTTAATTGTGTTGCAATTTGAATGCATAATAATAATTTAATTGTAAATATTTTCAAACTGAAAGTGGAAAGGTATGGAAAACAGTGATATGACCTCACTGCCTCGAGGCGCAAGCTTCCTAAAGTGCTCCAGGGCTTCTCATCATTTCAAAGGATGCAGGTGTGCCTTTGTCCTTCAGTCTCCTTTGAGATTTCATTTTAAAAAAAGACAAGAAACCTACCCAAACAACAGAAATAGAAGTTGGGTATTTTGAATGTCACTTCAGGGAAACCAGCACTCCTCTGAGTCACTGTCTGGGTTGCTGAAGAGAGATGGCAACCCTGTAATCACAGACAAAGACCCCGCCCCAGGAACTGCAGAGCCTGTCACCACATCCACATGCCCAGATGGCTGTGCTGGGAGCATCTGGGGTGTCCTTTGGGCACAGATAGGCTTTCCAGGCACTGTGGAGTGTCACTACTTGAAGACCCCCAATTTTCCTGGTACCACTACTGCATTTGTGTATGATGTTAAAACCTGTGGGTGCTTAGGGCAATATTTTGCAGGGTTGCATATGAGGTAACGGGTGCATTACTCTTTGCTGGGCTGACTTTGCAGCTCATGTCGTAATGTGGAAAAGAAAAAAAACAAAACCACCCCAAAACTATGTATCTCAAAGTTTCTCAAAATTATCAGGACAAATCCATGAGTCAGACTGAATTCCAGTGCAGATTTCAGACAAGTGACGAGAAAGTGCCAACTTTTTTTAAAAAGTATTATGAAGATCTCATGCAGTTTAGATAACACAATCACTGAACTGAACTGTGATTTGCTGTGAAGTAGTTTGCTTCAGTGATAACACTGAAGATTGGAAAAGAACAGTTAAACACGCTACAGATGTGTAGTACTGATAGTAGGATTTCAGTCCTTTCCTTGATCTGCTTTTTCCATGCTCAGAGTTTATAGACAATTGTTACGATAAGCAGTCTATATGTTATGCTGTATCTGATACCTTTCCCAGGCATTATTTCCCAATCAAGATTTTTGTTGGCCTTTTTTTCCCTTTGTGTTCATGTTAATTGTGTTCTGTATCTCTTACCCTACTAAAGAATTACAGAATTGCACCTTATTGAGTGCTTTGGTCATTCTTAATTTTTTTTTTTTTAAATTAACTACTTCTAAAAGAAAATTGATGAAAATGTATGGGGTCCATCTGACACTAGATAGGTATGTTTTGACACTGAGTGAAAATAGGTTTAGAGAACTTGACTCAGGTACTTGGTCACTCTGTATTTACTCAGGCATTAGATGTTGAGGTAGCAAAAAATCCTGCTGGTATGAATAATGTGGTAGCAGACTAGACAGACTACAGGGCAGCAGAGGTTATGACTACAGACATGTAAATACAGTTGAACTGAGACTTCAGGAAAATACAGTGAGTAGCTCTGTGGATGATGCTGAGTCAAGCTGCATGATTCAAGTGATTTCTTCCTCCACAAATTGCTTTATCTGTGAGTCAGTGCGTGCAATTAAGGACTGCAGTCAGACAACTGAAGGAATGTTTGGATTCTCCCAACTGTGCAGACATGTCTGTGACATCATCCTTGTTCTCAAATATCTGCTCTGTTGTTAAAGGCACAGTTTCACTCTAAAGAACAATTATTTGTTCTTGTCTTATTTAGGTTTTTTTTTCTTAAGACCAGCACCACTTACGAAATGATGCTTAAGAGTTCATAGGTGCTGTGATTATTAAAGCTTTTTTATGTTCTTTATGAAAGCTTTTGATGCATGCATGTGATACACATTATAAGGATTGGACAAATGTAATCATAAAACTGTTGAAGGGTGAATGCCAAACAGGCTGAGTAGCACTGCCAGAGGTAGCCTGTCAGCAGACCCCAATGATATGTGTCAGAGAGGGATTTCACAGTGATCTGTCACATCTAGCCAGTAGTTTGCTTAGCAGCCTGACACATTCATTCAGCTTGCAGAGGAAGCTGGAAGACTGTATCTTGAAGGATTAGGATCAAACCACAAAACTATCTTGAATTAATCATAGAATGGTATTTTATTTATTAACTTATTTATTTTTCAAATTTCTATTCACTTAGAATAAATACAGGGGATTGTAATTATGCAGGAATAAAGAACCTTCTAAGGGCCTGTTAACATTTGGTTGGATATGTAGTAGATTTTCAGGGAGAGAAAAAAAAATTCATTAATGGTCCTCAAGCTAAATATCATTAAATAATGGTGGTCTGTTGCAGATGAGACTTTTAGGACCTACAAATAGATGTACTGTCTGTAAGATGTGGAATACAAGTCGCAGCTTGTTCTTGATCGAGTGATATTTGTCCAGTTTAACACTGCAATTCAAGTAGACATATACCAGTTGAAAAGCATTATCCCTGGAGTCCAGGAAGACCAGCGTGAATGATCAGAGATTTAGAGAACACAACCTAGACAACATGCAAGGGCTGTGTTAACTTTAGCTAGTCTGAGGAAGAGTGGAAAGCAAGTGTAAATTCCTAGAGGACATAAAATGTTACTGAAAAGGATGAATCTGTTCTTGTTCTGTCCCAAGGACATAGGGACTTATTTGCAGGAAGGGAGATTGTTATGAAAAACCTAGCATCACTAAGAACAGTATTGCAGTGGCTTTCTGGACTAGATTGCCAGCAGAAGCTATGCATTAGTAAATCTGGATGCCTCTGAGAAAAATAGCTAAATGCCAGTCAGTGGAAGCTGCAAGTTCACACTCTCTGGTAGGGTCATGAAGTAAATGCTCTTTGTGTGCACATTCCTTATTTCTTTGCCATCTGTTCCGTCATTCTTCGAAAAGGTTGCACTCCTTGAAGTAGTTTTTCCAAGCCAACCCTGGTTGAAGAAGTCTACCGTGCCACTTGTTATAATGATACAGAACTTGACCATGGCATGAAGAAAATGCTTATGAAATGCTGTACACACTTCTGAAAATATGCCTTGCAGTGGGGAGAACAAGGCAGAACATGTGACTTACACAGCTGGAAAAAATATTAAAATATTACAAGATCACAATTATCCATATCAATAAATATTTGGCATTACTCAGCAAGCAAACTTTAGCTGACAAAGTAAAGACTTCATTAGGTAAGCTGAATCTATGGAAGCAAACCTTAAGTGACTCATTTATGTGACTATAAAGATGAAGATGTGATGAAATATAAATATTTTACAAATGAGCATTGTAGTTTCCAAGAAATATAGAGATTTGAAACCACAGTTGGATAGTTCTGAAAAAGAAATGCCTGTTTCAGTTCGCAATTGCCTGTGCTTGATGCACAGGATAAAGATCAGTACACTGCAGGTAACTAAAATGTTTTTAAGATGTACACAGCCTAAATACAGGAGAACTGATAGATCAAATATGTATACAAAGGGATGTTTCATGATTCTGATAGTGGACTGAACTTCTGATCCTCTATCTTTCTCTCAGAACTTACTTTTTTTCTTTGTTTCTTCCACGGAAGAAAATTTCTATAGAGCCAGAGAAAGACCAGGGGGAACAGGGTCTGTCCTGAAGCTTGTGTGAAAACTTGTGGCTGGATACATTAGGAGCCCCTGCTTGAAGCAAGGGAGAGGTAGTTATAAGGCATTCCTTTAGCCTGGTGGAGATATCCAATCTAGTCTGATCACTTTATTCCAACCTTGCTGTGACACAGGTTGCCATTTGTCCCACCGGTGGCAAGGGGCAGGTCATAGGACAGAGTTGGAGTTGTATGAGGGGCAGAAGAGGTGAAGCAACATAGTCTGGTGGGGGAGGCATGTTGATCACAGGCATATGTAGTTAATACCTGAAGTGACTTGGGGAGGCAAGGAAAAAAATAAATCTGTGTGGAACATCTTGGCAAATGGGGACATATTTAAAAAAGCACTCAACAGGTCTGACTGGCTTTGTTAAAATAATTTTTGTGCTATATGTTTAACACCGCATCCCATACTCCTGTACTCAGATGGGACACTTGTCTTTAGTATTGTAACTATTTTGATGACACCTGCTCAAATGATTACTACGCCTAGAAGAATTACTCACTTTTCCCATTAAATAATTTGCATTGGATGTATATGCTAAAAGCAGGAGGGAGAATTTTAAGTGGAATGATGATAAAATTGTGTAAAATTATAATTCTAGGCCAAGATATGACTGAGAATATTTAGCACTAACCTAAACTGTAGAAACGTTTTTGCATTATTCACTTTAGATTATTAATAATTCTAATGGAAATACTTTTAGGTAAGAATTAGATATTTATAAGTCCAGTTGCAAATCTATTTATTTTTTTAACCAAAGAGACTGGTTCTGGCAAAGTAATTTTATAAATATTATCTTTAGTTTTTATCTTCTCTTTTTATGATGAATAAAATGTTGATTTGTGTATTTGTAGCATGGAAAAAATTAAGCTGAAGAATGTATTTGATATTTTCTAATTGTATATACACAAAAATAATGAAACACAGGGACACCCTCAGCATAGGAGATAGAAGGAAAAGCCATGCATTTCAGGTGATGTCACTGAGGCAGATTAGTGTTTGGACTAAGGCATTCTTAGCTCTGCTTTAGATGGTGACTGGAGAAATTCTTGAGATGCTAGTAGTATTCTGAATCCAAACCTGATGCCAATAGTACTTCAAACTTGGACACGTAACATACCATCAGCAAAGCCCCTCCAGAAAAGAAATTCCTGTTTCCTGGAACTTTTGTGTGATTTATGGTTTCATTGTTTCCAGAATCAGTTTTGTGCAATGAGTAGAAGACCCAGAGAGACAAAAAAAAAGATTTATATTTTTATATTTATATTTTATATTCTGTAAAGGGACACTGAAAAAAAAGAATGCAATAAACCTGTTAAAAGAGCATGTCAGTTTGCAAAGGTTTAAACATTTCATTGCAACAAATGGCAAATTGAGAAAGTGAGCTGTTATTCATACGCAAGCCCTTTCTTCCTTTCTTTTTTTGTCTATACACATACTAGAGTAAACATTATTGTTTAGTTATTTATCCAGTTGTGTTAAAATTCAGAGCAGTCTTACCTCACGCTGGTAGAGGCAGAACAAATCATGGGAAAGTGTGTTTTAGAATGTCATGTACTTTTCTGTCTCTTTAGCAAGTAAATACAATAGTTCTGCAACAAAACAAATGAATTAAAGCATGCTATTTTGTAAAGTAGTAATGAACTCACAGAGGACATTTCAGAATAACTTAAAAAACCCCAAACCAACAAATCAGTCGCAGATGAAATAAAGATTCTGGTTTTTACGTGACCCAGTATCGCTAATTTAGAACAACAGGGTACTGGAACAAAACTGAAATGTTTAA
Organism: Laterallus jamaicensis coturniculus; assembly: GCA_022605575.1. NCBI lineage: Eukaryota > Metazoa > Chordata > Aves > Gruiformes > Rallidae > Laterallus > Laterallus jamaicensis. Next base: position 1,730,529 of record JAKCOX010000055.1, read on the forward strand.
AAGCTGATCCTTTGTGGATACCAAATGGAAAACTGTTCTCACCCATGGTATTTTGAGAATGACTAAATGTGGAGTCTATTCTTGTAAGCATTTCAGGGCTGATTCTGCTAAATCACAATGTCCAAATGTACCAAAGTGAGACCTGTATCCCTGACTTTTTCCATCCATGGAGACAGTACTCCATTCATGTGGACTTTTTGCACCCTAAGTTAGGATTATATTGACCCTCTTTTTCCACAAGTGTGTCATAAATATGCTAAAAGCAAAACCAGAGTGCTTCTCTTTTATTCTAGTTGTACTCAGAATTCTGTTAAAATGAGAAAGCATCCATGATGTATGAACTCCTTATCCTATCATACTAATGACACAGGAAGTACAGTGCAAGTCTGTGAGGTTTTTTTACTGGGCATGACTGCAGAAGCTATAGATGTATTTAGCCTCTCAAGGAGTCTATATATCCTCACCAAAAAAACCCAAAACTCTTCTTTTTTTTCCTTGAAGAACTCAGTACTGACATAATGATACTGAAGTGTAATAATTACATTTATCTATATATCAGGTTTTTTCAAAACATGTACACATGATTTTGGAGAATTTACAGAGAAACTGATTTCTTTTAAGCTTCATACATATCTCATGAAGAATTTGGAAGTGTTTTTCTTGTCTTGATTATCCTATCTCCTTAAATTTGTGTTTTCCTTCCATTTTAAAGATTTATGGAGGTACTCTCAAACACTTTTTGAATACCATGTCACACCTACAAACTGTAGGCAACATGTCTTGTTGGATGTATCTGTGATGACAATAAAGTGCCTTGGATGTTAACACCTCCCAGGGTTTGGAATTTAGAAATCTGATCTCAGAGAGCTTTGGGGTCTCTAGGTAAATCTCTAGGCCTTCCACTTCTGTATTGGGACCACTGGGAGTAAATTGTGGCTCAGACAGGGTTGTCTTTCCCTCAGTTTTGTCATCTAAGCTCAACTCCTGCAATGGACATAGATCACCATTTTGGGGGGACAGAGTTGGGTAACAGCTTTTTTCCAAATCCAGTTTAGTAACAAAGCTATTTCAGAATAAATTTGCAGTCAGATGCTAAATCTGATAGAAGCACCTGCTCAAATAGCTGAAAGAGCGAATCTTGTTCACAGGTTTCCCTTCATTTTCTCTGCCCTGCATAAATCAAAAGTTTCAAAAGTCTTCCGGACTTTACCTCCGTTGTTGCGCCTTTGCATTCTTTGCCTCCTCCCTTCACTTTTCTTTCTCTTTAGCTTATCCCTTTACTGAAGCTTTTTCACTGCCTGAATCTCATAACATTGACGTCTTTGCAACAATGGCAGTTTTCATTCCATATGCCGTACTCTTTCCTTTATTGCTGCCTTGTTGCAAGTACTTGCAGGAGCAATTAGCTGTCCTGTTTGCACAGCATGTAGTGTAATGCCAGCCAGTCTTTTACTGGGTCTGTAGGCAGTATATACAGAAACCACATGAACTTGCTTCAGCTGAACAGTGCAGAACTTGTGTGTTGGCTGAGCTAGGAGGCTGGTGGGAGTCCACAGAGTAATTGCATAGTACTCATTGAAATTCACTGTCACCACTGTGGTATTTCATTAACTGATTTGCTGTAAGCTGGCTACAGGGAAGTGAGAATAAAATTCTGAAATAAAGCAAGTAAGGGACAGGAGAACAATGGAGCCATACAGTCTGCACCGATTCAGACAGAATGTAGGGTCAATACTACTTTTCCCATGAGCCCATTTTGAATAGATTTGATTACAGAAAATGAATTAAGAAATACTTCCTTTTTTAACTGATGCAGATACACATACCAGTCTTAAACAAAACCCTTCCATTTTTTCATTACAAGTACAAATTATGTGATCACAGATACTCTATCCTGTTAAAACAATGGACCCACATTTTTCACTGATGGCTGAAGTGAGAGTTAAACTGCTGTTGAATAAGATGCCTCTATTCATTTCCCTAGGCTTAGGTGCCTAGTACATGCTAGAAGTCAAAAAGGCTTTTTGGTGGAAGCATCTTGTTATAAATGCTAAACATTTAGCTGGCAAGAGCGCATGAAGGCCAAGGTGATAATAGAATCATAGAATATACCAAGTTGGAAGGGACCCATGAGGATCATGGAGTCCAGCTCCTGGCTGCATAAAGAGCACGGGTCTGAATGCATCGTCCAGACCCTTCTTGAACCCAGCCAAGCTTAGTGCTGTGACCACTTCTCTGGGGACCCTGTTCCAGTGCCCAACCACCCTATCAGTAAAGAACCTCTTCCTAATACTCAACCTAAACCTTCCCTGTCGCAGTTTCATACCATTCCCTCAGGTTCTATCACTGGTCACTAAAGAGCCTGTCTTGTGATGATATTCTCTTATATGACTGACTCCTTAAAGAAAGTTTGCTTAATGATAGTGATACTCATAAAGAATAAGCTAGACTAACTTCAGTTTAACTCCATGCATTCAAAAATCACAGAGACCTATCTCACAGACTCATGTATCAGTGAATCTCCTAGAAGATGATGGAAAATGAAGGATGGTCTCTCACCATTCACTGTTACTCCCTGGATATCTGTGACATCTTACTTGTTCCCTAAATAATTCTTTTTCATTTGAATGGGAGACTGTGCCACTCAGCAAATTTATATGCTGTATACATTTCTGAGATGTTCAGTTAAATGAGTTCATTCAGTAAAGTTTGTTCTTATCTGTAGCTGATAAATTCATTGTGAAGTTTTCGTGGTTTAATCCCAGACAATTTAGCACCATGCAGCCAGTGGGATGGAGAGAGACTTGGAAGGGTAAAAATAAGAAAACTCATGAGTTGAGATAAGGAAGGTTTAATTGGTAAAGCAAAAGCCACGCACGCAAGCAAGGCAAACCAAAGAATTATTTTGATTACTTCCCATGGCAGGAAGGTGTTCAGCCATGTCCAGGAAAGCAGGGCTTCATCACTCATAACGGTTACTTGAGAAGGCAAACAACATCGCTCAAAATGTCCCCCCTTTCCTGCTTCTTCCTCAGCTTTATATGCTGAGCATGATGCCATGTGGTATGGAATATCCCTTTGGTTAGTCATTGTCAGCTATCCTGGCTGTGTCCTCTCCCAACTCCTTGTGCATTCCCAGCTAACCAACAGGCATTAACTCTGTGTAAGCACTACTGAGCAGTAACAAAATCATCCCTATGTTACAGCCACTGTTTTCACCACAAATGCAAAACACAGCTGCATACTAGGTACTATGAAAGAAATTATGCCTGCCAAGACCAGCTTAGACCTTAACTCTGAATTTTCTAGGTTTTTCCTCTATGTTTTGTGAATAACACTGTTTATCATTTTGAGCCTTCACATGTATAATTTACATTTGACTAATGACAATTATCTAGGAATTTGCATTTTCAACTCTGTGATTTAGTATGTGTAATTATTGTTCAGATACTGTGCCCAACTATCAGATTCTTCATCGTGACAGTAATTTAGGTAATTTCAGCAATAGCAACTGTTAGAATGAATTTACCAAAAATTTCTATGCCCTTGGGCTTGATAGAAACAAACAAACAGACCATAATTTCTGAAGGGGAATTTCTCTGAGTAGCAAAACAATGAAATATATTAATATAGTTATCTCAGCAAAGAGCAGGGATATAAGCTCCTCTGTTCTGTTTGTGTTAGGGTCTCCAAAGTCTAAGCTGTTTAAAAAAGCATCCTTTGCTGCCAGTGTATAGGCAGCAGCATCACAATGTGGAACCCACTGATAGAGGTTAGTCATGGGCATCCTGCTGTGGTGTACCATTTTTTCTGTGCCAAAGGTATGGTGGTAGTGAGCTGTTTCAGCTCATGATTTCCATAGCTGCCAAAAAGGCTTAAAGCCTACAGAAAACTTTGGCGTTGCTGGCTTCCTAGGGCTGCTGATCTTCTGCAGCATGAAGCTTCCAACAATGCCAAGATTGTGCTCATGCATGGAAAAATACAAGGCATCCATATTATGAGGCTTTTAATTCCTAAAAATATTGTTAATGTGTCTGCAGCCACCCTATCTAGCCTGGGAAGAGTTTTTCTGCCTCCTGATGGGCTTTTTCTGCAACAGGTAGGAAAATGGTGATTATATCAGCCCACTGCCATTCTGGTTTGTGATCGTGGTCTTCCTCTTTATCAGCTGATGAGTTGCTGTCCACTGTCATTGATGGGCATGTGCTCTTTTTCCTTTCAAGGCTCAGAGGCTTCACCTCGGTTCTTTCTGTCATGAGAAAAGAGATGTTTCGATAGTTAAAAAAAATCCCAAAGCATAAAATCAACAACTTTAAAGCTTTTTGTAAGAAGTAAGTTTAAAAAACCCTAAAATATGTTTTAGTAGCAGAAAAACCTTTCAGATTTTTGCTTTCATCATATTCAAGTGTAAGATTAACATTTGTTGGCTTTTAGCAAAACGTGAAACACATGTTCATACTTTTATTTCAATCAGCCAGGACAATTTTAAAAATCAAGACTAAAATTACAGGCTATGATCAGTCTGAAACACTGGCTGATATGGTCCTGAAATGAAGCATGTGTTCTTTGACAGTGTCTTTGATTTAGCTTTATTTGCAGATGTTTCTTTAGTGTGCTTTACCTTTCCTGAAAATGCACCAGCACTCTTGCAATCCCAAGCAAAACTGCAGGCTGGGTGGAGAATGGATTGATACCTGTCCTGAGGAGAAGGAGTGTTGAGTGGTGAAAAGCTCAACATGTTATAGCAGTATGCACTTGCAGCCCAGAAAGCCAACTGTATCCTGGCCTACATCAAAACTAGTGTGACCAGCAGGTCAGGCGAGATGATTCTACCCCTCTACTCTGCTCCTGTGAGAACCTACCTGGAGTACTGTGTTCATTTCTGGAGTCCTCAGTCCAAGAAGGACACAGATCACCTTTGTGGCCCTCCTCTGGACTCCGTACAACAGATCTGTGTCCTTCTTGGAGTGAAGGCTGGAGTATCTCTGCTATGAAGACAGGCTGAGAGAGTTGGTCTTGTTCAGCCTGGAGAAGAGACTCCGAGGAGACCTTATAGCAGTACCTTAAAGGGGCCTACAGGAAAGCTGGAGAGGGACTGTTTGCAAGAGCATGTGGGAATAGGATGACAGGTAATGACTTTAAGATGAAAGAGGGTATATTTAGATTAGCCATAAAGAAAAAATTCTTTACTACAACTGGTGAGGCACTGGAACAGGCAGGTTGCCCAGAAAAGCTATGTCTGCCTCCTCCCTGACAGTGTTCAAGGCCAGGTTGGATGGGGCTTTAGGCAACCTGTTCTAGTGAAGGGTGTCCCTGCCCATAGCAGGGGGGTTTGGAACTAGAGGATCTTTGAGGTCCCTTCCAACCCAAACAGTTCTGTGATTCTGTAATTCTGGGATTCCCTTGCACTGAGGAATTCTGGTAGAAATTAATCTCTGCTTAGGAAAAAATGGCAACCAGATTTAACAAGTCAACTGAAATCCTCCCATAGGCTATGCCATCATGGAAAAAAAGATAGGTTGCCTCCAAAGTAGTTCAGAAAGCTGAGTAAGTTCTGTGTTGATGTGAACTATATTGATACATGTTGTCTATATTGAACTATATTTTCCATGTTTCACTAGACTTTGTGGGGAGACTGGAGAGGAGACGTGTTTCTGTTTTGTACATTGTACTTTGTACAATAACAGGACATTGTAACATCTATCCTAGCCCCTGACTAGCTATACGTGTCACTCTAAATACCCACTATAAATTGTTGTTCCCATTTTTTATTTCTAAACAACTTTCTTCACACTGGATATTTTGCAGCAACTAAAAGGGATGCTGTTTGTCGTTCCTCACATCAGTGCCACATAAATGCAATTACAGATTTATCTGCTTTTAAAGAAAAGTATTCTCTTTTAGAGAGATGGTCTAGCCAAGTCAGGCTGAAAACCGAGGCAGATTTTACAGAACTTGGACCTGAATATCCACAACCACAGAACTTAGAAGAAGCTTTTTTTTCAAGAAACAAACTCTTAAAGTGAATCTGGGGGGAAATCAGTTAAGGTAGTGGTGAACAAGGAAAACTGAGAACATTATTTAAGGAGACAAGTCTACATGTCTTCCATCATCGGCACCAGCTTTTTGAGATGTAGCCCTGTTCTGTCCACAAAGTGCTGTATTTTTTCCATATAGATTCAACCTTAAGGTAGTGATTTTATTAGCTGAAATATACCTCATCAACAGTTCATGAGAGCTCCACTTCAAGTACATACTCTGTTGTCTTCTTGTTAGAGAGACAAGGCAGTTATTTGTAATTCAGCTCTTCAAATCATAGAATTACAGAATCACCTGGTTTGGAAGAGACCCCTTAGATAATTGAGTCTAAATAGCCATAATTAGAAAATTCTTCTGAGTATATATTCTCTCATTTCTTATACAATGTAAATGGAAACCAAATACTTCTAAGTTACTATAGCTTTGTTTTTGAAAAGTTAATGTTGATTGGTTTAGTCTTGATTTTCCAGCTGTATTTTGACATTGAAAAGAAAGAAAAGAAATACCACTTTTCACTAAACATATCAGCTGCATCAACAGGAGCTATTATATAGGAGTTAACACTAGAACAGCATTCGTTGAAATTCACTATGTGTGAATCCACTATGTTATGAGGCAGCCCTCATTAATGGCAAAAGGGGAATCAATGACAACCTAGCAGTTTACCTTGAGTATAACAATGTTTTCTTGTTATTTACATAATCAGAAGGACTGAATTCCTAAATAATACAAATCAACAACCCCCCCTAGGATGATTTTAGATTTTATAAACACTAGTAATATTTTTTTTCCAAATCTGTTTTTGACTTCTTGTCAAACTCCAAAAAAATTTATGCTTTCCAAAAAACTGTAGAGAAGATTAGGACATACATTTTCAAAAGAAAAAAAATTCTAATTAGAGACAATCACAATTATAACATGACTCAGTTTCATTAAATTATGTAACCTTTACAGCAAGCAAGACCTCTTATTACTAATTAGTATTTGAAGACAACAGGGAACGTATCAGTGGTTTCCATTCTAGTTTTGGGGTAGAAATAAGAACCACTTCAGAAATTACAAAGTTCCCAAGAAGTCAGCAATATGTGCATCTCTTCTTTTTCCCCTATTGTTTTGTTATCATAACTGTTGTAGTTGTTCATCATTTTCATTTCTAAAATAACCTCTTTGAAGAAAGTTTTATTACTTGCTTCTGTGTACCTAAATATACCAACCTGCCAAAGCTTCAAAAGATACCAGTCGGGGAGCCTAAGACCTCTCATTTGGTTGTATTAACCTCCAAATTTTGAATATTATGTTTGACTTCAGCATTACAACCTGGTGTTTGTAAATTCAACAGGCATGAGTGATTTCAGTTGTGGACAGGTCTTAATTAGAGATACGATTTTTTTCCCCTTTTTTCCTGCAAATGGTATTGAACAAAATAACAAAAAAGAAAAGTTGTTTATTGTGGAAGTATTGCTTATCTGTGGTGTAATTGCACATTCATAGGAATATAATTGAAGCTTACATTGCTCCAGTGTTCAGTATCACAGAATTACAGAATTGCCTGATTTGGAAGAGACCCTTTAGATAACTGAGTTCAACCACAGCCTAACCCTGACTAGTCCACCTCTAGATCATGTCCTTAAGCACTTCATCAACATGCCTTTGGTGGTACAACTGGTGGTAACCATAGTTAACATCAAACTAATACCTTTATAAAAAACATATATATCAAGCTGACTGGAATGATTACCAAGTCCAAATTGCTTGAAGTAGAACAGTAATGAGGTGATAGCAGGTAAGGAAAGTAAGTGATAAAAATGAAGGATTTAGAAAAGTAACTCCTTACATACCTTTTAGCAGATCACATGATTTAGTCTACCATCCAAGTCTCAGGCTATGCCATAGCTCCTTTTGCTATTTGCAAAGTTAGTGACCAGGCTCTTGTTGCAAGTGCTCAAACTTCACAGCTGGCAGGCAAGAACTAAATAGTTTGCATAGATTATTTGTATAACTCAGTAGGAAAGTGCAGGACACAGTACAAACAGTAATGAGTCAGAAATTTAATTTAGCTTTGACACAGAACATAGTGATAGTTCACTTGCATGTAAGTCATGCAAACTTATATGCAAGTGAACTATCACTGTTTACAAAGCAGAAACAACATCCAAGCCCACGTCTCTCTGTGCCTAGCTAAGAGAATTGAGAGGGGAAGATCCTTGCAGACATTTCACTGCATTGCTGATGCCATGCTCCAGTCCTGGGCAGGTTCTTTGCTGAGATTTTATTGATTGATTGTTTCTTTGTTGTTGGTTTTGGTATTTTGGTGTTTAGTGGGTTTTGGTGTTGGTTTTTTTTTGGAAATTCTGCTTTGTAAAAGTGGAAGCTAAATAATGTGCACTGGAATCTGGGGATGAATTTTGGTCCTTTTTAATCATGCATAGTAAGATACCTGTCAATTTCAGATGCCTGTGGATGAAGCTTTAAATTTACACACACCAAAAAGTTGATGCATAGCTCTTCTGACCATGTCGTAGGGCTAATGGTTGGACCTGATGATCTTGAAGGTCTTTTACAACCTTGATGATTCTAGGATTCTGTGATTTGCTGGAGACAGCTTCACTGAGGTTGTTATCAGATGGTGACTTACTGAAAAAAATGTGTGACTGCAAAATACTAAGGAAGGAATTTTTATTCCTTGTGACTATAGGTTACTAACAGATTGAAAAAAATAAATACCATTGAAAAAAAATCGAGGCTGCTCAGACATAGTCAGAAATACTGTTTTGCGGAGAGTGGAATGGCAGAAAGCAAAGCTTTCCTTGGTAGTTACTTTTTACAGGCACTTACTCTGCCTATGTTTTCCTGATCTTGAAAGTTATCTAATAGCATAGATTTTTCTTAATCATGTGCATATGTTAAGCATCTTGCTTAAATACTGATGATATAAACCAACCTGCCTGACTTTGTGGATGAGGGAACATCACAACCGTCAGCAGCAGTGTCTGTGGAACAGTTAGCAAACTATTAGGCAGCATTAAGCAGGAAAAGTTACAAAACTGCTAGGTGAAATTAACTGCACATAGTCTGCTGCTTTGTGCTTATGTTTGAAGATGCAGAGAATGTCTTCTTAATGATGAATTTTTCACCAAGCTCTTTAAACTTTTTTCAGTGCAGGACACTACTAAATCATTTGATAATTCTAAAAAAAATTAGATTTGGATACAGTTTTTTCACATATACATAAAAGTAAGTATAGAATAGTTTGTAAGCACATCTGTTTGTCTTGGGTTTTTTATAATTCATAGAATAGCACATTCTTACAGCACATTAAAGTGCCAGATGTATTTTGTAATATGGAATATTAGATAATATTTTTTAACATTTTTCGGGTTTAATTATCAGTGTTTGGGCAGTTGTGTAGATATTTATATTAAATTAAAATGAATGCAAAACATGCCACTTCTTTTTTATGTAGGGGTTTTTTTGTTTTGTTTTTGGTTTTTTTCTGGTGACATTCTCTGCATAAAAGAGCAGCAGTGACTCACAATTTTCACCTGCAAAACTCAGTCTCCATAGTGATCCTAAACTTCTTCATTGAGTCCTTTTCTCTACATCTTCTTGATATGATTCTGACTGGGTATTAAAAATTTTTGTGTACACACTCTGTCTTATAAAAATTACTGTGTTTTATTAGTTAAAATCATTTATGTTTTTGTACAGACAGCACAAGCATTTTAGAATATCCAGATAAAAGGTTGTTTTCCTTGGATACTCATGCCTGTCACTGAAATCAAATTTTATAAATCTTTGTGCTGAAGTACATTGAGTACCAGAATGTTGTATGTGAATAGAGATGTGATTTAAACTTGACTAGAAATAATACTTTAAAACCTAACCCACAGCCTTTATGTATGGCTGTACTGCCTTGTTTTTCACAACTATGATTTTAGTAAGCTTCTGTCCATTCTGACATTTATAAATGTATGGATTTCCTATAGTAGGCAGATCCACATACCAGTTAAGGAGATGTATTTGCAGCAGTCCACAAGTTTAAAGCTGAAAAATGTTCTTTATCCCGATACAAACAGAGAACAAGAGTGTTTCTACACGGAAGAATGTTAATTGAGTAATAGCATCTTTATCTTGAGGCTTAATTTGTTAAGTCTAGTTCTGGGATAGATAACTGGTCTGAAAAGCTACTGTCAATACACGGTATTTTCATTGCTTCTGTCCTCCCCTCTCTGTGTCTTCAGGTGTCATGGGTCCCAAATTTTTCATTAAAATTGTGTCAGTAATCTGAACAACTCTGTTGCCTTCCTGTTGGATCCTGGTGCAGTTACGTGGTCTGGGCGCATTAGGGAAGCTATGAGAAGATGGCTATTGACATGCAGGTTTATTGTGTGTCTTTTGCATGGTGTGTCTTTTCCTCCACTTTCTGACACCTATTGTCAGTCCCTGGTACCTATTGATGATATAAGGCAAATTACACTTGGTGTGGTAAGAATTGTCTTTTAATGGCTATAGTTCTTTATTTTACAGAGAATAAAAACTACCGAGGCTTTTTTGTTTTTCTACTCCTTTATATGGGAATCCTAAAATATCGAAAAAAAAAATAAATCCTTTGTAGGTTAAGGCAATGCTTTCCTGACTTGGAACATTTGCGGAATGGGTCATATGCACGTAGCAATTATTTTTGCATTGAATTTTCTCTGCTTTAGGCTGACAATGGATAATCATAAAAAAATCAGAAATAAGATTTATTGATGTGAGCTAGAAATACAGTTTTTGTTCTTTACTGGACCCATCCAAGCACATTGACTCTAAAATTTTGATATACATCACATGAGAGCAACAACTTTTCTGGCTGCCTGCAGATGCTAACCATTAAGTAAAACAAAAGCAAAAAAAATAATCAGTCCCCTTTCTCTGGATATACCAACTCCTAACATCAATGCTGTACCTTCAAAGAAAAGCATCATTAAATAATTCAGTGTGTTTTAAATGAAGAGTGTCTCTCCCTAAAAGTGATTAGCAGCTAGGGAATATGCAGACTGTAATACCCATTTCTTTCTCTACTTTTACATTCCCCTCTCCCCTATTCTGATTGGTTCACACATGCCTTATTTAACAGGAAGAGATCCTAGTCAGATGATGTGCGTATTTATAAAAGCTTTCTTTTCTGGTGCTTATTAGGTTGCAGTATTTGGCAGTTGCCCAGTTAGTCATATCTCATTGCTATTATTTATTTTTCTGCCAATGAATATAATAGCCTTTTATTAAGACATTATATCAAATATAAATTGTAAAAAGAAGCTCAGAAAAATCATGTGGCTTTTTAAGCCTAATTTTTTTTTGGTTGTGTCTCTCTCTATGTCCAGGGGTAAGGGATAGAGAAGCCTTGGAACAACGCATCCAATCTTGGCTTCAAGGCCTTGCAAATTTTCAAAAAAAATTTTTCTTTCTTGTTGAGAGGAAGGATGTGCACTGATACCAAGTGCTTTGTGGATAGTATTATGTCAAATGAAGAATCTGCCACTGACTTGGTTCAGATGTCACTCGAGTGGCCAAGAATACACAGAGGATTACACAGCATAACACAGTAATGATCTGCTGGATTGGGCTCAAAGTGCTTCGCTGCTCGTTGCTGTGTCTGAGCAGCTCTCCAAAAATGTAGTCTGAGTCAGCTGGTGACCTCTTTATGTAATTTTATTTCAGAGTGACTTTCGTCGTCTCTTTTTAATTACACATAGAACTACCCAGAACTTTATTGTTATCATTGCAAGGTCTCAATGATTCTTTGAACTTTAGCAGTTTGAAGTTTTTTTTTAATTTCTTCTACAAAATTATTAATAGTGTCATGACATGGTGACCCCATGTCATTTAGCTGGTACTGTTTCCACATCTTATGAGGTCAGAAGGTCAGACTACGGCATAGGGTCAGGACTTTTGCCAGGCTCTGATCAGTCATTTACTTTCTTGTAATGCAGAGGCCTGTTTAGTGTGACACTTGTGCTGCTGTCAGAGGCAATGACGGTCAGCAGTTGTGGCAAATTAGTTTTGACAAGCTTAATGACCCCAATGAAGAAAAGTCTGCAGCCTTGATAGCAACCACAGAATAATCAGTTAGCTCAGCTAAACAGGGAGCATGTTAAAAAGCCGAATCCTCTCTGGCAGGCCAGGTGAAAGGTTGCCATCAGTTTCTATAGTGATACAAAAGCATCCACGACATGTATTTCAATCAATTCTGTTTTATTTGATGGGATATAAGGACACTGAGGAAACTATTCAGGCTTTCAGACAGTGTTCATGCCATAAATTATGGCAAAAATCAAAGGGAAATCTTCATAAAAGAGTGGCTGGCAGTGTTGCAGGTAAATGTATACGTGTGTGTGTGTATGTGTGTGTATGTATGTTGAATTAGCTAAATCCAAAATCAGTTTGGTTTTCCCCAATCAATACTTGGGTTTTCCCCCAGGTTCAGACTGTAGGACAAAACAACCAAGGTCAAGTAATAGTTATGAGACTAACAGCTGATACGCACTTAATGTTTAATGTTTGATCAAGGGATAGTTTTCATAGAGAGCATACAATCACTGTAGGAGCATAGCCTGAACATCAGGATCCCATAATGGTTTTGGGTTTGGAATTATAGTGTATACTGTTAATAAGCACCAGGAGGTCACTGCTAACAGGTCTAGAAAAGGTACGGTGGATGTGGGACCTTCTTATGAGCTCTAGCACTCTTTTCTTACCAGAAATATCATTACTGTCATCCTTCTTTGTTGCTGAGCTCTGATTCTCCCTCTGTTCTCTCTCTGACAAACGGAAATAATGTGGAAATGAATGGAATGCTGACTTTTTCTGCAAATGGTAGTACACTCAGAACTTCCACTGAACCCTCCTTGAGTCATCTCTGAGGTCTGAAACTTGGGTGATCTTCAGAGATGCAGTTTGAATGCTTTACTGGTATATAGGATACGAAAGGAAGAGCAGAAATGCAGATATCACAGATGTTTTTCACAGTGCTGTTGGTATGACTGGGTCAGTAAGTGCTTAGTCCAGCAGAACATCTTCAGATCACCCAATTAATGTAAATTTCTTGATTCTTCCAGGCCAGTTTTCCCTTATTCATCATTCCCTTCTTCTCACACACGCTAACAAAGACATTGTTATATGAATATAATCAGGGCTCTGTACAAAACTATCACTAACAAATACCTGTCAGATTTACCAACCTGCCTTAAAATACCAGGTTTTCTCACCTTGCATTTGGACCATAGAAGTAGATTTGCTCATTTGGACATCTGTCCAGCCAGATGTTGACTTTTTCAATAGCAGTGTAAACATACTATTTTGAAAGGGAAACTTCAGACAGGTAAAGCATGATAGACCACCATTCTGCTGTTTTCAACTGGTTTTATGGCACACATCAACATTCATTTTTAGTGTTGCACTTGATGAGGAGGTGGGCATAAATCAAGGCTTAGAGTTAGTCTTATGTTTCAATTAGCTCATTTAAGCTTTATCTGCTATTCATTTTCTTTGTGATGTGCACTTACCTGTATTTTTATAATATAGCTTTGTCTTAATGGTACAGACCATTAAAATAGAAAATAAAATTTTTGTCAGTTAAAATAAACAAGCACAATGGTTTTGGTGAACAGTGCAAAAATAGCTTTAATATCTCTCATAGATACTCTTAATACATCTTTTTACAGTGGGAAAAGATTAATTTAAAGGATGATTGAAAGCTATAATGATTCATAGTGAATGAGATAAATGTTAAGCTGCCAAATTGAAATATGTATTTAGAAGAATGCAATGTTCACGAGGAGAAAAAACCCTTAACTTCATGCACTGGTGTTTATGTTCTAATGATAGTTTGTTACTGAGCCATTTGTTTTTTCTGTAGTGAAATTCAAAGCTTCTTACTCTCACAAAATTGCACAGGTTATCTCCTATGTGTGCCTCTGAACCTGCAGGTATTTGGCATTTTGTTCTTTTTGGCTGTACCCTTGAGCAGTAAAGATTAAGTACAGTCATTAATCTATTATTATTTAAAATGTCTTCTAGGTATTCCACATCCAGTTGTGGTGCCAGGCATACCCATAAATAAATTCAAGTCCTGTAACTCACTCCTTGAATAAACACTTCATTTCAGGAATGGGCACATGTACTAATTATGTACAGTAATATGCCATGCTTACCTATCTCCTTTTTTTCCTGTCCCTATTTTATGCAGCACAGTCTTCTGCCTCTTCTTGCACGCTCAGTACTGGCTTCCCTCATCCCAGCCTCGGATTTATTCCCAAAGTGTTCTGCTTCTGTGGAGTCTGTAACCCTTCAAGGCTTCCCTCAGCCATTTGTTGTATTATAGTGTAACCAAAATTGGGAATAAAACTCCTTAACATTTAAATTATATATTGAAGAGCAGGCACTATTTTGCTCAGTACTAGGGACATAAGTAGGAACCACTGTAGGTTATATCAAGCAAAACTCATATCACGCTGTTAAATACATATGCAGTAACTAATAAGTTGTCATTACACATATGGATTGGGTCTCTGAGAGGCTTCTATTGGTGTCTTTGATGGTCTCTGGTGGTCTTCCAGGAGGTGAACTTTGTTTGAACCTTTGAACGTTTCTACCCTACATGGTAAGGACTTGGCTGTTTGTTCTGTTTGTTACAGTGAGGGACATTTCAAGATGGCTAAGCCTGGAGTGATTAGTGGGACACATTGAAACACAATATGCACAACAGGAACAAAATTATTAGATTCATCAAGTCTTGTGATTATTCCATTAACATCCAACATTTATTATTGAATTCCTCTATTTACTCTTTTTTGCCTTTGTTCTATAATGGTCAGTTGAGTTTATCATAGCTCAAGCCCCAGTTGCACAATGAGAACTTCTCATGAAAGATGTGTAGAAGACTCATCAACTTGACTCGTTTGGGGGAAAGAAATGCATTGCTAGATCCACTGGAGAATCGGTGCTATAGACCAGAGAAACTGGCTTATTCCTAAATTATTCAGTAATTCTCTTTCTGAAACACTGCCGTAGGAATTTTCTCAGGTGCCTCAGGGAGGGAGAAGGGTTCAGCACACCTCTAAGCTATGTCTGGCCTGAAAGAAGTACCTGTTTATTTTATTAAGCTATACAGGTGTCTTTAATATTTCACAGTTTGGTTGTGGTGTAAACGTTGTATGAACTTTTCTATGGAGAAGAAAAATCAACAGCACAATATCTGCATTACCACATTGCTCAACTGTTCTTGTATTACTTTTGTATTGCTTTATCTTCCATTTTGGGTACTTTAACCTTTTTTGCACAGACCATGTGGCAGAAGGAGTAGCAACCCTGTAGTGAGTCAGAAAAGAAGACAAGACCAGCGGTGGCAATTGCCCTTAGGCAGAAGCTGTTGACTGTTTACAGAGTTTTACAGCCACTGTTTTACAACCTGTGAGTATGTACCAACAGTTCTGCTGGGTGAGGTGCATCACAGGCAAAAATCTTTCACAAGTTGGCATGGCACAGAAAATCACCTTGCCTGTATATCCTAAAAAGGAGGAGGTGCCTATATCTGCTTCTAGCATCCTCTTTTGACTTCTGTTTTTCTTAAAGACTTTGCATAATTCTCATGTTAAATTCAAAGCATAATCATTAGTTTTCAGTTAATTCTACTGCAAAGAAATAGTAACACTTAACCTTTTCCACCCTCTAACCTCTTTGATTGGTTTTCTAATCCCTAGCTATATCATAAGTCAGATCTGTTGGCCATTTTGAAAATTACTATTATTTCTTCTGAGGTCACACTGTACTGAAGAGCTGCATTGTCAGCACCTAATCTCTTACTACCATCTTCTCACATTCACAGCTTGCTTGTTTCACATCCAAAAGGCCTTCAGTCTTGCCCTTTTGAATCTGTAAAGCTTGCTCACTAGGTGGGTTTCTGTAAGCTTTCCCAGCTCCCTTTTTAACTCAGAGGCTTATAACATGTGGGAGTATTGTCAAAGTTGTCATGATTTAGTTGCATATACTAAGAAGTATATTTTCATCAGAGCACATTAAATTAAGCCAGAAAGCTTCTTTCTGCCTCTATTCTTATTACTCTGCCTAGCAGGACAGAAGATTAAAAAATGCATTCTCCAGATTCAAGATTTTCTAATTTATGTTCTTCATAAGATACAGGGCTTAATCTTTTCTTTAGAGTTTTTTGTTGTGTGGTTTGGTTTGGTTTGGTTTATAAAAACTAAAAACACCGGGACCTAATTGATAAAAAGCTTAGTTTGCTAAGCAGCTAAGAATAGAAAACATTTACTGAACTAGGAATTGTGTTCTGAATGTTTCTGGAAATTTGCATATATCTTATTTTTGGGATTTTTACTGGAAAAGCTGGCTAAGAAACCCTCAAGACTCAATTTCAGACTTTTAGAAAGCAGGCATTTTTTATTGCAGCGCTGGATGCGCAGGGGATCACTCCAGCCTAACATGTATACCGTTAGTTGCAAGAGCAAAAGCTTGTATCATTCTAATACATGCATATTTGTTTCATTTCCTGGAACTTATAATAATATTTGCATATTTACTATGCATGAGCTTTAAGTCTCTGAGGGTCTTCTCTGTGGGTCTTTGGTAGTCCTTTGGTGGTCCCTAGTTGTCCTTTTTCGTGCATCCTTAAGCATGTGTGCTGTGGATTAATTGAGGTGGCATGTTTCTTCTCTTACTTTTGTCTTATTTTGAATAATTTCTTGCTAACTTATCTTCACCCTTACACCATGGCTGTGAATTATTGTCCTTGGTTGCATTTGTATCTGAGGATCCTTGCATTCCTCCTTCTTAGTCTGATGATCCCCCTTCTGTAGCTATACACTCTGTTCCATTACACAATAGCTCAAGGTTTCTTATGTCTTCTATCTATTTGTACTAGAAGTTTCAAAGTTGCTCAAGCAAGCACAACAGAATTACCATCAGAGACATAGCAGAATCTTTCTGCCTTTGTTTAAGGCATCAGGGTAAGAAGGAAACATCTTCTAGATGGACTCCCAGGGATTACAATGCAAGCACTTTTGCCTTGTTTTCCACAACTTTTTTTATGTATTCCATCTCTCTCAGATCGTCAGATGAACGTTCTCCAGTGCTTTGCCATGAAAGAAGAGCTGTGTAAGTAGCTCTGCTCAAAACAGGGGAATACCAGGATTTTAAATGCTGAGGCATAATATTGACCTCCTGTTTAACAGGGGACAAACAGGGAAGAAGATATAAGGCTGTGTCATAGTTCAGCCCCAGGTGACAGCTGAACACCACATGCTGCTTGCTAACCCCTTCTCCAGTGAAGAGAAATGGACAAAAGCCCCAACAAGTTGGGATAAGGACAGTTTACTGACACAGCACAGAGAGAGGGGAACAATAACAGTACTTGTGACAGAATACAAAAATGGAGATAGCACAAAGCACATTACCAACCTGACAACCCACCAGACACTCCCAAAGCCTCGAGGGCCTGCTCCTCCCCAACCAGCCCCCTTTTATAAGGGCATGAAATTACATGGTAGGGAAAGCACCCTTGGCCAGGTCACTCACCTGTGCTGGCTCCTTGTGAAAATTAACTCTGTTCTAGCTGAAACCAGGACAGGCTACGTTGCTCAACAGCTCAAAATGCTAAACTTTTGGTGGCTTAGTTAATTTAGTTATTACAGATAAGAATGCAGAAGCAAGGTTCTGGCATGATTTTGAGATTAAATCAGAAGAATACTATGACTGTTAATGCTCTAAAAGGTTCTGCAGAGTTGTTCAGACATCAGTATTATGAGTTGAGGCACTACCATTATCGTGGATTGTGACCTATGGATTAAGGAACTAATTCTACATTCTTTGCATATCCAAAATTTCCACTGACTTCAGTGGAAGTGGTGCATATTCAAATAATGCAGCATTGAAAGCTGGTTATTGTGACAGAGTTATAATATAGGCAGGCAGTAATATAGCCATGTTAAGTCTATTTGATAACTCACATTTGCTCTGTTTTCATTAAATTACATTTATCTGAATAGTAACTTGGGGAAATTTCTGTTCTGTATTTTTTCAGTAGCCATATAGATACTAATCTGGACATTTTAAAATAAAGCATCCATTAATCTGTTTTTAAATGAATGTGTTTCTTTTTTTTTTTCTTTTTTTTTTTTTTTCTGTTTGGCAAGGGATGTCCCAATTTGATGTCTTTAGGAATTGTCATTGCTATTTGTAAGCTTGTATTTTTGATTAATATTTTATTATTTGAGAAGACAGCTGACGGCTAGCAAAAGCAATAAGCATACCTCAGTAAAAATGCCTCATCTGAATTAGGAAGAAAGCAATGGGATAAGTCTAGACATAATTTTCACACTTTCAGTGTAAAAGCTCCATTTTTATATTGCAATAATTTTCTTTTGAAAATTGCCAATTTTAAAATCAGTAGTTTGTATAAGTTCTGATTTTCTTAAAATTAACATTAAAATTATTTTTTTCCCCTAGTAATGTAGTTTTGGGCTATGTGGTCTGTGTGCCTTACAGCATTTATGTGAATGTGGTGCAACTGTAAAACCAAATTAACCACTTGAAGTGTGTTGTAGTTTTGCATGGTGGGGTTCTGGTGGAGAAGGGGTGGCTGCCGTGGTGGCTTCTGCAAGAAGCAGCTAGAAGCTTTCTATAGGCATGACAGAGCAAACACCAGCCGGCTCAAGGTCAGAGTCATTGACAAAGGCCGAGCCCATCACTGATAGTCACAGTGCCTCTGGGAATCACATTTAGGAGAAAAAAAGCAGCCACTTTTTGCCACCAGAGAAAGGACTGAGAATATGGAATAAGCCATGCAGACACCAAGGTCAGTGAGGGGGGGGAGAAGGCACACCAGGTGCCGGAAAGAACGATGCCTATGCAACCCGTGGGGAAACCCAGGGTGGAGTGGGTGTCCCCCCACAGCCCATCGAAAAGATGAGATTCCACCCGCAGCCTGTGGAGAGGTGGAGACAGAATCACAAGGTTGGAAAAGACCTTTAAGATCATCAAGTCCAATCATTCCCATCCTAAGCTAAACCATATCCCTAAGTACCTCATCTACCCTTTTTTTAAACACATCCAGGCAAGGTGACTCAACCACCTCCCTAGGCAGCCTGTTACAGATCCCAACAAATCTTTTAGTGATTTTTTTTTTTCAAATATCTAATCTAAACTGGCCCTGGTGCAGCTTCTTACCATTTCCCCTTGTCCTATCACCTGGCTGAAGAGATCATCGCCCACCTCTCTACAACCTCCCTTCAGGTAGCCGTAGGTGGTGATAAGGTCTCCCCTCAGCCTTCTCTTCTCCAGGCTAAACATCCCCAGCTCCCTCAGCCACCCCTCATAGGAGTTGCCTTCCAGCTTCTTCACCAGCCTGGTTGCCCTTCTCTGGACTCACTCGAGGACTTCAATGTCCTTCTTATGGTGAGGAGCCCAGAACTGCACACAGTACTCGAGGTGCGGCCTCACCAAAGATGAGTGCAGGGGCACAATCACCTCCCTAGACCTACTGGCCAACACTATTTTTGATACAAGCCAGGATGCCATTAGCTTTCTTGGCCACCTGGGTACACTGTTGACTCATATTCAGTCTGCAGTCAACCAACACCAGGTCCTTCTCTGCCTCACAGCTCTCCAGCCAGTCTCCCCCAGGCGTGTTGTTATGTCCCATGTGCAGCACTCTGCACTTGGCCTTGTTAAACCTCATCCCACTGGTCTCAGTCCATTGGTCTAGTCTGTTCAGATGCCTCTGAAGAGCCTCCCTACCCTCAGGCAGATCAACGCTTCCTCCCAGTTTAGTGTAATCTGCATCTGAGGGAGCATTCAATCCCTTAATCGAGGTCATTGATAAAGATGTTGAACAAAACTGGACCCTGGGGGATGCCACTCGTGACCAGCCTCCAGCTGGATTTTGTTCCATTTACCACCACCCTTTGGGCGCAGCTGTTCAACCAGTTTTTAACCCAGCTCAAGGTCCACCTGTCCAGGCCAGTGGCACCCAGTTCCTCAATCAGAATGCTGTGAGAAACTGTCAAAGGTTTTACTGAAGTCCAGGTAGACCACAGCCTTCCCCTCGTCCATTAAGCGGGTCACCTTGTCATAGAAGGTGATCAGGTTAGTTTGACAGGATCTACCTTTTGTAAACCCATGTTGACTAGGCCTGATCCCCTGGTCATCGCACATGTGCTGCATGATATCTCCCAAGATGACCCTCACCATGATCTTCCCTGGGACTGAGGTCAGACTGACAGGCCTGTAGTTCTCCGGATCCTCCTTCTGACCCTTATGTATGGGAGTAACATCTGCCAGCCTCCAGTCAAGTGGAACTTCCCCAATCTGCCAGGATTGCAGAAAGATCATGGAAAGGCATTTGGCTAGCACATCTGACAGCTCTCTCAGTACCCTTGGGTGAATCCCATCTGGCCCCATTGACTTTTGGATATCTAACTGGCCAAGTAGGTCACTAATCATTT
This sequence comes from Laterallus jamaicensis coturniculus, assembly GCA_022605575.1. NCBI lineage: Eukaryota > Metazoa > Chordata > Aves > Gruiformes > Rallidae > Laterallus > Laterallus jamaicensis. Next base: position 1,751,069 of record JAKCOX010000055.1, read on the forward strand.
CCTCCTGAACCATGGGAACTTTGTTATTCTTCCCCTCCCTGTCAGCCAGTTCCAGAGGATGAGTACTTGGGGAATATCCATCTTTACTATTAAAGACTGAGGTAAAGAACGAATTAAGGACCTCAGCCTTGTCCTTATCACTTGTCACTAATGTTCCCCCTGTGTCCAGTAAGGGATGGAGATTCTCCTTGACCCTACTTTTACTGTTAATATACCTATAGAAGGACTTTCTATTATCTTTTACAGAATCACAGAATCATAGGGGTTGGAAGGGACCTCGAGAGATCATCGGGTCCAACCCCCCTGCCAAAGCAGGCTCCCTAGCTCATATTGCACAGATAGGCATCCAGATGGGTCTTGAATATCTCCAGAGGAGACTCCACCACCTCTGTGGGCAGCTATTCCAGTGCTCTGTCACCCTCACTGTGAAAAAGTTCCTCCGCATGTTGGTGCGGAACTTCTTGTGCTCCAGTTTGCAGCCATTGCCCCTTGTCCTGTCTCCACTGACCAAAGAAAAGGAGCAGGCCAATTCCCCCTGCACCCCATACTTAAGATATTTGTAAACATTGATTAGGTCCCCCCTCAGTCTTCTTTTCTCCAGGCTGAACAGCCCCACCTCTCTCAGCTTTTCCTCATAGGATAGATGTTCCAGGCTCTTAATCATCTTCGTAGCCCTTCTCTGGACTCTCTCAATGAGATCCCTGTCCTTTTTATACCAGGGAGCCCAGAACTGGACACAATACTCCAGGTGGGACCTGACCAGGGCAGAGTAGAGGGGGAGGATCACCTCCTTAGACCTGCTGGACACACTCCTCCTGATGCACCCCAGGATTCCACTGGCTCTCTTAGCCACCAGGGCACACTGCTGACTCATAGCCAACCTATCATCAACCAGAACCCCCAGGTCCTTCTCCACAGAGCTCTTCTCCAGCAGATCATCCCCCAGCCTGTACTGATACATGTGGTTGTTCCTCCCCAGGTGCAAGACTTTACACTTGCTTTTGTTGAATTTCATCTGGTTTCTCCCTGCCCAACTTTCCAGCCTGTCCAGGTCTCGCTGGATGGCAGCGCAGTGTTCCTGCGTGTCAGCCACCCCTCCCAGCTTTGTATCATCAGCGTATGTGCTGAGGGTGGATGCTATTCCCTCATCAAGGTCGTCAATGAAGATATTAAACAGGACTGGACCCAACACCAAGCCCTGGGGAACACAGGTAGTCACAGGCCTCCATTCTGATTACAGAACTGTCTAGTCTGAGTTCCAGTTCTGCTTTAGCCCTTCTTACTCTCATTACTTACATGATCTCACTACATTCCTATAGTTGTCCTAAGACACCTGCCCCTTCTTCCAAAGCTCATATTTTTCCCTCTTTTCTCGAGTATCTTCCTGGATCTCTCTGCTCAGCCAAGCTGGCCTTCTTCCTTGCCAAATCCTCTTCTGACAGACTGGGACAGCTTGTTCTTGAGCTACCAGGATTTCCTTCTTGAGGAGCAACCAACCTTCTTGGGCTCCTTTGCTCTGAAGGGCTGTCTCCCATGGAATCTTATCAAGCAGCTTTCTAAACAGTCCAAAGTCAGCTCTACAGTAGTCTAAGGTGCTTGTTTTGCTGTCTCCCTTCCTTACTTCTTGTACTAAGAATCCTATCAGCTCATGATCAGTATGCCCCAGGCGTCCTTACAAACAACAGGTCCAGCAGGGCACCTTCCCTGGTTGGTTCACTCACCAGCTGGGTCAGGAAGTTTTCTTCCAAACACTTCAGGAACCTGCTAGACTGCTTCCTCCCTGCTGTAGTGTACTTCCAGGAGACATCTGGTAAGTAGAAGATCCCAATGAGGATGAGGGCTAGCGATTGTAAGACTTCTCCCAGTTGTTTAGAAAAACAACTCATCAGCTCCCTCATCCTGGTCAAGTAGTCTATAGCAGACTCCCATCCCTATATATCCCTGATTTCGTGCTCCTCTGATTTTTACCCAGAGACAACTCAACTTCACCATACTCCAGCTCTAGGCTGTCAAAGTATTCTCTGACATAGAAGGCTACCTGTAGAAAATTATGTATGTTTTCAAATTTCTCTCATCCTTCTGAAGAAACTAGCTGAAGAAGTTTGGGAAGCCTATTCTTTTGACTTAATGATATAATAATGTGTTTCTTTTAAATATAGAAGAAAATACTTTCTTTTTGTCAAAATGCAGAATTTAAATTTTAAAAAAATCACATTTTAACCTATTTTTTTCAAGACTTCTGGCATGATTCTGATTTCCTTATTGTTTCATCACCAGTTAAGTGAAGAAATATGTTTTTATAAATTGTTAATAATGCAGAGAAAAAGAAAAGGAAATATTATCCAAGATGTTTTTCTATCTTTTTGAAAGTTTCTTGGTTCTGCCAGAGGGTAACAGAAACACTCCCTTTTATGTTATGAACCAAGTGGACAATGGAATACACCTTGATTTGCGTAGCTTGAACTTGTCATCAGTTGAACAAGATATTCAATCAAAATTAACTCCCTAATGGAAAAACATTGAGTAAATTCTGTCATATGAAATTTGCCAAAAAATTCTGTCCCTGGTGAGGTTGTTACATAATAGAGAATCTTACGGTTCTATAAATCAAATAGTATGCTTCTGTGTTGTCTCTGAGGCAGCTTACTTGGAAAAAAAGTGCTTCTCACACCATTACAAATTGAAATAACAACACAGTTTAATTCTCTGGGGTTTTTTTAAACAATAAGACATTCTGTTTATATATGTAAATTAAAACTGTATTTTCACAAGAAATTATATATGAACCAATTCATCGGCAAAAAAAAAGTGCAACAGGTATTTTAATATATATTTAAATTAAGAGGCCTGCCTTTTTACGTATATTGTTCGATGCATTTTTCCGCTGAATCTTGATCTTCGAAATGCAGGTCAGGGTTTGACAAAGAAAATTTATTTTGCCTAATGATGCATTATGCTTTTCTATCTTGGGCACTTTAAGTTCACCAGCACTTTATATAACCAAGCAACCGATTAAATAATGCCTTATGCTTTTGCTTTAATAAAACCTCTTCAACGAGGCCCTTTAATTCACATCAGGGTCAGTGTGTCAAAATTGGGCCCATTCAGACTTTTTTTCCCCAGGATAACTTGAATACATAATTTCTTTGGGCAGAAAGTTAGTGTGCATGGACATGTTCTACTGTATTCTAGCATGCGGCACTCATGAAATATCAACTTTATCTCTTGCTAACTATTTTGCTCTTGGCAGTGATGTTTATATGTCTTTTTTCAATTTAAAAAAAGAGCAACTGTAAGGATAATTAATTTTGGCTCTGTAAATAATAAATGGAGTTTACTAAGAAAGCCTATGCCAGATAGCAGCTGTCCTTGTGTACATATGTATGCTGGTGGTAGAGAGAACCTCATACAGTGTGAGCTATGAGTGATGTACCATATGTATGAGACTATCCCACTGTAGTCTGAAAGATAGTCTTTGTGCTTTCCCATCACTGATACCATTGTATCTGTGAAAAATGGCGATCAAGTGATGCATTTTCAAATAACTGTAAGAAGTAGTATTTTGGTATTATTTGTAGAACAAACTTGCATGTTTGTCTGAATTTTTCATTCCCAGTTTGCATGCTTACAGATGGGATGGGATAGGATAGGATAGGATAGGATAGGATAGGATAGGATAGGATAGGATAGGATAGGATAGGATAGGATAGGATAAGCCAGAATGGAATGTTCCTATTTCTATGTGTAAATATTTCTATTCTATTTCTACTTATAGAAAATAGAATGAATAATCTAAATTTGGACATGGAGTTTAGTGGGGAAGAACCATCTAGAATCAAGGGGTTTTTTCCCCACTGGGGCTGTGGTTTCCAAGGTTGACTGATCTTTTACTTCTCTTTTTCCCTTAAAATGACAGAATCATAGAATATATTAGTTTGAAAGGAACCTTTAAAGGTAATCTATTCCAACCCTCCTGCAGTAAGCAGGGACATCCTAACTAGATCAGGTTACTCAGAGCCCCATCAAGCTTGACCTTGAGTATGTCCAGGGATGGGGCCTCCATAATGTCTCTGGGCAACCTGTTCTTCTGATTTACCACCCTCATAGTCAAGAACTTTTTCCTAATATCCAACCTAAATCTCCCCTTTTCAAGTTTAAAACCATTACCCCTTTTTCTGTTGCTACATGACCTTGTGAACAGTTCTTCCCCACCTTTCCCATAGGCACCTTTCAGGTATTAGAAGGCAAGGTCCTCCTGAAGCCCAACTCTCTCAGCCTGTCTTCATACGAGAGTTATTCCAGCCCTTTGATCATTTTTGTGGCCCTCTGTATGTACTCCAACAGGTCCATGTCCTTCTTGTGTTGTGGGCTCCAAAGCTAGACACAGGATTCCAGGTGAGGTCTCCCCGGAGCAGAGTAGACGGGTGGAATCACCTCTCTGGAGCTACTGGCCACACTTATTTTGATGCAGCCCAGGATGTGTTTGGCCTTCTGGCTGCAGATGCACATTGGTGGCTCATGCCCAGCTTTTCATCTGCTAATACCCCCAAGTCCTTTTCCTCAGGGCTACTTTCAAGCACATAATTTCCTAACTTGCATTCATAACATGGATTGTCTTGATCCAGGTGCAGGACCCTGCACTTGGCTTTTGTTGAACCCCATGAGGTTCACCTGGGCTCACTTCTCCAGTCTGTCCAGGTGTTGTGTTAAAGAGGTAAAGGAATTTGTATTCCAGCTTGTCCTCACTGGGAGTGGGTGTGGCCAGGAGTACCAATTCTGGACTACAAGTGGGTGTGGCCAGGAGTACCAATTCTGCACACTACAAGTCCAGCTGTGTTCAATACTGAACTATCACAATTGCGGATTCACAAATACTGCAACCACCGTTAAGTCTAGTCACGTTTGACGAACTATCACAGCCAGACTCAGTTTGGTCATGTTCAATTGGGAACTACTGGATTAATGAATGTTTCTGTTTATTTGGGAGCTAGTTCAGCATTGTAAATCCAGTCACATTCAATACACTGAAGTACCACAATTGTGGATTCACAAATAATGTAAAGCACTGTCCAGTCTAGTCATGTTCAATGAACTGTCCATGGACAGAGTCACACGGTTTGGTCACGTTCAATTAGGAACTACTGCAGTTAGATTAATGAATGGTACAGTTTATTTGGATTAGTGTAGATTGTTTGGATTGCTGGTGGTGATCCACTATCTACAAATGGAGGTGTGACTAACATAGCAACATAAGACAACATAAAGTTACACGCAAAGCAACATAGAACTATTGGAGCAATATAGCAATACAAATAACTCTACACAGAGATTTCTAAGTTTCCCGGGATAGCTGTGTTTAAATCTCACCCAAGGCATCTCTGTCGTGGGGGAAAAGACTCAGGCTGTTGACTGGTTCCAGAAGTCATCAGTGGTTCTTGACTTGTTGTGATGGTATCTTCCCTTGAGTGACTCTAGTCATGCAGAGCTTTGTTGTGATTGTAAATTTTCCTTGCTTCATGTTTAAAGGAATAGGCTAACAGAAGTCCGAAGCACATGCTTAGTGAGGGGTGGCCACACTTTGGAGGCAGGTAGCTTTTGGGATGGAGGTGTGTTGTATTATCATATTATAATGAGCACAAGTTAACCTGAAGAACATGATCTGGTCAAGAAAATGATGAATTGCTAGCACAGTTCTGGTTCAGTTCTCACTCAGGGCAGAAACAATGCAGCATCTCATTTCCAAAGTACACCAGGTCCCCGTAGATCACAGAGGGTAGCCATGCTGTCTCCACTCCGCCCTGCCCTCCATGTACTGTTCTCTTAGAGTTAGCACATCAAGCCCCTGATGTTCCCAACCTCCAAGATTTCCAACAGGAAATAATGAAGAAATTCCCAAACTGTTCATTCTTCCTCTAATGGGTTCTGTACCATATGGGTTTTGAATCAGTAGCAGATGATGTGTTCAGTAATAGTTTCTTTTGAAGGGACTTGTCATAATATTTACCTTCTATACAGCGATAGAAGTAGCTTCCAAGGCTGAAATGGCCATGCTTATTAAAACTAATGAAAACAGAAGACATTTCCCTGGTGAATGAGTGTCTTGACACCATTGTTTTAGGGGATAAATAGCACTCAATGTATGCTGGTTCATTTCAGCTGGGGTGTTTGTGTCATTAGGCATGGTGTTACCGAGGAAGTAAAAGTATGTGGTATGGCGTAGATGTCTAGAATGTGAAGATCTCTAGAGTATTGAAAAAAAAAAGAAAATAAATTTGCTACATTTAAGAGCTATCTGTAAAGAGAGCTCTCACAATAAAATAATACTGTGTGTGGGCACAGTTCCTTACCTGTTTTCCTCTTCCAACTTTACTCCAATTTGGTGGCATACTTAAACCACTGTTCCTGTTTCTCCTGCCAGAAGTGATACCAGACTGTTCTCTGGGGATACTGATCTCCTTGGAAAGGAGATTAAAATTATATTTTATTGATAAATAATCTCTCTACATATGGAAATACTTAGCCAAGTGTATACATTTTGACTGATAAAGTGAGATTTTTTTTTCAAAGAGACTAGTCTCTTTTGTATTGATGTCTCGGAAAGCCAGAATCAAAACTCACTAGCCTTGGTGACTGTTAAGCAGGTATCCTTTATTGCAGCACTGGGCACACAGGGGATCGCTCCTCCAAATATGTGCTCCCATTAAAGACAACTTTCTCATATTTATACAGATTACCTCTCCATATTCATTATAATTTCTAGGAAAAGGCAGAGTTATGCAAATTATTTCTAAGAAGTAATTTATATTAATTCCTCCCAGATAGAGCATGCTCTTTATGTTTCTTCTCCATGCTTATCTGGGCTCCCAACACCTGCACCAACTAGTTAGTTTTTCACTGAAAACAAGATATACTCTGTCTTTTAATTGATTGTTAGTCTCATTATTTATGACTCCTCTATCTCCTACTTCTCTAGTTTCAAGGCTGTTGCACTGATTAAGTTTTGTAGCTGCTTTCATGAAACGCTTATGTGATTACAGCCAAATTCTGCTAAAATTCAAAACTAATCTATTCCTAAAACCACACAAATTCCTACTTCTCTATCTTGAAGGCTGTTTCTGTTGCATTGTTATGGTTAGTTTTGCAGCTGCTCTCATAAGCAGCTTACACAGTTACAGCTTTCTCTTAAACTAGTCTATTCTTAAAACCATGAAAATTCCTATATTAAAGTTATATTGTCTCTTAAGCTACACCTATATCAATCTATTCAGCATGATTGCATTTCATTGAATCATTCCCCCCTTTTCATTATCCTTATAAATTCTTTTGTAATTTCAAATTATACTACTCTATTGCTATGCTTTGAAAAGTATTCACCTGTCTCTACTTAATGTCTTATTTTATTTTTTTCTCCAATCCCTGTATGTTATACTCGTCTGTTTATGACACCACAAAGAACATTGAATCACCACATAAGAAATTAAAACTAAAATACTTACCGAAATAACAAATGTAAAATGTTGTTTGAGCCAGGCAAAGTTTGGGAGCCAGGGAGTAAGCTTATAATTAACTTTTGTTTACATTTATCCTTATGCAATACTAGCTCATAACATTTTGATGGAATCTATAGGAAATACCTGAAGGATATTGTAGTGGAGGGAACCTTTTTCAATAGTGAAAAAAGAGTAATTACCTGTTGACTTCAGTAAACTTTGGACAGAATTGTTGTTGAATGGTTGGGCAAACAAGCATCTTGCATAATTGTATGTACACATACAAACTTGTTCTGTCACTGAACCAAAGAGTCCCAATATGCATCATTTCATAAGCTTAACTATAAAAGTCTTTCCATAGATTTCAGGAAAATCTAGCTTTACGTAAGTACTGTGCAGCCACAAAGCATTCAGTCACCATGTCACAAAATGTGTGCTGTTCAAATAAAAGTGGTTACACTATAATGAAGTGATGCTCAGAAGGCTGCATTTTTTCCCCATTTAAACACTTTAAGGGTTAAAAGCACAGCACTTACTTTATATGAAGTGAATCTGGGCTATTAAATGTCAGCAGTGGCATGCAGCCTTCTTGTTGGTGAGCACCTGATGTCAGCAGTTTGAATGATGTCTGACACTAATTACGTGTCATTCTCAAGATTGCCAGGCAGAAGGGTCTGGGGGAATAAAAAGCTATTTAGAAGGTTTTCATATGAGGCCTTAGCTCTCTTTTTTTTTCTAAAGCCCTTACATCTTTTGCAGAGGAGCACCCTGGTAATGCTGTTGATAAAGGGAAATGCTTTTTAAAAGACTACTAATTAATGCTTGAAATGCATCGTTCTTGTTTGAAAGCCATATAAATAGCAGCTTTTACATCTGTTTGTGTGTAAATGCAAATGTGGGAAAAGATACTTTGTCCTTGTCATACCACTTGCCTTGGTGCTGACACAGAAGCACCTACCTGGTCAGATAGACAATACCTGACTGATAGATAAAACATTGTTAAATAAGTATTTTGCCCATTATCTGCTGATAAATCTTTTAAAATCACCACAGAACTCCTGAAGGTTTCAAAGATATGGCTTGGGACTTTATGTATATGCTATTCTGGATTTCTTTTATCCTCTCTAGTTTTTAGGGCTGCCATTCCCTCCATTTGCCTGTATGCATTAATTAATGTATGACAGCATTCCCTAAAATTCAGAAATGGTTTTAATTTTCATTCTTTTTTTTTTCCAAAGTCTAGGATTTAAAACTTTTATTTATCATGGTTATGGTCTGCTTCTGAATATTACTAAAGTAAGCAGATCAAGCAGCTTTTCAAAGCAACCTCAGACAGTACTATGTTTCTGTGTTGGTATTTTACTGAGAAAATACAAAATTAAATTTTAAATTATAAGTATTTTTAAATTATATGAATTTTAAAATACTCTGATATTCTTCATTAACAAGTTCTTAATTAATAAATCTTAAATGTAATGCAAATGTGGAATCATAGGCAGATAATGTGTTTTTCAAATGAGGTCTTTCGCTGAATTTTGTCCAGTGCTGTTGGAGATCAGTGTGGAATGAAATATAAAGTACTCCCAGTGTAATGCCTGTGGTCTTCTTTTTGAAAAAGACAATATACACTGTAATTGGTTTTTTTCAAGGCTTTACATGTTTGGACCACGTGATGTTTTTGAAGCTGATGTGGAGGGAAATCTCAGTAATTACCTAAAAGGAGGTTGTAGCGAGGTGGATGTCTGTCTCTTCTCTCAAGTAATAAACAATAGGACAAAAGGAGATGGCCCCAAGTTGTGCCAAGGGAGGTTTAGATTGGATATTTGGACAAATTTCTTCACTGAAAGGGTTGTCAAGCACAAGAACCCTCCTTGGAGTTTCTTAAAAGACGTGTAGATGTGGTGCTTCAATCTCCTGCTCACATTCCCTGATAGCCTGCACTCTTTAAAGCTTTTCTTTTAGTTCCACTATCATGCATAGCAGTTCATCCACCTGCTCACACCTCACCTGTGTGAGGTGTTTGCCTCTCTTCCCTGGCAGCAGCAGACTCTGACATTCCCTGCAGCCAGAGACCTGAACCGCAGCATCCCCAGTCAGGCCCTCCAGCCCCACTTGTGTAAGGGGAACCTCTCTGCCTGGTGGAGACCATGGTTTGACAGTCTGAACACAGAGCAGACAGGAATCCCTTGGCTCAACCTGCGTACCCTGTGAGCACTAGCCGGTCCACTCAGTTTACCCTGCGAGCTAGAATGGTGGGCTTACCCTGCCTGTTTGCCCTGTCTGCGCCAACTGCCGCGCAAACTGCCGTGCCACGCCCTTCTGCCGTGCCACGCCCTGTTTGCCCGTCCTGTTTGCAGCGCCCTCTTGTAGGGAAAGGGATTATTCCTGCCGCCCTCAGCGCTGCCCCCGATGAAGCATGACTGCGTACAGTCGCAATGAGAAGCAATGGCTGCGACTGCGTGCGCCGTGCGGTCTCTCTGTTTTATGTTGTTATTTTATTTGCCCTCGCGGATCAGTGCCCGGGGGCTGCCGCTTTTAGGAAGGGTCCCTCGACGGAGTCTCCCACTGAGTGTATCTCATCCAATCATTTCCCCATATCTCAGCCTTCTGTTAGCCTTTCAGCCTCTTCTGCTTCTTGCCTAAGGCATATATTCTGTTTTATTGAAGAACAAAATGTATTCTTTGACTGAAATACCTAGGTTTGTTATTGAGACTATGTGGACAGTGGGTATCTCCTGATACACAGGAAGTCAGCTGTTGCAATTTAATAGTTTTAGAGAAGCCATTGTTTAGCAAAAACAAATTTAAAAAGGAAAAAATACCTCTCCACTTCTAACCTTAGAGAGGCACAGGATTTGGAACATGTAATGAAAGGTATTACTTGTAGCGGCCCATGAATATTTCCCTAGGATAATGCTAGAGACTGGGGAAATGCTAGGGACTAGGGAGGTGCTTGTCCTTCACACCTGAAAAATAAAAGATGATCCTCCCCTCGATGCAGTGATGCGAAAAATATTTGAGTATCACTGACTGAAAATCTAACAACGTAATAAAAGCCTAAATACCAGATTATCACAAAAGTACCATAATTTTCTGTTATATTTGGATGAAACCTTTCTGTAAATTCAAGTACTGCACTAAGAGTGCTTAATTTTATTTGGTTTTGTTTTAGAAACAGTTTCAAAGTAGGTCTGAGAAAGTATTGTTTATAGTAAAAAAGCAAATATTTTTATCACTGTAGAAAGCAAATATAGAAAGTTAAGTTACTTAAGAACAGAAAATACCTAGAATTTATATTAATATAGCAGGAAAAAATACATTCTTTGGATGCTGAAGCAAAATAAATTCAGATAGAAAAAAAAAGATTAATACCAGATAATATTAGGGGATACTTGGATTAAGAGAAATTTGGGTTGTCAGTCATTGGGTTTTCAGTCATACTATGTACGTTTCTGAGAATGGATCAGATCTAAAGGATGTTCTCTGATAGAGCAATGTCTTTCTTCTTTGTTGCACTGGTGATCAACTGATTTAGTCAAAGCAGGTCGTTTTACAGTGAAAAATAAATAATTCCTTTAACATTTGTCCACTGCTACTAAGATTAAAATATTTAGAGTCTAAATATATTTCATAGTAAATGTTGATATCTAATTCCAGATAGAGTTCAGAAACGCATGGTACATACTGAACATCATGTGTCTGTACACAGAGATGAACAGCAGGCTCATGAGAACATGAGAGTTTAAAGTCCAATACCTCCAACATTTTTTACATGCTTTACCTTTCACTGTAAAGATCTTGTTCCTAGTATTTGACAGTTATCGTTATAAAAAGAGACAGAAAAAAAAAGTGAACTCAAATTAAGAGGTTTTAAAAAAAAATTCTGTGTCTTAGTGCAGGTCAAGCCAGAGTTAACCTCCAACACAGCCAGCGCAGGTAAGCTGAGTAAGCCCAGGTGGAGTGATGCTTTGCTCCACAAAGTAATTGTCCGCCCACACCGAGTGGAGGATGGACTGTGTTGGCAGATAGTCTAAAGAATAGATAAGTGATGTTATGAACCTCCCAAATACTCTGAATCCCAAATACTCAGATCCAGTCATGACGTAGATGGTGTAGGAAAAGGGGTGGATCATGTCCTGGTTCTGGCCAGGCCAGAGTTAACCTCCCCATGCAGCAAGAGTTAGCGTGGGCTGTTTCCCACACCACCTGACATCATTCCCCCATCAAAGGGGCTGACTGGGGAGGGCCACTCCTGGGTGTCTTCGGGGCTGTGGGGTTTGGGTGTCGTGTTGGTGCTTGTGTCCTTGCGCAGCCCTCTGTTACGGTGGGCTCGGGAAGGTACTCTGTGTTGGCACCGGGTGTGAGTGCAATTTACCATGGGCTGTCACTGTGCCCCTTTCCTGGTGAATTTGTCAGTAAACTGTCCTTATTCCAAGCCACAGAGGCTCTGTGGGTCTGTTTCTCCTCTCTTCTGGGAGGGAGCAAGCGAGCGGCGTGTGGCGTTCAGCCGCTGCTTGAGGCTGGCATATCCCTCCCGCTGCCCCCGTCCTATTTTAAGCTATCTTTAAGAGCAGAGTTTTAAATCTCTGGTGAGCTGTTTGTTTTTCCCAAAGCAGGGTGGTAAGGAAAGAACGAATGACAAAGAGTGAATGGACAAGTAACTTCTAAAAGCAGCTCTTCATTTCTATGTAGTTTATGGTAAAAAAAAACACAAACAAAAGACTACAGGCAGGGCTGTCCTTCTCTCCTCTGTTCTTGTCTGCAGCAGGACCGGTGTCTGGAGGCTGTTTGCTGCTGCCGGGGCCCCTCAGGATGGGGCTGGGCCTGAGCTAGGTGCGGGGCTTTTATACCATCAGAGAGCAGCGCCGGGTTGTGCGTCTGCACAGGAGATGGCACTTGGTGCTGCTGTAGAGGGTCTGCACCCAGCAGTGCAGGCTGGTGGAACAGCAGAGCCCTGCGGGCCACGGGGGCAGAGGGTGCGGTGAGGATCAGGACAAGCCATGGGGTGCGGTGGGGAGGGATGGGGCCAGGACTGGTCCTGGAGGTGTTGTGGTGGCCCAGTCCTGGTTTGGGCATCCCCCGAGGCACCCTGCCTGGTCACCGTCGTGGTGTTGACCTCTTGCTGGCAGCTGGGGAGGTCTCTGGTGTGCCTGTCTTCCTCTTTGGGGGTCGCCGTGGCCGCCCAGGGGAGCCTTCAGTGCCCAGGCTGGAAGTGGAGGGCCCAGGCACAGCCTCCCTTGGCTCCTCCTGGGGCTCCTCCTGCTCCGCAGGGATGGTAACGGGAGCAGAGGGCTGGCTGTTGGCGCCCCTGGCAGTGGCAGTGGATGAGGTGCTGGGATCCTCATCCATGCTGGATCTTGCGGGACTGCCAGAGGAGACTGGGCTGGAGGCCAGAGACCGTCCTCGGGAGGCAGCGGGGATGGAAACAGGGCTGCCCTCCCTCCACCGGCCTGCATGGGTGTCCTGACGCACCAGTTGACGATGACCCTCTCTGCGGCGCCCTGTGAATCAGAGAATCATAGAATGCTTTTGGTTGGAAGGGACGTCAAAGATCATCTAGTTCCAACCCCCTCCCACGGGCAGGGACACTCTCCACTAGACCAGGTTGCCCAAAGTCCCTTCCAGCCTGGCTTTAAACACTTCCAGGGGTGGGGCTTCCACAGCCTCTCTGGGCAACCTGTGCAAGTGCCTCACCACCCTCCCAGTAAAGAATTTCTTCCTGACATCTAATCTAAACCTCCCCTCTTTCTGCTTGAAGACCTTCCCCCTTGTCCTATCACTGCACTCCCTTGATAAACAGCCCCTCTCCCACTTCCCTGCAGGCCCCTTTAAAGTATTGGTAGGCCGTAACGAGGTCTCCCCAGAGCCACGCTCTCGCAACCTGTCTTCACAGGAGAGGTGCTCCAGCACCCTGATCATCTCCATGGCCCTGCTCTGGACTTGTTGCAACAGCTCCATGTCTTTCCTCTACTGGGGAGCCCAGAGCTGGAGGCAGTACTCCAGGAGGGGTCTCACGAGAGCAGAGCAGAGTGGCAGAATCACCTCCCTTGGCCTGCTGGCCATGCTGGTTTTGATGCTGCCCAGGATACACCCTTTATTCATGGATAGACCTGTAAAAACTTTTCTTGTTACCCTTTCCATCCCTGGCCAGATGTAGTTTTATCAGGGCTTTTGCGTTTCTAACCTGATCCCTGGATGTAGCTCTGAAAGATGCCATCCTGTTCCCTTTCGAACATGGACTGCAGGATCCGGTGGAGTGTTGGGCTGCCGTGGAAGCTCCTCATCCAGTTTGGAGTCTGGAGGGGAGCTCGAGGCAGCCTTCCTGCAGCCCACTGCTGTGGTGGTCCAGGGCGCTGGAGGTGGCGGGCAGCTGGATTTCTGGGAGCTGCTCCCGCCTGGTGGACAACGACTGGGGGTGGAACAGGTGGAGCGATGACGTGCTCCACAAAGTCGTTGTCCGCCCGCACCGAGTGGAGGATGGACTGGATCCCCCTCTTGCAGAGGGGGCACTCGGGCTTACTTTCAGCCCACCGCAGGATGCACCGGTAGCAAAAGCGGTGGAGGCATGGCATCACATAGCTGGCGTCATCCCAGCTGTCCAGGCAGATGGGACAGCGGTCCTCCAGCTGTGTGGCCATGCTCTCCAGGTGCTGCAGTGGGCTGGGGGGAGCTGGCGATGGTGAGAGCTGCTCCCTCTTGCTGGCGCTGCAGCAGTGGGTGTTGGGCTAGGAAAGGAAGAGAGGCCACAGTCACTGGCTGGCTCGAGGCGGGCTGGAAGAAATGCTCGGGCCCCTTAAGGAGGAAACCCTCCCAACTGCCCAGGGCGAGGTGTCCCCTCCCAGCTCACCTCTGCTGCCGCGAGTGCTCCTCCCGTGTGCCCCAGCTGCCTGGTCCTGGCAGGACCGGGGAAAGTCCTTTGGTGGCTCTGGGCTTGAGCACGGAGAGCTGCGGCAAGCAGCTCCCCGAGCACGGCACCAGCTCCAAAAGCTTCGCTCTGTTCTCTAGCTGAGCAAACTACTCAGCCAGAGTTCAGGTGCGAACTGGCCGGGTGGGGCTTTCAGCAGCAAGGGGTGCCTGGTCACCGACCACAACATTCCATCACTAGGTGACATCACATTGCAACCGCTGGAGACCAGGTCTCAGGCCCTTCCCCCCACCCCCCTCCCCCCACAACCCCCCCTCCCCCCCCCCCACTGGCAAGAGAACCCCTGTTCTATTGCTTTGGGGGCTGTCACCACGCGCCGTCCTCACCCACAGCACTCATTCAGCAGCGCTGCGGCCCAGCACAGGTGCCTGGGGTTACTGCACCGCCACTGCTTGCTCCATGCCCCCATCTCTTGTCTGGTGCTGGCTGGGCATCAGTGATTTACGGCAGCCACCGAGGCCTCGGCCTGGTCTTCCCAGGGCCCCATCAGGTCACTGCGGCCTAGGCAGGCGTCTCCCTGGGAGTTCAGTGGGCTTCCTCTGAAGCGGCGAATAAAATTGTGGAGAATCCTGTTTGGTGTCAAAATGCCAATATAAGTAGTTTGTATACTTTGCCCATAATATCTGCCCGAGCTGCTGTCTCTTCCGTTTCCCTGGTCTTTGCAGTACAGACAAGCACAGAAAGGTTCAGATAAATCCTCTGCTGCTTTACTGAGTGGCTCCCGGCCCAGTCTGCAAGAGGGTTCCCTCGCTAACGCCCTGGGAGGTGGCCAGACAAAGTCCCACAGGCTCTCCCCCACAGGCCAGGGCTGCTGGCCAGCCCTCTGAGCTCCCTTACTTCCTCCCAGGAAGCACTCAGCTCGCTCTTGCAGGTTTTCTCCTGACCTGTCCTCTAGCCAGAGGGCGCAGGGCTGATCCCCTCTGCTCAGCACCCCTCAGGCCTCCTGCGGATCCTACATCCTCTTTGGAGTCCTGGAGACAGCTTGTCGGACCAGAAGTGCTCGGGGTGGGGGGGGGAGGGGGTGGGGAGGCGGAAGGAGGGTCTGTGGGTCCAGGGCTGGTTCAGAATGGCACAGAGGAAGCCTTGGGGAAGAACACAGCCTGGTGCCATGAGGACAGGCTCTTCCTTGCGCTGCCTGCTCGGGAGGGTGAGAGACAGGGGCACCTCCTGAAACTAGAGAGGCTCAGGCTGTACATTAAGGAATACAACCCAAAATCCGTGTGAGGATCATGAAGCACTGGACTGTGTTGCCCAGAGAGGCTGTGGGATCCCTAAGCCTGGAGGTCTTCAAGACCTGAGTGGCCACAACCCAGAGCACAACTGTCCCAAGAGAGGGAAGCATTGCCCAGTTTCCAAAGCTACAAGGGCTTCCGGAAGGTTCTGACAGTTGTTGGTTTACCGTAGGTATGGTAGGGTTGAGTTGGGTGGCATAGATGGAAGCAGAGGCCACAGGTCTTTCCAGAGCCCTGCCAGGATGTTTTCAGTGGCTTTTTTTCAAGGTGCGGGCTTGTCTGTTTCTCCACCTCAAGACATACAGACCTTGATGGGAAAGATGATGGTCCTTTCTCAGTTCCAGCCCTGTGCTTCATCTGCAACCTTCTAAGATTGGCTTGAGTATCGATTATGAGCAAACAAGATTAGAAAGAAGTACCTAGAATTCTAGAGATGCCAAAAGACACTAAGAAGTACTAGAAGTATCTTCAGAAGGTATCTCGGTATCAAGATTGCTTAAAATCTCTTGAAAGCTACGCCAAAATCAATGGGCGGTGGAATCCAGAAAACCTGGGATATGCACTTAGCCGAAGTCACATGGCTTTGTTAATTGCAGGGGGTCTACCGACCGAACTGGCCCTGCCCAATCAAAACTCCTACAGACCGTGGAAGGGGGATAAAATCCCCGTAACACACAGGAAAAACCTGCTATGGAAGGCAGTCTGGGTTGTTCCTCCTTCAGGCAAAGGCAAGCCCATCCCTGGGATTGCTTTTGCTCAGGGACCTGGGCGCACTTGGTGGGCGATGCGAAGGGATGGGGAAGTCCAGTGTGTACCCCGAGGGGATTTAATTTTAGCTGTGGACAGCTGGTAAATTGTTGGTATATAACAAAGTCAGTCCATGGCAGATGGTCTAAAGAATAGATAAATGATGTTATGAACCTCCCAAATACTCTGAAAATGTAAGATCCGGTCATGACGTAGATGGTGTAGGAAAAGGGGTGGATCATGTCCTGGTTCTGGCCAGGCCAGAGTTAACCTCCCCACGCAGCCCAGCTAACGCGTGGGCTGTTTCCCACACCACCTGACATCATTCCCCCATCAAAGGGGCTGACTGGGGAGGGCCACTCCTGGGTGTCTTCGGGGCTGTGGGGTTTGGGTGTCGTGTTGGTGCTTGTGTCCTTGCGCAGCCCTCTGTTACGGTGGGCTCGGGAAGGTACTCTGTGTTGGCACCGGGTGTGAGTGCAATTTACCATGGGCTGTCACTGTGCCCCTTTCCTGGTGAATTTGTCAGTAAACTGTCCTTATTCCAAGCCACAGAGGCTCTGTGGGTCTGTTTCTCCTCTCTTCTGGGAGGGAGCAAGCGAGCGGCGTGTGGCGTTCAGCCGCTGCTTGAGGCTGGCATATCCCTCCCGCTGCCCCCGTCCTATTTTAAGCTATCTTTAAGAGCAGAGTTTTAAATCTCTGGTGAGCTGTTTGTTTTTCCCAAAGCAGGGTGGTAAGGAAAGAACGAATGACAAAGAGTGAATGGACAAGTAACTTCTAAAAGCAGCTCTTCATTTCTATGTAGTTTATGGTAAAAAAAAACACAAACAAAAGACTACAGGCAGGGCTGTCCTTCTCTCCTCTGTTCTTGTCTGCAGCAGGACCGGTGTCTGGAGGCTGTTTGCTGCTGCCGGGGCCCCTCAGGATGGGGCTGGGCCTGAGCTAGGTGCGGGGCTTTTATACCATCAGAGAGCAGCGCCGGGTTGTGCGTCTGCACAGGAGATGGCACTTGGTGCTGCTGTAGAGGGTCTGCACCCAGCAGTGCAGGCTGGTGGAACAGCAGAGCCCTGCGGGCCACGGGGGCAGAGGGTGCGGTGAGGATCAGGACAAGCCATGGGGTGCGGTGGGGAGGGATGGGGCCAGGACTGGTCCTGGAGGTGTTGTGGTGGCCCAGTCCTGGTTTGGGCATCTCCCGAGGCACCCTGCCTGGTCACCGTCGTGGTGTTGACCTCTTGCTGGCAGCTGGGGAGGTCTCTGGTGTGCCTGTCTTCCTCTTTGGGGGTCGCCGTGGCCGCCCAGGGGAGCCTTCAGTGCCCAGGCTGGAAGTGGAGGGCCCAGGCACAGCCTCCCTTGGCTCCTCCTGGGGCTCCTCCTGCTCCGCAGGGATGGTAACGGGAGCAGAGGGCTGGCTGTTGGCGCCCCTGGCAGTGGCAGTGGATGAGGTGCTGGGATCCTCATCCATGCTGGATCTTGCGGGACTGCCAGAGGAGACTGGGCTGGAGGCCAGAGACCGTCCTCGGGAGGCAGCGGGGATGGAAACAGGGCTGCCCTCCCTCCACCGGCCTGCATGGGTGTCCTGACGCACCAGTTGACGATGACCCTCTCTGCGGCGCCCTGTGAATCAGAGAATCATAGAATGCTTTTGGTTGGAAGGGACGTCAAAGATCATCTAGTTCCAACCCCCTCCCACGGGCAGGGACACCCTCCACTAGACCAGGTTGCCCAAAGTCCCTTCCAGCCTGGCTTTAAACACTTCCAGGGGTGGGGCTTCCACAGCCTCTCTGGGCAACCTGTGCAAGTGCCTCACCACCCTCCCAGTAAAGAATTTCTTCCTGACATCTAATCTAAACCTCCCCTCTTTCTGCTTGAAGACCTTCCCCCTTGTCCTATCACTGCACTCCCTTGATAAACAGCCCCTCTCCCACTTCCCTGCAGGCCCCTTTAAAGTATTGGTAGGCCGTAACGAGGTCTCCCCAGAGCCACGCTCTCGCAACCTGTCTTCACAGGAGAGGTGCTCCAGCACCCTGATCATCTCCATGGCCCTGCTCTGGACTTGTTGCAACAGCTCCATGTCTTTCCTCTACTGGGGAGCCCAGAGCTGGAGGCAGTACTCCAGGAGGGGTCTCACGAGAGCAGAGCAGAGTGGCAGAATCACCTCCCTTGGCCTGCTGGCCATGCTGGTTTTGATGCTGCCCAGGATACACCCTTTATTCATGGATAGACCTGTAAAAACTTTTCTTGTTACCCTTTCCATCCCTGGCCAGATGTAGTTTTATCAGGGCTTTTGCGTTTCTAACCTGATCCCTGGATGTAGCTCTGAAAGATGCCATCCTGTTCCCTTTCGAACATGGACTGCAGGATCCGGTGGAGTGTTGGGCTGCCGTGGAAGCTCCTCATCCAGTTTGGAGTCTGGAGGGGAGCTCGAGGCAGCCTTCCTGCAGCCCACTGCTGTGGTGGTCCAGGGCGCTGGAGGTGGCGGGCAGCTGGATTTCTGGGAGCTGCTCCCGCCTGGTGGACAACGACTGGGGGTGGAACAGGTGGAGCGATGACGTGCTCCACAAAGTCGTTGTCCGCCCGCACCGAGTGGAGGATGGACTGGATCCCCCTCTTGCAGAGGGGGCACTCGGGCTTACTTTCAGCCCACCGCAGGATGCACCGGTAGCAAAAGCGGTGGAGGCATGGCATCACATAGCTGGCGTCATCCCAGCTGTCCAGGCAGATGGGACAGCGGTCCTCCAGCTGTGTGGCCATGCTCTCCAGGTGCTGCAGTGGGCTGGGGGGAGCTGGCGATGGTGAGAGCTGCTCCCTCTTGCTGGCGCTGCAGCAGTGGGTGTTGGGCTAGGAAAGGAAGAGAGGCCACAGTCACTGGCTGGCTCGAGGCGGGCTGGAAGAAATGCTCGGGCCCCTTAAGGAGGAAACCCTCCCAACTGCCCAGGGCGAGGTGTCCCCTCCCAGCTCACCTCTGCTGCCGCGAGTGCTCCTCCCGTGTGCCCCAGCTGCCTGGTCCTGGCAGGACCGGGGAAAGTCCTTTGGTGGCTCTGGGCTTGAGCACGGAGAGCTGCGGCAAGCAGCTCCCCGAGCACGGCACCAGCTCCAAAAGCTTCGCTCTGTTCTCTAGCTGAGCAAACTACTCAGCCAGAGTTCAGGTGCGAACTGGCCGGGTGGGGCTTTCAGCAGCAAGGGGTGCCTGGTCACCGACCACAACTTTCCATCACTAGGTGACATCACATTGCAACCGCTGGAGACCAGGTCTCAGGCCCTTCCCCCCACCCCCCTCCCCCCACAACCTCCCCTCCCCCCCCCCCACTGGCAAGAGAACCCCTGTTCTATTGCTTTGGGGGCTGTCACCACGCGCCGTCCTCACCCACAGCACTCATTCAGCAGCGCTGCGGCCCAGCACAGGTGCCTGGGGTTACTGCACCGCCACTGCTTGCTCCATGCCCCCATCTCTTGTCTGGTGCTGGCTGGGCATCAGTGATTTACGGCAGCCACCGAGGCCTCGGCCTGGTCTTCCCAGGGCCCCATCAGGTCACTGCGGCCTAGGCAGGCGTCTCCCTGGGAGTTCAGTGGGCTTCCTCTGAAGCGGCGAATAAAATTGTGGAGAATCCTGTTTGGTGTCAAAATGCCAATATAAGTAGTTTGTATACTTTGCCCATAATATCTGCCCGAGCTGCTGTCTCTTCCGTTTCCCTGGTCTTTGCAGTACAGACAAGCACAGAAAGGTTCAGATAAATCCTCTGCTGCTTTACTGAGTGGCTCCCGGCCCAGTCTGCAAGAGGGTTCCCTCGCTAACGCCCTGGGAGGTGGCCAGACAAAGTCCCACAGGCTCTCCCCCACAGGCCAGGGCTGCTGGCCAGCCCTCTGAGCTCCCTTACTTCCTCCCAGGAAGCACTCAGCTCGCTCTTGCAGGTTTTCTCCTGACCTGTCCTCTAGCCAGAGGGCGCAGGGCTGATCCCCTCTGCTCAGCACCCCTCAGGCCTCCTGCGGATCCTACATCCTCTTTGGAGTCCTGGAGACAGCTTGTCGGACCAGAAGTGCTCGGGGTGGGGGGGGGAGGGGGTGGGGAGGCGGAAGGAGGGTCTGTGGGTCCAGGGCTGGTTCAGAATGGCACAGAGGAAGCCTTGGGGAAGAACACAGCCTGGTGCCATGAGGACAGGCTCTTCCTTGCGCTGCCTGCTCGGGAGGGTGAGAGACAGGGGCACCTCCTGAAACTAGAGAGGCTCAGGCTGTACATTAAGGAATACAACCCAAAATCCGTGTGAGGATCATGAAGCACTGGACTGTGTTGCCCAGAGAGGCTGTGGGATCCCTAAGCCTGGAGGTCTTCAAGACCTGAGTGGCCACAACCCAGAGCACAACTGTCCCAAGAGAGGGAAGCATTGCCCAGTTTCCAAAGCTACAAGGGCTTCCGGAAGGTTCTGACAGTTGTTGGTTTACCGTAGGTATGGTAGGGTTGAGTTGGGTGGCATAGATGGAAGCAGAGGCCACAGGTCTTTCCAGAGCCCTGCCAGGATGTTTTCAGTGGCTTTTTTTCAAGGTGCGGGCTTGTCTGTTTCTCCACCTCAAGACATACAGACCTTGATGGGAAAGATGATGGTCCTTTCTCAGTTCCAGCCCTGTGCTTCATCTGCAACCTTCTAAGATTGGCTTGAGTATCGATTATGAGCAAACAAGATTAGAAAGAAGTACCTAGAATTCTAGAGATGCCAAAAGACACTAAGAAGTACTAGAAGTATCTTCAGAAGGTATCTCGGTATCAAGATTGCTTAAAATCTCTTGAAAGCTACGCCAAAATCAATGGGCGGTGGAATCCAGAAAACCTGGGATATGCACTTAGCCGAAGTCACATGGCTTTGTTAATTGCAGGGGGTCTACCGACCGAACTGGCCCTGCCCAATCAAAACTCCTACAGACCGTGGAAGGGGGATAAAATCCCCGTAACACACAGGAAAAACCTGCTATGGAAGGCAGTCTGGGTTGTTCCTCCTTCAGGCAAAGGCAAGCCCATCCCTGGGATTGCTTTTGCTCAGGGACCTGGGCGCACTTGGTGGGCGATGCGAAGGGATGGGGAAGTCCAGTGTGTACCCCGAGGGGATTTAATTTTAGCTGTGGACAGCTGGTAAATTGTTGGTATATAACAAAGTCAGTCCATGGCAGATGGTCTAAAGAATAGATAAATGATGTTATGAACCTCCCAAATACTCTGAAAATGTAAGATCCGGTCATGACGTAGATGGTGTAGGAAAAGGGGTGGATCATGTCCTGGTTCTGGCCAGGCCAGAGTTAACCTCCCCACGCAGCCCAGCTAACGCGTGGGCTGTTTCCCACACCACCTGACATCATTCCCCCATCAAAGGGGCTGACTGGGGAGGGCCACTCCTGGGTGTCTTCGGGGCTGTGGGGTTTGGGTGTCGTGTTGGTGCTTGTGTCCTTGCGCAGCCCTCTGTTACGGTGGGCTCGGGAAGGTACTCTGTGTTGGCACCGGGTGTGAGTGCAATTTACCATGGGCTGTCACTGTGCCCCTTTCCTGGTGAATTTGTCAGTAAACTGTCCTTATTCCAAGCCACAGAGGCTCTGTGGGTCTGTTTCTCCTCTCTTCTGGGAGGGAGCAAGCGAGCGGCGTGTGGCGTTCAGCCGCTGCTTGAGGCTGGCATATCCCTCCCGCTGCCCCCGTCCTATTTTAAGCTATCTTTAAGAGCAGAGTTTTAAATCTCTGGTGAGCTGTTTGTTTTTCCCAAAGCAGGGTGGTAAGGAAAGAACGAATGACAAAGAGTGAATGGACAAGTAACTTCTAAAAGCAGCTCTTCATTTCTATGTAGTTTATGGTAAAAAAAAACACAAACAAAAGACTACAGGCAGGGCTGTCCTTCTCTCCTCTGTTCTTGTCTGCAGCAGGACCGGTGTCTGGAGGCTGTTTGCTGCTGCCGGGGCCCCTCAGGATGGGGCTGGGCCTGAGCTAGGTGCGGGGCTTTTATACCATCAGAGAGCAGCGCCGGGTTGTGCGTCTGCACAGGAGATGGCACTTGGTGCTGCTGTAGAGGGTCTGCACCCAGCAGTGCAGGCTGGTGGAACAGCAGAGCCCTGCGGGCCACGGGGGCAGAGGGTGCGGTGAGGATCAGGACAAGCCATGGGGTGCGGTGGGGAGGGATGGGGCCAGGACTGGTCCTGGAGGTGTTGTGGTGGCCCAGTCCTGGTTTGGGCATCTCCCGAGGCACCCTGCCTGGTCACCGTCGTGGTGTTGACCTCTTGCTGGCAGCTGGGGAGGTCTCTGGTGTGCCTGTCTTCCTCTTTGGGGGTCGCCGTGGCCGCCCAGGGGAGCCTTCAGTGCCCAGGCTGGAAGTGGAGGGCCCAGGCACAGCCTCCCTTGGCTCCTCCTGGGGCTCCTCCTGCTCCGCAGGGATGGTAACGGGAGCAGAGGGCTGGCTGTTGGCGCCCCTGGCAGTGGCAGTGGATGAGGTGCTGGGATCCTCATCCACGCTGGATCTTGCGGGACTGCCAGAGGAGACTGGGCTGGAGGCCAGAGACCGTCCTCGGGAGGCAGCGGGGATGGAAACAGGGCTGCCCTCCCTCCACCGGCCTGCATGGGTGTCCTGACGCACCAGTTGACGATGACCCTCTCTGCGGCGCCCTGTGAATCAGAGAATCATAGAATGCTTTTGGTTGGAAGGGACGTCAAAGATCATCTAGTTCCAACCCCCTCCCACGGGCAGGGACACCCTCCACTAGACCAGGTTGCCCAAAGTCCCTTCCAGCCTGGCTTTAAACACTTCCAGGGGTGGGGCTTCCACAGCCTCTCTGGGCAACCTGTGCAAGTGCCTCACCACCCTCCCAGTAAAGAATTTCTTCCTGACATCTAATCTAAACCTCCCCTCTTTCTGCTTGAAGACCTTCCCCCTTGTCCTATCACTGCACTCCCTTGATAAACAGCCCCTCTCCCACTTCCCTGCAGGCCCCTTTAAAGTATTGGTAGGCCGTAACGAGGTCTCCCCAGAGCCACGCTCTCGCAACCTGTCTTCACAGGAGAGGTGCTCCAGCACCCTGATCATCTCCATGGCCCTGCTCTGGACTTGTTGAAACAGCTCCATGTCTTTCCTCTACTGGGGAGCCCAGAGCTGGAGGCAGTACTCCAGGAGGGGTCTCACGAGAGCAGAGCAGAGTGGCAGAATCACCTCCCTTGGCCTGCTGGCCATGCTGGTTTTGATGCTGCCCAGGATACACCCTTTATTCATGGATAGACCTGTAAAAACTTTTCTTGTTACCCTTTCCATCCCTGGCCAGATGTAGTTTTATCAGGGCTTTTGCGTTTCTAACCTGATCCCTGGATGTAGCTCTGAAAGATGCCATCCTGTTCCCTTTCGAACATGGACTGCAGGATCCGGTGGAGTGTTGGGCTGCCGTGGAAGCTCCTCATCCAGTTTGGAGTCTGGAGGGGAGCTCGAGGCAGCCTTCCTGCAGCCCACTGCTGTGGTGGTCCAGGGCGCTGGAGGTGGCGGGCAGCTGGATTTCTGGGAGCTGCTCCCGCCTGGTGGACAACGACTGGGGGTGGAACAGGTGGAGCGATGACGTGCTCCACAAAGTCGTTGTCCGCCCGCACCGAGTGGAGGATGGACTGGATCCCCCTCTTGCAGAGGGGGCACTCGGGCTTACTTTCAGCCCACCGCAGGATGCACCGGTAGCAAAAGCGGTGGAGGCATGGCATCACATAGCTGGCGTCATCCCAGCTGTCCAGGCAGATGGGACAGCGGTCCTCCAGCTGTGTGGCCATGCTCTCCAGGTGCTGCAGTGGGCTGGGGGGAGCTGGCGATGGTGAGAGCTGCTCCCTCTTGCTGGCGCTGCAGCAGTGGGTGTTGGGCTAGGAAAGGAAGAGAGGCCACAGTCACTGGCTGGCTCGAGGCGGGCTGGAAGAAATGCTCGGGCCCCTTAAGGAGGAAACCCTCCCAACTGCCCAGGGCGAGGTGTCCCCTCCCAGCTCACCTCTGCTGCCGCGAGTGCTCCTCCCGTGTGCCCCAGCTGCCTGGTCCTGGCAGGACCGGGGAAAGTCCTTTGGTGGCTCTGGGCTTGAGCACGGAGAGCTGCGGCAAGCAGCTCCCCGAGCACGGCACCAGCTCCAAAAGCTTCGCTCTGTTCTCTAGCTGAGCAAACTACTCAGCCAGAGTTCAGGTGCGAACTGGCCGGGTGGGGCTTTCAGCAGCAAGGGGTGCCTGGTCACCGACCACAACATTCCATCACTAGGTGACATCACATTGCAACCGCTGGAGACCAGGTCTCAGGCCCTTCCCCCCACCCCCCTCCCCCCACAACCCCCCCTCCCCCCCCCCACTGGCAAGAGAACCCCTGTTCTATTGCTTTGGGGGCTGTCACCACGCGCCGTCCTCACCCACAGCACTCATTCAGCAGCGCTGCGGCCCAGCACAGGTGCCTGGGGTTACTGCACCGCCACTGCTTGCTCCATGCCCCCATCTCTTGTCTGGTGCTGGCTGGGCATCAGTGATTTACGGCAGCCACCGAGGCCTCGGCCTGGTCTTCCCAGGGCCCCATCAGGTCACTGCGGCCTAGGCAGGCGTCTCCCTGGGAGTTCAGTGGGCTTCCTCTGAAGCGGCGAATAAAATTGTGGAGAATCCTGTTTGGTGTCAAAATGCCAATATAAGTAGTTTGTATACTTTGCCCATAATATCTGCCCGAGCTGCTGTCTCTTCCGTTTCCCTGGTCTTTGCAGTACAGACAAGCACAGAAAGGTTCAGATAAATCCTCTGCTGCTTTACTGAGTGGCTCCCGGCCCAGTCTGCAAGAGGGTTCCCTCGCTAACGCCCTGGGAGGTGGCCAGACAAAGTCCCACAGGCTCTCCCCCACAGGCCAGGGCTGCTGGCCAGCCCTCTGAGCTCCCTTACTTCCTCCCAGGAAGCACTCAGCTCGCTCTTGCAGGTTTTCTCCTGACCTGTCCTCTAGCCAGAGGGCGCAGGGCTGATCCCCTCTGCTCAGCACCCCTCAGGCCTCCTGCGGATCCTACATCCTCTTTGGAGTCCTGGAGACAGCTTGTCGGACCAGAAGTGCTCGGGGTGGGGGGGGAGGGGGTGGGGAGGCGGAAGGAGGGTCTGTGGGTCCAGGGCTGGTTCAGAATGGCACAGAGGAAGCCTTGGGGAAGAACACAGCCTGGTGCCATGAGGACAGGCTCTTCCTTGCGCTGCCTGCTCGGGAGGGTGAGAGACAGGGGCACCTCCTGAAACTAGAGAGGCTCAGGCTGTACATTAAGGAATACAACCCAAAATCCGTGTGAGGATCATGAAGCACTGGACTGTGTTGCCCAGAGAGGCTGTGGGATCCCTAAGCCTGGAGGTCTTCAAGACCTGAGTGGCCACAACCCAGAGCACAACTGTCCCAAGAGAGGGAAGCATTGCCCAGTTTCCAAAGCTACAAGGGCTTCCGGAAGGTTCTGACAGTTGTTGGTTTACCGTAGGTATGGTAGGGTTGAGTTGGGTGGCATAGATGGAAGCAGAGGCCACAGGTCTTTCCAGAGCCCTGCCAGGATGTTTTCAGTGGCTTTTTTTCAAGGTGCGGGCTTGTCTGTTTCTCCACCTCAAGACATACAGACCTTGATGGGAAAGATGATGGTCCTTTCTCAGTTCCAGCCCTGTGCTTCATCTGCAACCTTCTAAGATTGGCTTGAGTATCGATTATGAGCAAACAAGATTAGAAAGAAGTACCTAGAATTCTAGAGATGCCAAAAGACACTAAGAAGTACTAGAAGTATCTTCAGAAGGTATCTCGGTATCAAGATTGCTTAAAATCTCTTGAAAGCTACGCCAAAATCAATGGGCGGTGGAATCCAGAAAACCTGGGATATGCACTTAGCCGAAGTCACATGGCTTTGTTAATTGCAGGGGGTCTACCGACCGAACTGGCCCTGCCCAATCAAAACTCCTACAGACCGTGGAAGGGGGATAAAATCCCCGTAACACACAGGAAAAACCTGCTATGGAAGGCAGTCTGGGTTGTTCCTCCTTCAGGCAAAGGCAAGCCCATCCCTGGGATTGCTTTTGCTCAGGGACCTGGGCGCACTTGGTGGGCGATGCGAAGGGATGGGGAAGTCCAGTGTGTACCCCGAGGGGATTTAATTTTAGCTGTGGACAGCTGGTAAATTGTTGGTATATAACAAAGTCAGTCCATGGCAGATGGTCTAAAGAATAGATAAATGATGTTATGAACCTCCCAAATACTCTGAAAATGTAAGATCCGGTCATGACGTAGATGGTGTAGGAAAAGGGGTGGATCATGTCCTGGTTCTGGCCAGGCCAGAGTTAACCTCCCCACGCAGCCCAGCTAACGCGTGGGCTGTTTCCCACACCACCTGACATCATTCCCCCATCAAAGGGGCTGACTGGGGAGGGCCACTCCTGGGTGTCTTCGGGGCTGTGGGGTTTGGGTGTCGTGTTGGTGCTTGTGTCCTTGCGCAGCCCTCTGTTACGGTGGGCTCGGGAAGGTACTCTGTGTTGGCACCGGGTGTGAGTGCAATTTACCATGGGCTGTCACTGTGCCCCTTTCCTGGTGAATTTGTCAGTAAACTGTCCTTATTCCAAGCCACAGAGGCTCTGTGGGTCTGTTTCTCCTCTCTTCTGGGAGGGAGCAAGCGAGCGGCGTGTGGCGTTCAGCCGCTGCTTGAGGCTGGCATATCCCTCCCGCTGCCCCCGTCCTATTTTAAGCTATCTTTAAGAGCAGAGTTTTAAATCTCTGGTGAGCTGTTTGTTTTTCCCAAAGCAGGGTGGTAAGGAAAGAACGAATGACAAAGAGTGAATGGACAAGTAACTTCTAAAAGCAGCTCTTCATTTCTATGTAGTTTATGGTAAAAAAAAACACAAACAAAAGACTACAGGCAGGGCTGTCCTTCTCTCCTCTGTTCTTGTCTGCAGCAGGACCGGTGTCTGGAGGCTGTTTGCTGCTGCCGGGGCCCCTCAGGATGGGGCTGGGCCTGAGCTAGGTGCGGGGCTTTTATACCATCAGAGAGCAGCGCCGGGTTGTGCGTCTGCACAGGAGATGGCACTTGGTGCTGCTGTAGAGGGTCTGCACCCAGCAGTGCAGGCTGGTGGAACAGCAGAGCCCTGCGGGCCACGGGGGCAGAGGGTGCGGTGAGGATCAGGACAAGCCATGGGGTGCGGTGGGGAGGGATGGGGCCAGGACTGGTCCTGGAGGTGTTGTGGTGGCCCAGTCCTGGTTTGGGCATCTCCCGAGGCACCCTGCCTGGTCACCGTCGTGGTGTTGACCTCTTGCTGGCAGCTGGGGAGGTCTCTGGTGTGCCTGTCTTCCTCTTTGGGGGTCGCCGTGGCCGCCCAGGGGAGCCTTCAGTGCCCAGGCTGGAAGTGGAGGGCCCAGGCACAGCCTCCCTTGGCTCCTCCTGGGGCTCCTCCTGCTCCGCAGGGATGGTAACGGGAGCAGAGGGCTGGCTGTTGGCGCCCCTGGCAGTGGCAGTGGATGAGGTGCTGGGATCCTCATCCACGCTGGATCTTGCGGGACTGCCAGAGGAGACTGGGCTGGAGGCCAGAGACCGTCCTCGGGAGGCAGCGGGGATGGAAACAGGGCTGCCCTCCCTCCACCGGCCTGCATGGGTGTCCTGACGCACCAGTTGACGATGACCCTCTCTGCGGCGCCCTGTGAATCAGAGAATCATAGAATGCTTTTGGTTGGAAGGGACGTCAAAGATCATCTAGTTCCAACCCCCTCCCACGGGCAGGGACACCCTCCACTAGACCAGGTTGCCCAAAGTCCCTTCCAGCCTGGCTTTAAACACTTCCAGGGGTGGGGCTTCCACAGCCTCTCTGGGCAACCTGTGCAAGTGCCTCACCACCCTCCCAGTAAAGAATTTCTTCCTGACATCTAATCTAAACCTCCCCTCTTTCTGCTTGAAGACCTTCCCCCTTGTCCTATCACTGCACTCCCTTGATAAACAGCCCCTCTCCCACTTCCCTGCAGGCCCCTTTAAAGTATTGGTAGGCCGTAACGAGGTCTCCCCAGAGCCACGCTCTCGCAACCTGTCTTCACAGGAGAGGTGCTCCAGCACCCTGATCATCTCCATGGCCCTGCTCTGGACTTGTTGAAACAGCTCCATGTCTTTCCTCTACTGGGGAGCCCAGAGCTGGAGGCAGTACTCCAGGAGGGGTCTCACGAGAGCAGAGCAGAGTGGCAGAATCACCTCCCTTGGCCTGCTGGCCATGCTGGTTTTGATGCTGCCCAGGATACACCCTTTATTCATGGATAGACCTGTAAAAACTTTTCTTGTTACCCTTTCCATCCCTGGCCAGATGTAGTTTTATCAGGGCTTTTGCGTTTCTAACCTGATCCCTGGATGTAGCTCTGAAAGATGCCATCCTGTTCCCTTTCGAACATGGACTGCAGGATCCGGTGGAGTGTTGGGCTGCCGTGGAAGCTCCTCATCCAGTTTGGAGTCTGGAGGGGAGCTCGAGGCAGCCTTCCTGCAGCCCACTGCTGTGGTGGTCCAGGGCGCTGGAGGTGGCGGGCAGCTGGATTTCTGGGAGCTGCTCCCGCCTGGTGGACAACGACTGGGGGTGGAACAGGTGGAGCGATGACGTGCTCCACAAAGTCGTTGTCCGCCCGCACCGAGTGGAGGATGGACTGGATCCCCCTCTTGCAGAGGGGGCACTCGGGCTTACTTTCAGCCCACCGCAGGATGCACCGGTAGCAAAAGCGGTGGAGGCATGGCATCACATAGCTGGCGTCATCCCAGCTGTCCAGGCAGATGGGACAGCGGTCCTCCAGCTGTGTGGCCATGCTCTCCAGGTGCTGCAGTGGGCTGGGGGGAGCTGGCGATGGTGAGAGCTGCTCCCTCTTGCTGGCGCTGCAGCAGTGGGTGTTGGGCTAGGAAAGGAAGAGAGGCCACAGTCACTGGCTGGCTCGAGGCGGGCTGGAAGAAATGCTCGGGCCCCTTAAGGAGGAAACCCTCCCAACTGCCCAGGGCGAGGTGTCCCCTCCCAGCTCACCTCTGCTGCCGCGAGTGCTCCTCCCGTGTGCCCCAGCTGCCTGGTCCTGGCAGGACCGGGGAAAGTCCTTTGGTGGCTCTGGGCTTGAGCACGGAGAGCTGCGGCAAGCAGCTCCCCGAGCACGGCACCAGCTCCAAAAGCTTCGCTCTGTTCTCTAGCTGAGCAAACTACTCAGCCAGAGTTCAGGTGCGAACTGGCCGGGTGGGGCTTTCAGCAGCAAGGGGTGCCTGGTCACCGACCACAACATTCCATCACTAGGTGACATCACATTGCAACCGCTGGAGACCAGGTCTCAGGCCCTTCCCCCCACCCCCCTCCCCCCACAACCCCCCCTCCCCCCCCCCCACTGGCAAGAGAACCCCTGTTCTATTGCTTTGGGGGCTGTCACCACGCGCCGTCCTCACCCACAGCACTCATTCAGCAGCGCTGCGGCCCAGCACAGGTGCCTGGGGTTACTGCACCGCCACTGCTTGCTCCATGCCCCCATCTCTTGTCTGGTGCTGGCTGGGCATCAGTGATTTACGGCAGCCACCGAGGCCTCGGCCTGGTCTTCCCAGGGCCCCATCAGGTCACTGCGGCCTAGGCAGGCGTCTCCCTGGGAGTTCAGTGGGCTTCCTCTGAAGCGGCGAATAAAATTGTGGAGAATCCTGTTTGGTGTCAAAATGCCAATATAAGTAGTTTGTATACTTTGCCCATAATATCTGCCCGAGCTGCTGTCTCTTCCGTTTCCCTGGTCTTTGCAGTACAGACAAGCACAGAAAGGTTCAGATAAATCCTCTGCTGCTTTACTGAGTGGCTCCCGGCCCAGTCTGCAAGAGGGTTCCCTCGCTAACGCCCTGGGAGGTGGCCAGACAAAGTCCCACAGGCTCTCCCCCACAGGTCTCTGGTGTGCCTGTCTTCCTCTTTCGGGGTTGCCGTGGCCTCCCAGGGGAGCCTTCCAGAGGACTGGAGGGGCTCAGGGGGGCGGTGTCGGTGAAGGCTGCAGGCCTGCTAGCTGCTTTGCTCTCTTGTCCCAAGATTTAGGCCGTGGCAATATTCTTCTTTGAGATTGGAATAGTTACTCATGCTGACAGGTAAATAATCACATTCTCAAATGTGGCGCTGGAAGTGGCTGGCTGCTGGATTTCTGGGATCTGCTACCACCTGGTGGACAACCAGTGGGGGTGGAACAGATGGAGCGAGGAATTGCTCCAGTCCAGGGCAGTCTGGGTTTTGCCAGATGTTGTGTTATCCCTGTGTTGATAAGGTACTCTATTTTCACTGGGTGTGAGTGTATTTTCCTATGGTGTGTTAGTGTTCTACTTTCATGGTGCTTTTGTCAGTAAACTGGCTTTATCCCAGCCCAATGAGACTCTGTCCGTTTCTACTCCACAAGCAAGTAAGTGTCCTGTGGTGCCCAGCCACTGCTTTGGCCTGACCCACCACATTTAGGCAGTACAGAGATAATTTTTTTTTTATAATGTGATACCTGATGGTCTGAATTTTCAGGCAATGGTAAAAAGGAACATCAGTAACTGATTTCTGTGTTGCAGTTCTGGAAAACACAGTGAGTTACACTTAATACTTCCAAAATATCTGGGTTAATCAGGAGTATGTTTAACAGCTTCAGAGTGCCAAATTCATGCTATGTACTTAAGTGGCTAGTTGTCATAAAGGTCTCATATCCTCCCCTTCTACTACAGTTCACAACTTAGAAACTACGAAGCGTTCCATTTGAAAATACACCTACCATCTATACTAGCCTTCCCCCTGCCTCCCCCTTAGATAATAGTGTTTTCACTGGAATACTGTAGTTGAAATCTGATTTTCAGGAAAGAATTTATGTTCTATGTGGTTGGTTAATTCATTTTATCTTAAGCATCTGAGATTCCTAAGCCTTTAGAAAGTCTGGTTTTTAGAGTAATGTTCATTAACTGTTGTGTAATGATGGTATTTCTAATAGTAAAGGCTTGCAGCTTCCATGTGATGCTAGAATGGTCTTTTCTGCAATACACAGCTATATATAGTCTCATGAATGTGATATGCAGTAATTTAGGGCTGTGGAGGAGAGACAAGCAGAGACTCTTCTCTGCTTCCAAGTTATGAACAGCAACGCAGTTGTCTTCAAAAATCACAGTTCTAAGATTTGTAAGATAGCATTTCCCAGTTCTGTAAGTTAAATGTTTGCCCAGTTAAATTCAACACTAATTTTACAATAATATGAACAATTATTCATGCATGTTTAACTTTTTGCATGCTTCAGGATTCGAAGTTTGGTAACTTGTGAACAAACCAGAACTTTTTCACTGAGCTCAGTGAAAAACTATGAAATCGAAGGTTACTTGAGGTTCTACCATTTATTTCACACTTATTTACGGCTTAGTTATTGTCATTAGAATGGATGATTGTTCTTTTATTATTTTAATAAGAAATAATAACTTGTCCAGATAAGTGGGGCTAATCACTAGGTTTCTTTGTTACTTTAACTTAGCTGCTCTTGAATTATTTTGTTTTTTGAAGGACATTTGTCTTTTAGTCCTCATGCTTTTTATGCTCTTCCACTCTTTATTTTTTTCCTTTAAAAATGGCATTTTTTATGCAGGCAGTTGTAAAAGATATCTGCCTAATTTTTTTCTTTATTTATCCTGAAATATTTTCTAATAATAGTTCCTTAAAACTAAAAACACCACATGTCACCCCCACACACATTTGCAAAAATGTTTTTCTTGCATCCTAAAGCTGCATAAACGTAAGTGCAACACTATATGTACAAGCGTAAATTTATCTTTATCGATCAAAACTAGATAGGTTGAAAAGTACTGTAAGTTTGCTTTGGATAAAGACATACAATATAAATGAAAAGCGTCATGGATTGAGAAGTTTCCTGAAATTCATGTGTCTGCAAGATAAAGTTGCAGCTATTATATAGTGGTAGGGTGGTTCATCCCCTTTCTCGAGCTTTAATTTCTTAAGCTTAATTTTAATATTACTGCCTTATAGGTATTGTGTATTTTCTTCTGTATATTGTGTTTTCCTGGGCAACAGTCAGTCTATATTTCTTTCTGTTGCTAAAACAAAACAAAACTGATAGGGAGTGCTGCACAGAAATTCAGCCCTCCCAGTTTGTTTAGGAGACTGAAATTACTTTTTTACCCCTATATTTTCTCCCACCACTTTATTATTTGAGGTTGTAACTGCCTTGCATTAAACAAAAAAATGAAGTGCTTAAATTTTTGTATCTTGTTTTCAGTCTTTTATTGAAGTTTTGTAAGAAAGGCATGCTAATTATGATCGGAATTATGTCAGGTTTTTACCTGTTATATAAATAATATGTTATAGAATTTATTGGTGTTATTCTAACCTCAGTGAAAAATAGCCTATTTCTTTTCAAGTGAGTAAAATTAATAGGAAGAGGTGGAAAAATCTGTTTTAGTATTAGAAGTATTTGACATGTCTATTCATATATTATTATTTTTGCATACAAGTCTATAATATGCATACTAATATGTTGTGCAGTAGATGCTTTAGATGTTGCACAGTAGAATATGCAGCAGTAGAACCTAATGAGATTAATTCGTCTTGACTGATAGCATTAAAAAAGTCTACATGTCCAACTAATATTCATGAATATCCAAATCTAAATGAAATCAGACATAAATAATGACACCGGTTGCAAAGTGAACTGATGTTTTTCAGTTCCCCTTAGGATAAAGTATACTATGGGGTATATTTGAAGAACAGAGTTTCTACTCATATAAACATGTTTCTCTGTTGATGTAGTATGTGATTAGGTGTAGAAATACTGTGCCACATGATTATTGGTTACCTGTAGGGATTAAATGCTATTTTGATGGGCTGACATTACTTTTAGTACCTACTGCATCTACTTGTGGCAGAAAAGTAAAGAAATATTAAAAAAAGAAATAAAATTACTTTTCACATCACCATCAGCGAGGCAGAGCTTTGCTGCATGCATTTGTTGTTACTGTGTAGGTTGGTTTGGTCCTGAGATACTCCTGTGCTTGGCTCAGTTGCTAAGACCCAAATACGGTCATAGCTGAGCTGAGGGTAGGTAGTGCAAGACATGTGAACCCCGCAGTGACCATTTTGCTTCCTATCTGTTGTCCAGACAGTCAGCTGGGTCTCTCTTACCCAGATTGAGCGATGCTGCACTCTGAGCTGACCCATTTCTTTGGGTCTTGGTAGAATAGGAGCATGGCATATTGTTCTAATTCAGCTACGTGTAGGGAGGATAAGCACATTGTTATGGTCTAGATGTTTCAAATCCTGCAGAAATGCCCAACACTGAGAAGCCAGGCTTTCCTCAGCTCTGGGGAGGCATCCAGCCATAGCAGGCTGGAGATCTCTCCAAGACTTCTCACCCTCCTTCTCAGTGTTTACTGTTGCAATGTGCTGTGTGTGCTTTCTTTCCTACTAACTTATTTCTCTTTTCTAGTTTGAAGGTTGCAAGAAAGCCTTTTCAAGACTAGAAAATCTCAAGATTCACTTAAGGAGCCATACGGGTGAAAAGCCGTACCTTTGTCAGCACCCTGGCTGCCAGAAAGCATTCAGCAACTCCAGCGACCGTGCTAAGCACCAGAGGACACACTTGGACATTGTAAGGATGCAGAAGTCCCTTTGCAGTTCCCTGGCCATTAGACCATGTGCTTCTTTCCTCCAGTTTGGTTGCAGCAGGTAGCCTTAGGAGAGACAAGTGTCTGATGAGGCAGTCTAAGCTGTTTCAGAAGTGACACAGTAATTTAAGCATGGCTGAAGATGATAAAGTTGATAAAGAGGCCACAGCTCCATGAGCTTCACTGCCGGCAGAAGCAGTAGCTTTCTCACATTTGGGCGATCTTCAGGAAACCTGAAGTCACTGCACAAAAACACAGACACCATATGTAATAACTTCAATTCTCTGACAAAAACTCAGACTTAAGGCATGCATCAGGAAGTCAAGAGAGGAAGAATAATTTTGTAAATCTGAAAATTTTCATGCCAACAATTTTTTGCTTGCAAATTTGAGTGACAGCTGAGATCGGGTTTCCTTGGAGATAAGCAGTTTCCAAAGTACAGAAGTCCAGAAAGAAAATGAGAACAATGATGTTTTAATTAAGTGGCTGTTAAAAAACCATAAATTGTCTATTCTGAATAGTTGATGATATGGCTGCTAAGTTAAAAATTTGTAAAACGTGTTTCTTTCTAAAATGATGTGTCATTAGGAAAGGGGAGCTGAAGGAGTTTGTCTTATCCTCCAAATTAACTTTTTACACATAGTATTTTTGAAACCAGTATTAAATGCTTGCTTTGGTTTTGCTTGTTCTCTTTGTAATATAGTAAACTAACACTTTTTCTTGTTCTCTTTTTCTGAAGCAGATTCTTCTATAATCCTAAACAGTCTGTCTGGGCCTTTACTGCAGTTTCTTTACCTGATTCAATAAAGAATGTAATTTCTGATTAAGTCAAAGATTGCTCTCAGGGTGGAAGAATTGTGAGTATAACTAGCAATGAAATCTTTCTGTTGGTTTGTCTTCTTAGCCGTACTTTCTTCCTTTCCTTTTCTAAAAATCACTGAGCAATCTGCTTCTAATCATGTACATTTGTGTTTTGTAGTAATGGGGTTTGCAACATCCCGAGGCTCAAAAGGGATTCTATTAAGTTAAAATACTCTGTGACATAACAGCTGCTTTATCCTTTTTTTTTTTTTCTGACTTAGAAACCTTATGTGTGTCAGATTCCAGGATGTACTAAACGATACACGGATCCAAGTTCCCTGAGAAAGCATGTGAAAGCCCATTCTTCCAAAGACCAACAAGTCAGGAAAAAGGTACATTTTCTACGGTGTTCACTGCTGTAAATCTTATGTGGAGA
This sequence comes from Laterallus jamaicensis coturniculus, assembly GCA_022605575.1. Taxonomy (NCBI): domain Eukaryota; kingdom Metazoa; phylum Chordata; class Aves; order Gruiformes; family Rallidae; genus Laterallus; species Laterallus jamaicensis. Next base: position 1,786,296 of record JAKCOX010000055.1, read on the forward strand.
AGTCAGTGTTCTAATTTTAGATCTCCAAGTACCTGTGCCGGTTCCAGACTGTTGATTAGAAAAACTGTTAATAGGAAATAATAGATGTGATTCTTATATAGATGATAATTTCATTTCTGACTTAATGAGTCTGTCTGCTTTAACACTTTTTATTTTCTTATGTGATGATTAATCACTAAACGTACATAATGAGGCAAAAATCAGTAATTTTTTTTAAAGCCAGAATGTTATGTGTTTAAAGTGCTGCCACTTTGTAAATGCAATAGAAATCCAAAATCCAGTCTACAGGGCCAGTCTCAGATGGAAGGCTGGATTTTGAAGGCCTATGGACAGTATGTGAGTTTAAGCTCTAAATTATATTTTCATATGCCAGACACTTCCAAATATCAAGATGTTTCACAGTGCCAGTTCCCTGTATATCAGGTCCATGAGTCAACAGTTGTTTATAAGCACACCTTATAAGAGCTGAGTTGCATCCTGAGGGAATTTTTTTTCTTCTGAAGATTTTTCATTATATCTTCTATTAATGACTGGCACTAATTCATTAGATTGGTAGATCATTGAGGATAAAATTCTAAACTTTAATTTTAGACAAAATTGGTCCTGATAAAAGGGGAACATGTATGAACTGATGTAGGGATAGATTAACCTTTGAGATGTCAACACCATGTAAAACAAGTTATAGTTTGGTAAAATTCATAGGAAGTAGAAAAAAAAAGTGCTTTGTACAGCAATGGAAGCACAAAGTGTCAGTCTTTATAGATGTGGTACAAATTCAAAGAGTAGGTTCTGCTTTGATAAGGATTTATTTATGCTTATTTGTCACCTGAGATACATTGATAATATGGAAGGAGAAATAAGCCAAACCTCCACAAATAGAAAAGAAAAATCATGGCATCTATCAAGCCAGATACTTAAAGCATTGATAAAGTTTGCAATGTGTAACGTTTACAAGATACAGTGTAGTTACTGGACCTTTGAGAACACATAACTGCTACCTAACATCATGCTTTGGTATTTGAAATATTTCCTGGCAGTAATAATAATTAAAAGTAAGAAACAATAAACGTCTTAATACAGAATTAAGATTATTTATAGCTTTAATTAAAAATTGAAATTATCTTAATGCCAAAAAAAGTCTTCACAAAAATGTGAATTAATCAAAAATAACCATAAAAATTCCAAGGTGATAAAGGTACATTGAAGTACTACTTTCAGCCCTAGGAATCCATTCTATTGAAAAGAATGAAACCCGTTGCTGTCATATCCTGGTAATCATGGGTTCATTTAATATATTGTGCCTGACTGGTTTTGATCATCCTTTTAACCTTCCCCTACACATGAAGTGACATTATTGTGGTGCCTTAAGTTGCTGGCTCTCCAAGACTGCAAATGTGTCTTTGATGTTGCGTAGCCTTAAAATAGCAGGATGAAGTATGCTCATAACAGCAAAATCACTTACATGCTGTGCTAAACATGACATTTGGTCTTCAACCCAGATTTTCTAGATTAGTCTTCAAAGCTTTCACCCTTTCTGTGGCACTCTAAGGTGGGACCAGGGTATGCAATGTGATGCAGATAAATTTACATCTCTGAATCATTTTAAACAGCTTTTACCTATGTATGTGTGTGTCTTACAATGTTAGGGAAAAAGGTCTTTTCTGCAAATCTTGTAAGACGGACACTGTTCCCATGCTCCTGCCAGACCCCGGCCTCCAGGTATCCACCAAATACATTTAACTGAAAATCTCTGCGGGTATTGGGATGAAGTCCTATAGACCAAGAAGCTGCTGGCACAAATATGTTTAATGCAGGCAACTTGGTGGATAGTACTTTTGTTTATTTTGCAAAGGAAAGCAGGAGATTAGAGAGCCATGTCTGCTTTAATCATCTTCATGTCATTTGTAAAATTCTTCATAAATATGAAGGCAAACATGTACACAAGTACCATGCAAAGACCTGGGATCAGATGGCGAAAATTTCTAGCAAAACATTTTAGGTATAATCTCTATGCACCATAATACTCAGTTTTTTAAAATATTTTGACGGGATGAAAAAATTGCTTCCTGTCTTATTTTAAAAAGTAAAAACTGTTGACTGTGCCTGGTTTTCTTCTTCACTTTGGCAAGATGGATGGAGCTCCTTCTAAGCAAAGAAGTCAGTGATAGAAAAGTAGACAGCACCTAAAATAAGAGCATAAGTGATACTGGGTAGAATGCCTCTGGACTACAGTTGCTTTCAAAACCTGTCCTTTTCTTAGTCATGTACTATTTAAACTTTGAAAGGGTATCAAATTTAAAAGGTTTGGGTTTTTCTTTAAGTTGAACTGTTACCATGTGGTGCTTGTTACCACAACAAGTATTGGAAGCTAAGAGCTATGTGGGATTCAAAAGGAACTGGATATTTTGGTGTGTAATGAGACAGTGCTAAAAAATAAACATGAGATTTGCAAGGGATTTCAGTACTTCAGATCATGCTTCATGATAAAAGTCAGCATCAAGGGAAAGCATTATGGAAAGTTGTGGTTATTCTGTACTGCTTATTAGGAGTTTCTCACTTTTTCTTCTGAAATGCCAGTGGCTAGGGGACACTGTATATAACTTAAAGCAGTCTGGATGAATCTTGGGCCTGACTGGAAGATGCATCTGCTTCTAAATTGACACTTGAAACAATCTTCAGGCTGCCTAGCCTTAATTTATGTCTCTTCCTGCTTTTCTCCTTCTCTCATTCAATTTTTAAAATCTTTTTCTCTTTCAATTTCCTTTGTTATTCTATCTTCCACCTTTATAGCTTTGGATCTTGAGGATATGCAACCCAAACTGAATCTGTAGGTGACAGGTGAATATGTCATGCTAAGACCAGTTCCAAGACTGACTTCTGCCACAGATGGTCCTGTATTCTTTCACCTTTCTCCCTGTTTCTTCGCTTTATTTTTCCCATGTGCAGAGTTCAACTAAATTTTCAATTTAGAAAGCATATTGGCATGTACGGTCATATGCCACTTAAACACTTGATGTCCTGTCTTTGCTAATTTCTATCTAGCTTTGACATAATAGTAATTTAGGATCTCATGAGCCATTTATCTTTCCTTTTCAACTCACATCAATCATCATCTAAAAAGTGTTTAAATTTTACAACCTCCCATGCATTTTCTAGGCAGACCAGGACCAGGAAGAAAAAAAAAAAGAGTAGGGTGTGTTTCCTCTCTACTCTGCCCTTGTGAGGCCCCACCTGGAGTACTGTGTCCAGAACTGGGGCCCCCAGTACAAGAAAGATGTGGAACTGTTGGAGAGGGTTCAGAGGAGGGCCACAAAGATGATTAGAGGGCTGGAGCACCTGCCCTACAAAGAGAGGCTAAAGGAGCTGGCCTTGCTCAGCCTGGAGAAGAGAAGGCTGCAGGGGGACCTCATTGCAGCCTTCCAGTACCTGAAGGGAGCATACAAACAGGAGGGGAATCAACTTTTTAAAAGGGCAGATAATGGCAGGACAAGGAGGAATGGAATAAAGCTAAAGGAGGGAAGGTTTAGATTGGATATTAGGGGGAAGTTTTTTACAGAGAGAGTGGTGAGGTGCTGGAACAGGCTGCCCAGAGAGGTGGTGGATGCCCCGTTGCTGGAAGTGTTCAAGGCCAGGTTGGATGGGGCCCTAGGCAACCTTGTGTAGCTCCAGGCCTGAGGTTGGTGTCCCTGCCTGTGGCAGGGGGGTTGGAGCTTTATGATCCTTGGGGTCCTTTCCAACCCTTGCCATTCTATGATTCCTTCTGGGAAATTCTAAAAAGGAGAGAAATCCATTTTGTTGCTCGGTTCCAGAACTAGCAGCTTTTATACAGAGGGGCTATAACATCCTAAACTGATTGATTGTTTCCCAGAATCAATGGTAAACATGCAGGATTTTCGAAAAGAAAGGAGGAAAAATAATCATAGGTTGAAATTCCTATTTCATTTCTTCTTTAAAACATGCTGTAAAAATGCAGTTCTTGGCTTGCCTTGTGGGATTGCAGGGTATCAGAAGAAAAGGTTAGGAAAACAGAAGGGTGAAGCAGGTATTTGCTTCAGCTAATCTTCATATTATTTCATTTCTTTCAAAACACTAACACTACTTTCTGACTTCATAAGGTCTGAAAACCGTTTTGGCATTGTTACTTTCTCTTCTGAGTTCAGACTGGCTCTGAAAATTATCAGACTATAATATTAGGTGTACCTTCTGATAGTAGAAATATTGACTACAAAAAGTCAGGATAAGTCATTATACCTATTAGATACTATACATATATATTATTTGTAGAACAGCTTTAATAAGTAAGTGTATCTTTTTTCCTTGAATAATCCGGTGGAGTCTCTGATTTGTCAAAAAATAATGCACTATTTAGCACAAGTGAGCTTATTTTCAACTGGTTACACTTTGTTTTCAGTTAACAGCAAATTCCTTTAACCTGTGAACTGATGATACTGTATTTGAAAATAAGAGTCCACAGCTTCTTTAATTTTTAAGTAGTTTTACTGAAGTTAGTGAAAATTAAATTATGCAACATATAATTAATAAAATGCAGACCCTGTATTATTACATATCCAGTGCCTTAAAACCAGTATATAACATGAATACTACTCTTATGTGCTTTATGAAGATCTGTTTCTTGTGCAAGTTAGTACTCAGCCTTGTGCAAGATCACTGGTTTTTTCATACAAATGAAATATCATGAAAAAAATTTGCTATTTCCGCAGGAGTCTTGCTGAAGAAATACGTATTTGTCAATCTAAAGAAAATATTTAATTAGCTTTTAAGTACTGCAGTGTAAGTCCCACTGTGGATGGAATGGAATGGACCTCCACTTTTCTTGTGTAGATCTTGGCATGGACATCTGCAATGTCTAATGATTTTATAAAATGTTTCCTCCTTTGAAAAAGTGCATTTTAAACAGATAAGAAAAAATCATAATAAAAAGATAACTTTGATTTAATACAGCTGTTTAGCAAGGACAAGATCAGTTCAGTAACATCTGCCTTATCATCTGAACAATGCAGTGGCTGTGCTTTTAGATACAGTTGTAATTATATCCGTAATTATACCAGTGAACAGCTGTTATCGTGAATAATAGTTTTTTAAGCTGATTAATGTGTCCTGCCAAAAAATACTAAAAATTAAAAGATTGTTTCCATTTAGTTATAGGAAAGAATAATTGATAAGGGTACAACTAGTTAGCCTCAACTTTTTGGAAAAAAAGGAAAAGATAATTTGAGCAGTTCAAATAAACAAGGGAATGCAAAGGTCTTAGTCTGGGCCTTGAACTGAGAGACATTTGTACAAAATAATACCATCTCTCAGCTCATCAGTCTTTGATTCTTTGGTATTTTTAACATTGCCTAGGCTATGTCTTTGACCTTGTGTAAATTATTTATGAATTAGATAGATTATACAGACTAGCTTTGAGATACTGACTGATTACCTGACCGTTGCCTTTGCAAGCTGTCTGTTCCCTGGAAATTTGCATAATCTTAGTTCATTCAAAAGGGTGTTAAGGAAACCACGCATGGATTCTGCTGTCCCGTATCTTAACACCTCAGCAGATGCATAATACAGTAAGTGATACTCCCAGGTCTCTACTGGATTTTTCTGTGCTGTGCAGAGAAGCATGCATCAGATGAAGCATGAAGTATTTAGACTTAACTATATTTTTCTCATTATTTATTTATTTGATTTGTACTTAGTCTTAGTCTTACACAGCAGTGATGCTTGTGTTTATTTTCCTGTCTTTTACTTGGACAGAATGTTTGTACTGTCTATGCCGCAAAACAAGTACCATTGAGGCATAGCTTTGGGAAGGGTGGTCCAAAGGACATTTCTGAAATTAATTTTACACTTGATGGAGGTTTTTCTGAATTGTAGTGTATATGGTACGCTTACCAAATGATTAAGGAATGAATGGGTTGGTGAGTCCTCGGGACAGAAGGGATACGTGCACAGAATTCTAGTTTCGTTCATTTGTGCCTTATAATCTTCCTTTTTGACACAGATAGCTCAATTGTAAAATCATAGCTGAACAGTGGCTTTTAGGGAATTGCCAAAACACTCTCCCAAAGAACATGGACTCTTCTAAGTGTTCCTGTGCTGACCTTAACCAGGGTTGCCATCTGAACTGAGAGGGCTTTACAGAAGCCACCTTCCACACCTAGTAATGATCCAGAAGATCCTGCTTTTCTGCCACTGTGCAACTCCTATAATTAGCAAAAAAAAAAATCTCCACCATTAGAAACAGATCTCAGTAACTGAATTCTTCTGAAGTCTAGTAATTTTGTAGCCCTTTTCTAAAAGTTCACCTCTTCTCTTTTAGAGTCCTGTTATGTGAAATGTATACAAATATATCCATTTTACAGTGAAAACTTTAAGAGAAATGAGGAAAATAAAGAAGTGCTTAAAGACATTATATGCCCCTGTTGAACAGTATTTCTCTGGAAATAATCTGTGCAAGTCTTGCATGCTAACATGAAGTTTTCTATAAAGTTTTGAGAGATTGTCTACCTTTGTATTTTGTGGGTCATGTCAGCAAATAGATTACTCCCTCAGCAAAATAATACAGAGCTTTTTCTTCTTACAGGGCTGAATACTGCTTGACTGTTCACTGTTTACTTTGTTTTATAGTAGAAGTGGGCTTTTTTATTGTGGTTACATGTTGATTTTATGGCACAATCGATGAAGCTGACAGTTTAAAGATTTTGGAATAAACAGATTTTATGCCATTAGTTAGGTTTAGCGGAGAACTTAAATGATGTCTGGTGAGGTTTTTTTAGCTGGTATCTTTGGTTTATTTAGTTTTACAACGTTTATTTCCAGGGTTTGGTGGGTTGTTTTTTTTCATTTCTCACTATTTGAACTAAGGACAAACAGTGCTTGATGTGTTTCTTACAAGAAATAAATTAAAACATAAAGTGTGTTAGATTGGAAGGGACCTTTTAAGATCATCTAGTCCAACCCCTCCCTACAGTAAGCAGGGACATCTTTATTAGATCGGTTTGCTCAGAGCCCCATCAAGCCATACTTTTAATATCTGCAGGAATGGGGCCTCCACTACCTCTCCAGGTAACCTGTTCCAGTGATGTACCACCCTCATATTGAAGAACTTCCTTAATATTTTTTCTACCTAAGAAAGTTTAATTGATGAGCAAGGAGGGAGCCAAGGATGGCTAGAGTATTACATCATTGGTAATTCAGCAGGTTATTCAGGCATTCAGCTAGGTACCAGTGACATTTCCATTGTGTGACTTCATTAATCTGGAGAAACTGCTCATGGGGAGCAAACAGCCAGATCCTGCAGCATAAGCCCAATTTGCTTCTGCGCCTTTCAGGTTTCACTTGCTCAGGTTCAAACTGTTCATTCAGATTTCACTGTTAAAAGTGCAAAAGGGAGAGAATGGATTGAAAGGGAAGCAAATTTATTTTCTTACTTCAAGAGCAGCAAGAATAAGGATATTTTTCCCTCATTTGTTCTCTATGGAGTACATTTAAAAGATGCCTCTAATGCAAAAAAAGGTGCATGCAGAGGTTAAGGGTCAGTGAGCAGTGCCCATGGCAACTAAGAAACTATTCTGCAGATAAATGCAGTAAAGTGTATTTCGATCCCTCCCCTTTAATCCCCTTTCTTCCTGTTTTCAAAATCAAGTATAAATCAAGCACCATGGCATGCAGCAATTTTTCCTGAAAGGGATGATGGCAAAAAAGAGATTAGGAATGGACAGCAGTGTTTAAGGAATTTAGTCATACAAATTGTTGGAAAACTTCTGAGGCTACGAATGATGAGTTTTTTTGAGTGTGGTCAGTAAGAAACAGGAAAACAGATCCAAAAAATGATGGAGGAGTAGGTGTGACTGGCTCTCCCCCTAGCTGTTGCAGCAGCAGCGGTGTGTTCTGCAGTGGTGGGTTTAATGCCTTCTTTGCTTCAGTCTTTAACTGTAAGACCAGTTGTTCTGAGGGTACCCAGCCCCCTGAGCTGGAAGATGTTTTGGGGAACAGAGTGAAGTGCCCATAATCTAAGGGAGATTCAACCTGTTACACCACCTAGCCACACACACATCTATGGGGCTGAGTGAGATGCCCCCAAGGGTACTGAGGGAGATGGCAGAAGTGCTCATTAAGCCAGTTTTCATCATTTATCAGCAGTCTGGCTAACTGAGGAGGTCCTGGTTTACTGGAGGTTAACAAATGTGACACCCATCTACAAGGGCCAGAAGAAGGATCCAGGGAACTGGAGGCTTACCAATCTGACCTTGGTGCCAGGGAAAATTATGAAGCAGATCATCTTCAGTGCCATCATAGGTCATATATGGCACAACCAGGTGCTTAGTCCCAGTCAGCATGGGTTTATGCTTAACCAAACTAATCTGCTTCTATTATAAGGGAAATGCTGTGTACCTGGACTTCAGTAAAGCCTTTAGCACCATTTCCCACAGCATTCTCCTGGACAAACTGGCTACACACATCTTGGACAGGCATATGCTTTTCTGGGTAAAAAACTGGCTGGGTAGCTGGACCCAAAGGGCTGTGGTGACTGGACTTAAAATCCAGTGGTGGCTGGTCGCAAGTGGTGTTCCCCAGGGATCAGAACTGGTACAGTTCTCTTTAATAACTTTATCAATGAGCTGGATGAGGGGATCAAGTACATCCTAAGTAAGTCTGCAGATGACACAAAGTTGTGTGAGCATGTTAATTTTCTGAAGGGCAAGAAGGCTATACAGAGGAATTTGGACAGACTTGAGTGATAGATCAAGGCCAGTTGTATGAGGTTTCAACAAGGCTGAGTGCCAGGTCCTCCACTTGCGTCACAACAGCCCCATGCAATGCTACAGGCTTGGGGAAGAGTGGCTGGAAAGCTGCCTAGTGGAAAAGGATCTATTGGACAGTTGGTCAAAAGCTGGCTGAATATGAGGAAGCATCCTCTGCCACCAGGGCACCCACCTCATTCAGCAGAGAGCCTACATGTTAGTTTTGTCTCCATGGTATTTGGAGAAGCCCTTTCTGTTGTACTTGACCTCCCTTGCAAGGTTTAATTCAGAAGAGGCCTTAGCTTTCCTGGTTGCCTCCCTACATGTGATGACAACAGTAATATTACTCACAAGTGGCCATCCCCTCCCTCCATGACCTGTAGACACTCTTCTTCCCCTTGAGTTTGCCCAGCAGTCCCCTGTTTAACCATGCTGGTCTGGCTCTTTTTCTTGATTTCCGACCTGTTGGGATGCTCTGATCTTGAGCTTGGAAGAAGTGTTCCTTGAATATAAACCAACTATCTTGGGCCACTTTTCCTTCTATTACCCTGTCCCATGGGCTTTCTCCTAGCAGTTGCCTGAAAAGGCCAAAGTTGGCCCTACTGAAGTTCAGGGTCATGATCCTGCTTGGTGTTCTGTTCCTACCACAGAGATTGCAGTTAACCATCCCAACAGCAGCCTTGCTGGAGCCAAAGTTTTGCGGACTCAACTTGGATCAATGTGATCAAGTTTTGGGGTTTTTGTGGGTTTTTTTCCAAACTTCTAGTGGGCCTGTGCCACAACGATTCTCACCGGGGGCAAGGCCACTGGTGAACTGCTGACAGTCCAGGCACAGCTTTATAATCCCTTTAGCCTCAGCAACTAACAAGTGGTATTGTCGTTAAAGCACCTTAGCAGATTGGTAAAAAAAAATTCATGCAACTTCTGAGCTTGTGCAAAGCAGTCTGCTGAGGGTGCATCCTATGCCAGTGGTACCAGCCTGTCTGCTCTCTGATTTCCTTCTGCTAGACCTTGAATTAGTCAGTACATTCAGTGTGGCTGCAAATATGAGTAATAAAATACTGATGTGTAATACCACACAATGATCTAAACCAGTTCATATTTCCAAGCTACTTTTGAACATCATTTAACCTGCTAACCTCAGCTCTGATCTCAGTCCTCTGAGGTGTTATGGTACTAATCTGTCAGTCCAAATACTTCCACATTGTCTTATTTTGAATTTTCTGTGGAGTAATCTGTAATCCCTTGCTTTTATTTCTTTTTTTTTTTTTGTCTTCTCTATAGTAATCTATAATCCCTTGCACTGTTAACTCATGAATCAAACTTTCAGTGTTCAATTTTTTTCCCCACAATCAATATATCAACCATGTAATGATAAAAGATTAGATTAGGATGTGTTTTTCGTATCAGAGCAAATACCCAAGCTACATAGGTCTGGCACATGGTGAATTTTTTATGCCTTGTGTGAGCGCACCCAGTGATAACTTTTTCATGGGTTCATTTTTGTTTATAGTATGGACTGAAAAAGCAAATTTTTTCTAATCATCGGAGTGTAAAGGCACAGGGAAAAAAAAAACAACCAACCCAATCTTTAAAAAATTTTGGCATGTTCCACAGACGTGTGGAGGGCTTGATATGACCCTTAATCATTTCCTCCTGTATAAAATCTTGTAGGTGGTCAAGTCTTTTTGAGTAAGCAGACATTCGTCAACCCGAATGGGGACTTCTGTTTTGCAGGTTAAATTTTTTAAGTAAGCTGCCCACTTTCAATGCTCACTATCAAAAATCCTTTTGCCTAATAACCAGCCTTGCTCTAAGTGGATAAACGTGTCTCTGACGCTATAGCACATATGAGCGAATGAATGCTGCAAACTGACCTGTCAGACAAATGACATTGCAAGATGGGTGGGAGGGCGGTTCTCCCACTTCTACAGCAATTCTGCCATGGCACCCAGCTGCGCGGCACACTCTTGCAGGTCTTGGCCGCTGCCTGCAGCGCTGTTCTGTCCCTGCCGTGAACCACAGTGCGACCCCAACTGTCACTGGGGCCGAGCCCTGGGTGAGCACTAGGACCCTGTTCCACCCACCTCCCACCTCTCCACCACTCGCTCGTTCCCATATAAACTTTTCCCTGGTAATATCCATGATTGAGTAGGAATCAAGATACCCTGATTTAACTGTTTTTCCCATTCTGACGCCACCTTACGTGCCCAGGCTCCGATGAGCAGTCTCTGCAGAGTCTCTCAGGTGTCAGGAGAGAGTGATGTGGGTGGGAGCAGTGGGTATAGATATGAAATGTGTCCCTGATCCAACAGCTGTCGAAGCCGGTACTTGTCCATCTCCGTAGGATTCTTGTCCCTGTCCTTAGGTTTCTTGTCCGTGTGCATAGATTCCTTGTCCGTGGGGCAACACTGCCCTGTGCCTTAGTCAGTGACTCTTCATATCCGTAGTTTTTGTTTCTGTAGCATTTGGGTGGGTGGGTGAGCAATTCTGCAAACCCTTTAACAGCAGGGCATGTCGTTGCCTCCTCCACTTTCATGTTTTCCAGCTTTTCAAGGACAAGCTGAAGTTGTTGGTCTCAGTTAATATTTTCAAATGCATCATGGGGTTTTTTAGGCTCAGTAAAAGTTAGAGGTGAATAGATATTAAAGGCGGTTGGTTGTGGTTTGTTTCCACATTTTTTCCTTCCAAAGGTATAATGGGGGAGGGGTGTGTGTGTGTGTGTGCAGACCGTGGTGTCAGATTTATGCGCACTACTCCCTCCCCTTCAGTTCTGACATATTTACCACTTTGCTGTGATAACACGGCATTATTACTTAGCATAGTAACTGGGGTGGGTGAAAGAGCACCCAGAAACAAACCCACATTCTCCGTAGTAGATTTTTTCCCTTTTTGAATTGGTTCTGTAGAACCCGTAACTGGCACCAAGGCTGCAAAGGCTGAAGTGGCAGCTAAGCAAACTGCCTCCATTTCAGTTAAAGTCCTTTCACTTAATTTCCAGAGAGTTATTAATGACTTAGCTTCTTTCACCCCATGCAAGGTCCCTTCAAAGGTTTGAGCTCCAAGTAGGTAAATCAAATTCCCTGTCAAGGCTTGTTATCAGTTCTCTTTTTTTGCTCCACAAAAGGAGCTGTTTTAGAGACTTTTCATCATTTTTAATTACTCTCCTAGAGAACATATTGTTGAGGAGTTTCACTTCTTTACTGAGCCTTCTTTATCGAGCGCATTCCCCATTCCTCCCCGACTGCTCACCATATAGGCAAGATTCAATTACCTGCAGTGTTGCACTTTCCGTCTCAGGGACCTGTCCTTCCTGCAAGGACACACCAGCCTGGGACAGATGGAATTTTGGCCGGTTGCTGCCTTCAGGCTTTCAACCTCCTATCCCAGCTGCTTTACAATCCTCTGCAGAATATACGACAAGAGGGTTATCAGTCCCCTATTCCAGCCGTTCTTCATTCCTGTTTGGAATCTTGACGACAAGAGAGATTGCGTCCCTGTCCCTGGTTGGGCACCATTTGCTGGAGCTGAGGTTCTGCAGACTCAACTCGGATCAATGTGATCATGTGCTGAGCTCATTTATTGAAACACACACAGAGCTTATATATGTTTCTATATCAGTACATGAGTTACATTACATTGCTATTTGTTTGATGCTGTGTTCGCCTGCCTTACATGCATCTCACTATTGCTAGTAATTGGTTAAGACTACACAGTCACTTTGTTCCTTTTAAAAGCAGTTATTAACATTCTTGCAGTTTGTTATCTCGTTCTCAGACTTCTGCTCTTCTCTACTGCATTCCAATTGTGCCTTAACATATCTTCGCTCAATCCCCAGGCCTGATTTTATGGGAGTCGAGCCATGTGGCAATAAATCTGGAGAGGCCAAAAACCCCACTCCTCTCATATATTGCTACACAGCCTAACATCCTTTAAGGCTGTCCTCATTGAGTCTCTGTTCCAGGCTCAGGACCTTCTCTCTGTTCACTGACAGAGATGAGTATTGGCACCTGGCCTGCAATGACAGAGATTGATTTTGGAATCCTCATTGTGAGCCCTGAAGCATATATATATATACCGACTTCACTGGCAGTCCACATATGATGAGGGCCTTCATCTGCCCCTTATTTTCCCCCTGCTGCAGAGCTCTGTCCCATCTGCTGACATAGCCATTTGTGAGACTGCACTGTAAGCTGAATTTACCAGCAACAGCAACAAAAAAACACCCAACCTAAAACAGAAATGTCCCACAATAAATGGGAGGCTGTAGGAACACCATGTTAGCAGCACCAGTCCAGTCAGCACATCACATAGCCATCTAGCCGGGAAATACGTAAATGAGCAATTCACAGACAGTGGAGGAAGATGCACAGAAGTTTTCTAAGGAATCTTTCTAACAGTAGACTAATAATTTCCAAGAGAGAAGGCTAATAATTTGGATCTTTTACTAGCAAAGCCTCCAAACGTTTTTCCAGTTCTAGTCTTAGGCTCTAATCAAGGTATTATTTTGAACAGATTACTATTTCCTTGTAGAAACTTCAGTTCACTTCCATGAGTGAAATTAAGTTCCAATGGAGATTAATGAAAATTCAAATATTTAAAGGCCAGAGTTATATGCAGAGTTATTATGTAGAGTTTAAAAGAAGTGTGAAATCTGAAAATCTTTCTGTATACTAACAATTGCTGATGTTACCTATAGATTTTCATGGCAATTTTTTGTAACCTCTACCAGGGAGAAAGAGTTTGTGGTAAATGAAGTACCAGGTGGACGAGTACTTACTTATTTTCCACATTTTTTCACTCATGAAGTGAAAATTTGCCGAATGTATTTTCAGAAAGAGAACACAAATCATACTGCAGTACAAGTAGTTTCTTTGTCAGGCTGCATTTGCTTGGAAAAGCTGATGTTTAGCAAATTCACAGAATCACAGAATCATAGGGGTTGAAAGGGACCTACGGAGATCATTGGATCCAACTCCCCTGCCAAAGCAGGCTCCCTAGCTTATACTGCACGGAAAGGCATCCAGACAGGTCTTGAATATCTCCAGAGATGAAGACTGCACCACGCCCACCACTGGGCAGCCTATCCCAGTGCTCTGTTGCCCTCACTGTGAAAAAGTTCTTCCGCATCTGGTGCGGAACTTCCTATGCTCTAACTTGCAGCCATTGTCCCTTGTCCTGTCCTCACAGACCACTGAAAGGGGCTGGACATTTCCCCCTGCATCCCATACTTAAGCTATTTATAAATATTAACAAGGTCCCCCCTTAGTCTACTTTTCTCTATGCTGAACAGTCCCAGCTCACTCAGTCTTTCTTCACAGGGAAGATGCTCCAGACCCTTAATCATCTTCATAACCCTCCTCTGGACTCTTTCTAGGACATTCCAGTCTTTTTTATACCAGGGAGTCCAAAGAAGGTCATGAGGAGTAGAGATGCTCCTGGACCACCCCCACCTGAGCCAGAGGGAAGCTCTTCATTTCCCAAACTCTCTTACTTTCTTCCAGTGTCTGGGAATCCCGAGGGGTCTTTGAAGTGAAGACTGAAGCAAAGAAGGTGTTATCCCCTGTCACCAGGACACCCACCTTGTTCAGGAGGGGACCCACATTATCCCTAGTCATCCTCTTGCTATTCACATATCTAAAAAAACCCTTTTTACTATCCTTTATGTCCCTTGCCAGTTTCAACTCCAAGTGGGCTTTAGCCTTCCTAGTTGTGTCCCTACAGGCCCTGACAACATTCCTATATTCTTCCCAGGTGCTCAGACCCTTTTTCCACAATTCATAGAAGTTCTGCTTCCCTTTGAGTTTACCCATGAGCACCCATGAGCTCCCTGCTCATCGACACAGGTCTTCCACCACTCTTTCCTGATTTCTTGCTCAAAGGGATGCACTGTTCCTGGGTGTAGAAGAAGCACTATTTAAATGCTAGCCAGCTCTCACAGGCTCCCTTACTTTCTAACAGCGTAGCCCACAGGATAGCTCCTATTAAGTTGTGGAAGAGATCAGATTTAACTCTTCTAAAATTCAGGGTAGCTATCTTACATTTTGGCTTGCTTCTTCCACTCAGGATCTTGAACTCTACTATTTCATGGTCACTTTGTCCCAAACTGTCCCCCAAACTTCACTTCCATCCTTTTTTGGTTAAAACAAGGTCCAGTACCCGCCCTCCCCTTATGGGTTCCTGCACCATCTGTAGTAGGAAATTGTCTTCTGCACATTGCAGAAATTCATATACTAGTTATATATCTCCGTATCAGTCTGGCACAGTAGCGATTTTTCCTGGTTTTGGAATGGGACAGATTAGTTCTTTAGCTTGCTGTTCCCACAGAACTGACATACAAGCCTCTTAGAACTGCAAGCAGAAGGGAATGAAATAGGAAGTAGAATGTAGGTAGCATTTTTTAAACGATAGTTGCATGTTTTCAGACTTGATACAATCTGATATGGAACAGAGAGTGAGGCAATGTGTGTGCATGCATCTGTATGGGTCCTTTCCAGTTCTATGATTAGAGTGAGATGAAAACAAAAGCAAAATTTGTGAAAATCTGAAACACTGACTTCTCCAGGACAGTGGATGTCACAATAAAAAGCATCTTTAGGAGCCTTCTATGTTAAGACATATTACTCTCAAATATGTAAAACAAAATAATAATCAGTTTTCAACAGAACTATGACCAAACAAGCATTTTTGTTAATTGCAGATAATGGCCACTTAAAACACATCTCACTTAAACTAAACTTCTCTTCTTTAAAGTAAGATTCTCAGTTTTAATTTTTTTTATTCAAGTTTCCTTTCAGGTCTTTCCAGGCTGCAAAATTCCCCCTTAAAATGGTGTTTTAACACCATTTTTATGAATACATAACAGAGAATAGCCCTCATACTAGAATAAGTATCCAAAGAAAACACTATTTTATAAATTATAAAGGTAGAATTTATTTCAATGCTGTCAATATTAATATTACAGTATTTTCCTCTTCAGAATCAGATTTTCTTCTTGACTTGAAATTTACCAAAGTTAGCTGATTGTGTAGGTTCAAAGTCCTTTTGATTTTTAATGCAAGAGGCAGAAAGTAGTTCACTCAGAAGGAAGGTGGTTTTTCTATTTGAACTCAGGTGTTTGTAGTAAAACTGTGGGTGGAGCAAAAGTAACTATTCCTTGTATAGGACCTAACATCCCTACTGTGCAGATAGCCTAGTTTAACTTGGTTTTTATCATGTTTTGCTGGCTGAACATTAAAGTGAAAGTAAGAGCACTTGAAAATAGCATGCATACACATCTGAAAGCCGCGGCAGACAATTAGCAGAATAATAAATGCTGTGGCTCTGTATAAATTCTGCCCAGATGACTTACTGGAAACAAAGTTAATTGAGGAATCCCTTCTGTCTGCATTGCTTCTTTTCAAATATCAGATCCTGGCTACTCCTTCAGCAGAATTGTATACTGCGTAGCTCTATGTAGAAACGTCATATTTCCCTCTCCCAAAGCCGATTTTATGGACAGTAAAAATGAGTAGAAGACTACTGGCTTATGTTCTACTTGACAAATACCAATTTGCAAACTTGCTATACAGTATTAATAACATAAAGAGCTCCTTAGCTTTACAGTTAAAACAAACCCACATTTAAAATCTACTACAGTTAGTGTAGAACAACTCATAAAGAAACATAGAAGTACTTAGGGGAGTTTTGCTGGTTTTAGACATGGCAGACACAGATCTAAACTGCATCAAAATATCTCTCTACAATATCCTTGTCTCTAAATTGGAGAGACATGGATTCAGTGAATGGACCACTCAATGAATAAGGAATTGGCTGGAGGGTTGCACTCAAACAGTTGTTGATGGGTCAGTATCCAGGTGGAGACCAGTGATGAGTGATATTCCTTGGAGGTCAGCTTTGGGACTGGCACTATTCAACATCTTTGTCAGTGACAGGGACTGTGGGATTGAGTGCACCTTCAGCACCTTTCCTGATGACACCAAGCTGTGTCATGCAGGCAAAACTCACTAGAAGGAAGGGATGCCGTTCAGAGGGACCTTGACAGGTTGAGACATGGGCCCATGTGTACTGCATGAAGTTCGACAAGGCCAAGTGCAAGGTCCTGCACATGAGTGTGTGCAACCACAGGATGGGTGGAGAGCAGATTGAGAGCAGCCCTGAGAAGGACTGTAGATTGATATGCATGTAGATTGATGTGAAGCTCAACATGAACCAACAAAGTATGCTTGCAGCACAGAAAGCCACCCATACCCTGGGCTGCATCAAAACCAGCATGACCTGCAGGTCAAGGAAGGTGATTCTGCCTCTCTTCTCTGCTGACCTCTGCTGCAAGTCCAAAGGAAGGCCAAAAAGATGATCATAGGACTGGAGCACCTCTCCTATGAAGACAGGCTGAGAGGGTTGGGGTTGTTCATCATGGAGAAGAAAAGGCTCCAGGGAGACCTTACTGCAGTCTTCCAATACCTGGAGGGGGCTTGCAAGAAATTCTTCCCTGTGAGAGTAGTGAGGCACTAGAGCAAGTTGCCCAGAAAAGTTGTGGCTGTCCCCTCCCTGGCAGTGTACAAGGTCAGGTTGGATGGGGCTTTGATGAACCTGGTCTAGCAGAGGGTATCCCTGCCCATGGCAGGGGAGTTGGAACTAGAGGATCTTTAAAGTCCCTTCTAACTGAAATGATTCCATGATTTACACGCTTCTCTGATAGACTGTAACCTATGCCTCCCTTACACGTGGAAATAGACTGCTAGGTGCACAGCATACATACAGTCCGTCAAGCCTGCCTTCATGAAAGCAAGATTTAAAATGCTGTAATTTGATGATATAACTGGCATGTTTGAATGACTGGCGGAGTTTGGAATTTGCTGAAGAGTTGCTAATTAATCTGAGTACAAGAAGCGAGTTCACGGGGAATCTCCAATCCCCCAGTTTGCACTCATTGACCCTTGTCCTATCATTAGACATCACTGAGAAGAGCCTGGCTCCGTTCTCCATCCTCCTCCATCCTTCTGACACTCACCCTTTACATATTTATAGACACATTTCTGATGTTTTCCTTGATGGTGTCTGATTTATATTGAACTGGAATAATGCTGAAGAATCTATCAACTATCCATGTTGCAGAAAAAAATACAGATTTCACAAAATACATACATTGGTTATAGAAATATAAAACAATCATCTTGCCTTTTAAGGAGACATTCTCTCTGAAACTGTGTCATGCATCAAATCACCACACATGTCTGCTCTTGGACTCAAATACAATGAAATTTAAAATTGAAGAATGTACAGTCTTACTCCCTTCTAATTTACATATGCTTGTAGCATTTAATATTTGGTAATTATTTAATCATTTCTATACTTCACAGGAATAGAATTTTCATCCATTTTTCTGGAAGCTGATAAACATTAGTTGATTGCGACAGAAGTAGAACAATTCTAAATCATAACTAACACTGATTTATTTTGTGTATTTTTATTGTGTATTTGAAAAAAACTGCCACTTTGTGATAATGGGAATGTCTCAGGTTTCCAAATACAAAATTTCACAAGTCTACCATACAACTGAGCTATTAAAATTGAAAATCTATTCTGTAGAACAACTATTTCATATGAGGAAGTTATAAGTAAGCTGAGGGGTTGGTTGCTGACTTGCATCTAGGTCAACCATAAAATTAGGCTACATTATAGGACACAGAAAATGCCTGCCTAGGCTAGCAAAAATGTCAGTTACTGATTTCATGATTCAGCGAGGTAGCTATCTAACCTTATAGTTCTCAAAAATAGATTGTCAAGTTTTTTAACCTGAATGTCTGTACAGGAAAAAACAATGCCTTGATCAGCTGTATTTTAACCAGAGTCTAGTTTTTGCAGCTTATTTAGTTCCAAAAAGGCCACAACTTATGCCTGCCCTGTTAGTGATGCAGAGGAAATACCTGGACAAACATTGCACTGACCACAAGCCGTAGATCTGTAGAAGGAGGACCCAGCAACCAAGGCTTGGTTACTCACGCTCTCAAGAGAAAACAGTAATGGTGGAGAATCGAGTTTACCAGAAGTTGTGTCTGGTTTGGGAATATGCTGTGGTCTAATGGCTGGTTCTGCTAAAAGGTCGCTTACTCATTTCTCTTAGTAGAGAAGAGGTCCTCTAGCCCTTATATCTTACACTTTCCAGTGTGGCAACAGAATTTACTCATGAAGAGCAACTTGTATGTGTACCCTGAAGTAAAAAGAGTTTATAGAAGGCCCATGGTAATATTTTAGTGGCAATTTGAATTAGCAGCATGTGTCTGAAGTTGCACAAATCAGCATAATACCCACCTCTTGCTCAGAGTATTTCATTATGTATATGTTAAATACATACATTGCCACCCTAACATACAAATACCTGTGTGAGAAGGTAAGTTTATAAAGTGTGTATTTCTAGCCCTTGTGGCTGCATATACGAATCAGTAATAACCAATGCACGGATTAAGAACTTTCTTCAGAAATCAGATCACAACTGTCTCCCAGTGGGTTTGTCTCCTTTTTTTGGCTTTCTGTTCTTGATCCTGGGCTTTGTTTGTTTTTATAAGCATTGATTATTGGGGAAGCCAGAAAATTTATGTTACCTCAAGTCATTGTGGTAGATTTGTTCTCAGTATCAAAGGATTTGCAAATGCAAAGCAAATTTCATGAACAGGGCAAAATAGAAAAATGTGTAAAATGGGGTGTTGCTGTTATTTAATACTTGCAACTAATGTTTCCTTGTTCTGCTCACTGTTTCATCTGTCTGTACATCTGATAATAAATAATCGGTCAGTCCCTTACAAAAAAAAAAAAGAGGAAACATCTGAAACAGGTGTCCTCTGTAAGGAAAACACTTCATATGATTTGTTTATTGATTGTTTGCAGAGTGATTTTTTTTGCTGGTTCAGACAGATAAATATCTGTGCTGTTGGGGAACCAGGTACTTGGCAAGTGGCCACAAATGCAGCTGGGATTAGTGGCAGCAATGGAGCACTCCATTTCAGTTCAGTTTAGCCATAATGTGAAAAAATGAAGTCCTAGTCACAATGTGTTCTTGAGAAAAATTTGGTCCATATAAAGTGGTACCATTTGCATCCTGACCGTCTTGAAGGATACCACTCCTCGCTGCTCACTCCTAGCCCAGCGTTTCCCCTGCCATGAGTACCTTTGCACGAGATTTTGGTCTTTCAGTTAGCAAGTTCAAGGCACTAAACCAGACAGAAAATATTTGTGTTTTTTATAGTATCCCTCTGCTGATATAAGAGACGTCAAACATTTGATAGATCTCCATTATTCATTAATGGGGACATTCTTTTCTCTTTTGCAGTGTATGACACGAATGCTCATCAGTTCATCTGAGTACAGTCCTGTTAAGCAACTGGAAGAGTTTCCTTCTCCAGATTCAAAAAATACCTTCTGTACTGGAAGGATATAAAGCAGAATTCAGAAAAGAATAATTCTGCATGTGCTCCATTTCTTTAACTCCCTTAACATTTCTTCATTACAGTTTTTCAGAGGCAATGATTTTTTGTGATTTATTCCCTTTCTTGTGTATGTGTCTCTATTATAATATTTATTCCTTTTTTATCTCTTGTGTTTCAGTTGCGGTCAAGCTCAGAGCTTGGCCAGGACATGCTGAATGACTACCTTGCAATCCAGCCTCTCCAGCCAGGTCCATCACCATATAGTGCTGCAGATAATACAATGGGACACTCTCCAGGGCCTGCTCATGATGTTTATCCAGGTAGAGAAAAAGACAGATAAACAGCCCATTGTATTATTGCTTACTTAAGTTTAGGGATGATTTTTCAGAGTTGGATGTACTCTAAATTTGATTCTTAGCACATGAGGACAGAACCTGCAAAGTAACATAAAATGCAAGATTTTGAACAGATTTTTACACTTTTTTTTAAGAGAGGCAGGACAAATTGTGGTTTATCCATGAAAAGACATACTACATAGACATACTGGGCCGGAAGAATCCCAGACATAGATACAGACTGGGAGGAGAGCTTCTTGAGAGTAGCCCTGCTGAGAAGGACCTGGGTGTCATAATGGATGAGAAACTTAACATGAGCCAGCAGTATGCTCTTGCAGCTCGCAAGGCCAATGGTATCCTGGGCTATCCTGGGCTCCATCAGAAGAGGGGTGGCCAGCAGGGACAGGGAGGTGATTGTCCCTCTCTACTTTGCCCTCGTGAGGCCCCAGCCTGGGATACTGTGTCCAGATCTGGGGCCCCCAGTCCAAGAAAGATGTGGAACTGTTGGAGAGGGTTCAGAGGAGGGCCACAAAGATGATTAGAGGGCTGGAGCACCTGCCCTACAAAGAGAGGCTGAGGGAGCTGGGCTTGTTCAGCCTGGAGAAGAGAAGGCTGCGGGGGGACCTCATTGCAGCCTTCCAGTACCTGAAGGGAGCATACAAACAGGAGGTGAATCAACTTTTTAAAAGGGCAGATAATAGCAGGACAAGGAGGAATGGATTAAAGCTAAAGGAAGCTGTTGCTGATTGGCTCAACCTTGGTCAGTGTCAGGTCCTGCCTTGAGCCAGCGGGTATTGGCTCTGTCAGACCTAGGGGAAGTTTCTAGCAAATTCTTGCAGAAGCCACCCCTGCTGCCCCACCACCAAAGCCTTGCCAACAAAAACCACAACACCTTTTAAGTCCCTAGATAGGGTGAAAGCCAGCCAGTATTAGATGAGCTGAAAGCACATTATCAAAAACTGAGGACTTTCTCAAAGGATATTTCCACTGGAATCTTTTGACCTCTCACTCTTTTAGCAGTTTAGCTTCCAGGCTGAACTCCAGCTCAACCCAAACCTAGGCTGTCAGCAGCTTGAACAAACTGCTGCCCTGTGACTTGTCAGGATCCTGAGCCAAGTAAAGCCATTGCCTCCAGCCAACCCTTAGCTGGCAATTGTCTGCAACCACAACGTCCCATAGACTTTGCCTCTGAGACTGTGGCTTTACTTTTAGTAACCTCATTCATGCCTTGACTCTAAATACTTAGTGTTTATAGCGCTGCTAACTATGGACATTCTTTGAACCATTCTGCGATATAACACTTTATTTTGGTGTTTGTTTTTTTTTTTTCTTACTTGGCACTGCTTCCTATTGTGCAGCAATTTGTATAGTATTAATCAGAACACTTATTAGCACTAATTTCTCTGTAAGTAATAAACTTCTTACCCTTACTTGTATTCACAACTATCTGTACCTTGGGAAATTCCTCATTGTTCTATTTGCTTGTGTTGTTTCACTTTAATTAATTGAGGGCATTATGTCTAGTATAGATGAATCCATGTCACTTTATTTAGACAACCACCCAATCAAGGTGAAATTAATTGTTTCGTTAAATACTCATCAGGACTGCTAAATAATGATATTCTATATGAGTAAGTGAGATAACTTCAATAGAGAGGGAATTATTTTACTGAAATGACATTAAAATTATTCATGCCCCAAGGACAGAAAAGCAAAACCTATGGAAGCTTAAGCATCCTGCCTCACAGAAGCTACCCTTCAAACTCCTCTGAAAACAACATTTTTTCCTAAATATAAACTCTGAGACTTTTCTGAAAAATAAAATATGTAACTTTCACTGGGATCTGTAAGATTAAGCTTATTAGCTGAAATGTGTCTGTGCTACTTTTCATGTAGAAATAGGAACAGATTTGCATTCTTCCAATGCCATTAAATCAAACTTTTCTCACTTGAAAGTTACTTTTCTTATTGTTTATGCACATTTAAAGCAAAGGTAGGTTTTCTCCTTTCCTAAGAGATCTACAGAATAAATGTTTGAAAGCAAACTGTTAGAAATATATTAGAGATGACAAAAGTAGGCATTGAGATGCTAGTCCATTTCCACTTACTAAAGTAGAACAATGCCTATAATGATTACCATTTCTTTATGCTGTGAAAGTACAGAATCTGCGAACACAGATACAGTATGTAGTGATAGCATGTAGTGATAGGACAAGGGGTAATGAGTTTAAACTAAAATATGATAGATTTTAATTAGGTAAAAGGAAGAAACTCTTCCCTGTGGGGGTGATGAGGCAGAGGCAAAGGTTTCACAGAGATGCTGTGACTGCCCCCTCCCTGGTGGTGTTCAAGGCCGGGTGCAATGGGGCTTTGGGTAACCTGATCTAGTGACAGGTGTCCCTGCCCATGGCAGGGGGTTGGAACTAGATGATTTTTAAGATCGCTTCCATCCCAAAGCATTCTATGATTTTATGATGTAAATGAAATACAACAATAATCTTTTTGACTACATATCTATTACTTAAAGTTAAGACTGTGTAAATGTTTTTTGTCTTATGGTCTTTGTTACTCTATAAAAGATACCTGAACTGAGTATAATCAGATTAATAGAAAAAAAAATATGCTGATGTTTGGTTATAACATGACCATTTCATATCTAAGAATAAACCAGAATATTTATTTTATTTATGGTTCCTGAATATCACAGTTTTGTCTGTTCCCGAGCAAGCAAACACTATTAGTAAAGATTATCAAAGGTATGATTTTCTTTGCTGGTTGGAAAGGGAAAAATTGCATCAAGAATGTTTTGCAATATTAAATGTATTCTAGATAATGTTTCATGCTCCAGTACTGGGAAACTTTGATTTAACTACTTTATGCCTATGACTTCACGTGTGCTTAACATACGTAACACTTCTTCTTGTGTGATTTTTTTTCCCCAATGAAATAATACTGAGCTAGGTGCTCTACACAAATAATGAGAAGGAATTCATTCCCGAAGGAGTTTAAGTCTAGGATAATGTTAGAGTAGTAGGATAACAACAAGAAAGAGGATCTCAGTTGACACCTTTTTGGCTGAATTTAAGTATGGCATTAATATCCAGAACTCCTGTTACAAGGTATCCATTACAAGGTATGTCCAGACACTTATCGGAGAGGATTGAAAAGTGTTATATTTTGCCTGTTTTAGGGAGGATAGTTTATTTGCCTTCAGACTTGTCCTTTTATTCACCAGTTTTACTTCTGAGTTTATAATTTCCATTTTGAGAGAGCTTAATGTATCTCCTAAAATTTGTGTAATGCTTGGGTTCACATTGTGAAGAAGAGACAATTTACTGGTGAATTGGTACAAACATTGTAAGCGACAAGACAACTGCATTATTTATACTTCCCTCCTTCATAATGAAACAGATCTTCGGAAACTGCAGTCCACTAAAAGAGAAGAGTCTGTCTTGAAAGGCAGGAATGTGATATAAGGATGCCATAGCAAAAACAACTTAACATCCAAATCCAGACCCTACTTTATTGCTTCACGGATTTCTTTCTTAATCTTAGAAACTAGAGGAGTTTCCAGCATGTCTGCCTGTTTTAGCTAATAATCTGATGCCTATCATTGCAAGTATTGAGCAACAAGGCTAAAAAATGTTAATCATGTCAAGCTCAGTGAAGAGATCAAAGGATGTTCAAAAATTTGAACCACATGCTTTTCTTCTTTATATTATAGGCTACTTTGAGAATATCTTGCATTGCAATTGTGAAGCTTTCAGAACACACCATTTTTACTAGAGGCCTATAATTACCTATAAACTAACTTTGCTATTTTTATTCTGACTCAGCTGGCAACTCTTCAAGGAGATTCTTAATTTTCCTCTCCTATTTTCTGAGCTGTGGAGTTGGGGAAAGTATTAGTGGATGGTATAGTGTCTTAGGACAGTTTTTACATGTGGAAGATCTTTACCACAAGACTGCTTCACATTCTAAGCACTTAATTTTTAAAATATTTTAGGTAAGGGATCTCAAAAGACAGAGATTGATTGAAGAGGTATCAAAACAAGACTGGATAGCTGTACAGGTTTCCTAGACTTCTTTTCTTCTTCTATCCATCTATCATGAGTGGGTGAACTCGGTAAACTCTCCGGCTTTCTAGGTGCCTCTAGTACTTGAATGCCTCGAGTATCTTTGATCTGCTTGCAGAATATCTGAAGAAAGATGTAGAGACCATCCATGCAGATGGTCCATATGACAGACCCCTTTTGGAGATAGGCTTACTATTTTTATAGTATGATTTTGACTTGTGCTCTACTTCTTAATGAATGATCTCTTATTAAGTTCTACGCACAATGGAGTCTTCAGATTTACAGATGAACTGGGCAGGATCAAAGCAACACGGGCAGTAGGCTTTACATTTGCTGGGCGAAACTCTTTAGGGCTCAACAGAGCACATGCCCATATATTCCTGGCCACAAAGTCCTGTAGGGAAGCATGGGCTCCTGAGAGGAGGTGAGAGAGAAGAATATATGGAGGTGATGCTTGCAAGTGCATGAAGCATTTCAGAATTTTTTCCTCTGTACAGTAATAAATTTCTTGTCCATTGCTTAAAGACAGATCTATGGTGGGGTTACTCCTAAAGTAACCCCACATGGATGCTCTACAGCAACATCCATGCAGGTATTTTAGCCCGGATCGGTCTTTTACCAGTGACAGTGCCCTATGTGGAACTGGTTTAAATTCTGGGGTTTTATCAGTACATTTGAATAATTGTCTCCAGCATATTCACTAACATAATGTTAGTTTTATAGGTAGAATTTATTTTGTAAACTAGGACTACACAACACTGTTACAGAAAGAGACTGGAAGATATGACAACCAGACAGTGAGAGAATATTTTCATGTTGTAGACAGCCTATCTCAGGGATCATAAAATATTTAAGAGCATGTGTTTGGCTGCCACTCAACATCACATCAAACTTTCTGACACAGAAGTTGGTAAAAATAATTGAGTTACTGGATTTTCAGAGGGATTTGGTAATCTATGTCTTACCTTCTTACTGCTTGATTTAAAGAACTTTTGAAAATGAGATTACAGGATTTGGGATCGACTAATTAGAAAATTCAAAGGGAGTCCTGTATTGCTCTTTTTTTAATCATCCAGGACCTTTCCTTATTGGGAACATGCACAAGAGCAAAAAATTACAAAACTGTTAATGGTAGTTTAAATTTTTATATGTGTTATTGGGGAATATGGGAGAAATAATAGCAATATTTGAGTTTTGATTGACCTCTTAAAGACATTTGGAATTTTTAAAGCTGGAGGGAAATGTAGGAAGTATTTTATTATTTACAAAACTGTGCTGTGTGTTCACTAGCTTTAAAAATCTATAACTTAGGAAGCATTTTTCACCTCTTTCTACAACAGGAAGCTATGGAAGATTTGCAGCCATATTCAGACAAATTTTCTAAGACAAAACCAGCTGTGTCATGCTTGGTTTTATGACAATGTAATTTGGAAGCAGCAAAGATTATTTAGTTATTTTTAATGCATTTTTTCCCTTCAGACAGAAAATAACACTTAAGATGAAACAGTTAGTTGCTAAGAATTGGCAATTTCAGAGAAGGTGTTAGGCATTAGTGTTTGGTTGGTTATCAGTGCTATCACCTGCCTGATGAGGGTTATTTCCTTTTGCTTTCAGTGGCTGTGTTCCCCAGCACACAGACAAGTCGAAGTGGAACAGCAGCTGTGCCAGTGTCCATGTCCCACCCCAGCAGCCACCCCTCCCCAGGAAATAACGTACAGCACAGTCCTCTCTATCCTCCCACCCAGTTACCTTTTCTCTCAGCTGCAGACTCAGAGAGGTAAGACTGTCCCTTGCTTTTCCCATGCTGAGCCTGGAGCAGGACTGTCTTCAAAGTCACCAGGCTGGGTGGAAACTGAATTGTTGGTGTGCAAAAAGTTGCTGGGGACAGCCCCTGGGTTATGAGTTTACCAGAGAATGAAGAGGCCTATATATCTCCATTCTGGGGACTTCCTCCAATCCCCTCTTACCTCCACCAGTGGCCCCAGCAAGGAAAGTCATACTGGCTGGGACATTAAATGACAGAGGAGCCTGGCCATACCTTACAGAATGGGAGCCCCAAGATTCATGTTTCTATTTATTTGTGGTAGGACAGTCATACTCTGTCAATATTCTCTCAATACTAAGTATTTCTGCGTGTAACTGGGTGGGATTTTTTTCTCCCCCTTGGCATTTTATGACCAATAGATAACCTTTGACCAACAGATAATGAAAGAATTTTAAATTCAATGGTTTCAATTTGTGCATAAGCACAAAGTGTTCAAAGAAAACTTACGACCTCTGAAGACGCAAGTTCTCCCCTTTAATGTTCCATTTATATTTTGGAAGCCTATTGAAAAATACTGTAAGGATTCATGTTGTCTAAATGGTGGCACATGCTTAACTTTTCAGTGCAAAGTTGAGAAAAAAGCAGAGAATGAAGACATAGCCAAATCCATCATAGTTATATATTTAATATCTAATGTTTTATGCTATAGTCTGGCATGTGGTAGGTATCCTATGTCTCTTCCTGTTTTGCTAGATTTAGCAAAAATCACTTTTTCTTTTACAACCCTTAAACAGTAGAAACGGGAAAACAAAAAAATTAATAATCCCCTAGGGATATGAAATTAACAGAGTGGTTGTCCTGCAGTCCTGCAGAAAGAGGGTTTCGGTATTTACTTCCTTACCACTTTTTTTTTTTGTTCAAAAGAAAAATTGGTTGTGTCAAACATTTTTGGTGAACTCTGGCTTATTTATCAAAATCTCCTGAAGAAAAGGAAAACTCAGCCTGTTGTTGGGGCTCAGAGTTGCTGTTCTCTTTCAGAAGGTGGATAAGTGAAGCAGGCAGTGGGTCAAAGGATTTTCCTTTTAAGGTGGGACAGAAATCCATGAGAGACCTGAAATTTTGCTTGTCATCAGCACTCCAGTTTTAGATCAATTTCCTGCTTTCCCTCCTCCCCTTAAGAAGGGAACTGGCTACTTATAAAATCACTAGGTTGGAAAAGACTGTTGAGATTGTCAGGAGCTCTGTGAAGTGGATGCAGGTATCAACTCTTGCAGACATCAAGCAGTGAGGGTGGGCGAAGCCCACTGAGAGATTCCTGTATAAGCACAATGTCTGACAGTGCTGGGCTGGTCATGTACTTGCACTTTGCCTGGCTGACAAAGTCCTTTGAGGGCAGTCCTCAAGGGCAAAGGAGTCCAGGCAGCTTAGATGTTTTTCAGGAAGGTAGTCTTAACGGCACAGGAGCAAGCTGTTCCCATGTGCCAGAAGACAAGCCCTTCGGGAAAAAGACCAGCCTTACTGAACAGGGAGCTGGAGCTGTAACTTAGGGAGAAAAAGAGGATTTATGATCTTTAGAAGAAAGAGCAGGCTACCTGTGAGGATTACAAAAAGGTAGTGAGGCTATGCAGGGAAAAAAATAGAAGGGAAAAAGTAGAACTAGAACTTAACCTGGCCTCTGATGCTAAGGACAACAAAAAAGGTTTCTGTAAGCACATTAGTAGAAAAAAGAGAACTAAGGACAATGTCTGTCCTCTAGTACACAGGGCCGGTAGCATAGTGACAAAGGATGAGGAAAAGGCTGAGGTGCTAAATGCTGCCTTTTCCTCAGTCTTTAAGAGCAAGAGCAGTTGTTCCCTGAGTACCCAGCCCCCTGAGCCAGAAGACAGGGATGGAGTATAATGCAGCCCCTGTAATCCAAGGGGAAATGGTGAGGGACCTGCTTCAGTACCTAGATGTATGTAAGTCTGTGGGGCCAGACGAGATCTACCTGAGGGCACTGAGGGAGCTGGCAGAAATGCTCAGCGGGCAGCTTTCCATCATCTATGAGTGGTTCTGGCTGACTGGGGAGGTCCCAGTTGACTGGAGATTAGCAAATGTGACACCCATCCACAAGAAGGACCGGGAAGAGAACCTGGGGAACTTCGGGTCTGTCAGTCTGACCTTGGTGCCTGGGAAGATTATGGAGCAAATCATCCTGAGTGTCATTATGACGCACATGCAGGAAAAACAAGCAAGCAGGTCCAGTAAGGACAGGTTGATGGCAGGCAGATCCTGCTTGACCAGCCTGATCTCCTCCTATGATAAGATGACCTGTTTAGTGGATGAGGAAAAAGCTGTGGATGTTATCTATCTGGATTTTAACAAAGCTTTCAACACTGTTTCCCACAGCATTCTCCCAGAGAAACTGGCTGCTTTTGGCTTGGATGTACTTCTTCACAGGGAGGTCTGTTAGGCGTTGAAAAGGGCTGCCCAGGGAAGTGGTGGAGTCTCCATCCCTGGGGGTATTTAAAAGACAGATGTGGTGCTGAGAGACATGGTTTACTGGTAGTTGGCAGGTTAGGCTGATGGTTGGACTTGATGATCTAAAGGGTCCTTCCAACCAATTCTGTGATTATATGTACTTTTATGGGCTTCCTCAGGTTGTGAGTGTGAAATCAAATGAAAGACTGCCAGCCTAAAAGAACAGCAGCCAAGATAATTTTGAGGTGATGAAACTCAAATTCCCACATTAAAAAGGGAGCACCATTAAAGAAACTGTAGGTCAGGTAGAGCTTTGAATGGTATTTTTCATCTTCCTTTCCTAGTTTCCAATTATCTTGAACAGTGATAACTTGATATCACAGTTGTAATACCTGTCTTCATTGTCCTGGGTTGCAATGACAGTTGTGCTTGGTTAGAAGTTTAACAATAAAGGGTTTCTCTAGCACCCAGTTTTTAGTATTTTCTCCACCTACAAAAATTATCCCTTCAGCCCACTGATGCCGAGACAGTTCAGCACAGCCAGATCTTTAATTGAGGAGCCTCAAAGCCCTTGAGATTCTAGGTGAAGAAACACCTTGTATATATCCTTGTTACTGAAAGGTTGTTCCCCACTGCAACATTTACAGGCTCATTTACAGGTGGCCAACCATGCTAAAATAAACTATATGAATCGTTATAAATTCTCCAGAAAAACACTGTTTATACTATACAAATATACTATTACTATTAGCTTTCTTCTTTCCTCCCTTTTCCACACATTGCTTAGACCATGCATGTCATTTAGATTTGAGCCAGCTCCAGTCAACAAATGCTAAAGTCTTTTTTCTGTGTAGCTGTGACCAGAACTGGTCATTAACAAAACTCTGGTGTATGTACCATTTTTCCTAATCTCACTTGTCAAAACAGGTAAACTTTGGTAACTTTGTCCTCAATCTTGCTTAATGTTTTTACATGCAGCAGGCCTAGGAAAGGACACCTTTCCGTAAATCTGTCTGTTTCCTAACTGCATTGATTCTAGGGTTTGTCCACAGTTCCGGATGGCAGTTTCCAAGTGATTACATGTTGGTCCTGATTGTGTCAGAAACAAAATTAGATTTGCAGTTCCCCCAGTAACAAGCTGTGATTTGTTCAGACACAAATCTGGACTGAGACAAGTCCAAGTTTCTCTTTTGTTAGGCAGGAGGGAAGTAAAAGTAGGTAACTATAGTCATCCATATGAGTAAGCCAGAAATTAATGAAGTGATTCGTAAATCATTATAAAGACCACTAGAGTCTACTAGAAAGGAGTCCTGTTTGTCTATACAGAGTAATGCATTATTGTTCGGAGGGTTTTTGGGATGTTAATTGAAACGTGAAACCTGTAAAACTGCATCTCACTTTGATTCTTGAAAAGGACTTTATGCCTGTTGCTGACTGCTGGTTAGTACCATTTTTTGGATGTTACTTTTCTCAAATTAATTTTCAAAATGCAGGATGATGTCCTATGATTTTTGTCAATAATGGTACTGACAAAAGACTATCTGTGCATTGCTTTTAATCTCTGGCAGCAAATAATAGTATTTTTTTGTAGAGTGCTATGCAAAAATCTAACTCCAGTTCTGACTCAGAAGACATGCAGACAGGTAGTTATAGCTCTTTTTAAAATCCTCTGATATTTATTTCAACCTAGCTACTGACTTATCTCTTTTAAAAAAAAAATTATCAAGACTTAGTGTGAAACATATGAATGCTTGCCTATATGGAACAATGTAATATATAATGCATTAAGGACTCAGCAACTCAATAACAATATCTTTATTTCTTCCATCTATATAGCATATATGAAGTAATATATGTGTTTATTAAGATAATATAAAATCAGCACAAAGACCATCAGAACCCTGTCTAAAAATGCAGCTCTCGTAGGAAACTAAGTCATCAAGAGTTTACCTTGACACTTGCTACACTCCAGATATAAATTACAGGCTTACTAGAAGCATGGTAAATAGGTTTCAAATTAAGTCAAAATCACACAGATAATATGTGCCAGATGGTGATTCTGAGCTGCAGTATAATCAGATGAATTGGATTTAAGTGCAGTTATAACCTGTACAATGACCATGTCCAGAGGTGTTCTCTAGCACTGTTACCACAGTTGCACCTTCTTTTGTACACAGGGTAACATTACAGCTTCCTTACACTTTTGCAGGAAAAACGTTCGTTATTGCTAGGTTATAAGAAAGTCATCTAGTGCCTTTAAGTCCAGTCTCAGTAGAACAGGGACCAGATTCACACTGAAGGATCCAGGCAGACTGTGTTAACTGCAAACACTAACCCCTTCTAGCAGCAGCTATCAAGTACGCCCGCATCAGAGCATGGTAGGTGTGTGCCCTTGCTCAACATAGACTTGAGGCTTGCTTTTAGGAGTGAAGAGAGAGGCTGATCTGTGACAGGAATACCACATCAGTTTGCAGACACCCTCTTGCAGTACTAAGTACCTTGATACTCAAGTACCTTGAGTATCATGGCTCTTTTTTGTTGGTGCTCCCAGCTCTCCTCTCATGAATGAAAGAGTGCCCCCTGAGCTATTCCTGAACTCAGGCTGAGCTTTCGTTTACTGATCAGATGCTATTGGTCTACTGTGCAGTTTGGTCTCTGGGGGCATTGGCCAGAATTCTTACAACCTCAGCTTTCCATCTACAAAAATGACTGAAGCACCTATTTGTATTGTACTTTGAGGTATACAACTCATGTGGAAAATGTGGAAAAAATTTAAATTTACAAAATCTATAAAAATATTTGTGTGAAATCTTTGACGTAATGTGTATCTTTGTAGTGCCCAATCTGTGCAAAACATTCAACCGGAGTGATGAACCTCTGTGGCATTTGCACCTCCAGGTTCAGACCGAATAGTTCCCCTCCTCTGCCAGGCTTATAATTTTATCCTTTGAGTCCAGATCAACATTTTGACGTGGTCAGACTGTCCAACCAGAAGTGATTTAACACTTGTCCTTATATACATTATATTGACTCCAGATTGTTTATCTTCAGATTGCTCAATGTAACTCGTAAAGATTTCTAAAACTTGAAAGTTGAACCCAGTATCTAACTCCTCAGTGTTCAATGACCAGAACTGACCGCTTGCTTCTAAGTGAGGAAAAGCAGCTGTTCATTGACAGATACAGTTGATACGAAGTCTTATAATGAAACAGCTTGCAATGTCTCAGAAATCAGAGTCCCTGTGAGGTATCTCCTCTCATTAAGATTTACAAACACCAATAGTAGTTAAAAGGAGTTTTCCATGATAAGGGTGCAATTCAGGCTTTTAATGTCCCATTTGTCAAATCTGATGATATGTCACCATTTGACAATATGTCTTCTCTGTAGCTACGCTGCGCAGCATTCTTTTGGAAGTCTCTGTACCTGCAAACTGCTAAACATTATAGTGATCTAAGTAAAGTAGAAACAATCGTTAGCTCTCATCTACTGTTATCCTGAACTCCTAGGTTTGTTTCTCTGGATCCTTCTCCTCACCACATCACCCCTCAGAGAATTTCACTTCCACCTCACATGATGCAGAGACAGACTCCACAACCTCTTCACCTTCATCAGCCTGCAGGAAGGCCTCTAAAGACATACCAGCCAGCAGCAAACCCTTCTTTTCAACCAAATAGCCTCCATATCCAAGGTAAGAAAGAAGAATCTCCATCATTTGTGTTAGTTGTTTATCACTGCTGCTTGGCTTCAAATTAAGTGCCTTCAGAATTCCTTAAAAAACTTAGCTTAGCTAATTGTTATTCATCTTACCATGGAGTTACAGGTTTCTATTCAGACTGATTTTCAGAGCTGTTGCTGAAACAGAACTGCAGATAATTCTCTGATGGCCTCTGCTTTTAATTTCCTAACATGCTTCTAATCCTCCTTACCTTACGTATAAAGAGTTACCAGGTTTTCAGGAGATTAACTATTTTTCTCCCTTACACTTGTGGAGTGATGGAGACCCGGAGACCTCTTTTATTAGCAAAGATGTACCTTACAGCGCTGTTCCCGCTTGTGGTGTGTAAACAGCTTCTAGATTTCTGTCTTCCTCTTTGTTCAATTAAGTATAAATGTCTGCAGCCAAGAAGAAAATTAACATCAGCTGAAAACAATATTGGGTAATTAGGGGGTGGGGTGTGTGTGTGTGTGTGTGGTGGGGTTTTTTGTTTGTTTTGTTTTGGATTTTGCTTTTTTTTTTTCCTGGCTGGTATGGAGCCTGAATGGCAATTACCTTAACATTTCAGAAACATATTGACAACAGTAATGCTATTTTTTATCAACTGTTTATATACATCATTTTCTGTGTTTATATTCACAAGGTACATAGCACACTGGTCTTCTGTAGGTCTTGGGGTTCTGCTTCTTTGGATCAGGCTTCCTGAGAATTATTACAGTGGGTGTAAGAAGCATCTTGAGATAATCAAGGCTTCTTTTAATTTCTTCCACTGATGGAAGCAGTCTCTCTAGAAAAAGGGATGAGACAGGACACTGAGACATCTCCCAGAGTTCATGAGTGAAGTGGAGAAAGGAAGGGCCCAGTCCTGTTTTGTTCTTATCATACTAGACAACACATGAGCAGAATCTGAGCCTGGTGGTTTTCTTCTGGGAACTGATAATCATGTGCAGCACCACTTAGTACTAGAACATGAAATTCACCAATGCATGTAAACCATTATTGTTAGCTTTCTCTGTTTTCTGATTAAATAATCTAGGCTAAATAGAGCACAGGCTGAAATTTCTGATATTCTGTTCACTGTCATTTGACCTCCCTAGTCCTGCTAACTACACTGTTCTTGATGCAAGCCAGGATGCCGCCATTGGCTTTCTTCACCACCTGGCACACTGCTGGCTCATGTTTAGATGAATTGTTAGGAGACCAGCCCAGCAGAGAATGGGTGAATGTTACATATGGACTGAAGCCCCATTGCACATCCAAATTTAAGACAGAGCTTAAAACTATCTTCTATATGGATCAAAAAATGGCTAATCTCAAGGTCTCAGATGTTAAAGCCTTACCTTCCTTAGTCCAGTGCTAGCAGTACTGTGTTTGCCTCCCTGTCCTAGAAAAATGTATATTGAAAATAAACATTGCTGACAGGAATTATATACACATAGGTAGTAACTCTAAGTTGTAAAGATCTCTGCACTTAAAACTGCTAGGAAGACAATGTGGATTTAAATTATTTATTTTTTTTTTATTGTAGAAAGATATAAGACATTGCAATACAATAGCCACATTTGGATACTGAATGTTCTTTCAAAGATTAAGCATCCTGTTGTTGCTATAAGAGGTATTTTGTCAGAAAGTACTTCCCGCAATGTAAGGACAACTGTCACACTCCTATGTGCTGCACTGAAAGCTTTGTTTGTCCCCTGTGCCTGAAAGGCTTGCTGAAACTCCCTCTCTCAAAAACAAATATTTCAAGAGTTCAAGGTCATGTTTTCCCAGCAAAGATACAAAGACTGTTGTCTTCCTTGGTCAGATCACTACAATGTAGAAAAACACCATGGAGTTACCTTACTAGCCTGTACTAGTTGGTATATAAGAAGTGTCATATACAGAGACGTGGTAGGACAGCCTGGACGACTGGCACGCTACCATGGATGGCTATGTGCTTATTAAGAAAGATAGGCTAGGGAGGCGAGGTGGGGGAGTTGCTCTTTATGTTAGAGAGCACCTAGAATGTATTGACCTCCACCTGGGGAAGGATGAACCCTCTGTCGAGTGCTTGTGGGTACAAATTAAGGGGCAGACTAGTATGTGTGACATTGTCGTGGGTGTGTACTACAGGCCCCCTGATCAAGAGAAGCGGCTTGATAGTGCATTCTGTAAGCAGCTGGAAGTAGCCTTGAGATCACAGGCGCTGGTCATTATGGGGGACTTCAATTACACAGATATTTGCTGGGCAAGCAATACAGACAGTTGTATGCAGTCCAGACAATTTCTGCAATGTGTAGAAGACAATTTCCTGCTACAGATGGTGCAGGAACGTACAAGGGGAGGGCGGGTGCTGGACCTTGTTTTTACTAACAACGATGGGCTAATTAGGGAAGTGAAGGTCGGGGGCAGCTTAGAACAAAGCGACCATGAATTGATCGAGTTCAAGATCCTGAGTGGAAAAAGCAAACCAAAAAGTAGGATAGCTACCCTGAATTTTGGTAGAGCTAACTTTGATCTCCTCCGAAATCTAATAGGGGCTATCCTGTGGGCTACACTGTTTGAAGGAATGGGAGTCTGTGAGAGCTGGCTGGCATTCAAACAGTGCTTCTTCCAAGCACAGAAACGATGCATCCCTTTGAGTAAGAAATTGGGAAAGAGAGGTAAAACACTTGCGAGGATGAGCAGGAAGCTAATGAATATACTCAAAGGGAAGAAGAAGATCTAGGAGCTGTGGAAAAAGGGTCAGAGCACCTGGGAAGAATACAGGAATGTTGTCAGGGCCTGTAGGAATGCAACTAGGAAGGCTAAAGCCCACTTGGAAATGAAACTGGAAACGGAACTGAAACATAAAAGATAATAAAAAAGGGGTTTTTTAGATATGTGAATAGTAAGAGGATGACCAGGGATAATGTAGGCCCATTGCTGAACGAGGTGGGTGTCCTGGTAACGGGGGATGACGAAAAGGTGGAGATACTGAACGCCTTCGCTGCGGTCTTCACTTCAAAGGCACCCCAGGACCCAGAGACACTGGATGAAAGTAGTAATGTTTGGGAAATGAAGAGCTTCCCTTTGGTTGAGGCAGGGGAGGTCTCAAAGGTACCAAATGATTACATGATGTTTGTGTAATTCGCCAAGTTGACGTGATAGAAATACACTGCTGAGGAACACGATTTTGAAGTATTTCAGACCAATGACGGCTGGAATTTTTACATACCGTAAATGTAAAGACTACTTACCCATGATGTAGCTTTCTTAATGGTAGTTAGAATTATTTTCTTGAGAAAATACTCTTTCTTTGAGTTGCCAGGGAGAGTGGTGACCAAGTAGGAAATAAATGTCCACCACTAACTTCCTGCTTGATAAAAATTCTAACTGCGGCAGTCATTCATTACATATCTCTAATGAACTCCTTGTCCTCATCAGTTCAGTAGGAACAAACTGATGTGGACCATGATTTCAGCTGTGAGTTTGGGATGGGCTATGTAGCTGGGATTTTCAGATGCTCATCATCTCCCACAACAAGGCTCTGTATTTGATAAAGAACAAGGGCCTCTTGCTTTTAGAAGAGAACAGTGCTAAATGACTGACAGGAAGAGAACAATTTATGCTCTGTTCTACTCTTTCCTGCTTATGCCTCTCCATTTATAAGTATTTATGACACTGAAACTTGAAAAGAACGTATAACTAGGAAAACTGTATTCCTTTTCTGTACTGTCTTTCCATCTTAAAAGTTGTTTGGGGGGGTTATAGTTAAGGAAGGGGTTTTTGTGCATTTCTCTGGTTCTTTCTGCAATATAGCAGTTAGTGTCAAAGCTTGTATGACTTTGCTAGGCAATATTCTTTTGCTTAAGTAGAGAATGAGCGAACGCAGAGGTTGTGACTCGCAATAGCTTAACCCCAAAGTAAGTAGTTTTTTTCTGCTAAACTTCAGTTGGCAGTAATCAAAGTTACTGCCAGATTACTCTGCGTTGGGAACAGGATGCTGTGAAAAAGGCAAGGTAAGGAATGAGCACAGGCCAGTGTGAAAGGACATTTCAACATGTGTCTTGAAGGGTCTTGCCAGCTGGCTCAGACCACATTGTTGAAATTGTTTTTTCTGGTAACTAATCTGACTCAACAGCAAACTTTCACAGTGTGTCCTATTGCTGGTTGAGCAAAAAATTGATTTCAAAAGGATTCTTAGAGGATGCAAAACCTGTCAATAGCTGTGTAGCTTCTAAGTCAAGTTTTGGTTAGGTATTGAGTGGGCACATTCTGCAAATTTTGCCATCTGTGGAAGAGTAACTGTGCTTCTACTTTTTTTGTTGCTGTTTTTCTGTTTATATGAAGTCAAAGTACGCTTTTGTCATGCAAGTTTTCAGACACAGCACTGACCATTTATTCAGTGTTTTACATGTAACTGATCTAAACTCTTGTCATGTATGTGTAAATTAGGCATTTATCTCATTGTGTGTATACAGAAGTTTCTTCCAAGACTAATAAATGAAATTCAAAGACTAAGTTTCATTCATTGTTGTTACCTAGGCCTCCCAATCTCATAGCCTTCTATGATGTCATCACTGGCTGGGTAGATGGAGGGAGAAGAGTAGATGTCATCTACCTTGATTTCAGCAAGGCTTTTGCTACTGTCTCCCATGAAATCCTGATAGGAAAGCTGAGAGAGCATGGGATAGAGGAGTGGACAGAGAGGTGGGTTGAGAATTGGCTGTTGGACCGAGCCCAGAGGGTTGTGATTGGTGGAGCAGAGTCTGACTGGAGGCCTGTGACTAGCGGTGTTCCCCAGGGCTCAGTGTCGGGTCCAGTCCTGTTCAATATCTTCATTGATGACCTTGATGAAGGAATAGCATCCACCCTCAGCAAGTATGCCGATGATACAAAGCTGGGAGGGGTGGTTGAGACCTGGACAGGCTGAAAAGCTGGGCAGGGAGAAATCAAATGAGGTTTAATAAAAGCAAGTGTAAAGTCTTGCACCTGGGAAGGAATAACCGCTTGAATCAGTATCGGCCGGGGGATAAACTGCTGGAGAGGAGCTCTGCAGACAAGGACCTGGGGATCCTGGTAGATGACATGTTGGCTATGAGCCAGCAGTGTGCCCTGGTGGCTAAGAGAGCCAGCGGGATCCTGAGTGCATCAGAAGGAGTGTGACCAGCAGGTCTAAGGAGGTGATCCTCCCCCTCTACTCTGCCCTGGTCAGGCCTCACCTGGAATATTGCGTCCAGTTCTGGGCTCCCTGGTGTAAAAAGGACAGGGAAGTCCTGGAGAGAGCCCAAAGAAGGGCTACGAAGATAGTCAAGGGCCTGGAGCATCTCCCCTGTGAGGAGAGGCTGAATAAGCTGGGACTGTTCAGTCTAGAGAAAAGAAGACTAATGGGGGACCTAATTTATATTTATAAATATCTTAAGTATGGGATGCAGGGGGAAATGTCTAGCCCCTTTTCAGTGGTTAGTGGAGACAGAACAAGGGGCAATGGCTGCAAGTTAGAGCATAGGAAGTTCCGCACCAACATGCCGAAGAACTTTTTCACAGTGAGGGCAACAGAGCACTGGAATAGGCTGCCCGGGGAGGTGGTGGAGTCTTCATCTCTGGAGATATTCAAGACCTGTCTGGACGCCTATCTGTGCAATAGGAGCTAGGGAGGCTGCTTTGGCAGGGGCGTTGGACCAGACGATCTCTCAAGGTCCCTTCCAACCCCTATGATTCTATGAAATCTAGGGAGTACCAGTTCAGACAGCAAGATTTCAGAGTAAATGGAGAAATTTCTGGAAAAAGTTTGGCTGCTAGCCAGTCAGTTCCTCTCACAAGTCATTCTGGAACCAGGATTTCCATAAAGTAGATCATGTTCAGAAGTAGTAGCATATGGAGGGAGTCTTAGAGAGCTTCATATCAAAGCTGCGTTACTGGTAGGAAAAATTTAAGTCCTGGTGCTACTGCAGTTAAGGTTTTTGTCATTCTCACAGCCATTGTTCCACCCTTGTATCTCCATCAAAGTCTTTTACTGACCTCTTTCTTCTCCTTGTTGTAGGTTTTTATGGGCAGTTTAAGACCCTCTGCCCACGGCATTATGCTGACACTCAGAAGAATGTACAACATGCTGTTTCTTGCAATATGATTCCTCCTTTTGAAGACCGCTTAGTTCCTGCATCAGCAGGCCAGGCAGGACTTGGCATTTTTCATCAAACATTTTCAGCTCATTCTGGTATTACAGGTAAAGGTCAGCTGGGGACTTTGTGGATGGTTGTGTACAGTTTGTACTTAGATCTGCTTCAGTTGTGTATATGACTCAGACCTGGCATGACAGACTGAGGAAGTGGTTTTCAGACCTTGGTGGAGTGGTTGGCATTGGGACCCAGTCACCACAGGTCACTGTAATGTCTGGCCTCTGCATAGACTGCATGCTGTTGAGGGCTTCTCAAGGTTCTATGAATTCTGTTCACATTTCCATGTCAAGAACCACATGGGTGTGCACCTTTCTGTGCACACTTGAATAACTCTGCCCAGCTGAAAAGTACACAAGGGGCTTGCATGCTGCTCTGGAAAGATGAAACTTAGGTCTTTGCAGAGAATATGCACAAGACAGTGGGCCTAACCTTAGGGCCTAAGTACAGCTGATGCCCAAGTCTTTTATTGCCCTTACACACAGGATGATTTCACTTTAACCTTGATTGTGCTTTGAAATCTCTTTTGTCTTTGTCCTTCAGTAATGTATTAAAAAGCCAGTGCACCTGTAACTTGAAAGAGGCATCTCAAGAGGATGTAAAGATGTAATCCAAAAGATGGGATTTTTTTCTGCAGTTACTCTTGTGCTTATTACTGTCTCTTTTAGACATTGTTCATTTCTGTGCTGGGGTATTCTTTACAGTAAATAAGTTCACAATATTTTATCTCTTATCATATGTTGGGTATGGTATGGCAATCGTGAAGTTTATTTTTACAGTTATCACAATTTTGGCACCCATTAAATGGGGAAGTGTTAGTTGTGATTAAATCTGCTGTACTTCAGACCTGATTCTGACAAAACTTAAATTCCCTCACTGGTAAGCAGCAAGTTATGTATTATTAATTTCATACATTTGTTGTTTTCTTTGCCTGTTTGGTTTAAAGACATTTCCAGTTCTATGCTGTTGTGCTTTTGCCCCAGCTGAATGCTGGGCACATGTAGCTGCTCACTCTTTAAGAGGGAGCGGCGGGAGCGGGGAATTGGGAGAGAGGGAAAGGGAGGGAAAAGAGAACCAGAAAAAACAATACCTCGCGGGTAGGGATAAGGATAATTTACTGGGATAGCAGAGAGATAGATAGAATAATAGGACATTTCTATGGCATGGGTTTGAATATTACTGCTGCCACCATCCCAGATATGCTGTCACTTTATCAGGGTCTTACAGCTGTTCAGGAGTGATGTTCCAAACCATTGGAGATGATGGGATTTAGGTTCCAGTCATTTTGAGGACTTAATAGCAAAATATAAGAAACGGGTGATACACTAAGCCGTTTCTCAACCAAACTGCACAACTCAAGCTGTACAGCTCAGAGCTGTCCCAAAACAGGACTGTCCCCAAAAACTGCACATCCATGAGCTGAATGCTCCTCCCCCCACCATCCCCCCTTTTATGCTGAGCATGACCTAATTGGCATGGAATCCCCTCTTTGGCCAATTTGAGTCACCTGTCCTGGCTGTGTTCCCTCACAGCTTCCTGGCCCACCCCCCATCCCCGCTTCTCCTTAGCAGGGAAATATGAACAACTGAAAAGTCCCTGGATGCTTGGCAACAACTAAAACATCAGTGTGTTATCAGCACTACTCTCATCCCAGCTCCCAAATATGGCATTCCACCTGCTGCTAGAAAGAAGTTAACTCTACCCTAGCCAAAACCAGGACATATGCATAAGTATTATTACATTTTCCATTATATAGTTACCCTAGTTAATTTTATTTTCTTTTTTATTTTCCAGTTTATGACTTTCCAGCAGGGTCCGCAGGTATCTTTGGTGATTCAGCACGCAGCATGCCAGAGGATAGCAGTTTACTACAAATAAATGCAGTGGATCATTGTTCTAGCAAGCTTTCTTCTGTCTACACTGAAGGCTAAAGTGATAGAAATCTAGTAACAAGAACTTGATTCCATTTCATCTTGCCCTTCTGCTATTTCTCCATTAAAAATTTCTCTCTGTGAAACTGCCATGTATGTATGGGGATATGGGTTGATAGACGTACATAATGGAGTGGAAAAAAGCAGTCACCAAGCATTCATCATGTAATCAAGCAGTCAGTTGGGAAGGAGAATGTTTGGAGAAACAAGCTCTGCCAAAGCCTTAGCAATTGTTTCTTTTCATTTGTGGCACAGCAACTCTACTTTTTTGTTCTTTCTTCTTTTTAAGTTCTCAAAGGGAATTCACAGAATGAATAAGAAAACTGCTTGTTGCCTGTAATCCTTTCAAGCAGAATTGATGGACTTATTGAATAGCACAGCTTTAGAAAATTCCCTTTTTTTAGACAAAAAAAAAAAAAGGAAGTAAAACCAGAGCATACTACAAGCGTTTCAAAGGCACAGAGTTTTTTGCGCGAAGTGTTTGCGTGTGATGCTTCCAAAGTTAAACATACACCAGCACCAAAAAGGGATAGAAATTAGACATACATCCTAGAATTACACATTGAAGGTATTTGTGTGGCTTATTTTTGGAGCCAAAGATGATTGGTACTGGAATTCTTACAGGCCTCAGCTTAGATGTCTTTTCCTTCCCTCTGTATTTTAAACCATACAATATGGCCATTGCTATTTTTCCAATATTCCTTCTGACCCAGTGCTTTATGCAATAAATAAGAAGGATAAAATGCACTACTTGAGAAGTTACATGGACTTCATCTATATTTAGCACAGCTTCTAAGTACAGATAAGTATGTTTTAACTTTTTGTTGATTTTTAATTACAATGTAGAACTTTATTGCTGAATGTGCTATACTACATAGTATAGGTTTCAAATACCCTATAGAAAAGATTCTTCCTTTTAAAAAAAATATTTTTTAAAGCAATCTTTACTGATCCAATTATATTTTTGTTGCGCATTCAATTACATTTTTGGTTTCATTTCCATAATACTTTTTCAGGAGGAAAAGTTAGTCTTAAGTTTGCTATGTTCCCTCTGGTTATGGAGAGATGCAAAACTGAACTGATTTGGTGGGTTTGAGTTTTCTGCTCAGTGTCACGCTCTGGTCCTCAAATTTAGTCCAAGATGCAAGCAAATGATGTTGCCCTTCATGAAAGCTACAAGGGTATGAATTAAAACCAGAAGTGCCCGAGGACTGGAGGATAGCCAATGTCACTCCGGTCTTTAAAAAAAGGGCAAGAACGAGGATCCTAGCAACTATAGGCCAGTCAGCATCACTTCTGTCCCTGGAAAGGTGATAGAACAGCTTGTTCTGGATGCCATCTCCAAGCAACTAGAAGAGAAGAAGGTCACGAGGAGTAGTCAGCATGGATTCACCAAGGGGAGATTGTGCTCGACCAATCTCATAGCATTCTATGATCTCATCACCAGCTGGGTAGATGGAGGGAGAGCAGTGGATGTCATCTTCCTTGACTTCAGCAAGGCTTTCGATGCTGTCTCCCATAACATCCTGATAACAAAGCTGAGAGAGCATGGGATAGATGAGTAGATAGTGAAGTGGGTCGAGAATTGGCTGTCGGATTCAGCCCAGAGGGATGTGATCGGTGGAGCAGAGTCTGACTGGAGGCCTGTGACTAGCAGTGCTCCCCAGGGCTCGGTGTTGGGTCCGGTCCTGTTTAATATCTTCATTGACGACCTTGATGAGGGAATAGCATCCACCCTTAGCAAGTACACCGATGATACAAAGCTGGGAGGGGTGGCTGACACGCAGGAACACTGCGCTGCCATCCAGTGAGACCTGGACAGGCTGGAAAGCTGGCAGGGCAAAACCTTATGAAATTCAACAAAAGCAAGTGTAAAGTCTTGCACCTGGGGAGGAACAACCATTCGTTTCAGTATAGGCTGGGGGATGTCCTACTGGAGAAGAGCACTATGGAGAAGGACCTGGGAGTCCTCGTAGATGACAGGTTGGCTATGAGCCAGCAGTGTGCCCTGGTGGCTAAGAGAGCCAGCGGGATCCTGGGGTGCATCAGGAGGAGTGTGGCCAGCAGGTCGAAGGAGGTGATCCTCCCCCTCTACTCTGCCCTGGTCAGGCCCCACCTGGAATATTGTGTCCAGTTCTGGGCTCCCTGGAGTAAAAAGGACAGGGATCTCCTTGAGAGAGCCCAAAGAAGGGCTACGAAGATGATTAGGGGCCTGCAGCATCTCCCCTATGAGGAGAGGCTGAATAAGCTGGGACTGTTCAGTCTAGAGAAAAAAAGATTAAGGGGAGACCTAATTGGTATTTACAATTATGTTAAGCATTGGATGCAGGGGGAGTTAGCCAGCCCCTTTACAGTGGTTAGCAGAGACAGGACAAGGGGCAATGGATGCAAGTTAGAACACAGGAAGTTCCGCACCAACATGCGGAAAA
This sequence comes from Laterallus jamaicensis coturniculus, assembly GCA_022605575.1. Classification (NCBI taxonomy): domain Eukaryota; kingdom Metazoa; phylum Chordata; class Aves; order Gruiformes; family Rallidae; genus Laterallus; species Laterallus jamaicensis. The sequence goes on from JAKCOX010000055.1 coordinate 1,829,326, forward strand.
GCTTTTTCACATTAAGGGTGACAGAGCACTGGAACAGGCTGCCCAGGGAGGTTGTGGAGTCTCCTTCCCTGGAGATATTCAAGACCTGTCTTGCTGCCTATCTGTGTAATATGAGCTAGGGAGCCTGCTTTGGCAGGGGGGTTGGACCCAATGATCTCTTGAGGTCCCTTCCAACCCCTACAATTCTCTGATTCTGTGATTTTGCAGTGGAGAAGTGTAATCAGTGTGTTCCTGTACACCTTGGGAGCAAATCTTACATTATGTAAGACTGAGGTTTGAGGTTATTAATCCCTGTTCATCCATTTTGTGGACTTCTTAATGTGCACTGTGCATCTTAATATTCCCATGACCTGATTTAATAAGGACAAAAATACAGGGTTCAGTCTTACAGGCTAGACCATAACTATGCTTCTGAAATCACTCATCGAGAAAGATTAATTTAAAAAAATGTTTATACAAACACTTTATCATCCTGAGAAGCTTTTGGCAGTTGTTGAATACAGTTTGGCCAAATTAATAATTTAATTTGTCACTATGTTGCATAGTTGAATTTATGTTCAGATGTTTATAAAAACTGGCAATCTTTTGAGGTTTGTATTCCTGAAGTATATTTTTATATACAGGCATATATATTTAATGGAGAAACTTACATCTAATAAATGCAAAGACTATGTGGATAAAATATGCACATAAATGATGTACAATAAGTAATATGGGAGAAATGGAGATGATTCTGTACTGAATTCTTTCCCCTTTTATACTGCTTCTCACATCACAGGTTAGTGTGAGTCCCTTAGTTTCAGCTCACAGTAGTAGGTCTAGCTGTTGCTACATGTGGTTTGAATTGGGCTAAATGTCATCCAGCTTCCCTGCACAGCTATACAGATACAGGCGAAAGGGCAGTCCTTTTGCATTAGTGTACAATATAGTGCAGTGCCATGACAGCAACTTCTGCTATTTAATAAAGCTTTAATTTTGTGCTATCTTATAACCCATTCTGTGGTCACTACACATGCATAACTTGCTTCAGTGGGAGTAATTAAGCACGCTAAACACTTCAGTTTTGAGTGTGTAGGACTATGTCCTATTTCACCAGTCAGTAAGGACAGGATTTGGCCCAGTGTGTACATATACATGTATATGTACATACGTGCTTTTGTAGATATATGTCAGAGTTCTTCTAACTATGGTTGTCCAGATTTTGCCTGTTGCTGCATGCAGAACTGAGATGTTGCTGCTGACTTCAGATCTGTACCACCTTGACTTTCAAATCTTCTGCAGTATTTTTGCTAGTATGTGAATGCATGAGCAGTCCAGCAGGGACGTGGCTTATACATTGTGAAAGTTCCTGACCCAAGGGAATATAGAAAGATAGAATTCAGAAAGGGTAATCTGGAGCTTCATCAGTAGCATTTTAAAAAAGAAACTTTCAAGTCTTACATTCTTTCATATATGTCTACACTACAGCTTTCTATGAGCCTGAATTTTAAAAAGGAGGCGCTAGAATACAGTCAAATTAAGCACATGAGAGTGGGCTACCAGTCTGTGGAAAGGTATGCCTTTGTTTACTTCAGTATCAGAGAGGATTCTTCATGGTCATTTCATTATTCTCTTTGGAGTCAGACTGACTTTGGGGGATCAGCTTATGTCACTGAGGGCAATTGTGTAAAAAAGTACCATTTTATCTCATGTATTTTGGATATTTTAATAAGGAGTCGTGTTCATTGCATGGTACAATGAAAAATAGTGCTTGTGAAAATACATAGCATAATGCCAGTATACTTGTGCCTCAGTTATTTTTTTATGTTGTTGTTCTATTTTCTGGGTTTTTAACTTTCTAAAGGGATTCATAGCTAAGAGATTAAGTTATTTTAGATTATGGGCATGAAACTATATTCTAATGAAATGATTTCAAATCATTCTTTTAGACAGTTTTCAGAATCTTTCAGGTCTATTTATATCTGCAGTAAAAATGGGACTACACTGGAGTTTAAAGTAGTTTCAAAGTGCATGTGCACTTGGGTGAGTGTGTGTGCAAATACATGTGTGTATTTTGATCTCCCTTTCTATGTGTGTTTGTGTTTATACACACACAAACACACACACACACACACACACACACACACACAACTGTGTATACACATATAGACATAATGGTTTACTAATACCAGATGCTGAAGTACCACAGTGTGAAGGCCATCTGTCGTATTGTATTTTCTTTTCAACTTTCTTTGAAGTGGGAATGATTATAAAAATTACATTTTAACATTTTATTCCATTTTCCCTTTGTAATTTTATAGTAGATTTCTTTCAAAAGCACTTTTTTGTCGTTCATGTGAAATATTTTTGGGCTTTTTATATATATATATATATTTATATATATATATTTCCTAGGAACAGATACGGTAAAAGAAAGACCACAATTTAAAATTGGCTGAGCAGGGGTTTATTTAAGAAAAAGATTCCTTTTATTGTGTGCAGAAGCGAACATCTTCTGTAATATTTTTACACAAAGCACTTTGGTAAGGAAAGTGGGAGTATGTTTTTTCCTAAACCTTACAGAGTATTCTACATATTTATACATGCTTGCATGTACACATATGAACTCCATTTGCCATACTGTGTATCTGGCTGATACTTTCTCTAAAGACCTATCTGTTGCATGCCACAAAAAATAAATTTAAAAAAAAATTAATTACACTTTTTTCTTTACTAGAATGTGTGATTTTGTGATTGGTTACAGGTTTTTTTCATATAATCATAAGTTATTTTTGTCCTGTTTCATAATATTTTTTTAATGTAAAAGGTAAAATTGAAAGGTGTTGTATGTGCATGGTATAAAATAAAACTGGAAAATTACAAACCAATGACATCACCAGTAGAATGTCTTATTGTAAGATACCTTTAAAGAAGATGGCTCCAGACATTGTCCTTCACCATAAAATTACTAGCATTTGGGTGGTTTAGTATAATTGGAAACAGAAATAGAAAAAGGACTATATTGAGATTTCTTCTAAAAAACTTGTGGGTCAAAGTTTTGAGTCTGAATTTAACTATTTTTACAGTTAGGCTAGAGATTTGTAGAGGTAAATTATTACCTCAGTGTGTGTTTACACCCTGGGTGGAAACACAAATAAAAGAAGATTATTTAATTACATTTTTGTGCTGTGGTAATTTTTACTGGTCTTTTTGTTCATGTGGTTCTATAATACAACATGTAAAGGTATTTTACTCTTCTGTCTGGTTTCTGTTTCTAAAATACTCCAGCAATTAAGAAATTATTTCAGAGTATTTAAGGAAAAGAGCATTTATTTTTACTGTACATTAGGCAGAATGCTAAAAAAAGATAAGATAGGGACAGAAGTTGATGCGTGTTAATGTCCATATTGTCTGAACCACATCCTAGGAATGTAGCATGCATAGGAAATAAAGAGGTTACCTTTTACCACACCCATAAATTAGACTAGAAATCTATGGACAAAATCCAAACTAATAAAATAATGAAGTGGGAAAAAATCCTCTTACACGTTTGCAAAAAGACATTGGAAAACAATGGTCCAAGCTGATTTTTCTGTGAAATCATTAGCAAGGTTGGCTCTGAGTCAACTATGAAGAGAACAAAACTAGTAAGCCTAAATTCCCTGGCTAGTACATACATGTGAGCTACGGAGAACTTTACTAAACATGAGCTTGGCCCAGTACAGTCTTATTTACTCTAAATCTTAATATAATGTATGAAACCTGTCCCATGGTGTAGCAAATATTGTTAGTGAATCCTGCAAGCTGCCAGGAAGAACTGACACTTTCTGAATTCAAGTGTTTCAATTTTTCTGTTTGATGGAGACTAAGCCCTTAAAATGGTAAGTATACTAGCTCCCTTGCAATAAGGAGTAACATGGCTTGAACTATTTCAAAGCCACGTGCTTTTCTCTGGGGGCCTGACCTAGATCAGATTTTCATGATGTCCTGCAAACACATCTATAGCAAAATAATGAGGTCAGTAAAGAAATTGTCTGACAGCTATATTCATAGAATCATAGAATATTCTGAGTTGGAAGGGACCCATAAGGAGCATCCACTCCAACTCCTGGCTCCACACAGGACTAGCCAAGCCAAGCATGGGACTGACAGCATCGTCCAGGTGCTTCTTGAACTCAGTCAAGTACACCTAGGCAGAAGAAAATACAACAATCCCAATGCAATATTGTGCTTTTTTTTCCCTTTTGACCAAAGTGCACTTGAACCTACCAATGAGTGAGCATGCTGCAGGCTTGGCTACACATGTGAATCATCCTGAAGTTGGATGATTCCAGGAATGAACATAGTGAGGTTGAATACACCCATGAAAAATAGGGTAATGGCTTCTTCATCCTCTGAAAATTCTGACATAAATCCTTTGGAAAACCACAAAACAAAAGTTGCTGCTAGAACAAAGGATGACATATCTACAATTGCAATGACAAGACTGACAGCATTCTGATTTGAATTGTTAACTCCCCAGCCTGCCTCTGCATAGCGCACAGTTGAAATTAAGCTGTACCTAGCTTCAGTTGGAGTAATAGTGATCCTTGGCTTTAACAGAAGTTAGTAGTGATGATCCTACCTAAAAGTTAAAGCAGTAATAATGGACGAGCTTATACATCCAGGAAGGACAAATAGTGTTAGATGGCACAATTATTGCACCAAACTTTTATTGGTGACCAATTTCACTTCTCCCCTATGAGTAGTCATGACTTTTTGGCAAAATGGGGTTGGATGGGATTTTTTGTCTTTTTTTTTTAACCATGGAAACTTAAAATCTGTGGAAGCTGCGTTCTATCAGATACACTTTTTTCCCCCAACCCTTCCTTAGAGGCTACAGAATGCTGGTTAAAAGTTTTCCAGTTTCAATGCCATTTTTCTCTTTTGTGACTTTGTTAAGACAGTCCACAAAAGCAGTAAATAAGGTAGCAATTTTGTGTTCTAGAAATGTATTCAATAGAAACCATATTAAACTTATTAAACTAACTTTAGGGAACCTGCGGAAACAGAATCTGCACAATGCCAGTAATTTCGATCTCAATTACACAAACCAAAACTGAAACAATGTTTCCAGTAAGGTGAGATTACCTAACTAATGGAAATGCTGCTATAAGGTTGAACGAGAAAAAGAATGGCACCAAAATCCACAGTGGTACTCATAGCTACATAGAAAAAGTGTGTCTCACTTGTAGAAAAAGTGTGTCTTACTTGAGTGTGTCTCACTCAAGAGCCCTGTTTCACTGTGGAGACTGGTAGATGCAGTATTTGACGTGGTAGATGGGGCATTTCAGCTTGGTGGGCCTTTTTCATGGAAACAGCATTGCTGAGCAAGTCTACTTTGAATAAAGATGAGGTCACTTGTTTGGTTTTAGCTAAAAAGGACTTTGTAATAGTGGCTTCATTGTATTTATTTTATCCTTGATCCTTAACCCCAACATGACAGACAATGGGGCTATGGCCAATGGCTCAAAGAACAAAAATAATTGAGCTTACCAGTCTCATTGTGACCTCCAAAAGGACATTTAACATACAGGAACAAGCTGAAGCCAAACCACTTGCACTGATCAGTTTTTCATGCCTTATTGATGTAGTTGTTATTTGTCCTTAGGCAAGATTATTGTTTAAGTTTTGATGAAGGCTGCTAGCAGAGAAACAAGAGCCTTAATGGAAATTAAGACTAAAAGTGATCTTCATGCTCCCTTGGACTGGGAATTGCTAGTGTTGGGCTGCTGGTCATACAAACTGGAGCATGCTGATGGCAAAAGGTTTCCTGAAGCAACTGGTGTCCCAAGGCTGTCCATAGTTTGTGCCTCTTTCAAACATGCTCTCTGCGCAGATCAATGGCTTTGGTGACTTTATGCCACCAACAAATCCAGCTGGGCTTTATACTGGGCTTGGGAAGATTGTGGTTATTGAGCAAAGCCAAAGCTGCTGGATGTAGTTCTGACCACCCATACTAGGGAAAAACTGAAGGAGAAGCCTAGTGTCTGGGTTTTGCCTAATGGATGCAACAGATTGCATCAAATTAGTTCCCACTGGACAACCTAATATTTATTGTTATTACTGCTGTGTCTTTGTGCCTTTCAGATATCATTCTGTACTAAAATCAATACCAAGAAAGGAGAGGAGGAAAGTTCTTCTTATAGCATCTTTATTCTTCTGTAGTTCAGAAAATCTTCCTGACAAAGCACACTTAACATTTTACTCATTTTGAGGATGCACACTGAGTGTAAATGTACCCCTCTCTGCTTGCAGAAAAAGATAAGTAGAATGACTGATGTTGCCCTAAGTTTTATGTCCTACTTGAGAATCATACCCAAGTCTGGATCTGAATTAAAATTTGGGTTTATCCTACAAGCAAAAAGAAGTTACTGACATGTTAAGGTGCTTTTTGCCAATTTTCTCAGAGTATACCACAACTAACTCAGCTGAATTATTTTATACAATTTAAGATAATTGTGTAATCAAGCTCAGAGTCAGTAAGTGGTGTTAGGCTGCTCTTCCCAAGATCCACTGGGAAACTACAGAAAAACTACATCTTCGTGCTTTCTTAATATGTGAAGTGTGGCCTGCTGCGTCATCGGAGGCATCATGGCTCTAGTGAAGATGTATTAGGTTGTAAACACATAGGTCTTTAAAGAATCAAAGAGGATGATAAATGTGTAACCTAGTTGCCCACTTGCAAACCGTAACAAACATTTATTCTGCAAAGACTTTTAATACTTTGGTTTCAATTGCAAACAAAAGTATCATTATAGCAAGGTAGTGGTAGTAGGGAACTGATCACAGGCAATCAAAACTTTATTCAAGAGGCTCAAGAACACTCATTTTTCAGGAAAAAAATGATAAAGGAAAGAATAAAATCAGTGATAATCCAATATAACTATAAACAAACACAGGAAGGGTATGTGGGATAAAAAGCTCTCAAGGTTCTTACCTAAAAGAAGGGGAGAATACATCATTAACCTTACTTTGGAGTTACAGTTGCCAGTAACATTTATAAGACTATTAATTATACAGTTCCAGTCCAGGTCAATCCATTACAAACATCTACTTATCTACTGCTCATTAGTAGATGTAGATTGTTTATAATCTAGAATATCTTCCAGTGGTGGTTTGTTGCCTTCTAAATTTATCTTTGATTTCACACTCACAGCACTTGAGAGCCTTGTTCTAAGTCCACATAAATTCGTACAGATTCTCAGTGGCACTGTTCCGTATATACCTGTTAATAGCAAGTTGCCATGGTCACGAAGTGCTACCATTTTGGCACTGCAGAGTTGTACATCCACTCTACCCTGACAGAACTGACTGCACAAACTATACCGCAAAGGAGAATTTTGCACTCGCTGTTCTTTATTCTTTTATTCTTCTACATCATCTGTCTCATGTTTTTTGAGAGATAACTGATGCCAGGTATGCAGGCTTCATTGGTATTGCCATGGCAGTTACTGAACACTCTGAGATTCACTGTCAAGTTCACTCTACATAGCAAGTAGGGAAGATATCTGCATGAATGTCTGTCATCCTTTCTTGTCATGCTCTTTTGTGTTTTGCCAGAGTGGGGAATAATAGAGAAGTCTATAAAAGACTGACATAGATATCACGTTAACTTATTTAGAGCCCAGTTGTACTGAAGTGAATGTGGAGTCCTTCTTCTAAAATCCAGATAGGAAATGTGGTGGTTTCACCCTGACTGGAGGTCAGACACCCACCCAAGTTGCTCTATCACTCCCCTTCTCAGCTGAACAGAGGAGAAAATATATAATGAGAGGCTTAAGAGTTGAAATAATGACAGGGAGAGACCATTCAGCAATTCATCCAATTTATTACATACACATGGACACACTGAAACCAGAGTAGGATAATGAGAAATGAAACCAGATCTTAAAACACCTCCCCCACCCCGCCACCCCTCCCTTCTTCACAGGCTCAACTCTACTCATAATTTCTCTCCCTTCCTCACTCCCCCTTAGGTGTCACAGGGGAAGATGAGGAATGGGGGTTTTGGTCAATTCACCACAAGTTCTCCTTCTTCGTGGGGGAAGGGGGCATTTTTCACACGCTTCCCCTGTGGGTCCCACCCACAGGAGACAGTCCTCCATGAACTTCTCCAACATGAGTCCTTTCCCATGGTGCTTCAGTGTGGGTTCCTACCTTCCATGGGGTTCAGTCCTTCAGGACCAGACTAGTCCAGCCTGGTCCCCTATGGAGTCACAAGTCCCCCAGCAAACCTACAGCAAACCTACTCCTGCGTGGGCCTCTTTCTCCACAGGCTGCAGGTCCTGCCAGGAGCTTGTTCCAACATGGATCATAGCATCTTCCATATGTCTCCACCCGCCCCAGTGTGGGGTCTCTCCACAGACTGCAGGTGGGATCTCTGCAGGTGGGGTCTCTACTCCCCATCATCTTCCATGGACTGCAACAGGACAACTTGGTCCCCCATGGTCTTCTCCATAGGCTGCAGGGGAATGTCTTTCCTGCCAGTGTGTGCAGAGCCTCCACCCTTCTCCCCCCAACACCCTCCTTCTTCCCTGTCCTTGGTGCCCACACAGTTTCTTACATTTTCTCACTCCCTTCTCTGGTGGCAAAAAGTGTCTGTTTGTGCTTTTTCTTTCCCTCTTAAATATGATTCACAGAGGTGCTATGACCATCGCTGACAGGCTTGGACTTGGTCAGTGGCAGGCCCTGTCTTGAGCCAGCTGGTGCTTACTTTGTCAGACCTAGGGGAAACTTCTGGCTGCTTCTTGCAGAAGCCACCCCTACAGCCCCCCTCCTCCACCAGAACCCCACCAGGCAAAACAACAAGAGAGCATGTCATTAACATGAGTACCAAATCAGACCTAATAAGTGCCACAGTAAAAGCTCATCTAAATTTCATATGGGTGGAAAGGAAAGAAAAAGTGAGCCATCTCTTTTTTTCCTTTTCAGGGCTGCTCCCTGCGAGACTGTGTGTGGGTCTGTAAAATGTTGGAATTAGTCTCACAGCCTTTACCTCATCCTGCAAGCATTTAAGAAAAGGCAGCATTCTTGAATGTCTGGTTTCAACTAATGATCTGGAGTGAGAGAAAAAGGGGACAAAATGCACCTGTGATTATGCCATGTTTATAATTCACCCAGACGTCTAGGATCACATAAGCTTCCTGTGCAACAACATTTCAGGAGCTCTTGAAATAGGCTCTTGTTTTTCAGCAAAGGAGATAAAGCACTTGATGAAAATTGGCAGATAAAAAGTGTGTCAGAAGGGTGCCACCCATTTGCACATCATTTAACCTGATGTATAAAGTCCTGTTGCTGCAGAGTTGCGTTCTATTTACAAGAATCAGAAGGTTCTTTGGTTTGCTGTCTAACAGATTAGAAGTAAAAGAAAATTCAGGGATGTTTGGGAGCATTTCAATGAATGCAAATAAATTCTGTTATCAAACAACTTGTTGAAACAGTAAGACTTGCTGTCTAAAATGCAGGGGCTTAGTGAAACAACCTTGAGGCTTTATCCCCTCTACCTGGTTGCTCCAAAAGGAGAGCATTGAAAAAATTAACTGTAGGTTCTGCTAGGGCTTTGGGTTTGCTGGAGTCACCCAGGCCCAACACTTGCTTGTTCCTTTGGGGTCATGTCTTTCTAGAAACTTCTTAGGAATGACAGAAAAAGTCTCTTCATTACTTTTTTTGCTCCAAGCACCCTTCGGTCTGTAAAACAACTTTAAAAGCATCCATGATGAGGAGAAAAAAAAAGTCCACTCTGAGCACAATCTGGCCTCTGAGTTACTTCAGTACCTTGCTGCAGACAAAACATTAAATTAGCAACAGGCATTGTTTCCAGCAGCAGATCAACTGTAAGCATTTGTTCACTCTACTGTCTGGGGGATTTTAATACTTTACATAAAAACAAGATAAAAGACACACACCTTAACAAAACAGGAGATAAGACACCTATCTGCTTCAGACCAACAGCCTTAGTAACACATAGCAATTGCACAAGACATTTAAAAATATATGAGTTCTTAAAAAAATCCGGTCCTATGCCAAATCAAATAACCTTGCTGAGTCATAGGATTCCAAGAAACCATGCCATTACTCCTGAAAACTATGTACCTCATCTAATTGTTATGTGATCTTTTAAAATGGCCGATCCTCTAAGTCCTCCGTACTGCCTCACAATGCAAATTTTGTTTTCTTACTACTTCTCTTTGTGTTTGACAGTCCTGGTTTTGAGCTAATTTACTCTAATTTTGAAGTGGTGTCACTCTGTTTCCATGTAATTAATTCTATGCATACAATGGGAAGACACAGACTGCATGTGTTTCAAAGAAACATGCTGTGTGCTTTGCTGATATTTGAGATTTGAGATGCACTGATAAAGAGATTTGGAGAATTAATATGGTACCTATGTGTACTGATAGACTGAAAGATCAGTTTCCTTTTTCCCTAGAAATTAAAATAGATTGGGGCAGTACAAGGAAATGTACAGTTAAACTTTTGAAGTTATCTTAAAATGAGCTCAGAGGATTTTGGATTTTTTCTTTTGATCTTCAGCTGGTATTGATCATGTATGTACTTGCTTAATGACGGCAGTTATCATCCCACTGCAGTTTCTCTGAAGTGTCTGGAACTAGTTTGACATAAATATTAGCAGAGTCAGAATCTCACATTCAGCCTCCAAGGATGACTGTGCTAGAAAATGTGTGAGGATGCACTTCCTTGAAGTGCTGACTTTTGGGACTCAAAAGAGTACTGTTTTATTGTAAAAATATTCAAATTAATTTTGGCCTTTAAGATAGCAGTAATTCTTTGCTCTGAGAAACTTCTCTATGATGTTATGGATAACAAGATAACAAGGATAACCTGCAAGTAAATGTGTAGAAATTTGTTACCAATGTCATGGTCTTTACTTTTCAAAAGCAAACCTCCCACTACTACATGTGGCAGTGTAAGGTGACCTAAAAGTAAATTTAGTGACAAATTTTTTGCTTAGCAATCTTAAAAAGTGAGACAAAGTGAAGATAAAATGGGTTAATTTCCACAGTGAAACTACATTGAAGCCTGGACTGGTATGATTATATGTTCCTAAATTCAGCTGAGAAAAGACAGTACATAGCAAAACTGTTCATAATTTCTTTTCAAAGATGTCTCTTACTGATTTTGGGGGGGTTCTGTTAGTTTTCGTTTTGGTTGGGTTTGGCTTGGTTTGGTTTTAAATTCCCAAAAGTAGCACTAATGGTAAACAGCCTCTGAGGTAAGCCTCAGGAGAAAAGTTTATGACTCATATACTTCATGGCCAATGAGTAATCCCATTTTGGTGATCACTGTATAATAATAATGCTTGTCTAAGTAATTCTCTTGCAAATGCTGATCATGCTGATTCCCTTTTTGCACTGGGCATTTTTCTTCTTTGTCTAGTATCCATTAACGGAAAGCTAAAATGATTTGAAAATGTCAAATCTGATGAGCTCTACTGGTGCCAAAATCTCTGTAAGAGAGCTTTAGAAACTGCCATAGATGCTGATGAATATTCAAGTCATATATCTTTGAGCAGAATTCAACACAATTATTTTTTCACAAGCTATTTAGATTTAATTCCAGGCATATTTTTGTACAGTTTGTACTGTAAAGCAGTACAAACTGGCTGCATGCATTTGTAGGATATTTTCAATTTGGAAGAAAATGCAAAGATTTAAAAACTCCAAAATGAAAACCTATGGGATAAGTTTGGGGTTTTTTTCCTGAAACTTCTGTCTGGTTTGAATCATGATCAGCTGTAGTAAAAGTGGGTCCAGATTTCAGTTCTTTTATTGTGCATCCTGACACTTCTCCAGAAGTATTTTTATTTCATCCTATTATCTCAAAGCAATAAAGTCTATTATTTTTTTTCTCTGTTGCACTTTTTGAACAGCTGCAACTATTCATGAGCACATATTTCCAAATGTTGACCATGAACACTTAGTGTATTTTTCTCAGCCATGAAGTATATCGATCGAAAGGCTTTTATTTTTCACAGGCAAGTGCCTCACAGAAACTTCTGAGTAAGCTTCTGTAAGCATAACTCATGCTGACTAACCTTAAACTTGATCTAGTTTAGTTGCAATGTAATTGAATACTTACAGTTTCCAAGAGAAGAAAAACTATTGAAATCAGGAGGAGTTTGTGTAATGACAGGTATTTGGGTCAAACTTTTCTACTCTTCTGTAAATCTTTTAACAACTTCTCTTTGTTGATCTGTCCGCGGTGTAAAAGACTGCTTGATTTTCTTGTGAGAAGAGGACAATACTTTTTATATGGGAAAGAAAAGAAACAGATTTAAGAAACAAAACCTCACCCACTTTGAGGAAACATAACAGAAAAGAAAAAATATATATTAATGCTTAAATTCAAAATCCCTACAAAATTTAGTGTTGGAATACATCTAAATATTAAATAAAAAATTCTCTCTGATATTTGATTTACAGAATCCTTTATCTCATGCTAGAAGATTACAGAAGGCTGATGGTTACTCAAGAAGCTTTTTACTAGTCCACATGCTGGCATTTTTTGGTTGTGGTTGACATTACACAAAGACAAAAAACAAGAGGAAGCAGTAAATCTTCATCTCTTCATGCAAGACTTATTGATAGTTTTCTTCAAAACGTTTTTCTGTTATGATTTTGTGCCTAGCAAATGGCAACACTCCATGGTTTGCTCTATGGTTAAGATGCCAAAATGCACTGATACAGATCAGAGTGTAGTGTGTGAAAATCTTCAGAAGGAATGCAAGCTGCCTTAAAGCTATGTAGGCTGGAGGGTTTTCTACCATTTTCTTGTGGAAAATGCCTAGGTTTTCCTTTTAACATAAAACAAACCATCATCTTACATGATAGCTCTGCTCTAATAGCATTACAACTGCAACAGGCCCAAAGACACTGCTCAGAGAGTGGCCCTGAACAGCTCCTTCAGAACAGAGTCTAGGGTGACAGAGCACTGGAATCGGCTGCCCAGGGAGGTGGTGGAGGCTCCTTCCCTGGAGATATTCAAGACTCATCTGGACGTCTATCTGTGCAGTATGAGCTAGGGAGCTTGCTTTGGCAGGGGGGTTGGACCCGATGATCTCTCGAGTTCCCTTCCAACCCCTACAATTCTGTGATTCTGTGACCTACTTACTAGCCACCATTGAAAATGTGTTTAGCCTACTTGTCAGGCCCAGGAAATCAAGTGACCAGTGGCAGGCTGATACCCCATCTCAAGGTACAATCCCTGAAATTAACAAACCATGGCAGGTTCAAGCTGCATCAATATTCAGAATTATTGATTACAATTCTGTATCCTAAAAATATAGTAATATTAACATAAGAAATAAAACCTTTACTGACTTTCAGAAGTGCCCTGGGCTTCAGGAGATTCTCAAAAGAAGTCAGGATAGATCAGTGCAATTAGAAAGCACAGGCACAACTTCTATTGAATGGAGAAGTACACAATGTGGCTAGCACACACTTGATAATTGCCACGATATGTTTTTCCTGTGCTGAGATGTTTCTTCCCCATCCATGAGGTAAAACTGGGTGACATTTTTCAGGCAAGCAGGCAGCTGAACAACAAGCTTGACGCCTGGTTGTGAGCTGGTAACTGCAGCTAAAAAGCGCTCATCTTTAGTCTCATTCTCCAGAAGCTCAAGTTCATTACATTTTTCCTGCATTGTATCAATGGGAAATTTTTTTTTTCTTGACTTTAGTTTTCTTTTCTTTTTGTTCCTCGAATGGAACATCTCCTGAACACACATATGGAGAAAAAGGGTTTTTTTTGGTCATTCATTATACATCTCGTTCTGAGAAATGTTTTCCCACAATTTGTATGTTGTGGTGGTTTGGCCCAGGCTGGAGGCCACATTCCCACCAAGCCACTCGCTCACTCGCAGAGGAGAAACACACAGAGCCACCCTGGGTTGGGATAAGGACAGTTTACTGCCAAATATCAAAGTGAATACAGAACAATAATGGCTTGTTACGCTAACACAGAGTACCTATTGAACCAACGATTACAGATGGCTGCCCAATGGTAAGAACTGACCAACTCAACATCCCAGCCACACTCCAACTGTCCTAGAGGCTAAAAACCAGCCCCTACCCTTCCCCAACCATCTGCTTTTATAGGCAAGTGGTGTCAGGTGGTGTGGAAAACAGCTCTGGCTAACTCAGCTCACCTGGGCTGACTCAGCTCACCTGTGTTGGCTGATTGGGGAGGTCAACCCTGGCCTGGTCAGAACCAGGACATATATGAAAGAATTTATTTTAAGCTTTCTTAGCTCCAACAGGAGCAGACAGAGAGCATAACAGACCATAACATAAATAATGTAATACAGCTTTGCTTCTGCTGGAGACTAACGCTATGGTAAACTCAGTGAGCCTGATTCTGCAGCCTGGAATACATGTATATCTGCTCCTTGTCTATGGGTATGAGGAAGGCTAAGATCTGAGCTGAGTGCAGGTATATCCATATCTTGTGGCCTTCCCCATATACCAAACTTTTACAACTTAGAGTTGTGAAAAATCTATAAAACAGTGACTTTTCATAGCTGAGATTAGCAAGGCTTGCAAGAAAGATTAGACTGGCAGAGTCTTCCAATTCTGATTTCTGTCATTGTTCCTCATGAGGGAAAATTTCTTCTCAAGTGTATAAAAAGTATTAGCACCACTTGGGCTTTTTCCTTAGTGTTTCCAAGTAACTATTTGGAGAACTGTGAGATAAAACCAGGTGAGAAACTGATGACAAAACACTTTGTCCTGGGTGCAGTTTTGGCATATTCCAATTATCTTCTCTCAGGTTACACTCAAGCTTATAAAGATGCCATTGTCTATCAGCACCATCAAACCTGGTGACCACCAAGTCTAGACCATTAAAAGCATTAAAAATACATTCATTAGTGTTTTCTTGTTTGGGAACAATGGACTGCATTGCAACCTTTTGTAGATATGTGTGTGTGTGTGTACATACATGAAGTGTAAGAAGAGAATTCTGAGCAGATAAAGGTAAATGGGAAATTCTTGGGCTATACTTATATTCAGTGTATTTCATGACTGCTACTCGGACAAGGAGATTGCATTTGCTAAACTCTTTCTTGCTTGCACCTCCGATGACATACTTATTTCATAAGAAGACAAATGAAATTCAAATCAGGAAAGCTCTATTTTTGTGAAAAATCTCTTTTATTAACTTTCTAACAAAGACAATTACCTATTGGAAAAGGCATTGAAATTAGTCTGAGAGGAGAGGTTCAGTGCTAGTGCTAGTAATTCACCCACTCTTGTATCCTGCCTTGTTTCTCTTGCTCTGGCTCTAGCCTATTAAATAGATGCTTTTCTCTTGAAAACCAATTAGCACACCACCCAGAAAAAGAAGCTAATAATATTCATTAAAGGGACCTGAGAATACTTTCCGAATTAGGAACAGTTAATCAGCTGACCTAAAGGATACTGCTGCATTATTCTCAACCAAAGTACAAAAGATTTCTGTCTGGGTACCTTGAGGCTGTTGTGATCATCTTGGTAAATCAGATATAGCAGTGCATCATCTTTTTGGGATTTTAAAAAAGGCCATATGGCAAGTTATGGAACATATAGAACACATGGAAACTGTTCAAAAGGTTTTAATTTCTTCCATATTTTATGTATTATTTTACATGCGGCTCTCGTATGTTACTGTTTTCATAAATTATTTTCTCCAAACAAGCTTCTCATAAAAGCATTTAAAGATTTTAGTGATACTTGTAAACAAAAACATACTTAAATTGCTAGATATGGACACAAAGTTTTGGCAAGTATTCATATGGTAATTGTTGTGACTGTGTAACAAATAAGAGCACAAAAGTGCAAAAAAGTGTAACAATTCCATCTCAAGAAATGGTATAGTTGTGTTAAGGTATCTCTGTCTTAAGGCATCTTTCTGGGAATAATGACAACACGAAGTTTTACTTTCCTAAGTGTAAATGTTTCTGTCATACAAGTATTTCTTCAACATTTTTGAACTCTGTTAAACAAATTGAAACAAACTGGACCTAAGTACTAATGGCAAAAGTTTCTGCACATGCACTTAAAATGGGGCGAAGAAGAGCAAATGCATCAGTGCTCTATTTGCCCCACTGACAGGATACAACATGAACCCATGTTATCTTTAGAAACCAAAAATCTATGAGGGAGAGAAAAATTCTCCTTATACAAGTTGCAATACGAGTTAATCTCTTTCAATGTATGTGGTAATGAAAGCATGAAACAGAAACCATAGGAAATAGTGATTTACTGCTCATGGAGCCGGATGTGTGAAGGAGGTCTAATTTACAGAGAATTTAGAAGTCCTGTGAAAAGAGACTAATCTTTGTGGCACTGGCTCGGTATTTAGTCTAACAGAAGCAACGTGATCACTAAATTCCTTTATGATGGGAAGCAGTGACAAAGTTTAGAGCAGCCAGTAGGTTACCTCAGGCTATCAGCCATTAATGCAATACCAGGACATTTAGTACCCCGTGAACAGTGGTCTATCAGAATCACTGAATATTCAACATCTGCCTGACATGCTAATATGCATCCCTTAATTACACTACCTGACTATCTCAGCCTTTTACAAATAATTTTCTGTTCAATGCAGTCTCAGAGTAGGGAGTTGCCATTTGCTGGCAGAAACAGGGAGAGAAAAGCCCCCCAGACTCAGGCTCTGAAGCTGCTTGTTTTGCTCTTGTTACCCAGCATTTACCTTTCATCCCAACTTTACTGTCTGGCTCAGATTAGGAAGTAGATCCTGAAGTGCATGGCAAAGTGAGGTAAACTATTTTCAGTTTATTTCCAAAAGTCCTTGAAGCTGATAGAGGGCGTACTTGACCTGATATTTCAGCATCAGCAAGTTTTCTCTCGGACAACATACACTCAGTGCTTTAGTGACCTGAGCCTATGCTGCATATTTTACCCTCAGCCATACGCACTTCACCTGATGCTGAAAAAAGTAGTTGCTAGAAGTGCTCCACTAGGAAAATTCGTACTTGTTTTCTTCATTGCTGCTGCCTTCATGAGAGGTTATAATATAGGCAGGATTGAAAAGTCTGATTTCTCTGCTGTGTAAAAAGTTTGGAATTCAGAGGAAATCCAGATCGTACAGATCATGCAGATTTTGTCACATTATTCCTTATTTGCTGATAAAAATGTCTGCAATGAACAAACAGCTACCATTGCTCCTGTGTTTGCTAACAGTTTCATTTAAATATCACACAGTTTATATATTCACATAGTTTATATATTTAAATAATAGTGCCTAAAAAAGTGAATTTGTTGGATTAAAAAAATCCCCACCTCATGTGATCTAAAATATTTGAAATAAGTCTTCAGAGTACATTGTACTGTTATCACAGACTGAGCAACAGGGCCGTAAGAGGGTATACCAACATTTCCCCATGGCAAGTCCTGAAGAAAGCTGTGAAATGTCATCATTCAGTTCACTTTAGCAGACAAAAAAAAAAATAAATCCAGACCTTTGATGACCTCTGGTGAATAAACTACACACTGCATTGAAATGATCACTGAGGATGTATTTGAAGGATAATCCAGCCAAATCTTACTATATTAAAAAAACAAACCAAACCAAAAAGTTATTCCCATAAAAAGCCGAAAGAAAAAGCAAAGATGTTTCATAGCATGCCAAATAAAACAGCTCTTCTGCAGCCAGACTGGTACTAGACCTGAGAGATGTAGAAGGTATTAGTCTATCTTAAGCAAATCTAAAGCTAATGGATTGCATTCTTGCAACCCTATTAAAAAAAAAAGAAAAGAAAAAAAAGGAAAAAATCAATTAATCAGATTAAAATTGTTTTACTGTACTAATACCTTATTTCTTTTGCAAAATGCAGAAGGGGAAGCTTTAAGCAGTACAGTAATCATAAGGAGCTTTGTGAATCCATGCTCTTCCTGCAGCGTCTGACATCGCATAGGGCACTGAGAAGGCTCCTGTTGTCCCTGTCTGTCCCAGCTTGTTCTCTGCACCCTCTGTGCTAAGTTCTGCCTTTTGGAGTAGTGTGTTCAGCAAGCAGACCCAGTGACTGTAAAATAAGGCTGTGCACTGGTCTGCAGAAGAGTTAAGTGAAACGTAGAGTAATAGAATTATTTATCTCTGACTTTTTCCCTAAATATACCAATTCCTCCAATAACTAACAAAGAATGTAAACTTCTGTTTAAAAGGAGAGCATCATGTATGTTGTCGCCTTGCATTCTGCTCTGCATAGTCTGCTGTAAACAAAGGCATACACACTTGGAAATGTGAAAATTAATCACATGCAGCTTTAATTTTATCATGGTTTAACCCTGACCTATCCATAAAAATAAAAGGTATGCCTATCTTAGATGTAAATTAAATAATATATTATATGTAAGCAATATATTTAATTTCTGACAATTCTCAAACTCAAGTATTTGATGTACAATGCTGATCAGACATAGTTATTCCTCAATCATTCATGGTCTTTTGGCAATAAACAGTTTTTCAGTAGATTTATTGGATTAAGCACGTCTAAGATACAAGCTATTTGTATTACTTCTATACAAATTGTGTAGATCTGATGTAGTTTTTGTCTTTATAGCCCACCATGAACAGAACAATAATGTTCTCTCATTTTCTTTTATAGTGTGCTCTACTGGGTGAAGAAAAGTAAAATGTATTATTTCAATCATATAGACAATTCTTCTCTCTGAAACTTCTGGAGAATTCTAAATGGAAGAACATTACTTTTGCAAATGGAAATCTATTCACCTTACAAATCTCCATCTTTCAGGGCAGTGCAATTTGTGCTGATCCTTACAAGCACATGTAGGTGTAAGAAGTTTTTCTGCCTGATCTCGCAAATTGAAAGGGACACTGTCAGACTAAACCCAATATTTTAAAACATACTTTGTAACAACTCCATAATAAAAATACCTTTTATTTGTACCACTATGCTGACTCTTCTTTTTTTCTTTTTCATTCAATTTGAACAGTAAAAGCAGACCAGGCAGCTTCATTTTTGTGTGCACTCATTTTACCAAGCTGTCTCACATGTGGTAATACAATACTGTGGCATTTGAGCTAAAATCTCCTGCAGGATCATGTTTACTTTCAATACACAAACTGTTTTACAAGCATTTTTAAACTTTAAATACAAATTATAATTATTCCCCATGTAACGCATTTTTGTTTTAAGTATCATCGAATATCCTTTAAACTAGGAAAGTGATAAACACTCTTTTTCACTCTGATACACCTAATCCTACTTTATGGACAAAATCATGTGATGCATGTCAAATACTAAGTCAGGACTCCTGTACATTGTCTAAATACTTTCCAGAAATTAACTTCAAAATTTGAGGGTTTGGGGTTTTTTTTCTGAAGCAAGAACATTCCTAAGATGCAGAACACATTCCAGACAGATATCAATTATTTAGAAAAAGATCTGGGTTCAACCCTAAGTCTGCATGAATCTTGCAATGTGTATAAGATGACTTTTAAAAAGTTTGCCTTTTCCCTGTCAGTTTCTATACTTTGGGTTGGTTTTGGGTTTTTTTTATTAAGTTTAAACATCAAAATACATAGTAGACTGTAAGTCTAGTTTGATAATTCATTGCAGACTACAAACTGCAGAATAAATCAGGTGCTGTAACTATAAACTACCACTGTCACTGATGTATTTAACACCACCAAATTACATAAATTGAAACTGTAAAATAGATCATGCTGTGATAATAGAATGGGAGGAGCTGAAGACTGAAGTTACATCTGATGGATGGGGCTAAACCTATTAGTTGAAATAGAGGGAAATTCTACCCACTGTGAAAAATCTTAATTAATGAAAAAAATAAAATCTTAGATCTTCCCTTTCCCCTTCCACACTACTCCCCCTTCCTCTTCCCTTCCCCATCCTCTTCCTCTTCCCCCTCCCCTCCCCTTTCCCTTCCCCCTCCTCTTCCTCTTCCCCCTCCCCTTCCCCTTCCCCTTCTCCTTCCCCTTCCCTTCTTTTCTCCTTCCCCTTCCCCTTTTCCCTTCCTTCGCCTCTTCTCCCTCTCTCCTTCCTCTCTTTTGTATCAACCTTCTTCATCATCAGTATTTTGTTAGAATTCTGCCATTTTAAAAATTATTTTTAAAATCATCCTGGCTGTTAACTGCCATCACACTGTTGTGCCACATGCTACTTGGAGTTCTATTGACTTTAACATTAAATCTTTGTTGCAAAAGATGTACTTAAATTTTAAGGGGGCTAAGACAAATTAGCTGACTCAAAGTAAATTTCCATGGGAGACATGTCACAGTCTGCTTTTATCACAGTTTAGGTCGTAGGTTAAAATGCCTTGTCTCAAGCAAGATTTATATTTATAATGTCAATTTGTGTGCTTTTAACACAAAATGCATCTTTTTTCTCAGTGAAGACTGTCTCAATCATCAAAGATAGCACTACCAAATTTGTGTGTGTGTGTGTGTGTGTGTGTGTATATACAATATCATCTGATAATTTACCATTAGAGGTGACAGGCTGTATTCTGAAAGCTGAAATATTGCTGTCTTCATTCTTTATAGCTTTCCTACACACTGCCCTTCCTGTGCGCATCAGCCCTGACCTGGATGGGTGATGCTCACTCTAAGGCGTCTTAACTGTTCTCTGTCTGGACTGTGAGGTCTTAAGACACAGGTCACAGAGCAAATGTGGGTTTTGTGTACTTAATAAAACTGGTACCACTGTATTTAAAACAAATGTCAACCAAACTACAGGTGTTAGATTTAGAAGCTCCGGTTGGTATAAGGTGTGTTGCAACTGACTGAGGTTGCACCCCTGCCTGTTTTTCTTTAAAACAGTGTAGAGCTCAGTGAGTTTCTGTCATCCCATAACATAGAATCCAATAGCATCTAGACTATAAGCAACTTTTCTCCTGTTTCGATCAACAGAAGAAACCAGAAAAGTCTAAGGAACATGTTTATACAGGGGGTACGTGATGGCTGTATCTTTTGAAGGATGAATGAGAGGTGAAAGAAGCCTCTCACAGTCAAAGGGAACACTCCAATGACCTCCAATGCCTCTGGCCAACAGGCTGCAGGAGAGTGCTAAGCCAGACAGGCATGCCAATGGACCTGTTCTGCACTTCAACCTAAAGGCTGGGATTATTTGCTTCATGAACATTGAAAGACACTAGCTTCTGGATGTTTAGTCAAACTACTCCGTACCTTACATGTGCACACCTAACTGGTTGTTGGGGGAGGTGTGAGTTTATCTTCTCTAAAGATAACCATTGGATTTACACTACATAAATCATTATGTAAATAAGAGCTGGTTTTTACTATGCTCTGAGAGAGCAATAATCACCTAAGCAATGTAACTCTGCACCTTTACAAAGAAATCATAAAGAGCAGAATCAACACATGTAACAGTCCTTGCACATGTAACACAGGGTTTTTTGAAAATATTACTGTTTACAGATAACCTATTAGAATATGAGTGAAAAATACATGAAAACATAAAATGAAGCCAAGCTATAGCTGGTTCTTAGATGGTGCATTTGCTCTAAGCAAATTTTTCTGAAATAATACATCTAAGACTGCATGAGAGTCAGCACTTGTCTTCACTCAGATTTAACGATTCACCCCTACAAAATTACCTTCCAAAGTCAGTTTAATGCTGCTATGTCTTGGCAGAAAAGCTATGTATGCAACTTAACAGAGGAAATTAATAGAATTACCATTCTGCATTTTAGGAAAGTTGAAAAATATTTTTGCCTTAAATTCAGGAACACTTATGCAATAACATAATTAGGTACTATTTTCAAGTTTAAAATATTCAGCGATCTTTGTATGGAGATTCCAAATTAATTTCCCTGAACTAAATTTTATGAAGCTTCAGAAGAGAAAAGAATCTTTATAAATTCCCAGAATTTGTTTGAAGATATATGTTTTTTAAAAATGGCAACACCCCCCAACATGGTTAAAAGATTGGGAGAAAGATATGAAAGATTAAGCAGCAGATGAGATAATAGGATAATTACAGAGCATTAAAGCCTCAGATTTATTTTTAAGATGTTCACGCCCTATTTAGAAAAGCCCTTTGTTACCTTTTGTGAATCTAAAAAGAATTATCCTCGCTTACTGAACAATAATGTGACTAATAGTGTTACATCTTCATCATTCCCTGTTCTAAACCAGACCATATGAAAACCAGCCATGAAGTATCTCTTCAGCACAAATAGAAGATAACAAGACTTGAGGGGCTGTAGTACACCTGCCAAATCCTAGAGATGACACAAAAAGGGATTTGTCATGCTCTCTGATCTCAGAGCGGGAAGTTACAAGGATGTCCAGAACTTTCTAAATGAGCTAGCACATGCAAGGAAGCTACCCACGCTTCTCCTTGCAGGCTGCTCACAGGATACCATTTTACTGCTGTGGCACAAGAGGGGTATAATGCTAATTCAGGGAAAGAGGTGGAGATGTGAAGGCCAGGTAGACAATTCTCTAAAATGGATCTACACCAGTCTGACAGGGATAAGGAGAAAAGCAAACACCAACTCATGTCAATGAGTACAGAGGCAAGAATCTGTGTGGCTTTGCAAAGAGACAAGAGACCTGCTTTCTGTATTGTGAAAATGTTTATTTGTATGTATAAAAACCAGAAAACAAAAGTTCTCACTATGGACAGATTAGAGGACGGAGCTGAATTCCTGAGGGTGAAGAAACAAAACATGGGGGTTAAGAATAGAGGAAGCCATAAAAATGAAATCAATGTATTACGGTTGGTGAGAGATACTTACGGAGCATGGCAGGGCACAGGTAGGTGACTAAAACCTCAAGTTAGTAAAAGTGTGCTTGCATTAGGATGCTGAAGAGATACTAGTGGAAAAGCATTTGCTTTGCTCAGAGAGAATACAGTGTTGACATAATTACAGTCAAAATTGAGGTTCTGGTTCTCATGGTTCCGCATGACATTTCCTACCAGTGTGGATAGAAAAGAAAGGCTTTACTTCAGGTATTATTCAGCAAGTATATGCAAGAGTTAGTTGTAACAAGAATTTGAGAATCTGGGCTAAAGAAGACAGTGACATATTATAAACCTGAAAAGCAGTCAGTATGATCAGTGATTATAATGGGTATAGAGAATGGCTTCTCTTCTGAAAGGCTGCAAAATCAAGTAAAAAGAAATGAAAAGGAAATTACTATGGCAACAACCAACAATCTTATGTGCAAAAATAGAAAAAATAATAAAACAAGGAAACAAAACAGAAAATCAACTGAGAATTTAAAAAGCAATACAGTATATACTTCAGAGTGTGTACACACCTTAGGAATGTGATTCTCTGTATTTCAAATATGGTTTCAGCTTAAACAAAGTACTTTCATGTTGTTGGTAGATTTTTAAGAAGACTGATGAAGTATGACTATAAAACAAAACCATAAAAATCTTAATGTGTCAGGAGGAGCAAACAGAAAAAAAAATCTATTTCTACAAACCAATGCAGAAAAAGTTTTTTCACCCTTATAATCTTGATGTCATAAAATAACCCATAGAAGGTTGATTTACATAATGTTTTGATCTTCATTATTTCTCTATGTCAAATTCCCAACAACTTCAGGAATTTCTCAACAGCTAACAATATAATAGTGTAATGTCCTGAGTCTTTCTGACGCTATTAAATTGAACTGCTGTGGACAATAGACTGCTATCTTCATTTTCATTACCCTAGCAATGGGTCCACTCTTTCTTCTGGAGCAGTATCTCTGGGGCTTAGTGGACCTACACTAACTTAATCTGTTTTACACCATGTCTTAATAATAACAGAGCATAAGCCAACAGCAAAATACAAGTTTGTAACTCTCTTACTAAGACAGAAGAGGAAATAGTAACATGGCACAAGAGAGGAAGAGAATAAAGAATTGGAAAATATGTAAGAAGCGAGAACTGAATGAGAAAGAAGTATGAAGGCATTCATTACATTGGGGGCAGTGGGGGGAGAATTAACTAGTGTGTCTCATAAAGCATTTGCTAATATTCATATCCTTTATTCACATAACAGAATATTTTTAGAGATCTTCAGGAGAGTTTCCTGTTTTGATAAAACACTAGTGTCACAATTTGGTAAGTCTTGGTAACAAATATTAATAAAATATAAAAGAATCATATTTTGTCAAGAAGTTGTCAGACTTGACTCAAATGACTCCTCTGGGAGTAATTTTTTTTTTTTTACCTCTAGCTCCATGTTTTTATATAATTTTGAAAAGCCTGCCTATCATCAAGCTCTGTCTTCCCTTCTAGCACCTGCATTCAATTTCTTGTTTCTTGACTTGGATCCATTATGAAATTATTCTTAATTTCTTGCTTCTATGAAACTGCCTAAAAAATGGAAAAAAAGCCAATGCTGCCTTATCCCTCTGAAAATGAAAGCTTTAATGCCGCTAGCCAATTAAATGAATTTATTGTACAGTGCACAACTTTGTTACAGGGATGTTTCAACATAGTTGTCTTTAATCACCTGATTAGTCACTGAATCACAGCAGACAAAATTGTTTCACCTTTGGGAGCTGGGATTTATATCTCCCCAAGCTCTACACACACAGCATGAGTAATCTTTGTCCTAGAAGAGAGATGGAACCACATCTGCATAATGAACTCTAACAGAGAAGCACTAAGCATTCATTTTGTATTGTTGTACCCTTTTGACCATGGACCATAATGTGTTCCTCTTGTGCTGAGCACTTGGTAAATGGTATTCTAGGACAATGAGGATCTGGTGCACCTAAGGCTGCTCAGCAAACATACACCAGCCTTGATGGGAGTGAATGGGAGCCCTTGTATCTCGGAAGCACAGGAACAGAAGGTCTCTTCCAAACTTTGCTTTCAACAGCAGCACCAACCTGATAACTGTGATACCTCTCTGGTAAAAGTTCTGGCGAGTTTACCTTTTCAGAGTTAAAACTCACAATTTTCCAACTGTTGCCAAAATAGGCAGTGGCAGCGGCCAGGCTCATGAAAGAGCTGTGCACACCCAGCCATCTTGCAGTGCTGCTCTGGCAGGGCTGGGTACCTCTAACTGTTACCAGGAGGCTGAGACAGCCAGAAACAGTCCCCTTCAAGATCCTGCCTGCTCACCCAGCATCTGCCTCAGTCTTCCACTGGTGCCTTTCCCATCCCCTCTCTCCCTCTCATAGTAACAACCAGGGCCTTGTCATCCTTGGGATGACAAGAGTCAGTTGTGCTGGTGGTGCTGCCAGGCCTGTGCCAGCTCTGCCAGGAGGCATTCCCCCTGCTCACTGCCTCAGGTCACTGGCTGCATTTTCAGTGAAAATTAAGAAAAAACCCCTAGATTCCCAGACTCACTCACATTTGCTCTGAGTCTGAAAAGGCTGGATTACTGCCCTAAATCTAGCCTCCTATTATTTTATTTCTCTTAACTTCTTTTTCCTCCCCTCACCTCTGGCTGGCAGGTCAATTTTCCATCTCCTGCTGAAAATGTTGGAACTTTCAGAAACTGAAAACACACTCACAGCTCCAGATTATTTTTTTTAAGTCTGCCAGGCACTGCAGTTTTTTCAGCTAATTCTTACATTGTCCTGTTTGGCACTAGGATACTCTCTTGTTTGTGCCCCTGCAGTTATTCATTGTAGCAAGTAAAGTTCTAACTCTTTAAAGTTGTGATCAGTATGTTATTACAAATTGCATCTTTTATCTACTGGATATTTTATAGGATTGAACAGTGTAGACTTTATCACTAATTACAGATAAACTAATTTTCAACTGAAAATAAGACCAAATTAATGAAAAGGAGTGCACAGGGGAAAAAATCAGCAAAGTAAGCTTGTTGTGACTTAGTAGTTAACTTCTATGAAGTGAGAGATTTAAGCCAAACTATTCAAAATTCTGTAAAATCTAGGAGTGTGTGTTTTAAAAAAATAATCTCTTAAAAAAAAGTCAAGTATGTGTTTGTGTGTATTTGATATTAACACCAGTATGGACCTTCCCTCCCCTCCCCAAGAAAAAGCAGAATAAAGGTTGCATAACTGCATTCCCTATCCACTCAGTCAGTAGAAATCAGGTCAATCCTACTTAGGGCTACATTAGCATTCAGATCAAGCTCAGTTAACTCTCATTCCCGCCCAAACATCTTGTTACAGCAGTCAGTCTCGCCTCTGTATGGCACAACAGATTCTCTCATCCTTTTGACATCGAAAGGTGTGCTTTCAGTTCCTCTGATTACAGCAGCCAGAACCAGTCCTTTTGAGGTTATGGACCAAGTTTTGCTCATAAGGTGTGAGTTGTCCACGTCTAAGTTCTGACTCCATCCAAGTAGAGTGTTACTTGCCTCAATGGGATTCAGCATGCATTAGGTATTGTCCAAAAACCCACCACCTGATGGACCAAGCAATGTCAATGGACAATGGAGCAATGTTGCATTGGAAACATATGTCACAAATTCTGCAGTTACTGAAAAACTCCTTTGAAAGACACTATATGCTCTCAGTTACAAAGATTAATATTTGAGCACCTGGAACAGAGAAAAATATGACTCGATCTAAAGTGAACAGTCTTACTTTATTTCAGGGCAGAGCATGGTTGAAATAAAATCAGCAGTTCATTTTAAATGCACTGAAATACTGCTTTTTGTAGATCTCACATTATCAGAAAGTCAAAGATCTGTGAATCTACAGAATGAGTGAGACATCCTATGATACAAAATATACCCTAAATAGTAACTCTAGCTTTAAAGCTTAGGAATACCTTAGCAGTGTTTCGGTGTTCTCAGAACAGCGTTTCCACTGGGAAATAAGTCTAGATGCCACTTCTGTGTAATTCCCCTACCCTTTAAAGAGCCGATAGACAAAAACGTCAGTAGGTGGAGCTGCCTTTCCTGCAGCAGATAGGTTTCTCTGCAGAAGGAAGTTGCATTTTTCAGGCACTCAATCATCTTTTCTCGCTCCTGGGCAGCTGTTCCTCAAACAAACTATGAACATGCAAGAATATGACTTTTATGTCATGAAACCGAAGTGCACAAAGCAGGAGAAGACAGAACACAAAACTGACAGTGTTTGTCAGCACAAGCTGTTTGTTTCTTCCCTGCCCTGAGTTGTGAAGAATGGTATTTAAAGGAATGCATTTAGCTCCAGAGCATCTTGTGGACAAGGGTAAAACACCCTATTATTGATGCTTGGACTGAAGGTAGTGTTAATATAAATATGTTTTCAGTGCTGAAATACGTGAAGTATATCTTTGCAGATGACAATCAGGCTGACAGTTTTTTTCTTTCATTGTTCTGGTGATATGGAGATAAAGCACTTCAGCTTTGTCTTTCAACTTAAAGTTATAAAACACATATAAGAGCGCTGCAATCAATCTATTGTCTTTATATCAAAAGGAGGGTTCATGAATCTGATTATCTGAAAGAAGGCATGTGATATGAAAAATTCTGAGAATCACTCAGAGGAATAATCATGACAAGAATTTATGACACGTTTCTAAACACTAATTTATTTAATATAAAGAATTTCATGTCTGGTTTATTTCTGAGGCCTTAAATAAGTATCCCAAGGAAGTTTCTTGGACTGACATCTCCAAGTTTTACTCTGTCTTCAAGTTTTACTCTGACTGCAGTATTTTTTTTCTCACATGGCAGGACAATCACAAAAAATTTAATACTAAAATGAGTCATTTGGGCTATCAATGTGATCCTATCCTGCAAGTCATGGATATAACCATAAAATCAGCTTCTCTGAGTATTTATAAGGCACACAGAACGTACGTCATCATCTGATTTTATACATGTCCTTATGGCCTTCTCTAACACCCTAATTTTCAGTCTTTTCTCTGATATGCTTGCCATGGTTCAGCCTCAGTCTGCATCTGAGTACCATGCCACCATTCACTTGTTTCCCCCTCACAGGGTGGCAGGAAGAGGGAAGGATAAAAAAAGGGGAAGGCAAAGGCAAAGATCATGGGTTGGGATAAGAGCAGTTGACTGCGAAACCAAAGGGAGGGAGAAATAACAACTACAGGTCTTAGAGAAAAATACATGAAACCAGTGATGCACAACATGGTTTCTCACCAAACCGCACAACTCAGACCATACACCTCAGAGCTGTCCCAAAGTCAGACTGTCCCTGAACCACACATCTTTGAGCCACACATACCTCTCTCACAAGCCCCCCTTTATGCTGAGCTTGATGCCAGTGATATAGAACAGCCTCTTTGCTTAGCTTGGGTCACCTGTCCTGGCTGTGTGCCCTCCCAACTTCCTGGGTGCCCCCCACCTTCCTGTTAGCAGGACATCGTGAGAAGCTGAAAAGACCTTGGCTGCTAGGCAATACCTAAACACATCAGTGTGTTATCAACACGGCTCTCATCCTGACTCCCAACCAGAGCAGCACACCAGCTGCAAGAAAGAGAACTAACATGATAGTTAAAAATTCAGATGCTGGTTACCACACATATGTCTGTCTGATATGTTGTACAAAGTTAGCCAGTAGAAATTTTGAAAGACTTTTTGCTATTCTATAGAAAGAGCAAAATGCAAAGAAATAGTTCATCTGAGGCTATGGTGAACAAAAATATGCATAGAATGCTACTTGATTTTTCTGTGCTGGTTACACATGCAGTTCCTTTTTTCTCAGGTCTTCTGATGACTTTCTCATTGCACCATTTCTAACATAAACAAGAAGCTTTTAACGAGGATCTGGCATACACATCCATGTGACAGCACGTGGTACCTGAAAGCAGTTCTGAGCATCAAGGCACTGCAGTGTTCAGTGGACTGTGTAGGTGTAGGGTTGCCCTCTCTATCCTCAGAATGCCATTCAGCATTCACTTACTTGGGCTTGAACAACATGCTAAGCCGTCTTCCGTCTGTCTCACTGCCATGATTAACATGCAACACTCCACAAATGACAGGAAACAGGAGGTGCCTGTGCTGGTCACTGCAGGACAAAACTGACAAGGTGACAGGCAGCAGGAGCTCATAGGTCCAGCAATCCAGTGCAAGACCTTCAGGTAACGCACTCCCCATACACATACCCTGGCTTGTTATGACCAGTAGGTGAGGACAACAATGGAAACTATGCAACTTTGTTATTTCTTCCCATAGCTACCCTCAGTGAAACGAAAATTGATGTTCCTGAGCTACAGCCCATGCATATTGCACAGCTATCGAGCACTGCTTTTACATTGTCATTGCTATTGGTTTTTCTTACAAATGCCTCAGAGCCAGGACAAATCTTTCCTTCAGCTAAGAGTCTCTAGCCAGCACTGATTATATACTCAGCTCCTCCTCAGAGGTCACACCTCTAGTACTGTGTCCAGTTTTGGGCCTCTCACTACAAGAAGGACATTGAGATATTGGAGCATGTCCAGAAAAAGGCAACGAAGCTAGTGAAGGATCTGGAATACAAGACCTATGAGGAGCAGCTGAGGGACCTGGGGCTTTTTAGCCTTAAGAGAAGGAGGCTGAAGGAAGACCTTATCACTCTCTACAGCTACCTGAAAGGAGGGTGTACAGAGGTGGGGGTCAGTCTCTCTTCTTTCAGGTAACAAGCAATAGGATGAGAGGAAATGGTTTCAAACTGCACTAGGGGAGATTCAGGTTCAACATCAGGAAGAATTTCTTTATTGAAAGAGTTGTCAAGTACTGGAACAGGCTGCCCAGAGAAGTGGTGGAGTCACCATCCCTGGAAGTCTTTAAAAGGCATGTAAGATGTGCTTGAGGACATGGTCTCGAGGTGGACTAGGCAGGGTTAGGCTGTAGTTGGACTTGATGAACTTGAAGGTCTCTTCCAGCCCAAGTGATTCTATGATTCTATGATTTCACTAAACATCAGGAAGATCAGTAGTTATACAGCTGATTGTTCCTTCCAGCCCAGGAGATAAAACTTTATTTTTGTTTTGGTGGAGACACCAAGAGTTGCACACTTTTGAGAAGCAACTTCTGTTCCACATTTAACCTCAATTCAATTAGTAATTACTAGAGAAGTATCAAGTAGCCATGGTTGCTGGTAGGGCTACTCTTTGAAGCTACTGGCTTACCACCTTCAGCTTGTTTAGTTGGTTATTTAATTACATGGATAAGCTGTAAGCAATACTTCTTTTCAATTCCAGATTGCTTACAGATTGCTTGGCTATTTGTTAAGTGTATCCCTGTGAACTGAGTAACCTGCAGCAATGTCCTTGCAACTACTAGTCCAAACATTGACAGCAATTTAGGAGAAAAACACAGAGGATATTTTTCTGCATCTCTCTCTGTTTCTTCTTCTGCCAGGAAGAAAATTAAAAAGAAGAAAAAAGAGGAAAGGGAAGGGGAAAGGGAAGGGGAAGGGGAAGGGGAAGGGGAAGGGGAAGGGGAAGGGGAAGGGGAAGGGGAAGGGGAAGGGGAAGGGGAAGGGGAAGGGGAAGGGGAAGGGGAAGGGGAAGGGGAAGGGGAAGGGGAAGGGGAAGGGGAAGGGGAAGGGGAAGGGGAAGGGGAAGGGGAAGGGGAAGGGGAAGGGGAAGGGGAAGGGGAAGGGGAAGGGGAAGGGGAAGGGGAAGGGGAAGGGGAAGGGGAAGGGGAAGGGGAAGGGGAAGGGGAAGGGAAAGGAAAGGAAAGGAAAGGAAAGGAAAGGAAAGGAAAGGAAAGGAAAGGAAAGGAAAGGAAAGGAAAGGAAAGGAAAGGAAAGGAAAGGAAAGGAAAGGAAAGGAAAGGAAAGGAAAGGAAAGGAAAGGAAAGGAAAGGAAAGGAAAGGAAAGGAAAGGAAAGGAAAGGAAAGGAAAGGAAAGGAAAGGAAAGGAAAGGAAAAGGAAAGGAAAGGAGATATGGCAGATAGGAACAAATAACATTTAGACTTAATGAAAAATCATTTAGCTTGACGTCCTAGAAAGCACTGTGTATTCCAACCTTAGACACACATTCCTCTTTTTTCGTTTTTTATTTCCAATGCATTCAGTAACTTGTGTTAGGAATTTGCTCTGTTCTAATGTGCTTTTACCTTCATTTTCTAAATCTTAATCTTCCATGCAAAAGACACATAAAAATATGGATTTCCTCACAGTCAGTGTGAGCATGATCTGTGAACGGTTTGAATTATTTCACTTGGTATGTGTGATACAGTAACTTTCACGAAGGCCTAGTAGATTTTATCTAACCCTTTTGCACAGTTAAGGAACAGTTTGCACTAATGACAAAGTCACCAGTTTATTTCTCAAAACATTTTTAGGCTGTAGTTTGGTGTATACATACATCCTCCAAAATGCAAAGGAAATTCCTTAATGTCTTATTATCTAAGAATCCTTGTTCTATGTACTTTAGGAAATATATGTGTCTCAGTACATTAAATGCACATGGGACTGTCACTTTACCTTTATGTCCTTTGTAACAAAGCTCATAAGTATTACACCCTACATGTCAACCTAACCCACACTAACTTAGTTGTCAATTAAATATTAATTGTACAGATATCTGCTGATGACTTTTGCACTTTATCATACCATTTTTTTTTCAGATGAACCTGTGTCCAGTTTGGGTTACTGTAACAGGTAACTTTCCCATATTTGATCTTTTTTTGTGGATTGTTGCATGAAGTAGGAATAATGGCTCTAAAGGTTATTTTTTTTGAAAAATAAGATACAATACATTTAGGGTAGACTTGAAGATTACTATAAATACTTCAAGGATAATTCCAGATTCAATTACCAATGTCCAGCAATGACAGGAATTGCACTAGGTATATTTAATGACCAAGAATAAAATACAATGTAATGTAGCTTTTTTTACATAGGCGGGGTGAATCTTACTCTGGCAATCCCAAGAGAAGGTGAAGTCCAAACAAAGTTAATAAAGGTTAAAGGTCCCAGTCACTGATAAACTGCCCAGTGACTGGAAAAGGGGAAACATAAGCCCCGTTTTTAAAACAGGGAAAAAGGAAGACTCAGGGAACTCTCAGTCTCACCTCTGCGCCCAGCAAGACCATGGAGCAAATGTTCCTGGAAACCATGCTCAGGCACATGGAGAACAGGTTTTTGTGGTTCAGCCGCAGCTGAGCAGCACAAGCCCCTCATTCCCCCCTCCCATGGGAGCAGAAATGGACAAAAGCACCCATGGGTTGGGATAAAGACAGTCTACTGACACAGCACAACAAATTACACACACATTCTAACACAAAGCACTTTACCAACCCAATCACCAGACACTCAGCCCATGATCAGACCATCCTAGAGCCTTGAAGACCTGCCCCTCCCTGACTAGCCCCCTTTTATGGAGAGCATGGCATCATTTGGTATGGAAAACACCCTTGGCCAGGTCAGCTCACTTGTGCTGGCTTCTTGTGAAAATTAACTCTATCCTAGCCAAAACCAGGGCATTATCCACCTCTTTTTCAATTACATCTACATCACTCCTGGATCCTACATTTTCAATTAAACACTACCACTTCCTCCCCTTTGAGATATACATACAGATGTCATTCCTTCGGTTTGTGCATGGGTCACCCCTCTAAAATGCTGAGTAAGTTTGTTTAGTCCATGACTTCAGGTTAAATTTGTCCTAACAGTCTCTCAGGGCAGGAATGATGGTGTGTGATGTTGAGCTGTTGAATGCTGCATCTGGAACCTGCAGCTGGGGTGTGCCTGGTGTGTTCCATGGTTGCAGTCTTCATGTTGAACCTGTCGATGTCAAGGAAGATGCTGGGCACCAGCTGCTGACATCAGTTCTAGTTACCACAGAACTGCTCAGTTTCATCAAAGTCCATCCTTCATTAATTGGTTGGTTTGTAACATCATATCATTGCAACACTATACAGCAATTAACATTATACAATTTAATTAATTGACTGTCCTCACCCAAAACTAAATCCGTTTGGGGTACACACTGGACTTGTCCATCTTTTCACATCACCCACTAAGTACATCGAGGTCCCTGAGAAAAAGCAGTCCTGCAGATGGATTTGCCTTTACCTGAAGCAAAGGTAACCCAGACTGTCTTCCCCAACAGTTTTTTTTTATTACAGTTAGATTATGTGTTAGGAAGGAATTCTTGACTGTGAGGGTGTGTAGGCCCTGGCACAGGTTGCTCAGAGAAGCTGTGGCTGCCCCCTCCCTGGCAGTGTTCAAGGCCAGGCTGGATGGGGGTTTGGGCCAACATGGTCTAATGGATGAGGTCCCTGTCCACGGCAGGGATGTTGGAACTACATGATTTTTAAGGTCCATTTGAACCCAATCCAACCTTGGCTTGTTCTTCCTCCTCTCTTGTTTAGCTGTCCCATTTTTTATAACACTCGTCTCCAGGATTTTGTGTCTTGTTTTTTCAGACAAGG
This sequence comes from Laterallus jamaicensis coturniculus, assembly GCA_022605575.1. Classification (NCBI taxonomy): domain Eukaryota; kingdom Metazoa; phylum Chordata; class Aves; order Gruiformes; family Rallidae; genus Laterallus; species Laterallus jamaicensis. Next base: position 1,862,617 of record JAKCOX010000055.1, read on the forward strand.
TTGTGCTTTAATTATCAATGTAAACTAGAATTTTATTTGGTGTACAGTGAAAAGATCATGTATTGAAATTAAATGTATTGCTAAGTAAACTAATACCTTCATAGATTTCCTAAGAATGAAGCCTAGAGGCTTAATCAAAAGGGCCAACACCAGAGAAATTAATTTTTATGTTTTGATTAAATCTATTTCAACCGAGGCAAAGAAAATGCAATATACATTGACGGAAAAATCCAATAGAATAACATTGATTTTGCATTAGATATTAATTTTTTTTTTAAAGAGAAAATGGGAAAAAAATTATTTTCAGCTGAAATTGGCTGAAGCGGAATACTCCTGAGATTTCATATTCCCCACACCCCTTCAAAAAAAAAAACAAGAGACTGAGAAGGGGAAAAAATGGAGTCATTATAAAGGAAGAATTATTATGTGAGACATTGTAAAAAGAAAACATTCTAGTATTGAGAACATGAAGAATATGATACTTTATAAGAAAATCTGTGATATAGTTTTACAGCAGTTCTAGAATCCTGTTATTAAGTATTTCCATCAACTACTGATATACATGTAAACGAATTTTCCCTGAAAGCATCCACCTGGCTCTTCAGGTTTGCAGACAGAGAAGTACCTACAATCATATGTGAATATTCTAAAAGTCATAGAGATCCTAATCATCTATGAATATCCACGACAGCAGAATTATCTCTGATGCTTACTCTTCTGACATCCGCTACAAAAAAAACATGTTGAAAGAATATTAAATTTGTGAAGTTTTGCTTAAAATTCCAGAAATGCTAGAATCAAAATATAATTTTAAACTTAGAGCTACTAGCTCATCTATTATGCCAACCTCTCTACATACAAGAGGTGGGGTTAAGGATAGATGGACACCCCTACATCCCATCATTTATAATCCCTGTAATGTCTTTGCTGTTAACATCAACAGCAATTTGCAATATCGGCATCCTGCAACCAAGGGTAACAAACAGCAAAATAGTGCCATGTACCAAAAGCTACATACAATAGGTAAAACACTCATTAAATACAATCAATCTTTTACTGTCCTTGTAGTTGCACCTGCTACGAAATCGTATGTGAAGGTTCTCACCATTAAAAAGCATGAGACCTGCTGCTGCTGAAACAATTTCTTTCTTGTCTGCTTTTAGGTTTTGCTTTAGGACATAGTCCCTCCCTCCTCCTATAGGCAGGCCTTTCATTTTGATTTGCAGACACTGGTATTTTCTTACTGCTTTTTCACCCCTTCCCAGGATTTTGCTTTGAAATCCCCAGTGGGTAACAGCAAGCATGGGGAAACAGTTAAGTACCTCATGGCTCTGATGGTCTACGCTGTCACTTCATGAAAGTGCACAACACTGCAAGCTGCACATGGGCTCAGGGCTGCACAGTTTCAGCCTTCAGGAGACTGACAGTGAATCCCCCCTGTGACAACTGAATCTTCTTGTGAGCTGCACATGTGCATCCCCCAATCTGCATTCCAAGACCCGCTTTTGGTAGATACCGCATGCTCACTTTTATGTTCCTGTGTGGATCGAAATGAAAACATCTTTCCTTCCACTACAACTCATTTTGCAGTGCCTGGACAAGCACTACCCACAATTTCAGTCAAATTCCTTCCTTTCTGTCCACAGTGAGACTATGAATGTATACATTTGTAAAACTTGAGGGCTTTTGAACTGCACACTAAAACTGCTTCTTGTTTTTCTACAGCCACTGAACACAACTGTAGGTTCTACTCTGTGAATGGGCATAGAGATGATAACAGTGCCATAACAGTGTCCGATCCTTCCTATCATGAAGCTCAGAAAGAGATTTTTTTTTCCATGAAATTTCTGCTCTTAAGTAGTGCCTTATAAACCTGTGTAGTAATTACCCAGTTAAAGGCAAAGTTAAATACTCTTATGAAGGTGCAAAATATAAGGATCCAAATTTCACTGTATTCTGTTGGCTTAGAGTGTGATCCTAGAAAAATCTTTACATTCCTCATGCTTCTGTTCTCTTGCTGTCAAAAATTGTGTTCTCCTTTGGATGATAATATTTGAATAGACACTGAAGTTGGCAAGTTGACAAATGAGTAACTTGCACAATCTAGAGCTTACCATTCCCTCTACATCTTGCCAAAATAAAAGATAAAGCATTGTCCTGGTTCTGGCCAGGCCAGGGTTGACCTCCCCAATCAGCCAACACAGGTGAGCTGAGTCAGCCCAGGTGAGCTGAGTTAGCCAGAGCTGTTTTCCACACCACCTGACACCACTTGCCCATAAAAGCAGATGGTTGGGGAAGGCTGGGGGCTGTTTTTTGCCTCTAGGACAGTTGGAGTGTGTCTGGGGTGTTGGGTTGATTGGTTCTTATCATTGGGCACCCCTGTAATTGCTGGGTCAATAAGGTACTCTGTGTTAGCACTGGGTGTTCGTGTAACTTGCCATTATTGTTCTGTATTCACTTTGATATTTGGCAGTAAACTGTCCTTATCCCAACCCACGGTGGCTCTGCCTGTTTCTCCTCTGGGAGTGAGCACGTGGCTTGGTGGGCATTTGGCCTCTAGCAAGGGTCAAACCACCACAAGCATGCTACGGTTACTTGCAATAACTTCTAATTTGTGATACATCCAGTTAATCATGGTCACTTTAAAATGTGCTCATCTAAAACTTTACATTAAATTCTGTAGAAGGGTAGTCTAAATTCAGAAATTATATCCTTGTTTTCTTAAAAGCGATGGCAAGTAACACTGCATTCTTAGCACACTTAATACGGTCCAAGTACTGAAATACAGTAGGATTTCTGTGATTTACAAATATTAAGAAAATACCTCGGCCATCATGAGACTGCCAGTTACTTAATGCTCAAAAGCACAAATATGCAACAAATAAAAGGCATGAAGCAGTAACTGGTGATCAGGGAGACAGGGGGAGTGCTGCAATGGCAGGCTGGAAAGATAATGAGGAGACAAACTTTCCAGTGAGAGAGCAGTGGGGATGCATTATGGATCTCTGCCTTGGGATGCATGAATAGGTAGATGGGAGGTGAAGGGCAAGGATAAGTGGGCAGACCCTAATGTTAGGAAAAGTATATATAAATCGTTAGGAATGTTGACTCTGATGAAGGACATGAGGAGAACAAGAAAGCTTTCTGCAGGTGGGTCGTCAGAAAGACTAGTGAAAATGTGGACCCACTGCTCAGTGGGTCATGGATCTAGAAGTATGGGACAAAGGAAAAGTCAATGTAGGCAATGCCACCTTTACCTTAATTCTTAGAGGTAAAGTAATCCCAGGTCACTAAGACAGGTGGGAAAGTCCAGGGCAAGGAATACTTACCCTTGGTGGAGGAGGATCAGGTTATAGGACATATAAACAAACTGGATATTCCATACATCCACAGGACGTGACAGGTTGCACCCATGAGTACTGAAGGAGCTGGCTCATGTCATTGTGAAGCCACTCTTAATTACCTTTGAAAGGTCAGTGCAACTGGGCAAAGGTTCCTGAAGACTGGGAAAGAAGAAATATCATCACTATCTTCTAGAAGGGCCTGAAGGAGGATCCAGAAAACTACAGACTGATCATCCTCCCTTTGGTCCCAGAGAAGGGAGCAAATAATCCAGGACATCATTTCCAGACATTCTGAGGAAAAGGTGACTAGGAATAGTCTGCATGGATTTATGAAGGATAAGTCACATGTCATCAATCTGATAACCTTCCATAATGAAATGACTAATTCATCATTAGTGCATCCACTGGAAAAATAACAGTGGTTGTTTATCTCAGTTTCAGCAATGGTTTTGACAGTGTCATGTGTAACATCCTCAGAAAAAATGATGAGGCACAGACTACAGAAATGAAGGTGGCTTAGAAAACTGGTTGAACTGCCAAAGGGTTGTGGCCATTGGTACAAAGTCTAGTTGGTGTGGGATGTGCTACAGGGATCAAGACTGAGTCCAGTATTGATTAAAAGTTTTATTAATGACCTAGAGATGGTGGGACACACATACATCCTTAGTAAATTTGCAGATGACATAAATCTGAGGTAAGTGCTGCTATTCAGAGGGACTTGGACAGGCCAGAGAAATGGGCCAACAAGAACATAGTTACATTCAAGAAAAGATAATGCCAAGTCCTGCACTTGGGGAAAAATAACATCTCACATCAGCACCTGCTGAGGTCCAACCCGATGGAAAGCAGTTTTGACAAAAAAAGGCTTGGAGATCCAGGCAGACGAGTAGAGTATGAGCCAGCAATGCACCCTTGTATCAAGGACAAAAGCCTCCTGGGACGCATTAGGAAGACCTTTTCCAGTAAGTGGGGGGATGTCATCCTTACTCTCTCCTCAGCCCTGGTCAGAGATATCTGGAGTACTGTGTGGAGTCCTGGGCTCCCCAGGGCAATACAGACATGGACATACCAAGATGATTAAGAGACCAAAACACCTCTCATACAAGGAAAGGCTGAATGAGCTGGAAGTATTTAACCTGGAAAAGGCAGGCTTGGGGAGATTTTATCACTGTATATAAATACCTGATTGGTGGAGTAATGACGACAGACCCAAATGCTTCTTAGTGGTCCCCAGTAATAAGAGGAGCCGCAATGGGCACAAATCAAAACACAAAAAATCCCATTTAAACATAAGAAGAAACTCTTTTTACTGTGAGGATGATTGAACACTGAAACAAGTTGTGCAGAGAAGCTGGGAAGTCTCCATTCCTGGAAATACTGTAACTTGACTGGAGGTGACCCAGCAGCCCAGGTTCCCCACTTAGTTTCCTGGGACAGTGGTTTTGGGCAGTCACAGCCTACCTTGCTTGACTACTGTTGCTGGGAGAGACATGTCATCATTTCATAGCCCTGCACCCACCCCCAGTGGGAACAAGAAGCATCTTCTCTTGCTCCCCACCTCCACAAACCCACATTTGGCTTGGTGGGATGCAGCTTGAAGCCAGCAAGGTGCAGCAAAGACTCCTGAAGAGACTCATGTGCCCAAAGCCACCCCCATGTCAGGCATGGTATTGTGACTTAAGTATCTGCAAGGCTTCCTGCAAGCCAGTGGTTAGGAAACAAAGCAGTTGTGCTAGCTCTGAGTACTGTGTAGGATCAGACTTCAGAAGAAGCATCACAAGACGGTGAACATATGCTAGGGAATGCCACAGAGCTTTGTCAAGTCAATGGGACTTTGCCTGAGAGGAAGGGGCTACGCACTTTGGAGTCTTTTTACGTGCTTGTACATTTGGATGCTACCAAAAAGAAAAAAAATCCCTAAATAGCAAGAGATTTTAAGCTTTAGTATGTAACAGGGTTTGTGTGTGACAGATTTGATTGTACAAATTAGGAAAAAAAATAAAATACAGGAGGGGCTTGAATAAATATGGTCTCTATGCTCATTACAATGGAGGAAAAAAGTGTCATGCAAAATTGTACATATTTATACTAAAACAGGCCACAACACCCTTGATTGTATACTGCAACTTCCACTGCAAATTTGTTTTCACAATATTGTATGTGTTTAACTGACTGAATATAGAAAGCATTATATCACAAACAAAGGCTGTTGTTTACAAGTGCAAAGCCTACCAACAGACCCTAGACTGTTCTACTCTCACCCACCCTAGTAATGAAGCCTGACTTCAACAAAGCAACCATATAATCAAGGGGATGATTTGGTTTACAATTGTACGATGAGCTTCAACTAAGATCTATTAGGCATAGGTTCTTGAGGGGAGATTGTTCTATTAGAGAAGCACCCTATTAGATCACTTAAGCCTACGCAGCAGTTCACAGTGTGGTGAAGTCAAGGACTTGCACTAATACTACAGGTCACCAGAGTGTAGAAAGTGACAGTTAATTGCTCTATCCTTTGTCACTGTCTGGAAAGGATTGATTTAATCAGAACAGATCGAGAGGATGATTCCATCCATCCACAGACTTTTCTGCCATGGTTTTTGAGCATAAAGGAAAAATTTTGAAGCCTCAAGGTGCTTGAGAGTTAGTGGAGGCCCCATTCCTGGAGACATTCAGGCTCGATGGGGCTCTGAGTAACCTGATCTAGTGAAGATGCCCCTGCTTACTGCAGGGGGGTTGGACTAGATGACTTTAAAGGTCCCTTCCAGCCTAACGAATTCTGTGATTCTGCATCAGGCCAAACAGTTGAACATCTTCTCTGGTGGTTGTGCTTCATCAGTGCTTCGACTCCAAAAACTCTGGCATTGCCACAGGTACAAAGGTCATCAATTTGGTACTGTTCCCTAACATGACAAAGTTGAAGCAAAATTATTTTTGTAGATATTGTTTAAATGACTATCCTACCTCTGTTTTAAGAGCTAAAATATCTGAATTCAATAATCAAAGGAATTTATTCCAGGATTAGGCCTGCAAGTTGTAGTCATTTTCCCAAAGAAAAGTGGATTTGCAGTGGCTAGTATAATCTCAGATTTTGCATGGCAACCAAACACATCTGTATTTGTATATTTAAGATACAATGTGGCTTAGCATATGCCTACTCAATGTTTTTTACATTTGTTTCAGATACTGAAGAACTACAAGGCTTCTAACACTACAACCATTTATAATCAAGTATTTCAGTTTGGTAGGCTGTTTAATAGTGCCATTAGTTCCAGAAATTCAATTAAGTCAATAGTTTTATTATTTTTCAATGAGTGACTTGAGAAGTTAAAAAAAGAGTAATTTCTTCAACAATTAAGATTACATGTTCTTTGATTAAAAGATAAAATTTACAAATTTTGAGATAAAAATTCGTAGAAATGTATTTGAAACTATCCAAAACAGAACTTCATACTACATTAGGCCCTGAGACTGATTGAAGTGAGTACCTCTGTAAATGAGTTTCCTAGATGGAAGCATCAAAACACTGATGAGATTAAGTAACTTCCCTGTAACAAAAGTAGCTACTACCCTCTTTCCGATGCTGCAGGTGATCATATATTTATAGACTAAAATGCTGGTATAGATTAAAATACTCTGCAAACATACTGGCTCAAGGAGAGAAGTACAGTAATATTTACACAGAATCACAGAATGTTAAGGGTTGGAAGGGACCTCGGGAGAACATCTAATCCAACCTCCCTAGCAGAGCAGGATCACCTAGAGCAGGCTGCACAGGACATCACCCAGGCAGGTTCTGTGTCTCTTCAGAGATGGTGACTCCACAACCTCTCTGGGAAGCCTGTTCCAGTGCTTTCCCAGTAAAGAAGTTCCTCCTCATGTTCAGGTGGAACTTCCTATATTCAAGTTTATGCTCATTGCTTCTTGTCCTGTCACTGGGCACCACTGAAAAAAGGCTGACCCCATCCTCCTGACAGCTACCCCTCAACTATTGATAAGCATCGATAAGATCCCCCCTCAGTCTACTCTAAGCTATGAAGTCCCAAGTTGGCCTCTCTTCCTAAGAGAGATGTTCTAGCCCCTAAACATCTTCATACCCTTTTTTTTGGTACCCATTTATATAGGTATATTTTAAATTTCTGCAAAGGCCTGAATTAGATTTGATTGTTTCTTTCCACAGAAACAGACACATAACATTCCACGATTTGGGAAAACAAATCCACATCCCAGTGCTTTTATCCTTCAACTTTAGGACATTTACCACAGCTTACTCTGTTCATCTTGCCAAGCAAATAAGCATGCAAGCTACAACAGACAAGACAGTGAAGTATCAAGAGGTAAAATTCTTAGGATAAACACTTTTTTTTAAATCTACAAGGATGAGATGAACATTGCTTTAGCACAGAATTGAGTCACGCTGCTCTGCCAACAACTTTCCAGTAAAACTACTGAGCATCCAATACTTCTTTTTGTCCTTTACATTGTTCACATGAAATTTAAAATTCAACAAAAATACAAATTTCAATGTACTCACAGTGACATAAAGCCACCTATATTTGCTGAATAAATAGGAAGATGCTTATCAAGTATCTTTTAGCGTGACTGCTTAAATATATTGCTATGTATCTTTATGTAATTAGATTGCTTATGGCTGTCTCATCTTAGTATTTCTGATTGATAAGGCCACTGTTGACAGCAAGCAAGCTTTTAAAACACCCAGCTATCCACTGAGGTGGAAGATCCCAGCACAGCAGCCACTAGGAGCATCTTGAGAAGATTAGGTCCCACAATAGGGAGTATTATGACACAGCTTCAGATTGCTCTGTTATAGACTTACAGCTCTGTCAATTACGGTTTTCATATTCTTACAGATTTTTAGTTCTTATGTCTATGATGGCTACATAGGACATTGAAAAAAACCCACAGTAATAAGAACAATTTCAATTGGTTAATCAGTTCCTGTAGGGACAGGTGTAGTGGGGTGGTTGTAGCATCCGCAAGGCAAACATCAGGTGCTGGTAGTGATAGGTATAAAGGAGGTATCCAGATTGTTAAACCACGCATTAGTAACACAGTATATTAAGATACAAACTAGTACATGAGGGAATTAAGTGGTCTGCACAGACTGCAAGCAAGCATTACTGGTTACACAGGCAGCAGCAACTGCATAGAGGTACTTCACAGCTTTGGAAAGAGCTGCTGATGGGGATGCACTGACTATGGAGGATACACTGTACTGACGATTTGATAGGGAGGCATTGTACAAAGCCAGAAAATCACCAATACCTCCACATCACCTGTCCCCGAAGCGCAAACCTAGCACAGAGACACAAACGCTCTGGAGAAGCGCTGCCGATTTTCACAGCTAGGTGTTAGCACTACACCCACGACCTCCACTGCCCCCTCCCCCAAGCCCCCCTCCCTAAGGCCTTGGTTCGGCCACAGCGTGGCCTTACGCCTCTCCGCCGTGGGAGGCCTTATCGCACAGCACCACCACGGAGGCACAGGGCCACCGACCCGGCTGCCGCCGTCCCTGCCGCCGTAAAATGGCGGCAGCAAAGCAGCTCCCCCACCGCCAGCGGCTCTTCGCTGCCATTTTCCAAGGGAAGGAGGCGTGGGACGCCTTTGACAGGCGGCGGTGGGAGGGGGGGATCAGCCGCTGCCGGGCCTAGCTTCCTGCCCGGCCCGCCTAGCAGCGTTCTTCTCGCCCGCCGGCAGGCGCTGTAGGCCCCCGCGCCAGGCAGAGCGCTACATCCAGGCCCTCTCGTCTCCACCCGCCGGAAATGGCGTCAGGCAGCTGCGGGCCCAGCCCAGGTAGCGGCCGCGCGGCCACGCCCCTCGCCGAGGGCCTCTGCCACTACCGGCCACCACCCCCGGCAGCCCCACCGCCTTCTCTGTCGCCGCTGCGTGTGCCCACCGGCGTCGACAGTCCTGGAGTGGCGAAGAGGGTGAGACAGCGCCCAGGCCGACCGAAGGCGCCGTCCCCACCCGCCCGGGCGCTGTCCGTTAGGGCAGGCCCCGCCTCTTCCGGGCCTCTCCGGCTGGGCCGCCGCCTCCTCCTCCCTCGCTCGCTCTCCCTTTTGTGAGTTATAGCAACCGTTGCCTTGTGAATCAAGCGCCATAGTCACCGTAGTCCTGGCGACTGTTACCCATCAACAACAACCGCTCCTCTCCTGCTCCTCCTCCTCCTCCTCCTGCTGCTGCTCCTCACCCCCTTCCTCATCGTCACCCACAACAACAACAACAGCCACCTCCAGCAGCAACGACAGCGGGAACGCTACCACAGCCCGCCTCAGCCCAGGTGAATATGCTTGTCGGGCACACGCCGGCCTTCCCGCTGCTCTCCCTCTCCCAGCCGCTGCCTCCCCCCGCCTCGCAGCATCCGGGTTGGGGCTGCTCCCTTGGGCTGCGCGGTTGGTTGCGGTGTAGCGAGGGGAACGTGGGTCACCCTCCCGGTTCCCCTGCTTTCCTCCGCCGCCTCCCCTTCTCCGTCCCTCTTCTCCGTCCTTCTCCCACCTCGTTCCCTCCCCTTTCTTCCAGGCCCCGCTGCACCGGGTGCACTTTGCGGATGGGTGGGAAGCGCGTTCTTGAGCGGGGCGATTGGGATGGGGGTGTCTCTTGAGCGGGGAGGGGAGCTGGCCGCGGTGCAAAGTGAGGAGGAAGAGAGGCTTGGCGATGATGAGGACGGAGGCACGCTTCTGGGACCTTCAGGACAATTGCTTGGATGCGGTGGGTATGCATCTTACTTGGTCTCTCGTTTGCACGGATGGGAGAATGTAGAGACTGCCCATAGTGCAAGGTTACTGACTTTAAATGCGAAAAAAACCCGTGGGGATGGGGGAGGGGGCGGGGAAGGTGCATCCAGAGACGGTTCCTGTAGAACACTGAGAGCAGGGGATGTCTTTTCCCTTTCACTTATAGGAACCTTGTTTTGATTTGATGTTAATTTTGACTCCCAGTGTTGCAGATTTTTGTGAACTTCCTATATCTTTAATGATGCTCTTGTGCAAGCATATCAATCACTTTTCTGTGCTTTATGTAGCCATGCAATTTTTTGTTTTATGCGTAATTAATGTAGCTAGTTATTATATATAGTGCAAGCTATGTTTTCTTTGTATTGTGATGCAGTTTTTTGTTTATTCAGTACCCTCACCCATACACAGAGTAGCAGGTCTTTTTTTTCTTTTCATGCTCCTTCTGCAGGGGATTATTTTTAAAACGATGCTTTCATACTGCCAGTGTACTATGGAACAGTACATGTGTACATCTAGTTATGTGCATGTAGAGAGAACTCTCCATAATGAAGGAAATTCACGATATTGACTGAAAAATTTGTGTGCTGAGGAGCAAAGGAAGGAGAAAATAAGAAAATTTTAAAAAAAACCCCAACAACTTTGTGATTTTATTATTACTACTGTATTTCAAGAGTATGTTTGGGAAAGAGCGAAAAGGCAGCTTTTTTACCTCCCAAGAAGTTGTAGTACAAATTGTGTTATCAGTGAGAATGGTTTGTTTGGGGTTTTTTTGTTTGTTTGGTTTTTTTAATGCAAAATGCTTGTTTTCTTCATCTAAAGGTTTTTGTTGTCAGTGCTGTCAAATCATACTTTATATACTTTTTTAATTCTTTCAGATACAGTTGGGTTCTGGTTTCTATTATGGTAATAAAATTTGCTTTTAGCATCTCCATATCCAGTTGCACTCTCCCCTTTGACTTGCCAAATCATGTTGTTGTGACAAGCTTTTTTTTTTTTTTTTAAATGATGACTTATTCTTAGGGAAAAGGATGTTCTTTAAACCCTGCATTTTGTGTGTATATATATATATATACTTTTTCTGGTTTTATGTGTGTATAATCCTGTGTAAAATGCAGGGTTTCTCATTACAGTTTCCACAACAATATATGTCTCACACTAGAGCTACCAGTGAATGTGACTGATAGCCGCTTGGAAAAATTGCCAGCTACAAAACTTGCTAAGTAGTTACTATGTTCTTGGTATATTTCTTGAGCTAAGGCAGGTTGGTTCTGTCTCTTCGGTTTTGTTGCTTTTGTTTGCTTGTTTGTTTGAAATGTATATTTCATGGGCCAACAGGAACTTGGAAAAGACAGTATTTTGAGTAATGATCAATGGTCTCCACATAGTTGTCTTTTTTATGATTTTACTTAATGTGAAACCATGGAATGCTAATTTTCTAGGTCTGGTTGTCAAATACATTCTAAAGACATTAAGAATTTTCAGTGTGAGTTACAATACTCTTTATCAATTATACGGCACATTTAAATCTTGATGTATGTGTTACTATTGGATACTTTGTGATTTGTTAGTTATGAAACCATTCCTGACATCTACTCTTGTTTAAAAGAGTGGATGTCAGTTCTGCACGATACCTTTCTTGAGTAGCTCTCTTACAACGGGACAGAGTGCTAAATGGGGTGGAATCCCTCTGAGGTGTTGAAATCATCTTTGCAGAATATATATCAAGACCCCTACGAGCAAAGGACAGTGGGTATATAGGCTGTGAGACAAACTTTCTGGTTTAACTCTTGTGAGGAGACATACAGATGTTTCTTAAAAACCAGATTAAAATAACATTAGTTTGCCTAAAAACAAAGACCTTTTCAGTACTTTTAATTTACATATTTAGGCACTGACTGCAATTTGGAAAATAATAATGCAGCCGTAATCACCTCTTTAATATTATGGACTTTTCTGAGAAGAACATTGACTTTTTATTCTCTCTGAAATGCTGTAATGATTACAGATAAAATCTGCATTATGAATTCTGATTCCCTAATGCCCACAGCTATCAGAATCATTGCTGTTTGTGATGTTAGCCAGTGTTTGAAAATGAGGTGCCTTGTCATTTAAAAATTTTTTTTCTTGTTGTTCATTGTTTCTCATGACTCAGACTGTGTAACTATCTGTGTTTCAGCGTATCCTCACGAGCCTAACAGGATACTACTATGCTCTGTTGTGTTGTTGGTGAGGTAACCTACATTGTGATCCTGTGGAGAAACCCTTTCAGTAGTGTAGTGTAACTAAATGCAATGGTAATCAAAGGTACACTGTTGTTAAAGAGTTTAAAGTCAGGGTGCTTTATTTGATAATTAGGTCCAGCTCTGTTAGCAGTATCCCCCTTCTTGTTTCTACATGATATGGTAGTTTTTTAATCTCAAACTGTCTAGAGAAGTAACTGTTGCTGTCTTTCAATTTACAAAACTTTACCTTGAGAAAGAAGGCTGTTACTGTTTTCCTATCTTCTTACTTGAAACATTAGTATCTAAAATGCAATGATCTTTTGTCAATGCAGTTCCTCTTGGTGTTCTAAGTAGTGTTTCTGTCTGTCCCACTCTGCTTGGTACTGTCATGAAAGGCTTTCTTTCCTCTTAAAAATATTCCATATTAGTTGTATTTTGCCCGCAGTCTCCAAAAGCTTACCAGCTGCAGGTATTGCTATGCAGTATACTTTAAAAATTGTCAGGCTTAAAAAAAATGAACATACTGACTCTTAAATGACTTTTAAAAAATCGTTTTAAGTTGATATCACGTGTTGCGAATGCATCACAAATACAGACAGAATAAAAAATAAGCTTTCAGTAGTATGTAGTGCCCTTGGAGTTGGAGTTCCCTTTCCAAATCCAACTGTCAAATGAATGTATTAGAATACCAAAAGCAGTGTGTTTTATTCATAATTTAAAAACATATGAATGAAACTACTTATTTTTTCCTAGGAACAAGGACTGAAAAATTAATGAGCCTTTTAAAATTAATGGGCTAAAGTTTAAGATGTTTCTCTGTTAGCCACAAGTTTATTATTTACATATTTTTGGTAAAGCTGGTTGTCAGTTGTAACAGTAGTTCTCTTTTCTCACAGATGCTATGTATACCCATATTTTAGAAATTTAAGAAGCAGTGCATATACTGATTTGGCTAAATCTTGTTTGTTAGAGACAGATGGCTGTATTAAACAGGTGTCACTTTCATTTCTTGTTCATTGTGTTGAGTCTTCCAGAGGTTTACAAAAGAGCCGCCTAAAGCAGGTGGTGATCTCTGCCTTTGTGATTAGCAAAGTGTACTCTCATAGGAAATTCTTTTCCCAGTGACTGTGTGTTTCAATAGTTTGTATGTCATATCAGAGTTTGATATGACTATTGTTATTTTTTTAATTCTCACAGAACTTTTAAAGAAGATGTGACTATTTGGGAGTGAAGTTTAACAGTTTATGATTGTGTGGATACCTGTAGTCCTAATTTCCTTCTTGCATAGCCCTAAAGCAAATATATACTAACTTACTCTTTTTCTTAAATAATATTTCACTTAAGTAATTTTAATTTAAAAAATAAACCTTCCTATTAAGAAGACAGGATTAATTTCAAAGTTCTGCCTTTTTTCCTGGTACTCTTCTATATTAGCACACCTGCACATTTCTTTCCTTTTATTCATCAATAGTTATAACTTTCTCACTTATAAAAAAATTTAATAAGAAAATGAAGATAAATGAAACAAATCTTAGGCATTAGATCTTTTGTATAACAATGAATGTTGTTTATACTTACTGTTTTCTTTCTAGTTGATGCACCAGAGGGTGCTATGCTATTTGAAATACAAAAAGGAAAGAAAATAAAGAAAATCCTAAAAATTCTTTCATTGAAACAGAACACACATGGGATTTGAATAAAACTTACTGAAATTTGTGTACTTCTTTCTGTGCATTGCAATACAGAAAATTTACTATTTGGCCATATCGTTAAAAATTGTGGAAGAAATTGGCAGTTCCATAGTAAGTGTGTCTTAGAGAACAAATATTTATATGTAGATTATGTCTGTAGAGGATATAGCAGAAACAATTTATACTTATTGAATTAAATTATTGCTCACCCTATAAGCTATGTGAACTTACCTGAGAGACCCTTGTGCTTTGGAGTGACACTTACTGTATGTTATATTATTAATTTATAAGTCTATATTCCCATATTATGTAACTTTCTCATTACAAATATGCATACATGGCTTTTTTTCTTTCTCACTGAAACTATTCTTAGGTGAAACTGAGGTTGAAGGTTTTCTGTTTACTTCTGAATTGCAGGCTACAGACCTTCAGATATAGGAGTTTTAATTGATTAGGATATATACCTTCTTTCATCAATCATTAGTTGGTGAAAGACACACCTGCCCTACTTCACCATCTCCAAAACAAAAAAGCAGCACCAAATCTCCCCAAACAAACAGAAAAACACCAGTATAGAAGTAGTATCTTCTACATATTTATGAGCATTATAATACATTTTAAAAGATTCTCAATGGATGTATGAATTTAACAGATTAGAATACAATTGTTTTGCCTTCTGTAGTTTGATAATATCTATTATTTTTCCATATACTTTTTTGTACATGTATGTGGATTGCAGTGCCTATTTCAATTCCCTCTGGAAGCATGTGAAAAGACAGGTTGGAGCTGCCGTGATACACCTTAAATTACTTGGTTTTGCACACTGCCTTTATTTGTTCTTCCTATTCCACAGCTGAAAGTTTTTTTTGTATTTAGTCCCCTAACTTCAGATTTAGTGGCCCAAATTCAAGAAGAGGAGATGGATGGACTGTATTGTAATTGTATTTAATAAAGGAATTTCCTGATTTACAATATAAATCTTAACGTGGCTTGGAAATATAAATTCTATCAATTCAGACTACTTCTGTAATTTCCTACCTTATTTCTAACTTTACTTGTTTACATTCTTATATGACATCTGTAACAGTGCTAAGGGAACACCAGAGATTGTATATTAATCACTAAATTTGAGTCTACTTGTAACATTTGAGACTTATTCATTCATTAGAGAAAAAAATATCCAGAACTGTTTTTTTAAGTAATTTCATCCATACTTTCATTTCAGCCCAATACATTACATTAATCTCAGCTTCTTAGACCTTCCCTGAGTAAGAGTTTCTTCAGCTCTTTTATTTTCTTCTTATTTAAGTCCTATTTCAAATAAGTTTATAAGGTCTTTGAGTCAAGAACCATGTATTTAGATTATGTTCAGGCTTTGGATGCAGCCAGTATAACTGAGCTGCATTTATGGTTTATCTGCCAAGTAAATCACTTCTCTCGTCTGTTTTATTATCTCATAATAATTAAACTGTGTTTTCATACCACCACCTCAGGGGTATTTTCTAAACTCTTAAACTCAGCATAGTTTAATCATACGACACTGGAAAGAAGAAATAAAAGTAAGCAAGTCTGGTAAAAGGTGCAGTATGTTGCTTTGCTGGTGTCATTGAGTTGGTTTATTCTACTTTGGTTAGGGTGTTCTCTTTTCTTGTCTGATTACCTCTTTTTCTGTTGATAACTATACTTCCCTTACAAAGAATCCAAAAAAGTGTAATAGGATTCTGAGCCATAGCTACTTACAGTAATTATTAGGGTTATAGATAGATATCTATTATGCTTACATGGAGCTAAAATTCAAAAATACATGTTTAACTCCAGTGAGCTAGGTTTAAGTCTACTGAATTGTCAAATGGAACATTGTGTATTGTTTCTGGAGTACCTTTAGTCTGATTTTCTTTCCCCCTGAAATATACCTAAATCTGAGCGGGATAGGGGAGGAGAGAGAATGGAGTGCAGTTTTGCTTATGTAGCTCCCTTACTCTGACAGTGATATTGGGTGTTTATAGGCTATCTGAAGGCTGTACTTGGTAGTGGATTAGATGCCTAGGATTCTGAAATTGAGCTAATATCTTTCAGCATGACCTGTTGCATGCTACCCACAAAGCATTTATAGAAGTTGCTGTGGGTCTGTGTAGTCTCATCTAAACAAAATGAGATACTCTCACGCGAGCCTTTTTTTCCTTTTCTCTGGGTAGTGTTCTGCACTGTAGACAGTCGAGAGTGCAGTTTGTTGCAAGTCTTGGATTAGTTGAACTACAAAAAATAACTAGTATTTACCAAGGAGGACTAATGCTACTCATTATAGGTAGGTGACAGTGAGAACAAAATAATTTTAGCTCTCTTGCCATTAGAAGAGAGTGGTAAATACAAGGACTTCTGTCTTATGTTAAATGTTTCACAAATTTGAAGATTCACCTTCTTAACTACTGCAGAAAGTTTTCTGAATTCTCTTTTAGCAGCCCTAACTGCTTTTTTTCCCAGTGTGTGCTATATTCCTACCTCTTTATTGTTTATGAGTTTGACATAAACAGGAGAGACAGGAGTTAGGGATTTGGTGAAGGAAGAATGTTTCTTACTCCACTTTCTTCTTGATGAACATTGTAGTTAGTTCATTAGGAGGGACATGTGGCTGTACACAAAGGATTGTTAATTTATATTTGTAGTTAAGTTTTTACTTAGTATGCTTGTTTTTGCGATTTGATGCATACTTTATATGTCTTGGAGAATTTGGAAAGATACAGTAAAGAAAAAAAGTTGCCTTAAAACTACTTCCTTTAATTAAAACACTGGAATTGCTTTTCGAAGTGTACTTTAGAAAAAGATTTGGCTTGTAATCACCATTTTAAACCCATATTTACTTAAAATTTCTGATTAAAGTATGAAGTAATTGTTCAGATCAAACACATTTTACACTTTGTTAAGTTCTATAAAGTGTTTAAATATCTAATGATTGAGAGACTATTACTGCCATTCACAAAATTAGTATATGATTTATGAAAACTATTTGGATTACTTCTGTAGAAAGGCCTGGCTGTATTCAAAGTTACATTACCATTAGCTAATGTAAGCAATTACTGAGAAGCAATTGAACTACCTGCATAGTAGCAGACATAACAAACTTTTAGCCATGAGGTGAAATTGACATGCTAGTTTGAGTGTGTGCTTGCCAAGGTCATGTCATTGTGGGGGTTTCAGTTTATAGTTTGCTCTTATTTTATTTGGTCCCATCTGTGTTAAAACCACTTAAAGTTAGAATTTCCAAAAGAGTTAATAATTTTCATATTCATCTTACTGTTTTCTGTCAGATTTAGTGAATGGAATAAACATAGAATCCAGTGTGTTTTTTAACTGTTCTGTGGAATAGTAATAGCAATTCTCTGTAAATTCTAGGAAGAAAATTCTTTGGATTTTCTGAAAGGCATGACAGCTCTTCTGTGGTCTGTACCAACTTTAAAATTAATTTAGGGGATAAAACATGTGTAGCATTAGAATGGAGGTATGTAGCACAGAAATATGATTCCATTCCCTGATTTTGTGTAAAACTTTTGTGCTCATATTCTGGTTTTGAAGAGAGGCAAGGTGAATGAGCTAAGAGAGCATAAGCCTTCATGCTATGGTCTCTTTTCAGCTTTCCAGGTGTTTTCTGGTTGAAGGATGTCCTGATAAGTTCTGATTTTCTCCAGTTCTCTGAAACTCTTTTGTACTATAAGGACCATAGTCCTCACAGTAGTGGGCAGGTAAATTTGTAAAGGTTTTGGTGCACTGGATCTGTAGCTATGTGAGGATGAGTCACACTTAGGGTTTTTCAAACCTCAGGCTGCTTCACAGAATTCAGGTTTTGTGATTGAAGTATACTTCATTAACAAACTTATGTCAGACCAAGGGAAGGTGTTTTTGTGGTAGGCTGAGGATTAGAGTTGGTCCTACAAAGCAATAGCATAATTTTATCATGTAAGTACTGATTCTGGTTTATAGACAGAGTTTCTTCTAGTATTATAAAGGTTGTGTTTCTGTGCTGGTTCAGTTGCAGCTTTTTGGTGTGTTTTTTCTAATGCTACTGTTTCAAGTCATCCAGATGGTCAGTAGCCAGACAGTATAATATTACAAACTTGTGCAGTCTGGGATATTCAAATTTCAGTTACCATTTTATATCATTAGTTGTCTGGGGAGGCAGGTCTTATAAAGATTTAAATTTTGGATACTAGAATCACCTGCCATGATCCTGTTAAAAGCCACTGAGTCAAGTTTCCCATCTTAACGGGGCTTGAAAGTGTTCAGTGTCTTCACTGCTTGTCCTTATTTAGTATATATTTCTTCTGATTGAATTCTGAAGAAACTCTCATTTCTTGACTTATGGGAAGAGCTAGACAGAGGGGTCATGACTTCAGTTCAGTGACCAACTTTCATGACATAGTGAAGTGCCCTGGAGTCATTTAATTCACACGTTGTGAATTAAAAACATACTACAGACATCTGAGATGAAGAGAGTCTTAGGAATACTTTGCATATGGAAGACTGTCTTTTAAGGGTTCCCATGGCTTGGTCTCAGGATGACATACTAGGCTATCTGGTTGGGACCTGGAACAAAACAGTACTGTAAATCTCAGCACCTTTATTAGTGTTTGTCCTCAGCACAGTTGTAAGTCTGGTATACCTAAAAGTTCTCTAGTCAGCATAGTTGTGGTATTAGCTTCATGTTATTATCCAAGAATGGTAACTTCTCAGATACAGCTAAATATCTTGATAGATAAGAAATTGGAAATTACGTTTTGGTCATCAATGAGAAAGGAAGGAAGTGTGTGTGAGTGTAAAATTTTGAACAGAAATGCGAAAGTACTTGTTATAAGGTTTGTACTACAGGAAGGGCAACATAGGATGGTTTGGCTACTAAAAATGGCTTGAAGATGTAATTGACTGTTAATAGTTGAGAGTGGTAATGTTAGGTCCTCTTACAAAATTAGCTGTGTCTTCTCCATAAACCAAGCTGCCTGGTCGCAAATGTAACTTTGCTTTATAGCTGTATTTTTGAGCTCCTAATGATCTGCTCTCATTGGCTACGCTAATTTTTTTTTTTTTTTAAAAGTGTATTCTACATGAAATACTTCTGTGTTTCATGTACTGATTCAAAAGCTTTCTAAATATTCTAGTTAAAGAATACATTTCTGTATTAAATGTGTTTTCTCAAATAGTCTGTTAACTATCCTTCATAGAATGTTATGAAATGCATCTGTTCTTAACAACACACATATACATTTTCTATTTTAAACATGGTATTTTTATGTTTTATTTGGAGTGACAGCATCAGTAGATAAAGGCAAGGCGACCGATGTCATCTACCTGGACTTGTGCAAGGCCTTTGACACAGTTCCCCACCACATCCTTATCTCTAAACTGGAGAGATGTGGATTGGATGGATGGACCATCCAGTGGATAAGAAACTGGTTAACAGACCGTAGCCAAAGGGTGGTGGTCAATGGGTCTATGTCCAGGTGGATGTTGGTGACAAGCGGTGTCCCCCAGGGGTCTGTCTTGGGACCGATTCTCTTTAACATCTTTATCAATGACATCGATGATGGAATTGAGTGCACCCTCAGCAAGTTTGCAGTGGTGTGGTTGACACCCTAGAAGGAAAGGAAGCCATCCAGAGGGATCTTGACAGGCTGGAAAAATGGACCCAGGTGAACCTAATGAGGTTCAACACTGCCAAGTGTCAGGTGTTGCACTTGGGCCGGAAGAATCCCAGACATAGATACAGACTGGGAGAAGAGCTCCTTGAGGGTAGCCCTGCTGAGAAGGACCTGGGTGTCATAGTGGATGAGAAACTTAACATGAGCCAGCAGCGTGCTCTTGCAGCTCGCAAGGCCAATGGTATCCTGGGCTTCATCAGAAGAGGGGTGGCCAGCAGGGACAGGGAGGTGATTGTCCCTCTCTACTCTGCCCTCGTGAAGCCCCACCTGGGTTACTGTGTCCAGATCTGGGGCCAGCAATACAAGAAAGATGTGGAACTGTTGGAGAGGGTTCAGAGGAGGGCCACAAAGATGATTAGAGGGCTGGAGCACCTGCCCTACAAAGAGAGGCTGAGGGAGCTGAGCTTGTTCAGCCTGGAGAAGAGAAGGCTGTGGGGGGACCTCATTGCAGCCTTCCAGTACCTGAAGGGAGCATACAAACAGGAGGGGAATCAACTTTTTAAAAGGGCAGATAATGGCAGGACAAGGGGGAATGGATTAAAGCTAAAGGAGGGAAGGTTTAGATTGGATATTAGGGGGAAGTTTTTTACAGAAAGAGTGGTGAGGTGCTGGAACAGGCTGCCCAGAGAGGTGGTGGATGCCCCGTTGCTGGAAGTGTTCAAGGCCAGGTTGGATGGGGCCGTGGGCAACCTTGTGTAGCTCCAGGCCTGAGGTTGGTGTCCCTGCCTGTGGCAGGGGGTTGGAGCTTTATGATCCTTGGGGTCCCTTCCAACCCTTGCCATTCTATGATTCTAATAGAAATCTAATACAAAAGTTGTCCCTGAAGTCTTTCTTTTAACCCACATCTACAGTAATATACTGGCCAAAAGAGGAGAGGAATACCAGTCCTGTGCAGCTGTCTGGGTTTTCAATGGTCTGTATGCTGTGGGCTGGGGATGGAGTGGCTGGGAAGCAGCACTGTGGAAGATGACCAGGGGTCCCTGGTTGGCAGTGAGTTAGTAGTGTGCCTTGGCAGTAGAAAAGATAAACAGTATCTCTTAGGCTATATGAACAAATACATAGGCAGGAAATTGAGGGAAATGTCATCACCCCCCTCTCACACCTATCAGGCAACATCTATACCCATGTCAGTCTCCCACTGTTATGGGAAAGACATTGGTAAACTGAAGTTGATTCAGCCAAGGACTGCTAAGTCAGGAACCAGAGCACATGTGCCTGTTCAGCCTGGGAAAGAGTTAATTTCAGAGGTCCTAACAGCAGCCTTCCCTAATACTTAGAAGGAGGTCATTAAAAAGGTGTAGTCAGGCTGTTTTCACAGCAGTGCATGCTGTAAAGGTAGCAGTGTTCCTAAGTTAGATGCAGGAGAAGTTTAGGCTGGAGATACAGAAAATCTTTTTCCCTGTGAGGACAGCCCAGCAATGCAGCTGGAGCCAAATACGGCTTTACCATCTCTGTCCTTGGAGATTTTCAAGCTCTAACTAGATCAGGCCCTAGGAAGCTGCTCTGATGCCAGGTCTGAGCCTCCTTTGAGAAGAAAGGTGGACGTGAGAGCTCCTTCCTGAAATACCCGACATCCTGAACTATGCTATGGTTTTACTTTTGATTCTTGCTCTGCAGCAGAAGTTCCTAGACAGTGATCTTGTTTGTCTTGGCCAGTTCCATTTCTTAGAACTGCAATTGAATCTTCACCCATAGAGGTAAAACGAGAGGGATAATATCTAGAGCTAAAATATCAGCATAGATGTCTTGAGCTATCTTACAAAGGCATAGTTGGGTACCCAAGAGACTGTTGAAAACGTGGAACTCTTCTGTTCCTTTTTTCTTCACTGCATTACTACAGTTAGGTTATTTTGGATTTCACTAATTTAGCACTGGACATAGAGTGGATTATGTGCATTTATTTATACAAAAGTTTACAATGAAACCTTGAGAACTTTCGCTGGAGCCATGCAGAGGCAAAAATCATAGCAGTAGAGAAACCTGCAGTGGAAGGAAAACAAATTTATCAGGTCTCTTCAGGAGAAGGAACTATGAACAATGGAATTTTAAAAACAAGAAGGAAAGACCTTGGTTGAATACCTGGCAAAACTAAAACCCAATTGTTGATTCCTATGGATTTACATTTGTGTATATTAGAGTTTTAATTTGCAAGTTTTAATTGCAACTGAAGAGGCAAAACAGCAAATCTAAAACCTTTATGGGATACTATTTATTATCTTAAAAGAAATTGGATATTTTGCTTGCATTTTTGAGACCATTTCAGAGACTTTGATGAAACATTTTGTATTTGTCTATCTGTCTGGTGATTTGTAAGTGCTATTCAAATACTCAGGAATTTCAAGAGGGTTTTTTGTTTGGGGTTTTTTGTTGTTCCTGGCTTGGGTTTTTTTGTTCAGGTTTCTCAGGATTCAGGATTTCTTCAGGGTTTCAGGTGGTTCAGGACTTCTAATTTTTTTTTTCTTCGTTTCTGCGTGCTAGTATGTTGTTCAGTATTACTAATTACTTAATTTAGGTTTTACACTGTACTTCTCTTATTTTCTACCTTCGTGGTTTTTTTCTGAGGAGAAAAACCCTATTATTAGAACCTTAATGCATGGTATTTTCCACAATTTCATGTTTTCACATGCTTGCTAGCATCAGTCTTAACTAAGAACTTAGAGAAGTTTTTCTTTGACAGAAGTGCAGTGATAAAATAGGAGGACTTAATAATTTTTGAATATTGTTTATAAATAAATGCCTGTAATCTAAAACCAGACATTGAAGCGAGTGATTGTAAGTCACAAATAAAAAAAAATATCTTTTCAGGAAATATAATCTGAGACTTGTTCAAATCACTACCTCTTAAGGTGCTTTTTCAACATAATAGTGTTTTTTAATGCAAGGTGAACAAAAAGCCATGCAGGACTGTTTTGGCAGGTTTGGATTATAGATTGTTTTGTGTTGTTTAGGGATTTGCTCTTAAATATCTATTTCTTAAGAAAGAACCTGTGAAATATTAGTCAAACCGTGTGAAATATTAGTCAAACTGTACAATTATACTTGTATGGCAAAGGACATGAATACTTCATTGTTGATTACCAGCTGTCTTTGGAGGTTTTTTTATATTCTTTTGCCAAAGCAGAATGAGATTGTCTGATTTCCTTTTGAGTTGTTGGCTTTAATGAGTTTTAGGAAAATGATAATTTAATCTTATAGTTACTGTACTTCAAATATATGCATACATAGTGAAGTGGTCGATCTTTAAAGAGGTACTTAAAATTCAGATGATGCAGGGTGAAAGGTGCCTTTAGGACATAAAGCAATATTTTAAGTTAAGGTAGCTTTTTCAAAAGTGTGTCACATTTTGTAATTTCACTGTGAATATTTTAAAAAATATTTTGTTTGTATATATGTACTTAAAGATTCATTGTTCATTTTCTTTCTATCGTTCTTTTCCTGGACTGGAAATTCAAGTATATACGCTCTGTAAAACTTTATGTTCACTTTTCCCCCCACCTTCCTTTGCAGTTAGTCCTTTTTTTGCTGCCTCTATTGTATTATCACAGATGGCTATTATATCTATTTATGCATATTTTGTAATTACAATTTCTTTTTTTGCACTAATTTTTATTCATTAAGCTTTGCAGTTCAGTATCCACTGTTTTTTCCTGTTCCTTGTTAGATGTCTGACTTGCATGTGGTTTAATATTTAACATTTTACCTCAGATAGCGGAGTGTGAGAAGGCTGGTAAGCATCACATGTTGCTGACATATATCCGGGTGGATTGTAGGAATTGCATGATTCTTTGCCAACAGCCACTTTTCGTTTCATGTTTGCAAATTTCTAGCTTTATCTCAGGGTGCATTATCCTGCTTCATTCCTGTCAATGTATATAAAACTGCAAGGAATGTTACTTTTTATATAATTAGAAAGAACAAGTATTGAACATTTCAGATTCTGTTTCTTTTACCAGCAACCTGACAATAGGTGAATATTAAGAGTGAAGGGGAAAAAAATCACATTGAAGAGTGGGAAGTTCTGAGGATATCATAAAATTGTGTAGTGTGTTTGTGTTGATGTTTCAGGTGGGGTTTGTTGTTGATACCATTGTTGGGGTTTTTTTAATCACTTTTAACTTATAAAAGTGTGCTCAGGCGATGCAGGCTAAGACTGTCTACAGAGCCTATTGATAACTGCCACATTTGTGAAACGACAAAGGCAAGCTGACATTCCTGGTAGGGTTGACCAAGGAGGAGCTGCTGCAGTCTGCCTGGGTTTGTCAGTATCTATCTGGGATAATGTATGTAGGATCCTCCAAGGCAATTAGAGGCTAACCTGTGAAAACATGTGACCACTGCCAAGGTATCATCTTTTCTTGTACTCTTTACGTTAAGAGTTTTCTGCACTTCTTTCCACATACATCAAAGTTCTGAACAGCTCATTCACAGTAGTTAACTATTTAAGTCTAACCTTGATATCAGTAAGTCTGATATTGGTCAGCTTTAAGGTACTAGCTCAGTACTTTTAGTTCAGGAGAAATTGAGCTTTCATATTTTAAATGTTCAGACTGGGTAAATCTATTTCAACTTGGAACTCTTTTATCATGGAGTAAGATATTACATGTTTAGAGATCCGTGTTTCTTTTAGAGTAGTTCTAGCTTCTCCCAATACTTTAAATTCATATAGTCATAGGCATATTCATAATGCTTCCTATCCTTCTTGATCTATGTTTTCATATTTGAGTGCATTATCTATCCACAGAGTTATAAAGTTTTTTTTTTAATATTTCCCTTCAGTGTCTGAGTGTATTATTTGGATAACATTATGTTGATAATTTAGACAAAACCTTTCATTAATGTAATAACAAATTCAAGTTTTCAGTGGTGCTATAACAAATTAAATTTAACTTTGTTATTGATCATTTATAGAATACACAAGCCTTATTTAAGACCATCCTTTGATGTTTGCAAATGTGCAAATAATACTGTCTCCTTTCATATAATTGATTATAATATTGGAAAAGCCTTTGTAATTTAAATTTTGCCTATATCTGTAGTAACAGCTCCATATTGTTTTTACAGCTCCATATATGTACAAACTCAAAAGACCATAGTTTTAATTTTGTGTGGTCCCTTTTTCTGTAGCACTTGGTCTTATGTCCCCCTAAGTCTATTATTTCTGAATATGAAATGTTTAGCTCTTGTGGTCCTGAAATTTTAATACCTATGGCAAATTGTAGTTGTGATTGAACACAATAATGTAGTTTTGATAAACAAAGATATTAAGAATCTAATACATTTCAGGAAGAATTATAAACAATTTACCACAACATATCTAGTCTTGTTTAAATTTAAATGAAATATAGTTTTATTATTGTAAATGTTGTCTCTGTCATTACATTATCGGTATTAGGGACAAACTTGTGCCTGCAACATGCCTGATTTTTTTTTTTCTTATGTACAGTGCAGATTTTTACAATCATTCTGAGAATATATGAACAGTGTCTTAAAAAGTGGTTTTGCTGCTTTATAAATTTAAAGCAAGAAAGGTGAGATTTTTCAGAAATCCAGGAACTATTAATTTATATGCTTTAATTTCAGCTATCTTCCCTGCTTTTCACTACTAGCTTTCATTTGTATCTCAGTTAATGGCTGATGGCTGTTCCTCTATATATACTTTACATCTCTTCTCATCACTGTCTTATGTGCCCAGCCTTTTGCAATTACTCATCCTGCCTTTATTTTTTTCTTTGTCTTCCACTTCTTCATGCTGCTTCTGTATTACTTGAGGGAGTGTTACGGATACAGGAACAAAAATTTCTCATTGACTTTAGGGCTAAACACCTTAATAAACTTGTAGGAAAGCAGTTTGGGGAAAATGATAGCTTCAGCTATTGACATGTTTACAGATTTGAGGGTTTGATGGCAGTAGCCTGTATCTGGAGGATGATTATGTGAGCTATTTGTTCATTGTATCTCTATAGAAATGTAGCAGTTCAGTTGAGTCACACATTAAAACCTGGTATTACTATTTTTTGGTAATGAACTTTCTTGGCTCTGCCACATTTAAATTACTACTTGAATTTGCGTGTTTCCTAAAACCTAGGATGGAAGTGGGTGAGTTTTAAGTATCATAAAATATGTATATATTTAAATACATACAGGCAAATAACTTTTTTTCCCTGCACCTTACTCTCAGCATTGCTGGGGACCTTTTGAAACTACTTCAGGGTAAGAGGAACTATGTGTGACAAAAATTTTTTTAAAGAAATGGTGAAATGAAAACAATAGTATAATGGAAAATGTTTAAGAACGTGAGGTGTAGATATATATGTCTCTTAGTTTGGGTGGCAGCTGGATGTATGTCTATTGTATCTGCATGAAGCAGCTGTTCTGTCTGCTTAGCTTTGTGTATGTTTACATTTACACATACATTATATGTGCATGCAGAAGGACAGTGTCTATGTATATATCTTGTTTGTGTGCATAGAGAGTATGTAGAACCAAATGTACGTCACCTTCTAGATGTCAAATGACTTAATGCAGAAGCTAGTGGAAAAGACTTTCTGCAGGATACCTACCCCAATGCACTGTTTCTGAAGGCTGAAACAACCTTTCTAAGCACTTTAAAAGATTCAGATTTTTTTCTTGTAGGAGTAGCCCCAACTTATAAATTTCATGTCATTCATTAAAATTTTCTTCTTATGAACAGCAAAACATAAGTGAGCAGTTCTGTGTGATTTTTCACTGATATACTTGTGGAGGTAGTGAATTCTAAGCATAAGGGTTCTAGAGTTCATGGACTTCAACATTTACTTCTCAGATCAGCTTAGTAATATAAAACTTTCTTCTAGAGCTATTTTGCTTCTTGCTGAGGGCACATTCAGCTTTTGTGCTGTTCCCTTGGTTGGCCAGTCCTACAGGTGAAAGATCTATAATAAACAATGGAGAAATGGCCTTAAGGTCCTTATGGCTAGTTACTGAGTTTTTGCAGATGACCATGATACATCACCAAATTTAATAAATGAAGACCCTATTCTCTTTTGTGAAAACAAAATCTTGATTTTAATTACAAACCAGTAGCTAGTTTTTACAGCATAACATGCTTATGTTGTTCTAGCTATACCTACTTCTGTTAATGTTTTCCAAGCTGCCGGCTGTCATCTTTTGAGGTCAAAAAAGAGGCATCTGTCTTAATTCTGGTGCTACAGAATAACTTGTTCTTTGGTGCAGGCTTCAACAGCCTCAAATTATTTGGAGTGAAGAAAAGTCATATTTCTCTCTCCTACATGTCATTCTCCAGCAAATTTGCAAAAATACTGCCCAAATAAATGAATCTGCAGAGATGAACATAGATGTCTAATTTGGCTTGCATAATCCATCAAGGCCTACTGGACATCTTTTGATGCAGAGAGTATTGTTTTGCCATTTTAATTTTTTTTAGGGCTTTGCTTTTAAAGTCCAAATTTATGCTGCAGAGTATGAAGCTTAATCTGTCAAAGATTGTTATAAAATGCCTATGTAGAACATGTGCATCTCCATCATACTAGCTGTTCAGAGTTAAATTCTGAATGTTTTTTAAGTTTACGGATGTTAACTTTCCTAGGATAAATGATGAATTGGAAGTAGTATTGCTGTTTAGTTTGTTGTAGCATGCGGTAGAGATAAGACATATTGGTGTTCTGTGGATTTTCTGCTTTTGTGTTTGTGTACATAGTCCAAATCTGTCACTTTAAGGGTATGCCTAGAGTTGGGGGTTGACTAAGGAAAGTGTTAATCTATTTAAATAAACTAGTTAGAGCCATATGAGAAGGCCTGGGGTGTTTTAAAAGCTTCCCAGCCTGAAAGCACTGTATAACCCTTTTAGGTTGCATAGCAACAGACTCCTAGCAACAACAATAGATTGAATTTCCAATAGTGACCAGACCGGATGTAATAATTAAGCAAGATTACAAACAGTTGTCATGGCTTTCTTTTCATAATGAACTAGTCTGGATTTAAGAAGGTTCTGTTTCTGCAAGTAGCAAACCTCTTTGCCAAATGTAGGTACCTTGGGAAAGTTGTAGTACTGAAACCCTGACAAAGCTGTATAGAATGAGTGACTTTGAAGCCTAGTGGTTTGAAATGTAGGAGAAAACAAAGAAACATTGAATGAGTAACCAAGGAAAGAGGGTATTTAATACCCACTTTAAATGGCTTGTAGATCTCAGCTACCAGATACTGTACAGTAGTTCTCATTTTTGGGAGACACAGGTTGATATAAAAATCCATATAGAAAGGTCTTGTTCTGTAAGATGCACAATAAAATAGGTTATTTTAAATTTTTAGAATTCTAACATGTAGTTTAGAAATGTTTGGAAATGTCTTGTGAAGATGCTGTAAAAGGAGGTAGTAAATAAAACCGAGTAACTGCCAGACATGTTTATTTTATGTGATGCCAATCTGTCAGTATTTCATGCTTTCAAGACCTGGTATGTGTGAAAGGAGAAATATATGAGCAAGCAGGTGACTTGGAATGAGAGACAGAAATTGTCCCACAGAAAACTCTGGATGATTCCTTTTGAGTTTCAAAGTTTTGACCTGGCTGAGTTGAAAATCCTAACACTGGTTGTTGAGTAAAGATGTAGATCTATACTAGATAAATCCCATCTTCAGTTCCTGTGTTTGCTTTTGGGAATAGTGATTCAAGTATCACTGGTAAAGTATCACTAGTTACTCTAATATGAAAGCCCAAGTTAGTAATTTGTAACCTGTTACATCCCATTAAGATAGCACCATTTTATACTGAGTAGGTGAAAGCTGTTCTGAATGTAAAGCTTGCATCCTTAAGTTACTAATAACAGGGGCAACTTTAAAGGGCTACACTGTGTAGAAGAAGAAAACTGTAAAATATAAACAACTAGGTGTTACAGACTTGTCTTAGGAGGTTTTACTGGATTCCCCGTTTTAATAAATTCAGATGCTGAATTTTATCAGGAATTTTGAAAAATTAATTCTGAAAAAAGCTTTTATTTTAAATGGACCTTTTGCATCTGAATGTTTAGATACTTTCCTCCAGTTTAACTAGTCAGATAAGAATACTTTTCTTCTGCATCATTTTAACAGTGGAATCTTCACTGCAGAGTATTACTGTGGTGACAGATATTTGGGATGTATGCCATGAAGCAAGATGGATTCAGATGATTGTATTTGAAAATTATATTAATACATGGCACATACAAATTCAAATTTAGAAAAAAGTCTTAAAATCGTAGTTAGATTCATCTGAGCACTCTTGTGCTAACGTTCAGGAGTACATATTCTGTTGGTTTAAATGTGAGTTAAACACTCACTAGTCTGTGCATCATTCTGAATTCATATGGTGTTCATAATTTAGAATATCAATTAATTCGAACTCTGGAATTTTAAAATTTTGAAAAACGGATTTAGCAGAGCCTCTAGTCTGAGCAAGAATCACAGAATCAATAGGGATTGGAAGGGACCTTGAGAGATCGTGGGGTCCAATCCCCCTGCCAAAGCAGGCTCCCTAGCCCATATTGCACAGATAGGCATCCAGACGGGTCTTGAATATCTCCAGAGAAGGAGACTCCACAACCACCCTGGGCAGCCTGTTCCAGTGCTCTGTCACCCTCACTGTGTAACAGTTCTTCCACATGTTGGTGCGGAACTTCCTGTGCTCCAATTTGCAGCCATTGCCCCTTGTCCTGTCTCCACTGACCAAAGAAAAGGGGCTGGACATTTCCCCTTTTATCCCATACTTAAGATAATTATAAACATTAATTAGGTCGCCCCTCAGTCTACTTTTCTCTAGGCTGAACAGTCCCAGCTCACTCAGCCTTTCCTCATAGGATAGATGTTCCAGGCCCTTAACCATCTTCGTAGCCCTCCCATGGACTCTTTCCAGGACATCCCTGTCTTTTTTATATCAGGGAGCCCAGAACTGGACACAATACTCCAGGTGGGGCCTGACCAGGGCAGAGTAGAGAGGGAGGATCACCTCCTTTGACCTGCTGTCCACGCTCCTCTTGATGCACCCCAGGATCCCATTGGCTCTCTTAGCCGCCATGGCACACTGCTGCTTCTTGGCCACCCTGTCATCTACCAGGACTCCCAGGTCCTTCTCTGCAGAGCTCCTCTCCAGCAGGTCTTCCCCCAGCCTGTACTGATTCAAGCTGGAGGCCAGATGGCCACCAAAACTGCTCTAATCACTCCCCTTTTCAGCTGGACAGGGGAGAAAAATATATATTGAGAGGTTTAGGAGTCAAGATAAGGACAAGGAGAGATCATTCCACAGTTAGTGTCACAGGCAAAACAGACTCAACACCGAACACAGGAAACAAAATAATCTCATTTCTTACACTGCACCACACACCCAGTGACATCAGGGTCAGGTAATGAGTCAAAAAAAGTGTGGCCAGATCTTATGCACCTTCCACCACCCCTCCCTTCTTAGCAGGCTTCACTTTAGTCATGATTTTGCTCCCTTTTTCCCCCCAATTGTGACATAGGGAGGGACAGAGATGGGGCAAGGGGGGGTTTGGTCAGTTCCTCAGGAATTGGTTTCCTTCTTGGCTGGGGAGGCATTCCTCACACCCTTCCCCTGTTGCACTGTGGGATCCCACCCACAAGAGACAGTCCTTCATGAACTTCTCCAACGTAAGTCCTTTCCCATGGGGCTTCAGCTCCTCGCCAGTTGTCCCAGCATGGGCCACTTCTATGGGGTGCAGTCATAAATCACTGAATATGATAAATCACTGCAGAGAGCTTCCGGCTGCTTCTTGCATAAGCCACACCTGCAGCCCTCCCTTTCTCCACCAGAGCCCAGCCACGCAAAACTACAACACATTTTCAAGAGAATCAAAAGCATTTTAACCTTACATTGTAAGAATTAGTATCCAGTATGTATTATGGAAATACACATTCCCAATTCACATAGATTATTTTCAGAATTTCTATAAAGATGTAATTTACTTTCAGGATCTGCCATCATTCTCTTTGTTCAATTCCCCTTGTCGCTTCTCCCAAATGTCTGGTTTTCTGTGCATTTTATTGATAGTTATCTTGATTTCTAGATAAGATGATATTACTTAAAATAGTTACTTCCTAATATTTTTCTCATTGGACAAACTGGATTTGCAGGTTAATGCTTCCATGGCATCCAGACCTAATCTTCACTGCTTGCTTCAATACATGTCCTAGTAGGATGCTTCCTACATGATTTTAAAAAAACCTAAAAGCCCCCAAAAATCGAAACACCACCTTCCCATCCAGAACAAAAAAGGCGAGGTTAGATAATGCAGTGTGCCAAGATGGAAGTTAAGCAAAAGGTAGCTTAGCTACATTCTTAGTGTATTTAGGTCTGTGTAATTAACATACTTATAGTTAAATTTCAGAAGTGAACTTAAAGAAGTTTTTTGAAATTTATCTTTGTGCATGACTGTAATGTAATACAGGAAGATCTAAATTGTCTTATCATCTTGCCTTCAGTGATACTATCAGAGTTGACCTACTAAGATTTTCAATAATTGGTAAAAAATAAGTTTAACATGCTTAGTCATTGTAAGTAAACATTTAATGTAGTAGTTTTTCTTTATGGCCACATAGTTTATTTATCAGTGTGGTATAGACTGAGATACCTACAAAGAGTATTTAAATTGGTTTGTAAGTAACAAACCACATTAATAGTGATTATTTTTAGATTAGTCTTCCATCATTTTTTATTGATATGATATGTTTCACGTTAAAAAGAAATTTCTTCATACCACCAAAAGAAAAATCAGTGAAATCATCCATGTGAAACAAATACTTGTCATACAGCTTCAAATTTGATATAGGCATTGATCTGCCTGACCAACCTAATAGCTTTCTACAATGGAGTGACTACATCAGTGGACAAGGGAAAGAAAATGGATGTCATCTATCTGGACTTCTGCAAGGCCTTTGACACAGTCCCCCCCAACATCCTTCTCTCTAAACAGAGGAAAGATGGATTTAATGGGTGTACTGTCTGGTGATAAGAAATTGGCTGGGTGGGCGCATCCAGAAAGTAGTGGTCAGTGGCTCAATATTCAGATGGAGAGGAAGGACAAGTGATGTCCTTTAAGATTTCATGCTGAGACCAGTGTTATTAACATCTTCTGTTAATATCCCACTGTGACAAAGACAGTGGGATCTAGTGCACCCTCAGGAAGTTTGCAGATGACACTAAGCTGAGTAGTGCAGTTGACACACCAGAGGGATAGGATGCTGTTTAGAGGGACCTGGACCAAGTAGAGAAGTGGGCCCATGCAAACCTCATGAAGTTCTATAAGGACAAGTGCAAGGTCCTACATATGGGTTGGGACAATCATTGTTATCAATACAAACTGGGAGATGATGTAATAGAGAGCAGCCTGTGGAAAACGACTTGGGAGGTATTGGTAGATGAATAGCTGGATATGAGCCAACAATGTATACTTGCAGTCGAGAAGGCCAATTGCATCTGGGTTGCATCAAAAGAAGTGTGGCCAGCAGATTGAGAGAGGTGATTCTGCCTCTCTCTCTGTTCTGGAGAAACCCCACCTGTAATACTGCATCCAGCTCTGGAGCCCTCAGCACAGGAAGGACATGGACCTATCAGACTGTGTCCCGAGGAGGGTCTCAAGGATGATGAGAGGGCTAGAGCACCTCTCCTAGATAGACAGGCTGAGGGAGTTGGACTTGCTCTGCCTGGGGAGACATTATAGACCTATAGACTTTATAGACTTCTGCTTTCCACAAACTCATTGATTTCTCTGTATAAAATTTGATTTCCCAACACGATCTTCTCTTTCCAAGCTGCTGTCACAGTCACTCAACTATCCATCGAGGAAACTGTACCAGAAGACAAAACCAGATTGGACCACATTCTCAAAAAATCTGAAAATTCAAGTACTTGGCCACTTCGAAATCTTTGTTCTTGAATTGACACTATTTGCTACTAAACCAGCTGAAGAAGAAACATGCTGCTACATTCCTCTCAAGTTTGGAAACATGCCATGAGCAAAAAATACAGCTAACTTCTCATTGAATGTGTTAGGTTGGAAGGGACCTTTAAACATCCTCTAGTCTAATTCCCCTGCCGTAAGCAGGGACACCTTTAACTAGATCAAGTTGCTCAGAGCTTCATCAAGCCTTCCAGGGATGGAGCCTCCACAGCTTCTCTGGGCAACCTGTTCCAGTGTTTCACCACCCTCATAATAGAAAAATCTAGCAACATGTTTTTTCTTTAAAAATACAGTAATTTCTTGGTTTTGACAAGTATGCAGGAAAAAATAAGGTTTCCTGAAAGCTTTAGATGTAGCAACTTCCATAGTTTAACCAGTTAGAAAACTGAGGACAGAAACTGTATTTTTTTGGCATTTCCCCCTTTTCTTTCCTTCCCCCTGTCCTTTGTCCCATTTCTTCTTTTTTCCCATTTCTTAAACTTTGCTGGACAAGAAAGTGTGAGAGAAGACGACATTAAAAGAACATAATTTTAAAAGCTGTCACCTTGGGTGAGTGCCCTTAAAACTTTGTAAAGGAAGTATTCTACATGCATTTCAGTTTAACATTTTGGTTTAGATTTCTCTATGAAGTTTGAATTGAAATACAGATTGTAATATTTTCCATTTTTGTCAGATACCCAACCCTTTTAGTCTAAAAATTGGGCAGTGCCATATAAAGTGTAAATTTGCAACCACAATTCTTTCTCTGATTCTTAATTTTTTATACATAGAGATTCTTTACAACTACCAAAATTCTGGATGTGAAAAAAAATACTATTATCATTCTATGTGCCGTATACATCTTTAAAATAATATAGGAAATTGTTATGAAAAGTGAAATCCTGATGTCTCTTTGTTCACTCTTGGCTAGTTACTTATTATTTTATAAACCCATTATTTTATAATGTTTTTAAACGTTTTTATAAAAACATTTATTTTCCAGAAAAAGGGGAGGGGTGGAGGGGGTGGGCAGAGCAATTGAGTTTAAATGTGAAAACTATCTCCACTTCTCTGAAGCTTATGGTGACTTAGGTAGGACTTGGTCTTCATGGTTGATGGCTGCGAATAATTAGCTTTTTATTCCTTAACAAAGAAAGCTGCAAGACATTCATTGACTTGTCTGTTATCATCATAGTAATTTATGTATATAACTTCTACAGTTTTTTAAATTGTTGTCTTGCTAAGCTACTTACATTACATGTAATGAGAGCGACAAATAAAAGCTGCAAAGCATCTTTGTGTTGATAGAGAAGGAATGATTGGCAGTGACATTCATCTCTACAAGAAAAACCTATGTCACAGAGCCTAAAAAATGTCCTAAATGTATAATCCTTAACACTTCAGATGTCAGAATTTAGTTTTTGAAAACTGATTACCACTTTGGTTGCTTTTAGTATGGAAGCAAAAATGGTTAAAGTGTTCTTTTGAAAATGAGTTCTTTGTAGAAATTTGTCCGCACTATAACTAACGCAAACTACAGAGAAAATAATACTATTTTATACTCTGAAATAACATTTTTACCCCATTTGAAAGAAACCAAATAAGAGTGTCAAAACTAGTCCATGCATGTACTCTGGATGTCACCAGGACATAAACTTGCTTATTAAAAAAATACTGTTTTGATATGAAATAGTTTAGGACTTGTGGTTTTATTCTTTTGGGAGATGCTTATGATTTTCATTAATGCAAGTTTGTTAATTGTAACTTTAGCTCAGGTATTTGTCATGTCTAGTTGAAGACAGAGAAAAACCCAGAAATAAGGGTGTTAGTCTAGAAACTTGCAGTTGGTTCCCTGTGTTGCTGATTCTCTGTGTTGTCCGGAACAACTTTAGGACTACATACCCAAAGGTATTTAGTAGAATCATAGAATGCTTTGGGTTGGAAGGGACCTCAGAGATCATCTAATTCCAACCCCCTTGTCATGGGCAGGGACACCCTCCCCTAAACCAGGATGCTCAAAGCCCCATCACACCGGGCCTTAAACACTGCCAAGGATGGGGCTTCCACAACCGCTCTGGGAAAACTGTTCCAGTGTCTCACTACCCTCAAAGTAAAGAATTTCTTCCTAACATCTAACCTAAACTTACCCTCTTTCAGCTTGAAGCTATTGCCACTTGTCCTACTGCTATCCCTGATGAACAGTCCCTCTCCCACTTTCCTGTATGACCCCTTTAAGTATTGGTATGCAACAATTAGGTCACTGAACAACTCTCACAGCCTGTCTTAACAGAAGTGTTCCAGCCCCCTGATCGTCTTCATTGCCCTCCTTTGGTCTCATTCCAATAGCTCCATGTCTTTCCTGTACTGGGGACCACAGAGCTGGGCACAGTGAGGGTCTCACAAGACCAGAGTAGATGGACAGAATCACCTCCCTCAACCTGCTGGTCACGCTGTTCTTGATGCAGCCCAGGACACAGTTGGCCTTCTGAGCTGCCTACACACTACTGCCTCACGTTGAGCTTGTCATTGATCAGCACCCCTAAGTCCCTCTCCTCAGGGCTGCTCTCAATCCATTCTCCACCCAACCCGTAGTTGTGCTTGCGATTGCCCTGATCCATACGCAGGACCTTGCACTTGGCCTTGGTGAACTTTATGCAGTTCTCAGGGGCCTTTTTCTCCAGCCTGTCACAGACCCTCTGGAAGGCATCCCTTCCCTCCAGCATGTCAACAGCTTGGTGTTGTCAGCGAACTTGCTGAGGGGGTACTAGATCTCACTGTCTATGTCACCAGCGAAGACATTAAACAGTGCTGGTTCCAGTACTGATCGCTGAGGAATACCACTTGTAACAGACCTCCACGTGGACATTGAACCGTTGACCACAACTCTTTGGGTGCAACCATTCAGCCAGTTCCTTATCTACAGTATTGAAGACCTTGCATGCGTTCAGGAATATGATATCCATCATCCTTCCTTTGTCCATCATCTCTGTCACTCCATCATAAAAAGCCACCAGATTTTTCAGACACAGTTTGCCCTTAGTGAAGCCATGTTGGCTGTCACCAATCACCTCCTTATTCTCCACATGCCTGAGCATAGTCTCCAGGAGCATCTGCTCCATGATCTTGCTGGGCACAGAGGTGAGACTGACCAGGCTGTAGTTCCTGGGTCTTACTTTTTCCCCTTTTTAATAACGGGGTTTGTGTTTCTGCTTTTCTAGTCAGTGAGGACTTCACCAGAGTGCCAGGACCTTTCAAATATGATGGAGAGTGGGTTGGCCACTTCATCCGACAGTTTCTTCAGGGCATGTGGATGCACCTCATCAGGGCACATGGACTTGTTCACCTTCAGGTTTCTTAGGTGTTCTCAAACCTGATCTCCTACAGCGGGCAGTTAGTCCTCCTAGTCCCTGCTTTCACCGTCTGTGACTTGGGCAGTGTGGCTAGAGCTCTTACCAGTGAAGACTGAGGCAAAAAAGTCATTGAGCACTTCAGCCTTCTCCATATCCTGGGTTACAAGGTTACCTGTTCCATTCTGGAGTTTTCCCTCATCGTCCTTTTCTCATTGATAGACCTGTAACTTGTTTCCCTTTTACATCCCTGGGCAGATTTCCTTCTAACAGGGCTTTAGCTTTTCTAACCTGAACCCTGCCTGCTCGGATAGTTTCCCTGTATTCTTCCCAGGGTACCTGTCCTTCCTTCCACCCTTGGTAGGATTTCTTTTTTTTGTACGAGTTTGCCCAGGAGCTCCTTATTCATCCCTGAAGCCTGTCAGTGGTTTTGCCTAATTTCCTCTTTGTTGGGATGCATCGCTGCTGGTCTCAGAGGAGGTGACCCTTGAATACTAGCCAGCTGTCTTGGGCCCCTCTTCCTTCCAGGGCTTTGTCCCAATGTAGTCTACTCAGCAGTTCCCTGAAGGGGCTGAAGTCTGCACTCCAGGGTAGCAAGCTTGCTTTGCACCCTCCTCAGTGCCCTGAGGATTTGGAATGGCACCATTTTGTGGTTGCTGCATCCAAGACTGCCCTTGATCCTCACATATCCTACCAGCCCCTCCTTATTGGTGAGGACAAGGTCCAAACCTCTCCTCATTACTATCCAATTCCTTTTAGGTCATCCTTAGTTTTTATGGTTTTAAAGGGTTTTTTATTGTTGTCTTTTTCTAGAAGTGGGGGTGGAGAGTTAAGTTTGTCAGTACTCTTCATGCAATTTATCATGATTTAGCATCTCATGTATGTTGCTGAATTTAAAAGGAAGTGGATAGGATTTAGGAGATAGGAGTCTTGGCTTACTATCTTTAGTATTTATTCTGGGTTTTTTTTTTTTTCCAATCAAATTGAAGATTTGAGGAAAATCAGATGTTTGTAAAATTGAGGGCTAAAATTGTTTAGGATGTATCAGCCTCCAAAAAAAGTTTTGGAACTCAAATATCAGTGTTTTTTCCATCTTATCCATTTATTTCACAAAGATTGATCCTTATCATTATCAATATAAGAATGTAGATTAAGTCATTCAGTAGCAGGTTGATTGTATCACTGCCTTTTGTCATTATTAACCACTATCTGTAAACCAGTCCTCAGAGTTTTCTATCACCTGCAAGCTTATTGAGATGTGCTCTGGTCTGCAATCTAGGTCATTAAAGAAGATAATAAACAGTACTGTACTAAGTATTAATCCTTGTGGGTACTCACCTAATGACTAGCCTCCAGCTGGACTTTGTGCCACTGATGACAGTGCTCTCTTTTTGTTAAATTCCACTCAGAGCTCTTACTTTGAAATATGTGTACTACCTACTACATCTTTCTGAACTTTGCAGACTTGAAAACTCATTCTAGGTATAAGAGGTCATTTGTGGATTTGTGGATTCTCTCTCGGGCTTTACTGTTGCACCTGTATGCTTATATAAAGTGCTTGTCACTCACAGGAGGTACTCGATGGTGTACCAAGGTATAACCTGGTTCTGTGATACCTTCATAAGAATTGTGTGATAGGCATCACTATCAAATTCATACAACATTGTTAGGCTGATTCTGCTAACAAAATCCTTTTAGCCTGCAGTGGCATTTAACAGTATACTGCACAACCATTAGTGGCTGTAGCATGAGGTGCTTCAAGCATGTTTAGAAGTATTCAGTAAAAAACCACAGCAGTTATAATAATGATGAATATGTGAACTTCACCCATAGTTTGTAACAGACGTTTCTGAGCTATGGCTCAAAAATTGATCTCCTCTTACCATAAATGTCTCCATAAATATTTCTCTCTCAAATGCCAGAGATTTGTTTGTTTATACCATTCTTTTATCTATGTAACATAATTGTTCAAACAGTTTTATAATCTTCATTGATCCCTTTTCACAAATCTCATATTTTAGTGTGCTTTTATTTTCCCCCTGTAATGATGGCTGTTCTGCTGTGTTTCTGATGATGTGGTGATACCAAGTTTCATGTATTTCACCAAACTAACTCTTATTTCTCTTTTTTTTCGAGGAAATGAAATGGAGGGTCCTAAATCTTTGATATTTTTTGACACAAGGTTGTAATTATCCAAATCCATTTCCTAATCAGATTAGACACAATCCTTTCATTAACTTCTACTTTATTTGCTTATAGTCTCATCAGCAGTAGTATCTTTCACTTTGCTTTTTATTGTTTAATTTATTAGCTGGTCTTCTCACAAAAAATCATGAGTGGAATTACATAAATCTTTCTCAGCATTCTCTACTTATTTCTTATTTTGAAGTTTTAACTAGATCATGTTGGAGCAAATTACATATTAAGATAAAATCTAAGCTTTGAGAAGGATCCATTCTCAATAAACTGCTGGTAGTGACTAAACATCCTAGAAACCTGGTGATAGAGTCAGCTGTTAAGGTATTATATTTTATTGTCCTTTTGTTATTCCTGTATAAACTGGAAGAATCTTAAGTTCACTTTATGTTCTCTAGTTCATGAGGCACTGCAGAGAATACATTTGCTCCTTGCCAGCTTCAGAGTCTGAATTTGTTGTGAGTTGTTTACCTTCTCCTTACATTTTCTCAGTCTGCTTTCTGGCTCTAATACGATAATGCTTCAAAAGATGTTTCTGTGTTGCTGTTACGTGTGTCAACTCTGCTCTTTATGATTACTTTTTAAAGGGGCACAGTTACATTGCTTAGGTGATTATTTCTCTCTTGGCATACTAAATGACACTTTTTGTTTACGTAATGGTTTACATAGTGTAAATCCAATGGTTATCTTTAGAGAAGATCAATTTTCATCTCCCGCAACAACTTGTTAGGTGTGTGAACATATAGTGATTTGAAAGACACTAGCTTCTGGATGTTTATGTAATGTCCACAACGCAAATAATCCCAGCTTTAAGGTTGTAGTGCAGAACAAGTCCATTTGCAGGGCTGGCTGGCAGGGTATTCCCCTGCAGCCTGTCAGTTGGAGGAGTTAGAAGTACTTCAAACTGTGTGTCCCTCCAACCCTTGGTCCAGCTACACAGGCCCCCGTCTCTATGTCCAGATGACTTTTGAAGAACTGCAAGGATAGGGGTGCCACAAGTTGTGCCAGTGCTTTTTTACCTTCACAGTAAAAGTGTGTTTCATGATGTTTAGTGAGAACCTCATGTGTTTCAGTCATGCAGTGCAGAATGGGTATTGTCTCCACGGTAGACCTCTATGGGCTGCCAGCAGAATAAACTCTTACACCATGGTATTTACGACTGGCTTCAGGGGAATCTCTCCTCTAACACCTGGAGCACTTTCTCCTCCTTCATTGAACATGATGTCTGCAGAGTTATTCTTCTCATATTTTTTCACTCTTCTCTTTCAACTGCTGTTGTATAACTTTTTTACTCTTTCTTGAATATGTTATTGCAGAGGTGCTACCACCATTGCTGATAAGCTCAGCTTTGGCCAATGATAGTGAGCTCCAAGGCAGCCAACTGGAAGTGAGCTCCAAGGCAGCAGCTCTTGGCATCTTCTCGCAGAAGCCACCTATGTAGACCACTTGCTACCAGAACCTTGCTATGTAAAACCAGTACAGAAGTCCAGAACTGAACACAATACTGCGAGCGTGGCCTCACCAGTACTGAGTAGAGCACAAGGATCACCTCCTTCAACCCGTCTTCAGTACTTCATATAATGCAGCTGAGGAATTTTTTTACAAGATACAAGCTAGTTTCTTTCAGGAGAGCTTGTACTAGGGGTGTTTCTTAAATTCAGGGTGGAATCTGTGGTGCATATTAACATGCACATCAATAGTTTAAACATTAAAGTGTTCCCTTTACACACTGAAAACCCAGGTTATGTGGCATCCAACTCTTAACAATGTTGAATGTAAATATTCAGTGTTTTATATTGGGAATGTCTGTATTATGTTAGAATTTATTTTAATTTAGTTGGAGGAGGCAACTTTTAAAGTAACTTCTTTTTTTATTATTTTAGAGTAACTTACATAAATGTTCCTTTTTTCTGTCCCATAGTTCATGAACATAATTTGAACAAACCATTTATATTTGGCTTATTTGCAGACATATTAATTTTAAAAATATAATGGATACAATAGGAGCCAGAGCATGTATCTATTTTTAAACTCCTGTAAGTATTGTCACTAAGCTTATTTTTTTATTTGGTGTCATTTGAAATACGTTTCTTTCTCCTGCCTTCTCAAAGCACAAAGTAGTTGTGTCATTATCTTGATTCACTAAAAATGGAGAGGTACTTGGGGACATGCTAGGCTTTGACATTTTAACTGACTGCAGGTATTTTAATTTTGGTTGCAGAGTTCTGTTGGGGTTTTTTTGCTTTTCTTGGAATAGAAAAGGGAATTCTGTTTACTTGATACAGGGAATTTTACATAATACAAGGAATTGTTTAGTTTTTCACTTGGAAAATCAAGAGTGAAGACAAACTAAGTTATGAGGTGGGGATGGTAGTGGTTACTTCAGAATAATGCAATGGAACTTAGCAAATAAATGTTGACTCTGGTAAGCTGAAAAAAATCTTGCAGTAGCTTGGTACTTTATTCTTCTTTGTAGCAGAAACCTGAATCACAATCCACAGAATTTAAGGAAAGGTGCTCTTTACCAGAAACTAAAACCCAGCAATTTTCTAGGCATGATGATCTCAAATATTAAAGTGTATATATAATAGCTACAGTGGCATACATGCTGTGAACAGTAACATTTAAGCAAACTTGTTTAAAATGCATAGCAAAGTAT
Organism: Laterallus jamaicensis coturniculus; assembly: GCA_022605575.1. Taxonomy (NCBI): domain Eukaryota; kingdom Metazoa; phylum Chordata; class Aves; order Gruiformes; family Rallidae; genus Laterallus; species Laterallus jamaicensis. Next base: position 1,903,441 of record JAKCOX010000055.1, read on the forward strand.
GTGGATTCTGACAGGCAAGTTTTCTTTTGCAGGCGAAGAACTCCCTGTACAATGATTGATAATTTTTGAATGCTTTGTTGAACCTTAGTAGAACTGCCTGTCCTGTGTCTTGATTTTTGTTGCGGGTAAAGTAAGAACTCCCATGGTGTGGGAGTGTCGATCTGCTGGAAGGCAGGAAGGCTCTGCAGAGGGACGTGGACAGGCTGGATCAATGGGTAGAGGGCAGCTGTATGGGGTTCAACAAGGCCAAGTGCCTGGGCCTGCACTTTGGTCTCAATAACCTCAGGCAATGTTACAGGCTTGGGGCAGAGTGGCTGGAGAGCTCCCTGGAGGAGAAGGACCTGGGGGTATTAGTTGACAGCCAACTGAACATGAGCCAGCAGCGCGCCCAGGTGACCAAGAAGGCCAACAGCATCCTGGTCTGTATCAGGAATAGTGTGACCAGCAGGGGTAGGGCAGTGATAGTTCCATTATACTCAGCTCTGGTAAGGCAGCACCTTGAGTACTGTGTTCAGTTCTGGGCTCCTCACTACAGGAAGGATGTGGAGATGCTGGAGTGGGTCCAGAAGAGGCTGACAAAGCTGGTGAAGGGTTTGGAGCACAAGTCCTGTGGGAGCGGCTGAGGGAGCTGGGGCTTTTTAGTCTTACTGCTTTCTACAACTTTTGATTTTAGACCTTACTGCTTTCTACAACTCACCCAGGGGATTCTGTGATTCTATGATTCTATGATCGGTGTAATTTTTGTAAAGTAAGGAACTCAACATAGGGGATAAAGCCTTCTTATGGACCAAATGTGTGAAAAATTGCAGTAGGAATCAAGCTGTTTTCAGTGATGGGAACAGGCTTACTGCTGCAATGCTGCAAGGTGAAAGAAATAATTCTCATGTCCCTTTTAACTAGAGACAGTAAGGTATACTATAATCCAAGCAATGTGAATAAAAATCTGGCAAACTTCACTATTAGTCAGGCAAAATTACATGAATTGGGAAGTATGCTAATTTCTTACATCTTGCCAATTGTTTTTGAACTCTTAGTATTTTCGCCTGTCTGATGTTTTGCCTGAACATGATGTTCACAAACTCACTTTTTGTTGATTTTTTTCTTTCCTTAAAACTTGCATAATTTTCTTTTTACTTGTAGTTTTTTAAACTTTATCTTCCAGTCTACTTGCACCATTTTTGTGTCCCGTTATTATTTGGAGTACAACTGTGGTGCATCGGATGCAGGCAAACTGTTTTCACTCTTAAAACCCAGTAGAATCTGGAGCCAAACCATCAGTAACTTCTCTTAGTTTGCTTTTGTCTTTGCTGCAAGGATATGTCTCTCTTTTCCAATTTTCCTTACAGAGCACCAGTTACTACCAAATACATAGTATACTGTTTTTAACATGTCAACCCTTAATACATATTAGTCAAGTTGTTTATGGAGGTCAAAAAGACTTCAACAGGTATATGTTTCAGTGAAGCAAGTTAAGGTCGTGCATAATTGCAGCTACCAACACAAATAAAACATATGAGAATTTTTTTTTCTATGACTTTCATTTGAATAGAAAGCACATAATACACAGAGATTTTACACAGAGATTTGTACATTTTAATTTTCACAGAAATAAATGAATAGATATTCCACTGTCAGTTCATTAAACAGTTCAGTCCTTGCAATTTCTTTTTGCAATATAAAATAAAGCTTTCCAAGTATCTTGAAAGATAAATGTGCTACCATTGCAAATGCTCTCAAGCCAGGGACAAGTGTTCTACTATATCAAATGCTGTCAAGCTAGTGACAGTCTTAAGAAGGCAGAAGGATGCTGTCCATTGACAGATAAAGTATGTCAGATTATAGCTTAAAAACATTTAAGCCTCCTGATAAGTAAGAAGTCGTAAGCCACCAATTTGTGGTTGGTTTAGAACCTGAAATTACTAAAAATAAATTAAAAAAAATTCTTCCATTGTAAGTTTCATATTTTTGGGTTCCAGACCTCATATGAATTGTATTACACCAGAAGGTTTCATTTCCTTGAAATAGTTAAAAAACGCTTCTCAGTTACAGTAACTCAGAGGTTGAGTGTACATGATACAGCACAGAGATGAACAAGCTGTGCCAGTATTCAGGGCTGACAGTTACTGTAGTGCGAAGGACAAGTTCACATGCCTGGGCCAGAGCATTCCAGGTAATTCATGTATGAATATGATTAGTAAAGAAGATTTGCACTGAAATTATTTCAACTCACAAAACTTTGGCTCATTCTGAACCTCATCCAAGATAATTTCTACCTTGTTTCTGGTATTTTAAAATTTTTTTTTAGTCAGTGCGTCTGAGGCGAATGCACTTGTACCCTTTAGAATATTTTTTAGGTATTACCTAACTTTAGTCTTTTTTCATATACTCTTTCAGCAGAAACATAAACACAGGTAAGTTAGGATATAAGGGTAAGTTAGGAGGAAGGTAGAAGGATAAGCAAGGCTTATTTAGATAGACAGCTGCCAAGTGCAGAATGACAGAAGATATAGATGATTATGATGGTGTTGCATCTGGACACAACTATGTGTCCTTGTCCCCTTCCCCACTCACTGCCTGTTGACATCTTAAATCTGTTTTAGTTGCATTGTAGTTCAGAATTATCTTGCATTCTGTGTTTTCCTCTCCATTTTGCAGTGATTTGGCACCATACTAAGCAGATCTCAAGGTATGGCTATGGTGTGAATTGTTGTAGCTATTAATGCTGGGTAACTGGATTGTTATAATGGGATTATTCTAAGACACATCAGCCAAGTCTCCACAAGGCAAGCATTTATTTATGCTCAACTAGTAGCCAATTAGCCTGTTAAAAGCTAAAAACCAAATACCTTAGTTAAGCCATAGGTTTACAGTGCGTAAATCTGACGGTTATTGTTGGCTTTGATGGCCATAGGCTTTGACAGGTCCTAGTATTTGTATTCAGCATGACCAACCAGCCTTGTAAGCTCTGTCACAGAAAGCTGGAATGAAGTTGGGCATTTTTTCTCTATCCCAATGATCCCCTGGCTGTCACTGGCACTTAAATGCTTCTTTGTGGGTCAAGACCAATCTGGTCTAAAGGCTACCTTGTTTGTGTTGGTCTATGTTGGTTTCTTCAGAGGGATATTGTGCATTTGCAGACTGCTTTCCAGTCATCTGTTTCCTTCAAATAGTTGCAGGCTATGTCAACCAAGCAGTTACGACAAAATACTGTTCTGATTCTAAATTGAACAGGTTTTTTAGGTGTCTGGGTGTATGGCAAACAAGATTTTTTTTTCTTTTTTAAGGCAAGCAGTATTATATCTGAGAGGAAAAATTAAAGGATATGTTTCACAAGTGGGCCTTCACACTACTGGGAAGGAAAGCTCTAGTGAAACATATATCCAGTCCCTCCAACTTAGCAGCGTAAAGTAGTTGCTAGCTCATCTGCTGACTTGCATGATATACCTCCACCTCTTGCAAAATAATATTGCATATTGAGGAAAATAGGAATGGGAGATGCTGGTGAGATGAGATTTTATGCAGTCTATTCATTGTTTAAACAGATTACTTATAGATACGCCTGCAGTAAGCCTACAGATATCCCAGTGGTATGCCTTTTTGCATGTCTCCTAATTCAGTAGGGAAAGGATTTGCTTTAGGTTGCTTGCTTGTTTTAAGCCAATATTTTTGTTTACTGGTGTCACTTTTACTGCATTTTTCTTGAAGTCTTCATCCTTGATATTTTCACAGGTAAAAGATGATTGTAACTTCTGTATTCAGTAACTGAATGGATTTTGTATGATTCTTCATCTTTCCTGTTATATGTTTTCCAGACTGTAACACAGGTATCTTTAGAACATTCTTCTCCAAATAACTTCCAGTATGTCAACAGTGTTTTTACCTAAGATTCTCAAATCTCAGAGCAGTATTCTGTATCTTACTAAGTCAGGAAAAGATTATCGTGATGTAGAAATAGGAATAGTGGAGTTAAGTGTCCAAAAGCTGGTATAATACTGTCAGAACATGTGATACTTCCTTTTTTAAAACACTCCCAATTTTCTAGCATAGACTTTGTTTTGTTAGTTGCTACTAATGACTTAAACACTATTTTTAAAAGAATATAAAATTTGCATTGTACTGTAATGCACTTCTTCCAGAAAAGATAGTAAAAAAGGAATTTCACTTTGAATTATTGCATGCACCGGGTAGGGAGTAGGGGCAGGGAAGAAAACTCAGTTCTGAAGCCAATCTAATTCTACTTTCAGAACCATATACTTGATGCAGAAGTGACAGAAACTTTTTTGTACAGGTGGTACTCCTGCTTTCATATTCTTCCTCAGAAATCACTGGCTCTTAGGCAAAGTGCCTTGAGTAGAAATAGTCAGTGCTTGAAGTATTACATACTATCGTGTTCCCACCCTGCCCTGGACCACCATGCAGAAACAAAGATGAAATTTCATCAAACTACATTTTGTTGCCAGGTATCTTTAAAGGTGTGAAGTAACAACATTATACATGTTAGACTTTATAATTAATTCTGCTAATATCAGTGGTGCACCAAAGTCTCAAACTAGAATTTCCTTTTGACATTTTAACTATCATTCTACAAAGAAGTATTTTGGGAATCACAGAATCAACAGAATGTTAGGAGTTGGAAAGGACCATGAAAGATCATCTAGTCCAAACCCACTGCCAGAGCAGGATGACCTAGACTAGATCACACAGGAATGCACCCAGGTGGGTTTTGAATGTCTCCAGAGAGGGAGACTTCACAACCTCTCTGGGCAACCTGTCCCAGTGCTCCATTGCCCTCACAGTGATAAAGATTCTCCTTATATTCACATGGAACTTTCTTTGCTCTAGCTTGTACCCATTGCCCCTTATCCTATTGCTGGCCATCACTGGGAAGAGCCTGACAACATTCTCCTTACTCTTGCCCTTTACCTTCACCTCTGTCTCCTCTTCTCCAAGCTAAAAAGGCCCAGCTCCCTCAGCCTTTCCTCATAAGGAAGGTGTTCCACTCCCTTAATCATCTTGGTGGCCCTGTGCTGGATTCTTTCAAGGACTTCTATCTCCTTCTTGAACTGAGAGGCCCGGAACTGGACATGATGTTCCAAGTGTCATCTCACAAGGACAGAGTAGGGAGGGAGAAGTACCTTGCCATCTCCAAGCAACTGGAAGAGAAGAAGGTTATGAGGAGGAGTCAGCATGGATTCACCAAGGGGAGATCATGTTTGACCAATCTCATAGCCTTTTATGATCTCATCACCGGGTGGGTAGATGGAGGGAGATGTCATCTACCTTGACTTCAGCAAGGCTTTTGATACTGTCTCCCATGACATCCTGATAGCAAAGCTGAGAGAGCATGGGATAGATGAGTGGGCAGTGAGGTGGGTTGAGAATTGGCTGTCAGACCAAGCTCAGAGGGTGATCATCAGTGGAGCACAGTCTGACTGGAGACCTGTGACTAGCAGTGTTCCCCAGGGCTTGGTGTTGGGTCCGGTCATGTTTAATATCTTCATCGACAACCTTGATGAGGGAATAGCATCCACCCTCAGCAAGTGCTGATGATACAAAGTTGGGAAGAGTGGCTGACACACAGGAACACTGTGCTGCCATTCAGCAAGACCTGGAAAGTCTGGTGAGCTGGGCAGGGAGAAACCAGAAATTCAACAAAAGCAAGTGTAAAGTCTTGCACCTGGGAAGAAATAACTGCTTGAATCAGTACAGGCTGGGGGAAGACCTGCTGGAGAGGAGCTCTGCAGAGAAGGACCTGGGGGTCCTGGTAGATGACAGGTTGGCCGTGAAGCAGCAGTGTGCCCTGGTGGCTAAGAGAGCCAGTGGGATCCTGGGGTGCATCAAGAGGAGCGTGGACAGCAAGTCAAAGGAGGCGATCCTCCCTCTCTACTCTGCCCTGGTCTGGCCCCACCTGGAGTATTGTGTCCAGTTCTGGGCTCCCTGGTATAAAAAAGACAGGGATGTCCTGGAAAGAGTCCATGGGAGGGCTATGAAAATGGTTAAGGGCCTGGAACATCTATCCTATGAGGAAAGGCTGAGAGAGCTGGGACTGTTCAGCCTAGAGAAAAGAAGGCTGAGGGGGGACCTAATTAATGTTTATAATTATCTTAAGTATGGGATAAAAGGGGAAATGTCCAGCCCCTTTTCTTTGGTCAGTGGAGACAGGACAAGGGGCAATGGCTGCAAATTGGAGCACAGGAAGTTCCAACGTGCGGAAGAACTGTTACACAGTGAGGGTGACAGAGCACTGGAACAGGCTGCCCAGGGAGGTGGTGGAGTCTCCTTCTCTGGAGATATTCAGGACCTGCCTGGATGCCTATCTGTGCAATATGAGCTAGAGAGGTTGGACTCAATGATCTCTCGAGGTCCCTTTCAACCTCTATGATTCTATTATTCTCTTGACCTACTAACCAAACCCCTTCTAATACACACCAGGATGCCATTGGCCTTCTTAGCCACAAGGGCATATTGCTGGCTCATGGTCATCTTGCTGTACACCGGGACCCACAGGTCCCTCTCACCTACACTGTTCTCCAACGGATCTGTCCCCAACCTATACTGGTACCTGGGATTTTTCTTCCCTAGATGCAAGATGTTACACTTGCTCCTATTAAATCTCATTAAAATTCTTCCTGCCCACCTCTCCAGCCTGTTAAAGTCTTACTGAATAGCAGTACAGTCATCTGATGGGTCAGCCACCCCTCTCAGTTTTGTGTCGTCACCAAAGATGCTGACTGTGCACTCTATTTACTCATCCAGATCATCAATAAATATATTGAATAGTACAGGTCCCAGTACTGATCCCTGAGGGACTCCACTAGATACAGAGCTCCGGCCAGATTCTGTCCTATTGATCAAAACTGGCTGGCTTCTTCCCTTCAACCAGCTCTCAATCCACATCACTACTCAATCCTCCAGACCACACTTTAGCCACAAAGATGCTGTGGAAGACAGTGACAAATGCTTTACTGAGGTCAAGGTAGACCACATCTACTGCCCTAACATAATCTATCCACCTGGTTATATCCTTATAAAAGGTATTGGGTTGGTCAAACATGACTTCCCCGTGGTAAAACCATGCTGACTGCTTAAACATGTTGACTGCTAAAACCATGTGAACTGGATAGATGATCCCACACATCTAGGTCTGTGACAAGTGGTATTCCTCAGCGATCAGTACTGGAACCAGCACTGTTTAATGTCTTCGCTGGTGACGTGGACAGTGCACCCTCAGCAAGTTTGCTGACAACACCAAGCTGTATGGTGAGATTGACATGCTGGAGGGAAGGGATGCCTTCCAGAGGGTCTGTGACAGGCTGGAGAAAAAGGCCCCTGAGAACTGCATAAAGTTCACCAAGGCCAAGTGCAAGGTCCTGCGTATGGATCAGGGCAATCGCAAGCACAACTACAGGTTGGGTGGAGAATGGATTGAGAGCAGCCCTGAGGAGAGGGACTTAGGGGTGCTGATCAATGACAAGCTCAACGTGAGGCAGTAGTGTGTAGGCAGCTCAGAAGGCCAACTGTGTCCTGGGCTGCATCAAGAACAGCGTGACCAGCAGGTTGAGGGAGGTGATTCTGTCCATCTACTCTGGTCTTGTGAGACCCTCACTGTGCCCAGCTCTGTGGTCCCCAGTACAGGAAAGACATGGAGCTATTGGAATGAGACCAAAGGAGGGCAATGAAGACGATCAGGGGGCTGGAACACTTCTGTTAAGACAGGCTGTGAGAGTTGTTCAGTGACCTAATTGTTGCATACCAATTCTTAAAGGGGTCATACAGGAAAGTGGGAGAGGGACTGTTCATCAGGGATAGCAGTAGGACAAGTGGCAATAGCTTCAAGCTGAAAGAGGGTAAGTTTAGGTTAGATGTTAGGAAGAAATTCTTTACTTTGAGGGTAGTGAGACACTGGAACAGTTTTCCCAGAGCGGTTGTGGAAGCCCCATCCTTGGCAGTGTTTAAGGCCCGGTGTGATGGGGCTTTGAGCATCCTGGTTTAGGGGAGGGTGTCCCTGCCCATGACAAGGGGGTTGGAATTAGATGATCTCTGAGGTCCCTTCCAACCCAAAGCATTCTATGACTCTGAGTCTCTGCTTATCCCAGCCCATGAAAATTTTGTTCATGTGTTAAAGACAGGTGCCTAAGTATAGGAAAAGTACCTGAGTAGTATTTAATGTAGATAGCACTGGACTAACTGTGGCATAAAAGCTATATTAAACTTGACTTAGCAGTGTAATCATTAACTCAGAAAGCACATTAAACGTATAGAAATGTTCTGTAATTTATTCTTTTATCAAAGTTGTTCCTCGTTAAGCAGAACAAAATACCCATTGTAACATGGAAGTTCTCATGAACCTTATCCTAATGAAGATTGTTTCCTAGAAACATTTCAATAAACTATAAAGGGCTTGCATCCCTCCATTGCTGCAGGCCATTTGTGTGAGGCATCCCACCACCTTCCTGTGATCCCAACAATATTGTAGCCCTGCAAATGCACGCAGTTCTCTAGTTCCTCATGTTTATTCTGACCCTTGCTTAAGTCTCATTTTTTCATTATATGTTTCCTTTCAATTACATGATACTAGGCTCTTTGCTTATCAGTCTTGTCCACTGCTCCTTCACAGGGTGGATGGTAACTCTTTTCCTCCCCACATCATTAATGGTGTAAGTCCCTTCCTACCAATTCAGTCACACTGTTGGCAGAGAGACCGCTGACCTACTTAGTGAAGTGGATCCCATCTCTCCTGAGACAATATTACCCTCAAAGAAGTTCCTATGGTCATAGAAACCAAAGCCTTGTTGCTAGCACCAGTTCCACAAACAGTAGTTGAGCGCAGTATCAGTGCCCTCCTCCTTCCTCCTTTCACTGGTTAAAGGAGGAAATCACCTGGGCTCTTTCACTCACAGAATCTCCAGTGGTCAGATTAATGCCTTAGAGTAGCATAACTACAATTGATGATTTGCTAGTTTTGCTTCTAACTGTTGTACTTGAAAGTATTGTCCTGACATAAAAACATTGAGAAGTTTTGTTTTGTCCTGTTGTTTGTGAGTGTAATCTTGTCTGATGTGTATTGATTTATAGGGCTGATGTAAAATACTGATAAATTGTCTGTCAAGAGTAAATAAAATGGTGAAATTGTCGCAGGTAAAATTAGTTAGTAGATTAAAGTGAAAGAGACATGAAGTAGTACTTCAGCCTAAGCATCCATGTGCTGTCTGTGATCTTCTGGAAATTCATAATGACAATTTTTTAATAGTACTGTTCCTAATAATATCAAGACATCACTTTTTGATCTTAAGAACTTTATTTGAAGGAGTTACCACTTGCATTAGTCCCTTCCAGTATGCATCTTTCTGTACGTCCCCTTTCTATTGCTCTGCTATTGTAAGGTTTTGCAACTGGAAGTTATAACTGAATCCAGAGAATCAGCTAATATACTTCATTCTGTTCCACTTACGTATTAGTCCTCCCATAGATTTTTTAAAAACTGAAAAAATAGTATTGAAATTAATGTTGCTAACTAAAACATTTAGCAACTAGTCCTATCAGCAGAGCCCAGCTGCCTGCTTTGGTATCCCAAGAACCTTGGGAGAGAATGAACAAGCAGTGTTTAGAAAGAAACTGGTGTTCTAACATGAAAATACGTGAGTATCTAAAAGCTAATTATTCTTTTTTCTTTCCTGTGAATAAAATGTGGAAACTGCCTTCTGCTTTTCAGGTAACACATATAAATGTTCCCTTTAAATACTGCTTGTTTGAAAGCAATTATTCATAAATTTTTTGTTTACAGAAAAATTGAAGAGAAATGCTTACCTAAAACCCTAGTGTGTTATTGAAATTTGTTCCCATTTATGCTATTGTCCAGGAACCAAGCATTTTGTATTACTTGCTGAAACTTAATGCTCTGAGAATTTTCCTTTATTTTGAAACACATTATGTTGCCAGAAATTTATGAGTATATTTGTGATTCATCATTATAAATAGATAAAATTTTAAGATTAGCCTTTTATCCTGACCATTAAAAAGCCTACATTACTGCATGTGATTACGAGATCATGTTCACTTTACCTTCAGTGATGTTTTGTTTAGCCTTAAAAAGGAGAAAAAAGAAATTTCCTGCTTCACTTGAAAGTAAATTACAGGCTTACATTGTCTGCATTGAATTAAAGCTTCTACAATAAAGCAAAACGTTGCAAACTCTGGTAGCTTAAAAAAGTAACTTAGTTCAGGGTGAAGTAGTTCAGGAGTAGGCATTGAAATGGGTTGCCCAGGAACTTGATGGTTTAAGGAAAGGTTGAATGAGGTACTTATGGACATGGTTTTAGTAAGAAGTATACAGTTAAGGTGGATGGTTGGACTAAATGATCTTGGAGGTCTTTTCCTTTTCTATGATTCTATGATAAAGCAGAGTAAGGTAGGTTTAGATTAGACATTAGGAAGAAATTCTTTACTGTGAAGATGGTGAGACACTGGAACAAGTTGCCTGGAGAGGTGGTGGAGGCCCCATCCTTGGAGACATTCAAGGTCAGGCTTACTGCAGAGAGGTTGGACTAGATGACATTTAAAGGTCCCTTCCAACCTAACACTCTGTGATGAGTGTACCTGGCTCTGTTTCTGTTACTCAGCTTTTGATTTCCACTATTCTTCCAGCTTGCCAATGGTTTTGTCTAAGTAACATATAAGAGTGAGTGCAGGCTTTCTCAGACAAGCTGTCTCCTTTTTTCCTACAATTTTGAAGGAATTTTCTAAGTCAAATGCAATGAGCTGACAAAAAAGTACAGATTACTTGAGTTAAGGTGAAAGTACATCCCTAGGTGAATAGACATATCCATAGGGTTTTTTCTTGTGTTTTTGAAAAATTATTAAAACCCCGAACTTTTGCTTTACCATGTGTCATTGATCTTCAGTTGGACATTAAACCCGTGACTACAACTTCATGAGTCTGACTGTCCAGCCATTTGCTTACCCACTGAGTGGTTCGTCCATTAAATTCATGTCTCTCCAATTTAGAAACAAAGATGCCATATGGGACAGTGTCAAATGTATAACTTTGGAAAATAGTAATTAGAAAAACAGATTGTTTTCTAAATAATTTTAATACAAATAAATTATCCTTTATTAAATAGCAATTGGCTTTACTTTCTAATTAGGAAGAATATTTCTTTATTAAGAAGTATGACTTCATTAAGTGAAAGATCATTTATAAGTCAGTTAAATGTATTTTGAAGTTCATAATTTCCCTTAAAAGCCAGTTTCACCACATTTGCTTCTTTAAGAATGTTGATCTTTTTACAACTTAGCTCTTTTTTGTTAGTGAAGCCTTCATGCTGCGCAAGGACTGAGTAAAACATGAATTGTTCAAATTTAGAAAATAGAGTGTTTAAGTATAAAACTGGAATACTTTACTTATTAGTATTCCATTAGGAATGTATCCACTGTCTATGTCATTTGTTATGCTGTAGAAGCCCCAGAAAGTACTTGGTATCCTGTTGTGCTGTGCTGCTAGTCTATTTAAAAGTTATAATAATCACTGCTATAGTTATTATTTTCTTATATGTGTTTAGGCATTTAAAGCTGTTGTGGCCTTATGTGGCAAGGTTGGAGAGCAACAGGGTGCTGCAGGGATGCCTTCTGCAACAAGCTGCTAGAATCTTCTAGGTACAACAGAGTCAATACCAGCCAGCTCCGAGGTAGTGTCTCTGTGTTAATATAATTAAGAAGGAAAAAACAATAAAATGCAAGCAGCTGCTTTTTGCTGCCAGAGAAAGGAATGAGAAGAGGTAAGAAACTTTATAGACACCAATGTCAGTGAAGAAGGAGGGGGAGGAGGAGATGGTGCTCCAAGTGCTGGAGGAGAGATTCCCCTGCAGCCCATGGAGAAGACTATGCTGAAGCAGGTTGTCCCACTGAAGCCCATGGAAGATGTTGGGGAGTAGAGATCCCACTTGTAGCCCGTGGAGGATCCCATGCTAGTCAGCAGCGGGGTCTGTCTTGGAGCTAGCAGGCACTGGCTCTGTCAGAACTAGGGGACGTTTCCAGCAACTTCTTGCAGAAGCCTTCTTGTACTACTGGGGCAGAATCGCCTTTCTTGACCTGCTGATCACACTTCTTTTGATGCAGCCCAGGATTTATCAGTGTTTCTGAATATTTCAGAAGCAGCAGATATATCTGTCAGGTACCACAGACATAGTTCCGTGGAATTCAAGCAAGTAATGGTCACAGAATCACAGAGTTGTAGGGGTTGGAAGGGGCCTTGAGAGATCATCGGGTCCAATCCCCCTGCCAAAGCAGGCTCCCTAGCTCATACTGCACAGATAGGCATCTGGATGAGTTTTGAATATCTCCAGAGAAGGAGACTCCACCACCTCCCTGGGCAGACTATTCCAGTGCTCTGTCACCCTCACTGTGAAAAAGTTCCTCCGCATGTTGGTGCAGAACTTCCTGTGCTCCAATTTGCAGCCATTGCCCCTTGTCCTATCTCCACTGACCAAAGAAAAGGGGCAGGCCAATTCCCCCTGCACCCCATACTTAAGATAATAATAAACATTGATTAGGTCCCCCCTCAGTCTTCTTTTCTCCAGGCTGAACAGCCCCAGCTCTCTCAGCCTTTCCTCATAGGATAGATGTTCCAGGCCCCTAATCATCTTTGTAGCCCTTCTCTGGACTCTCTCTGTAACTCCCTTTTTATACCAGGGAGCCCAGAACTGGACACAATACTCCAGGTGGGGCCAGACCAGGGCAGAGTAGAGAGGGAGGATCACCTCCTTCGACCTGCTGGACACACTCCTCCTGATGCACCCCAGGATTCCATTGGCTCTCTTAGCCACCAGGGCACACTGCTGACTCATAGCCAACATGTCGTCAACCAGGACCCCCAGGTCCTTCTCCACAGAGCTCTTCTCCAGCAGGTCAACCCCCAGCCTGTACTGATACATGTGGTTGTTCCTCCCCAGGTGCAAGACTTTACACTTGCTTTTGTTGAATTTCATCTGGTTTCTCCCTGCCCAGCTCTCCAGGTCTCGCTGGATGGCAGCGCAGTGTTCCTGCGTGTCAGCCACCCCTCCCAGCTTTGTATCATCGGCGTACTTGCTGAGGGTGGATGCTATTCCCTCATCAAGGTCGTCAATGAAGATATTAAACAAGACCGGACCCAACACCGAGCCCTGGGGAACACCGCTAGTCACAGGCCTCCATTCAGATTCTGCTCCACTGATCATGACCCTCTGAGCTCGATCCAACAGCCAGATCTCAACCCACCTCACTGTCCACTCATCTATTCCATAGTCTCTCATCTTTTTTATCAGGATGTCATTGGAGACAGTATCAAAAGCCTTGCTGAAGTCAAGGAAGATGGCATCCACTGCTCTTCCTCCATCTACCCACCCGGTGATGAGATCATAAAAGGCTATGAGATTGATCGAGCATGATCTTCCCTTGGTGTATCCATGCTGACTACTCCTCATGACCTTCTTCTCTTCCAGTTGCTTGGTGATGGCATCCAGAACAAGCTGTTCCATAACTTTTCCAGGGACAGAAGTGAGGCTGACTGGCCTATAGTTGCTAGGATCCTCCTTCTTGCCCTTTTTAAAGACTGGAGTGGTATTGGCTATCCTCCAATCCTCAGGCACTTCTCCTGTTTGCCTGTCAAAGATGATAGAGAGCGGCTCAGCAATCACTTTCACCAGCTTCCTCAGCACATGTGGATGCATCCCATCCTTGCCCATGGATTTGTGTGCATTAATCCCTTTGAGCTGCTCCTGGACCACCCCTACCTCAACTAGAGCGGAGCTCTTCGTTCCCCAAACACTCCTATTTTCATCCAGCATTTTCATCCTGAGGGGCCTTTGGAGTGAAGACCGAGGCAAAAAAGGCATTTAGTATCTCCACCTTCTCATCATCCCCCATTACCAGGACACCTGCCTCGTTCAGCAAGGGACCTGCATTATCCCTGGTCATCCTCTTACTATTCACATACCTGAAAAAACTCTTTTTATTGCCCTTTATGTCCCTTGCCAGTTTCTTTTCCAGGTTGGCTTAAGCCTTCCTAGTCGCATCCCTAGAGGCCCTGACAACATCCTTATATTCTTCCCAGGTGCTCAGACCCTGTTTCCACAGTTCATAAACCTTTTTCTTCCCTTTGAGTTTACTCATGAGCTCCCTGCTCATCCGTGCAGGTCTTCTGCCTCTCTTTCCCGATTTCTTACTCAAAGGGATGCACCTGTCCTGTGCTTGGAAGAAGTGCTGTTTAAATGTTAGCCAGCTCTCACAGGCCCCCTTTCCTTCTAACAGCATAGCCCACGGGATAGCTCCTAATAGGTTGCAGAGAAGATCAAAGTTAGCTCTTCCAAAATTCAGGGTAGCTATCCTGCTTTTTGGCTTGCTTCTTCCACCCAAGATTTTGAACTCTATCATTTCGTGGTCACTTTGTCCTAAGCTGCCCCCGACCTTCACCTCCCTAACAAGCCCATCCTTGTTAGTAAGAACAAGGTCCAGCACCCACCGTCCCCTTGTAGGTTCCTGCACCATCTGTAGCAGGAAATTGTCTTCTACACACTGCAGAAGTTGTCTGGACTGCATACGACTGGCCGTATTGCTTGCCCAGCAAATATCTGGATAATTGAAGTCCCCCATAAGGACAAGCACCTGGGATCTCGAGGCTACTTCTAGTTGCTTATAGAAAGCACAATCAGCCCGCTCCTCTTGATCAGGGGGTCTATAGTACACACCCACAACAGTGTCACTCATACTAGCATGACCCTTGATTCTTACCCACAAGCACTCGACTGATAGTTCGTCTTTCCCCAAGTAGAGCTCAATATATTCCAGCTGCTTTCTGACATAAAGAGCAACTCCTCCACCTCGCCTCCCTAGCCTGTCTTTCCTGAAAAGCACATAGCCATCCATGACAGCGTGCCAGTCATCCAAGCTGTCCCACCACGTCTCCGTGATTGCAATGAGATCGTGGCCGTGCAACTGCACAAAGATCTCTAATTCTTCCTGTTTGTTTCCCATGCTACGTGCATTTGTATAAAGGCATTTTAATGGGGCAGCAGACGCAGGTATCTTCAACAGATCACAGCGAGATTTCCAACAGGGGAAGGGCAATTGTGGCTCCACTGAGGAGTCCTCAGGGCAATCCACAGAATTTTCCCTACTGTCGGTTACAACAACATCCCCAAGTCTGTCAGTGTTCTGCCGGCATTTACCTTCTTCCACGGCCGACTCGTGTTGTGTCTCCCGAAGCACTTGCCTGACCCTAGCAGCCTTCCTAATGCTCCCTTCCCCCTCCTAATGCCCCCTTCCCCCTTCCTAACTAGTTTAAAGCCCGATCAATAAGCCCTACCATCTCCTGGGCAAGGATTCGCTTTCCCCTTTGGGTCAGGTGAGCCCCGTCAGCAGTAATCATGCCAGGAGCAGAGTACACCTACTTGTCAAGGTCCTGCCCCTATCCGCTGCCTCCATCCTAAATTTATGTACCTCTTTCCTGCTTTGTAGTGAGTACATTTGAATGCAAGGTGAGTCAGAAGTAGGTAGAGGGACTGCAGAAGCCCTACTTTTAGATCATCTTAAACTGCTGTGGAACGCAGCTATGAAGGGAAGGTCTGTTGTTGCAGCTGGTTCAGTTGACAAGCAAGGAAAACATTGGATTTTCTGAGAGGCTTGAAGGGGTTTTTTTGTTACAGTAATGTATTCCTTCTACAACATATTGTTAGGCCTCTGAATAGAGGTATTTTCTATTATGGTTTTGTCTCAGAAATATTGTAGGGCTTTTTTGTGGTGAGGTGGCTATTTTGTAGTGAGGAGAGCAAGGATTAAATGAAATATTCAGTTAAACTAAGAAAAATCATTCTAACTATTTGTACTTTTTTTTTCCCCATACCTCTTATTATGCAAGATAATGGTCATTCTTAGTGATACTAGTCATCAGGTTGACAAGGTATTCTGTAACTAACACAGACTAATAGAGATTAAGGGTAGTAAAATTTTTAGGCATTTAGAGCATTTCTTTTGCAAACTTGTAATTTGTTTGTTTAGTATAATTCTTCACAGAAGCATGCAATCTTCTGCTTTAAAATTATCAGGTGAAGAAGAACCTGTTTCATCTGGTTATTTTTGGCAATTAGTCATCCACTGTTTGGAAGAAATTTGAAAACAAAACAGCAAAACAAGTCTTAATTCCTTATTTTGAATTAATTTTGGTTTGTCACGCAGTAAATTAATTGTATTATCATTTCTGCTGTGCAAAAGAATTCCATAGCTCCCAGTCTATGTTTCCTGTGAAGGCATAGGTTATCCTCTAGTGTATTTCTGATAAGTTTTTTATTTTGTAAGGCATTTTCTTTGATTCTCAAATAGTTTCTGTATTCCATTCAAATTTCCATTGTTCCTTTTAAATGTCAGGGCCTTTTCATATGTCTTAGGTGCTTTTCTACCACGTATGTATTTCTATATGGTTTTAGTGTCAAAATGTTTCTTTTTTTCTGATTTTAACCACAGTGCTTTAATACTTTCTACTGAAGAAGCTTATTTGAGTTCCTTTTCCACTATAATGCATTAACTGCTTTTCAGAGTTTGCTAGTTGGGGGAAAAGCTTTTTGGCTCAGACCAGGAGTGGTATGAGCTAGTTTTAAGATGCAAATAGAGGTAAATGACAAATTAGTGTGCTAATGTAAGTGGAAAAATCCAAACTGAACAAAAAAATCCCAACAAAAAAAACCCCAAACCAAAAACCTACCAACCACACAAAAATCACTAACCTTTTTTTTTTTTTTCTCTGAATTTTACGCAGAGATCACAATGCAGACATCAGAGACTGGGTCAGATACAGGTTCTACTGTGACTTTACAGACATCTGTGGCTGGCCAGGCAGCAGTGCCCACACAAGTCGTACAACAAGTACCAGTTCAGCAACAGGTAGGTGGCTGTTATTTATGGGAAGATTAAAAAAAAATTTAGGAAGGATAGTTCTTCACGGAATGAACCCTTCATTCTGCTTTTCTTAATTTTATTTTACTGGAATTAAAATAGCCAGAGAAAGCAAGCCATTTGCAGCATCTGTTCCTTCACTATCTGACAAGCACTAGTAGAACATATAAATTATTCTAACTGTAGGTTATTATGGAATTCATGTAATTACTAACAGAAATTTACCTTAATTTATGTTACTCATTACTTACATTTTTTATACTGCCTCCATTTTTGTACAGGCCTCCATCTAGACTCTGTGGCACTTACCACAACCCTCTGGGTTGCCATTCAGCCGGTTCTCACTTCACCTCCTAGTCCACTCCCAGCCCACACTTCCTAAGCTTACTAACAAGGATGTTATGAGTGATAGTGTCAAAAGCCTTGCTGAAGACAAGGAAGACAACATCCACTGCCCTTCATCCACCCAGCTGGTCATGCCATGATAGAAGGCTATCCAATTGGTATGGGATTATTTCCCTTTGGTGAACCCATGTTGGCCACTCGCAGTAATCTTCTCTTCTAGATGTTTACTGATAACCCCCAAAATCAGCTGTTCCATCACCTTTCCTGAGATGGAGTTGAGGTCGACTAGCCTGTAGTTTCCGGGGTCTTCCTTGCCCTCTTTGAAGATTAGAGTGACACTGACTTTCCTCCAGTCCTCAGGCACCTCTCCTGTTCTCTGTGACCTCTCAAAGATGACTGAGAGCAGCCTAGCAAGAACATCTGCCAGGTCTCTGAGCACTCGTGCTTGCATCCCATCAAGGCCCTTAGATCTGTGGGTGTCAAGCTTCTCTAGATATTCTGTAACCCAATCCTCCTCAGCAAGAGGAAGGTCTTTCCACAAGGCTTTCTCTCCTGCCTCCAGGGCCCGGGTTTCCTGAGGGCCAGTCTTAGCAGTAAAGTCTGAAGCAAAAAAGGCATTCAGTAACTCTGCCCTCTCTGTATCCTCCATCACCAAGGCACCCATCCCATTCAGCAGTGCGTCCTCATTTTCTATAATCTTCCTGTGACTGCTGATGTACTTGAAGAAGGCCTTCTTGTCCGTGACATCCCCTGCCAGTTTTAATTATAGTTTAATTATAGTTGGCCTTCCTTGTGTCATCCTTACATACTCTGGCAACGTTCTTGTATTCCTCCCATGTGGCCATTCCCTTCTTCTACCTGCTGTCAGCTTTTTGCTTCCCTTTGAGTCTTTCTAGGAGCTCCTGGCTCACCCACACAGGTCTCCTTCCTCCTTTGCTTCATTTCCTATTCTTTGGAATACACTGGTCTTGAGCACAGGGGAAGTGGCATTTGAGTAACAAGCAGCTTTCTGGGTCTACCTTGCTTTCTAGAGACTCAACCCATGGGATTCTCCCAAGCAGGCTGAAGTTAGCATTCCTTAAGTGCTTAAGGACCCTTCCTTAAGGGTTGTAGTCCTACTTACTGCCCTACTTCTTCCACACAGGATCCTAAACTCCACCATCTCACAGTAACTGCAGCAAAGATTGCCACCAGTCTTCACATTTTCAACCAGCTCTTTCTTCTTTGTTAGCACAAGGTCCAATAGCACTCCTCTCCATGTGGGTTCCTCTACCACCTGTATCAAAAAGTTATCATCCATACTCTGCAGGAACCTCCTGGACTGTGTGTGGTTGGTTGTATTGCTTTTCCAGAAAATACTAGTGTGGTTCAAGTCCCTCATGACAACCAGGACCTGTAACCATGAGGCTACTCCCAGCTGTCTGTAGAAGGCTTCATCCACTTTCTCTTCTTGATCAGGTGGCCTGTAGTAAACACCCACAACAGTGTCATCTGTATTAGCCTGCATCTTAATTCTTATCCATAGGCTCTCAACTCTTTCATCATCAGCCCCTAGGCAGAGCTCAACACGTTCCAGCTGTTCCCTCCCATGAAGAGCAACTCCACCACCTCACCCAGCAGGCCTGTCTTTCCTATTAAGTATGTAGCCATCCACGAAGGAATTCCATTCATGTGAGCTGTCCCACCACGGCAGTGAAAATATGGTCCTGTGACTGCACACAGATCTCCAGTTCATCCTGTTTATTCCCCATGCTGTGTGCATTGGTGTATATAGACACTTCAGGGAGCTAACTGAATGGCCATTTTCCTGGGGAGGGAGAGTAGGGTACATCATAGATACACCCACCCTTGAGGTAGTTGGTTTTCCAGTTCCCATCCTGGGAGGTAGCTGTAGGACATCACTGCTTTGGTTAGCCTGGCCCAATCCTCAGCTATATCTAATGGTCTGGGCTTCACTGTTTTAGGCCACACACTCCTCCTGAGTCCTATTTTAAAACAGACTTTACCAAATTGGCCAGCTTGTTGCCAAAAATCCCCTTGCCTTTTCTAGTGACGTGTAGCCCATCCCTTTCTAACAAGTTATAATCAAAGAATTTCCCATTGTCGCAAAAGCCAAAACTCTCACTATGGCACTAGCCATGCAACCAGGAATCGATATACGTTATGCGTCTTGTTTCTGGCCACCCCCTTTCCTCTCACTGGTAGAACTGAGGAAAAGATAATTTGGGCACAGATGTTTTTTACTTGCCTCTCCCAGGACTTTGTAATCTTCCTTGATTCTGCCAAGGTTCTGGTTTGCAGTGTCCCATGCTCACATGCAAGACTAGCAACAGGTAGTAGTCTGAACTTTTGACCAGTTGTGGCACCCTCTCAGCAATGTCTTGGATCTTGGGTATGACAATAGGTAATTCACGATGTTCATTTGACAGCAAAGTTAGAACACACTTGTGGCAGCTAGCACAGTGCACACCTCTTACATACGACAGTCATTCTCTTGTGCAGCACCCACAAGCTTTGGAATGAGTGGTGGCTGTCCATATGATGGGTACTCTGGGTTACATCAAAAACTGATTTCACAGTTTCAGAATTAATTATATGAGAACTGGATGTAGATTATTAAATAATGAAATAGTTTATCCAATAATGTAATTGGTTTCTGTACCAGTGGAGCACTTACCCCTCAATTAACTTCTTCAGCATTTGTTTAGTTCTAAAATTCCAGGTGGTACATTTTTATGTGTATGTTCCACAGTGTTGTTCATTTCACTAACATTTTTTTCATGATGTACTCATTTTATAATGCTTCATAGTTTGTTTACTATAGTTTCTGCTGATCTTCATGTGTCTTTCAGGATGCAAGGTCGTGGGTGTTTGTTTTTTTAAAAAAACGTTCAGAAAAGCATTGAATTTGGAATTATAAAATTATATTAAATATTTGTCTTTGTGTATTTGCTCAGAATTCACCACTAGTGAATCAAGAATTGTTCTAACTATTTTTTTACTGAAATCAGACTGTTAAATAGCTTGCTCTCTTTACTTGAATGTTGATTACTCTTGAATACTATTTTAGGTTATAACTGAAGCTTCCATGATGCTTGAACTTAGGTAAACTTCGTGGGAAATCTTGTCTGGTTAACCCTTTTGTAAGGTTTGGGATGCTCAGGACTTTTTTTCTTTATGAACTACAATCTGGATGATCTGTCTGATTTTTATGTTCTTTCATGATGACAGATGTTTAATAGATGTACTTTATGTGATTTATTCTTTATTATTTTTGTATTTCAGCTTTTCACATAGGAGATGACAATTTGGTGATGCTACATTATTGCTTGTTTTAAGCAAATAGGGTATATGTACAATGGCTTAATATTGCATACTAAGTGTTATATATTTGAAGCACTGGTAACTGTGAGAAACTGAGGAGTAGTAACCAATTAATAGAACGTAGGATACTTGTACTGTGTAGTTCTAATAAACAGATTGAAATATAGGGATAGGATCTTCTATGCTATTTCTACCCTTTACAGGAAAAATCCTTCAATATTATTGTATTTTTTTACAAGTAAAGGAAGAATGAGCAGGGCTTTGGTGTTTATTAACTTTGCTTGCGCAAAGCTTCTACCATTCTGAAAACTTGTAAGATAGAATTGGCTCCTTATTTCCCCCCATAAATAATAAATAGTGTATTAATCTTTGTCACCAACTGTTTATATCTTTTCTGAAGTTATTTAAGTTGTCCTGTATTAGTGTAACATTTGTGTCAAAACACAGGAGCAGGGTTTTTTCCTTGCTTAATTATACCTTAATGAGAACAGGAAACTGATTTTTTTTTAACTGAGTATGCAAAACTGACCCTCATCAATCTTACCATCTCCTTTAGTACTGCTGTTTCTGAGCATTCCCTTTCACCAAATACTGCATCGTTATACTGGATTATTTTTCCCTCTGGGTATATGAAATTGTATTTTTCCAGTTGACTGTAGGAATCAACATGAGGTGAGAAAGGAAAGCTAAGGATCAACCCAGACAAGGAACAGAAGTTTCTTCAAAATTCTGCATGGATTGAAGATGCAACAAGAATGTTGGGAAATCCAATGCATGCAGTATTTCAGTGATTAAAACATCTTATGTGTGGCATATTTGTGGAGAAAGAGGGGACAGATTGTGGAAGTGAATGTGTGGTAAGGGGTAAAGGAAAAGTGAAGATGTGAATGTAGTATGCCAGCAAGAAATGTGATGAGGAATATAGGTGAGATAGGTAATTCGAATTGCAGGGTGGTGGTTTTTGTGGATTTGGGGGGTTTTTAAAGAAAGAGCAAACAGTGAAATAATCACTAAGTTAACGGAATTCCAGTTGTGATCAGCCTTGAGGCGTTATCTCTGTGTAGATCACATTTGCCTAAAGTTACTATCACCTTTATGTTCATTTGATAGCAATGGTCTAATTTGCCTAAAGAAAATCTGGAAAAAGAGTGCTATTTTCATAGTTGTCGCAGTTTTGTGAGGTTGGGTGCTGGAAAAGAACAAGGGGTGCAGAAAATGGCTGCTATGAGGAGCTGCTGGAGCTCCAAAATGTCAACAATCCAGGGCCAGAATCAATGTTGTCCAGGGCCAAGCCAATGAGAGATAGTCATAGTGCCTCTGAGAATCACATATAGGAGAAAACAACCTGGAAGCAGCTGCATTTTGCCACCGGAGAAGGGAGTGAGAAAATGTAAGGAGCTGTGCAGACACCAAGGCTGGGCAGGGGGAGGAGGCGGCACCCCAGGTGCCAGAGAGAAAGATACCCCTGCAGCCCGTGGTGAAACCCCATGGAAAAGGCCAAGACCCCACCTGCAGCCTGTGGAGGGGCTCCACGCTGGATGGAGCAGGTGGAGACATAGAGAAGACGCTGTGACCCTTATGTTGAAGCAAGCAGCTGCCAGCACTTGCAAACTACAGAGATGAGCGAGAGAGAGAATTGCGCCAGAACAGGTTTGCTGGGGGGGAGGCTGGTGACCCCGTGGGGGACTGGGACTGAGAGACATTGTGATTTATTGCTGCCTGCCATAGCAGTGATCCAGGTGGAGCAGCTGATGAAGAGGTGAAGCCCTGGGGGAGGAGACTCACGTTGGAGAAAGTTCATGGAGGACTGTCTCTCGTGGGTGGGATCCCGCGGTGCAGCAGTGGGAGGGTGTGTGGAATGAATAACCCTCCCCAGCCAAGAAGGAAACCAACTTGCAAGGAATTGACTCAAGCCCCATCTCTGACTCCCTGCCCCTCTGTGCTGTGTTCGGTGGGAGGAAGGGAGTAAAATCATGACTAGAGTGAAGTCTGCTAGAAGGGAGTGAGTGGGGAGAGGTAGAGGTGTTTTAAGGTCTGGAAAAGGAAAACAGTTAACGAAGAAGTAACTGAGAACCCCATTATTTTTTTCTAGTCCCTGCCCCCCCTTGTACTGTGAGCTGGGGAGGGGAAGAAGGGAGTAAAATCATGGCTAAAGGGAAGTCTGCTTAGAATAGAGGGGTGGGGGAAAGGTGCTACTGAGAACCCCATTTTCCCCAGTCCCTGCCCCACCTGTACTGTGAATGGGAGGGAAGAAGGGAGCAAAATTCTCAGTAAAGTCTGCTAAGAAGGAAGCATTGGGGGGGAACGTGTTTTAAGACCTGGTTGCATTTGTTTTAAGATTTTGTTGTGCTCCTGACTCCGGTTTTCACTGTTCTTTTTAATGTAGTGTAATAAATTAGAATAGTTCTTTCCTTCAGTGTGTTGAGTCTGTTTCGCCCATATCGTTGCTGATAAAATGATCTCTCCTTGTCTTTATCTTGACTCTTAAGACTCTTAATATATATTTTCTCCCCTGCCCAACTTAGAAGGGGAGTAATGAACTGGCTTTGGTGGGCATGTGGCCTCCAGACAGGGCTAAACCACCACAGTAGTCATTCTTTTGATGGTAGGGGTAAGACTTACTATTTCTGCATGTCCAAATATACCAATGTTAGACATTGGAGGCAAAGTTTTAGCTGCATTTTATATAAGATAGGTTTGGGGTTTTTTTTCTGTGGTTTATGAAAGACATATTTAATAATGTCAGCTCTATCCCAAATACGAGGATTATGTTCTCTTGTAATGTAATTTAGAAAAACACTGGGACACTTATTTTTCCTCAGGGATCAGTCCTGGATCCGGCCCTGCTCAATATATTAATCAATGACTTGGATGAAGGGACAGAGTGTACCCTCAGCAAGTTTGCTGACCATCCAAAACTGGGAGGAGTAGCTGACACACTGGAAGGCTGAACTGCCATCCAGTGAGATCTGGACAGGCTGGAGAGTTGGGCAGAGAGTAATATTATGAAATTTTACAAAGGCAAGTGTAGGGTCCTGCACTGAGGGAGGAATAACACCAAGCAGCAGTACAGGTTAGAGGCAGACATGCTGGAAAGCAGCTCTGTGGAAAAAGACCTAGGAGTCCTGATGGACAACAGGTTAACCATGAGCCAGCAGTGTGCCATCATGACCAAGAGAGCCAATGGCACCCTGGGGTGTATCAAGAAGAGTGTGGCCAGCAGGCCAAAGGAGGTTCTCCTCCCCCTCTACTCTGCCCTGATGAGGCCTCATCTGGAATAGTGTGTGCTGTTCTGGGCTCCTCGGTCCAAGAACGACAGGTGAGGAGTGGAAGGGGTACAAACAATGGCTAACAAAGATGATTAGGGGGCTAGAACAGGAGGCAGTGGGCATAAATTCCATCATAAAGGAGGAACTTCTTTATTTGTGAGGGTGGCAGAGCACTGAAACAGGCTCCCAGAGGGGTTGTAGAGTCTCCATTTCTGGAGATATATTCAAAACCCACCTGGATTCTGTCCAGGGCAGCCTGTTCTAGGTGTTCCTGCTTTAGCAAGAGATTGGTGATCTCTAGTGGTCCATTCCAACCCCTAACATTCTATGATTCTGTGATAAGTGTATATATGCAATAATTTGGTGTTAGCTGAAACTTTGTATTATTATGTTTACGTAATTTTTTAGTAATTTTTAGTGAATTACATAATTTTAGATGTATTTGGTTTCAATTAATATTGAAATAATGTTCACTATTTCATCTTTCCTGATGTGGTCTTTGTTTTCCATGTTTCCATTCCTGTATATACATCATACTTAAATTGTGTACATTAATATGGAATTGTTTTCATGGCATCAGCATTTTGTTTATGTACAGAAAATTTATGATGTCTTTATCAAGTTGGAATATTTTTGCCCTGAAGTAGAGCAAGCTGAATAAGAGCAAGAGTGGACTAAAACCCACACTGCAGTAAGCTTCTAAAGATTCAAAATTAACCTCACTTTGTTGTTTACAGCATGCAATTTGGAAAGCTTGAAAAAAAAAAAATTAAAATAGTTCAATAAAATCAATTTTATAGAAATATATCCATTAATCAAAAGTTGAACGAAGCATTCTTCATATTCACCATACACTGTGCCCATTGCATTCACAATGCATTATATCATTAACTGAAGATGAAACCTTCTGCTAATGAGAATTGCTCTTAATCCAAAATCATGCTTTGCATATGAAAAACATACTCATGAACTCACATTAGCCAATATATAAATATGAATATGCTTAGAATATTACAGCGTGTGCTATTTGTATGTTGCTTGCCAAAAGTAATCTAGACTAATGAAGGTACAAAAATTATTTTTATCTCTGTGAACAGAAAATGATCCCCATGCAAATTGTTTGCTTTGGTACTACGGATATAATTAATATCTTCTTTTTCATATGGAGCTTGAAGAAATCAAATGCTCTCTTAAGTTTTGTTTTTATACTTCAGTGTAATTTTGGAATTTTGGTATGCTTTTATGCACTTTATTTTTTGTTGACAAACTCTAATAGGTATAGTTTAGTTCTTCATGTATTCCTCCAAGGCAGTATAATTAAGAATATAATTTATTCTTATTTTTCCCCCCTCAACTAGTAATTAAATTTACACATGTTTATTGAAAACTGTTTTCATTCATCTCTTGTTCTTCTGGAACATTTCAACTGCCTACTTCTAATCCTAGTCCACATATCTATTTCAGGCTAGAATCACTGAAGCAAGAGTAAGGAAAGATTTTTTGTCTGACCCAAATTAACTTATCTCCTATACAAGTCAGTTAATTTTCTGTTTTCTAGCTAGACAATAAAAACAATTACCATTACTCATCATTCCAGCCTAGAACGTAAAATATTTTAATGTGCATACCATCACTTTTTAATAAATATTTCATTCTGGTTTCTATCTTCAGCCCCAATTCTTTAGTTCTTGGAGTATTTTATAATACAAGAAGATCATTTAGGTTTAGATCTCTGTTGGATATTCTCTGTGTGATCTTCTGCTCTTCCTCAAAAACTGTAGAACACAGCAAATACAATTCCTTTAACACCTTATTAAAAGGTGCAAGAAAAAATTCTAAGTAACACAGAAGAAAGGATTTCTTTCTTGGGTGTTTTACCATTCAAAAAAAAAATGTGCATTTTTTGATGGTGTTTTGTTTCCTCATAACCATGACATACTTTTCATATACGAGGCCACTTACTATATTCTAAAGGTCGCTTAGTTATTTGTCATTTCTTGACAGTAAAAAATACTTACCTCTAACTTGCTCTACCTTGAATTTGTTCTGTATGTTGCAGTGCTCCTTGGGCACCATAATCTTTTTAACTGTAGCAGTACTGATTTTCAGAGAAGCTGAAGCAAAAGAACTTTTGATAAATGGGGTTTTTTTATTGGTATGTTGGAAAAAAACCCACCTGATTCAGTGGGCCTTTTGTATTGAACTTCATTGCTAAAATTTTTAGAAATAATTCTGATCTACAAAAGTAGGTAAAATGTTTTAAAATACTGGTATATCCACTCTTAAATATTGATTTTAAAAATGTTATTTTATTTGTATGAACAGTCATTAAATTTCCACTGGTGCTGTCTGTTAGGCTAATAAAGAATTTAACTTTTTTAATATTTTGTTTTATGGCAAATTAATTTGTTGCTCCAAATCAGAAAACAAACACATTTTGTAATTTTTCAGTTTCCTGTCCAATAGACACTGACCTTTGATACACTCTATACGACTTTGGCCCTGCAGGGTTTTCTCAGTTCTGAGGTAAAGATCTTGCACTGCCCTGAATATGTTGATTTTGAGATGGCAGCAGCTTGTATCCAAGAATTATGCAAGAATGTAGTACCTTATATAGAGCAGGAATGTGACTTGCATTTACTGATGGGAAGCTTTTAATGCTGTGTTTTTACATAATGTAGACGGGTTACGGGGAGAAAGTGACGTTTCCTTCATTAATAGAAAAATAATGTGTGGGGTTTTCATAAGGAATAAGCCACATCCAGTGTGTGAAGATAGGGAATGAAGTGCATTTTGGGAGAGGTTGGACGAGAACATGGATTTTGTACTGACAACAGCATTATTTCCACATTATTTCCCCATCTGTACTCCTGTACATGGCAGGTGACAAATTAGCAATTTTAAGAACAAAGCCTGTTTTCAAGATGTTTTCTCACTGTGTAGGTTAAGTAGATCATGTTGGTGCTCTTTGGTAGACTGATCAACAAAGACTTCCCTTCTCCACTGATTAAAAGATGTAGACTGTTAGTCGCCGAAGGGGTGACTCATCTTGATGCTTTTAAAGTTAAATTTAAAAACTATCATGATATATTGCATATATTTCACAGTAAAGTGCATCTGTATTTTGGCCAATATTGCATGAGTAGATGGTTTTGTAACAGATTGCTGAAATATAATATCGAGAAGTACTATTTAATAACAGGCATAACTTTTTTATAGTGGATTTGGATCAAACTGATTCCATTAAATTGTGATTTTAATTAATTATGTAGTCAAAGGTAATGGAAATAGAAGTAGTTTAATTCCTTGAAAAGATGTTTGCACAATACATCTCTTTATATTTTCTTAGTTAAAAAAAAAGTTCCAAAGTCTAGTAATGTGCACAATTTGGATCAGAGTTTTTTGTGTTGATTTTGTTAAATAAATCTTTCTGTTAAAAACCTAAATATTGTTAGGAGAGGAAATGTACACAGCTGTAACTTACCTTAATCTTTTTTTTTTAAGTTGAGAAATTGTTTTTTAAGTATACGTATCAACTTATGTAATGATTCCTGTGGGAAATCAGCCAGCTTTGGATCTTAATAGGTATTTTAACCTCTGTGTTCTGTTTCATTGCTGTTAATGGATAGACGCATCCAATTTTCTATCATGCTAGTATAACTCCATTCAAAACCTTGGGTGTTCTGTTTTTTTTCAGAATTCAAGTTTTATTGTCAGTGTAAGGGGAAGTTTCTGTGAAAATCTAGATTTTCCCTTCACAGTCTGATACTATAAAAGGCTAGAAAAAAATGTGGTTATTTATAGAACCTCTTAGACTACAGCAAAGTTGAAGGCTGTTTAGCTTGGAGAAGAGAAAGCTTTGGGGACACCTTATAGCAGCTTTCCAGTAACTACAGGGGACCTATGGGAAAGATGGAGAGGGACTGTTTATCAGGAAGTGTAGTGATATGACAAGGGGCTATAGCCTTAAGCTAAAAAAAAAAAGTTAGATTTAGATATTAGGACAAAATTCTTCACTATGAGGGTGGTGAGGCACTGGAACAAGTTGCCCAGAGAAGTGGTGTATTCTTCATCCTTGGACATGTTCAAGGTCAGGTTAGATGGGCCTTTGGGCAACTTGGTCTAGTGGAGGATGCCTCTGCCTGTGGTAGGAGGATTAGAACTAGATTATCTAAGTCTGTTCTAACCCAAACCATTCTATGATTAAATGAGGGTATTCTCTTGGATATGATCCATAAAATGCATGAAATCCAGATTCATCTGAGATTATTATGTTTGCAGTCCACAGGATCAACCGTATCAGGTGGAAATTGCCTCAGAACAAAACATCTGAGAAAAAAACCTGTCTCTTAAAAGTAGTTTGTTGTATATCTGTTGACTAAATATGCACATTGTCACTTTCTTTGTTCAGTTCCTTTGGTAAAATTATACCTGGCTGTGAAATCTCTAAGTCCTTTTGCTCTTGAAGCAAAATATGGCTTCTCTAAATGATGGCAGGTGTAAGTATGGATTTCTCAATCTTTTCTGTGGCAGAAAAAAAATTAAGAGTGGAAAGGAAATTTGCATAACCTAGAGCTTCCCTACATAAATCAAAAAATTATTTGTGACTATGTGTGCTTTTCTAAAATAGGTATGCCATCTTGGCAATATATGTGAAGATGATCCATTCCTTACTGCCTTTTGTTCTTCAGGTCATTCATTTAAAACCAGGTTTTATTGTAGTTTGTTAGAGCTGATGATATTGTAGGAAGTGGCTTTTTCAAGACTGGGAATTTTGATCCATAATTGTACATTGGTTCAAAGGATTAATGGGAAAAAGGCTTGTATCTCTGTAGTTAAACTCTAGTTAAACAAGAAAGACCTAAGCCATCTTAATATGAACCTTTATTTCTAAACTTACTGCCACACACTTGAACTCTGATTTTAAGGCTTGTACTATTTGACTGAAATCAAACAAGAAAAGGCATATATGTAATCAAATTATACCTTCTTCCATAGTAAATGTAATTCCTCAGCTTGGCACAAAGCATAGTTACACTTCATTTCATCCCTATTATGCTTTCTGGTTACTTCTGTCTTTGGCACTGAAGTTATGTGTGCTCCATGAGCATGTTTGGGTTCCACTTACCAGACTTCCCACACAGTAACTTTCTTCACTATTGCTATGATATACCTTCAGTAATTTTGAAAACAGAGATATTCGATATTGTTTTGAAGCCATTAGGTGCACTGTATCATCAGTCCTTCTTTACGATATCCCACATTTATGATGTTCTTGTTTTCAGGTACAGCAAGTGCAGACTGTGCAACAGGTACAGCATGTCTACCCAGCCCAGGTTCAGTATGTGGAGGGAAGTGACACAGTCTACACTAATGGAGCTATGTAAGTTGGCAAATGTTCAGAATTTGAATGTTTATTTTAAAGTGAAATTTAATATATATTTTCCGTTAGATTTTATGAACTAGTATGTTTTAGTTAGAAAGAAATCAAAACTTTTATTGTCAAAGTAGGGATTTGGATGAAAAGCTGAGTTCACACTTGGTTTTCATTAAGGCAGAATTTTTGTGTAAATAAAATTCTTGCAATTGTTAATTAAGTTGGACTTACATAATATTACACATACAGCATATTGTTGTTTGAAAAAGTACGGAAACTTTCAATTTATGGATAAATTCTGTCCTGAGTTGGCTCAAACGTAAAAGTGAGATCATGTTCCTTGGGAAGAATTTCTCTACCTCTTTTTTATATTGGTGTGGTTGTTTTCTTTGGGTTTGCTTTTTCTTGTTGGGGTTTTTTTTGTGGGTTTGGTTTGGTTTGGTTTTTGCTTGGTTTGGTTTAGGGGTTGGTTTTTTGTGTTGTTTTTTTTTGACTAGTTGGTTAGTTGGGTTTATTTGTTTTGTTTTCCTCTGTTTTTTGTTTTGAACACATCTTTTGCAATTTTTGCTGTATTAGTGGCTTTGGGAAGAATTAAAATTTAGAAAGCTGCTTTATTTTCTGCAGGTACTTATTTGTTGGTGGTAATCCAAAAATGATTCAAAAGACAGATATTTTTTGGACCAGAGACTTCTGATAATAACTGTGGCAGAATTCTTCGGTCATTTCTACTAGCATATTTTCCTTAAGTAATTTTTCACATACCGTCTTGTCTGGGTTTTTTTCTCAGTTTTGAATCCTAAACAATGTATCTTAAATATGCATTAGACTTCCCTATTGTATTAGTTTTGCCTGGGATAGAGTTCATTTTCTTCATAGTACCTGGTCATGATATGTTTTGGAATTGTGCTGAAAGCGATGTTCTTCCACTGTCAGGTGTTCGTCCATCTCCAGGAAAGCAGGGCTCCATCACATGTAACAGTTACTTGGGAACACAAATGCCTTCACCCTGAATATTCCTCCCTTCCTCCTTCCTCCTTCCCCCAGCTTTATATGCTGAACATGATGTCATCTGGTATGGAATATCCCTTTGGTCAACTGGGGTCTCCTGTCCCAGCTGTTCCCCCTCCCACCTGTCTTTGTATCCTCACCCTACTGCCTGCTGATGGGAAGTGATGAATGAATTCCTTCTTTTGCTTTTCTTGTATGCATGCCTTTTGCTTCACTAGTTAAACTGGTTTTATCTCAGCCCACAAGTTTTCTCATTTCTACTGTTCTGATTCTTCGCCCCCATCCCAACACACAGGGATTGAGTGAGCTGCAGTGTGGGGCTTAGTGGCCAGTTAAACCATGACAGTCCTTTTTTGGCACCCAGTATGAGACTATGTATTTTTTTTGTCTCATCTTGTCTTCTTTAGACTGGCCCAAGTGCTGTAGCATCAGCTATCTCATGTCGGCTGATGGGCCAGGCCATCAAACTCATATTGTCCCGCAAACCTAGTTGTCCCTGTCTGCCATGTGGCCAGGGGCAAGGCCCCTTTATTGCTGGTCTCGGTTTTCATTAGCTGATTTTTATAACTCCAAAAGGTTCCTTCACCTGGGGCAGTCAATTCCAGGTGTACCTGATGCCGCTGCAGCCTGCACTCTGCTGCCAAAGGCATCAAGAAAAATACATTTGCAATGTCAGCTGTAGTGTACCACTTGACTGCCTTTTACTCTGGTTCATACTGGAGTTCTAGCATGTCCTGTATAGCAGCATTTGGCAGTACCATGACTTCATTGCAACCGTGATAATCCACGGATAGCCACCAAAAGAGGTCATTCTTAAATAGGCTATTATTCAAGTTTCATTTTTCATATATCACTTGTAAGTTTTTATGCAAGCTGTTCACATGGGCACCGTTGGCAGAGTATGGGGTATGTACTACGTTACTGCTTACAGTCCTTGGAAAAAACGGTTACTGACTGCTTATTGTGAACCTTAAGGTTTTTATGATTTTATTGTGTTTATATACCTTAATCCCCTTTTCAGGTTCTGCAAAATTAGTCAACAGGGTAGAAGAGGCTTTCTTAACACAGTAAGAAAGCTCTCTTTAGCAGGTGACTCTAATCCAGATTGTCTTTCCCTCCCATGGAAGAATTTACCTGTGTTGTTCTCAACAACAGTGTTCACAGCAACATTGTGAACAGCCAATTTGTTGTTCAATACTTCTAGGAAAATTAACCGTTCTAAAGATTATGGTTTCATCCCTGGAGAATGAGGCCAGTCTGTGTTTCTATTTGGAATTTTTAAAGACTGTGAAACATGTTTTCACACTATCCTCTACACTAGGAATGGAAAAATGTCATTTATGTAAAGTAAAGTTATTGCATATTTATATTGCATGTTATAGTGCCATTTAGTTGATAGGGGAAAGAGGGTGGGGATCTAAATTGCAGATGGCTAGCTTCTTTCAGAGAATAAAGAATTGAAGGGGTTTTAATGTTTTTATTGTTACCAATGGTTTAAAAAAATAAATATCCCCTGTTCTTGTTTTGCCACTGAACTGGCTTATTTGGAGATGTATCAATGTGAAAGAGCAACATTTTAGAATTTTTGAAACTGAACAAAAAGCTTAACTATATCCCTAAACAAAGCTGCTATAGATTGTGTTGAGTCCTGCTGTGACAGAAAACAGTGTCCAACTTCTCTTGTGCTAAAATATTTAAACAAGTGTTCAGATTACAGTTCTTTTATATTCTCCATACTGAAATCTGTGAAAGATGAGCCTTGTGGATCCTCGCAGATTCACAGAAGTGTGTTACAGCCAGTTTGTCCAGTTACTTCCACTCCAGAAATTATGTTTCACTTTCAGAAAATAGGAATAGGTTTGTAAATAGTGTGATTGTCTAGAGTGATCACTGGTTTGTCTTTTAGGTTGTCTACCTATGATTATATGTTTTGTTTATTTTATGACTATGCTAAATCAAAATCTTAAATTTAACTCAATATCAGATGTAGAATGTTTCCATAAACTTATCATGTGACAGTACTTCTCTAGTAATGGAATAACATGTCTGCAACCTATAGTTAGGGTGAAGACATTAATTCAGTGCACAGACATCTCTGGTTCAAATGTTACTGCATCCTTGAAGAAAGAATCATAGAATCGTGGAATCACAGAATATCCTGAGTTGGCAGAGATGAATAAGGATCACTGAGTCCAACTTCTGGCTCCACACAGGGCCAGCCAAGTCAGAGCATGGGACTGAGTGTATCGTCAAGACACTTCAACTCAGTCAAGCTCGGTGCTGTGACCACTTCCCTGGGGAGCCTGTTCCAGTGCCTGACCATCTTCTCAGTGAGGAACCTCTTCCTAACATCCAGCCTAGACCTCCCCTGTCGCAGCTTCATGCTGTTCCCTTGAGTTCTGTCGCCAAAGAGAGGAGGCCAGCGCCCACCCCTTCACTCTCCCCTGTTAGGAAATTAGCCTTTATTTCAAAATAAAGTATGTTCAAACCAGTATTTATTTAAGTCCATACATGATCCATACGCAGTTAAATATATGTGAGGAATGCATTACCTGATTCTTTTGATTCTAAGAGTAAGACTTTTTTAGGCTTCACAGTCTTTTTGAAGTGTAACTGTTGTTTTCTTATAACACAAGTCTTCCCACGCATTTTATATCATGATTTGTCTACACTTTAAAGTTACATGGTTTTATTGTAATTGGAAGCATAATGATAATACAAAGGGTATAACCTACAACTTGTCACATAGGTTGTATAATATGAGAATATTTGAATTATGTTATCTACATTTGTGTTTGGTTAGTAACAATTTTACTTGTCAAGCATGTCACTTTCAACTGAAACAAAAATGCATTGTTGATGTGATGACATCTACAGGCTTACCTGGCAAATTGGAATAGATAAAGAATATTGTAGTATCACCTATATTGAGGAAGCCAAGTGAGTCCTCTGTTCTGGACATGAACCTTCTTCATACATAATTTGTAATGTAAAAATCAAATTTGGCTATTTACCTGATAATTCTGGTGTGGCTAGGAGGGGTTTAATTTCTGGGATTGCTCAGTGATTGCTGTTACATCCAAACTGCATTCTTCATCAATTTGTTGAATTACAATTTGTTTGGTTTATGTGGGCAAATCACAGAATCACAAGGTTGGAAAAGACTTAAGATCACCAAGTCCCACCATTCCTGTCCTCTGCTAAACCGTATCCCTAAGTACCTCATCTACCCTTTTTTAAACACATCCAGGGATGGTGACTCAACCATCTCCCTGGAAAGCCTGTTCCAGGCTCCGACAATTCTTTCAGTAAAATTTTTTTTTCTATCATCTAATCTGAACCAGCCCTGATGCCGCTTCTTGCCATTTCCCCTTGTCCTATCACCTGTTACTCAGCTGAAGAGACCAGAACTCTCTACAACCTCCCTTCAGGTAGTTGTAGGCAGTGATAAGGTCTCCCCTCAGCCTCCTCTTCTCCAGGCTAAACATCCCCAGCTCCCTCAGCCGCTCCTCGTGTGATTTGCCCTCCAGCCCCTTTACCAGCCTGGTTGCCCTTCTCTGGATTTGCTTGAGGACCTCAATGTCCTTCTTACGGTGAGGAGCCCAGAACTGGACACAGTACTCAAGGTGCAGTCTCAAAAATGTACCTTTTAGCCAAAACGAAGAGTTTACTGGTACACCAACTGTAATCTCGTCAAATCATAGAATTACGATTCAATTCAGTTGAAGTTGTTAACTTCCTAGTGCTTCCTCATATCCATCCCTTTTCCTCTGACATTAGGCTTACCTTTTTACTGCCCTTCTTGTGTACTAAGGTTAATGGCTTCCATCGGAGAAAGTGTTGCAGCAAGTTACCACAGGTGTTCAGTTTGCAGGAGCATGATGTATAGTGGAGGTCTCTTCACTCACTGGGTCCACTCACAGCTATTTTAAACATGCTTTCTAG
This sequence comes from Laterallus jamaicensis coturniculus, assembly GCA_022605575.1. Classification (NCBI taxonomy): domain Eukaryota; kingdom Metazoa; phylum Chordata; class Aves; order Gruiformes; family Rallidae; genus Laterallus; species Laterallus jamaicensis. The sequence goes on from JAKCOX010000055.1 coordinate 1,937,629, forward strand.
CACAGAATCTTATTCATTCTTCATTGGTTTCCATTTCCATATTGCATCTGAATTTATGGTATAGAGTGTGTTTTACATTTTCTGGATACTTGAATACTGTCATTCCATGCTCATGATCCTCTGCTACGTTTTTCATCTAGGGTCATCGATTGTTTATTCTGCAGAAAATAGCTATTCAATATTACTGTCTGTTAGAGCAATGCGTCAGCGTTTTAACTGTAGGTTTTATACCACACAATTGTAGAAAGGTAAGCTAAAATAGAAACAGATTAAGTAGTGTTAATCTGATTGTTTGACAATTACGCTAGAACAGTTTGACAGTTATGCTAGAACAAAGCTCTAGACCAGCACAAACATGTCTAGGCAAATGAAGCCTAACAAGCCCAGTGCTTGAGATCTTGTAAATGCAGTGCAAACTCTGTGAGGTGTTCCTAGCAGTGCAGTACTGTATTTCAGTAGTCCTTCATCAGGAATTTGAGAGGTCTGTAACCAAGGTTCCCTTATCCATCTAATTTACAGGTTCTAAGAATATCATTTGTAGGATTTCTCCTCTGTTTTTCTTTACTTCATTCCCTGCTTTACTGGGTTTTCCTGCAGTCGTGCATTGTGCTTTTATTACCTTTTTCTGTGTGGAAAAAGATCTTGGACTGACTGTTGAAGATCTTAAATTCTTTTTCACTCATAACAAATGCCTGTCAGTAATATATTTACTTGGATTTTTAATGTGACAAATAATTTATTTATATGGAATAATACAAGTCTCTTTTAGGTAAATTTTATAAAGCTGGCTTTGGCTGGCGTATTTTAAATTGTCTATTTAGAGAAAATGCATATGCCTAAAAGGAATTAAAGTATTCACTATTATAGAAGAAGTTGCTTAGTTTGCATTTTTGCTCTCTAGTTACAGATACATTAATTGACCTTTCATAGTGTAGGTTTTGATCTTTGGTTTTAGAAGTTTGATTTGATTAAGAGGGATTGGTGAAAGAAAACAAAGACATACTGTTTGCGAGTTCTTCTGTCTCTGTCTTTATAGCAAGTGAGGAAGCTTTTGTGGAAGAAGGTTCTTGCTTCATTGGGATTTTAAGGTATTAAAAAGTCCTGAATCAATATTCTGGTTGCAGGAGTAGATTTATTTGTTGGGAGGTAGGAGGTTGTATGAGACACATGATGTAGTCCTCTCTGTAATCATTTGACTCCTGTATCATGTTCCATTGTGTCAGTGTTAGGATATATGGCACTTCCCTTTCTTCCTGTTGTTTATGATACACCACCTTTGGAGGCTACAGCAATGCACTGGCTGTGATAAGGCCTACTCTCAGTGTTAGAAACAGGGTTCTGTTCTCTCTGGTTCCTGTGAAGCACACAATCAGCTTGAAGACCACAGGATAATACTAAAACCTTAAAGGGGTTGAGGATATTTTTCTGGCATGAAAGACTTCGTTATCTTTCATTTATGGCTGTTCTCTACCATATTGCAATACAGTAGCATTATTGTGAGCGTTAGCCACTCTGCATATAAAAAACAGCGTATCTTGAAATCTTTATTTTCATCTCGTCTTTATCATACTTATATCCCAGGAAATAATACCTTAGTTAATTGTGTACTATAAAAGGCTAATTCCCATTATGGAGATGACAGTGGAAAAATACTTACATGCCTATCTACTAAAATATGTAGGTAATCCATACCAAAACCCACAAGAATAATTCTTTGATTATCATTTGATGAGTTAGATAATAATTTTTATGTTATGTGTTTGTTTGAATTAGAATGGCAGAAAAAATAGGAAATTGACACTGAGTGGTTTTCTTGTTTGAATGCTGTTCTTGAACAGCCACTCTGAAGGGATGCTGGTATTTCAAGTTAGACTATAAAAGGTACAAATCTTCAAGTAAAAATGTATATGTGTGTGTATATATATATATATATATATATATATATATGTATGCATTTTACCCAGAACTTGAATTTTCCAAGTTGGTATGTACAGTTAGTGATAAGAATTCAGTAATTACTTTTTTTTCAAGACACGGGAGTTACTGGGATATAATTTCAAGTTGAAACCTAGTTTAAAACAAGCACAAACTGCACTTGAGTTAGTTCAGCAGGTCTTCTACTATGATTTAAGAACACTCTGCATTTCTCAGTTCTTGGAAGAGGAAATAAATCTGAATGGCTGTTGTTTTTCTGAAACTCCAAGTAATTGAAAAAAATCTTTCAATAAGACAGACATTTCTAAGATAAATAAAACGAGCATAGGTCTGTAAGTGATGTTTTCTAGGCAAATATAAATATGGGAAAGCTTAAGGAGGGGTGAGAGCAAATAAGCTTATGAAACATTTTGGATTTTAAAACTAAACTTTTTATTTTCTAAAAGTTTTAAAGAAGAAACTGTTGTGGCCATAGTTAATACAACAGAAGTTCTGACTTAGGTTGTTGACATGGTGCCATGTTTTTTGGTCATTTAAAAGCAAGGATTTTTCTGACGCTAAAGTCCATTGTTTACTAATTCATTAATCTTATGTAAGTTTCCATAATTAAGAACCAGTAACAACACACAGTAAATAGCCATGACTTTCTATGTATATTGGTATGAAAAAAAGCGCCTGACTTCTAGTCCATGGATAGATTTATTAATCACAACCTTACTGTGTAAAACACAGATGCTGCTTCTTGTTTTCTGGACAAAAGTTACAATTTTTTTTGTTTAACTAGTGTAGTAGCATGGTTTGTGTTTCATTTTATAGTAAACTAATTGGGGATTTATGCTGATACTTTGCAGCTCCATTTTCTCAGAATCACAGTACTTTTTAACACTTATTTACCTGGTATAAGCACATCGAAGCATACAGAACTCCAGATTCATGGACAACAACTTCAAATTTCAAAATATTTTTGCATTTTGATTACAAGCAATATTATGGAGTTTTAAGCTTAAATAAGAAAATTAATGGTTGGGCAAGCTGTTTTTTACCTTCTGACCTTTCTATTATGCTTGCTAAGGTACAAAGCTTAGCAGTCACCAAACAAGATAATATTTCCAAAAAGACTTTTCCAAAATGATGAATGTGGCCTTTCAGATTATGAATGCATTTACTTCACAATTTTGAAATAAATTGATTTGAAGATCAAATTTAGGACATGGGTACAAATACACATTGAAAAACTATAGATTACAGACTATGAAAAGTAGTGATTCAAAATAAGGGATTCAAAAGTTTCCATAGCCAAATAGTTTCCTAGGGTGAACTGGTTAATTAGGCATTAACCTTTCATACTTGCAAGTAGTTTTAAAAAATATTGCTGTTGCATATCCTTAACTTCATTCATCTTTGACATTTTTACACGTCATAGTTGTGTTTTGGTTTTTACTTCATAAATGCATTTTTATCATAACATCAATTCAGGTTGAATATTGAGTTCACCTTGTAAAAATAACTGCATTTCCCAGAATACCAGTGAACTCAAACTTTCAATCTTCCACCAAGATCTTTAATAGATATGTAGATTATGTAGTATTCTTAAACATTTGACTCTCTTGGCTGATATTTGTATGAACTGTTTGCAGTTTTGCCACATGAGCAGTATGCAGAATATACAACACCTGGCTAAAGTTAAAAATTTTATTCTCAGATTAAGAAAACATTTAAACAACTTTTAAAATTTCTTTGCAATGTATTAATAATTAGATGAATGTGTATCATACTTCTTTTCCAGTAAGACTGACAAATTTTTCTGTAAGGTTTGATAGTCTCTGAATTGGGTGTTTAGTGCTTTGACTTAGTGAAATTATATTCTCTGAGGAGCAGGGATTGTTTGCCAATCTTTTTTAATTTGGCTATAGCTGTTGTACATATATGTTATTGTAAAATTTCCCTCAGCTAAATGATCAATACCAATAATTTATTTTTCTTTTGTTTTCTTTTCTTAAAGCCGATCAACAACTTACCCTTACTCAGAAACCCAGATGTACAGTCAAAACACTGGGGGAAATTATTTTGATACTCAAGGAAGTTCTGCACAGGTGACAACAGTGGTCTCGTCTCATAGCATGGTGGGCACTGGAGGGATTCAGATGGGTGTCACAGGAGGACAACTCATTAGCAGCTCAGGAGGGACCTATCTGATTGGCAATTCAATGGAAAATTCTGGTCATTCAGTGACTCATACAACGCGGGCGTCCCCAGCGACAGTAAGTACTTCAGACTGATGCAAAATCTTTTAAGACTAGATTCTTAGTCACTCAGTTCTCACACACTGATGCCGTTTTTGTGACAGAATGTATAAATATTACGGTGTTAGAATAAGTACTGCATGGTGCTTTTTGTTAAGATGCTAGAGTAAGAATATTGTGAAAACTTAAAAATGAAGACGGACCTTTCCCCTGACAGCTTATGGATAATTACATTTCATAGGTGGTATTTTTGCATTCAAGTAATATCAGTGAATGTTTTGGGAATACTCATATAATAGTTTGGCTAAGCTGAATGTTTGTTAGGTTGGGAACTAAACCAAACTCTTTTAATGTAAGTTACAGATACGCATCTGTAATGTCCTTGCATTCATTCAATATGTTTGCCTGATAATAGCGCAGCTTTGGTAGCTTATTTCAGAATATTTCCAATTGTTCAGAAATCTGAGGTACTACCTTTTACCACTTTGTTCTTACTTTTCTATGGTGTGTCTCTAAAGCCTATTTCAGATTAAAAGCTCTTTGTGGAAGTGTCCTAAAATGCTATGGGAAGATGAATTCTGTTATGACTGTGCTAGATTATACTGTGGACACTTAAAGCCAGAACTTTTCCATATGAGCTTAGTCAGCCCTTATTTCAATTACGAAAATGGGTTTATGCCTAGTCTAGCTTTGCTACATAGCCCTAATGAGTGCTTCCACTTAATTTTCCAGTATATTCTGGTCTGGTCTTAGAGATTTTGAAGTAATGGTGAAAGAGAATTGTGAAACATAGAGTCAAAAGAATTGAAAAATTTAGTAAAGGACATGAAGTATCGTTAATAATCATCAATACCCAAGTGGTAATACTGATAATCGTGAGTATCCAAATGGACAATGAAATTGGGATATTTTATTTTTGGAAACCAATGTAATGCATAAAAATCTAATACTCTTTTTTGTAATTATGATTAATGTTTACAGTTGCATTGGATAATATAGATGATCTGATCAAATCTCCTTATTTTGATTCTTAAGGTGTTCAGTGTAGATAAATACAAAAGTTTTGTATAATGTAAAAAAAATTACATCTAAAAATATGCATTATTATTTTCTCAGAATAAAAAGTATAGAGAGTCATAATTCATCAATTATATAAATATGTATAACATCGTAAGAGCTTTCATCTAGCAACAGAAAATTTTGTTTGCGTAACAAAAGAAAAGAGAATTTATATTAACATGTGCCTGTATTTTACATTAATAGTTTCTGAAAAAAGAGGCATTCCTCTTTCAGATTTAATTAAAATCAAGACTTTAACTACTTTCTTTTTTTCCTTTTAAAGTTGATGAAATTTTTTGCCTGACTGATTGCCAAGCTCAGGCAAAACAAATAGTTTTCTATAGGCAGAAGTAAAGAATAGGTCTACATGGCATGAAATTTTAAAAGTGATGCTTCTTTAAATACTTAGATAGCAATGATATTCCTGTGTTTTCTTAGTTCTAAATTGTTCTACAGTTGCATAAAAATACTGCCTCTTTAACAGATCATGCTTGTTTGTTCCTGAAGTAAATAAGAACAAATGCATTTTTGTGTTTTTCTGTAAGTTTTGTTTTATACACTGACAACATAATTCAGTCGGGGTAAATGTTTCACAGAATGTGAAATGAACTAAGTCTTAAGTGCATCCAGTAAACACGAATGAAGAGTAGTTTACTTAATTTGAAGTTGGTTATCCTAGAATTATTTAAATGATATCAAAACTCCATGCTATGTTTTTCAAATTAAAAACTATCTAAATTTTTTCCAAAATTAGAAGTAAAAATTGCCAAAACTCAATAAAATCTGAGATTCATACTTTCAGCAACATCTTTTCATTGCTTCATGTGTCATTAAAACAGCCCCAAGTAACCTCAACACTGCTGTATGAACTTGTCTTGAAGAACAGAAAAAATACAGCTAATTTAATTTCAATTATTACATTGGCATTTAAACATTAAAATTATTTCCTCCATTTTTTAAGGTGATGTTTATTTTTTATGGTATAGATCTGTAAGTGCGAGACATTAGAAATATATTTCTTGCTAAGGAAGTGAGACATAACATGATTTTATATTCTTTAATTTTGGGCTTTTTGGTGTGTATGGTTCAGCTGAAATATTTAAAGAGTCAGTTGAAACACAAAAGGTTCGGCTTAAACTGTAGCCAAGTATTTTTAATTTTACTAGAGGGCAAATTGAACTATGCAAAATAACACCAATGTAGTATTTTTTTGGATTGCACATTAGATAGGTAGAGCTTGTTTCATCTGTGAATTTACAACTTTTTTCATTCTTGTGCAGGCTGTTTATTATTTGCTATCATAAGGCTCAGAAGATATTTCAAAATTTTAAATTAGTTTGGAGAATTTTTATATGGAGGCTTTGTTTCGTTGTCCCCTTGTGATCAAATCAATAACTTTTGCAATAAATTAATTATATTATTGATGTTATCTATTTCTAATATATATAGCTTAACAGAGCAGTTTCAAGTTTGTCAAATGTGTAGAGTAAGTCAATTTTATTAACTGTCTTAGATAAATGAAATGTGAAAATCTAATCTACGTTTTATCAGGTATGCTATTTGGTTTACACAGAACTCAATAAGAGAGACTCACAGATTTTTTTAACTGTATCTTCAATGTATTTTCTGTGTGGTTTAATAGAATTCTAAGTTCTGTTTTGCGTTTAATAGCTAATATTTTGTTTGGGACATTTCATTAATTGTAATTTCTATCAATCATACAAGAAAGCTGTCCTGCTTAAGATGTATCAGGCAATAGCAATGTTTTTATAGCCAAAATATTAACAACTGTACACAATCAGAACTATTCCAACATATGCACAATAGTGGTTTGGGTTAGTATTCATGAAGAACATTTGTTAGCTCTTTCTTTATTGATTTAATTTCCACTGATTTCATTGCTTCTTCCCATTATATCCCCTGATGGCCTATTAAACTACTTCTCTACCTACTAAAAAAGGGTTTTTTTAACTAAAACAGAAAGGCATTCAGATTATAAGACCCTGTATGTAAAGCATTAGATAGACAAACAGCATTCAAAAATGACCATTTTCATGTGAATATATGTGGATTGGCCAAGAATGAATTGTGATGTGTTGAACAAGAAATTACTTATGGAAATGCATGTTGAAACCTGCACGAAAGAGTTGTATGTTTTGTTTATCAGCAGTTATCATTGAAGTGGCAGCTATATTTCGGAGACTAGAAAACTGAATTGTAGTATTAATAGTGACATCTAAGTCACCTTGCACTTTTTTTCTATATTTAAATGTCTAAGGACTGTTCTTGTGATAAAACAGGATGTTCTAACGAACGTATTTTGTAATACCACAAGGTTAAGAAATTCATAGTTTGTAGTAACAAATGTGTTGTGTGTATCCACCAGTGAGAGGCTCCCATCTCTTAGTCTTGTTTTCTGATAAGTTTTATGGCTGATCTGCAATTTCAAGTTGTCATTCAGTAGTCATCACCAGCCATAGGAGGTCGCTACCCATGCTATTGCAGAAATGTATCCTATTTCAGTGCAAATTGAAATGTGTAGAAAAATAAAAGCAAAATTAATATGTATGGAATGTATCACCATAAATTATTATTTCTGGTAGTAAACACAGTGTGCACAATTTGTGGTACCTACACAAAATATGTAATATTTGAGGGAAAACAAGAAATAGTAGTGAATACCATATCCAGATAATATAATTTTAGTGGAAGTATAATTATTCTGAAAACAGAGTTTTAGATGGTTGATTTAGATGGTTGATGGTTTTAATTTAGAAAACAGGTTTAAAATTACATTTTATTTATTAATCCCTTTCTTGATATAGGAGCTTTTTCCTCCCCCTCCATTCCCCAAGTTTACTTTTTATTTTTATTTTGCTGGATCCATCTTTGCATAACAGACCATTTCTGGTTAAATCAAAGATACACAGATTTTTATGCTACAGAGTATTATTAAGTGATTTGGTCTTATGCTGGCAAGACGTTTACAGCTGCAGTTTACTTCTGCAGCTAAGCACAGTGATATCTTTTGTGAAAAAAGTACCCAGTTATAGATTCAATAAGGCAAATAATATTTTTTCTCTTTAAATAAGCCACAAGAAATATTGAGCACTACTACTGCTAAAACAAAAAGTAAAATTATGTGTTAAGAATTGGCTGTAATGGTGAGAAGTTTAGAGGATCTTGTGCTTTTTATCAACCTCTGCTTCCAAAACTTTTCTTCCTGGTTTCATTTTCCTTCGGAGCTGTGGAGTGTCATGGCTTCTCCCTCTCTCTTCCTGAGGCATTCTGCCCCACAGAGTGCCTTAATGCTCCACTGTAATGTCTTGATTTGAGGCCACGTCCTTTTCACAAGGCAAGGAATGTGGGCAGAAGAGATAATGACCTTGCTGAGATCAAATGCACTTACCCTGCATTCTGGCTTCACCTATTTCTCTTCTACCATCTGGCTTCACTTTCAGTTGTTGGCTTTGTGTAAGTTTTCTGCATAAAAATGCTGTAGTGCCTCAGGTCATTTACAGTTTGGGCAATTGAATATTTACTCTGGTATTGATGTATCAGAAATCAAGATGTAGTGCTGTTGGAAACTCAGTTTATTCCAATATAGCATTCCAGTTACTGACAAAAAAGTAAGAAACCTAACTTTTAAAATCCTATTACAAATCAGTATCTCTGAATCCATGAAGAATTTGTTAATTCCTTTTATTTCACAAGGCATAAGATGGATACATTATACATATTTGATAGGGAATAAGATGGATCCAACTGATGTTCTCACAACAGTCTGAATGTCAATTGCATGAAGGCAATACTTATCTAAAGGACTGAATTTTTTTTTTTTTAATTAAATACACATTCACTCTAAAATGGCCATTCTACCTCTCTTTAAGTCTGTCTTGCTATAAATATTTTCAAGGCTGGTTTTAATAATCATCTGAACTAAAATTTCCTTTTTAGTTTCTCAATTCTGATTTTCTGGTATTAAGTTCAATGTGTTTCCACCTGGTTTTCAGTGCTAGGTAGTATGTCTGTATTCTAGAAGTCCTTATAATTGGCTTGACAAGGGTTTCTTTGTTTGTGTATCTTTGTTTTCCTTTATTTTTTTGTACTAAATATGGGGAAAATGATCATAAGGAAATAAGTTTAGAATCTGAAGATGTCTGTAATAGAGATGAGTTATACAAATAACTGGGTGACCGAGGGGAGAGATGGTGAATTGGTCAGTGTGACCATACATTTGGGAACTTATATCAAGGAACATAAACGTGAGCAGTGATGTATCATTTGAAAACTTGGGACGAAGAAAATAATCTGACATGAAATCCAAACATTTTTAAATTTTTCTGGACTAGAGAACATATTACATTCAGTTGTCAGTATGCACACCTTATATAGATGCAGACTACTGGAGGTGTGCATTTTCAGATGTTTCGACCAGTAACTCTTATGTATATTAAACTTGGATGCTATATTTACAAATTAATGCAGTTTAGGGGGGAAAAAAGTGCATTTCTAAGATCTTATTGTCTATCAGCATTCTTTTCAGGCCAGCATATGTAAAATACCATGCTTATTTTACATCTTTTTGTGTACTTCTCTTTCTGCATATTTCCATTTCTTTCCTTCCAACAGACTTTAAAAAGTTTATCTCTGTCTTCAGAGTACTGTTTCGTTCTCTTGAAATTCTGCTCATAGAGCCTATTCACAGGTGCTAAACGCAGATCTTTTAATTCTTCCCGCTGTAAAGGCTAGACCTGAGTTCTCTTGGTGTGGACAATATTATTTAATTTTCAGGCTTCTTTTTTCCTGAACAAGTTTGTATGCCACCTAACACAACCCTCTGGCATAAATTTTAGAAAAAATACAACATACAGGAATATTCTGTTCTGAAACAGAATTGAAAGCCACATAAATACTTCATCTGTGACATCCTAGAGATGCAAAAACATCACGTTTTCAAAAGCCCTGAGTCCATGTGTTCTTTAGCTTCAGGTTAGTTCCCGACATGTATACACCTTCTATAGGTAAGCACAGTTGTCAGGAGTACCAAGGACTTAACTAGCTGTCCCAAATTAGTCTTTCTTGTACACATAGGGAGAATTAGTAATTCCTTCATAATGGAGTATGTAATGAAAAGCCCATTAGAATTTTACTTCCTTTAAAATCTAAAAGGGCAAACATTTGCAAGTATAAAAAGGACATTGTGAATGGGTGATAATAGACATGAGCTATCTTATTTGAACTTGATGTTGATGGATTTTAAAATGCCACTGAAAGTCACCTGCTTTGTTGCTGGTGGAGGGTGGTTTGCAGATGCAACCAGATAAAGAAAATAAATTGTAGTATATCTAGATTAATTGCAAAACATCAGGGCTTAAACCTCTATGGATTATTTCTTTATGTCTTGACCTCCTTGACAATTTACTATAAATGCTTTGTGTTAATTAGTTGAATCACAGAGAAGTACTATTTCTTTCTTAAGAGGAATGTGGGTTTTTTTAGAGTTTGGGATAAGTAATTAGTATGTCTGTGCTGTACATATCTGAGACTATTATGTATAATCTGTTTATCTGGTAATATACTAGTGAATGCAAAGACACAGACTAGCAAGAACAGTTAATAACTTCCAGATTAGTAGACCACATAATGGCCCACAAAATTGTAGGAATCCAGATGCGTATACTGGAATGAAACTGTTGAATTTTTTTTTCCCTGGCAAAATACCCTTAATCATTAATAGCTGTGTCAGTGTATAAGGCAGTATTTTAGTTGAGAAGCAAAGTAAAATGAAGAAGTCTACAATCATATTTTTCATAGTGTCTGCTTATTTTTATATTACTGTACAAAGTGCATGTCATTCCTACCAGTAGTGTAACATTTAACATGGTTTATTTGGAATTCAGTGGGAGCTATAGCACACATTTCAGTTATCAGTCAGAACATTTTAATAAATAATTGTTTTAGTCTTGCTATAAGAAAAATTAGGGAAATGTAAGACTGATCACATATTCAAAGAAATGAACATGTGATTCTTGTTATCATTTAGAATTTCAGATATATATATGTAGTTATTTGTGCCTGGAATCTCTCAGTGCTCATTGCTAAAAAAGCAGGGTTATCAGCCTTCATTTTGCATTTATGGTGAATATAATTTTAAATGTTAAAATTATTTTCATATTCTTTCCACAAAATATCATAATAAAACCTACTGCATTACTGAAGTAATTCATTTGGGTATGGGCATAAATGCTGTTTGGAATAGTGATGACGTTATGTTTCGTTTTTCTAGAACTAAGTAAAACCCAGCCAAAACTTAGAACTTCAAGGCCTGAAGGAACAGATCCCTCATATAAACAAGTTTTTACTCAGGTAGCTGTTACTTCCCATACACATGGCACTCTGAGTCATGTAGATCACCGTGAAAACCCAAAACCTAGATTTAGAGATTAAAATAAAATGGAATATTTCAGCTGGAAGGGACCCATGACCATAATGTGGTTCAACTGCTTGACCACTTCAGTGCTGAGCAGAAGTTAATGCATTGATCAAATGCCTCTTAAACACTGTCAGGCTGAGGGCATCGACGACCTCTCTTGGAAGCGGGTTCCAGGGTTTGACCACACCCTTGGAAAGAAAATGCTTCCTAATGTCTAATCTAATCCTCCTCTCACACTGCTTTGAACGATTCCCAGGCATCCTATCACTGGATCCCATGCAGAAATACTCAGCACCTCCCTATCCACATACCCTCCTCAGGAAGCTTCAGGGAAACATAAGGTTACCCTTTAGACTCTTTTTCTCCAAACTAGATAAACCCAAAGCCCTTTGCTGCTCCTCACAGGACATGCCTTCCAACCCTATTACCAGCCTTTTTGCTCACCTGCAGATGTATTTAAGGGCCTTGACGTCCTTCTTAAATGGTGGGGCCTCACGCTGCATACCAGTACTCCAGATGAACCCGCACCATGTCTGAATACAATGGAACAATTCCCTCTTATGACCATCTGTTTATGTGTGCTTGATGTATCCCAGGATGCAGTTTGCTCTCTTGGCTGCCAATGTATCCTAGTTCAACTGGAACCAGGACAAGGGCATGCTGCTGGCTCATGTTGAGCTGCTGACAACCAGCAACCTGAATTCCTCTCTGCAGGACTGCTCTAGAGCCACTCCTCTCCCAGTCCTCAGTGTTGATCTGTCCCCGGTGCAGAATGCATCACTTCATCTTGTCACTTTCATGTCACTGTTCATTGCTCAGTGATCCAATCTATCTAGATCCCTCTGCAAGTCCTCTCATTCCTCCAGAAAGTCAACATCATCACCCAGTTTGGTACCATCAACAAACTTGCTCATGGTGCACTCAGCTCCTGCAACCAGAACACTGACAAAAGTATTGAACAGAACTAGAATTAAGCCCCGAGGAACACCAATGGAGGGAAACAGAAAGTAGCTGGAAAATTTTAGAAAGAGCAGTGTCTAAAGAATCTGTATTCAAATCAAACAAATTTATGCTCAAAAAATAGAGAAGTGATAGTATAGCCTACATAGGAAGCAGGGCTTCTGCTATTACAGAGATACATATCTGTCACATAAAGATGAAGGTTAATTTTATCAAAATTTTGACTAGAAATGTATAAAATAAAATAATGAATAAATTGTGAGAACAATTTTTCTTTTCTTCTTGAGAAGCTTGGCGTAGTAGAATATGATGAAGACTCACTTTAAATATAAGTCACATATCTTTCTGAGATTGATGAAGTAATCAACATGTTTTAGCATTGACCAACACTGCTTGGCTTATGTGTGTACTACAAATGAACACAGGTTTATTGTCTTCGGTGGCTACTGGTGAAATCTACAACTGAATGAAATTACAGCAAGAAAAATCCCCCAAATGACAAGAAAAAAAGGAACAGTCTCTTTATTTGTCTCATTGCATAGTACCAAAAGACATTGAAGCAATATGGAGCAAGGAATGAGAGTCATCTGTAATGACACTTTTCCTTTTAAGTACAGTTACTACTGCTTTTTAAACAGATAGGTTCTCTGGACAAGCAGAGCCAGAACAAGATGAGAGTGTAGTGCAGTAGTGGAACAAGCAACAGGAGGTGTAAATGTAGTGATGTAGTAGTACTGCTGTGGAACAAGTAACCTAAGATTTAGAAGTAGGATCTAAATGCATATATGGTCTTCATTGTTTGTAGCAGTATAATGAAAAGAGGAATTCTATGGCTGTGGTATATACTAAGGTGACCTTACTATGATAATGTTTTAAATAGTTTTTATCATGCAACATGCTTTTAAAATTAGATCTTTCCTGTGTGATTAATAGTATTTTACACTCAGGCAAGAAGAAACCAGGATATGTAAAAAAACAAAAGTAAATTTTCTTACATAGTAGTTGTATATTTTAAATAAGGTACTTTTTATAGAAAGGCTTGTATAGCTAATATTAAACAGTTGTAAGAGAGAAACAAGAAGTGATTCCTCACCATTATTGCAGGATGGGGGAGGCTCATTAAAAAATGTCTGTACAGAGAATGATGAGTGTCTTTAAAAGTATTAGTGGTGGTTTCCATTGCTTTCATTTTGCCCATTTAATGTAGCTAATCAATTGCATGCCTTTTCTTACTGCACATCCCATTGTCTCCGTCATTTTCACCATTGTTTTTGCTATTCTAGGTCCTCAGTTAAATTACAGTTAGGTTCTATTTTTTTTCCTATAATGTTGTTATTATTGAACTGATCAAAATAACCATTGATATTGAGAAAGAAAACAATGGGAATGAATGTATTTGTGCATTTGAAGAACTGCTACTTTGTGTTATAGTAGTGCTGTATTTTCTTTTCCTTTTAGAAGGCAGAATTATTGTGAAAAATCTGCTTTTCCAAACGCTACATCCCGAAGTCTGTGTAACTCCTGACTTTACATTTACTTTGGCAGCTGGGGATATTCAGAGGGTGATGGCCTGTCACAGTGAAGCTAATGCTGGAAAACTTCCTGAGTTATTTGGGTTTGGGATTTGATTCTGTGACTGCCAGAGCTGAAGTTTATTTCTAATTCAATTCTCATTGCAAACTATGCATGTCTCTTTCTGATACGGCAGCAGGGAAAATGTATGGAGGTAGCGTTTTTTAATTCTAAAACTTTATTTATTATTAATTATATTTTTTCTCAATTAGGGTTATTTTTGTTTCAGTCCAGCTCACCAGTAAATCTATTCATTTAATTTCCTGAGCAGGGTGGAAGGTAAAATGGACCTTAAGGGTGTGATTCTGTAGTACAAACTGAAGCAAAATGCCTTTCTGACCTTACTGGGATCATTTGTGTTCACTGAGGCTCTGGAATGAGGCCTTTTCGTAGAACCCTAGTATTCCTAGCCCTATCCAGGAATAAAGCAGGCATTTCTGTTGATCTGTAAGCAATCTGTCAAAACTTCTCTGATCAGGCTTTTTTACTATCTTGTCTTGAGTCCTTTTTTTAATGACATCTATTATCAGATTGAAATGGCGATTGAGACACTGCAAAAGTCTGATGGTCTGTCCACTCACAGAAGCTCTCTTCTCAACAGCCATGTAAGTTGTCTCTTCTTCACATACACTCTCTCTTGCTTGTTCTGCATGCTTAGCCTGCCTCTAAATGTTTGTATTGTTTTATTACTACTTTTTGCTCTTAATCTTCTCATCTTAATTGCTTGTAATCTTTTACTACATCTCCCATGGCTTTATTTTGTCAGATGAAATGTCTTTATGGTATATTGCAGAGTGTTACCTGTCTCCTATACTCTACACCTGTGTTAACACATTTGACTGTTTTGCAGATTGTGGTGTGAGTGTCAAGATAAAATTCAAATAATTCTAAATTAGCAGGGTTTTGACATTTTAAAGAAAGTTGTCTACAAAGAAAAAAGTTATTAATTTTGGAGCATGTGAAGAGGAAGCAAAGAAACAAACAACATGTCTAAATTATCACAGAATCACAAAATCACAAGGTTGGAAAAGACCTTTGAAGACAATCAAGTCCAACCAATCCCATCCTAAGATAAACCATGTTTCTTCATTTATTCTGAGTAGATAATTTATTATGAAATTACTTAAGAATCCTAAAGATCCTTGGGAACTGGCAAAATAAAAAAAAGAAAGCATTATCTTAATTTGAACTACTCAAGAATGTGTCTTATTTAGCTGCCTTTTGCTTTGATCTTCCTTCACAGATCTTACAGCTAAATACTTTCCATATACAAAACTAAAAGATATTTGGGTAAAAACATAATCTCCAAATATAGTGATAAATCCATTTTATGTAACTTTAAAATAAAAGGGCCCTGAGTTAATTTTAAGCTTGCTGTCTAAATAATAATACTGCTTGGTAAGATGCTACTCTTTCTTGACGGTTTTTTTTTTCTGTTCATATTTGTGGTTTTGTATTTCATAATTTTGCCATGTTGATTAGTTTGCATTGCTCTTACCTCTATTTTCTTTAACAGCTTTAGTAATTTTATAAATTCAAATTCTTTATTGTTTTACAAAAGAAATTTCTATTTTGGTTTTGGTCTTAATGTAAGAATATGGTGGTAGAGACTGTCCCTCACAATTCAAATTAAAAATGCATATTTTTAGCGGGTTAGGGGATTGGATTTTTTCTATAATGGTCTGATTATGTCAAAGCAAATTGTTTTGTGGAAATTCTAAGCAAATTTTTCTCTTCAGAAAATGTCAAAATTGAAATACGAAAATGGTATTAGAAAAGATTACACAAAATATTATACTGGACTTTTGGATTCTCCCTTGGCTGTTTACAATTTTGAAGATAAGATAGTGTCACATATTTAAATAATAAGAAATAATAGTAGATAAAATAAAAATTATTCTTCAGATATAGTTTTTAAAGGGAGCATAACTTTTTTTTATCAAAGTACCAGAAACTTACCTTAAGACTTGGAACACTTAAACTGTTGATAAGACTGTATTTAATCTTACTATGAAGAAACTTGATATAAAACCAGAGAACCAGCTGTGCCCCAGTAAGCTCTCTTCCACTCATTCCTAGTGCTATGCCATGTTCAAAATCTGTAACTAATAAAAAGATACATGTTCAACTGTTAATTCTTCGCATATTTCTTGAGTGTGATGGCTTTTTCAAAATTTTTCTGATAGGGTTATCAGAAACAAAACGATCGTTCTGCGTATTTTTGTGGCAATCAGTCTTTCCTAGCCTTTTGGAAGACATTAACAATCTAGATCAAACTTACTGGATGTTTTGCCTATTTTTAAAGTAAAGCTTCTTGTCTTGAAACTTGAGCAGTATGGAAGAAGTTTGAGTGTCTTTGTCTCTTTCAACTGTTCTTCATTGGACTTCTAATGGTGTGGTTTGGCATTTATTGAAATAAACGGGTTTAATAGGATTTACAATAGAATTATAAATTGTATATTTACTTAACTTTCATTTTTCAGATGATCAATTAATTTGTGTGAAAATGCTAGGTTTGGGATTGGGATTTTTGCCCTCTATGAGGTTTTCTGTTTTTTGGGTGTTTTTTTCTTAAATTCATGTGTGCTCATTTGAAGCAGCTTGTAATTTCTCCCATTTTCTGATTTATTTCTGCATGAGATTGACTTAATTAATTGATAATGTTTTATAAACATTGCAACTTAATTGAAGGCACAGTCAATTTAACAGGTCTGACTGCAAACATTTCATACTTTCACCCATCATACCCATGCATTATCATCAGTACTACGAATTAAAAAGCCGGGATTCAAAACTGAACAGTTTAGTTTTAGAATTATAGGCCATCATGGTAGAAAGATGTTTATGATTTTCTTTTTTTTTTTTTTTTACATTGTTTACAATAGTTTTATAATGTTTGGAGGTAAATTTACATTTTAAATCATATATTAACTGCACTTTTTCTTCCAGGCTATGATCTAGTGATCTAGCAAATAATGACTTCAAGCTGTTGCTACAACGTAATTCCTCCAAGGAGCAAATATTCTTACATTGCACTTATCTTTTGATTTTTTTTTTCTTTGGTGTTAAATAATGCAAGTTAGTTGAATAATGGTTGAAATAACATCTCTTAGAAATTTGTATTGTTAATGCCGTGTGCTTAAAGTCATAATAGGTTAGAAGCCATCTGGAAGAAAATAATCTATAATGTTACATAAAGAATTTAACGGGAAAATAGTTACTTTGTCAATCTGTTGGGATTGAGAAAGTTCTTTCTGGGGAAAACAGAAAGACTTCATATTCCATATCTGTTCTGATTAAATCACAGTTTTAATAATATATGACAGTGGTTATATAAATCTATATACTATATATATACATCTAATTATACATTTTAAATACAGATAAAATGCAACAGTTGAAAGATATAATTATCTTTGTTTCTAAGCCTAGATAGCCTTATGTCAGGTCATTAGTGAAATAAATGTAGTACACTCAGATAAAAGTTAGTGTTTATGATTATACTTTAGCTTTATTTCAAATTGAAAGATGCTCAATTTGGAAGTACTTGTGAATGTTAAGACTTTAAACATAATGATATGATGACTGATACAATAATGATTAACTGTACTTTTTCATTTTGTATATTTGAAATGCACGTTTACCTGCAAATTGAGATTTGCTTTTGTGTATTTTACTAAGGCTTATGTTTAAGAAACATAGAAAAATTGTGTTTTCAATAAAAAGCAAGTATGGAAATGGTGTTTGAATGGTTTAGAGTAAATTTTGTAGTAAAGTATTTGTATATATTTGTATTTGGTGAATATCTCACTACAGCCGTAGTGCATTTGTTATCATCTGTACTTTAGTACAGAATAGGTTTGTGATGAAGAGGTCAGGACTGAAACATTTTGTAGCTGTTGCACATTGAAGTTTTTGTGTTCTTTGCATGATAAGTTACACTGAACATTCATAATTGTTCACTGCTTTAACAGAATAATTTTGCAAAGGAACAAACATCTTTTGTTATTATTTAATCCGTGTTTTGGTTACACTAGTTGCCGCTTCACTGGACTAAAAACACAGCTGTGTGAATATCTAGCTCATCAGAGTATAAGGTTTTGTCGCAAGACTTGAAGACACAATGTCCTCCGTTTGCATTTTTACCAGATGATTAAATTAAATTCAAAGTTTTGCTAAGATCTTTGATCATAGCAAGCTTGAATATTCACACTCTACTATTTTGCTATCAATACTTAGTAAAACAAAGAAAGAAAACTCAAGGTGAAAATTAAATTTGTGAATCATTCAAGCATTTCTAAAGGGAAAATTCAGGGAGCTGAAGTGGTGGCAAGTACTGGCAAAAGATAAGGAACATACCAGCATATCAAAAATTAAAACAATGGAATTTAAAAGTATTCTCAACTCATTTCTTATATATTCTCCTACAATGTTAAATCTAGGAGTATTCAGTTGTCATTTTTAGTTTTAGTGTATTAGTGATCGCTGGAGGTGTTTCATGAGTGTGCAGTAGTCCAATGATGTTACATAAAACATTTTTCTCTCTAATAATTCTTAAGACAATTACCTGAAAAGATTAATATTTTTCCAATAATCTCCTTCTGTTTCCCCTGGAAGTCAACAGCAAACAGGTTAAATTTGACAGGGATTGTACACCTAATGCTTTATTTACCAATAATTTTCAATGATAACTAGGTTGTTCCTTGACATATATGGATTAGTCTTTTTTTCTTTTATATATCTGAGACTAAAAAATTCAGTTAGGTATAGTAATGTTTCTTAACACTGGACAAAGAAAAACAGTATAATAGTCCAGTATAATAGTAACTATTGTTAGACCAAGGGGGGGGGGGGGGGTTCTGCAATTTATGTGAATTATATTCATGATTACTTTATTTCTTTGCAGTGCTAACAGTTTGTCTTCCAAGCATAGAAACCATTGTCAAGTATTGGTATGGGGTACAGAATCAAAAATATTATAAGAAGTGGACACTTATCTGAGGTCACAAGTGCAATGAGTTCTGCTATTTCCCGATGATTCTGAAGATCCTAAAGCACTATGGTATAGATAGCATTTAAGGAATCACTGAAGAAGGAAGTAATTGTTTGTTTAATGGACTTGGAGATTTTAAAATGGTCCTAAGCTAATGTTGAATGGCTAAGATATTTTTAATAACCTAATAAGTTTTTTGCTTTTTGCTTTTTTTTTTAATATGATATAGCTTCAATGGCTATTAGACAACTATGAAACTGCAGAAGGAGTGAGCCTTCCAAGAAGCACCCTTTACAACCATTACTTGCGTCATTGTCAGGAACACAAGTTGGATCCAGTCAATGCTGCCTCCTTTGGAAAACTCATACGGTCAATCTTCATGGGATTACGGACCAGAAGACTTGGAACTAGGTTTGTGTTAATGAAATCTTGAACTATAATTGAAAGTACAAGTAATAATTATCATTAAGAAACTTGTCTGCTAGCAAAATATAATCTGTATTTAAATATTACTGGTTTTCTGGGAGTTCAGTCTATTTTAAAGTTTTATGCTTTTCAAGATACTGCTTTACCTTTTCTGGTTTTGTTTATGTGTTTAACATTTTGTTATGCTGCAGCTTTTTATCAGTACAAATAAAATACAGCTTGTTGTTTAGGAATTATTACAGATTGTCTTTCTCCATAACTGGATACAATTCATTTATTTGCATTTTATTTTCTTTATAAAAGTGGGTTACAAGTTAAAGTGCTGGATACTACCTGTTTAAGAGACTGAATTAATTTCCCAAAGCTAGTAAAATGGCACCCATGTGAAAAAGGTATGACAGGATAATCAGGGCTGATTTGTGGGAATTATTTTCTAGTCATTGTAAATTGTAGAGTAAATGTAATGTAGATGCATAAAATGAGTTACACTGTTCGTTTAATTCTTACTCTCTTAAAAAGGGGGAACTCCAAATATCATTACTATGGGATTCGTGTCAAGCCAGACTCTCCTCTTAATCGACTACAAGAGGACATGCAATATATGGCTATGAGACAGCAACCCATGCAGCAGAAACAGAGGTAGAGTGTGAAATGAGCATGACTACTTATTAATATTTCTGGGTCATAAGGCTTTACTTTTCCTTACATAGAAAACTTGAAATTTTATTGTCGTTTTTGGTCAGTTTCTCTGCTATGCAAAATCTAAGTTACATATCCAGTTGATGTCACTGAAGCTAGGTGTCATATACCTAGGAATTGCCATAGATTTTCAAATATAATAATAAAGCGGATATGATATGAACAGTCTTAACTGCTTTGAGCTTTTATTCCTCAAGCTGAAGAAAAGCAGTAAGAGCTCAAATTTCAAATTTTGCTATTTGTTTTTGCTACTAATATAATTTTTTGTTTAAGCTGCTAATAAGAGATCTTATGATTAAGTTCAGTTTAGTGTTTATTTCCTCTCCCTGTGAAGAATTAATGTGACCATAATTGTTTTCTTGCAAATTGATTGCCTATACAAGTATTTTACCTCAGCATCTGATGTTTCTGAGGACCTGTGAAAGTTTGGAAGTATTTGAAAGCAGTGGCACAGTGACCACGAGGAGCTACACACTGGTGGTGAAAGAATCTGTGAATATGCATATGAAAAACTCACCATCTTGAACAGAAAAATTTTTGGTTAAAAATGGAATTCAGTACATTTATTGAAATTAATTTTTCTTTGATTGATCTCACAGCTTCCCATAAGCTTATGGGTAGAACAGCAGCATGTCAAGCATGACATCTTTAGAGATGTTGCCCTAAAAAAAATCCAATTGAATGAACAGTTTGATATAGTGTCCTAACCGTATTTTGTAGCCTTGGACACAAAAGGGATGTGGAAAGCCAACTTCAAACTTCAGCTACAAACACGGAATAATTTCAATCTGAAATTATTTCACTGTCTACTTCCAGAAGTAGTTACAGCATGAAATACACATTCATGGTAAGGCACATGTTCTTCACTCTCTTGTTCTGGGCATGAGATGTATCCCAATATAATCATTAAGAACATTCTTGTTAGAAAAATCATTGCAGGATGATCGCAGGTAAGAAGAGGTGATAATTATTTACAAAATCAAACTTATTTTTATCCACCCAAGCTCATTCATTTACAGATTTCATTCAGTCATGCTCAGAATCACATGTACGCACCAAGATATGTGCCACAAGGCTCTAAATAGCGTTCTTTCTAGGTAATTGTTTCTGGAGAAATTATGCCGGTTCATCCACTCACCATCGGTTCTTTTGTCTTCTGCTTGATTCACAATGACAAAGTGATTTTAAGTCTAGATTATATAACTCTTAGGAGTTGATGTTATTTTTCTTTATTATTTGCGTTATTATCTTGTTTAACACCGCCATATGTCTTAGGCAGTTCCCTTATTTACCTTACCTAGGTATGTTTGATATAATTTTCCTAACATTGTGTCAGTTTGTTCCCTGATTTTATTTGAATGAAATCACACATATGGCAGTTAGTGCACACATTTCCTTTAACCCATGCACATGCATACACACACAAGCATGCTCCCATTCATACTCAGTTCATACCAGTCTTAAGTTCTGCTGTGAGAATCTCTAAAGAAATTGATGTAGGATGGGAACTACAAGGTACTGGATAGTTAACGCTGAATAGGTAGCTGTTACATGACAACTGCTGCTGTAGAAAAGTTGGTGCTGCATTGCCTTCAACTGAGGCTAGCAATAGCATGAAGAATAGGAAAAGGAGACAAGTGGAAGTCTATCGGCAATATTGACTGCAGAAAAGGCCGCTGTGCTATTGCTGTCTTAATAATAATTACTTTGTTAGTAAATCCATTAAATCATCTGTCCTAATATACCTTTCTAGATGAAGCTGCTTCTCTTTGCTCAGGAACTTACATGACTTACCTTGTCTTTTAAGACAAAAGGTATGCTGATCACTTAACACTCTTGAAATCTGGAGGGATACCCTAGAAATAGAAGTATTGTTCACATAGTCCTACTGGTGTACTATTCATACAAAGTAATGCTGAGGATCTTTGTTCATCCCTTAATTCGGAGCACACAGATCACTGTATTTTCTGTCTTTCCAAAATCCCAGAATTCTAAATAAAATAGATACAGAGCTTAAGGAGTTAGCTAGTCTTTGACATTCGCACTGTGAAAAATGCATATTGTATCTTCTCTGCATATCATGAAAGATACATTGAAAAATGGTAACTAATGAGCCACTATAACATACTTCTACTGATCTGGACCAGAAAACTGCAAAATATTCTTATAGAAACAGGGATTTTTAAAGCTAAGTGTAATGATTCCAGAACATTTTTGTCTCATTGGAATGTGCTGATTAATAGTAGTCATTTTAGAAAAAGATTTAACAAATTATTCCACAATTTAGCCAGTTTGCTTAGTTACAGCTATTCTCTGGCATGCAGCAATCGTGAACTCCTCTATTTACCATTCTTCTCTCTTTATAGCCATATTTCTTAATTTTAAACTAGTCTCGTTGGTTGCACAGTATCAAGCTTTATTCCACATGATGAAATGTATCTTTTTTCTCATTAATTTTAATGAAAACCGAGATAAGCTTTTGTAGCCCTCGTAAGGCTTCAGTGAAAAAAGAAATGCTAAATATGAAAATGGCTTGACTTACAACTCTCAGTGCACAAGTTGAAAAGTAAACTTGTATTTTTTAAGTAAGATTTCTTCCACATTTGCAGAACATGCTTAGCATTTAATTTCATTGTTTGATATATGTCTGTCATGTTTTTATAATGGTTATCCTAGTGTATTGAAGAATTCTAGCAGAATTTATTAAGAAATAACTAAAGGACTGAGTATTCTAATTTCAAGGATTAGGGTAATACTGCTCTTTCTCCAACTTTCTAATATTTATTTTGTCCTTTAAATCAGTGCTAAATTGAATACCTTCTTTGTATAGTTGTACTACCATACCTATCAGACACATCTGATTGTATAAATGCTTCTAGTCCTTTTTGGTAAAGACTGTAGTCTGAATGTATGCTATAGATAATTTTTCTTCAGTTCTTCAGTTGTGCACCATTTTTAGTTGCCTGACTTGAATAGTGCTCTTGTGTGTTCATGTTCAGATTTTTTTCTGGGCTTCAATTCAAGGGTCTGAGATTTCAGACATAAATTTCAGATGTATGGTAATGCTGTTAGTTGCTTAGTCTTGGTTGTCATCAGTGTGAGCTGTTGGGTGTACTCTTTCTTAGTTCCAATCAGGAGAAAAGAAGAGAGTAACTACAGATCTTTCAACTGAGACAGTTGTTTGGTGACCACAACCGTATGTTAAGAGACAAAGCACCTTTGAACTGAAGAAATGTACAGTAAACAACTAATCTTGGCTGGAAGATAATAGCTGACACCTTGCCTTTCAGTTAGACCTTCCTTATGGCTCAGACTAGCACAGGAAGACCTGCCTTGCCTCTCTTTTCCTGATCCTAGGTGTTTTCCAGGGTAGTGTAGCACTAAATACTTGCCACTTTAAAGTACAATCTTTTTACGAAATCTCCTTCCCATAAACATTCCTTGCCATACTATTTAAATGAACTGTATCAGAGATGCCGTTTCTTAAGTTCCATTTTTAGCCTGTTTTTATTTACCTCTTCATGAGTAGAAGCTCATCGCTCAGAAGCTGAATTATGTTTATAGATTAGTCTAAGTAAATTACTACATGTATCTTATCTTTTCTCTAGGGCATTCATAACACTGTATATTTTTAATTCTATTTCCAGAAATAAGCCTCCATCTCTCCAAGTTAATTTCAAATATATCTTTCAGTTCTTGCATACAATTACACCTTTTCACTTTTATTTATGGGATCTGAATATTCAGCTAAGATTTTTTTTTCTTTTAAATACAGTAACTGTATTGTTATCTACTGTACATTATAACATTCAGCTAACACATACAGTACTGTTCTAACTTCAGACCCATCGTTCCAGTCTGTTCAGATCCCTCTGAAGAGCCTTTCTACCCTCAGGCAGATCAACACTTCCTCCCAGCTTAGTGTCATCTGCAAACTGAGAGAAGATGTTGAACAAGACTGGACCCAAGACTGAGCCCTGGGGAATGCCACTTGTGACCAGCTTCCAGCTGGATTTTGTTGCATTTATCCCCACGCTTTTGGCTCTGCCATCCAGACAGTTTTTAACTTATATTTCTACTTGATGCTTTATCTTGGTATTGAATATGGGGTGTCTGCTGCACATGAATTTTAGTCAGGTAGTCAGGAAGTTATTAATCCTCAGTGAGAGAGGAAGCTTCTATTAATGAAGGTATTGGCACAATCTGACTATGGGAGCCGATGAAGATTTATTCTAAATTAACTGCAAAGTGAGACCAGTCTATCATTCAGTGTAATTTGTGAATTACTTGCATCCATGCTCTGATTTCAGTGGTATGGGGGGTTTTTTATTTTTATTTTCACAGCTTTGTATAAATTGAGAAGATGTTATTAACAGGCTTTGCAAACTTCTACCGTGTTTATGCTAACCTATATAAAATTCAAATGGTGTGCTTTCTTATCAAGTATCACTAGAAAGCTGTTAATTTAGGGTCACTTGTTATTTTCTGCTCCGAGTCTTCCAGTACCTCATAATTTAAAAGAAAAGGGAGAAAGATTAAATAATGTATAGGTTAGTATTGAGTAAAATGCAGAAATAGATTAAAAATTTGGATAATATTAGAAAATGTAACTCTTACCAGTTAGGAAATCGCAACTATTTTTTTTCATGCAACAAAAATGGCTCTAGTTGAACTAAAGAATTGATGTGTAAATTGACAAAGCTCTACTGGTACATAAAAGACAGCGGTTCTAAAATTTTTCATTACTGTCTACTTGTGCTTCATGTGAAGCCTCTGAAAAATTTTTTTTCTTATTTTTTTGCTCTTTGGTTTTATGTTGCAGGCAATTTACTAATGCTGTTGAAACTGATTAACTCCTGTGACAAGTTGCCTGTTAACTTTTATACTTTCATTAAAAGTATAAAAAGTATAAAAGTTCTGCACAACTGAAAAACTCTTACAGTGTTATTTTTATATATTCAAAACATTTTGAATCCTATTTCAGGAGCTGAAGGGTCAATATAATAATAATTTTACGGAATAATTACAGAGTAATAACAAGCTCATCCAGAAGAGTTCAGTGCTATTGTGATACCAGAGATGAACTGTTTTTCTTTATTAAAGTTTATATAAGTTTCATTATTGTCTTTTATAGGCATAGGTTATACAGTGGGTCATTACAAAAATTGAATCTTGGTATAGGATATAGAGATTTGATTGATTATAGGTATTGTGTTTTTTCCCAAGCATTGAAACTTCTGAAGTTATAAAACTATTTTTTAATCACAAAGTCTTTTAGTTGAAAAGTGTACTTTCTGTCTGTCTTTTGTTATTATATACTTAATTTCATGTCAGGAATGCCTAAAGCATTGAAATGATATTTTTCATTGTAACTTCCTATTAAAAGGAAATCTTAGTAGTTACATGAGATTTATGTTTACCGGCAATAAAATATTTCCAACTGATTAAACTGCTTCTCAGAGTAATGCATCAAGAGTGGGAGTGCTTGTCACTTTTCTGAAGTTAGCATGGATCTGCACAAGAGTCTGCACAACAATTCCTGTATTGGGTGTTCACTGGCCTTTGTTTAGCTTTAGGCTTTCTATTATTTTCCTGTGGCCACAATTCTTTAAATGTGCAAAGCATCCAAGATTGAGAGACCTCAGTTGTGTTTGAAGTGACAGGCATGATCTTAAGCCTGTCTGACTGATTCTTGAGACAACACTTGACTACCCAAACTAGCATTCCTATTTGTGTTGTTGCAATGTCTATCCTTTATAAAAGATTCAGACAGTTCACTAGGGAAGAGTTTAAGTTTCCAAGTAGCTCCTTCTATCCTTACGAGAGAGGTTAGTTGGATTTGAAGTTTTTTGCTATCCTCAGACAGTAGTGTTATTCTTATGGTTATTTAGTGTTATTATTATGGTAATTAAATACTAATTTTAATTATATAATTATTGAGAAGTCACAATATTTATAAAGGGAAATATTTTATTCCTTTTGGTGTAACTTAGTTGGTCTAATGGTATGCTGTTCCTAAGCTAAATTCCACAAGAAATTAGTAGTGATGTTGTAATACCAACTTTATAAATTCTATAATGCATTATTAATGTTCTAGCTTCCCTTAGTAGCTGTTTCTACTGTTATTTACAAAATAAATACAAATATACAAATTATTTTGTTACTTTTCCTCAAAATTTTATTTTGAGAAGGAGAAATCAGAGCAAACATAGACTGAAGGATGTGAACTGAACAGAAAGGATAATTTTGTACTTGGTATTTTTGTAGGTATAAGCCTATGCAGAAAGTGGATGGAGTTGCAGATGGCTTCACAGGAAGTGGTCAACAGACAGGCACATCTGTTGAACAAACTGTAATTGCCCAAAGTCAACATCATCAACAATTTTTAGGTATGAAAGCAGGTTTTAAACTGCTGTATAAATAAGCATGAACCTTATTATCACTGTGAATACCAAATCACACAAGTACAGTAGTTGCTTCTAAAGGTGTCATGCCCTCTTTAAAATTCTTACAACAGAAGAAAAACGTAATTAAATTACATGTTCTGTGTTCCCAAAGTTCATGTTTAAAAACATCCAAGTTGTGGATTCATTGATCCAGCATGTATTCTCACTAATGTAAACAAGTCATAGTTGGTTAGTTATTTGTTTATGTAGACTCTCCAGATGTGTTATTGCAGAAGGTTTAGACTTCTCTGCAATTTTTCAAGCATTAAACCCTTTGGCATAACTTCTCTGTTACTTAAGTCGTCAGGAGCATAAGGGAAGAATTAAAATCTTCTTAAAGCTTCATTTTCAGGTACCTTTCAGTCCAGCATTTTATTCTTATTATATAACCTTGTCTCTTGGAAACAGTTGTGACAAATAGTAAAAGCACATACTGGGGCTGCTTGAAAATTTAGTAAATTTCAAATAAAAATGTATATTGACTCTGTTAAGCCCCATCATGCTTGTCTACATAGAAACACTTCAGTTGAATAAGTCTCTCATACACTGACATGGATGCTGACATCATCCCGTAAAATTCTGAAAATGTGTGTGTTAGCTTTTCTAGGTAGGTGCAGTATGTACGTGTCATCTTTTAATGTCTTCAAGAATAATTTTGTTTGGTTTTTTTTAATTAAAAAATGCTGACTGTTTTTGTTTATGGTTTTAACATATAACTATTATGAAAGACCTTCCTCTTTGAACTTTATGACCTTTTCAAGTTTATATGTATTTGTAACATCTTTTTATTTTTTCTTAATCATATTGTAATTGGCACTGTTCACAATGGCCCTCTTTCATTATGTTGTCATGGAAACAGATGCATCTCGAGTACTTCCAGAGTTTGGGGAAGTTGAAATATCTTCTCTACCAGATGGTACTACCTTTGAAGACATCAAATCACTGCAGAGTCTTTATCGAGAGCACTGTGAGGTATTTTCTATAAACCATTTATATTTTTAAGTTCATCACTTGTTCTGAAGGTCAATACAAGAGAGTAATGATAAATATATTGCAGCCATGTTAACGGTATGTGACACTTTTTGATTTGTGGGGTAGTGGGGGCATGCTGCAGGGGTGGCTTCTGTGAGAAGATGCTAGAAGCTTCCCCTAGGTCTGACAGAGATAACACCAGCCAGCTCCAAGACAGACCCACTGCTGACCAAAGCCAAGCCAGTCAGCAGCAGTGGTAGTGCCTCTGTGGTAAACATATTTAAGAAGAAAAAAAACCCCAAGTGAATGGCAGTTGGGGATTTTTGTGGCCAGAGAAAGGAATGAAATTATGTTAGGAACCTGGCAGATACCAAGGTCACTGAAGAAGGACAGGGAGGAGATGCTCTAGCCGTTAGAGGAGAGATTTCCCTATAGCCTGACCACGGTGAAGCAGGCTCTTCCCCTTCAGCCCGTGGAAGATGATGGGGAGCAGAGAGAGATGCTATGCTGGAGCAGGTGGAGACACCTGAAGGACTCTGTGTCCCCATGGGAAGCCCACACTGGAGCAGGTTTCTGGCAGGAGCTGTGGTCCCTTGCAGAGAGAAACCCATGCTGGAGCAGGCTTGCCTGGTAGGACTTGTGACCCCATGGGGGACCCACACCAGTGTAGTCTGATCCTGAAGGACTGCACGTTGTGGAAAGTACCCATGCTGGATCAGTTAATGGAGAACTGCAGCCTAAGGAATGGACTCATGAAGTTCATGGAGGATTGTCTTACATGAGAGCGACCCCACACTGGAGCAGGGTAAGAGTGTGAGGAGACCTCCCCCTGAGAAGGAAGGAGCAGCAGAGACAACGTATGATGAGCTGACTGCAATCCCTATTCCCTGTACCCCTGTGCTGCTCAGGGGGAGGAGGTAGAGAAATCATAATTAAAGTTGAGCCCAAAAAGAAAGGAGGGGTGGAGGAAGATGTTTGAAGATTTCGTTTTATTTCTGTTTTGATTTGGTAACAAATGTTAGGTTGAGTCTGTTTTACCCATGACAGCAACTGCTGAATGATCTCTCCCATTCCTTATCTCAACCCACAAGCCTTTCGTTAGATCTTCTCACCCCTGTCCAGCTGAGGAGGGCAGTGATAGGGTGGCTATGGTGGACATGTGGCCTCCAGCCAGGGTCAACCCACCATACTGACTCTCCCCGAAAATACTTTCCTTATGTAATTGGAAAGGCTATTAGTAAAAAGCTTTTACTTGATGGTCCCATTTACAGGGAAAAAAAGTAATATATAATAGATGCTGAGAATCAGATGTGGGGTTTTGTATGTTTTCAGAATGTTAGATGAACTAGACTTAAGATCACATATCAGATCTTTGGTTCGGTCATTAGGAAATGTAAATCAAGTTAAATTATAATTTCTTTTCTTCTATATTAAAAGCAGTAGCTGTTCCCTCATTTTAAATAAACTGAGACATTTAAGCCACATTTTATATTGAACAGTTCGTCTTTTAAAATTATATTTGAAGGCAATTTCAAACCTCTACTGAATTATGAAAATGAATAAAATAACAGGTTTCCCTTGTGTTTGTGGTAGCATTAAATACTGTCTTTGGGTGAATTTCTCTGATGTTTCCACAGGCCATGCTCACTTCTGGATGTGCACTTGACCTTAGTCAGGTCGCTGTGCACACCAGTTTATAGTGCTGAATAATTTCTGGATATCAAAGGTATTAAACCAGATATTATTTATTACTTAAGAAATGTACGGTTTACCACTGCTCCACTACATAAGGAAGGAAAAATAAACCCTATAGATCTGTTTGAAGTTGGGGGCCAGGGGGAAGGCAGGTAGCAGAAAATCTATACTTGTGTTTTATTTTCTCAGGCAATACTAGATGTTGTTGTGAATCTCCAGTTCAGCCTGATAGAAAAATTGTGGCAAACTTTCTGGCGCTATTCTCCCTCTCCTCCACCTGATGGCACTACTGTTACTGAACCTAGGTCAGTAAACTGTTCGCTTTGCGTACTGCTTTTCATGATGATATAATATAATACAAGTGTATAAAACAAACAAACAAACAAAAAATCAACAACCCCCCCCCACATCACCACCAATAAAAATAAAAAATCATCTTACTGGTTTTACCTGCAGAGTAATATTTTATATGCTAATTTTTCAAATTAAATTTTTGTTGTCTGCCATTTTTGTATAGGCAAGGTTTATGCCAAAGTGGAGTCTTGAAATGATTGTGTCATCCATATTTTTCATTGCTTGGATAACTGCAGTAAAGGTGTCTTCTCCCAGTATTCTACCCGGTTCATTTCAGCCAAAAGGATCATTCATACCTCTGCATAATTTCTCAGCTGTAGCAGAGCTATGGAGGCATATTTTAAATCCATTTACATGTGACATCATGTGCAGAAAAGTTCTCTTCATTGTAGTTGAGACAACTACAGTATCTTTATAAAATAATACATTTTAATATTCATCGCAGGTTTTTACCTGCTGTAAATACATTATCGTTTACTTGTTTACCATGTTTTTTCACATCAGCAATCTGAGTGAAATAGAAAGTCGACTTCCAAAAGCAAAGCTGGTTACTCTGTGCAAGAATGAATCTATTCTGAAATGGATGTGTAACTGTGACCATGTAATGTACCAGGCTTTGGTGGAGATTCTCATTCCTGACGTCCTTAGACCTATTCCTAGTAAGTTGAACATCTGAAATTCTTTGTAAAGATTTTTGGGCATGCATGTCTATGCAGCTTTAGGAATAAATTTGAAAGTTAGGAAAGTATTGATATTATTTATCCTGAATTTTCTTGAGTAGGAAGTTGTGGTGATTGTTGATGTATGTTTTGTATTTTAAAATTATATGCAGTTGGAAGATTTAGATTTCAAGATATGGTTTTATATTAAAGGTACCTCTTTCTATGTGTGTTATATTTTCTGGTAAAAATTACTTCTTTTTTACCCTGATATGCTTAGATGTAAGTCCTGTGGCCTTAAGCCAGTATGCACTGTCAGTCAGTCCTTACACTAAATTCTCTAATTTTTATTTTAAACATTACACACTAGTCTTTCATTAGCCTGAAAAAAGTGTGTCAGATCTTTTTCATTCCATTTTTTGACAGGTTTTTTTATTTGCTTCTTATCAGTGACTGATGAAATAAATTTTGAGGACTGTTAAAGCAATGAAAAATTATCTCAGAAATTTTTTGTCCAATTTATAATTCCAATCTACTGTTCTTTTTGTCATAAATCCGAGTGAAGGAAACAGTGTCTGGCTATTCAATCATTATCAAGAGTACCATTTTTTCTTTTTTTTTTTCAAAATTAATTGTATTAGAATCCCTAATTGCCCCAGTTGTAATTTTATGGCTATTATTGGTAAAAAATTAATTTACGTGTAGAAAGTTTAACTCCTTTATAAAGCTTTCATGTTCTCATATATACTGGGCTAAATACTATGAAAAAATGTTAACAACTTACTATAAACCTTGTAACTCTTCATTTTATATCTTTTCCATGAAAAAACAGTAGTCACTTTATAAATTTGGATTAATATTAAGCAAATAAAATAAAATTGGATCTTAGGCACCTTTGTATCTAACAAAGGTATTTTATTATGCAGTGAACTGCTACAGTGGCTCCAGCAGTAGTAAGTGCTCCATAGGAAAACTTGTAGGCATTACCTTGCAGAGAAGTTTTATTGGCTTTTTGCTTGTCAGTGAAATAAAATTAGGTTTTAGTAATCAAGCCAACAAAAAATTGGAACTGGAAGTAATAAAATATGAAGGTTGGCATTTACAAAGACAATTTTACCTTTTTAAGAAGGGAGTACGTTCTTGGTAGAGATTGACGTAATTTATCCTTTCTTCTATGTAAGAGAATGAAGGAACATATGCAAATATTGAGAACTATTACTTGTCTAAATTAGTTTGCATTGTTTATATTTGATGTTTTACCTTTCTATCTAATGACAATGTAAGTAGGTAGGATGTTGATTTTAGAGAATTATGTCTATCACAAGTAAATAGGCAATTAAAAATCACCATAAATTAAATTACATTTAATAGGTTGAATTAGACCTCTCTCTTCCAACAGCACATTATTTTCTAAATATGAAGGTGATGCAGACATGGATTTTCATCAAACCTGCTTTTCACCTTGCTTTTCACTTGCTTCTTCACAGCCTTGCAATCTCAAAAGTGGTTTGTGTGATAGCTCCTTAGCTTGTGGAGTCTTCCTGCCTTGTTTCATAAAATGAATTGGGCATTGATAGTAGAGGTTTTCAAGAAAATGGGACAGAATCATTTAATATTAGTAACTACACGTATCAGGTCCTTTTCTTACTATTTCTTTCTTTATAGTTACCAGTCAAATTTGAATTATTGATAGTGTATTTGACATTTATATTTTTGGGATGATTATCAGGTGACTTGATGCAAACACATCATCTGATCCCGTGACAAATTCATCCCAGGGGACTTCTATCTCTATTTGGTGGGCAGTCCAGTGGTTTTTCTGCTCAGATATCCACCCACTGAACTACCTTTGGAAGACAGCTAATGTATTTTCTTGTTTTTATCTTTAGGACCCGCTAACTAAATAGCTTTTTCTAGTCAGTTTCCTGTAATCATGGCCCATACAAGTTCTTTTTTCACTGTTAAATATTTCAAATATTAATAGGCTTTTTAACTCCTGGTTTTGAGTTAAAATATTGCCAGCCATTACAAAAGACAAGGAAGAAGGCTTAAGTTTGTGCTTAATGAGTAACTATGACAATAATGGATCTGGGTGAGATTGACAAATTCATGATCTTCTGTGGGAATTAAGTTTGGACTCTGTAGATGAAAGGGGACTGTAAATACTTCATCAGAGGCATGTGTATGATTTTTTTTTCCTAAATATATGGAAAGATATTTACAGCAGCTGGTCAAAATAGGAAAAAAAAGTTACTATCGGAAATGCTCTTTTTCAAGTTCACATTTTCAGTGGTTTTCCTCTAGAAAAATGTTAACTGTATTACTCAGTTGTGTGAAACATAATACAGGAGGAGAAAAAAATTTACCACTGAGGAAAAATTGCTTTATTTTTAACCTCAGTGTTAGATTTGTCAGGTAGACAAATCTATTTTTTTTGTAGAAAGAATGAAGAATTGCTGTGTATAAAACAGCAAAATTACTTCTCCTAAGAAAAGTTAAGTGCTACCCATTTGAGTCAGGAATAAAGACCATAGTTGTCTAATGTCTTTGGTAACAGACCAGAGCTATTAGAATGGATTTTTTACATTCTCACAAGTGACAGAAAGAACAATAACAAACTTCTCCATTAGGTAGTTTCTATAATAGGTGGAGAATTTATGCTAAACATACATCCACAGCATTTTATTCCACACAGCATATTACACCATTCCAGGCAGACAATAGTTTAAAGTACTTAAAAGACTGTAAAGCCTTGTTTTTATGAGATTTACAGGTCAGAGTATTTTCAGGTGAGAACTCAAGCTTTTTAGGTGCTTATCCAAATCATCGTAGAATCATAGAATGCTTTGCGATGGAAAGGACATGAAAAATCTCTAGTTCCAACCCCGTTGCCATAGGCAGGGGCATCTTAACTACACCAGGTTCCCCAAAGCCCCATCCAACCTGTCCTTAAACACTTCCATAGATGGGGCTTCCACAACTACTCTGGGCAACCTGTTCCAGTGCCTCATTACCCTCATAGTAAGGAAGTTCTTAAAATCTAATCTAAACCCACCCTCTTTTAGCTTGAAGCCATTACCCCTTGTTCTGTCATTATACTCCCTGGTGAACAGTCCCTCTCCCAACTTTTCTATTGGTAGCTGCCATTGCAATATTGTTTATTGTGTGTGTATGAATTTAAAAGAAGTCATTGAGGACATAGGTACATAAGATTTTGCTAGTGGCTAGATGTGTACTTAATGTTGGAATATGAGAAAAATTCTGTATTTAATATGATACCTCAAAAGCTCATTAGAAATAAGTACAGTACCGAAGCCCAATTATCTTCATTAGCAGATTTATTTCTTCAGAATGGAATTCCTTACATTTGCTCCACTTTCTTTATAGTTAAAGGCCTTTCTCAATACAGATCAGCATTAAAATTATGCAAATAATGCCATAATGTATAGTTGGTTAAAAAAAGAATAAGCAAATTAGAAGTGAAAAAGCAGTAATATTTTCCTTACATATTGCAATATTTACATTATCCTTTCCACAGAACATTTTCTTGTTCTAGAGGTAAGAAAATGTGAGTGAATACATAGTCAGTGCACAGAAAGTAAGTTTGCAAAGCAGCACAAGTGAGTGAGGTCACTGATATGATTGAAGAAAAAAGCTTTTTCTTCACATGGAAACCTTAAGAGAAAAACCCAACTGTTACCATAGACTTTTCAACTAATACATATACTTTGCAATACCAGATTGTGTTCAGCTAAGAATCCAAATACGTGGTCAGTTATATAAATGACTGATAAAGATTCTACTGCTTATCACTGTAGATTTCAAGAAATGTGAAAAAGATGTTGTGAAGAATGCGTTTTCCCTTTTAGTAAATTTACTTTGCTAGTAGAATCCTTTATTAAAAAATGGATCATCAATAATCAAATGTTAAAAGAGCATTTCTTAAAGACAAGTTCTGTCAGGATTAAATTTTTACTCTACCAGAGCCTAACATACAGAATCCCATCAGTCTTTACATGGACTATTTCTTGTCATACATAGCCAAAATAGTTTGAAACTCTGTATTATTCCTTCTTTCTGGTTTTCTCCTCTTCATGTTTGTAGTTACATTCATTCTCTACTAGTGTGTAGAAACCTGTAGGTTTTTTTGCTTTCTAGTCTTTGTATCCATTTGAGTGGATGCTATTATGTCAATGACCAAGTGGTAGGTTTGGGAGAGCAAGTTTTCTTCTACTCAGGAAGTACATTTTCTTTTTTCTTGGTGCAGTTCCTTGGGAAAATACTTCTTGTCCTCCTCCTTTGAAAAACAAAAATGTGTATTTTAAGGAGTGCAGATTGCTATAGGGACACTTGATTTTCTCTCTAAATCTCAGTCATTAGTGTGGGTTCTTTATAGTAAAGAAAAAAAAATGCATGCAGATTCCACAGCTATTTGAATAATTTCACTTTGTCAGCAAAACACATTCTGATATCTTGCTAACTGATTATATCCTTAAGCACTACAAGTCGGATTTTGTTCTCTAAAACTGACATAAGCAGCACTATGACATGGCTTGAGGTTAATTTGGGTTTATTTGGGGAAACTGCGCTATTGCAGTAACTAGGTTTTTTTCCAGAGTCTTTGCTCTTCGAATGAGGTGCTTAGATGAAACGGAAAGATGAAAGTATGTGATGGAAATTTACATCATAAGTGCTACAATTACTGATGTCCAATTAGGAGTAGCTCACAAACTTCTTGGAAGATCGTTAGGCGAGAAAGTCAGTGCTGCTTTTTAAACGACAACTAAAATCATTATTGTATAATCTGTATCTACATGATGTATTTCGAACATGGAATGAATTTGTTTTTTGGTAAGTAAAAGCAGTGGACCAGAATGCCGAGTACGACTGAGGATGCAAAACATTTCAAGACAGGTGCATTGCTTTCTTTTAATTTTGTTTTTGGTTTTTTTTTAATGCACAGGTGCCTTGACCCAAGCCATTCGCAATTTTGCAAAAAGCCTTGAAGGTTGGCTTTCAAATGCCATGAACAATATTCCACAGAGGATGATACAAACCAAGGTAGACTAAACTGTTGCAGTATTATTCTTGCAATGGCAAACAAAGTGGGCAGAATCATCTGAAAGTGGTAGTATTTTAACTTTATTGCTAAATTTAATGTTTAACATCAAGTATCTCATAATAAGAGAAAAAATAACTTGGTTTTGACAAAAAAGTATAAGGAAGACAATATTTGATAATGGACATAATTCATATATGAAGACCCATTAATACAGAATATTAAAATTAAGGGAAAGACTCAATCTGTAGAATTAATCTACTGATAAGGAGTAAAATATTTTAAAACAAATTAATTTCTTCATAGGTTGCCGCTGTAAGTGCCTTTGCCCAGACTCTGCGAAGATACACATCTCTTAATCACCTGGCTCAAGCAGCTCGTGCCGTCCTTCAAAATACTTCTCAAATCAACCAGATGCTCAATGATCTTAACCGTGTTGATTTTGCCAATGTTCAGGTAAAGTGTAGCTTTAAATAAAAGGCTTATTGTCTTTAAAAAGTGTTATTTCCCCAGCAAATTTGTCTTTATTTTTAGCTGTCATTATGCTATCAATAGAGCAAAGTGAGAACATTTTGCTGATTCATATGTGCAGTGTTTCAGTCCAAACGTGACAGGTTATGCTTTAGTAAAGTAGGAGGTCAGAACTGTTACCTGTTTCCATTTACTGTCTTGAAGTGCACATGTTCTTTTAACATCTTTGCAAATACAGAACATTCTTAGAATGCGTACCATGAATGACGCTTAGTAATAGCATAAGTTATATCTTAGATGTCAGATAGTAGCATCATTCAGAATCTCTCTAAAAACTATTAAAACCACAGCATTGTTTTTACTGGAGACTGTATCATTCTTTCAAACATAATACCCTTATTATGCTTTATCTAAGTGCCCGTGCTTAAATTTAGATGATCTCCTGAGTAACTAAATGGATTAGTACGGATTAGAACTCATTTCCAGTTAGCTATAAAACATAATCTTATATTTTCACTTTCTCTATGTTTCTGCTCCTCTGAGGAAAATTATTTTTTTTCCTTTTGCCCAGCAAAGTGCAGTGTTCTGGATTACTGGTAGTTCTATGCTTGTCTCTTATATCCTTATGTACAAGTGTTCTAATGTACTTGCTAATAATCTTAACAATCTGTCCGGTGCTTGACCGATGGTAACATTGAAATATGTTAACATGGATATAAAGTCTGTGAATGAGGTGTTAACTTGGGACATGATAGGAAAAGCTTAAGGAAATGGCTTGCAGTTAATGAGTCTTCATGTTTTTCTCTTAGTTTCTGAATTGACCAGCAAGTAAAATTAAGCTTGATAATGCCAACTAAATTTCTTATTTTATGCAGACTTTGTTTCTCCATTTACGTGTTGTACTTTAAATAACGTGTGATTTATTACTTCCTATAGTCAGCAAACAAAACAATCCTTGTTTACATACAAAGTTGTATTTTATAAAACAATAGAACAGAAATTGTCTTGAAGCTAACTTCTTCAGAAGGAAAAGATCCCTGTATATTATTTCATGATACTTTTATTACTGTAGCCTCCATTTAACACTTCTGCTTGCCCTGCCGTAGTCCCTGAAGAAAACTGACAACTCGTGAATATTTCAGTGGAAAAATGATAAATGAGGAAAGTAGAAGCCTTTTAGAAAGAACATGGAAAACTACAACATACATATGTCATTTCCATTAATTGTTCTCATTTCTTTAACTGATGTCTACTTTTATACACTGTGCTTTTCCCACCCATTTGCTGTCAACAAATTTGTGATCAACATAAACATAAATCCTGCTTCTTTCTATTAAGTGTTCTTTGTCTTCATGCATTAAATTATTTAATCTTTGAGAAAGAATTATATTCTGTGCTTTGGTATGTTAATTGCTAATTAAAGAGTTTCTGCCATGTGCTGTAACAGGAGCAGGCTTCCTGGGTATGCCAGTGTGATGACAACATGGTTCAAAGACTAGAAACAGATTTCAAGATGACTCTTCAACAGCAGAGCACTCTGGAGCAGTGGGCTGCCTGGCTTGATAATGTAATGATGCAAGCGTTGAAACCATATGAAGGAAGACCCAGCTTTCCTAAAGCAGCTCGGCAATTTCTGTTAAAATGGTCTTTCTACAGGTAGTATTTAATAGACTTCTAAAGCATTTAATCTCTTCTATTATTTACTGATTTGTCTGCTATATTAAAGTTGACAGATGTAATAAACAGTTGCTCACAAAGTCATGAAAAATGTGGGCTGGTTTGGGGTTGTTTTCGGAATCAGGGACCTAAATGATCCTTTTTTTCTGTTTTAAAGGCTACACACAAATGAATGTAGGTGGATTTTTGTCCTGAATTAGAAACTTTATATGATTTAGGGCAGTTAATATTACACAATTATTAAGCCACTATTTTTTATATTATTAAAACACTGTGGTATCTATGTTTATTAGATAAGGAAGACAAAACCAGTTTTCGTTGTGCAAAAAGAACATTAAGACAAACATACCATGTTAGCTGCTTATTGAAACAGTTATCAGAGTAAACCTCATTCTTTGAAAAGGACTGTAGCAACTGCTTGCTGAAGATACCAGAATTTGTCAATATACTACGGACACACAAGCCTATATTTTTGTAATTTTAAGTTTCAGAGTTTTAAAATAGTGGCAATTAAAAACCTTTGTACTAGGAAGGTGGACA
This sequence comes from Laterallus jamaicensis coturniculus, assembly GCA_022605575.1. Lineage (NCBI taxonomy): Eukaryota > Metazoa > Chordata > Aves > Gruiformes > Rallidae > Laterallus > Laterallus jamaicensis. The sequence goes on from JAKCOX010000055.1 coordinate 1,975,825, forward strand.
CAACAAACACTATGTAAGCATTAGTTTGTTTCAAATTGGATAATTTTCATATTATTTTGGTTGCTTAAGTTTTCAACAAAGTTTTCTTTCAAGTTAGGTTTCACACATGCCAAAGTATTGGAGTTATACATAAGAAAGAGAAACTGAAAACAGAAAATCTGGTTATTTCTTATGTAATGTGGTGTCCACTAATACCTTCAGAGAAAGGAGAGATGGAAATGATTGCTTTTCCTGGACTTCTCTTTCTGATAACGTATGTTTGAGAATATTGGGTTTGAGGTGAAATGTCTGCGTGGGTAAGTTTTAAAATTGCTACGACATATAATTCATAAATATATATATTTTTCTATTTTTGAATAGCTCAATGGTGATTCGAGATTTAACGTTGCGCAGTGCTGCTAGCTTTGGCTCTTTTCATCTGATCCGCTTGCTTTACGATGAATACATGTTTTACTTAGTAGAACATCGTGTTGCTCAGGCAACAGGAGAGACACCTATTGCAGTTATGGGAGAGGTAAGATAATATGTAGAGACTACATTGATAGATTTAGTGATGAATTTGGGTATGCGTCTTAGCAAAGTTTTTAAACGTTTATGTGGAGCTGCAGGATGTTCTGTAAAACAACAGACTGGGTTACAAATACAAGAGTTTCAAACTTATTTCATTGGCTGATTGTCAGAGTACTAAAATTATATTGAATTCTAACAACCAATTATTTCCAAATGAGCTTGCTCCTTTACATACCTGCATACAGATTCAAACAATTCACAGTGTGAAAAATGTTAATCAACATACAACTTTGAGAATTAAATATTTCATGTGAAAATAAAGATTGGAGCAATTGGACACTGTTAATTACATGGGTCTATTTACATGTATTCGCACACATGTTGAATTCCCACATGAATGTTAACACAAATCAGCTGAGTACCCTCATTGACTTAAGAAGGATGGCTTACATGCAAAATTTTGGCTTGTACAGTAACTGTTCACATACCTGTAATAAAACTGGTACAGACCTGCATATGGGGTTGTTTTTCATGCATGTGTTGTCTTACATGTTTCAAAGATTATTGGTTTATCAAATGGAACAAGAATCCCAATTCATAACTAGTTTTTTCTACTCATCTATGGAATCTGCAAGGCAAAGCTTATCTCATCCCTCTTTTTGCCAGCAGCTCAGCTAACCCTTTTATTACGAGCGAGAGAGTGAGGCATACATGAATTGTCATCAAAGAATTGCACTCCAAAAGTGCTGGAAAATTGTATGTTTCAAGATACGCTAGATTTATTACATTTTTTCAATTAGGAGTCACTGTATCATATTGTGTGTTAAATTGCAAATCATTTTTCTGGTTAATTTGGCATCAGGTATCACTCTTCCCTCAAGATACTATGATAGGCTCTTTAAGGACTATAAATAGATGCTATATGTCAAGAGAAATTCGGAATGTCTCAGCTTTATTTGTCAAATTATTTCATATCATATGGCATAACATACTACAGAAGAAATTAAATAACAATGGTTTTTTGCTTAGTGACCACCCAATAGTATATATGCTGCTTCTTTGCCTTACATTTGCAGTAAGGTACTACGCAAGTATATAGTTACTGTATTCTTGTCTTCTTAACAGACATTTTATATGTTAGACATAAATGTAGTGCAACGTCTAAAAAATTTATGTAGCCTGGAGATGGAGATGGTATGAGGAAGGAAGTAGTGTAAAAATATTGGAGATGACAAGGGCAGAATAAAAGTAGCAAGTACTAATTAAATACATGGCTTTCTATGTTTCTGTGTATTCAGTGACAGTGGCAAAAAAAAATGAGGAAGTCTAAGACTGTGTTCTGACAAACACTATAACAGAGTATAAACTGGTGTTGCAGCTGGAAAAAGTGTTCTTATTTTTCTCGCTTCCTCTTCTCCCAGCTTTGGACACAGTTATGAGAAAAAATACTTCTGAAAAAGCCTGGTATCATCACTTATGGTTTTATCTAAATAATGTACTCCTTTCATTTGAAATTCATTGAATTCTGCTGATTCCTGTTTAAGGGAAACTTGGAGAATACAGGAAAATAAAGGGAGGAAGGTTGTAGCACTAGCTGTGAGCTACGGTTTTTGAAAGGTCTTTTTTTGATATAAGTAAATTGGCTACTAGATTATATAATGATTCTCAGCTGTGCCTTTCATCTGCCTTACAGGTAGATTTGCAAAAGTGTGACACCTTCATTTTTGTTCCAGTACAATTAAAGTTGTCTGTGGGAAATTTTTAAAAGAGGGTTTTATTAAAATATTGGCAGTTTAGAATGGATAATTTATAGTTTTATACAATGTAAAAATAGCTCACTTCGAGCCACAGGGGCCCTGAGGAAGCAATCTTTAAAAAGTTTATACTTCCTCATTTTAATTTTGAGCATTTACTTAATGGTAATTGTCTTAATAAGCACAAGACTGGGATGAAATGGAAAATTATTTGCTGTGCTGTGAATGTGGCTGCAGCCATGATCGTGCATTTGAATGCTAGCCTCAAAATGATCTGCTCTGTCACAAATATTCCTAAGTTCACATTTGCTTACGACTGTGTCCAATTTTTTTTTTTTTTTTAACTGTTTTTTTATTTTGCAGTTTGGTGATTTAAATGCTGTGTCCCCTGGAAATATGGATAAAGGTACGCCTTTTAATCTCTCCAGTGTATAATTCTGTATAGAGCTAATGTGTCAATTTGAGCACCAAAACAGAATTTAGAGCTCTATTGTGCTTTAAAGTGCATGCATATTTTATACACAGACATCACCATACTACATGGGTACAATAAACTACGTAATGAAATTATCAAAGCTGACTAACATATTACATGGATACATATAATGTGGATACATCTATGTAATGAAATGATCAGAGCTGACAGTCTTTTTTCTGTTTGAGATAATAATTGACTTTTTCCAGTAAAATTCTACAGTTTCAGTTTATGAGATTGCTAGTCTTCTCTCTGTATTTCAACTATTATTTGCAAAATAAAGGCCTTAGCATTAGAATTTTTTCCTTGGTGCTAGTTTCATGGTGCTTTCTTTATGCAGATGAGGGCAGCGAAGTTGAAAGTGAAATAGATGAAGAGCTGGATGAAAATGGAGAGCCACAATCCAAGAGGGAGAAAACAGAGCTAAACCAGGCATTCCAAGTGGGCTGCATGCAGCCAGTGCTTGAGAGTGGAGTACAGCAGAACCTCCTGAACCCAATGCATAATGAGCACATTGTTGCAACTACTCAGACTATCAGACAGTGCAGTGCTACTGGAAATACATATACTGCAGTCTAATACGAAGTCTCCTCACATACCCCGACACATACCCCATAACATTAGCCTTTGGGTTTAGTATGGAAGGGGAAAATAAAAAATAAAATAAAAAAAAAAAGTCTGAAGGTCGACTGTTGTCAAATTTTAGCTGTGCTGAATATTATTTTATTGGAGTTGTTAAGTTGAATGGGTGTATGTATTTTGCCAGATCTGTTTTAAAAAAAAAAAAAATTTTTTTTTTAAACAGAAACATTTTACATTGGCTGCTCAATATCAAGAGTTTTCTTAGTATCAAATGCAAGAAAGATTTTTGCAGAGCTTAATGTTAATGTTTTTGTCCTCTTACAATAATTTAAATTTTTTCATAGTTTTTAAAAAATATTTTAATGTTAACTATTAGTTATGATGATTTCATATAGATAGGTTTTTAATTAGATGCACTTCTGTGAAATATCAAAAGAACTATTTTCTTTGATTTACACTGGAGGCATACTTTGATAGCAGATGTATCAAATTTGTTATAAAAGGTGCTGTTCATTGGACAACGAGAAGACACTATTTTGATAAAACTGTGAGCATTCATGGGGGATTTTTATAATAATGCTGGAGGATTGGGACGATCTCCTAATTTATTTCTGTGAATGAGAAGCAAGTTTAAATGACAGAATTCTAACAGAATATGGTAATGTGTACGTCATAAACGTACCTCATTATCTGACCATCATGTAAACAGTGCAAGCTTCCTTTAAAGTCGACAGTTCCAGATATTATTTGCATACCAGTTCCTCTATTTTGAAGACTACTGATTCTATATGTGGGGCCACTGAGCAGGTACTTTGGGCTGTTTAGTGGTACCATAGTTGTTAGAAACTGAAACTGAAAAATAAGTGACTTGATTATTAATTTTAAGTGTACGTGCTACTTACGCTGAACTGGACATACAGGAAAATATTCCATTTGGATGACTTTCTTCTGTTCCAGGTCTTTTCCTACTATTGGTTCAATCTGCTGCTCTTAGAAAAGATGATTTATAGAATGCAAGGAATGTAGCAACCTGCATCATTTTCCTATCAAAAGTATTTCCTTGTTGTTGAAGTGGATTTAAATTTTTACAAAAATTAGATAAGGCAGTGTAACTGGCACACCTCACTTGTACTTATTCCCAATTGTGTAGAATTTGAATAGGTGGCTAGATGGACCATTGCCATTTAAGAATGTACATCAGGGATCATTGTACCTCGGCTATTACATGGTGCCTTAAACAGAACTGAAGCTAAGACTTAGTACCTTTTGTTATTCTTGACTCTTAAATTAATTCAGCAAGGTGTGCCTGTCATTTTACAGATTCCCTAAGAAATATGGACAGGTTACATAGCCTTCAAAAGAATAAAAGGATTTTTTTATAATTGAATGATTTTAATATCCCTCTTAGAATGACAATAAACCTATTTTTTTCTCCTTTCTAGCTGGATTTCACTTTATTACAAATAAAATTTGCTTGGGAATTTGAAAAGCAAAACTAGCTTTAATACCAACTTGACATGTTAAATAGATTGACCATAGTCCCAAGCATGATTATATATTTTCTAAACCCATGCCTACTTTTTATTTTGAAAACTTAAAAGAAATAAATGAGCAGGTACATAATGCAGAGCATGTTTTCAATTTCTATATTTTGTGGGGTATCAACCAGATGACCATTTTAATGGTTAAGTAATGACCATTTATGGAGACCATGTTAATTGTTAATATGGAGAACAATGGAGACCATGTTAATTGACATTGAAGAACTGAAATTTTTCTTCTTAAACATTTCATTATGCAGACACATTAATTTGCTACACTAAAATATGGAAATAAATAAGCAAAAGCCCAAAAAGTGAAGGAGAGCACAAAAAGGTCATATTTACAGAAAAGACTGCATAAGAAAATTAGGGATTCTTTCATTTTGGCTTATCTAGTGTGTCTGAAAATGACTTTAAAGTTATATATACCAAATGGGAGAACAGCATGTAAAATGAATAGCATATTTATAGAAAAACAGTTTGTTTCTAGAGTTTACATATATTCCAAATACAGCTGCACATCAACTAAAATGTCCTAACATTATTGGTGTACAAAATTAAATTTCAGTTCCTTTGCAGAATTGGGAGGTAAAGCCATCTTGCTCACTCTTTGTTGGCATAATTCCTACTAATGTCAGTAGATGGCTTTTGCCTCAGTAAAAAGTGAAAGTGAGGTTTATGTTCCTTATTTCTAAACTCATAACTGCACTGAATCTCATTAGATTTTGTTCTCACATATGTGGCTCAGTATGCCCTGATTTTTTCTTGGAAATCAACACATCTTTACCCTTCACCAAAAATGCTAAAACTAAGCTGTGATAAATATTTACTCCCCTTTCATTGTGCATTATAAGATGTTTACAAGTAAAATAAAGTGAAATAAACTTTTTTTATTTTCAGCTTTCTTTAATACTGTAGTACTTGTTTCAATTTTTGTGTTGAAGGACCTATAATGTTTTCTTATTATTGTCCTTTCTTGGTTTAATGTTGGATTTGTTGTTGCTGAGAAAAGAGTACAAATTTAATAGGTAAATCTAGATTGCTAAAAAAGGTGGGACCTGAGTATCTTTTGCTATTTAGCTCCCCGCTCCACTCAGTTGTTCACTGTTCACAGAGTGCAAAACAAATCTGAACAAAAATCTGAATACAAAAATGGAATGTATTTCATAGCTTCTAAAAACAACGAGTTATCAAAACAAATTGGAACTATCCCAGGATCAGAAAACTGAATGGAGTCCGTATTCCTATGCTTAAATTCTAAACATTTTACCAGATTTTTTAAAAAGAACTATGTTACTGTAAGATGTATTGTGTATTTACAACTTTGGGGGTCTTCTGTTTTATTTTTGCTGAAATTTTAATCAAACACTTAGATAAAACATTTTGCACACTCTTGCTATTTAATAGTTGGGCTTTAGTAATCATTAAACTACAGAGATACAAATACCTCAGTCCGTATTCTGTAATGTGTAGCATGTGGCTGCATTGCCAAACCAGCTCTGAAGTCTGTTGGTAGTGCTCCAGGGAGGTGTAGCACGCATCCGCAGGGTAGACATTATGAGAGTTGACATGGTTTATGTATTTTATCTAATCTGGATGTGGAATCCAAAATTATTATTTTAGATGCATTTTCCCCCATTAGCACAAATAGCACAGTGAACAGTGGGGAGAATGGGTATTGTTGAACTACCTTTTCAAAACACAGGGCCCAATTTTCAAAAGTTTTATATTTATTAAAATTTGTTGGTACATTTTCATCTTTCTTATGGTGAATCAGTTTTAATGCTTCGTTTTTTCTCCAGTTTTCAATTATTATTTCTGTGGTTTGCTCTTGTACTGTAGCATGCTTTAAGCACCTTCTTTAAAAAAAATCCATAAAAATTTGGAAACTATATTTTAAATTATTTACTTATAAAATTATGATTTACAGCATTGATGCCTGTAGTTCAAAAATATTAAAATAAATAATTATCTGTCATTCAGTATTCTATAGGTCTATATGCCAATTTAATTTAAAGTGAGGTATTTTTGAAATATCTAAACCACTTCTTTATTTACCTTGTTTTCCCTAGGAGAAGTGATCTGATATCTTTGTCATTCTCACCAATTGCCAACTGCACTGTATAGAAAAAGAAAATTATATTAGAGATGCACTGCAATTCAATTTAATTCATAAAAACAAGCATTGATAGCCATAGAAGTGCTGAGGAAAAATAGATTTATTTGTAATGTTCATATACAACAATAATTCCAGAGTTTAAAACATTCATTTGAGAGAGCAGTATGAATTTCTGAAAATTGGGCCCTTGTCTCACTGTCAGGACATCCTCTTTGTATATGGTTTAAAACAAATCAATAAATGGAAATCTAGTATCTCTGCTAATATGTTTGGTGATTTAAGACAAACAATAAAAAACTGGAATAGAAGCATAAACACACAGTGCTTAGTTCTAGTATTAGAAAATTAATTTGATATAATGCCTTGCATTAACCCTTTGAGCATTGTTAGTAACACAATGGGAACAAACCTTTTTAGATAGTTTTATTAGTCCATTGAGCATATACTTTGAAATTGCTGATAGTATTATAGATGGCTTTTTTTTAATTCTGTCTAGAGTAAATACTTGCATACTATACAGGAGTGGTTTTGTTATAAGAGAGTCAACAGACGTAGGCTAAATATTCACTGCCATTAATGTGTACTTCCTAACAGAAAACAGTACTTCAGCTTCTTTGTTTTCATAATGGCATAACTATATAAAGAAAATCAAGCATGTTTCTATGGATATTAACTTGTCTACTTTAAGATGCCTCCAGAAGATAAAGGTTTAGAAAATATATTGAAATTATTTTTAAGATCTCCTTATGTGGGTTAGTATTGGAGTACTTTGGTACTGTTAAGAGAATCTTTAGGATGAAAAGAAGGCTTAGTGAAGAATTAATCTTGCAGAATATTTGGTATGTTTGCTTTGAAATTTTTGGCAGTGTTTTTGATAAAGTGGTACAAAAAGTGCGTGATTATATTGATATTCCTTTTAAAACTCAGTCATTGCAATAATGACTAGGTGTTTATCTGTAGGGGTGCAGTTTGATTGAATTTGAATATCAGAACTTAAAAAGTAACCCAGAAATTGCACAAGCCTTTTGCCATTTTAAAAAACCACAACCCTTTGTTCTCACAAATGCTACTTAAAAGAACAAGGGAACAAGTGTAGTAGCAAGTGGACATTCTTTGAACTGAGACATAGAAATGCCACCTTACTAAGTGAGAGTAATACAATTTCTACTTGTTTCTTGCAATATCAGTCAGCAAACACTAAGTGCAGCTGTACTTATTTCATGCTAGCTGAGGGCAACAAAAAAGGGTCTAATTTTTAAGTTATTTAATGGAATTATGTCAGTAATATAGTGCAAGTAAGTTGTAAACATTTTTAGTCAGTTAATGCAAATCCATGCATAATTAATTAACATAAATGCAATACTCAAAGGGTTTTAATTTAACAACTTTTTTTATTCATAATTTACTGTAAATGCTTCTGAGTTTGCATGCCTTGATCATTGCTGCTAGTGATTTTATGTGCCAGTAGACCTGAGTTTAATTTAGCAGTTTAACTAAGAAGTATAAAAAGCCACTTACAAAGTGACTGCTTAGTGTTAGTTTAAAGTAAAATATGCCTTAGTTTGAAAGTAATCATTTTAACTCTTGTTTTATTCTGATTTTTTTTTTCCTTTTCCTGTTGAAAAAAAAATTTCATTTTGGGATTGGAAGCCCTGAGTAGTTAAATATTTGGTAAGAATTGTTCTTGTAGATTGCTCATTAAGGCTGACATTCACTACAGAAACGAAGGCCCAGCACAAGCATCGAGTGAGCCTCACTTAAATCTAAATCAGAAAAATGTTATTTGTATATTCTTAAGCATTTTCTTGATTATGGTGCAAACACCTTACAGAAGTTTTCAGTTCCTGATGAATTTTGCTTCGAAATAACACATGTCTTGGTAAGAGGAATTTAGACTTCAGAGGAACAACATTGCATGGATTGGTATTTACCAGGAACTCAGTTCGGTTCTTTCTGACTCACTGATACCAGCAAGAGCTTTTTTTACACAAAGAATACTTAATGGGTTCCCCAAATGAAGTTTCCTTCAATACAATATTAAAGTGATTAATTTGTATGTAAACATTAAATATTCATCTTAAAGTAACCCAAGTAAGTGATTTTAAAATATCCTAGGAAAATAACACTTTGTACCAAAGCAAGTTGCCCATTTCCACTCATCTACACTGAAAATTTGGATATACAGTTAATAATGAGGCTGTTAAAGAAACTTTGAGTGCCTTTCAAAAACTTGGAAAATTGTGCCTGAGGTGGTAAACTTTAATTAGGTTAATTCTAGAGCTACCAATCAGTAATTTTATCATCACTCAGGGCTTTCTTACCTTCTAGGAAACTTCCTTTGTTGCATTTATTTTATACTGTATTTTTTTTAAGTGCCATCATTTAAATTTCACTTAGTAAGTGGCAGATTACATTATTCAGTCCCACAGCACAGAAACACTAGGACATATTCAAGCTTTTATTTTCCAGCTGAATGAATATATTATGTAAATGAGGTAAGCAACTTTTTGTAGATTGTACGTGTGAGATAATGTAATGTTCTTTTCCAGTTTTTGGACTACAGTTGAATATACTTTTTAATTATTTAAAGAAAACATCTTTACAGAATAACGTGATGGTTTTTTTGTATAATGTATTTGATTTTGTAAATACGTATTTCCTGATGTGATTTTTGTGAGAAATGCTAAATCTTTTAGTATATCATGTCCTCTCAAAACTGGCAGGAGCTAAATAATAGTTTGTGGGCAATTTGTATTGTGTACTGTACAATAACTGGGGAACTTTTATAATTATAAAAATATATATTAACTTTTAGTGTGTTGTTTAAAAAAATGACTGGAACATACTAAAGACAGTAGGATTTTTCTGAATATTTCAGACGAACTCAGGCTAGCTTTCTTGTGTTTTTCAAAACAAAATTGTGTCTTGTCTTTTAAAATCAATAAATTTGTTTTCTTGTTAATCATATCTGAATTGCTTCAGTTCTTATATAGCCAGATATTTTGGATTGTGGTACTACTTTCAGGGAAAAATTATTTCAACTTACACCTTTTAAGTAAGACTACAGTTTTTCATTTAGCAGCAACAGAACTAAGTGGCAAATGTGTTTCAGAAACTAGCATTCTGAAGTGCCAATTCAGTTGAGTAGCTGTCACATTCCTAGTAAACAGACACGACAACATACTTACTAATTTCAGTATTAACAATAATTTCACGTTACAGATTGAGCTAGTGTTACAGTTTTGCGTAGCTGGGTGCTGGGAGAGAACGGGGGCTGCATAAGGAGCTGTTGGAATTCTCTGCAGGCCCCAGACTCTAAACATTGGCCAGTTCAAGGCCAAAGTTGCAGCTGACCAGGGCTGAGCCAATAGCTGATGTCACAGCGCCTCTGTGAATCACGTATAGGAGAACAAAAACCTGTAGGGCGCTGCATAAGACACTCTTACTGGTAACCAAGGGCTGTAAGAGTTGCCACAGTAAAATTCCTAGGGATCAGAAGGGAGCACATTATGGGAGATCCATTAGGAACAATGATTAGGACATTGGAACAATAGGGGCCCCAGAAAAAGAAAGTCCAAATTAGTTCAGTGTTGTATGGTAGAATAGCCAAAGGAGCTTTTAAGACCACAGGTCTTTCGGCCTGTTTTTTGGATGCTTTGAAACACCAAGATGTACAAACATGCATGTAAATTCAAAGAAGCCTTTTAGGTAGGAGGAGAATGATTGTGCAATCAGGACTTCAGGTCCTTCTCCAGCTTCAATGCTTGCACTAAAAAGTAGGAGAAGGACTTGAAGAAAAGAAGAAAAACAGGAAGAAGAACAAGATGATAAATGGGAGCCATTGGATAATGTATCACCTTCATATATTAACAACACAACCCTGGCGGAGGCTCCCCTTCTGGTGGCCATGGTATTTCCACTAGTAGCCCCATTGCCCCTGCCTCCTCCATCAACAGCACCAGAATTAGACGAACCTCCGGCTTCATGTACAAGAAGTAGGAGGGCCATATCTGAGTGAGCCTCTCTGTATCCCTTATGAGAGGTATCCTTCAAAGGTAATTAGGGAGGCATTGGGTTTGTGGCAGTCCCATTAAACACCACAGATGTAAGGAATTTTAAGAAGGAAAATGGATACTGCCCGGTGGGCGAGAAATGTTGCCTAAAGCATACACCAGGCAAATACTGGAAAGATTGCATACACAAAAACACAGGGGTACAAAGGTGTTAAGTGAATATCTTCTGACAACGATTTGGTTGGGATGCTAAGTTCTAAGTTATGGTCAAATCATCGCCTATGCTTTATTTCAAATAATGACCAAAAGCTTAACTAGAGTACAATGCAATCCTGCAATGCATCCTACTTGTTTACAGAATACTGCTGTTGGTTTGCTAATCACAGAATCATAGAATGGTCTGGGTTGGAAGGGACCCAAAGATCATACAGTTCCAATCCCCCTGCCACAGGTAGGGCAAACAGCCTCCTGGTGTGATCTAGACAAGGTTGCCCAGGGCCCCATCCAACCTGGCCTTGAACACGTCCAGGGACGGGGCATCCACCATCTCTCTGCGTAGCCTGTTCCAGAACCTTACCACTCTTTCTGTAAAGAACTTCGCCCTAATACCTAATTTAAACCATCCCTCCTTCAGCTTTAATTCATTCCCCCTTGTCCTGCCATTCTCTACCCTTTTAAAAAGTTGATTCCCCTCCTGTTTGTATGCTCCCTTCAGGTACTGGAAGGCTGCAATGAGGTCCCCCCGCAGCCTTCTCTTCTCCAGGCTGAACAAGCGCAGCTCCCCAAGTCTCTCTTCGTAGGGCAGGTGCTCCAGCCCTCTAATCATCTTTGTGGCCCTCCTCTGAACCCTCTCCAACAGCTCTACATCTTTCTTGTATTGCAGGCCCCAGATCTGGACACAGCACTCCGGATGGGGCCTCAAGACCTTCATTTCCAGCTGGTGTGGGAGAAACTTTGGAAATATTGTAAGAAAACACAGGTATAAGAAGGCTTATAAATTAAGCTTATGGTTACTATTTCTGTAAAGTTATCTTCTGCACAAAGTTAATGGTATCAAGTAAGATGCACTTATTTTTGTGTTATCTAAAGTGTTCAGTTATGCAAAATGTCATACAACTGGCAGCAATCTAATGTTCATCTGCTGTTTTGTTCTATATAAAGGTTTATGCCAAAAGCTGTCTGAAATATAAGCCAGTTATTTTTCCACACAGGTGTCTGACCAAGGCAAGCAGGAAACCTTGATCCTTTTTTGGCATTATTAATAGTATGCCAGATCCCATTGTCGCCATCCCTAATACCCAAATTAACCTAACCAGTAGGACTTTATGGAAAAAAAACCCAACACCTCCTTGACCACTGTGTGCTGATGCTGAAAGTTTATTCCAAGCAATTTTATAAGCAGACCTGTTCCAGTAGAAACCACTCTGCATATTTCCCACTGTCATGGTGTGCACAAAATCTGCTGCTGCTTTCATGATAACAAGAGTTTAGGGCAGATAGAGTAGGTCAGTACTTATTTAGGAACTAGTAGTTAAATCAGACATACTTAGGGAGGTCTAGCTAGAAGTGGTGTAACAAAATTGCCACCTGAAGCTGTTCCCTCTTTGCAGCTGGACATTACTTTTCCTCAAAATAGAGCCACACTACTGGAGGGTGTTCTCACACAGTCCTGGTTTAGCTGCCTCTGCTTAAACTACTGCTAACATCTGCTGCTGGAGACATTAGTCGGTTAGAAAGTCCTGACAACTTGCTGAAAGCATGGGAGTGCCCATATTCTTTATCTTCTTTCATGAGTTACTAGTGGCAGAAGCATATTTACAGAACTTGAGTTTTTAAAGCACAGTTTAAGAAAGCTCCCAGGGGTACTACTGTGAAAAGGGACATCTGAATACCTTTTTGTATGCACTTCAGAATAAGAGTTCATGAACTGGTCTCTTACAGAAGCTGCAATTTGAGGTTGTGTTGTCTTCCACCAATATTGAAAGACTGCAGAAACAGGTGAAGAAGCTGTGTAGTTATAACACGAGCATTGAATTTACTGACCCATGTGAATGACAAGATGACTTTTGCCCAGAACAGTAGCAATCACTCTATCCTTTTATTTCCCTAGTTTTCAACAGTTCCTGATACCTAGAAAGATTAGACACCATCCCCGCCCCCCCTTCCCCCTTCTTCCTCCAGTTTCACCCAAGAAAGCCAAACAGCCAAAATCAAAAGAGACAGGAAGTGACATAACGAGGAAATAGGACAGCCCTGGCCTGGAAAGCCCAGTTTTCACCAACAAAAGGTAGGCTTGGAGCTAAAGTAGCATGGCATCCACCCCAGGCTCTTCATGGATCCTTCTTCTGGCTCCAGACTCACAGAAGAAAGACTTCTATATGGGATCCACCAGTGACTGGCATGATATTACAGTTATTTCAGGTTGATAGCATGGCATAGCAAGTAGGAAAGATGTTACTTTGATGTTGCTCAACTTTTGGGCGAATGCTCCCCCCTCGTGTGTCGATCTCATCTCTGCAAGAGACATCCCCAAACGCTGCTCAGTTTCAAGCTCAGGCAGTGCTGCCTGATGCTTTCTCTTCATGTGTTAGGTGCAGCTATCCTTGGTATAGGATCAGACTTCTCTGAAAGGACTTTTATGAGCATCTGAATATTACCATCACAGATACTACACACAACTGCTTTTGCATCCATACTTATCCTTGAAGTTTTAAAAGATGCTTTTCCACAGGAAGGAAATGCTGAATGGTTCTGAAGTTACTTGGGCCTCATGTGTGAAATACAGAAAAGTTATATACATAAATATGGCTAATAACCACCACATAGAAGATACAATTCCCTTCTTATGGACTTTCAGTAGAGGGGGCCTTTTGTATATCTTTGGAAAGCACGATGCTGTTATCTTCATATTTTACCTCCATCCATTAAATCTGGCAAATCCAAATCAAATTCATGCTTCTACTATACCAACTGCATTACAAGTAGAGAAGAAAACGTCTTCTTTTGGGATGTTTCTGCTGACAAAACTGCATAATAGCATCTATGCTGAATTGCATACCACATTACATACCACAGTTAAGTTATCCTTTTCAGACTAAAGGGGATTCAATGGATTTAAAATTCCTGAAGGTTTGGGTGGACTCTTTTAAAGGATAAAAAAGTGGTCAAGAAGATAATCCATTTTAGACAAAGCTTATTATGATGTCTGGAAGGGAAGTAACTTCTCTGATTTAACACCACCAGATCTTATTCTTTTAATACCACTAAACAGGATTCTAAGTGTAGTTGCTCTTTACGTTCAAAGCCATGGGGCTCTGCAGACACAGCAGTCCCAGTGGGAAGATTCTGAAATTCAAACCTGGTTCTGTTTTACAACACTTATCACATCTTGAGGTGATTTTTTGTTATCAGCAATTTATGTAGCTGGCAAATTGTCCTGGGTTCAGCCCAGCAACAGGCTATGTTAGCCCTGAGAGTATTCCATACCAATTACATCATGATCAGGTGGTCCGGCCCCCTCCCCCCACCCTGCAGGGGCGATTCCGACCCGGACACGGGAGGTTCCAGTCTGGGCAGGCGCAGTGCCAGTTCTGGGTTCTTTCTTAAAGAGGCAGGGGACTTTTTCTAACTTTTGTGGCCCCCAGCTTTTCAGCTGAGGTTTTAAAACACAACACAAATAGACAGGGTATGCCTGTGGAACAAATGCCAGTTGATCTGTTCTAGCCTTCAGTGACAAACGAAAAGTCAGTAACATTCAATAAGAATATATTGTTGCATCATGAGATGATGGTTCAACCTTCTAAGTATAAAATACTTCAAAAGCACCACTGGAAACTTGGTGTTTATACTGTTAATGAAGTACTAGTTGGTAGAACCAATTTCGCATCTGCTTATACTGCTGCCTTTGTTGATAGCAAATGAAAAATTAAACGGGTTTTTAAATCGTTTTCCTATTACTTCTACATATCAATTTTGTAACTAAAATGGTGCATTCTACACAATGAAGCATTCACAGTGAGGCAGCAGTTTCAGGTGAACCACAACTGCTTCCGGTCAAATTGTGGTGGAATTCACCATATAAAGGACATCATAGTTGTGCTGGTTCTGGCCAGGCCAGAGTTAACTTCGGGCAGGAGCCAGCACAGGTGAGCAGAGCTGGCCCAGGCTGTTTTCCACACCACCTGACATCTCGCCCCATAAGAGGGGCTGGTCAGGGAAGGTTGGATCTGGGTCAGTCCCAGTATGGTTGGGTGTCAGGTTGGTGGTCACTCAGTGTTTCCACCTTGTCAGATCAGTAAAGTGCTCTGTGTCATCACTGCATGTGTGTTCTGTCCCAGG
Organism: Laterallus jamaicensis coturniculus; assembly: GCA_022605575.1. NCBI lineage: Eukaryota > Metazoa > Chordata > Aves > Gruiformes > Rallidae > Laterallus > Laterallus jamaicensis. Next base: position 1,991,157 of record JAKCOX010000055.1, read on the forward strand.
CTCTGTTGTTGCTCCCCTTGCTGTGCTGTGTAAGTAAACTGTCCCTATCCCAACCCACAGGGCTTTGTGTTTCTCCTCCAGGGGAGGGGTGAGTGAGCAGCATGTGGTGCTACACTGCTGCCTGGGGCTGAACCGTAACAGTCTTTTTTGGTGTCCAGTGTGGGGCTCAGAGGGTTGGGATAACAGTAGATCTGACCCAATCATGTTAAAAAGCTGAGATAAATATTTGTTAACAGGTGCTGGTAACAATGATGTTCTGTTTGGTCACCTGGCTGTGGTATGTGAACCCACACTTGCCATGGTGTTAATCACCTCTGGGAGAGGGGGTCCAGATTCTAATTCTGCTGTACGGTGTGGTATCAACTTATGATGTCTTCTGTGTTCATAAGCCTAAGCTGGTATTAGTATGTGGCATTTCTCTCATGCCTTTATCTGAGACAAGATCTCTCAGTATTGTTTAAAAATTGCACCCAACTGATGGGGAAAATATGGGGAGGGAGAATGCTTTCTCCTCCCCTTTTCTCTTTGGGCTTGTCACATGTGATTATGAGAACTTTGACTACCCTTGGGATGTTCAGGCCAGTATGCTCCTGTTGCTCATTCTCCTGAATGTTTTTCAAGCCTTATTTGCCACAAAAAATTGTTTCAGGAATATGCCAAGAAACCTTCCTCAGGGTTGAATGGTCAGGGTGCGTGTGGGAGAGTATGGGCAAATATCTGAAGGCTTTTTCACCCCTGATGGTTTGGAGCTTCACCCCTGAACAGCTACAGGACACTGAAAAGGTGATAGAGAGTTTGAAAGGGAAATGCTTTGGCTTCTCCTAGGAAGCACAACGCCCTGCACTGTGGTGGGCTCTGGCTGCTATCTACCCTGCACAGTGTCATCAGGGGAAGAGAAGGAAAACAGACAGAAAGGCACTGCAACTCCTCCAATCCCCACAACAGGCACTGTAACTACTCAAACCTCAGAGAAAGACACTGTGGCTGAGCCAGAAAGCCAAATGTTACCAGTATCAGTCACCCCTATACAGAAGAAATGCAAGAAGAAATGAGTCAGCAGTCAGTAAGAAGAATATGAGTCAGCAGTGTGGCCAGGAAAAAACACATCCAGGGAAGGTGACTCAACCCTGGAAAGCCTGTTCCAGGCTCTGATGACTCTTTCAGTAAAAGTTTTTTCTCTAACACCTAATCTGAACCAGCCCTGGTGCAGCTCTGTGCCATTTCCCCTTGTCCTATATCCTGTCACCTAGCTGAAGGGACCATCTCCCAACTCTCTACAACCTCCTTTCAAGTAGTTGTAGGTGATAATAATGTCTCCCCTCAGTGTCCTCTTCTACAGGCTAAACATCCCTAGCTCCCTCAGCCTCCTCATAGGATTTGCCCTCCAGGCCCCTTCATCAGCCTGGTTGCCCTTCTCTGGTCTCACTTGAGGACCTCAATGTCCTTATAGTGAGGAGTCCAGAACTGGACACAGGATTGGAGGTGTGGCCTCACCAATGCCGAGTACAGGGCCACAATCACCTCCCTAGACCTTACTGGCCACACTATTTTTGATACACGCCAGGATGCCATTGGCTTTCCTGGCCACCTGGGCACACTGCTGACTCATATTCAGCCTGCAGTCAGCCAACACCCCCAGGTCCTTCTCTGTCTGACAGCTCTCCAGTCAGTCTCCCCCAAACCTGTAGTGCTGCAATGGGGGTGTTATGTCCCATGTGCAGCACTCTACATTTGGCCTTGTTAAACTTCACCTCATTGGTCTCAGCCCATCGAACCAATCTGCTCAGATGCCTCTGAAGAGCCTCCCTACTCTCAGGCAGATCAACACTTCCTCCCAGCTTAGAGTCATCTGCAAACTTACTGAGGGAATATTCAATGCCTTGATTGAGGTCATTGATAAAGTTGTTGAACAAGACTGGACCCAAGACTGAGCCCTGGGGGACGCCACTTGTGACCAGCTTCCAGCTGGATTTTGTTATGTTTACCACCACCTGTTGGGCCCGTACAGCCAGCCAGTTATTAACCCAGCTCAGGGTCCATGTGTCCAGGCCAGTGGCAGCCAGTTTCTCAACCAGAATGCTGTGAGAAACTGTCAAAGGTTTTACCAAGTCCAGGTAGACCACAGCCTTCCCCTCGTCCATTAAGTGTGTTACCTTGTCATTGAAGGTGATCAGGTTAGTTTGACAGGATCTACCTTTTGTAAACCCATGTTGACCAGGCCTGATCCCCTGGTCATCGCACATGTGCTGCATGATATCTCCCAAGATGACCCTCTCCATGATCTTCCCCGGGACTGAGGTCAGGCCTGTAGTTCCCTGGATCCTCCTTCCAACTCTTATATATGGGAGTAACATCTGCCAGCCTCCAGTCGAGTGGAACTTCCCCAGTCTGCCAGGACTGCTGATAGATCATGGAAAGGGGTTTGGCAAGCACATCTGACAGCTCCCTCAGCACCCTCAGGTGAATCCCATCTGGCCCCACTGACTTGCAGCTGTCTAAGTGGCCAAGTAGGTCGCTAATCATTTCCTACTGAAAAAATGGTAGGAAAAAATTAAATAATTTAACGCTGCCGCCGTTTATTTCTGCCGCCATGGGGCGCCCCGTCCCGGCCGCGGAGTGTACGAGCGGTTCGGGCCCGTCCCGCCGCCGCCGCCCGCTCCGCGGCTGCCACTGGCCTTCGCCCCGCCGTGCATCTCAGCACACCTCCTCCTGGCGTAGTAAGTGGTACAACGCTCGCTTCCGGTCCTGCAAGGACAGATGCCGCTCCACATGGGACTTTGCAAATTGCTTTGTAGCTGGCTTCGAGGAAGGAAAACCAAAAAAAAGCACCAGGAAAACGCACACAATCGACTCCCAAAAAACCAAAATGCAAACCAGCAGACGCCCCGGGGAGAACTCTCCCAGCGGGACAGCCACACATGCTGCTGGACATTACCGCCACGCTCTGAGCTCTACCCAGGGCAAAGTCAGAACGGGAAACACCAGGGTGGGAAAAGACAGATTCCCTGAGGTTTAGGGAACCTTCTGCTTACGTCACAGCCACAGACTTGTAGCCCCGTACAAACGACCTTTCCCCGCCGGCTGTGGCAGGAGCCCCGCCGCCGTCCCGCGTGCCCGCTGCTTTCCCGCCACGGCCGGGAGGGGCCGCTGCGCGCCCCGCTTAGCGCGCCCGGGCGCCGTGAAGTGGCCAAGCAGCCCTGTGGAGGTGCTGTGCAGCTGTCTCGGGAGGCGTCCGGACTGCGGGAGCGGTCTGTCGACGAAGCCCCCCCAGTAGTGCTCCGCCCCGCCTCCTTCCCCACGCCGTAGCCGATTTCCCTCCGGTTGGCAGACGGAGGCGGGAGCGACAGCGGCTGTCGGCATCGGGGGCCGAGGGGACCATGGTCACTCCGTCTCCGCAAACACAGCGGCAGCCGCTGTGGTGCGGCGTGAAGCTCCTTCTCGCCAGGGAAGAGCTGCTTGGAGGGAGTGCAGCTTGTCAGCCCCAGTCAGAAAGCCCTGCAGCTGGCGGTGCAGCCGGGAGAGGAGGACGCAGACATGACTGTGACAGACGGCTAAGTACCGAGCTCCGCCGTGCCTCCCCAATCCCACCCAGCTTGGTTTCCTTCCTCGCGGCAGGCACCGCTTTTCCCCTCCGCCAGGAAGCGGCTGGCCCTGGAGCGGGACTGGCACTTCCCTTTGACAGCTCCCGGGGGGAAGAAGCCCCGTGGCCGGCCGGGCTGGCAGCGCGGGGCAGAGGGAGGGGGCTGCCGCCGCGTTCGCTCTTGGCCAGGCGCCGGTAGGGCGTCTCTCCCAGCGTGGGTCGGTTCGGGCCAGGTGCCGTCGGGATCGCTTCAGCTCTTGGGAGGAGATGGCTGTCCTAGGTGCTCTCCTCGGGCTTGCCGGGCTCCGGGGCGGGCGTTGGAACGAAACAGCGATAAACTCACGGCGAGGAGCCAGGGGGAACCAGTGTCGTCTGGGGGGGCCCTGCGAAGCGATGTTCCCCGATTTCCCCGCTATTGTTCCAAGCTCACCAGCGGCAAACTGCCCCATGGCAAGCAGTTGCTTTATCGGAGAAAAAGCTGGCGTTTCGGGGTCGCTTTACCTTTCTGTTCTTGAGTGTTGTCGAGCTTGTAACTTCAGGCAGGGATGTTCAGAAGAGACCCCCCTTTATCTGAAGGAGAAGGTCTTGATTTCTTCCTACGAAGGCAGGTGGAAGAGACGAAGTAGCAGAACATGAAGCGGGAGGAGGTAAAGAAGCCACCGTGTACTCGTACGGACAGAACTACGTTTGGTTTTCCTTCCGCTGCCGCCGGGAGGGCAGCGGTGGTAAGAGGGCAGCGGAGCACAGCCGCGCCTCGGGGTGCTCCTGCGAAAACCCAAACCCATCCACAGGGGCAGCGCTTAACCCTTCCATAGTTCTCTCCAGCTCTGCTGCTTGTAGAGAGGCTGTCTGAAGGTGCACGGGTAATGCCTGTGTGCACGCACTTTTAATGAATTTCCCGAGAGCAGTCGTTCCTGGTAGCAGAGCTGACATTTTAAAACAACTTCTTGAATTTGGGTGGTGGGAAGATAGGGGTGAGGGGTGGGGGGGGAGCGAAATCGCTGTGTGCATAGAAAGTAAGCAGAAATGTTCTCAGTAGAGGTGAGATCTCCTCTAGACTCAGTAGATCTAGACGCACAATACCTGTTGTGGCTTTGATTTTAGTTTATTTTTCTTCAAAATTGATCTCAGCAACTTCTGACAGGATTGCTGGAGCAGTTCTATTGCAGTCATGCTTGGCTTTCAGTCAGCTGTGTAAATGAAGCAGTTTGTGATGCTGGTTGACACTGGATATTTGATTGTGCATTTAAGATGTCATTTAAGAAAGCATGAGTAACAGAAAACCACTGATCAGTTGAGAATTGCATCTGTCTTGCATTGTATTCATTTGAAGACTGGTCTGTAGGTACTGTTCTCTTGGTCTCTGACCTTAGACACGCTCATTCTTGCATGCATGTGAATGAAAAACCTGCTGGAACAGGAATGAAATACAGTTACCAGTTGGGGGTTTTGTTGGTTTTTTTAGTTGGAAAGGCACGTATAACACACAGCTGAAAACTTCAGAGATACAAAGTGGCTATGTTGTGGGCTTTTTAGTGCCCAACAACACTGGAGTGTAGTTTACTAAATACTTATCAAACGAGTTTTGGCTGAGTCAGTGCATCAGTGGTCATCAGTGTATTGCTGTTGCTAAGAAAGAGGAAATCTGCAAACTTGTTTTCTTTCATCTTTTTCCTTCCATATGAAGATATTCAGTCTGTGCCCTACTAACACAAATGCGTTTAGTCGAATTTGGGTGTTCAGTAATTTGAAGCTTGAATACTTTGTATGTTGGGTGAGAGAAAAAGAATGCAAACAGCTGGATGACATACAGCTAATGTTAGCACTGCTCATGTAGGGTGGTTTTGTAGCATTTGTATGATGGAGTGACAGCATCGGTAGATACAGGGAAGGCAACTAATGGCATCTACCTGGACTTGTGCAAGGCCTTTGACACAGTCCCCCACCACACCCTTATCTCTAAACTGGCACTGCACCTGCCCAGACCGGAACCTCCTGTGCCCGGGTCGGAGTCGCCCCTGCAGGGTGGGGGGGGCAGGGTGGGGCAGGCCGCCTAATCATGATGCAATTGGTATGGAATACTCTCAGGGCTAGCATAGCCTGTTGCTGGGCTGAACCCAGGACAGAGATTTAAGAAGTAGAATAAATCACTCACTGGTTGAAATTCGAAAGTATCAGGTTGGGATGTGGTGGACAATGTATTAATAGTATGAATCCTTATATTCTAATATTTTACATTGACATGCATTGCACAGATAGTACTATCAGCAGCCTCAGTGTGCTGGTAGAGGACAATTACTGCCACTAGTTGTAAATATCAGCACCGATGTGATTTGTCATTTCCTTTTACACTGTGAAAAATATTTATTTTCCTAGTGGGGTAAAGTCTGTTGTTAAAGCAACTTTGAGCAGACAGCACAGTTAACATTTTGTGTGTATAACTCATGTAAGTTCTCACATGCAGGCAAGGTGCAGGCTGTTAGTTGTCCTTTCCCACTTTTACATCTTTAGTACAGCATAAAAAAAAAAAGGGAGAATAAACAAAGCACTTCCTATTTTTTATTATCTTGTTCTGAGGGGAAATTGCAGCTCAGACAGTTCTTGAAGCAGAATAGTTTGTGTGAAGGACTAATAATGTTGAATAAGGTATAATTAGAAACAGTAATTGCGAAATTTTCTCTTGAATGTTTCATGTCCGTTGTACTATTACAATGGTTAGTTGAGTAGATAAACTCTTAAACATATGGTTCACAGGGGTCTCTTTTTATTATATCTCAAGGGCTAGGGTTTTATTCTTCCATGCAGAACTTTTCAACATGTAAGCACTCCGCTAATCAGTCATGGTCCCTTTTTTACCAAGGACAAGCAAGCAAGTAAAGCAAGAATGGAAAGCTTTGCAGTAGAGGCATGCCTCACCTTTATTGTTTGGTAATTGGCTTTTTTTTTTTTTTGTATCAGTATAGATGAGTAAGTATATATGTTACGCATAGGTGTTTATATAGGTAGATTCACATAAAGAGAGTTAATAAAGACCTCCTTTTGGTGGTTGTGGTTTAGGGGTTTGGCTGGTTTTACTTCTGCTTTCTTGTATCCTATGTAACTCTTTTTTGAGCTCCTACATTGTACTATTGCATTGCATGTTCTGTGTAAGAAATGTACTGCTCTGGCTGTAGGTGCAAGGATGGTATAATTGAGAGACGTGGGTTCAGCTTTGTGTTCTCCCATAAAGCGCCTGCATCAATAATACAGCTAATCCTTCTGTAAAATATGGTGATAACACTGCTTGAACCATCAACCATATGGTAAAGCTAAGTGTTTTAAAATTGTGAGGTGCAGAGATTGGCAATGGGCAACACACAATTCAATATGAATTTTAGGTGAAGCCTTTTATTGGGTGAAATCACGCAGATAACACATTTGTTACTGCAAACGTGGCAAGCTAAAAAACCGCTAATTGGTTACACACACTGTTCACACCAAACTGATTGGTTAGTAATTATAACAAGTTCTGATAAGCGTATCTTATAGCTAAACTTCATTAGTTTACCTTTAATGTCCAAAAACCATCCTCACACCTGCTGTTTTGACTGTCTATTATGGCTGTCTCTTAACATTTTCAGTTATTCCCTCACACATACAACCCCTCCCCCAAACAAAGAAAACCCCCAAAACAAAACCAAAACTCAGGTAATTTTTAAGTGAAGGGCCATACTTTGAAATTTAAAAATAGCCTTCACAAGTTGTAACAGAAACTTACTTAGTACATTGCAATGAGCCCTTCTCATGATACCTCCAAGGGGAAAGGGATACCATAATTGCACAGCAGCTCCCTGTTAAAGTACAGCACATGAAGAAGCCTGTTGGAGCAGCTCCAGAAGAGGGCCACAGAAATAATTAGAAGGCTGGAGCACCTCTTCTATGAAGACAGGCTGAGAGAATTGGGCTTGTTTGGCCTGGAGAAGAGAAGGCTCTTGGGAGACCTTGTTGCAGCCCTAAAGGGGGCCGACAAGAAAGCTAGAGAAGGGCTGTTAACAAGGACAAAGAGTGATCAGACAAGGTGTAATGGCCCTATGGTGAAGGAGGATAGGTTTAGATTAGACTTTAGGAAGAAATTCTTTACTATGAGGGTGGTGAAGCCCTGGAACAGGATGCCAAGAGAAGCTGTGGCTGCCCCCTCCGTGGCAGTGTTCAAGACCAGGTTGGATGGGGCTTTGGGCAGCCTGGTTTCGTGGAGGGTGTCCCTGCCCATGGGTGGGGGTGGAACTAGATGATGTTTGAGGTTCCTCCCAACCCAAACTCTTCTGTGATTCTATAATACATAGTTGTATTTACTGCTCGGAGTATCTGATAACTGGCTGTATAAGCCAAGTTATATTCTTCAATCTACACTGAAAGTAGAATGGAAATAAGACTGAATTATAGGAAGGTAGTTTTATGTTTGCATAAGTTTTTGGCCAGGTTATCCTCTAATTACTATATACTATTCACTCTCTGTGTGAACAAACTTCAAAATGCGATTGACCACTTTGATGGTGATAATGCAATGCACTGGAGGCAAGTATTTTTATTCAGAAGAGGGGAGGTTGTATGATTCATAATAAGTTTTCTTAATGTGTAATAGAGTATGCATTATGGACAGCCACTGGACCTTTTGTTTCAATTATTGGATTCTGAGGAAACTAGCACTTCTTTGGGGTGTAATAAGTTTATTTCTTAGTCTTTTCTTTATAAGCGCCATAGAGTGAGTGAATTGCTTTGCCCAAAAAGTTTTGTAAGAAAGTTCTCATTGTGTCCAGGACTCATGATGCATAACTTGAGATGAGAGGTGAATGGGCTTGGAGATTTCTGCAAGATATTATTTTGTCATTATTTGAGAAAGTTTAGGGTCCTTAACACACAGGCTCAAAATTAGTAAAAACAACTAAGCTTAAAAGAAAATGAAGTAGATACAATGTAAATACCTTTCTTTTGCAGTGAAGCTGTGATTTGAAGTTGGATTTGATTCAAAGATCATGTGATTAAAGTGCAAGGTTAGCAGGCACTGGTTCTGTACTTCATAATTTTGCAGAATTTCAAGGGGTGGTGGCAAGAATGTTTCAGACTCTCTTCATGGCACAACATCACCAGGTGTAATGAATGCAGAGAAGCATCATGAACCATAGTTCAGACATTATTAGAAAGGCTGTTGAGAGGCTGTCTTGGCTAGCATCTCAAGTAAATCAAAATATTCCATGAATGGCAGAATTAGTGAAGCCTCCTGGTTTTCCTTTAACTGATTTACTTTGTTCATACCCATCCTAGCGTCTTCCTTGTGCTTTCATCAGGTAATAAACAGTTTGCTTTGCGATGGCTGGCTGTTAACACAGCTATCGAACAATGTTGTGCTAACTATTGAACAATTTGTTTGGTATAAAATAATCACCATAAGGATAATATGCATTTCTGTTGAGTTCAGAGGAGACTAATCTTCATTCTTCCGATGCAGCAACTTTTGGAAACGTCTTTTAATGACCACATTTGTAATGAGTATTTATCAAGGTCCTGTGAGTAAGTGTGTGATCTTATGAAAAGGTTAGACTGTTCAACAGTGTAAAAAAAGCCCCAAAACCTCTGACGTGAATAGGAAAAAAGAAAAAGAAAAGTTCAATGTCACCATTCTGCTTTTTACAGACTTCTTTCTTGTCACACGTACTCCGAATGTAAAATGTATTCTGAGGATGAATGAAGAAAATTTTTCACCAGTCTGTATCTGTTTAGTGTGCTTCTGCTTTAATAAGGTAACAGGCTCTCTACTTTAGCTATACCACTGTCTTACATTCTCCTGCTGACTACCTCAGTAAAGAGCCTGGCTTCATCTTCTCAAAGACCTCTATGTATGTGTTATGTCCCACAAAACTATCTCTAGGCTGCCAATTTTGAGTCTCCAATGCAAAGAAAAAAGAAGTAAAAAAAATTGAATACATTCATAGAATAATAGAATGATCTAGCTTGGAAGTGACCTAAAAGATCACTTAGTTCCAACCCCCTTGCCATGGGCAGGGAGAAAAGGTGCCCCAGAGCTCCATCCAACCTGGCCTTGAATGCTTCCAGGGATGGGACATCCAGAGCTTCTGTTGGCAACCTGTGCCAGTGTCTCACCACCCTCATAGTAAAGAATTTCTTCCTAATATCTAATCTACATATACCCTCCTTCATCTCAAAGCCATTACCCCTTGTCCTATCACTACATGTCCCTGTAAGCAGTGCCTCTCCAGCCTTCCTGTAGACCCACTTCCCAGTGCCTTCTCTTCTCTAGGCTGAGCAAGGCAAACTCTCAGCTCCGATTATCTTTGTGTCCCTCCTCTGGACTCCAGCAGGCCCATGTCTTTCTTGTGCTTGGGACTGAGATGCAGTATTCCAGGTGGAGTCTCACAAGAGCAGAGGGAAAGGATCACCTCCCTTAGTGTGCTGGTCACATTTCTTTTGATGCAGCCCAGAATACTCTTGGCTTTCTGGACTGCAAGCACATGTTGCCAGGTCATACTCAGTTTTTCATCCACCAACACTCAGAGTCCTTCTTTTCAGGACTGCTTTCAATCCATTCATTGGCCAGCCTGTATCTGTGATTGGATTGCCCTGCTCCAAGTGCAAATTAGAATGAATGAAGTGAAACACCGGTAAAAAGACAATTTCATGTGTGTGCTGAGAGACAATGTAAGATGGGTTGATTCACCCATCTACTGCTCTACTTTTAGGGTATTTTGTTTTTACAGCTAGCTTGTTTGTTTTCTTAATACTGATTATTCTAAGTATCTGAATCATTATATATATACTTTTAAAAAAGTTTATGTGGAAGATGGTATTGATGGCTATGGGTGGAAGAAAAGCTTGCATATTGGGAAACATAAACAAGATGTGCTTCAGCCAGGACTTCTGAAACACCAGAAGTTCATGTGCTGACCATCTTGCAAAGTTATGAAATGGTTTGGTAAGCTATAATAAGCCCAGATAGATAGGAAACTGCATATATGGTCTACAGGAAGAGTACACCACAAGAGCTGGCTCTGCTTAGCATTGGAAATAGAAGTCTGAGTATGTCTTTCATGTATAATTGCCTTTCTACTCAGCTTTTAATAATAATTTTGAGATATGTATTTTCTGCCCCTTCATTCTGGCTTTCCTTCAGGTTTTTTCTCTTGCCTGCTTTTTTAGTATAGTGCAGTATATCACTTCTCTGTGTTAACTGCTATTTTGTGAAATATTACTTTTAGTTTCTGTTTTGCCTCAAACCTTTTACTTTTTCCAGTTCTGGTAGGGTTGGTTTTTGGTTTTTTTTTGTTTAGTCACTTATCTCCAGAAGGATGATCTGTGCATGGGGGAAATGCAATAAATACTTGTCCGCAAAATGGACTAAAATGCATGAAGGAATGGTCCAGGTATATGAAGTTCTGGAGCTTTGCTGCTTCATATAAAACACCACCTCCCCCTCAATTTAAAAGCTGTACCTATTATAGCCCATCTCTGTAGCTTCCATTTGCATGAAGTTCCTTCTCAGACTTCTTTCAGGTTTCTGAATGTGATAACGTGCATCTTGATTGATGTGCTTACACAGTTGCCTCCTGCCAGCTGTGAGGCTGATAGTGAGGCTCTTTACTCTGCCACTTCATTTGCCAGAGCAGAATCTCTAGAGATTCTCAGAACTTTGGCATATAGGAAGTAGAAAAAGTAGAAAAGTAGAAAAAAATGTTAATTTAATGTCGGAGAAGGGAGACTCAGACTACCATATGGTCCATCAGCAAGTCCCAATTTTTATTCAAGCAAGCCTTGGTTAAATACACTGCTTAATTAGCTCATGCATATTGCAGAAGTCAAGCTCACTATTGGTCAAGCAGATAAATGCCGGCCCGTCCCCTCTGAAGTTTAAACATCCTTTTATCGCATCCTGCAGGTGTTCGAGCGCCAGCAATATCCAGTTACAGATAGCTACTGGGTCAAGCTGACCTAGAGCTAATACCCAATTTACGCCATCTCAAGCAGATCCAGGCTGCTGTGTCCCTTCTCTGATAGCCAGCACTGAACCAGGCTCTCCACAATTTAAGACCGTTAGTATCCAGGTTTAAATTGCCATTTCTTCTGAGGACAAGCCAGCTTCAAGAAACAGTGGAATGGCAACTGTAGGTCACAGGAAAATTGACTTAAGAAAAAACATGTTAGAGAAAGTGTGTTTTCACAAAGTTATGCACTCCAAAAATAGGCTTATGTATATTTTTAACCAGTGAAGATATCTAGATCTTTATATGGTGTTGGTTTTAATTGCTAAAATTTTTCTAAAGTATTTTTTTCCCTTCAACTGATGGAGTCTGTGTGTTTAAATGCTTGGTTAACAGAGACACTGAATACTGTCATGTGCAAAGAAAGTCTGTGTTAATTACTCTGGGATACAACAGTGCCTTGCTCCAGTTCAAGTCACAAGCTGGTAAGTACATCTTGCCTTTGTAAGTATCTTCTGCTGCCTGCCATGGTACTATATTGGTAGAGTTTGCTTTAAAATAGGTCATCTCCTATCTGTTCATGCTGGCTATTAAAGCATTATGTTTTGTTATGATGATCTATCTCCTGCAAGTTCATTTGCCTCGGACACACTCCTTTTGTGGAGTATGGACCATTCACAGAGTGGATAAAACATTTTTTGCTATACAATTGAAGAGTAATTTTCTGAAGAAAGCAAACGCAGATAACAGATTTGTGTGACTTAGCTTCATAAACTCTTAAGAACTGGTGAACGCAATGTTTTGTCTTGGCAATCTGCCACTTGCTGCTCCCCGTTCAGAAATTGTCTTGCAGATCTGTCTGTATGTGTAGTTAATTGAGATAGTTTAACATCCACCTGCAGTTCTCAGGGTAGATATTTTGTGTATAGTGATGCTCAAAAAGAAACTCTATTGTAGAAACATGACTGTATTTTAGTAGGATGTTGGGTTCTGTATGATTTATACTTCCACCTGACTTGTGTCTTTGTATATCCAACAGCTGAGACTGCTTAATATGTGCCACCCTCGTGTACGCATGTTGGCTTTTGGAAAAGTATTCTTAGTTTTTATGCAAGGATATGCAGAAACCATATTTACTCTGCATAGTTTGCATCAGGGCTGCAAACCCATTTCTGAATAATATAACATACAGCTTCTTCTTTAGCAATAACCAGGACTTCTCACACACCAGCCTACGTCATTAAGCCTGGTGATTTCCAGGAGGCCACTATAGTTATTTCCATTTTATATGGGGTGGAAACTGAGGCACAGAGCAATTAGATTTTCTTCTTTTGATTTTTTTTTTGGCAGCTTATTTAAAGACACATACATGTTTCAAAGCATCAAGGGCTGAGAATTTGGATGGACATGAGATGCTAGTTCTGTGTCTTGTAGTCACAGTACATAAACTCTTGAGTCCCACTCTACTAGACGTTACAGGTTCTAGACTAACCTGATTTTTTCAGTTGGGTGCCTAACCTTGGTGGCCTTTGAAGTCCTACCTATGGCCTGGTTACTTCTGTACTCATCCAGAAAAACTATTCACATTCTCATCCTCTTACCTTACTGAAATAGTATGAATGTAAGCTGACTGCAAGTGCCAATTTGTTGTGTAATCTATGTATCAGTTTTTCGATTCAGTACTCTGCTTCTATTACGGTATTTATTTTAAGACTGCAGAACAATATTGTCTCTTACAGAGACTCACGTCATAGCTGAAGTGGTAATTGAAATTAGGTTGTTCAAGGATTTGTTCATTCAATACCAAGATAATTAATAACTAATATTTAAAGAGTCAGGAAAGCTTTTCTGTACTCTTTGTCTGCAATCTCTACCATGTCTTACCTACCTAAGGAGGATCTAATTCCAAAAGGCACTGATACTTTAGGATCCCAAGGCAAAAGAGGTTTCTCTTGATGCTCTTCCATATCCAGCTAATTTCTGTACAGTTTGGAATTTTTCCTGAGAGTGGAGTGCCTTGAAGATTAAAAGGTAAATTCAGTTCTTTCTGGTTTTTGGCTTATTTATATATCTGTATATTGTGATTAGGTAAGGGCATTCTTTTATTACTTCTGATTAGTTCTTAGCATGACAAAACTTTGTGTTTTCTGTATTTTTTCCGTCTTTGATACTCAGGGAAAAATAAATTTAAATGACCTGTTAGCCCATGCAACAAATCATTGATAAACTGAGAGGGCTATAGTGGATTAATCAAAGTCATTGTTCAGATTAAATGACAAACCTGCTGATATCAAATGGAATATGTTGGGTGCTGTATTAGGTTGACAGTTACTTATAGGATATTATTTTGCCATGCTTGCTGGTACCTTCTTCTATGTGTTTGGTATATTAAATAGCACCTGGTCTTGAGAAATTACTATGTTTTTACAAAGAAGTCAAGGCTATAGAGCAGACGCTAACCTTTTGTTTGCTGTGTAGGTGTTACTCTCAGTTTTATGTATTTGCAATGTGTTTGTGTGTATAATAACTTAAAATAATGCTGTTAGAAAAATTTGAATGAAAACTCCTTTTTCATAGTCTGAAATTGTTAGTTATGAAAATGCACTGTAAAGGTCTTAGGATCTTTAGAGTACTCTGTCTTTTAGGAAGGTAGAGGAAGATGAGGGGAGAGGAATGGGGGAGAAGAAAATTCATGCCCTGCTTGTGCCCATGCAGAGAATTACTGTTCTATTTCCAGCATTCAGACACCCATAAATCATGGACTGTATCTTTCATTTCCTGCTGAACATATGGTAAACATCTGAACAGGATCAAACAGGCAATAAAAATGAAAGCCTACAAGCTTTTCCTTCAAAACCAAAGATTGTTTATCTGAAACAGACCAACCAACCAGTCTGTGAATCAACTATGGCAGAGTTGGTATGTAGCTCTCTACTCCTTGGTGGAAATGGCCTGCTTAATTTAGCACAGAATTAGTTCATGAGCACAGCTTTTTTTTGAGGTTGTGACAGAACGCAGGTTCTTTTCTTCTCTTCTCTTTCAAACCTCAGAACCCTGATCTCCAGCCACTTTCACAGTATATCCAGGCATTGGATGTGCCAGTGGTTGGTGTTCATAGATGTTATTTTACTAGCAGAAGTCACCTTAAAAGTTGTCTGCTAGCTGTAGTAGCTCTGCCATTTACATAGAAGACAATATAGCTTCAGGAAGAAAAGTGTTACTTATGTTTTTCAGTTATTTATAGCATGTATTATTTGTGGATCTCCGCATACTGAGGCATTGTCACTGAAAACTGGGAACAAACCTTGTAGCACCAATGTACCGTAAAGAGGCAGATGCTCTTTATTGCAGCAGTGGATTTGCAATTCTGTTGTTCTAAACAGAAGAGTGGGTCCCACTTTTTAACAGGAGACAGCCTGAGCTGTTTGATTACTTGATATAGTCATATCATAGCATCATAGAATGGTTTGGGTTGGAAGATACCTCAAAAATAGTATAGTTCCAATCCCCCTGCCACGGCCAGGGACACCCTTCACTAGAAGTGAATAGTCTTGGGATAAGATATGGACTCACTTCAATTTTCCAATGTGGTCAGTTATGACCATATACTTCTCATCAGTTATGGGCCAAATTTACTGCTAAATGTAGGTAGTGCATCTCGATAGTAGCCTGCAGCAGATAATGCAAAATAATGTAGGAGAAGTGCTTCTCCATGGCTGTCACACTAAACTCCTTAGATTAGAAAATCTAACAGCTGTTGCTAAAATTTTTTTTTTTTTTTTTTTGCAAGTAACATTACTTTGGATTGCTGTTCTGTGGAGTTTGTGGGGTTTTATTCCCCACTGAGTTTTAGTCCCTTTATTCTGTGCATACAAGTTTTGGGGTTTCTTGCCCTGGTCAGGCCCCACCTGGAGCATTGTGTCCAGTTCTGGGCTCCCTGGTATTAAAAAGGACAGAGATCTCCTTGAGAGAGTCCAGAGAAGGGCTACAAAGATGATTAAGGGCCTGGAACATCTATCCTATCAGGAAAGGCTGAGAGAGCTGGGGCTGTTCAGCCTGGAGAAAAGAAGACTGAGGGGGGACCTAATCAATGTTTATAAATATCTTAAGTATGGGGTGCAGGGGGAATTGGCCTGCCCCTTTTCTTTGGTCAGTGGAGATAGGACAAGGGGCAATGACTGCAAATTGGAGCACAGGAAGTTCCGCACCAACATGCAGAGGAACTTTTTCACAGTGAGGGTGACAGAGCACTGGAATAGGCTGCCCAGGGAGGTGGTGGAGTCTCCTCTGGAGATATTCAAGACTCGTCTGGACGCCTATCTGTGCAGTATGAGCTAGGGAGCCTGCTTTGGCAGGGGGGTTGGACCCGATGATCTCTCGAGGTCCCTTCCAACCCCTACGATTCTGTGATTCTGTGATTCTGTGAAAACTGATTCCTGTGACCAAAGATAACAGCAATGTCTTCTCAAAGAGCACAGCTTCTGTATCTCTTTTGTACTACTCCCTTCCCAAAAAGGAAAGCAGAAGTCACAGCCAGCCGCTGTAGCACTTCCCACAAGCACATTCATATTCCATTTCTTTTAAGTTGTGACTCAAATTGTTGCACTCTGTGTAAGTAGAACTGCTGTACTGATTATCCTTTAAAAAATGGTTATCCGGACAGCAGACACAGACACATAAATATAAGCTATTATGAGCCACCTAGGAGAAGAGCACTGCTGGATCGTACTCTCACTAAAAAGGAGGGTCTGGCTGAAGCAATGAAGGTTGAAGGCTGCCTTGGCTGCAGTGATCACAAGATGGTGGAGATCAGGATTTTATGTGGTAGGAACAGAATACCAAACAGGATCATGACCCTGGACTTCAGCAGGGCCAACTTTGGCCTTTTCAGGCAATTGCTAGGGGAAAGCCCATGGGACAGGGTACTAGAAGGAAAAGTGGCCCAAGATAGTTTATATTCAAGCAATGCTTCTTCCAAGCTCAAGATCAGAGCATCCCAATAGTTAGGAAATCAAGAAAGGGAGCCAGACCTGCATGGTTAAACAGGGGACTGTGGGGCAAACTCAAGTGGAAGAAGAGAGTCTACAGGTCATGGAAGGAGGGGATGACCACTAGGGAGGAATATAAGACTGTTGTCATCACATGTAGGGAGGCAACTAAGAAAGCTAAGATCTCCTTGGAGTCAGACCTTGCACAGGAGGTCAAGGACAACAGAAAGGGCTTCTTCAAATACATTGCAGACATAACTAGTATTAGAGGCAATGTAAGCCCTCTGCTAAATGAGGTGGGTGCCCTGGTGACAGGGCTAAGGGGGTGCTAAGGGGGTGGAGTTACTGAATGCCTTCTTTGTCTATACTGCTGGAGACTGCCCTCAGGAGCCCCAGACCCCTGAGGCCCCAGAGGAAGTCAGGATAAATGAGGAGCTTGCCTTGGCTGATGAGGTTAGCGATCAGTTAAGCAATCTGGACATCCATAAATCCATGGGTTCTGGTGGGATGCATCCATGGGTGCTGAGGGAGCTGGCAGAAATCACCGCAAGGCCACTCTCCCTCATCTTTGTTAAGTTGTGGGAATCAGGAGAGATGCTTGAGCACTGGAGGAAAGAAATGTCACTCCAGTGTTCAAAAAGGGCAAGGGGGTGGATATGGTTAACTGCAGACCAGTCAGCCTCACCTCCATCCCCTAGAATAGTGATGGAACAACTTATCCTTGATGCTTCTCTAGATATATCAAGGGTAAGGAGGTAATTAGGAGCAATCAGCATGGTTTCAATGAGGGGAAGTTAAGTTTGACCAATCTGATAGCCTTCTATGAAGACGTAACCAGGTGGACAATTGATGGTAGGGCAGTGGATGTGGTTTACCTAGATTTTAGTAAAGCATTTGATACCGTCTCCCACAGCATTCTCATGGCTAAACTGACGAAGTGTGGTCTGGAGGACTGGGTAGCGAGGGGGGTTGTGAACAGCTTTGAAGGAGAGAAGTCAGAGTTGTGGTCAATGGGAGAGAGTCTAGCTGGAGGCCTGTGTCTAGTGGAGTCCCTTGGTTGAGTTGGTACTGGTCCCAGTACTATTCAATGTATATATCAACAATGTGGATGAGGGAATAGAGTGCACAGTCAGATGCCACAAAGCTGGGAGGAGTGGCTAACCCACCAGAAGGCTGTGCTGCCATCCAGAGACCTGGACAGACTGGGGAGTTGGGAGCGGAGAAACGTATTGAAACAGAACAAGAGCAAATGTTGAGTCTTGCATCTGGGGAAGAACAAGTCCAGGTACCAGTATCAGTTGGGGATGGATCTGTTGGAGAGCAGCACAGGTAAAAGGGACCTGGGCTTCTTGGCGGACAGCAGGATGACCGTGCACCAGCAAGGTGCCCTCATGGCCGAGGCCAGTGGCATCCTGGGGTGTATTAGAAGGGGTGTGGTTAGTAGGTTGAGAGCGGTTCTCCTACCCATCTATTCTGCCCTGGTGCAAGCTGGAGCACAGGAGGTTCCATGTGAATGTACGGAGAAACTTTTTCACTGTGAGGGTGACAGAGCACTGGCACAGGATGCCCGGAGAGGTTGTGGAGTCTCCTTCTCTGGAGACATTCAAAAACTTCCTAGATGCGTTCCTGTGTGACCTAAACTAGGTGATCCTCTCTGGCAGAGGGGTAGGACTACATGATCTTTTGAAGTCCCTTCCAACCCCCAACATTCTGTGCTTCAGTGAAAGAAATCCGCTTTGTGTATTTGCAAGCAGAAGCAAATGGAGAGAAGACAGACTATTGTAAATTGTTGGTGGGTACAGAAAATAGACTTGGTGGATATAGAAAATGGGCTTGAGTTAAATTATTTTCTTTCTTCTAAGAAAGAGATAGGGTGTTCCTTGTCCATACTGAAGAAAGACAAAGTGGTTTCTCTTTATAGTAGAAGGTACTTATTTGGGAGGATTTCTTAAGAGCTTCAAAATATCTTTGGCACTTTGCCCTGTCACATAAATGAATGTGTCTATGAACTCTCAGACAATATTTGAAACTGGTAGCAATTGTTATGAATAATTCATAGGCAATTTGCATTCCCCAAGATATTTCCATTTAGAATCCTTTGACTGTTTGCATACTAACAATTTCTATAGTACAATAGCACCATATTTGGAAAAGTATCCCATTTAGTAAGACACTTCATTCATTGGTTTTCTGTCATTTTCCTCTTACATTGTGAGGCAAAAGGGGGTTGAAGTTGCAATTTTTTTCTGTCATTCCTCCATTGTGTCAACATTTGTTGTATCCTCTTATGTAGGGAGCTACCCTCTCTTTCTTTCTATATGAAGGAATTACACATCCTCTGTTGTCATTCTTGCTCTCTTTCTCAGTGTCACCATTAATTCTGTGGGACCTGTTTTAAGAAGGATTGGCAGGAGTTATCCATGGTAGTGTAGCAAATGCCATATAATTGATTAATATTGCAGAACTCTAACTTCCTGGTTATTCTTTACTGTACTTCTCACAAGTCTTGACTTTTTTTCCTGGGACCACATCTGTCCATTGAACATTGATCTTCACCAAACAGTTCCTAATGGTACCTAAGATCTTTGTTGTTGCAGTTGATGATGATGATTCATTTAGATTTTGGCTGGTACATTAAAAAATTGTATTTTCCACAAAATTGTATGAATAGACGCTGAGTTTAATTTATCTGTGTGTTGTCCAGTGGCCTATCTTCACTAGCTCTTTCTGTTCTTCAATCACTGGATGTCATCTGCTTATCTTGCTGTGACACTGCTCACTTCTCAGTAACTAACAGAAAAAAAAAAAAGAGACTGTGCGTGACCTTCTGTAAGCAAATAGGCTTACAAAAGCAGCAGCCTAGCAGGAATGTTTTCTAGGTCTCAGAATAGCAGCTGAGACCATGTGAGCTGTTTATAATGTTTCGGGCAGCAGACTGCAAGCAAAAATGATGGAAACGATGAAGTTGCAACCATTTCTTTATTTTTACCTTGTTGACATTTTTTGTCTTCGCTTTTCTTTAGCAATATATAAGAAAATACCCAACAAAATGTTTCCCTCTAAGTGTGTAGCATATTAATTGCCAAAATGAGGAGAGTTGCATGAAATTTATATGAATTCTTTTAAAATAATTTTTTTAACTAGTAATTTAATAATAACTCCAAGTGCAGCTGATAATTTTTCTTTGTATACAACTTATGTATTTGTTTGTCAAACAACTTATGTATATAATTGCTGCTTATTTGAAAACTGCACTTAACTATTTGCTTTCATAGAAATGAAACAACCTTTACAGAAATGAAAGAAGTGGGTTTCAATCTCTCATAGTTCTTTCAGGCCCAAGACAATCCTCCTCGCCTATTTAATTCAAAGAGGTTAGTGGTATGCACAGAGATGCTGCCCCCAAAGCATGTAGTATTGGATGATACCAGCTGGGTAAGTGCAGCTTGTGTATCATTGATGGATTAAATTTTGTACTGTAATACGTAACTTGGATTTATGGTGAAAGAAACAGCACAGTGAGCTTTTGTAATGTTTTGACTTGTTTTCTGACACACAGTTGACAAATGTCATCAAAAGTTGATGTTTTACATGGAAAAAGTCTTTTGATTATATTTTTTGTATCTAAATAAAAAAATTGGAATAAAAATTTAATTGATTTGTCATCAGCGAGGTTTTATTTGCCATTGGCTTCCTATCAAATAGGATGCTCCTGTATTATAATGCAAAAGGCAATTGGCTTTAGGTAACACATTGATTCAATTTTTTGTGCCTGCAGTAGAGAATTCAGGTTTTGCATGCTCTTTGTAGGAAAACTTGCTGCTGTGCAGCAGTATGGCTTGCTTGTTGTTGCTCTTGGTTTATTTATTGTCCCAACTGTTGGAGGTGCCTTGGCTTCTCTTCAGCATACCTAATAGTAAGACTATTACAAGCTGGGTGTTGTTGGCCACCCACCTAAAAAATGTTCTCTCTTTTTCCCTGATTCTGTTGCGAAGCAATATTTTCAGAATAAATGTATGTGAAGAAATTGAACTAGCTTCATTGTGGCAAAATGCTCATGAGAAGCTAAGAAACCCACTATTCTGAGACTGTTCTGGGCTACATCAAGAACAGAGCGGCCAGCATGTTGAGAGAGGTGATTCTGTCCCTCTACTCTGGTCTTGTGAGACCCCTCCTGGAGTGCTGTGTCCAGCTCTGGGGTTCCAAGTTCAGGAAAGACATGGAGCTGTTGGAGCGAGTCCTGAGGAGGGCATTGAAAATGTTCAGGGGGCTGGAGCACCTTTCCTAAGAAGACAAACTGTGAGAGTTGGGGAATGCTCTGGAGAGACCCCATTACGACCTACTAATACTTAAAGGGGTCCTACAGGAAAGTGGGAGAGAGGCTGTTCACCAGGGAGTGTACCAGAGGACAAGGGGTAATAGCTTCAAGATGAAAGAGAGTAGGATTAGATTAGCTGATAGGAAGAAATTCTTTACTATGAGGGTGGTGAGGCACTGGCATGGGTTGCCCAGACAGGCTGTGAAAGCCCTGTTCCTGGAAGTGTTTAAGGCCAGATTGGATGAGTCTTTGGGCAACCTGGTCTAGTGGAGGGTGTCCTTGCCCATGGCAGGGAGGTTGGAACTAGATGATCTTTGAGGACCATTTCAATCTAACATATTATATGATCTGTTCATATTTATTTTAAAATTCTACTTTTCCAGAAATAAGCATACTGGTACCATGTATTGTTGTGTCACTTTGTCTTAATGACTGCTCTTAGAGCTCTGCTAGGATGGTCTTTCTATCTAGAGGGAGCAAAGCTTTCTGTAGAGGATGCCAGTGATAATAGTAGTGCCACCTGGGGAGAAAGGTGTGCTATCATTAGATTAAAAGTAATTTAGGTCAGAAAGAACCTCTGAACACCCCTAGTCCAAATCTCTTTTGAAAGCAGGGCCAACTAGACCAGATTGCTTAAGGTCTCTTCAGTTACATTTGAAAGGACTCAAGAATCACAGAACCATCAAATCATAGAATATCCTGATTTGGAATCAACCCATAAGGGTCATCGAGTCCAACTCCTGGCTCCACACAGGGCCACCATGTCAGAGCATGGGACTGAGTGCATTGTCCAGACACTTCTTGAACTCAATCAAGCTTGGTGCTGTGACCCCTTCCCTGGGGAGACTGTTCTAGTGCTCAACCACCCTCTTAGTAAACAACCTCTTTGTAACATCTGACATAACCTCCCTTGTTGCCGCTTCATGCTGTTCACTCAGGTTCTATCACTGGTCACCAAAGAGAGGAGATTGCTGCCTGTCCCTTTGCTCCCCCTCTTCAGGAAGACATAGACTGTGACGAGGTCTCCCCTTAGCCTCCTCTTCTCCAGGCTGAACAAAGCAAGGGACTTGAGCTTCTCCTCATAAGACTTCCCCTCCAGACCTTTCCACATCCTTGTTGCCCTGCTCTGGACACTGTCCAATCCTTTTGCGACCCTCGTGTACTGTGGCACCCAAAACTGCACACAGTACTCAAGGTGAGACCTCACCAGTGCAGTGTAGAGTCAGACAATCCCCTCCCTGGACCAGCTGGCAATGCCGCGCTTGATGCACCCCAGGATGCATCCTGGCTGCCTGGGTACACTGCTGGCTCATGTTTAATTTGCTGTCAACCAAGACCCCAACTCCCTCTCAGCATGGCTGGCCTCCAGCATCTGATCCCCCAGTCTGTATGTGCATCCAGGGTTTCCCCTTCCCAGGTGCAGGATCCAGCACGTGTCCTTATTAAACTTTATGCAGTTAATTATCTTGGTGGATGTCAGTGGAACTTGGTGGAATATGTCAGTGTCTGTCTGGTGTTGGGGAGATCCAAACTGGATGGGGTTCCCCAAATCACAGAATCATAGGAGTTGGAAGGGGCCTCCAGAGATCATCGGGTCCAACCCCCCTGCCAAAGCAGGCTCCCTAGCTCATATTGCACAGATAGGCATCCAGACAGGTCTTGAATATCTCCAGAGATGGAGACTCCATCACCTCCCTGGGCAGCCTGGCCCAGTGTTCTGTCACCTTCACTATGTAACAGTTCTTCCGCATGTTGGAACTTCCTGTGCTCTAACTTGCAGCCATTGCCCCTTGTCCTGTCTCCACAGACCACTGAAAAGGGGCTGGACATTTCCCCTTGCATCCCACGCTTGAGATATTTATAAACATTAATAAGGTCCCCCCTTAGTCTTCTATTCTCTAAGCTGAACAGTCCCAGCTCAGACAGCCTTTCCTTATAGGGGAGATAGTGCAGGCCCTTAATCATCTTCATAGCCCTCCTCTGGACTCTTTCCTATACCAGGGAGCCCAGAACTGGACACAATACTCCAGGTGTCACCTTAAAAATGGTCTTTCTTCTGCTGGTTGTGTCCTTGCTAGTACAGGCCAGTATGCAGCTGGCCTTGGCTGCAAAGCCTGGCTCATATTCACCTCATTGTCCAGCAGAAGACCCTTAGGGCTCTCTTTTTATAAAACTGCATTCTAGCAGTCATCCCCTCACTGTGGCAACGTATTCATTCCCATAGCTGCCCTGCTCAGTTTATTAATCACTACTGATCAAGAAATTATCAAGACACTGCAGAAATCCTCTGGGTTAGTTGTAACCCATCTCATGACCCTTCCAGTAGGAACTGGGGTAGGTGCATAGACCCTATGATCATGAGGGCTCCTCCAGAAGGCATAATTTCTGTCTTCATCTTGATCAAGTTGTCTGTAACAGATAACTACCTCAATAATATCTGTATCCCTACCCTGTGTCATGTCATCCCCACATGTAATCAGCTAGCTCATTGCTTATTCCCAAAGCTCCAGCCCTTGAGTCGTTCTTTGCATCGGCTACAACTCCTCCAACCTTTCCAACCTATCCTGACAGCCATCCAACACATTAGCTGTTCAAGTTATCTCACCATATCTCTGTCATACTTATGGGGTGAAATCCATGCCTTTGTGAATGGATTTCAGATTTCTCATGTTTGTTTCCCATGCTATGTGTGCTTCAGTACATGCATCTCAGATGTCTCCCCTGTCATGCTGCTTTCACAAGGGTTGGATGGGGACCCTCAATTGCGCTGTCTCCTGAATGATTCCCCTCATGCCTTCACATTTTTTCAGGATATGATGATCTCTGACAATATGTACCTAGTTTTTAAGCCCTCCTTTTTAGATTAGAAAACTGATGGCAAACGCACACTCGACCTACTTTTTTAAATGGTCCTGTCTCTCCACAGTCATTCTCGTTCCTCAAGAAGGTACTGCACTCATAAAAGCTGCATTTCTGCCTGTGATACCAGCTGTGCAGCCAGAGCATTTGCGTCTAAAAAGTGTCTGTGAAGATCCCAACTATATCCTGTTGAACCTCCCTAGTGGCTCCATCTGGTCCTCTCCATACATTGCTTCATGTCTCATGGTTCTTCTCAGCCAAAGTCCACCTTCCCCACAGATCAACAGCAATCCCATGCTCAGGGGAAGCCGTCATCTGTTCCATGCAGCCCTACACCCACACAGCAATGTCCTCCCTTACAGGTTCTCTTCCTTGGATCATGGTCTTTGGTGGGCCAAGGGATGTTGATCTAGCAATTCTTACAGGGCAAGTCTTACTATGCCTTGTTGTGCAGCTGTACTACTTGCTGATGTAGACATAAATATAATGTAAAAAACAGCAGGGGAATCAGGTCTGGGGGAAAAAGACATTCTTCTCCATTGGACTATTCCTTACACATTCCACATATGCAGAGAGAAAGTATTAACTGTGGTTCCCATGAAGTGTAGGCAAGCAGCCTACCAAACCTTCTCTCAGACTTATGCTTCAATGAAATTATCTTTGACTTGTCACTGTCTCCCTCCTTATTTACATAACTGATATTTATTCTCACTTGCTGTACAGAAGTGCTGGTTCTTCTGGGCACAGACCATATTCTAACACCTGTCAAAGCATAGAAATAAAACCAGTTCTGTAACACCCTGGTAAAGAAAAATGAGCATAATGAAATCTTCCTCTGGGAAAGAATATTATTAAAGGCAAGGTTCTAACTTCTATGCCAAATTTGAGACCATGCGCAATATCAGAAACAATGTTTATTTATCTTGCAGTGGAGTACTTCAGTAACACAATTTCATATTCTCAACAACAGATTCAGGCCATGTCTGTCAGACTAGATTCTTCAATACATAACCTAAATACCATGTAGAGTAACTTTTGTGGATTAGAATGTGCCCTCAATCAAAGGGATTTTTTTTTTCCTGTCAAAACTATTCTGTTCAAATACACAAAATTTCCTGTTTTAAAATGCTGATAAGCAATGTGCATGCTATCGGAAGCTGAGGCAGAGGAGCAATAAGGAATGGGGGCAGCTGGTGGTATACTAAGCTGTAGTACATACTCAGAATCTCTATTAAGCTTCTCTGCTCTTAACTCTTGAGATTGGATCATGGCTACAGCTTGGTTTCATGTTTGAAGTTCTTTGAAGTCTTAGGAGGTTCCAGGTGGCATAAATCGCCTAACAGGCTTGTGAATTTCATATTTTGGGTCAAAATTTAATGACAATTTCAGCCACAAGGACAGTAACACTGTTGCTCCTTTTTTTCAGTCGAGCAAAAACCTCTAGGAGGAACCTAAGTGGTGAGCTGTTGTGTGAGATTTTTTTTTTCTCAAAGCTGGTATTATTACCAGGCACTGGTAATAGCCTAATTCTGCTAAGCAATGTAAATGTGCACTTTGCATCAAAGATCACATCAGTGACATCATCTTAACTATTTCTCTGGCAGTTGGTCTCTGTTTCTATTTTCTTATGCCTCCTGCAGTTGAGTGACCTGCACAACAGGATATAGCTTTGAACTAGAGGGTTCTCTGGACTGTTGCAGCAGCCACTGACTTTGCACTAATTGAAGCAAAAATTTTAAGACTTTGAAACATTTCAGTCATTATTTTGGTGAGCCACCAGACTGGTGAAAAAAATGAGGCTTTGGAGATTTATGTTGAACCGAGAGCCTTTGAGAGACACCACATCGAGCAGTGCAATTAAGTCTCATGCTGCCATCATCAAGCAGAACCAATATTTGGACAATGATACATAGTTTGGTTTTATTGAAGCAACTTAGAGTGATATTTGATTCAGAAAGACATGATTCTGTAGACCTTCAAAGATTTACTATTTTCATGACTTCCCTCCTTCACAATGTATTCAGGGCATGCTTGCTTTTCAACTTTTTCTCCTATAGAAACTTTATTTTAAAAATTTCCTCTAAACCATAACCAGGTGTTTACACATGAAAACAATCCACAGGCTTTTGAAAATATGCCCTTGCTGCTAACATAAAAGTTAATGACACTGAAACTCTTCAAAGCCCTTTCACTTTCTGAAATTAAATTAGTCATATTCTTGCACAATGCTAGGCTTCTTAAATGCAGGGTACAGCTATGAAAACTTAATTATGTAACAGAGGCGTCAGAAGTTACTTTTAATTATTTTGTTTCTTTTGATCTGCCTTTTGTTTTCAAGGTGGTCCTATATGTTGGCTGTGGATCAGGAATCCTTCAATTTTTTGCAGTGCAGGCTGGAGCTAGAAAAGTGCAGTGGAAGCCAATTTAATGGCAAAATATGCAGAGGTAAGTGTTTTTCACTTACCAACTGTTAGAATGCCATGGAGTGAAAGTGTTAAGAGATTTAGATCTCTGCCTCAAAAAGACTTAACACCGAAGGCTTCACAGTGTTTTTCTAAGAAGCCGTGGTCTCTTAGAGGCAAATTACTTTTTCAAAAGTAATTTTTGAAGGTGTTCTAAACATTCTAATATGTAAATATACTGTATGATTGTTGTTTCTGTGAAAAATGGTGAGCAGTCATAACCATGACTAAAACTTTTATTTCCAGAAAGGAAAGAAAATTAAACCACGTGTTGTTTTTCATGGGTTCTGTGCAAAGATGTTTTAGTGGCTTTTTCCTAACTCTTGGACATATGTGTGATCAGCTGAGATAGTTTCCACCTAAGTGTGATCAGTTAAGTCTTTCAATCTTATAAAACTGTGTTCTTAGGGTTTAGTTAGGACATGTCTGAAAAATGCAGTTAGTTTTAAAACCTGTTTTTTTTCAGGCATTGTTTTTACTAAGCATTCTAAAACTATTTAAGAGAAAGCTTAAAAAAATAAAAGCACCTAAAATGCATTTGTAACTTAATATTTTAGGAGAAGTTCACTGCTGAGAAAGTTCTAATCCCAAATAACAGTGACAGGAAAAACCTCCATTTTTTTTCTCTCACAGTCTCCACTTATTTAGGTGAACATCGGAATGTGTGAGGAGAAATGTGATCATGATCATTATAAATTTTGTCAATGTTAGTTGCATCTAGCTGAGTTTTAATGTGGAAGAGTATAAAAAATGGTGAAGCAGAGGATTTTTCATCCAATATCTAGAAAAAGTTAGCAGTATGTAGATGTTAATTTTTCTTTACTGATCCAGTATATAAACGTTCCTGAGGGAATTTAGGAGTCCATAGTTCCTCTAAGTCCACACAGTGAGTACGCAGCTGTTCAGTGAAAGTTCCTTCCGTATATCCTAATGCAGGAATCCAGCCTCACTCTTGGAGAAAGACTGGAAAACATCAGTTGTCAACAGTAACACTGTGAAGGAAATGTGTTGCTATTGGAAACTGATATAATTGCTTACATCTTAAAGAAGAAAATGTGGATGTTTGACATATTTATTTCTCTCCAGATAGAATTATTAATGTATAAATTCTTTGTATTTTTCATTCCAGTTTAAATACAGGACTCCATAATCGCATAAAATTCAGTTTTATTTGCACTTAAACTAAAAATTACAACAGAAGATTTGTAATGTGTATAATTTTAAAATGCAGCTATTATATCCCAAGGACTCCAGTACTTTGCTGTTTCCCCACACTGAAAAGAATATCATTCAAAGGAATTCTGATAAATATTGTCCTATTTTGTTTACGTTCATGTCAGTCTACATTACTGACCCAAATAGTGGGAATTGAGTACATACTCGGGAAGTTTGATGATGATACCAAGCTGAACAGTGTGTTTGATAGGCTTGAGGGAAGGGTTACCATCCAGAGGAACCTTGACAGGCTTAAGAAGTACGCTCATTAGAACCTCATGAAGTTCAGGAAGGCCAAATGCAAAGTTCTACACAAGAGTTAAGGGAATCATCAATATCAATACAGAATGGATTGAGAGCAGCTATAAAAAAGGCTTGGGGATACAGGTGAATGCAAATTGGACAAATATGTTTGCAGTCTAGAAAGCCGACTGTAAGCCTGAGCTGCACCAAATGAGGTGTGCCCCTCTACTTAGTTCTCATAAGGCCCCACCTGGGGCATACAGCTCTGGAGTAGTCAGTGTAAGAAAGACCTGGAGGTGTTAGAGCAAGTCCAGAGGTGGGCCACAAAATGATCAGGGAGATGGAAGACCTCCTCTATGAAGACAGGCTTGAGAGAGTTCATGTTGTTCTGCCCAGAGAAGAGGAGTCTCTGGGCAAACTTCTTTGCAACATTTCACTACTTAAAGATGGAGATTTTTTTTTTCATCAGGGCCTGTAGTGACTGGACAAAGAGGAATAGTTTTAAACTGAAAGTGAGTAGGTTTAGATTAGACATAAGGATGAGATTTTTTATGATTAGGGTGGTGAGGCACTGAAACAGGTTGCCCAGAGAAGTTGTGGCTTCCCCATTCCCGGAAGTTCTCAAGGTCCAGTTGGATCGGACTTTTGGCAACTTCCACTGGTCTAATGGATGACATCCCTGTCCACAACAAGAAGGTTTGACTAGTCTCTTCCAATCCTGTGGTTCCATGACTCCTTGTATTCTTTGGAACTAGTGTAGAATAAACATTTCATTCTTACACTCTTAGTTTACGTCTACATTTAGAAGCCTTAGCAGTTCTATAAAGCGTTATATTTTAAATTCTGATATAAGTATAATTAATTCTGAAAGCTCCTATTAGGTGGTGTCAGAAAAGTGACTTACAATCTTGGATAAATGCAGCTGTTGCTGAGACGCAAAATCTGACCTGGTGGAGTTGTATGAAGCTACGTGATAGTTTAGCTCTACTAATGTGCCTTTTCTTTTGCAGCTGCATACCTGTACTCTTATGTATGACAGTTGATGATTATAACCAATTAAAGATTCTGTCACATTTGTGTTCAGCATCTTTTGTGGACTGTCAGTCTCGCTATTTACTTTTGAAAAGTGTGCAGATAATATGTATGTCAATTTAAGTTTACATTACTGTTTGGTTTAAGTGCTGCACAGAAGCATATTGTTAAGAAATACATATATTTTCACCTACTTGAGTCCTCTGAGTCTTCTATGTACTGTGAAGAAGTTATTCTGTTTTCTCTGTAACCCATAGCATTCAGTAGATTAATAATTTTATTTACAGCAGGATGTTTCAAACACCTAGTTCTTATGCATACCTGAAGGGAATATATAAACAGGAGGGGAGTCAGCTTTATAAAAGGGTAGGCAATGGCAGGACAAGGGGTCCCTGGAGCTGTACAAGGCCAGGTTGGATGGGGCCCTGGGCAGCCTTGTCTAGCTCATGCCTGGAGGTTGGTGGCCCTGTCTGTGGCAGGGGGGTGGAACTGTATAATCCTTGGGGTCACTTCCAACCCAGACCATTCTATGATTCTATGATTCTAAAAGGCATGTACTTGCACAATTAGAGAGAAAACCATTAGACTGTATTTTACCATTAAGGATGCTGTTAAACTGTTAACTGTTTTGGCAGGGTTGATATAGTAGTGCTTGCAGGGATTATCTTTTAAATCTATGTGAAATACTCTGACCTGTTTTCTGACTTTTGGAGACCTTTGGGAATCAGTTGTTTGGAGTTTTGTATTTTCAGAGCTTTGGGTTTGTTCCATGAAGAATTTTGCAATTTTCTTTGGTCTCCAGGGAAACAGACTCTTGATGTTCAAGATGGATCCTGGGGTCACGACATCAAACATTTTATGATATTTTATAGTTGTCCTGGTTTCAGCAGGGATAGAGTGAATTTTCTTTTTAGCAGCTGGTGTCATTTCATCAATTTGTATGAAAACAGCACAATGCCCTCACTTTCACTCTTCTGACTCCCCCAACTCACCAGAGTAAAGTGAGCAATTGTCTATGTGGTGCTTAGTTGCTGGCTGGGGCTAAACCATGACAACAGTGTTTAATTATATTTATGGGGGAAGTCATATGGAAAAGGATTGAATTATTTATAGCTTTGTGTGTTCCATAATACTAGTTATAAGGCTTATGGAACAGTTGGGCCTCTTTTTGTGTCTCTGTTTCACTGTTTGAGAGATGGGCCATGTCTGGATATCAAACTGGACCATCCATGAGGAGAGATGTATGTGAGAAGTTTATGCTTACCTGTATGTATTACAAAGATAGTTTCTGGTATGGTTTTTGTCAAAGCAAATCCTTACTATTTTACCAAAAACTTCTGAGCATTTAATTTTCATGAATGTTGCATGAAAAAAGGTAAAGGGTGGCAGATTGATGCAATTCATGTGATGTGAGTGCATATTCCAGATACAAATTTAACTATATTTTGGCTTAAGGTTGCAGTTTTAACTCCCATCACTGTAATCTTGCCCTGCTTTTGAAGTCTTCTAACTGAGAATTACAAGAGTGCAGCTGTTGAAAACAATGGATTCCTTTAATTTGTCATTGAAAAAATTACAAAATAGTGTGTGGATTGTTTTTTTTTCCTTCACTGCAGCTATGAAATATTGAAACTACTTGACTCCTTTTGTTCAAACACATTGTGCTGACTGTAAGTTGGTGATTTTGGGAATTTATGGAATACTCTGGGAGTGAAAACATTGTCAGCACATGTACTCACATATACCTCCTCTCCTTTTGCCATAGATATGCTATTGATTCACAAAATGCTATTGATTCACTGAGTCTAAAAGCTCTATTGCCATCAACCATTAACTGCTTGTTCTTCATTTGGCAATAAGATTTTTTTCAAAAAGGCACCAAAATTCTGAATATTTAAGAAAGGTGTTTCAATTTAGATTAGCAAAACAGACAAGCTGTCAAGATGAAGATATGGGTGGGGAGTTTCTGTATAAGAGACAAATAGTTTGTTTAAGACCTGTCTTCTAAATAGTAATGCCAATATTTTTTCCTAAGCAGCAAAGTAATTTTGTTGATTGCAGAAATAACTTCCTGTGTTTAAACACCTCAATTGATGAAGATGCTGTACAGGTTGAAGTAATTTAATAATCCTGTCCAAAATAGAATCATAGAATCACAGAATGTGTTAGGTTGGAAGGGGTCTTTAAAGGTCATCTAGTCCAAACCCCTGCAGTAAGCAGGGACATCTTCACTAGATCAGGTTGCTCAGAGTCCCATCGAGCCTGACCTTCAATATCTTCAAGGATGAAGCCTCCGCTACCTCTCTTGGCAATCTGCTCTTGTGATCTACCACAGATTTCCAACTTAAATCTACCTTTTTCAAGTTTAAAACCATTACCCTATTGCTACATGCCCTAAAGAACAGTTCTTCCCCAGCTTTCTATAGGCACCTTTCAGGTATGAAGACCAATGTACGATCCTCCTGGAGCCTTTCTTCTCCAAGCCAAACAAGCCCAGGTCTCTCAACCTGTCTTCACAGGAGAGGTGCTCCAGCCCTTTGATCATTTTTGTGGCCCTCCTCTGGATGTGCTCCAATAAGTCCATATCCTTCTTGTGTTCTGGGCTCCAAAGCTGGACACGGTATTCCAGGTGAGGTCTCCCCAGAGCAGAGGGGCAGAATTACCTCTTTCAATCTGCTGGCCACACTTATTTTGATGCAGCCCAGGATGTGTCTGGCCCTCTGGCTGCTGATGAACATTGGTGGCTCTCGTCCAGCTTCTCATCTACAAGTACTCCCAAGTCCTTTTCCTCAGGGCTGCTTTCAAGCACATCATCTCCTAACTTGTATGGATAACATGGATTGTCCTGATCCAGGTGCAGGACCCTGCACGTGGCCTTGTTGAACCTCATGAAGTTCATCTGGGCCCACTTCTCCAGCCTGTCCAGGTCCCTCTGGACCAGGTGAGTTCAAACAAGTTGGAGGTAGCTGGGAAAAAGAGTTAGTTTACAGACATTAGTCTTAGCTGCATCTAAACGATTGCTTGTTTGTTTGATTGATTGATTTTTACATCTCTGTTTTGGGGTAATGTTGCCTGGGAGTAGAAGTTAACAGTATTGTATATACATTTGATATAACACACTTGTATTCTGTATCTGTTGTCAATTATTTCTGTTAATTCTGTAGAATTTTCCTCCTGTACAAAAGACATGCATGGATTTTGTGGGAGACTGTGGCTGTCCAGTATTTAATGTCAATTCATTTTTCTTCTATTTCTGTGATAATGAATCAGGTTCGTTAGTGCATGGCAAATTTCAGTTTCAGAGAAATCGTCTTTGTGTTTAAAAATAATTTTTTTAAAAGTTAAATGTATAAAACATTCAAACCTGCCACCAATCTTGCTAGATATGCGCTGTTAATTAAGCAGCTGTAAAAATCACCAAAAAATAGCTTCCATAAGACAAGAGATCTAGTCTGTCTCAGATATGCATGTATAAACATCTGCTTAAACTAGTGTTCACTGACTTGCTGATAATCTCGTTACAGACTGAGTTTTTGGCAGGTGCAGAATTGCCTTGATTCGTCAAACCACTGTCAGTGTGTCTTGTGTGAATATGTGGAGGTTTCTATTCCCTGAGTCTCTATGGCCAAAAGCTGACATCAGCTAAACTACTTTTAAAAATGCAGTTTCTATCTGTGTTGAGCTTTAGAAGGCCAAAAGCACAGGGAACTTTAGTATTCCCAAGTCATAGCTATACTGTAAAGGAGATCTTTTCTCTGCAGATATTCAAAACCCACTGGGATACGATCTGTGCAGCCTGCTGTAGGTCACCCTGCTTTAGGAGAGGGGTTGGACTAGATGATATTCAGAGGTCCCTTCCAACCTCTACTGTGCTGTGATTCTGTGAGAAACAATTAGTACTAGCAGTCTTTGAATTTTCATTGATTTTGGTATATCTAAAGGTAGTAAAGCACATAAATATTGACTTTTTAAAAATTTATGTAATATCAATAATAGTAGTAGTAGCAGCAGTTATAATGATAATTATAACAATGAAAAAAATTTCTATTGGTCTGCATGCTACTATTTCCAGTAAGTTTTCAGAATGCATGCATCTCCATTGCTTGTGATAAAGATGTAATATTCTGCTGCCCTCTAGCCACCTATGTGATTTCTATGTTGCAGTCTGTGATGGTCTGAAAATAATCAGGATTCTTGCCTTTATACATCCATAGTACTGCTGAGCAGTTATTTGACAGTTTATTTAGGTTCGGAATTCACCTTTGAGCAAAATGGTAACTTCATTTCCAAAATGAAACCACATCACGTGCCTGCTCACGTCCTTTCTGAAGAGTCTGAAAAACAAAATCTGTCAACCTGTTCTTTGAAATGGATACAAACACTTGTCAGTAAAAGTATTTACTGAATTGATAGCATGTTAGTGTAAAATGATTTTGTGGGGGGTTAGTAGTTTTATTATCATATTAGCATGTGGTTTATATTGGCCGGCTGTGGCTGAAAATCGCTAACTCTACCACTCATTCAAGCTTTAATGCAAATCCTCCACACAGATGTTATATTTATTAGGTTAGCTATAAGCAAAGAAGGTACTGTAATTCCACTGGATAGTGTTTAGAAGGTGTGTAAACCTTCACTTCACTTGAAAATATTCCAGTATTTCATATAAGACCATAAAACTGATAGGACTTTATGAAGTATTCTGGTCCATAAGCTGTTCTGGGTTGGGCTTGCTACTCACTGCCATAGCACATTCACATTTCTGTGAATCAGCTAATACCCTCATTAGTCTCTTTTTCTCATGTTACAATGAGTTAAAAGTTTCATCACTGTTACCTTAGGGCCAGTGTTTTGGAAAAGGTTTGCTGCCCCAATTGTGTGCTTCTATTAACACTCCAATTACACCTATGCAAGAACATCTGTAAGGGAGTGTTTTTTGCTACTTACTGAATTGTGTATACTTGTTTTTCCTGGTATCTCTGGATATGAATACAAATCTACTGTGTTGTTGTAAAGGATGCTTCATTTTACGGACTCTCCCAGCAGACACCCAGATTCATGTGAAGTAATTGCTTCTTTATAAGTTTGTGCCAGAATAACCTAGACTCTACTCATTGTTTAAACATGAGGAGTTTAGATACTTCCCTGTACATCTGAGGACACTACAGACAAATAGGATATGCATCTATGTGGAAATGGAGTCCTTGAAAAATGTCATTCTTTTCCTTAACTTGCTGCATCACACATTAATTTTTAGGTTCGTTCCTTGCATTCACTAAACCTTTTGCTCCGAGGTTCCCTATGGACATAAATAGAAGCAGGTAAGTCTCCAGTATCCTGGCTCAAAGTGCTGACCCATTTGAATGCATTGATCCTGCTCCAGGATTGGACTAGATGATTTTCAGAAGTCCCTTCCAATCCCTACCATTCTGTGATTCTCTGCGATTCTCTGATTTATGTGAATATAGTGCCATGCTCCATTTATGCTTAGAAGTTATCACAAACTTCTCAGCTCTTGAGTTTCTTCGTACATTCATGACTATGTAACTCACTCAAGAAGAGATTTTTTTAAAATTTGGAGAATTATGGAGACATTTCCTTTGTAACCTTCTATACTGAATTAAAAGGTCCACCTTTTCCTGGTAGATATTTTTTCTTGTAGATACTGATTACAGTTACCTCTTACAGGACAACAGTACGTGTACTGTCACTTGCTGATCCCACACAATCCACTTCTTTGAGTTTGCTTCTGAGACTCAGTCTTAAAGAAGTTTAGTGTAGCAAGAAAAAATATGTTGGCTTTCTGTGAAACAGACTGAGGGAGTTGTTTTATACTATGCATGGTTTAATGCTAATTAAAGATCTCTGATACAAGTTCTGCTTATGAAAGCAGTCAACACTTGCCGTCTGCTTTTGTTTTTCCTCCAGCTGATGGTGAGAAGCAACAGCCTTTCTGACAAGATCACAGTTCTGTCTGGAAAAATTGAGGAGATCTCCCTCCCTGGGAGTGTTGATGTGGTACTTTCTGAACCAATGGGTTATACGCTGTTCAATGAAAGGATGTTGGAAAGTTACCCATTCCAAAAAATGGTTGAAGTCAAATGGTGAATGTGTCACCACAGTTGCATCCTGCCTAGAGAATATAGAATAAAAAGCTTCTCCAAGAGTCAAAAAAGACTTGAATTGATAGTCCAGGATTGTCTGGCATTATACCCTAATTCTACCTCTACCTCTACAAAATATCTAGGGGGATCAGGGGAACTAACATAAAGATGCAGCCACCATTGCTATTGTACTATGCTGTGACTTCTTGCTGTTTCACAGTGGAAAGAGCTTTGAGTATGCTGTTGGACTGCTGAGTTCAACTTGAGCTTTCATCTTAACCTGCTGTTACCTACACTATGATTCCATCTCTGTTGCAACATATCACAATAAATGATGGCGCAATAACTTCAGATAGTGGAATGTAGATGAGAATGGAACTGTTAAATGATGGGTTGTTTGGGTTGTTCTTTTTGTGGAAAAACTCTAATACATTGTCTTTGGGAAAACTAAGATCAAATATTTTTGATGTCCTTTCATTGGGCTTCTCTCAAATACCTTATCCTAATACCTGTATGTTCCCTTTTGAGTGATATGACAGATTCACAGTGATCTGTATTTTACCCCTCTTGTGTTTGTCAGAGTTTTGAATAGAATCTGTAAATTCTAGGGCCTCATGGGAATCTTCTTTGTGAAGCAAATATGAGTATTGAATTGAGGAATGCTTTCAATATGAACTCTTGAAAACCAGCTATGAAGTCTCTCTTTAAAAGACTTCTTAAAGAGACCTCTCTCAAGTAAAATGACTGCAGCACAGAAGTTTTTGAAGCATGGGCTGAATATGCCTCAATGCAGGGAGCTAATGACTTTGCTGTTGCTTTGAACTTTCAAAGCCTATTTGGTTGGTATTTTTAAAGTCAGCTACTGATCTTTCCCTATGGCCCAGTTTCAGAAGAGGGCTTCTGAAAGCTGATAGGTAGGCAGTTTGTTTTGAGTTTTGAATTAGTGAATTTAGTTTTAGATTAGTGAAGCTTTTAAAGATACATGCCTAACTTTCCTCTCACTTGTGCAGTGGGGTTGAATCACTGTATGTGGTGATTATCAAACTTAATGATTGTCTAAGAAGTGAACTGAAATTGTGACATTTTGAACAAGTTACTAATATTTAATACCAATTACATTCAGAAACTTTCTGTTCCAAATTCTCTCCAAACTTGTTAATATTCTTCCCACAGACAGTTTTAAAAAGCATGTCTACTTTGTGACAGGGTGTTGTTCTTTAGTTAAATTCCTGTTGTCTCTTCTTATGTGATGTATCTACAAATGGAAAGCTGATTATTTTCCTTTCTCTCCTTTACCTGTCTTCCCCTTCAACTTCGTATGCATTGTAGTTTGTGCCATATTAAAAAAGGGTGAAGGTATATGCTTAAATGTAGTTCAGAATGACCAGGTGTTGTCTTCTGCTTCCACTGGCACACATGCAAAATAGAAGGGCTTACATTTAAGCTGCTAGGCAGTCTCCTGCACTGTCCACAGGAAATAACATCAGGCAATTCCTCTGCTTTCCTGAGCGCTTAGAGCATGAGATCCTAATGAAAATGCATTCTTGCAAACTTTAGATCAAGATTTCATTTCCTGCTTTGTCACTGATTTGCCACATGATGCAGATAAAATTCAGTTTCTTGACTTCGGCATGGTTAAAATAAACCCCCAAAGCCAAAGGCGTAATACATATTTTTGTGTTTATAAAAATTTTAGTATTTTTCTGACGTGGTGTTTCCTGGACAAAAGTTTTAAGACTGAAATGCGTATAATTACCTCATTCATTAACAGCAGTCATTTGGAATTTACCAAAGGCATACCCAGCAGTTTAATTCAAGATTAAGTCTGAGCTTTAACTCATATACTCCACACAGATGTTATATTTGTTAGATTATCTATAAGCAAAGAAGGTGCTGTAATTCCTCTGGATAGTGTTAAGAAGATATTTAATACCTAGCATTTCACTTTGTTGCAGGAAGCTAAATAATTTAAATATTTAATATAGGACCATAAAATTATTAGGACTTCATTAATTATTTTGGTCTGTTCTATAAGTTGTGCTGGGTATGGTTTTTTTACTAACTGCTTTAGCATATTCACATTTCAGTAACCTATGAGGTTGAACTATAGAATCAAAAAATATCTTGAGTTGGAAGGGACTCTGGAGGATCGTCAAGTCCAACTCCTTTCATAGAGGGCAACCTTAGTATTAAACCACATATTTAAAGAGTGTTGTCCAAATGCTTCCTGAAAACTTGCCTTTCTACATTATATTGTCTTCTTTTTTTCTAGGAATAATGTTCCAAATATACAGTGACATTAATTTTGCTCCTTTTTCCGATGAGCAACTGTATCTGGAACACTACTCCAGAGCCAATTTTTGGTAACGATTATTTATGTTATTTTACCAAAGATTCGATAGAGGTTAAAGATTAAATCGGTTGCCTTTTTTAGCATAAACTATCTGCCAAGACTGGAAGAGAATTCTTTTAGGTTCACTTGTGCTCTGGTCTACACTTGTACTGTATATTGTGCAAGTCCAAAGGACCTCTAAGGAAGTGCTAGAATTCACTGGCTCTCCTTTGGAAAGAGAAAATGACTGCACAAATTGGCAGTGAGTGTTTCCTTTGCTACAGTGAAGTGTAGTATGCTGCAAATGGTGATCGTTGTATTGCCTGAAGTCCCTGGCATATGGCCACGGGAAAGATTCCTTGTTAGTTTACACAGAGAGTAATTGTTAATTCCCATGTCCTGAACAATTTCCAATTTAATAGCTAGTTTCTGAGGTTAGCTTTTAATTATCTCCAGTCCTTCAGTAGATAATTTATAAATGAACCATTTGAAGGTTTTGAATCTTCTGAAAGATTATAAATCCAGTCCTTCAACTGTTCTTCCAGCTTGCAGTATGGAATATGAACATTAAGTGGTCTTAATTCAACCTATTTGTTGGTTTCTTCGATTAAAGACAAAGTTTTCTCTCATGCCTGGTTTATGGTATAAATGCTTCTACTTCAGATGTGAATTCTGTCTGTGTCTGAGCTAGACCTATGACAAAATCTTAGTTTAACTAGTGATTAAAGGAGTGAAAGGAATTTGAATTTCCACACTGAATCCTTTGCTGGCAATGTTAGTTTATACAGACAGTTTATGCTCTTTTGTCTCACCTTGTAGGTTGAGCCAGTTTGTGTTGTATATCTGCAATCACAAAAACTCTTAACATTATATTTCTATGTTGAGATACTGGAAAAAATAAGGTAGAAGTTACTTTCAACAAGTTTTAGTGCTTCAACTTTCATTCTGGTTCCTCTTCCTAAACATCCTGTTAGTTTTCCTTACATGTCAATATTAGAATTTAAATTACAAGATTAAAGTACAGTGTTGTACCACGATGCAGAATCTTTATCACTTAAAAAATAAAATAGATATATACTTGGGACTTTGAAGCAGAAATGCAGCTTTTATTTTCACAAGACTACTCAGGTGTGAATGTTACTGCCAGTATAAAAACATCTAATTTAAGACTGCTCGTCATGCTCTGTTATCATTTGCAATAAATGCAAGAGCTCTGTGGAATATCTATGGTGTAGATACAGGGGTATTGTGTGTGTTTATCTCCATGAACAGACATATATGGTAATGTTATTGGTAGTGGAAAGAAATGTGCTTCCTTTTGTTGTTTAAGACTTTTAGAGTTTAGACTAATTTCTTAGTTTGTTAACACAAATACACCATCTGCATTCTAAAAAAAAACCAAACCCAAAACAAAACCCAAAAAACCCTTCTACATCAAAATTTTTTATGAGAATATTTCAACCAACTAGCCCCAGAAATGTCACACTGTGATCCTTGATGATACTCCTGGTATATCAGGTTCTGTTTTGACATGTTCCTAGACAAAATAGCTTGTGTTCTTACAGTATAATTTATTGTTGTCTTGAGATGTCCACTCAGCATAGGGCTTTAGTGTCAATCTTCCTATCAGTACACACAGTTGTAGTTTTGTATGGATGTGTGCCCCCAGCATCCTTGCACAGGAGGTTTAAATACTCGTGAGGTTATTGAGTGCTCTGAAGACAAACAGATTAGTGCTTCTAATGTTCGTTTGACCTAATCTGAGACACAGAACCACAGAATGGTAGAGGTTTGAAGTGACTTCTGGAGATCATCTAGTCCACCCTCCCGCTAAAGCAGGATTATCTACAGCAGGGAGAAGGAGACTCCACAACCTCTCTACGCAGCCTATGCCAGTACTCTGGCACCCTCACAGTGAAGAATTTTTTCCTCGTGTTTCAGTTTGTGACCACTGCCCCTTATTCTGTCTCTGGGCACCATCAAAAAGAGTCTTACCCCTTCCTCTGGACTTCCACCCATCCATCAAAATGTTCTGAGTGCAGTAGCTCTGCACCACTGCAGAACATTTCTGTTCTTTATATTAAAAGTTCTGGATATCCTGATAGATCCAAAGCTATTAAAGTCCATTTCAGACAAAGCACTTTCTGAATGCTTTCTTGGACATTTGAACTAAACCACCAGGAACTAGTTCA
Organism: Laterallus jamaicensis coturniculus; assembly: GCA_022605575.1. Lineage (NCBI taxonomy): Eukaryota > Metazoa > Chordata > Aves > Gruiformes > Rallidae > Laterallus > Laterallus jamaicensis. Next base: position 2,030,449 of record JAKCOX010000055.1, read on the forward strand.
CAACAGCCTGTGATTTGCTAAACTCCAAATTCCAGGCCTCAGGAAATAGATTTCTTTCATTGTCCAGCTTTGGTACTCGGAGCAAAGGATGTGTTTTGTGTTAAATAAAACCTTTTCTATTTAGCCAAATCTGTGTCCTGTGTCTTAGAGATTGGATGTGGTTTTGGATCCAGTTGGATGATAGTACTTGAGCAAAAAGCTTAAAAGTATATCTAGATCTGCAATTGGAACGCTCATTTGGTAAAGGCACCAGGACTTTAAAATCCCTTCAAAATCCTATGCAAAAATTATCCTCTGTGTTCTAGCATTAGATGCAGCAGCTACCATATAGCCTGTTCATTATATAAAGTCAAGGCTACATGTTTTGCATACACAGAGAATTACTGTCTTAGATCTGTACAGTAATAACAAGACTGTGCAAGCATGTTTATTCAGACGTATACTTTGGCTTGCTGTTGTATTTCAGAGTTCCATATTAATTTGTTTTTACCAGTAATTGCTCCTTAAAGTGGAATGATGTATAGTCTACCATAGAAGAGCAGACTGCTCTTTTTTTAGTGAAAACCCTGCAAAGATAGAAAGATGCAAAGCATAAATAGAATACAAGTGGTTAAAAATAAGGTGCATTTTGCCTGTGTTTCTCATTGGTGATAAATAATCAACTCAATTATACAGTAAAAGAAACATATGAAAAAGGGTAAAACACTTATGTCAGTTGATTTCCTCTATTGTGCTTCTTACTTGAGTTCTTTCCATAGAGGTATCTTCTGCAGAATTTATCAGTAATAAAGGGGTATTGCCAGATTGGTTTAGATTTATCCACTTTGAAAAAAGTTAGTTTAGGCATTGTATAACCTTGTAACAATGAGGAGAAGCATTTAAATTTTCCCTTTTTAAGTGCTTCTGAAGGCGTGGAAGGCTTAATCATGGTTTTGTATATAGAAGACACTTCTATCACAAGGATTTAAGCTTCCTTTTAATCCCCCTTCATTATCTGGAAGAAAAGATACCCTTAAAATGTTCCATCAGTTGATGGTTGTATGCAGGAGGAGCATTACCACAAGCATCTATATTTTCATTTCAGATTTCATACTGGAAGTAGCTTGAATATACATTAAATGCACATTTGCATAAATTAGTAAGATAAAAATACTTTTTTTCCCCCTCATTCAGTTGTTATAGGATGACCTTTATTTTCATCTCTAGTGTGAATAAAAAGAAACAGACCTATAATACAGTTGTCCTCATCACTTTTTTGATTTATACAAAGTCCACCCTCAATTCAGGAATAACTTGAGATTACAACACTAGATTTAAAGTGCCTCATCCCTTCTGTTTAATCATTGCTTGCTGAGTGGATTCTATCAGAAGCATAGTGTGAAATGTCACCATATGTCCATTCAAAGGGATCATGTGACCTCAATGCTGCATCGGATGTCTGTGGGGAACATAAAGCAAGCTAAGGAGGGCTGCAGTTTGACCTCATGGGAGACAGGAGAAAGGGGAAGAGATGTTAACCACACTTTACCTACCATGTACAGTTACTATGCCTGGTTCTGATTTGAATCCAGGAAAAAAAAAAACATTTTTCACTAAACACTATTTATTACTGTTTCTAGGTACCAAGAATGCTTTTATGGGGTGAACCTGTACAGACTGCGCCATGCAGCTGTGGATGAGTATTTCCAACAACCTGTTGTGGTAAGTTAATATGTCTGGGGGTTATTTTTTGTGGTTTGCTTTGGATGTCAGTCAGAGAATGGAGCAGTCTGTATGACTGTGGCGCATACCTGACTAGTATGAAGTATGTGCTTGGTTTTGATTTCTTGGTTGAGATTCTTCCTCTGCTGAAGATTAGAAATGCATGGCATTGTTCTTAGATGGGTTTGCTTGTGAACTGTTATAGATTAGAATTCATGCATGTGATTAAAGAAGAAAAATGACAGTTTTCATTTGCTGACTGACTACTCCTAAGATCTTTTCTGGAGAGCAACCTGTATTAAGTAATTTTGCTTCCTATACTTCATAATTCAATTTTTAAGTATTTCTATACTGTTTTAGTTTGGTTTACCGAACTATGTAGTGCAGAAGAGCTTATTAAAATGTGTGTAGTTTAAAAATAAAACCAACCCCGAATACATCCACTTTTTTAAAAAATTTTTTTTTACAAGTGATCAATTTTTTGACAAATTTTATTGTTTCTAGGTTGACTAAGACACTCTTTGATAAGTATGTAGGCTATTAAATACATTAAATCCTGGTAATATTCTAAAATCTACAAGTGTTCTAAGGGACACTAAATAATGAAACATTTATAAGTTTATGGAGACAAAGGTTGATTTTTTTTGTCTTTTTTCCCCTCAGGTTTTAAAGATAAGGCAAGTTTATACACTGCCAAGACACAATGATGATTTGCCACTATTGTTTTTTTTCTCTCTGTCTGTTTTTGTTTGGTTTTTTATTAACCCTTGTAGGATACTTTTGATGTGAGAACTCTGATGGCCCAGACAGTGAAGTACACCATTAACTTTGTGGAACCTGAGGAAGATTTGCATAGGTCAGCAGATGCCAGCAACCTACTCTTAACCTTTCATTTTTGCCATTGGCTGTTGATTGTCGGTGCTCAGAGACAGAGAAAGGTTTGGTGGCAAACATGAAGAAGGGAAGGTGGCATGCCAGGATGATTAATATACCACTCATTACAGACCGGAGCATTCACCTGTGTATGGCATGTCAACTATTAGCAAAGATGCCTGTTTGTGAGCCTGTGAAACACCAGAGATCCATTCACAAGATTTTCCTACTGAAAGGTGTAGAATGGGCTCTGGAGGACAGTGTTTACTTCTTAGTGTTATAATTTGGGACACATTTAAATCTAGTTAAAAGGCAATTTTTGTTTTTCTCTGTAGACACGCTAAAAGGCCTTTTCAGATGGTGTCATCACAGCTGCCTTGCTGAACTCCTGTCTGTCTCCTTTTTCTGAAACATTTTCCACTCTAACAGAAGCCAGCTGTACCTCTTTCCTCCAGAGCTCCTTCAAATCTTTAATCAGACAGTCTAACCTACAAGCATTGTGTCCCAGAATGACAGCAAAGAAGCCTTCTTAGTACATCTGTGAAATAAAATGTACCATATGGGAGAACTTGAGGGAGTAGTTCAGGTCCTTGAAAGACACTGTAATTGGGAAAATATCACAGACTGTCTTTGAAACTCTCAACCTTTGTTGTTTTAACAGGACTCATAACTAATTGTGTAAATGACATGGTTTAGTGAGAGAGAATAATTGCTCTAAGAGGAGGGAAATACCTGGAGAATTGTTTTCCAGTTTCAATTCGATAGCACTGACTTCCTTCAGTCATTCTCAGAACTAATGTGTCATACCTGAATGCTAATTTTATTATGTATCCACAAGAGTGAGATTTGGGTTCAACTTCATAGTCAGTAATAGTTCTTTCAGAAAGGAAAAATATTCCAGCTAATATTCCAGCTCTTGCTCAAGCAGCTCCAGTTTTTCCTTCTGGTTCCAGTAGTACATCTGTTTGTCAAATTTTTAGTGGGACATTTGCGTGTTCAAAACAGTATTTAAATTAAATCCAAGCCCTTCACTAGGAATGGGAAATTTTCACTGGGAAGACTGAATGCCTGTGTTTGTAACAGTCTGAACCAGCAATGCAGTAGCACTTGTGTAGTGGCGTATTAGATAATACTGTTGAATACAGCCCACAAAAAAACTGATGTTGGTTAATTCTATTGATACAGAGAAAAGGAGCATATCCTTTCAAATACATAGAAAATTAAGACATAAACTGATTAGTAAGAATGGAAATACATAAAGCAATACAAGGTACATTTCTGGTGAAATTTACAGTACTTTTTGGAAATTACTTTGGCAGCCTGTTGTTTTTTCTCCTGCAGAGTGGAAATTCCTTTTGTTTTCCAAATGATATGGTCTGGACTAATTCATGGCCTACCCTTTTGGTTTGATGTGGCATTTGTGGGATCACTGTACGTACATTTTCCTTCTTCTTACAAAATACTAGAGGAGAAAAAATTGCCATATCTTTATCCGGTGCTGACCTTGTCTGTAATGCAATTCCTTCATAATAAAGAAATAATGCCTTCTGGAGTTAAAAAATAAAGGTGATAACCTATGGCTAGCAGTACAACTAATTGGTGGTGATCTTGCGTCTCACTAACTGGGGTCCACATCATGTATGGTAGGCCATATCCAGGATTGTTGAGGGTCAAAATGCACTGTTCTGCCCAATTCTGGTCCTTTGTAAAAGTATATGCTGTTCTGGTTTACATTATCAGTACAGAAGCAGCAGTGTTTGAACATACGTGGGATTTTCTCATTTGGGCTGGTCTCGTTTGTGGGCAACATGAGAGTGGGTTGCAAGTTCCAGCTAACAACATGGAAATGGAGAAAATTTCACCAGGTTTCACTGTAGCAGCAGGCTTTTTTACCAAAATGGGGACACTCATATAGCAAGCAGGTGAAAATTATATAAACTTGCTCAGGTATTGAATACATAGAATTCAGCTATCTGTGTTTAGGTCTTAGATAAGTTTTGTTGATTTCCCAGTTGAACTGATCTAGGTTTAGATGAGGTGATTTTTTTCAATAAATTGTAAAATGCACTTCTGTTTATTTGTGTTGATAAATGCCTCTTTTGAGATTTTGAAATAAGGATTGTCAAGAATTCAGAACAGTATATCCATTTTAGAAAACTACATATGTGCATTTGTATTTACTTTAACAGCTGGTAACAAAATTTTTAATCCTGAAAATGCAACCATAAATCCCACATCAATTACAACCATAGAGAAAATTGCAAACTTGTAGGAACTGACTGAAATCCTCTGCTGAGAAGGCCTCCGTTTTGGAGTAGGCAACTGCTTAATCAGCAGCTCTTTCGTGTTTCTACAACTCTCCAAGTTCTTTGTCTTTGCACTTGAAATCTCAGTGGACTGGGATCACAGCATTACCTGTGTTATCCCTTTATTTGCACATAAGCCCCTTTCAGTGTATTACTGAAGATCTCATGCAAATGAAACCTGGTTATAGGACCTTCTTGGGGAGTGTTGATTAAGGATGAAACTACTGTTGTGAAGAATCATGTTCAGGACAAACAATTTCCTAATTTGTTGGAATTTCTGAGTGGTGAGAGGAGACAGAACTGAGTATTTTCTGTGTGGGAGGAAGAGAAAACAGAGTCTGAATAACCTAGTTTTTTGAATCTCCATAATTGGCTTCAGCAAACAGATGTGGTGGTGACAAGCACAGTGTAGATAAAAATGAGGCATGACATCTTGATTTCCCAACATAGCGTAGACTTGCTCTGAGCTAATTTGAAGGCAACTTAAAGTTTATCATAAGCAGTTGAGGCCTGGCATACGTAACGGTCTAACAGTTTACAATTGTTTCTGAAAGGAAAAGACAGGAGAGGAAGTCTAGATAGTTTTTCTGGTTTGTTTTAGGGTTACTGTTTGGTTGTCCACTGCACCGACAGAACCTCTCACTCACTGGTACCAAGTACGCTGCCTCCTTCAGACACGCCTCTTTGCTAAAGAGGGGGAAATTCTCTCTGGGAAAGTCTTACTTGTTGCAAATAAGCGGTAAGTGTAAAAGCTTCCCAAGAGAATTTTGTAGTGTGGCTGTTCTTGTTAGAGGTACCCAGAAAGACACCAGTCTATTTTGTGGTATACTTGTACCAATATGTGTAATTTCTGGTACCATTACCAATGTATATGTTATCACCGTACAGTTATGTATGCACTGTTGACCTTGTGAAAGCTTGCTCACCAAAAGTTCTCCATGTTCCACTTCAGTTATCTGTGATGTTCCTCCTCACCATTACCTATTTTTTATACTTCTCTTTCTGATGCAGACAAAGTTATGATATTCAGATTGTAGCTATGGTGGACCAGACAGGATTTAAATCTGGTAATATTCTTGATTCAAAGAATCCATTTTTTAGGTAAGAAATGCTTTTGACTAAAATATACCATAATAGAGCGGTAGCATCCTGTATGACAGAAAGCAAAGCACACCTACCCTGGAAGATTAAGTTTCTAACCTCTTATAATTTATTTCTACAGTATCAGGGCATCATTGTTCTGTATTAGCGGTAGTTACTTATATAAACCAATATTCTATTTAGGCTGTGTGACAATGAGCAAAATAAACAATATATAGTGATGTGACAAAATAGCAGATATTCATTTACTTGAACTAATGTATACTTGAAATACTTTGTTTTTTTCCTGTTGTATGCTGAGATGCACTCAGCTGAGTGCATAACTTGGTGTTACTATTTAATGTGAAGGACCTGTCCTTTATCTATCAAGCATGAGGGGAGGAAAAAAACCCAACACTACCTGCTACAATTCTTTTTAGCTGAGCTGGGACCTTTACTAGGCATCGTTACGCATGGTATTTTGGGAAAAGCTGTCGATTACAGATCAAACAAGCAGGAGGCAGGAGCTACCAACTCTTCCAAAACAATAATAACAAAAAAGGTTTTTGAGAAAAACAGGCTGATGGTGTTCTGCTCTCATTCTTATGCTGCATTTGGCATAAAAATAGGGAAATACAGGTGGTGGAAATGTTTTTTTTCCAGAGGAACACATGGGAAATCCTTCCCTCATTCATTATACGCTTCCTGTTTCCTGTTTCTTTGACTGAGACCCATTCAAAAATTCCACAGCAATCTTATAAACCAAAGTATCCTTTGTGTTTCATGAAAATGAATAAATTTTCTTCTGTGCATCAAATGTGTGGCACATCAATCATTTTGACTTTTGAATGGGGGGGGGCCCTTTGATAAAATAAGTAAAAATATCTTTGTGATAAAGACTGTTCATGGAAGACTTGTAATAACTGTAAATAAAATCATGCTCTGGAAGGTTGATTTTCTTAGATTGATCTGTGACATGGAATGTGCCTAGCTCACTTTTTGGGTTTGGCTAATACCAGTTTCAAATCTAAAATGTTTTTGTGAGGATGATTACAAGTAAGTTTACAGGCCTTCTAATATCCATGTACTTATTCTAACCACCCATCGCAGAAGTGTGGGTAACTTTTCAAAGATGAAACAAGTCTCCTCATTTAGAAGCAAAGGAGGCTTTTGTTAAGTGTTTAACTTGCATAAAATTAAGAAATCACTTTGAGAATGCTATCACTCATTTGCAAGAAAGCAGGGGGAAAACAGTCAAGTTGTGTCTTACATTCAGAAATACTTTAAGTTATATGAAACAGTAGTCTAACTTGAAAATTGAATACAAAAATGTCATTGTGTGATTTTCATTGTTGCTAGCCAATTAACCATATTGAGTTAGATGATTTAGACTGCTGTTCTTTTATACATTAATCCTTAGAGCACTTGGTTGTGAAACCCTGATGAAACACAGTAACCTTATTTAACCAGCTTCCCCTGTGAGGATCAAGTAGGGGTTTTTTTGTTTATTGATACTCCCTCATTTTGCCCCTGCCCTCCCACAGTAATTACCAGAACTCTGAGAGTTGAAAAAACAATGGCAAAGAAACCTTCCCAAAAGAAAAATGCGTATTTATGAACATGGGGTAACTTTTGAAGCATCTGTAAGGTTCTAAAAAATTAAAATCTAATCCAGATTTTTAAAGTAGAACATGCAAGTGAGTGTGCATAACGGCCCACTAAGCCAATGCATCCAGCCTAGCTCTCAGCTATGTTTCTTAATGTCCCTGATACAAATACTTATCTCTGTATCACATGGATGGATAATAGGGAGGGGTGTAAAATAAGCTACAGTGGATTTGGTAGCATTTTACTCTTACTTGAAGAGCTGCAAATCTAGATGAAAAGACTTACAATTGAAATTTGAAATCAAATTGCATTTAATCGAGTAAAAGCACAGGGGCACTGACTTCCTGGCTTTATTCCAGTAAGACATCTGATACACACTGGCTGACTGTTGTGCTTACAACTTCCCATTTCATAAAAGTCCTTATTATGTATAAAAAAGCAGTCAATAGCTTTTATTCCTGAGAAAAATAAAAGCTGTATTAGAATTCCTGAAGTTTAAATTAGTGCTGTAAGCTGTCAAAGAACTGCATATTGTATTATAACTATATTTTATTCTTTCATCTATTTTTATGAATGCTTAGGCTATATTGTAATATGGCAACTGAAAACAGAAGTGAGATTCTCTCCAAGCTGAGTAACCAGTCAGACTGGCATTAGTTCAGTTCTTAGTGGGCCTCTGGTGCTTGTGTAAAATAATTTTTGTAACTATGTATCTGTAACAGTATACGAGTCACATGAGAAGGCAGTACTCTCCTTCCATCCTTTCTAACTGAAATTTAGCCTGCACTTGTATTTACAGACTTGAAGCAGACTCGGTTTTATTTCAGAAAGCTCATTTGGTATAGAGCAGGAACTATTCTTGTTTGGCTTTATCTGTTTTACAGTAAGCTTCCCTGCCCATGGCTGGGGGTTGGAACTAGATGATCTTTGAGGTCCCTGACAACGCAAAGTATTCTGTGATTCTATAAGCTCACATTGGCTCACTCTTTTTTTGGTGGTGGGGTGTTTTGGGTTTTTTTCTAAATAATCTAGATTATTAACAAAACCTACATCTTGATTATAAATGTAAGACATCAAAAGAGGTTTGAGCAGGATGCAGCGTCCATGCTTTAAGCCTTCAACACTTACTTGCAGGCATTTCAATGTTTGGTTTTAATCTTCTTGGTCACCAGGACAGTGAGTTAAGTACTTCAGCTTTCTCTCAACGGATGCATGAATTAGTTTCACTTAGAGACTTCAACATGAAGTCACCTTTTGTATACATGATATCAAACTGTATAGTACAGATTCTAATGAAGTGTCTCTCCAGATGATGTTAGCCATAAAAAGCACATAATGTCTTCTATAGAATTTGTTTCTGTCATTCAAAGTGTAGGCCTTAGGTTGAATGAATGAATAAGCTGGAATCTAATGTGAGATGTAAATGTCATTTTACTACCAAAACCACAACTGCAATGATACCTCAAGCAAGATATAGCCAGACTTTAGCTTTCTACACACTGCTGGAAGGCTGGTTTGAATGAAAGTCCCCATGAAGATGGACTCCTCTCTCAGGAAGTTGCATGCATGCTGCATTCGATCAGAAGACCAGCTAAGGACTCCAGCAGAGAGTACTTTGAAAATACCTGTAGTTTTAGAGGGTTTTCTCCAAATCTACCCTCATTTGCAGCTATTTAAAGACTGCTTATGAGATTCTGGAAACTGATGTACAAATTGTAAAAGTAACATGAACTTGCTGGCTGAAGCCATGAAGCTAATTGAAGTTAGCATCAGAAAATGATTGCCTTGTTATTTCCAGTAGCACTCAATAGAGCAGGTGAGAGACTTCTAATATAAAAATGTAGTTTTGCACAATAAGACTGTTTTGTTACACATATATATTTTAAAAACAGTATTTGATGTGGATTGCTGCCCCAGAATGGTAAGAAGTTATCATTCTAACCTGTATGAGCAGTGGAACGAGATTTCTGATGCAGTGTCTGATGACTGGCTGGCTATCTATCCTTCCTGAATTTAGTCTGTACAGTGGTTGGTGGTTTCATACTTATACTAGAGAAGGAAACAAATCCTGGAATAGCCAATTCCAAATATCAGGCAGCTGTAGTTCAGAGTTTTCTAGTTTGGCACAGTTACCACAGCAATTTTGAATGGAGTATACGAAATCTGAATCTGAATTCAGCGTATAGATTTATAATGCCTCCTCTTGATCTAGGTATCTGTCTGATATCACATTTCATTTTGAAACCTCATCTAACAAGTATCTGTGTATCAAGGAGTTCTGTATTTCACAGAAAAGACCTTACATTGTGAATTTCCCATGGCAACTTTTTAAGGAGAGGGTAAATAAAGGGGAGGAGGAACATCAGCAGCACACAGCAGTGTCAGGTTGTATATGTTTATTTCAGTGTAAAAGGTGTATGTATCTACTCACTGCACCTTCAACGTGTATAGAAAAGCTGTTTCCCTACACACTAAGAAGTAAAAAGCATATTTCCAAGTGATTGCTACTTTGAAGTTATTAGGATGATCCAGGAATGGTGTCTGTATTTCTCTCTACCTCAGGAATTCACTTTATTCCAGATGGTATGATAAAATCAAAGAGAAGATTGTAGTCTTTGCAGTATAAAATAAAGTCCTGTGGCTGCCTTCATGTCTTTATTATCTAATATTTTCTTCTTTCCTGCTTTGAATTGCTGGTGATTTTGAAATATACAGGACCCTGCCTTTGAGGACTACAGCGACTATTTTCACCTTACAGAAACTTATGGGTTTAAACATGAGAATATATTTGCAAAATGTTTTTAAAACTTGTCAGTGAAAACATTGTATTGATACAAATGCTGGTGTTTTGATTTTTTTTTTAACTGAGGCAACATTAATGAATCGAGACTGTAGGGAAACTACTGATGTAGCAAACAGTGATGTAGTTTCACAATTTAAGACTTGAACAAATTGGACCACATTATGAAATACAGCATTTTATAATTTATTGTGCTAGAGGTTGTATTTATCCTGATGAAAAACAACACATTGTCTTGCATCCCATAGACTCAAAAAGCAAAATAGGAAAGACACTGTATTTCCTATTAAGGAGCTATACATTTTCATGCTCTGTGGGATCCATGGTCATTTAGAATGTTCATCTTTGAGAAACTACATGAGTCAGAAGTGGTTTTAACACATTGCATATAATTATTTTCATTTATCTGCACCACAGAGAGATGCATTTAATGTTTTGTAAGAAGCCACTTGTACATAGGGATTCATGATAAATTGCATTTTCAGTAGTTATGACTTTCACTCTGAATGCCTATCTATAGGAGCTCTCCCATCTGAACTGATGATTAAAATATTCCATGCTTAGGAATAGTATAGGAATTCAGTATGGTCACTAATACTATAGTGGCTCCTAAAAGAAGTTAGTGACTTACTGCATATTGTGTGCGCTAGACACAGAGAAATCTTTCTGGTAGCATTCTTCATAATACATACCAAAACTGATGTTGAGAAGCAATCTTGATGCAGCTGAATGTAAGTGCTGTGAAACAACAGACTGCTGTTAATTTGCTTAGCTAAGTTTCTATAAGGTGTGATTTTATCCCCAAGATGACAAAAAAAAAAAAAAGAAAAAAAAAGAGGAGAAAAGAGAAAAAGAAAACGCGTCTAGAGGTTGGGGAAAAAAATCCAGATGGTATGCATTTTATTTTTCCTTACCCCTTGGCACATAGTATACAGGTTTTCACACTTCTTGATTAGATAGCACATATATTTACAACTTTGCAGTGATCCAAGCTGAGAGCTAAAGCTGGGGAAGGGTATACTGTTGAGATCACCTGAAGAATAGGTAGAATGGAGGACAGCAGTTCAACAGGAGACTGCAGGCAGAAAAAAAGAGTTTCTTGCTGGAAGCACCCAAGAGGGTATCAAATACCTGATATTAACTGTTCAGGTTCAACTCACCAGGTTTGACCCATACTGATTTTAGTGATACTCAGATTTGTAAATTTACAGAAGAAAAGAAAAAGAAAATGCATTGGGAAGTACAAAAATGTCTTTCTTGAAATGGCTACTCCTCCCTAAGTTGACCAGTTATCAGACATGTCACCGTGCAACACTGCAACTTCAGCCTACATTGCATCATTGATTTGAGAATTCGGCCTGGTTTTGCTCATACTTCAGCCCAATACACAGGAGGCTTTCGATGTTCTGTAGCTAACTAGTCAGTAGTCAAATATCTGGTGGATCGTGATTCAGAACTACTGTAAACAAAGCACTGCTCAATAGTTTGAAACAAATAGTGCCTTCCCAAGAAGTGTTAGGAATGTAGGTCTTGCTCTGGCAAACCTGTAGATGGAAGAGCACTCCTGATCTTTATATGGAAAACAACACAATAGAAAAAGGCCAGCCTTCACTCACAACAGGCAACTATACTGCTGGACTTCAGAGGATCTCAGAAATCCTCCCAGAAACACTGGTGTTAGGACATGCACATTAAGAATTTTGTTCTTTGGCACACTCCATTCATCCTGGAAATAGTGAGCTAAGAAATAAGAAGAAATGATAGTGCAACTGTTTTGAGCCAACTTTGGAAAAAAAGGAAAAAAATTTTTTTTTGAAAAAAAGTCACTTGTGTTGTTGTGAGCTGGAACTCTTGGCAGGTTTATTTAACTATAAACAACAGCAAATGAGCAATATCAAGATGCACCAGGAAGGCTGCTGTATTTTTCTGAATAGGTGGCCAAACTACTTCCACTCTGTCACTTCTGACAGGTCTTTATACTTTGGAAAATGACCAGAAGTTGAGTCCTTTCTCACACAGCCTAAGTAAGAAAATGAAGCAACATAAATGGAAATCAGTTTGTGGTTCTCAATGTAACCATGTATCTCAGAGCAACATGCTGTAGTTACTACTGAGAATTCATTATTTCCTTATGATTGCATCTCATCATCTTTTCCAACTCCGTTGACTTAACAAACATTGCACTGAATACTAAGTTACTCATAAAGTTAAAAATGATGACACAAGAGGCTAGCAAGCAGCTACAGACAAAAACAAAATAGGCAACAGACAGCATGGGGCAGTGAAATATCCATGGCTCCACAGCTTCCTTGGCTACGGTATAGTCCAGGAAATGGATGGTCACTCACACAAACATGTGCTGTCACTGCCCTTTCCAAGTCCAGCATGGCAGCTGAGTAACTGCCCTCTCCATTGCTCAGCACTCAGGACCAGCAAGATCCAGGCTGTCTTTAGATGTCCATCTTTGGGAATCCTTATGGGTGGCAAAGTTAGCTTGTGCCTACCTACCAGATGGCGGCAAAAAAAGGAATTTTTTTTTTCCCCATCATGAAAGGCTTGAATATACTTTGTCAGACTGAAGTATATATACTCTCTGTTATATATTTGGTCAGAGCAAAGTATAGCCTGTGTTACTGATTAACTTATTGATCATCTTTACTTCAGTACCTAAAAAACAACACAGAGAAGAGGTCTTTGGTGTACTGGAACTGGAGCAGCACAGACACAAATGCCTTTGGCTTTGTCTGCAGGTCAAAGGTCTGCATTGTGATGACAAGGATTAAAATATAATACATATATATTAATATATATTTATATATTCTGTTGGAAGCATTTACAAAGTCCACTTACAAAGACAGAAGAACTGTCCACTTCTCCAAAAATAATGTAAGCTATAAAAGTAAGTCTTAGACAAGGTGCATGTAGCTGTGTTCAGCAACTGAGAATGTACCTTCACTACCTTTTGTAAATTAAAATTGTATGATGTAGATTTATCTAACTTCCATGGTATTAGTCTCCTGCTGCCTCGGCAGTAAGAACACGTTATGGCTGTGGTTACACCCCATTTTTCTAGCAGCTTTGCACCTCCCAATGTCTTGCTGAAGGAGGTTTGCAGTCTTCCATAAAAAATATTTTAATGTCTGTTCTTCTGTCTGTTTTCTCTCTATTCTGAATGCTGTTTTAATTCCATGGAGATAAAATTGATTAAAGAAACAAGAAAATAAACATGAAAAAAATGAATTTATGAACATAAGTGACACTTTGTAGATAAAAGAGGAATTTTTGCTGTGAATGGATTCGCGTGTGGAAATTGGACCAACCATGAACTTTAATGAACTGGAGTGTGATGGGATGAAGCTGTGACCCTTGAGGAAGACAAGGATGAGGAAGAGCAGCCCTCAACTCAAATTAGTTGAGTGGAGGAAATATCATAAAAGGAAGAAAAGAGGTGGAAGTCCCAATTACCAGAATAGCTATTAACGCGTATTAGATTTCCCATAATTCTGTTGCATATGTATGCAATGCTTGTATATAAACACGCTACACCTACAGCTTGGTGTGCCTTAGGAGGAGCGATCCCCTAAACACCCAGCGCTGCAATAAAGGACACCTCCTTAACAGTTACATTGGACCCCGACTGTTAAGTGAGTTACGGAGTTTCAGTAGTATTAATTCGCACACTCCTGAATACGGGCCCCTTTTCCACTGGGAAGCGGCGGCAATTTAATACCCGAATATGAAAAAGCCACTCGACGCTACCATTTCACACAGCTAGCCACCTCTGCGTCGCCTAGAACTAATGGCTCCTCCTGCTGTTCCCCCAGTAGCCCACTGCCTGCAGCGTTCAGGGTCAGGTGCGATATGGTGCTGTGCTGCCTGGGCAAGCGGAGAGGGGGGCTGGAACTAGGGGATCCCTGAGGGGCCTCCTAACCCAAACCATTCCGGACTCTACGCCCGTTGTTTTTGCGGCAGGATGTTATTCACGCCATGCACCGGGCGGGCCGGCAGGGCCAGCCGCCAGGCCAGCGGAAAGGCGGCAGGAGGCGCAGACGGAAGGAAGCGCGAGGAGCGAGCAGGCGCCTTCCCACACAGCAGCCCGCCCTTCTCACGGCTCCGGGGTGAGTCCGCAGGGACGGGAACTACCATGGCAGACCTCGAGGCTGGCCGAGGCGATTTTGGCGGCGGCACCGCGCGCCACCCGCCGCCCAGATGAGGTGGAGATGACGCAACGGAAAAGCGTAATGGTCTTCGCCTTTCGCCTGACGCTTTGCGTCACTGCCATGCGACAGCGGCTTCAGGGCCAATAGGAAGCCGTGTCCGCCGGAAGGGGGCCGCGAAGTGCGGGCGGAAAGGCAGGGCGCGGCACGGCACGTGCGTAGAGCGCTGGGGGGCTGGGGGCGCGTGGTGGGGGAGAGGAGAAGGGAGTGGAGTCCGGCGGCGGCAGGGCCGGGCAGGGCAGGGCAGGGCAGGCGACGGCATCAGGTTTTCCACGGACCGCCCCTACCTCACGCCTGCTCCCCGCGCCAAGCGGGTGTGCTGGGGATCCCTCGGGAGCGGGGGCCGGGGCCTCCGCCGCTCTGTGCGGTGACGCGGGGGCTTGCCTCGCTGCGTCTCTGTGCCGCTCGATCCCCGCGCGACATCTTCGGGCTCCGCACCGCCCGCAAGGCGCGGGCGGCCACCGCTGGCAAGGGCTGAGCTCCGCCCAGCGTGCAAGCCGTGTTCTGGAAGGGCAGCGTTAGCGGGGACGCCGCGGTGGTCCGGTAACCCTGTCTTCTGCTCCGCTTGCAGCGTTTCCACCATGGAAGCCAAGGGCAGAAAGAACGTCGCGAGGAGAGGTGGAAAAGGACCGCACGGGAAAAGGAAGTTTAAAAAAGGTTATGGTAAGCGGGCAAGGGCTCCTTTGAAGGGGTCCCGTCGGAGTGGTTATTGTAGTGTGTGGGTGTGCTTTAACTGAAATTCTTATCTTTCTAAGTTTATGTCATGAAATGACAGCATTGGTATAAGAGTGAAGAGCCGTGGATGTTGTCTGCGTGTCCTTACAGTAATGCTTCTGACTGTATGTCCTATATGATCGTCGTAGAGGTGCTGGTGAATTATGGGCTGGATGAGCAGGCAGTAAGGAAAATTGAAAGCTGGCTGAATGCCTGGGCCCAGACATTGGTAATCGCTGGCACAGAATCTAGCCCAAGGCCAGTGACTACCAGTATACTTTGTAAGTCAGTGCTCGGTGTAGTTGATGATCTGGATAATGTGGTGTAGCAAGTTTGTACCAGAGGTCGTGCTGCCCTACAGAGGGACCTAAACCAGCATGAAGAATGGGTTGACTGAAGCCGCACAAAGTTCATCAAGGGTGAAGTCCTTCACTGAGGGATGGGATCAATCACAGTACATTTTGGGGGAATGTGTCATATGTTTTGGGAGAAAGCAGCTTTACAGAAATGATCTGGGACTCCTGGCAATAACAAAGTTAAAAACAAATTAGCAATGTGCCCTTTTTGGAAAAGCTGGCTAATTTGATCCTGAGCTTCATTAGGAGAAGTGCTGCCAGCAGGTTGAGGAGGTGATCCTTGCCCTCTTCTCAGCACTGGTAGGGAGTGCTGTGCCCAGTTCTGGGCTCCCTGGTATGAGAGGTGTACCTACTGGAGAGAGACCAGTGAAGGATGGTGAGCATATTAAAGCGCCTGGAGCGTCTCTGCTGTGGCCAGTTCACCCTGGAGAAGAGAAAGCTGAGAGGGATCTTGTCAGTGTCTACAGACACCTGAAGAAAGGGTGCAAATAAGCAGCCAGAATCTTCTCAGTGGTGCCCAGTGACAAGACCAACGGCAGTGGGCACAATCACAAACACGGGAGGTTCCCTTCGCACATTTGTACACATCTGTGCACATGCCTCCTTACTCTGATGGTGACCATGCACTGATGTGTTGCCCAGGTTGATGGTGGAGTCTCCCACTGTGGGTATAGTCAGAAGCCAGATGGCCCTGGGCACCCAGCTTTGGGTGACCCTGTATGAGTAGGAAGGTTGGACCAAATGGACTTCAGACCTCAACTTCAGTCATTTTATGATTCTAACTTGCATTCAAAACTCTGCTGACTATATGATCAAATAACATGGAAAAAATAAAGCCGAAATATTTTAAATAGATTACTGCATTGAAAGCTCTTTAGCTCTATTTGAGAGTCAAAACTACAATGTGTGAACTGCTTTGGGTTAGGATTGAGAATACACCTTTTGGTGTTAGCACTCTTCTGCTTAAAACAGATGGTGTCAAAACATCTCCAACCATAAATGGTGAAGAGACGATTTGGGAATTGATGATTTTGATGTCAGAGGTGGCAAAGTTCATGATTTAGGATGATCCTCTTTATGCCTTAGCCATTATAGTGCTGTCCAGAAAATACTGGCATGTAAGAATTATTGTGTAGTTTTATATATATATATATTTTAAAAATATGGTTACTGCAAAGTAATTCTTGTTACAGTAATAATTTGTTATTTTGAAGCAACATTAGCTCTAAGGTAACATTTTCATTACTATTTTGATGGTTGTTTCAGGTCCACTAAAGAAACCTTATAACAAAGTAGATGAGGAGGGAAAGGCTAAATCCATTTCCAAGAAGTTTGTGAAAGGACCGTTAAGACCTGTAAGAGCTAGTGTGAAACAATTCAAGAATAAACAGCCAACAGAAAACTTTGCAAAGAAGAAGAAGTTCCAGGATGGTGAAGAGGGAGGTGAGCAGATTTTTAAGCCTATATATCAATGGAAACTAGGTTTTGGGAATCTCATTGTTTATCTAGGTTGTCCTCTTCCTCCCCCCCCCCCCTTGTTACTGGTTTCCAAATTGGTGGTATGACTCCCAAGTATAGTTCTTGTTTAGTATTTACTGTGGAAAAATTTACTTAAACTGACTAACTTTGAGGCTAAAGGCATGAGAATGAACAGTTATGAATTACCTTGAAAGTGAAAAGTAAAGATACAGTAACAAATTTAAATAAATGGTATTTGATCATAAAGCTATGATTAATGGCAGTATTAAGTGACTAGCTTGAATCTTTGTTTTAACACAAATTTGGAAATTACTTTTTTAGAAATTTAGTCCTCTGTTCTAAAAGTACAGGCTATAAAATTGGGAACACAAAAAAAATTATGAAAAAAGGTTGATTATATTTTTTTTTTCCTGTGGTCCAAACTATGTAGACACTTTCTTTTAAGAGAAACTGTTGATGTCTCTGCTTTTGTTTTATGTTTATATGGAGAGGCTAAATGAATGTCTGCTTTTATCACTGTTTTTACACGAGAGATTCTGAAGTCCTGCATAAAAACACTGGTTCGAAAGGCAGCAGAGGGTGTTAAGTATTTTGTTGTTGCTTTTGTTGTCTGTTTGCAGAATGGCTTCACATGAAAGATGCACAAGGTGACTGGAGATTTATTATTAGCAGCACAATATTCATATTAAGGTGCTTTAAGAAAAGTAACACACAACTGCAAGCCAAACTTCAAGTGTTCTTTCTAAGGAAAACAGAAAGCTGCTGTGTATTGCACAGTGATGCTGCTCTCAAAACAAAGTGTTACTGCTTTTGCATGTCACTGTTGCTTTAGGAGAGTGATAGAAAAAGAAATTGATAGCAAGCTTTGTAAAACAAAACAAAAACCAAAACCCTAAAAAAACAAAACCCAAAACAAAACGTTTTTTTGAGAGGTAAGACATGAAATACATGCTGCTAAAGACCAACAAATCACAATTTTAACGTCTAAAAATATAAACCTTGGTCTTTAATGTTCTATGTAGAGGTAACAGGTAGCATGACTCTTATGTGAACCATGTAATATAAAATGATGTTTTTTCTCAAAGTGCAAATAAAACTAAAACCAAATACTTGAAGTTTTTCTGTAACTAATTTGTGGTGCTTTCTATAAAGTTACCTTTACTGAGTTTGTTTTGTGGGATTTGGCTGAACAAGATCAAGCAAGTTAAAACACTTCCATTTTTTTCCTTTCTCTGAGATTTCCAATATCTATCTACGTTAAGGGATCTTCTTTTTAGAGAGGGAAAAGTTACATATGACTACTGGATGAACTAAAAATGGAGTTACCTAGTGTAGTCATAGGCTGCTGAGTTCATTTTGAGACAATTTTCAAGCTTTTAGGAGGGGTGCGGGGGATCCTTTGACAGAGCTTTGAGGAAAAATAGAAGTGGAAATTGCTAACTTAGCATAGTTTCTAAATATTTACACTTTCATATTAGCTAGCTGTGTAACTGCAGGCAAAGCTCCTAAGTTGTTAGCAGTTCAAATCAAAGGATTCCGTTGCTCTTCTTTTATTGATGTATTTTTCTCTTCAGGGTCAGAGTCTAAAAAGCCAAAGTGGAATGACTTCAAAAAGAAAAGGAAGGAGTTAAAGCAAACGAGACAACTTAATGATAAAAGTAATTATGACATAATTGTAAAATCGAAGCAAATATGGGAAAGTGTGAGAAGGTAATAATGGTTTTTTGTTGTTGCTTTTGTTCAGTAGGTTTTTAGTCATAAGTTGTGAGAAGGCTGGACTGCCTTTCTCTTGTAAGTACATGAGACTCTTTTCAGTGCAGTTCTGTAGATGGTTCAAGCACAGTATGGTGACTGACCCATGGTGCTGGAAATTTCAGGATTGAGCTCAATTGCATTTTGGGGCTGAAATTTGTGATTAAATGCTTAAGGAGTTGTCTTTAATTTTTTTCAATCCTAAAGCACAGAGTGTGTACTGATTCAGCCTGATTGTGTGGTAGGATCACTGCATGAGTTTCATGTGGAGGTTTCTATACTCTTTCTGGACAGGTGTATTTCTAGAACTGGGGTCCCACATCAGAATGAGGAGTTAAATTGCTCTAAGTGTCTGTGCTTCGTGTTTTTCGCTGTAGGATGCTTACAAATCTTTGGCTCTGCAGACAACTCTGGCTACAGTTCTGAATTTATGTTCTCTTTAATAATATTGTTATGCAGAAAATAATAAAATACAGAAATCTGGTTGGTTTCTAGGAACCAAATCTTGATTGTATCTATCTGCAGGTTTACTGAATGACAATGTAAATTACTATTAGTAGGACCTAACTGTTTTTTACCTTCTTGCTTCTAATTTCCAAGTGTATCATACTACAAAAAAAGCTGCTTCCACAGTTAAGATTGTTTTACTTCTTTTTGTTTGTAGGAAGAAATGCGATAAGGAGAAGCGAGAAAAGCTAATGAATGAACTACAGAAGCTTCTTCATGGAAAAATTAAAAGTGTAAGAAAAAATGGTGCACAAATTCACAAAAGCTTCTTTAAAGAATGTTGAAGCAGAAACACTTTTTTAATAATATACCACTAATCTAGTCTTCCAAAAGCTACAGGGATTTATATTTTTTTAACTGTTAGTTAAAAAAGAAACAAACAAACCAAAAAACAAAACCAATTGATAGGCTGCATTTGGCATCTGGATTTTCGGACAGTAGTCCTGGGGTGCATTGTCTATCTGCTGGAATATATAACAGCTGGCAATTATAAAGTTACTTATTTTGCCAAGCAGGTTTAGTCCAGTGAAATTCTGCGTTATCTGAAGTTCAAAACTCCACTCAGAGTTTTGATTATTTACAATTGTTGCTTTGTGGTTTTATTTTAGGAAAGTTAATGTCCTGATATTTAACTGTATTCAACTGTCTACTGGATTCTTGAAATGTATAAATTTGCAGTGAAATACGCGTTAGATTTTGAAAGCAATTCTTGGCATTCCATTCCAAAACGGAGTTGTATTGTCACACTCATTCTGAAATTACAGTGAGAGAAAAGGAGATACCATTTTGTGGTTCTCTTTTGGTATTGTAACCTTGATTCATGTCCTCAATTGTCAGTAACTGTAAGCGTTGTCTGTGTTTGGTTTGGTAAGAGTACTTCTAAGGTGGTAAAAAAATGTTAGAACAATTTGTTATAAACAGGTAACTACTTTGTTAAATTGCATTGCATGCTGCACATGGAATAAAACTGTCAGAGAGCAAATGCATTAAAATTTGGTGCATAATGTTGTTTGAACAGCCTGTGATAATAAAATATCTCTGTCCTGTAGCTGGCATTTGCACATGATTCAACTCGAGTGATCCAGTGCTTTATTCAGTATGGTAATGAGAAGCAAAGGGAAGAGATATTTGAAGAATTGAAAGGTACCTTCTTCCCATTTTAATTTTACCTGAGGCATTAAAACAAGACATACTATTTTCTCTTGAATGTTTTTAACTTACTGCTGAAATGGTACATCATTCATAGTGAGTTCTTGAAACTTACTTAAATAGTAGCATCTTGTTTTGTAAAGTTAATGTCGTGCAAAATCATTTCTCCTTCTAGGTAGCCTCATAGAGCTGAGCAAGTCAAAGTATTCCAGAAATATTGTGAAGAAGTTTCTTATGTATGGGTGAGTATGAAGTGAATTTGCTTGGCTATGCTACACTGTTTCATTTCTAGTGTGACTGCTCCTTAGTCATGAGTAAAAATTATCTCTGAAGTGTCTCAGAAACAGTCTGTGTAATAACAAAGAGATAGAACAGTATCTGGTGTTGATAACAGCAGTTTACCTTTTGTAGAAAGTAAAACTAAGGCTGTACAGAGAGGGGAAAACGTACGCCAAAAAAAAAGCACAGATATCAAGTTGATATTTGCCTTATACAAAAAACCCCTCAAATCCCCTGAAAAAAAAACCAACCCAACCAACAAAACCATAAGGCTTTTAGACTTTTTTTCTGCTGAGTCTTTCAGGAAGACATCCTTTATTCTCTAGATTTTAATCACTGGTTTCTTTTCTTTCCATCGGAACACTTTATGATTTCTTCAGATTCCTGTCTGTCTTGCCAAGTTTTCATAAATGCCATAAGTCTCATCCAGATGCATGTATTTCCTGGTTCTGTTCTAAAACTTAACAAGTAAATGTACTTCCAGAAAGAAAACTATTGATAGGTCAGCTTATCCGTAGCTTTAACTCTTGCTATCTCTCTTTGCCGTGAAACAGGACAAAACCACAAGTAGCAGAAATAATAAAAAGTTTTAAAGGCCACGTGAAAAAAATGCTCCGTCATGCTGAAGCATCTGCTGTTGTGGAATATGCATATAATGACAAAGCCATTTTGGAGCAGAGGAATATACTGACAGAAGAACTGTATGGGAACACTTTCCAGGTTTATAAGGTGATGTTTCAATACGTAACAGCGTAAGGAGTTTTATCATTTATTGTGTTAGAAATACCTTACTCAACCTACCTACTGTTTCATTCGCTGTCAGCTGCCCAAATGTAGTTTAGTTTAGAATCATAGAATGCTTTGGATTGGAAGAGACCTCAGATCATATAGTTCCAACCTGCCAACGTGGGCAGGGACACCCTCCACTAGACCAGGTTGCCCAAAGGCCCATCCAACCTGGCCTTAAGCACTTCCAGGGATAGGGCTCCCACAGCCTCTCTGGGCAACCTGTTCCAGTGCTTTTCTACCCTCCTGGTGAAGAATTTCTTTCTCAGGTCTAATCAAAACCTACTCTCTCAGTTTGAAATCATTCCCCCTTGTCCTGTCACCGCACTCCCTGGTAAACAGCCCTTCTCCCACTTTCCTGTTGGTCCCCTTTAAGCAGGCTTGTTCAGCCTGGAGAAGAGAAGGCTCTGGGGAGCTGAACAAGCCCAACTCTCTCAGCCTGTCTTCAGAGGAGAGGTGCTCCAGCCCTCTGATCCTCTTCGTGGGTCTCCTCTGGACTTGCTCCAACAGCTCCGTGTCTTTCCTTTACTTAGCATGTTTAAAGTTATGACTATTTGCACATTTCTATTGTAGGTAAATTGTGGTTTTTTTCAGTTTGAGCTATGTAAAATATATCTGTTCATGCATGAGCTTGCTAGCATGAAGTAGTAACCCTTGCTGAGATAATATTTAGGCTTAATTCCTTGGTAATGTTGTAGATGTTTTTTGTGTCAGAACTGCCTTGTGTCTTGTGAGAACTGAGTGTGTGCAGAATGTATGTATACATGGTGTTCTCTTTAGGCTTAATTTTTGGCTTTGTTTTATTTTCCCATGGAGACCACAGGACTTGAGTCCAAACTCCTGAAACCATTTAGATGTGTAGATCCTCCCCAGGGACTGGAAACCTTGTGAAGAAGTACAACCTCCTTTCTTTGAACTTCTGTTTTTACTTAATTCTTGCCTGACTTGGAAAGTTGGTTTCCATTACAGGCATGAATAAATTTTATTTGCTTTACACAATTATTAACTATCTTGGAGTGACTTTTGCACCGTGGTGTGCAGCACAGTACACTTTTACTCAAGATTTGTGTTAAAATTATACAATAAATTAATACTTACAGCTCTATTGCTGTTTTTTTCTGCACAGGTTTTTGTTTGATTTAGTAAGGCATTTTCCAGCACTAATAAGTATATGGTGTATGTATTCATCCTCTCTGCTGTTCCTGAACTGGAATCTCCTGGGCCTTGGTCAATTTATCAGTTCATTTGTGCAAGTGTTATGAGTTTGCTGCTGTGTCATGCATTTGTTACACATTTGTCCCACCCATCATGCAGGCTTTCTGCTTAAGTCGGAACTAACATAATGCTATTTTTGTGTACTTTAGCTTTTATCTGACAGTCTCGTGAAGGACTGACTGTAATTGGCAAAACTCAGTTCAGACCACAGCTTTTGTTTACCAAGGATGAACATTCAGTGTATAGAAACTTGAATATACAGTTTGACATACTCAAAGTAGCTAAGCTTTTTATTTTTAAAATTGTAAAAGCTATTAGTGTTGTATAAAATTATTGTTGTTTGTAACAGTGTTGACAAACCTATTTGAAAAAGAACTAAAGATTATCATTTTCTATGAACTCAAATGCTAAACTAGGAACAGTCAAATGTCTGATGGTGCATTTGTTTCAGACACCCGTTGTCCCAACTCTGGATAAAGTGTTGCAAGGGCAGCCTGAAAAGAGAGAGGCCATCTTGGATGAAATGAAACAGATTCTTACACCAATGGCACAAAAGTAAGGACAAAAATTAAAGGTGTGACAATCTATCGTGAACCAGTTTATTTCTGACATACATGTAACGTTGTGTTGTGTAGTAAGTAAGTATTGTCTTGTCCAAAGTGTCCTAATGAATATCCTCGCTTAATTTGAACTCCACTTAAATAAACTCAAGTGTCCCTTGCCCCAGTCAAACAATTGGTAGAAATCCTGCAGTGTTATCTGCTTCCATAATGCATAAACTTCTGCAGTGGTCATTAGGAGAAGGTATTTTGCTAAGTTTTAGAATCTTCCACATACTGTAAATGCTAAACATATAATCCAGAATGAGTATGTGTTTTCTGCACACCACACTGCCTAGGTTTTTAAAATACAAATGTAATACTGCTAGCTTGTCTTGTAACTGTTATTTGTGGGGAATTTCTTGCTTATTTTCCTCTTCCCAAATACAGAGAGGCTGTGATAAAGCACTCACTGGTACATAAAGTATTTTTGGACTTTTTCACTTACGCTCTTCCAAAACAAAGATCTGTAAGTATGTTTTGTGTTTTTGTCTTCTTTTGCCTTTAGGTGGAATGTTTTTAATCTTATAATTTAAGTGTTGTAACTAGACAAAAATTTTTCACATCTGTCAATCCCAGATTGATGATTAAAGACTGCTGTTCTATGGAGATTTACAGTTGCAGTGGATTTTCACACTAAAGCATAGTGTCTGTGATACTTGAATTAAAAAAAAAAATTATTGGAATGTTTTTTCATCGTGCTAAATGCTTCTTAATAACTAGAGAATAATTAAATCCAGGGACATTGCTTCGAGCAATTTAGCTTTCTAGTGTGTAGTTTCTTAACTACTTCTGGCCATTGTCCAAAAAACTCGACCGAAATACAACTGAATTGGGCCCTTCTGTCACCAGCCAAAACTTTTGTCTTCTGCCTCCTGAACCAAGCATATAGCTTGTATTTCTATGTCTATATGTAATTCCTGTTCTAGGCTTACTCCAGCCATTCTTGCTGAACTTATGCCTAAAACCACCTGTGTGATATGACTCTCTATAAGCTAGTACCTGCTTGACATCCCTTGTCATCAAGCTGTGTCCATCAGCCTCACCCTGCCTCTGCATTTCAACACCATCTCACTCCAGGCCAGGTGGAGCCTTCTAGAATTCTCTTGCCTAATTCCACTGGACTAGACTCCTGAACTTTCCTTTGTTACTCTTAAGAGACCCAGAGCCAAGGGTAATGAGCTTGACTACTCATGGCATATTCTCAGTCCAGATCTTACCTAATTAAAGGTTCCTGTGTGTGGTTTCATGTCCTGCGGTCACAGAATGCTTTTGGATTCACAGCCTATGTGTATCAGGGAAGTAAGGGCATATCTTTTCCTCCTTGCTTGGCTTTTTGTGCAGACTTGGTATCATATGGATATTCTTTTCAGGGTTTGGAAACCTCTTTTAATAGATCCATGCCTGCAGGTGCATAAAGATAGTGATGCCAATTGCACTGTGACTGAGCAGTTTCTAAAGAAATGATAAAATGCTTGGAACCTTTGGGGAGCGTGAAACTAGGGATAGACATGGAGACATATTTCTTTCACATTAAGCTTCCACCTATCAGATGGTAACAGCAGTAGTAACTAGAAACCTGTGAGGGTTTTGTTTTGTTCTGTTGGGTTTTTCTGGCTGATAGTGTTACTTGTCATATGACTTTAGAATCTCATTCCTTTCATACAAAGACTTAACTTTTGACTCAGTCTTGTATATCTGATGTGTAACATCACATGGTGCTTCAGTGACTTCTAGTTCTTCATACTTTCTCACCAATACCCTGTATGTATAAATAAATTGCACTACCTTCAAAGATGTTCTTCCTAAAACCAATGATTGCCTTTGTCTCGTGTAACTTTAGTCTCAGGTCTGAGCACTTTCCCTTGAATTGTCTACATCAAAACAACTGACAAGTTCCAGTACAGTTCTGATTTTGTAGGATGAATATCGTGAACAATGCAGTTTTGAAGGGGAAAAGTTTTAAGTCATTTACAGTCCTTTGGGCTCCATTTGAGGCCATTTTTCAGTGGTTGAGGCAACGACAATAGCTCTGAAGAGCCAGTGATCTCTTTGTAGTGCTGTGGGTAAACAAGAAATCCTTTCATGTGCTCATCCACCTGCCATGAGATTTCTCAGGCTTTTTCTTTCACCTTTTTAGTTTACCACCTTTTCTTCCCCAGGAAATGATAGAAGCTATCAGAGAGTCTGTCATCTACCTAGCACACACTCATGATGGAGCCCGAGTAGCGATGCACTGCTTATGGCATGGCACTCCCAAGGTATTGTTTGGTTTCAGTCTGCCTGGTCCTGTGAGTGTGACTGTGAGTGTGATGTCTGACGTGGGTCCTTCTGCCAGCACATACTGTGATGCCGTTAAGTATTTGAGTTCAGGGTTAAAAAGTGGCCCCACTTTACCCATTGGCAAATACAAGCAGTAGTTTTTCATGAATCACATGCTTTCATTAGCGCTTACAATGGACCCATATACTTTTATTTTTAGCAGAGTTCTTGGGAGATTATACATAACGCTTTTCCATTTTCAGATTATTGGCCATTCATTCATACTGTGAATTTCTTCAAGCCGGGTTAATTGGCAGTAGGGAGAGGACAGTGAAAAAGCATAATGCAGAACAATGGCTTTGTTTTGGCATGCTAAGACTTGGAAAAATTTATAGGATCTGTATTTTAGATTTTTCTGCTGATACAGTATCCTGAAATAGTTTTTATATATGCCATCATCTCTTTGGAAATCCTGTAATGTCTCCTATCTTTATGTATTACAAAAAACCCACAAAAGCTACTTGTGAAAATAGTCTGCTTATTAGAATGCAGAACAAGATGAAGTTTCTAGGATCTAAGTGTAGTGATGAGCCTATAGAAGACTTGAGCAATGATTGCAATACCCACAAGTATAAGAACTGGAGAAGTTTTAGGCTGGAAGATCTTGCTGGTAGAAGAGTTTTGAAACAGGCTAGAGTCCTTGCTATTATAGGTTTTAGGTCCTGTTGAAAGTATTTCTTTCCAAATAAAGAGCTGAAGTGCAGTATTCTGTAAGTCATGAACAAGATATAGGTGAACTTATGTGGTGGTTTGGGTCTTTTGTGGCGTTGATGAGGGTATTTTTCAACTTGCCCTTTATGGTGCACTGGACTTGCAAATACATCAGAACCTCCCTGGGAGTGCGTATTTCACAGTTCAGGGTTAACTCTTCATGCTGTTTCTAGGTATTGCCTAATAGTATGAATATAAGACACTGGTAAATTGCCTTTTCTTTAGTAAGTGAATGGGAGGTTATGTTTTTGAAGGTACATGTAACAATTTAGTTGTTCACAGGTTTATTTGAGTTTCTTGTTTCCTTTTGAATAGGACAGAAAAGTCATTGTGAAAACTATGAAGACGTATGTTGAAAAAATGGCAACGGTGAGTGTTCATTAGCCATTTATTTCATAGCAGTTTCTGAAAGACAATTGATTTGATGAGGCTAATTTGAATATGGTTTGGTACTGAAAACTATTAGATTTTAATAAAACTAAGTATAAAATAGTGGTGCTGTGTTGAAAATATGTTATACTTTATGGAATATGTAGGGACATACTGAGAAGCTTCATTGCAGGCACTATATGTAATACAGTCCTTTAAAATAGCTGAATATTTTATGTCCTAAAATTTTTGTTCTGCTGCTTTTTTTTTTTTGCCCAACTTTACATTACATCTTCATATGGCTCATTCATTAATTCTTCTCATTTGGGAATAAAATACCATGCGTTACAGAAAAGGAAAAAAGGTTAAGAT
This sequence comes from Laterallus jamaicensis coturniculus, assembly GCA_022605575.1. Classification (NCBI taxonomy): domain Eukaryota; kingdom Metazoa; phylum Chordata; class Aves; order Gruiformes; family Rallidae; genus Laterallus; species Laterallus jamaicensis. Next base: position 2,057,644 of record JAKCOX010000055.1, read on the forward strand.
GTGTTGGGGATATCATTGGAAAGCCCATTTGAGTGTATATATTTCTTACAAGATGCTCAATAACTTTATAGGTCAGGAAGATTCAAAAGTAATTAGTACTGAAGGCATACAGTGGAAGAAGTCTCTATTTTTTTCCCCGAGAGTCATGTACATTTGGAGACTGTTCCACCAGTAGAGTAACAGTTGATAGGAGAATTCACAATGCTGGACAAATCTGCAACCGTGAAGAAAAACTCTTTTAAATTCTTCCCTTTGAGGTTGCTGTATTCTCTGTTAATAGTTGGTGTGGTCTTGGTCAGTAAGCTCCAAACCTTTTTGATGACACAACCCCGATGTGCATCCCATATATATGTGTGTGTGTTTATATATATAGTAGTACTGTACTAGTGCGTATTATAAAATATAAATACAGAAACAGAAAATTTTAAAGGATGAGATTAAGATAAGCAGTAGTTGGTTTTTATATATTTATTAATGGTACAAAAAAGATTTTTCTTCCTGCACCACAGTGGATTGTCTTGAGCATCCCACTTCAGAGGCCACTGGTCACAGTAACGTTTTGTCTTCATGATTTTCTGGTACCAGAATAAATGAACAACTTGTTACATTTTATAAAATACCCATTATATGGAAATCTGAGACATTAGGTAGTTAAGAGCTAAAACAGTGCTGGAGCGCTGACTATCTGGCTTCACTTTGACACAGGGTCTGATTGCCATCCAAGGGAACTGAGTAGCACCCTTCTGAGTGTGGTAGAGGCTTGTTCTCCAGCAGTGTAGTGGAGACTGTGTGACTCATTGCAGAGACATGATCTCCAAAGATACAGTATGTGATTTATCTTGGTTTTAAGCAAATCCTGTGATTTCAAGGATGTAAGGCAAATCCTGTGATTTCAAATGACGATTAAACAACAGGATTAGGTTAATAGGTTGGATGTGTTAAAGCAGCATATCAACTTAGAATGGTAGATCAACTTTATCTTTGTTTTAATACCATGCTTCTCTTAACAAGCCTTGCTCTTGGAGAGAGAGCAAGCCTAAATGTTGGGCTTCTCATCCTGTGACAATAGAATTTTCTTCTGGTTCATATTGGGTCATGTTTCAGGCAAACTTTCAGAAATGTTTAAGTCAATTAGTATATTCATAAATCTTGACTACATGTGTTTTCTGATGTCTCATCTTTGAAGGGTGAATTTTCTCATCTGGTCTTGCTGGCAGTATTTGATTGCATTGATGACACTAAACTTGTGAAACAGCTAATTATATCAGTAAGTAATATAATTTTTTCCTTATGAAGTATACTAAATAGTGTCAGTGTATTGGAGGGTAAGAGTTGGAATCAATCTACTTTTTTCAAACCACTTATTTCTTTCCACCTTTTCTGTCTCATTATATTTGTGTGCCATTATTACTTCTATTTACTTTTCAGAGAAAGTCTCTGCATTTTCCTAAGTTCTGTTTAGTTATTTATTTAAATTAGTTTTTAAGTGAGTTCCATTGCTTACTGAAAATTACCCTTTGTGTATGTGTTCAGTCTGGCTATGCATGACTGAAATATCTTTATGGTAAAAAAGGGTGTTTAGCATGTTTGGCTCTTTTATTTTGCAGAAGTAGCATCTCAGAAAGTGATACCTCATGATAAACTATAGTAAACTTTCAGGAACTTTGGAACAGGCCTGCATATATAGTATACCATGATGTCATACAAGAAACAGTACTTGGAGACTTTTGGCTGGGTGCTGAAAATGTTAACTCACATTAATTCACAAAAGTTACATTTTTACTTAGTATGTTGATAGTTAAATGATGACTAACATTCTGAATAAAATCATGTAGTATTTTTTTTTCTCACTTCCAAAGTGCATACAGATAGATGACTGAAACATGAGAGCACTCAGCTGCTTTCACCTACATGCAGTTGCAGAATGAACAGTAGGATGTTATAATCTAGTTTGCTTCTGCTTACTTTCGGGATGCCTCATTTCCACACCTTCACAGAATCACAGAACGTTAGGAGTTCAAGGGACCTTGAAAGATCATCTAGTCCAATCCCCCTGCTAGAGCAGGGTCACCCAGACTAAATCACACAGGAATGCTCCAGGCAGGTTTTGAAGGTTGCCAGAGAAGGAGACTCCACAACCTCTCTGGGCAGTCTGTCCCAGTGCCCTGTCACCCTCACAGTGAAAATGTTCCTTCTTGTATTCACATGGACCTTCCTATGCTCCAGCTTGCACCAACTGGCCCGTGTCCTATCACTGGGAATAGCCTGGCTCCATCCTCCAGAAAAACATTTCCCATGCCTCACCTTTCTATCTCGGAGACATACATGACCACCAGATTTTTAAGAACGGCGTCTAAATTGGTTCTTGTCAGATTTTATCCACGATAAGCTTCCCACATGCATGTTGGAGAGCTAAAGATTGGATTTTCCTTCCAAAAAACTATCTAATAGGTTTTCATGAAGTGTTTACACTTAAAATTTGCATGTAAACATAATCACCTTGAAGATGATTTAATCTGTAAATTACTCTGAAGTTATACTTTCACACTGATAAGAGACTTTATAGTGCACTGGTAATTTTCATGCAAGCAGGGTAAGTAACATTGATGTATAGGATGTAATGTGCTTAGAGTAGAGCTCAGGCTACAGCTTTTATGACTGAGGGGTTGAGGTGCATTGGCAGAGGGATAAAATATGAGGCACTGTGGAGGAGGAATATGAACAGAAGAGGTTTGTGATGAGGCTTGCTTTAAAAAATGTGAGCAGTTCTTCCATCGAGAATCTTTGTATAGGGGAGAATGGGGTTTTTTGCACTGTAGCCTGGAAACCTGGCCTTAAGTCTGCATTTCTGGGTGTGCAGAGATAAAGGCATCCCAGTGTGGAGATGGCTTTTGTTTCTTGGTTATATTAGGTGTAATCACTACTGGGTTTTGTTTTTAGAGTCTGGTATGCAGTGTAACAATTTTTGTGCAAGTTCCCAGCAAATAAGACCTGACAGATCAGAGCTGTCAGGGTACAAGATCGTTGAAGTCTTCCTGTACCATATTACAAGCCCTCTACTTTCTGGAGGGTTTATTACTGTGTTTGGCTTTAGCTGAGCTTCCAAGTTGTTGTTTAATGCCATTTAATTCCTGAATCTGTGGTTTTCCACCATCTGAGACTAAAGATAATGGGGTGTTTACTGTTAGGTAATCCTACCGAATCAATTTGAACAGAAGAGGAAAGGCCATCGCACGTACAGAATCAGCCCATCTGGGTTTTCATGAGGTCAAGAACAGGGAAATGATGAAGAGGAAAATGAAAACAAAACAAAGCCCAACCAGATTAGATCAAACCCAACTTTTCAGATCGTAAATGAAAGCTAGTAACAGAGGATTAGGTGGACGCATGTAGAAACATTGAAGCATGCTCTATAAAAAGAATCCAACCCTTAAAATTCTCTTGAAGAGTGAAGAGTCTCTTCTAAGACACCGTATACCAATTATCATTATGCCCATACTAAAACATGTCTTAAGGAATGTAAGGAAAATAAAGATTTGGGAGGGGCAGAAAAAGCATTGTTTGAGCAGGTGTTAGGGTTGGTTTTATGTTTCGGGTTGGTTTGGAGTGGTTTTTTGGTAGTATTATGAAATTGATTACTTATGTAGATCGGCAGAATGGGTGGAGATTTTTAGGAAAGGGAAGCTTTTACGCTCTTTATGTCCTTCAAGGAAGGTCTTTCCTTACCTGTCAGTTCCACAGAGTCTTAGTCCAGAACCAAAGAATATATGGTACTTTAAACCTTCATGTGATTGGAAAGGTACATTGTGAGATTAGCGCATTTTGGGATTCAGACAAATTTTAGTGGGAAATACCTTTCTTCCATGAGGACTCCATTCAGGCAGTGGACACATTATCAACAAGAGCCTGTATCTAGAGTTTCATCTGCTACTTTTGCACAGTTCTGGTACCAAAAGTGACAAATTACTAATTTGCCAGAATCATAGAATCAGTCTTATTTAAAGAAAAATGTGTCTGGTTTTTTTTGTGTAAAATGTTACCGTTTGCATATCAATGCATTTCTTTCTCAGCTATGGTAGTGCACAAGTGTATGAGGTGCCCACTCTGTAGCTTACAAAATTGTTGCTTCCATCACAAAAAATCTGCAGGTAGTACTCCCAGAAGAAGCTAGCTTTATTCTATTTTCAAAACTTGTTTTTTTTTTCTCTTGGTGAGTGTTCTGCCATCAGTTTAAGATGGACTTAGCCTTCCCATGGACACTTGTTGCTGTCTTAGTACTTACGCACACTCCCTTGAAAGTCACTATGTCATCAGTAATTACTCTTAGATGATGCAGCAGGTAATCCTTTGTATGTCTGGCCTTCTGAGGTTTTGACTTTTACTGCAGTTGTATTTATACAGCATATGGTATACCAGAATATGTGTCGTTCTTTGTACTTGCATGTATTGGTGAAAACAAATTCAGTCCTTTTGTAGTATTTTCTAACTAGTGACATCAGTGCATCTGATGAACACATTTTGAACCTTATGTATTTTTTCCTCTCACTTCTCCAAACTTTAATTCCAAATAGAGGCTTTTTTTATTTAATTCCACAAGCAGACATTATCTGCATGATAGTATGTGGTTTTATTTTCCTAACCTTTGCATTTGAAGGGTAATCAGTAGTTAGCAGCGGCTCAAAAGTATTATTTCATTAATATTTTTTCCTGTTTTTTAACTTTTGCAGGAAATGAATGCTTCTTTGCCCAACATAATAAACAACAAATACGGAAAAAAGGTCTTGTTGTACTTGCTAAGTCCTAGAGACCCTGCACATTTTGTTCCAGAAATCATTACGCTTCTGCAGCAAGGAGATGGAAATGCCTATAGGTAACTTAGATACGACAGTTGTTTTCCCTGAGTCCAGAAGAGTTCATGCAGCTTTCTGACATGATTAAGTTCAACTTTTCTTCATAAAATATCTAAGTAGTGTAAATACATAAGCATTGCTAAATATGTTAATCTCTAGTTCTTCTTCTGCATTTTTGGTTTAAAGTTCATATATATAATATTTGGTGGCCAGTGACTTATTGGTGATCAGCAGTTAAATCCCATTTGTAAATGGCAAAAATTACTATATGTTCTTAATTTAAACTCACATTTCAAATCTGGAGTAGCAGCAAAATTGTAAATGATTATTGGTGTTTAAAGTTGCATAAAAACATATCTCTGAATCTATAAGTGGAAATTGTTAATTGTAGTTCACTCTCTGGTATTCACATTGCTTGTCAGCTTTTGAAGAAGGATCAATTTTAGATTATTAGACATACATCTCAGTAGTCAAGCTAACAAACTTAATAAAAATAATCACACTGAATTATCATTGTTAACAAAAAAACTCAGGTTTACTGGCAGTCAGCTTTAAACACTTTCTCACTCTGTGTCTTGAAACGTGTGTGTAATGTGTGTGTTTAATTATATGTAAAGCAGAGGGAAGAGTAATGCTTTGTTTTGATCTTCAGTAATTTACAGCTGTCTCGAGTAGTGTGTATGGTTTGAATTTCTTGTTGCTTGATGTGCATAAAGAGTAAGCCTTGTACAGTCACGTTCTGTCTCCTTCATCAGTAAGAAGAATACTGACGTGCGCCGCAGTGAACTCCTGGATGCCGTTTCCTCACCTTTGCTAGAATATTTGCAGGAACATACGCAAGAAGTAGTGATAGACAAGGCTACCTTCGTCTTGGTTGCTGACATCTTAAGAACAGCTCGTGGTGACATCCAGCCAGTACTAGATGCAATTGCGGACTTAGCGGCTGAAGAGCTGGTTCCAGGTGGCCATGATGGGCAGGTGATGTAGCAGAGGACAAAGTGTTAATAGCTTGCAGAGCTTTTGCTTATTTTGTGTTACTAAAGTGAAGTCTGCTCGCTTTTTCCTTTATGTAAGATGTCATCGCATTGCCCTGATAGTACTCAGATGTAAGACATGGTGTCTGTTTTGTGACATTTTCCTTCCATAATTTATTACAATTGCATCTGGAGTGGTGAAGGCTTGAGCCAGCATTTCCTCTGAGTTGTAGGGCAAAGTACTTCATGATCTTGGATCTTCAGAACTGCTTTAAATGCTTTGTGGGAAGGTAACAGTCTTGCTCTTAATGTTAGTAAAATTTTGTAGTTAGTAAAATTTTGTAGTACATTTGACTGTTTACACAGAGAATGATAAGGTCTCTTAGGTTTCAGGTACATGTATCTCTGTGCAAGGAAAGAGATAATAGCTGTTTATCTTTACAGTAATACCTGATTGTCTTTTTACAGTATGATCTTCCCACTGTGCTACTCCCCTGTTTTGTTAAGCTCAGTCAGATACCACAGACTAGTAGAATGATACAATGCTTTGGATTTGAAGGGACCTCAAAGAGTACCTGGGTTCCAATGTCCCAGCCATGGGCAGGGACACCCTCCACTAAACCAGGTTGCCCAAAGCCCCATCCAACACTGCCAGGGAGGGGCAGCCACGACTTCTCTGGGCAGCCTGTTCCAGTTCCTCACCACCCTCATAATTAAAAATTTTGTCCTAATATGTAATCTAAATCTACCCTCTTTTAGTTTAAGCCTATTACCCCTTCCTTGTCTGTCACTGGGATATAGATCACATTCTGTGTGTCTGTAGACTAGAAAACAAAAAATGCTGCATTCACTATATTCAGTATGTTCTCCAGGTTATCATAGTTGTGTTGAATTTGCTGTATTTCCTCTTATGATATACATTTGACCGAGTTTTATATGAACTACTGATGTTTTCTGTGATTTTCAGAGTGTTAAAACATCATTATTAAATAATTTTGTTTTTCCCTTAAAGCTTCATATTGCAGAGCACCCAGCAGGTCATCTAGTTTTGAAATGGTTGATAGAGCAAGATGAAAAAATGAGAGAAAATGGAAGAGAAGGTATGTTGGAAATTCAGCTTTGAATGATCACATTGTGACTTCAGAGTAATCAGTTACATGACCTAAAGTAAGATTGCTACATTTATTTCTTTGAATATATTAATATATGGGAAATTCAACAGAGCCTCTAAGGCTAATCCTTCAGTTTTTGCCGTTATGAGTTGTTTCATGAACAGAATGACAAATATGCATTTACGTTTTCTGCAAAGCAAGTATGGGGGTCTGGTTTTTTATTTATTTTTTACAGAATCACTAGGTTGGAAAAGACCTTTGAGATCATTGAGTCCAACAGTGCCTGTCCTTTACTAAACCATATCCCTAAGTGCCTTTTCCATCCGTCTTTTAAGTACATCCAGGGATGGTGACTCAACCTCCTCCCTGGGCAGCCTGTTGCAGTGCCCGATAACCCTTTCTGTGATTAACTTTTTCCTAGTGCCTAGTCTGAACCTGTCCTGGCACAGCTTGAGGCCATTCCTTCTTGTCCTGTCACCTGAGTTTTTTTCTCAGAGGTTCACTGTGTATTTGGGACAGGGTTAATTTCTGTGCTTAAAGTATCCTGATTGCTTTGCAAAATTGTACGACAGTTTAAAGGATAATAAGAGGAAAAGTAAAGACTTTCTAACAGAAAGTCTCATTAATGCTTGTGAGACAAACTGAAGTCTTTACTGTGTTCACTAGTGCTGGTAGGTTAATGCTTTGTAATTGTTACTGCAATAGTTCATACACAAAATAGGACGTCTTTGCTATTTTGTATCACAGAACGCAGAGCTTGGACACAGCTGATCTCATCTTCATATAGCTTTTAAATTTACTTTATTACATAACTGTAAAATCTTGTGAGAATTACCATACCCTAATAGAAAATACATTTCCTTACAAAACTCTAAAATATGAAATGATGGGGGGTGTAGGGTGTGACATAGTATAATCTGGAGATAACTCCTCTGTGTGTAGGGGTCTTTTTTCTTTTTAGAATCATCAGACCTTGTGAAATGCTGGTCTTTCTTTTTACAGCATTCAGGTGCCCACTCTTTCCTTTAAAAATAAAAGTTAGTTGACTTATTAAATGTTTCTAAAGAGAGGCTGTTTTGCTACTTCCCCAGTGGATGATTGAAAGTGTACAAAGGGGAAGTTTTATGTAAGTCTTTCAGAGGCTAGCTTAACTGAGGTTATTATAACTACCTGGATTTATTTCTGCTGGCATTGCACAATTCCCATTTTAAACACAATCTTTTCCCTTTGATTCCTTTTGTTTTCTTGCAAAGAGTGTACTATTCAGAATTGTTGCTCTGAGATTGGGCAACCAATATTTAAAAACTACCAAATTGTTACTGTGTAAGGAACAGGTTGAATAAAAACTGGTTTTCTCTTCAGGTGAATTTTTAACTAAAGTGACAGTGAAAAATAGCTTCAGTATTTGTTTGGTGCTTGGAATTTGTGGAAGTCAAACATCTTAAGTTTTCATTGCATTGAAGAGTCAATTATTTTGTGAGAGCAAAACTTGGAGAATACTCAGAGGCTAAAAATAATTGATGGAATCACAGCTGCAGACAAGTTGTAACAAGCATATTTGTATAAAGATAATCTAATATTTTTTTCTTCTCCTTACCCCTTTTCCATACTTTACAGTCTGCTTTGGAAGAACATTGGTGGAACGTGTTGGTATTGAGAATATGAAGACTTGGACAGAAGTAAATCGAGGTGCCATTATTCTTTGTTGGTATGTCACATTTCTGATTGGGTTTCAGTGTCAGTGTCTAACAGCTAAGAAAACATTGGTTGAAATTTCTACTGGCAAAATGCCATTTTTCACACAGTCTGTTCTGTCTTTCATGCCACTGGGAAGTCTGTGATGGAGTAGGGTACTGTAAAAATTCGTAACAGTTTCCATAGATTGTTCCTTGAGCTCAGGCTTTTGCGGTTTTTAGGAAGTAGCTCAATATTGGAAAAGCTTAAGATTGAAGATAAAATTTATTTTTTACATTGTGCTTGCCATGTCTTGCTTTAACAGCAGACTATTCTTAAAAGAGCACTCCACCAATAACTACATTAAAATAATTAACTGAAGTACCTGTGACAGGGTGGCTGCAGTGTACCAGAATCCGGATTTTTTTATGATTATTTTTTTTTTTCACTTACTGGTTTGTGTTGATTTCTTAATTGTGGAGCCTCAGTATGTCTCATACTGAAATAGAAAAGTAGAATACTCCATAGAAAAGAATAGACTGTGCAAAGGCTTATGATGAGATATCTGATTTAGAACTTCAAAGCAGTAAACTGTGCAACTAGTGAGATCAAAAAGACCCTACAGGAATCAGAGGTAACATTTTGTTTTGTCAGATGTGCACAGCTGTATTAAACATTGTTGTTTTCACTTTGTAATAATTGTCAGTTTCAGGTCACAGAAACCCAAGCGTCTATCTTTACCCTGAAGTGTGCTGTCTGTTTTCTAGAACTGCTGGTCAGCACTACACTGTTGGCTTGCAGTGAGCCAAAATCAGTAAATAACTCAGACTGACTTAATAATTTTGAAAAATAAAACCTTCTTCCCTTTTTCTCTGCTCCACTTGTCACTTTTCTAAAGTTGCACTAGATTCCTTGCTGTTTGCTTTCCATCTCTGCTCTTTATGACTTTAGAATGAGGCTACTTTGACATTCATGGCCTTTTGCAAGGTGAATCAAAAGCTGCTTTCAGTAATAAGACTTTTGTTAGTTAATCTGAGTTTAATTCTTAATTTTATTCAATTCATCACCATTCAGAGTACTAGTAGAAGAATAGTTACAGTAGAGGTACAAAGCCAGTTTATCGAACATAAAAATAGTCACATGGATCTGGCTGCTTAATAGTTTCTAGCATTAGGAATAGGAATTCGGAATTAGTTTCTGGCATTAGGAATAGGATCTGGCATTAGTTTAATGCTAACTGCTAAAATGATAACATTTGATAACACTTTCTCTTTGCCTCTCATAACAGGCCTTTAAAATTCAATGAATGACTCAAATACCTTTCAGTTATGTGAGCCTGCACACAGATGTGCAGCAGAGGTTTGTTGTTAAGGCAAGTTCACTGACAGTGTATTAGTGCTTCAGCTTTTTTACCTTAATGAGGCTGAGGAGATTCATTTCACATGTGGTGTTGCTGACTTACGTACTTAGCTGTTTTGAATATCCAGATAAATTTGCAAAGTAAATTAGTGGAAGCTTTTTTCCACGTACACACTTCAGGCTGTCACACTCACTACAGTCTCTTAATATGTTCTGAAGGCTCATATTAAAAACAGGAAACCAGTAATTGCATATTAGCAAAACGTAGCACAGTAGCGGTATGGAAAAGTCTTTGTGGAATGTCAGTCTTTCCTCTGCTATTACTCATGGCACTACAAGGTGGAGCTTTGACAACTGTGCTGTATTACCAAGCAGAGGAATTTATCTCCCAGACTGTAATTTTTTTTCCCCAATACTGAAACTCACCTTACAGGAAAGAGAGAAAAGTATGTGGAGGAGTGTTTATTTGTTTCCTAGAACTTTATGTTTAGAGGGTTGGGGTTTTTTTTAATTAAATTTGAATTCTTTGTATCTTGAACATCTCTTGATGACATCTTTATACATGATGTCCTTTTGTTTAGGCAGCTGAGAACATGCAAACAGTTTTGTTGCTTTTGTTCCGTTTTATGTGACACCTACTTGCTTTAACATAAATTAGTCTTATCTTTGTTTAACATTGAAGCCAAGGAGTTACCTAAATAATACAGCAATGATAAATTAAATCTGGTCTCGTATAGATAATCACTGTGGTTTTGGGGTTTTTTACATGAAATAATGGCTGAATTTTAAAAAACCTTATCATCAAGAGAATATTCAGATGCTTCCTTTGTCATAAAGGAGCCCTCATCCCTTAGACGGAGTTAATTTTCCGACACTACCAGTTCTCATGTAACATAAGATTGATTTTTTGTTTTGCTGTTCGCTTGTGAAAGCTATCTGTCACTTACATGCAGATCTGAAACTCAGAGTTACCCTGTTGTCAGTCTGTTGGAAGATTTTTGGCTTTCCAGTCATTTACGCTTATTCACTAATTATAAGCAGTTTATTGCATGGGCTGGATTAGTTGGGTGGTATCCTCCAGACCTTATCCTTTCATTGTCCTTCTTGTTCTTAATTTGTTTTTTATAAAAAAGGTCGGGGGCCTGATTCTGATCTAGTACAAGTGTGAAAAGTCCTAAGGTACTGAGAGGGCTCTTTGCAGATTTTACAATCCAGCTTAGTGTAAATTGTTTTAAGTACTTGAATGCCGTGGATGCTGAATTTGTCAGTGATGTGTAACATCAGGGTAGGAAATGCATGAAAACATACTTCACCAAAATGACTTACTGAGTTCCATATGCTGTTTCTGTAACCTGTAAAAGTTATGCTTTAAATCCACAAAATACATATGTTTCTGCTTACCAAGTCTTAGAAGAACTTTCAGAATAATTAAAGAACCCCATCAATTTATGTGGGTATTTTGGCTTTATTATTAGGCAGGTAGATCATCTGTCTTAAAAATAGGCTATCTTGAAATATCCATGGATACTAAAAGTTTGGAAGTAGCTTTACGTGCATAGTTGTTGACTAATGAAATGCTTTTTTAAAGATAAATGAAATTCAGTCCAGAGTGTTTTGTTACTTTGTATGCTCTTTGTCCCTGGTGGTGAACCATGTGAGTTTCTCCATGTTAAGTACCTATGTGTCCAGCACATCCTTGGTCTCTACTCTTGACTTTGTGTTATTAGTGGTACATGACTCACAAAAAAGCTGAAACAGTGTTACCCTCACCTGTGTTGACTTCAGTTTCAAAGATGGCCTCTTGATTACATAGGAGTGTCACAGCTAGAATTGTCACAGAAGTTGCTGCTAGAAGTTTAGTTACAGAAGTAAATTTAGGAATGAAGAAGCTGAAAACAGTGATGTTGTCAGATGGGCATCCTGTGTTTTACTGCTGTACAGTGTTGCCATCCTGCATGGGTTTTGGAATCTTAAGGAGCCAAAATTGAAATCTCATCTGAAGCTACATAAATTTATTTTCTGACTTACTCAGTTCAGCTTGCCATGTCTAATCCTTGTTTAAAAATAGGCAGGAAACAAGCTTTTAGGTAGCTGCAAATTTGGGAGATGTTTGGAAGAATCCTAAAGATTGTAAAGACTTGTTGCATCATGCAGCCTGCTTGGTACCAGTGCATGGGTGTTTCAGTTTGTTTTCAATCTTACTTTATTTGTATGCCTGTGGAATTTGCATTTCTGTTCTGGATTGCACACATTGGCTGTAGAAGACATTTGTTTTTTAGGCAGTGTTCACTCATCATTTTGAAGTAGCAGATTAGGTGCGCCATTACCTGTACTGCTTTTGTATTATAATCCAACAGCATTTTAGAATCACTGCCTAGGTTTATCTGGATAGCACAGAAGCTTTTTCTTTCCTAATAGTATTGTACAGCTTATGATGAATTTCCTTGTTTCTGGGGAGGAAAAGTTATCTAGAAAAGCTGATTTGTTTTCCAGAAGCGGTATTCTAAAAAGATCAGAACTGGTAAGGGTCTGTAGTCCTGTACTAAAAGAACAGTAGTGAGAGTACTTGATGTGTGTTAGATGTACTTCACTGCATCCAGTTTTAGGACACCCATTACCAGAAAGGTATTAACAACTGGAATGAGTTTAGTGGAGGGTCACCATCGTAGTTGTGGGCTGGATCCCTTAGCCTGGGAGGAGAGGTTGGGGGACTGGGACTGGTTCAGCTGGGAGAAATGATGGATTTGGGGCATTCAGCAGCATTCCCAGTAGTGGAGGGTATAAAGGAGACATTGGGCTCTTCACAAGAGTGCTTGTGAAGAGGGTGAAAAGCAACAGAGTGGGAGGGTGAAAGGCAGTGGCACAAGCTGAAACGAGGAGGTAAAACAAGCTAAAATATGGGAAGCTCAGGATGGAGGCATGGAGAAGCCTTTTTACTGGGAGAAATCATGGGAATTGCATCAGTCTAGTTGATCTTGTTTTGGTTGTGTTCTCAGTTGGTGTTTCTTGCTTCCTAAAAAAGTCTTATATCTTTGTCTCATATGAGGTGATAGAATCTGCCCTAATCCATGTACTTCCTAAGTAGTTATTGCTTCCTTATATGGACAGAGCATTTTCCTATGACTTGCATGCTGACCTTTGACATCTTTGGTTTTTTTTCCCCTATTTCTTGTAGCCTTCTTCGGAGCACCGATGAAAAAGTGGCAAATACAGTCAAAAAAAGACTGAAAAAGCTTGTCCCGAAATTGAAGCTGAATAAAAATGTAAAAGGAATAGAAGCATTACTGGAGAAATTGACTTCCTAATGTAAATGAATGCAAAAAGACAATTTACATCAGTGTAACCGAGAGTTGGTAAAGTTTTGCACCATGGTTGTTATAAGAAGGGTTGTATGCATTTGTAAATTAAACAATTTCTAAAACAGTTTATCCGTTACACTCATTCAGTTGTGTGCAGTAAATGGTTGTTCTGAAAGATTAACATTTCAAGAAGACCTAAGAGCTAGTGAAAAGTTCTAAACATGTAATCAAGAAGTCAAATCTTTTGTGATAGCAAGACTTCAAAACATTTTTTTTTTGTGCAAGTTAAAATGTGTGTGTTTGTTGTCATAGTTACCATAGAAACAGAAACATCTGTTCTGGAGATATTCTTGTGTAGTGGACAAATGCACTAGTTCTTAATCCCTTTCTTTCCTGGTTTCATCAAAAAAACTCCCCCCAAAAAACCCAAAACCAAAAAAGGAAACCAGAAGAACAACTCTAGTCCCATTCCTACCCTGTGAAGGAGGAACGGAGGCTCTCATCCCTCAGGAACTGCAAGAATAGAATTAAAATACTGTGTCTACCCTATTATGTAGAAAAATCAAGCCAATGTTTTATTTTATCAATTTTAAAGAAGAAAAACTTTCTTGGTAAGGCCATTTGTAAAACACCCTGTTGGTGCTTAATGCCATACTGATAGACTGATCTAAACAGTGGACCAAGTTAATTAAATCTTGAAGTCTAGGAGTCACTATTCACTGTTGCTTTGCCTGGTATCATGTGGCTCCATTTTTAATAGGAGATAGTTAGCCATTATTTCTGCTATGATACAGCTTCCTCAACGTACAGCACAATGCAACTAACTGGAAGTTGGCTGGGGTTAAGTAAACCGGCTTAAGTTTCTGTATTGTACCCACCTCAAATCAGTTGGATGTCGTGATCCACAACCACCAGAAACTGCAGTGTTCAGCACCCGTGAAAATCAGATTACCCACTTTGAAACTCAAGGTCTGCATGCTTAGCATGAGGTGAAACATTCTGGTTGTCTTTGCAGCACCTGTACGAACACAGGTTCTGGACGTGTTAAGTATGTTTTCTAGATATGTATGTTGTAAGTATAAATAATTTTTCCAAAGCAATTGAATGTATTATAATTTCTTGCTTCTCGTTGGTCCCCTCTAGGGGGAACATTTTTAGTATTAAAAAAATAACAAAATGACTAAATAGGCAAATTAAAAACCAGCCCAATTGTAATTCATGGCTTGCTTAGGTTAATCTAAGCAATACATGAATATTAGGATGAGTGGTTCTAACATTGTTTGTTTGTATTTGCTGATTTATTTATACTTTGCTGACAATGCTTCCCTCTAATTCCACCTAGGCTTATGAGTAGCAATAAATACTGAAAGGTTAATCCTAGTTAGACCTGACTAGCACTGGCATTAAGTGTTCATGCTTGTAAAGACATCCTTTCAGTAACTGAAGGTTGCAGCACATTAGTTTCTGTAACAGGATTTTCTTCTGTGACAATTAAACAGATCATTTTAATTAGCAACAGATAATGAATTTAAACTGTAGTGAACTGTTTCCAAATAAGCCTCAGTTACTGCCAAAAAGCCCAATGAAACAAGTGACAGATTTTGTGATTGAATAATTAGTAATAGAGTAAAACAGGGCAGGGGAGGAACGTAACTCTTTTCAATTTCCTGGTTATTGAGGGGAATAAGCTTATCTTAACAATCTGGCATAGACATATTTCCAACCAAGGGAGTTAAAGGGGGCTATGAAAGTAAGTTATAGGTGAAGATAGATATTAATGAACTGATCGCAAAAAGCTGTGTAAAATGTGTGCTTATGTGAATCTGATTTGATGCTTCAGTTGTGCTCTTTAATTCCGGGTGAGTGACTACAAGGCAGTTTATTCAGAAATTATGTGTAGTAATTGGGAATGACTGACTACTAATTTTCCTTGCCAGAATTTAAAAGATGCCATTCGTGATTAAGTAGACATCAGTTAAGGTTATGCTAAAGATAGGGATTGAACATAAATTTTACCATCAAGGTATGTCTTTAATGTCAGTTGAAACCAAATTCTTGAAATAGCCTAATGGAAGGAGATGAAAAGGAGGTTATGGGGGATACTAAAACCTGTTTCAGTGCTTAAGGTGATTTTTCTTGCGGAAGAAGTTGGTTGGATGCAGTGCCATTTCTTCTGCAGTCTGCTGTGGGGGTTTCTGACTGAAGGCTGAAAGATACATTTTTTGAAAGACTGAAGCAGAAGCATTTTTTCCAGTGTGTCCTCTTCCTTGTGTACTTGGCAAGGATTTCTGCCTCTCTAGATTATACAAACTGCTCAAATTGTGTCAGCTTCTTAATATAGCCATCAGTACTTTTATTGTCAGGAAGACAGCGGAACTGCATGTGCAGCAAGGAAGTGTCTGCATCTGTGCCACTCTCACAATAGAGGCTGTTCCAAGAAGTAGAGAGCTGTTGTTTAAAGTTGTCCAGAGATGACGTAACTGTTCCCTTGGCCACCCAGAGCCAACACCGCTCTTTCATTCTATGCAGCACAAGTTGGAGGGTGAACAGCCAGTGTTTAATCATTGTGAATACTAGGACAGAAAAGGTGGTGGTGATTATTTTATTTTTGGCCTTTAGAAGGCAGAGGACCTGTTACCTTAGTAACAGCATATATTTGTGTGTGATTGTGTATTTCCCATTACCTTGGAAATAGGGGTATATGGATAGGTACTATTGTAACTTACTGCCTCTTGGTTTAGGGTGGAAAAGGCTTTCTCCTTTGCTGCTGGTAAGACTCTAACCCGCTGGTGGAACTCTAACCCATGTTCTTCAGTGGGACTCACACACTGGTGGGACTATCCATGTCTTACCCAGGTTCCAGAGCTCTCATAAAGAAAAGAATGCATTACTACTCAATTCCAGGGGACTTGGAGTCCTTCAGTCTGGGGATCAGAGCTTCTCAGTGCCACAACTGGAGGTCCTGTGATCCCATGAATGCGTTGGGCTTCACAAGCAGAGTCCTACCTGGGTTGCCAGAAACTGTCACCCAGTACCAGGAATAAACCCTGTAGCACAGGTTAGCAGTTTTAAAAGGCAGGCATTCTTTATTGCCATGCTGGATGCACAGGGGATAGCTCCACCTAATGTACATACTGCACAGCCAAAAGGTTACAGGCTATGTAGAATAAAGATACACATATTCATTATATTTCTTGGAAAAGGCAGTCTTAGGATAATGGTTTCTTGGAAGCTATCTGCATATTGTCCTCCCTGTCACGTATGCCCTGTGACTTGGGCCAGTTGGTCCTCGAGGGTTCCTGGTGGTCGTTGGTGGTTGCACACCTTGTGTTTGTGGACGTGTGCAATATCACCAACATTATGCAATGTAATTCACCTATCCAGAACGACCTTGCTTCATGCTCAGTGTTCCTTGGTCTCTTATCAAGATGGGGTAGGTCTGTACAAGAAGTGCAGCAACATTGTTTGTTGCCATGGTCAGTTAGCTTCACCCATTGCCTCATCCACCATCATCTATTAGTGTGGTTACAAAATTACACATCAAACAAGCTAATTTCCATTGCGTTGGTTATAGTTACGCTTTACAGAATATAAAAAAGTCTTACAAATTCCCTAATTTGCCCCGTCTTCCCCAGAGCAGTTTGTCAGTCTGTGCTAACTGGAGTGTGTCTACCTGGATTACATCTTTTATTAGAATAGTAGGACAGTCAGAAAAAGCATATGGGATGCAGCTGACAGGAGCTCTGGATATATAGGCATATATGAAAAAGTACTAAAAGCCTTGAGAAGTCATCAGAAAGTTTTCTCTGTTCGTGAAACAGATACAAACAAGATACTTGTAAGGAGAAAAAAAAAGCAGGGCTTTTAATTTTAAAAGATGTAGTAGTTTATAATCATTCCTGATAAAACATTTTTTGTGGAAAAAAGGGAATATGAGAATTGGTTATATATGTTGCATTAGTTAAAATTTCTTCTAGTGAGTGGTTAGAGGAAGAAAATTAGGTGACACAACACCAGCAATTAAGTCATCTTCATAGCATGGGGTGATAGCACCAGTTTTCATGGCAGTCAAAAATCATTCTTATGTTTGAAATGCTTTCAGAGGTTGTTTTACAAATTGGTGCTGCCAGTTTTTTCTTTTAAGCATATTTTTTTAATGTTTTTTCTCTGTTTATCTGAAGAAGTAAAATACGTAGAGCCTGTTTCAAATTCGACGTTTTTTGATAGTAGGCAGTGAAAATTTAAAGACATAGAATCATTAAGGTTGGAAAAGACCTCCACGATCATCCTCTATTACTGACTAAACCATGTCCCTAAGTACCTCATCCACTTTTTCTTAAACACCTCAAGGGACGGTGACTCTTACCACCTCCCTGGACAGACTGTTCCAATGTCTAACCACTCTGAAAAGAAATTTCTCTTAACTTCTAACCTACACCTCCCCTGGCACAACTTGCAGCCATTCCTTCTTGTCTTACTGCTACTTACCTGTGAGAAGAGTCTGACCCCCATCTCACCACAACCTCCTTTCAGGTGGTAGTAGAGACCAGTAAGGTCTCCCCTGAGCCTCCTGTTCCCCATGCTAAGCAGTCCCAGTTCTCTCAGCCACTCCTTGTTAGACTTGTGTTCCAGACCGTTCACCAGCTTCACTGCCCTTCTCTGGACACACTCCAGGGCCTCAGTGTCTTTCTTGTAGTGAGGGGCCCAAAACCAAACACCATATTCGAGGTGAAGCCTCACCACAGCTGAGTACAGTGGGATGATCACCTCCCTGGTCCTGCTGGCTATGCTACTCCTGATGCTAGCCAGGATGCTGTGGGCCTTCCTGGCCAGCTGGGCAAACAGCTGGCTCATGTTCAGGTGAGTGTCAACCAGCACCCCCAGATCCTTTTGCTCTGTGCAGCTTTCCAGCCACATGGAATTCAAAAGAATTAAAAATGGTTGTACTTGCAATTTTACATGTCAAATGCTGTAGTAATATATTAGCCAAGGCCCAGGCACAAGGGAGTTACTGGTGCCTGCCTGCCAGAGTTAGTGCTTTTCACCAGCCTCCATGCAACTCCAAAATTTCCCTTTAAAATCTCCTCATCAATGACAAATGCCAACCATCAAGTTATACGTCCTGTCTTACACAGTGTCATGCACAAATAGGAGGACCTTTACTTTCACAAGTGATGATTCAGCTTCACACTACCTCTTTAATTTGCTGCTTGGGTCTTCAAAGGGTGCATTGCAATCTTTCAGATGAGCCAAGTTGCTGACGGAGCAGATGGAATTAGCACTGTGGCAGTGTATCCCAAATTGCCTGTTTTCTTCTGCTTTGGGTGTGCTCTGAGCGTCTGTGGTTGCCATGCTTTTTCCTTTAGTCTTGGACTGGTGCACTAAGGTAGAAAATTTCTCTGTGTGTTATCTGCTATCGGGCAGAGATGCTGCTCAGGCTGAAACTGCTGCAGCATGCAGGCTTTGTTTTTTAAGAACTTGCACCGAGTCACAATACCTAGGAAGCTTTTCTTTGTAGCTGTTTTTAACTAGTTTCCTACATAAAGATTCCCTTTTTCTGTGAAAATGAAGTAAGCGATGTCAGTTTTATTAAATCAAGCTTACATTTAGATGCCTTTGAAAAGCCATGCCAAAGTAATTGTAGTAGGATGATGCAAGTGTAATAGCTGCATTGCTGCTATGTGGGAGTAGTGGAGACCTGTGGAAAGAGGAAAAGGAAGAGCAATGTACTCAATGCCCTGTGTGTGTGTCTGATCCTCCAGTCCTTCGGTAGACCTAATAAATGTGATTTTTTAATTTATTTTTTTTCTTCAATCCAACAGCCTGCCTGCTGCAACATGAGTCAGTAGTGTTTTCTTTCTGCCTCTGAACAGAAAGCTTTGCATTGCTGTCTCCCACTCCATAGAGCAGCTCTGGTATTTATCAGGCTATTCACTAAGCTGGTTCACTTCACAAGCTGGTTAGAGGCTTCTGTGTGGCGTTGTTGAAGTATTTTCTCTTTGTGAGCTGACTGGATTTCACTAAATAAAGGGGAACCCCCTTGAAGACCAGAGCACAAGGTAAGCAGCAGTGTTGCCTGGTAAGGCAGCAAGAAGCCTGATGGGAGCTGACTTTCCTTTTGCAGGTATCAAATTGATATTTCAGTCTGGCTGAACTCCGTGATCAAACTTGTATTTCAGATTTGTGTTAAAATGGCGCTTGTCCCTCTTCAGTGCATAGAGATTTAGAGGAATAAGCATTGTACTGCATGGCAAAATACACCCAGAAAATACTTTGAGGCATAGCAGGCTTAAAGTGGAATTACCATTGGTTGAGATGTGTGTTTTAATCCCTGTGTTCAAGTCTTGACAATACTCCCTATTCATCTAAACCATTCCATTCAACTTACAGAGCCTCACTGTGAAAAAGTTCTTCCACATGTTGGTGCGGAACTTCCTGTGCTGTAACTTGCAACCATTGCCCCTTGTCCTGTCTCCACAGACCATTGAAAAGAGGCTGGCCATTTCCCCCAGTGTCCCAGACTCAAGATACTTATAAACATTAATAAGATCCCCTCTTAGCCTTCTTTCCTCAAGGCTGAACAGCCCCAGTTCTTTCAGCCTGTCCCCGTAGGGGAGATGCTCCACTCCTTTAATCATCTTCGTAACCCTTCTCTGGACTCTCTCCAGGAGATCCCTGTCCTTTTTACACCAGGGAGCCCAGAACTGGACACAATACTCCAGGTGGGGCCTGACCAGGGCAGAGTAGAGGGGGAGGATCACCTCCTTAGACCTGCTGGCCACACTCTCCTCTTGACGCACCCCAGGATCCCATTGGCTCTCTTAGCTGCCAGGGCACACTGCTGGCTTATGGCCAACCTGTCATCTACCAGGACCCCCAGGTCCTTCTCCACAGAGCTCTGCTCCAGCAGGTCATCCCCCAGCCTGTACTGATACATGTGGTTGTTCCTTCCGAGGTGCAAGACTCTACACTTGCTTTTGTTGAAACTCATTAGGTTTCTCCCTGCCCAGCTTTTCAGCCTGTCCAGGTCTTGCTGAATGGCAGTGCAGTGTTTCTGCATGTCA
Organism: Laterallus jamaicensis coturniculus; assembly: GCA_022605575.1. NCBI lineage: Eukaryota > Metazoa > Chordata > Aves > Gruiformes > Rallidae > Laterallus > Laterallus jamaicensis. Next base: position 2,077,976 of record JAKCOX010000055.1, read on the forward strand.
GCCACCCCTCCCAGCTTCCAGGATCCACCCTGTAGTACTGTGGGAGCTGGTGGATATGCTCTCTGAACCACTTTCCATCATTTATCAGCAATCCTGGCTAACTGGGGAGGCTCCAGTTGACTGGAGACTTGAAACTGTGATGCCCATTCACAAGAAGGGCCAGAAGGAGGATTCAGGGAACTACAGCCCTGTTAGTTTGACCTTGGTGCTGAGGAAGATTATGGAGCAGATGATCTTTAGTGCCATCTGTGTCATGTACAGAACAACCAGATGATCACACCCAGTTAGCATGGGTTTACGAAAGGCAGGTCCTACTTGAACAACCTGATCTCCTTCTTTGACAAGGTGGTATGCTTGGGTGAAGGGAAGGCTGTGGACATTGTATACTTGGACCTTAGTAAAGCCTTTGACACCATTTCCCACAGCGTTCTCCTTGAAGAATTGGCTGCTCACAGCTCAGACAGGTGTGTACTTCACTGGGTAAAAACCCAGCTGTATAGCTGGGCCCAAAGAGTTGTGTTGGATGGAGTTAACATCCAGTTGGTGGCTGGTCACAAATGGTGTTCCCCAGGGCTCAGTACTGGGGCCAGTTGAACATCTATCAATAATCTGGATGAGGTGATTGGGTGTACCTTCAGTAAATTTGTAGATGTCGCCAAGTTAGGAAGGAGCGTTCATCTGCTGGAGGGCAGGAAGCCTGGGATCTGGATAGTCTGGATTGATGGGCCAAGGCCAACTTCATGAGGTTCAACAAGATTGAGCCCTGCACTTCGGTCACAACCTCATGCAGCACTACAGGTGTGGGGGAGACTGGCTGGAAAGCTGCCTGGTAGAAAAGGACCTGCGGGGTCTTGGTCAATAGCTGGCTGAATATAAGCCAGCAGCATGCCCAGGTGGCCAAGAAGGCCAAACAGCATCCTGGCTTATATCAGAAATATTCTGGCCAGCAGGACCTAAGAAGTGATCATCCCCCTCTACTAGGCACTGGCAAGGCTGCACCTCAAGTACTGTGTTCAGTTTTGGGCCCCTCACTACAAGAAAGACATTGAGGTGCTGGACTGTGTCCAAAGGACAGCAAAGTTGGTGAAGCATCTAGAGAACAAGTCTTATGAGGAATGGCTGAGGGAACTGAGGTTGTTTATCCTGGAGAAAAGGAAGCTGGGAGAAAATCTTATACTTCTCTGCTTGAAAGGAGGCTGTAGCCTGTTGGATGTTGGTATCTTCTCCCAAGTAACAAAAAATAGGACAAGAGAATAGAGTCTCAAGTTGTGACAGATGTACCCAGCCCAACAGAGCTCATGGACAAACCTTTCTGCCACAGTTTGAGTTATGCCCACACAACAGGTGACAAGACTGAGGTCTTTGGCTAATGGCAGGACTGCACAGCATATATGACCACAGGTCAGATTTGAATTGAGTATAAATAGAGTCCCTCAAGAGAACTATTATGAGTTGTTCTCCCTGAGAGGAACAGCTCAGTGGTTGGAGGTTCTCCATTTGGGTTGGGACACTACCTACAGTTCATCTATACAGATTGAGAGACCACATCATGCATGGGTAAGTGATTATGAGCAATTTGGTTCATCAACCCTGAAACTTAGGACCTCTTAAGTCAGCAGTGCAGTATTAACATCCTGAACCTGTGGATTGCTAACATCTATTGGAGTCTCCAAGCGGTTTTGGTTAGAGTAAAACTTAGTTTGATTTTGTTTCCATCTTGTAAAAAATAGATCCCAATTTTAGTTTGTTAGTTGGCCTGGCCTGGTTTGTGACGTTTCATGAGATTTGTGCTAGGGGATGTTTAGATTGGATAGTAAGAAAAATGTCTTCACCAAGAGGGTTGCCCAGGGAAGTGGTTGAGTCATCATTGTTGGAGGTATTTAAATCATACATAGATGTGGGGTTTAGTGACACAGTGTGCTGATGGACTTGGGAGTGCTAGGTTAACAGGTGGACTTGATGCTCTTCAAGGCCTTTTCCAACCAAAATAATCTGATGATTCTGTGATATCCTGATGTCCTCCATATTTGGCCAAGAATCACTCCTCTTTTCTTGCGGTGACTTTTGGGGAACATTTTAGGCATTGGAGCTGTCTTTCAGAAACAAAAGTAATGGGGAATTTAACCTGCACTGTATTTAATGCAGCATTAGAGCGAAGGTTCATTCAGTCCACAATGATTATGATACGGATTTCATAGTACAGATTAAAAGTCACATTACCAGAAACATTTTTGCTGACAGGACTCCAGGCTTTTGGGTCATAGACTGCACCTGAAAAAGACGTAGCAGAGCTAGCTAATGCCGCAGGTGGCAGGCACTAGGCATTCTCAGGGAAAGGGGGATCCGGCAGCCTTTAACCTCTGGGCGGCAGCAATGAACAGATTTTTATGCCAGGCACTGTACTTCCCACGAGGAGATTAGCTACCTTCCCCTTTCTCTCAGGGCGTTTCGGCTGCCCTACCACTGTGGGACATGCTGTCACAACCTATCTGCAACTTCTTGAATCTTCCTGAATTTTCTGGACCTTGTTGTTTGGGTGGTGTTTTGGGTTCTTCCCGTTTCTTTACCCAAATGAAATACTTGGATGTTAAGGTATTTGGAAGTCAGATCGGCATGACCCTCAAGACTTGTCTGGAACAGACTTAAGGATCATGGAGTCCCTTTGTTGTCAGTGTGGATCCAGGTTCTGCCAGAGCTTGGATACAAAGACCAAGACCTCAGAGCTCAGCCTTTCTGTTACAGGTAGGCTGTTGCATTCATGTGCAGTCCATGTCTTCACCTTTATATGTAGTTTTTGGTAAGGAAAAAAGGAAGTGTAGGTGTCCCACTAGGCAAGGCTGTTCTTACACGGATATTGAAAACTTCCTGTGCTGGCAGACATGTTCAGCAGCAGCACTAGCAGGCTTTAGCCTTAGCTCTGAATGGCTTCTCTTTGTCAGGTGGTAGTAGAAATACTTTCCAGGCAGCTTCCAGTGCCAGAACCAGTGAAGTGTCGCATGGGTATGTGGTGGCCTGCAGAACAGTTATGAGTGTAGTGTGAGACTGGCTTTTAAGTATGGTACTGTTTATCTCATTATTAATAGGGGGGAAATGCTTTTGCTTATTGACAGGGAAAATCTGCTTCAGAAGTCAGAATGACAGTACGGAGTCATGTTGTAGTGTAGAATTAACTCTGACAAGTTTTATTTATAAACCTGAACAATCTGTATCTCAGGAGCTACCTTTCAAATGCTTTAATTTTTCTCAGCATATTTCCATTAAATTACCTAAGTACATAAAAAGCTAGTACCTTTGACCTTTCCCTTTTTCAATCCAAGATAAAGAGTTGGATTGCAGTCAAATGCCATCTAATTTCTCTACTACTGCATAAAGAAGTTAAAAAAGGTTTTGTAAATAGCAGATAAGCAGGAATAAGATATTTTTACATAACATCACACAAGAACATTCTAAACAGTTGAAGCTATTTTTGAGCAAGGAGACAATATTTCCTTCCTAGGATTAGAGATAGTAATTATTTTTCTCCAAAAACTTTGAAGTATACCTAGTATATATCTCTAAATTTATACATATTTAAAGAGTGAGTATTACTATCTGCCTTAAAAGCCTGGGAATAGCACCAGATGCCCATTAATCTGAGGCTTACTGTAGCTCTGCCTTTAAGTGCTATCTTTCCGAATGAGAAAAGCAAACAGCTGCTGACTTGAATTGAAAAAGTGATGTTTTTCTAAGACAAGGATTTGTGCAAAAGCATACTCTAATCGGAATTCTTTCTACAGTCTCAACGTAGGGATGAACAGACTCTTTAGATTTCTACCATACCCACCCCTGATTTTTTTCTTTCTCTTCTTTTTTCCTTTGTTGTTATTTCTTCCAGCTTTCTTTCTCATTTTTTCTTTCCTTTTTTTTCAGTGATTCTGAGGTCCGAAATGAGCAGAAGAAACAACATGTAGTTATCCTAAAATGAAGTCAAGGCATCCAGATAAGCTGAATGTTTATTTGTGTACCAGAGACAGTATGTTTGCTAAGTCTGTAGTGGAATATAATGATAGAACATACTTTCCTTCTCCCTCTAGGGCTCATTAATACCTGCAGTTAGTTAAAATATAATACTTCCCATGGCCATGTTCAGAGAGGTTTCTAATTACTCAGTGATTTGAGAATCATCCACTATTTCCCCAAAACCTCAGCTATGCCAAATTAACATGTCATAAAACAAGCCCTGTCTACTTTAGTTGTAATATTGTTGCCCATCTTCGTCATGTTTGAGCATAGTTTCCCTTGATTGTGGTTATTTTGAAATCTTTTTATTGTCAAAGCCCTGTGGCATTCAAGTAACAAAAACAATTACAGCTCTCCTCTGCATTATTTTTGGATATCATCATGTGTACCATTTGACTATTTTGTTTGAGTAATCTAGGGCCAGCAATGATAACACTGCAAATCTTGGGACTGTAATTCAGAAGGAACCATTCTGTCAACCAAAAATGGGAAAAACACTGCATGCTGGTTCAAAACCCACGGATCCAGGTTTTCAGAGCTTTCTGCAGGTTGTCAGAAGTTTGTTCTGTGTGGGTATGAACTCATTCTTTCCTCTGAGCCTGCTGGAGGTCCTCTTTGATCCGAGAATATAGAATTATAGAATTGACCCGGGGTATAGAATCACAGTACATGTATAGAATAGCACAATTAGGGAAGACAACTCTTGCATAGCTAGACAATGATGTAGAATAGCTTGAAAGCCTTGTACTTTCCAGGATAAGATAAAGGGCAAGGACTGGAGGATGGAATAATAGGTACCCATCCCAGTCATCTCCGCCTCAACAAAAGACTGATAAAGGACTTGATGTACGACTAGGACCAGCACATTCCGAGGAAAGCAGACAGTCAACAAGGTCATACGCTAACTCAGACCGATAAGAACGTTGCAAATACCAAGACCAGCACATTCCAGGCGAAGGGTGAAAATTATGTCATGAGGTAGACTCGGAGCCTTCCTCCCAGAGACCCCTGCCCACAATTTTTTTAAGGATCTGCGCAAGCGCGAAGGACTGATAAGCTAATTAGCATGTGAAGCGAGAGTAGGCGGGGTTAGGTAATTAATATGTATACGCGTTAGTTGAATATTCATTGTTTGATTGTATAAGTATGGGTTAGTTTCGCTGCTCCGGTGAGCGCGTTTGTGGTGGAGCGATCCCCCGTGCCCCTGCGCGCAATAAACATACCTACTTTATAACTTTCGAGTTATAGAGTCTATTTCCGTATGTCACTCTTTCTATGGTATGAGCTTTAGACAGGCTCTCACAGGGAAGAGGACCTTGTGGGAGGACCTTGTTAGGAGACGTCCATAGAAAATGCTTGTACCGATGGAGCTTTGGACGTTTGGGGCACTGTTGGTATAGTGGTGTCTCAACTTAAGGCAGCCTTTCCTAATTGAAAGGCACAGACTTACACTTATCACCCCTAAAATAAAGACTACTTAAGCTACAAGACAGAAAGCTGCATAATCCAGTGAAGAGTCTTTGATTGAAAAACCCCAGAAATACTTTCTTTTAGTTTGCTGGAAAATGCCTTACTCCACTAAGGACCCACTCACCTGCTCAATACAGCAGGGGAGGTGAGCCAAGTACTACAAACAAGAAAGACAGCAACTTTGTCTAGTCTTCTGCTTAATATTTCATGTGTTAGTCGCCAAGATCTGTCCTCCTGACTTCTACCATGTATCTTGTGTCAGCTCTGACATTAGGCAGAGCTCTCTAAATTGAGCTAGGTCAATAAAAAAATCTAGCCTTGCTCCTCCAAATGGTCATAGGAAGTTCCACACCAACATGCGGAGGAACTTTTTCCCAGTGAGGGTGAGGGAGCCCTGGATGGTGGTACTGGATGGTGGAGGGATGAGGGGGCAAAGTGCACTGAGAAAGAAGTGAGAGAGGAAGCTGGTAGGTAAGCTGAGATGCCCAAGGTGTGATGACCTCAGTGTTCAGAGCACCCAGATGGGACCTGGGGGTACTGGTTACAACTTATTCTTCTGAGTGGCACAGAAATTGGTCTGTGTTGGGAAGTGTTTTTGCCCATGACCAGTAGCCTGCAAGGGTACTCCAAGTAAGAGTTTTCCCTTTGTGTGGCTGCAGGGGCAGTCTTCCTATACCAATTCCTTCAACCAAAGATTGCTTGGGCTACAGGAGAATGAGTGGGATTATTTTTTCTTTGTCAGGGTACTTTCATAATTCTTTATTGAAGCAGGGCCTGCGACCCACACCTTTCCACCCAGCCAAGTGCTACAAACACCAAGCTGGACAGTCTTTCCTTTACTGTCATATGGTGGTTCATTGTTTACTTAGTGCAAAGTGGAAAAGCTGCAGCTAGAGGAGTCAGAGGGACCCACTCCAAGCCTCATTTGAATAGTTAGAGCAGGTCTAAGGGATGTGTGCATCAAAATAATGTTGGACAGCTAAGAAAGCGCTTGCTGAGGACATTGAATTTTGACTCCTGATTAAAAGAGAGAACAGTCCTTTTTCTCCAGCTCGTGTTTTGTCCTTTGGAAAACCTGTTCCCTTGCATGCCTTGAAGAACATCTACTTGAATGAATCCTGCATGTGAAGCAAGGTGGGTGGAAAACAAGGCTGGTGATTTGTGTCAAGTCTGAAGCTATGAGGAAGTCTAGCCCCAGCAGACTAAGTGCCCAGGCTCTGGACTTCACTACGTGGTGAAAAACTGCTGAGCTTGCCATGTGAGGCTGAGCATCTGCATCCCATCTACATGATACATGCAAGTTCTGATTCTTTCAGACAAATTAATTTAGGCTGTCCCATATCTTGGAAAGTTGGATAATAACCAGCATGTAAATCCTTTTAATGAATCTAACCTAATCTGCATGGTGAAAAGAAAGCAGAGCAGTGCTTTTGCATGCTGGTAGCCTGTCACCTCACTGATCTGCAGTGGGGGGCATAAGAGACCAGTTTCCTGTGGTTTCAGGAAGCTCTTCGTCCTGTTGTTGCTATGCAGAAGAATCATGCATGCAAATTTGTAACAGTCCCCAGAGCCAAAGTAAAGCAGCTATTCTTCTCACTGAGTGCCAGGATTCTGCCTGCTGCATTGTGTGCAGTCCAGAACAGGAACCATCTATCACATTCAACTCCCAGGGCTCAGCTGTACCTTAAAAACACGGTTTAGCTTTTAACGGAGCTGATCAGCACACACAATGTGCTGACTGTCACTCCTAAAGAACAAAATGACAGATGGGCTTATGATATGTTTGTCTGAAGATTGAGAATTAGAAGAGCAACTTGGTTACTAATTACCTTCTCTCCACTGAAATGAGAAATGTTCCCATGCTTGACAAAATTTGCATGGATGTGGAAAATTAATGAACTTTTCACCCTTGGCTGTCCCAAGAGTGAGCTTCACACCATTGTCTCCAGTTTGGCTCTGAGATTTGAAAGTGGTCTGTTTGCATTCAGCAGAGCAGCACAGAGGCAATGTGAGAGCTCAAGAATTTCAGAATGCATTTCTGCCTTCAGGATCTCTTGCAGCAAGAGTACTGCTGAGTAGCAGCTGTGGGTCATACCAGTGACTGCTGCCACTGCTTCCTTCTGTTGCCTTTTTTTTCATTCCCTGTTTGTATCTGGGTATCAGTAAAATAGCTATCCTTTCAGATCCGTTATTCAGCTTACTATTTCTAAACAGATACGCTGCAAACTAATACATGAAACACTGATTCCATTTAATTGTTCTTATTTGTTGCACATGTTTTTGGAATGGGTTCCTGATGCATGAGAAATTGCATCCAGCTGTGTAAGAAAACTCAGTAAATCTTAGAAGTAAGGTACTACTGAGGGTGAGCTAAGGTGTTGGATTTGTGTCCGTCATAGCTTTATGTACCAGAAAAATATCTTGACTTTGAATTATGTTTAAAATTGATTACAGATAATTGCTGATATGATCCTCTGTATGGAAAGCCTTTATGTGATATTCTCTCTTATGTGTTTTGGTTTGGGTTTTGGTGGGTTGTTTGGGTTTTTGGGTAGGTTTTTTTGTTTGGTTTGGTTTTGGTTTTTTGATGCTACTCTAACACTTATGTCCTGTGATGAGCCTTGTTATTATTCTACCAATTCACTAAGTAGATACATTAAATCCTGTGAAAATAAATTTAGTTTATCACTTAATTCTACATTTAAAAATGATTTTGTTTTGGAAATGTTTTCAGAATTGATCAATGACACTAACCAACTCAGACTACAGACTTACTCACTAGTTGTTGGCATGATAAAAGATTATTATAGCGTTGGTAGGGAGGGAAATACTAAATGCAGTGTGTTGCTTGCCTAGGAATGGAAATGGGAATAATTTGCAGGGCTGCATATGAAAAATAAAATTGAATCAGTGAAGCACAGATACCTGACAGTGGAAACAGAATTGGAAAGCTTAAGGAGTATAGATGCTGCTAATATTCAGGTAAATGCTCTAGGCTGTTTTCCTGGTTTTGAAGGCTAATGTAAAATCAATTTCAGCAATGTAGACAGTATATTGGGTGTTCTATTTGTTTAATTTTTGAGATTGCCTTGACAGCATTGTGGTGGCTGACCCTCAATGGCAGCAATTTGCTTTCATTTATCTGATTATGGTGGGTCTTTATTGTGTGCCTATTCAGTAGCAGGGGATTACATCTTTATGCAGGCCTAATTCAGAGGTTCTGATTAGTTCATCTGAAGAATTTCAGACATTTGAGTGCTGCTTGCAGCCTAGCAAAGCCAAGAAAAATATATCTGTCGTTATAATCTGAGCCTTCTTTCTTTTGAAACAAACCCCCTTCTAAAGAGATTTCACCATCTACTTTTGTCACATTTGGCCCTTTCAGTTTATCTTCAGTTAGCTTTTCTGATCTGTTTTTCTTTCTCCTTCAGCTTCTCTATTCCCTGCCAATATCCAAAGCGCACCCTATATCAGTGCTGAGATGAAGGGTGGGTTGCACCTTCTCCGCAGCATTCAGATAATTTCTTCATGGCTCTCCTTGTGAAGTCCACGTTCCCCCTTTCTTTCTTGAGAGCAGTGTACTCGTAGGCCTTCAGCTTGCTGTAATAGTCTGAGAATTTGTTATAGAGAATGGAGATGGGCATGCCATTTAGGATTATTCCAAATGCAATGCAGAGGAAAGCAAACAGCCGCCCAAGGTGAGTTTCCGGACACATGTCTCCATATCCCACTGTAGAGATGCTGACCTAAAGGCAAACCATCATTTAGATTATTAGCTGAGAAGAAACATAAAACCAGGTATGGCAGGGAGTCAGGGACAATTTTGAAGTTAGTAGTTTTGCAGTTTGCATCATAAATCTTAAATACTCTCTGCTGTATTTCCTTCTGTACTGCCCATCTTCTGCAAAAATCCACATCTTAAAAATATCCCTCCCATGCAGTAAAGGAAGACAACTGCAGTTCGACACCATGCAGGAGGACTTTTCAAGCTCTGCCCTGCAGAGGGGATTTCCAAACAATTTCTACACCAGCCTGCCCAGAAAGTGGGTTTTCTTAGCAGTAGTGAGCAGGTAGAGGTGGCTTCTCGGGCATGGGAATCTAGCAGTAACTGCAGCCATGCTCCCTCACTTGGAACAGGTGCCTCCTGTTTGGATCCAGTGTTTTGAGAATCATTCCGTGGGTTGTATTTTAGTGTTACCTTTGTTTGTCATATGTATTTTAGAAATTAATCAGAAACACGTGAAAATCTTTAGATAATTGTGAAATGTAGTGTTTGCACTATAGGAAAAAGTGACCCAGGATGTTGAAGTTTCTGGGTAAAATCCCCTCTAATGGTTATTTACCTAAAAGGAGCTGATACCTGGAAGATTTCACTGTAGTGCATGCTTCACGACATATATATTTATAGCGCTAAATTTTTGATCTTCCTGCTCAGCTGTATGTCAGAGATTACATTTCAGATTTTTCAGATATTTACAGATATTCCCAGCCTTCGGGAGGGAATGTCCCTGTTTGTATCAGCAGTCAGGTACACAGGTGGGAATTTTTTGCTGAATTCCCCTATGAAGAAAGGTTTAGGGGTTGATTAAATTTTGTGTGTGTGTGTGTGAGAGAGTGGTGATATTTAGTATATCTGCTTTAGATAAATCTGTATTCCATCAAAATTTCACAGTTGTTTTTCTTCTCAGCCATCAGCATTTTCTCATTTTAGGCTGTGGATGTATAAAGCAACTGTGTTTTATATGGACCCAGTACTATATCAAGTGCTGCAATACTTTCCCTGTAAAATTTAATGTCAAAAATCCATTAATGCCACATACGAATTACGTACTCCCCAAACCATCAACATAAAATAACTCCTAATCTGTATATTTCCACTGCACACATCTTCATTATTTTTCTTTTTTTTTCTTTTTTCTCTTTTTTTATCATTTAGGAAATGTAACTTACTTTTCTCTGTTGGGTATAGCAGGCTTCTGCTATCTGGCACTTCCTAGTCTGTGCAAGGGACCTTTTTCAGCCAATTAATTTATCTGCATTTTTTTTCACAGTATCTCAACAAACTGTGTGTACCTGTGAAACAGTAATCTAAGGACATTTCACTGTAATACCCTTGTTCTTTTAGAACCGTAAGTCTTTGGAAGGTCGCGGTGTGCAGCCTGCTCTCCTCTAACATGCTAAATGTTATTTCAAATGAAGAAAGCATTAAGGTATATGAGACAACACTGGGTAAGCACTTTTGTAGGATGCACCTGGTGCTTCCTGTGGAATGAAACGGATTAGTCACTTGGTTTAGTGGAAATTAAGTCACTGGATTTGAATGATAATACAGGATAAATATCTCCAAAAATAAATACTGAGATGAAGGCAAGATGTTTAACTCTACCATCCAGGACAAAACCATTATCCTGTGGTAAGATCTGTACCACTGGCACAGTCTTACATATTGTCCGTGACAGTTTGAGACAGATACCTCTCCTCCTCTGTGTGTGAGAACATTAATGCTGTTGGTCTTTAATGAAATTTGAGTGATACGGATATTTGATTTTCATTCTTAAAGAGAGAATAGGCTTTTAAAAGGGTTTTATTTCATGGAATTGTGATCTGCATACTACAGCTCCTCTTTTGGAGACACTTGCTCAACTAAATAGGTCTTATTCACATACTCATAGTTGTACAGGTAGGAGTGTCTGAATGATTATGGTGTCACCAGCTTGCAGAAAAGAGCCCTAAAATGTAAGGCAAATGTCCTTATTCTGTATATATCACTTAAAGATGACCCATGAAGGTCACATTACAGGACCCTTTCCTTTATTTTTCACACCTTCCCATACTCCACCTTAAAGGATATTCAGTACATGTGCAGACATATCTGTGTACATATATAAATGTCTACATGTGTCTGTAGGGGAATTTTTCTTCTGCATGCTGTATCACTGCACACATATGCATGGGAAAGCACCACACCTCATCAGCCATATGCTGGCCAGGAGAAGCGACCTTGATGGATTGAGGTTGCTGTCCCCTGGGCCTCATACACAGCTCAGTGCATTCAGTGCTGATAAAACAGCATGAGAATATGTCCTGACTCCTTTCCAGTCCATTTGCAAGGGCTTGCTTCCCCAGGGAAGTGACTGGGGCATAGCTAGGCCCAGGGGTCAGAAATGTTCCTGCCATAAACATGGTTTATGGAGGGTAGCATCAGGTGCTGCAAAATGAAATGTACATGATGGCAGACTAGAACAAGCCTTAGAGTCATGGACAGTCAAAATATAAGCCCTTTGCCTTCTCTTGGCACCTGCAATGTCTAACTACCCTCTCTGATCTAGTCAAGGCTGCTATAGATAGGCACAACTTCTGCAGCAAAACAAAGCTGTTGCTTTCCAACTCTGAAATGCTGCAGGCAGCAGCACAAGCAAGGATCAAGTTTACCCTTTCACCACTACCCATGATAAAACCACCCTGCTCCCTGTTAAAACGCTACTATAAAAAAAATAAATGTGACATGCCATACTTGTGCATGAATATCTCCTATTGTAGATTTACTTAAAGCCTGCAGTTCCCTCTCCATTTTCTGCTAGTCTTGATAAACCCAGAAGTGTTTCTTTTGTCTTCGCAGCTCACCTTGAAAGACAGAAGTATCATTTTGATCTCACAATAGTTTGATAAGGATTAGTTAGGCTTCTATAAGTGAATGTCCATCTTTGGATGTTAATGCAATCCAAGTCCAGAGCTGAACTACTTCTCAAAACCTTTAGATGTGATTTCCAGATGCTGGAACAGTTCTGCCAGGACGTGCCAGTGACAAGAGGCTTTTAAGCAAAGTGGAGGACTTTAAACCCTCACAGCATTGTGTTCCTGAATAAATCTTTGTGTCTGGGAAAGACGTGAAACCAACAGCCTGGAAAATGCTGCCTCAAAAACACCCCTTCACGTAACACAGTATACTGCAGGTCAGTGACAGTTCAGACCTCTCAAGGAGACGTGCCCAAATGCCTTAGAACACTAACACAGGGGCAGTCTTTAGAAGCAAAGTCATTCTGTCTTAATTTCTGAGAACTGTCAGCTGAAAGCCAGTTTCCTTCACTACGAGTGCTTGGGATGGGCTAAAAATCACACTTTTCCAGGCAGAGGTAGCAAAAAAAGGTGACATTAACCATCTTTCAGTACTGACTGTTGTGGGATTCAAACCTGTGACCTACATGCAGAAGGCAGTTTATCCCATTATCAGCCCCTTGAGCCATTCTGCTTCTTTTTGTATTTATCCTTCAGCAAGTCATGCATGGTATAAATAACTGCCAATCTTTTGTGTGTATGCAGACTTGCGCCTTAGATGTGCCACCTAAGGAACAGGACACATTCTTCTGTGTAGAACAACTGTTGGTCCTGATGCATTTTTAATGGTGGAGCTCTGGGACAGCTTTGGCTTTGTAAGTTGGAGTGACCAGACTATAGTTGTTAAACTGTGGCTTATCTTGCAGTTCTATAATGGGTCACAGTAGATGTGCAAAAAGAACAAGAATGAAAATCTTGTGCCCATCTGCAACGAGCGAGTCTGATGCAAGCTTTTTTATTTTGTTTTGCTTTTTAAATTTTTTTCCCAATACTGACAATGGATCGAACAGGGAAATTATTTTCTTTCCTGTCAGTTTGCCTACTTCTTTAAAAGTGAAAGTGCTGTTTGAATTTGGTCAGATGGGAATTTCAATGCTGCCCGCTTAAACCTTGATTTAAGCTTACCACAGAGGTGAATGAGTGCATGTGTGGGTGTGTGCCTGAGTGCATATGTCCTGTAAGCTCCGAATTCAGAGCAGATGTTCACTGATCTGAGCCTGCTGTTTTCAATACCATCAACGAGTCCAGCAAGGAAGGGAAGGGGAAGCAAGGGAGGATCTTTGACCATGCAGCAAGATGAGATGCGTTTACTTACGGCGGCCCACCACCAAGCATGGGGGATGCTGGTGAAGTTGGTACTGGAGACATCATGCTCCACTGTGTAGACCATGGCAGAGAAGGCGAAGATGCCCATGGCAATGAAGAGCAAAAGGCAGCCCACCTGCTGGTAGCACTGGCGCAAAGTAAAGCCGAAGGCACGCAACCCTGTGGAGTGGCGGGCTAGCTTGAGGATGCGAAAGATGCGCATGAGGCGCATGATGCGAAGCACTTGTCCCACCTTGCCCACTCGTCCCACCTTCTCGATATCATGCTCATGCTGAGAACCCCGGCCTCGGGGCTGGTCATCATCAGCAAAGCATTCAAGCAGCAGCTGCAGATAGAGGGGCAGGATGGCAATGAGGTCTACTGCATTGAGGGCGCTGCTGGCAAATCGTCGCAGGTCTGGGGTAGAGATCAAGCGCAGCAGATACTCTAGTGTAAAGAATGCAATGCACAGGGTCTCAATGTGCTCCAAGACAGGCCGGGTCTCCCCACTCTTCCGGTCTACCTGCTGCATTTCCTCCACTGTGTTGAGTGCCAGGGCCACCACAGAGATGAGCACAAAGAAGCTGGATGCCACTGCCATCACCTTGGCGGTGACAGAAGAGAAGGGCTTCTCCATGAGGTTCCAGAGGCGCCAGCGCTGGGGACCATAGTAGCGCATGTGGTGGAAGAGTTGCTCATTCTCCTGAGCCTCTGCCTGTGACCGCAGCTCACGCTGGACCTTCAGCTGTTCACTCAGCTCATCACGACGCTCCTCAAAGCAGATTCGGCAACAGCGAGGTGTGTATTTGAGTCGGACACCCCAGTAGCTCAGCTCCTCCAGGAAGCTACGGGGGCATAGCTCATCCCGCACACGCAGCACCCCTGAGGCATAGAAGTTGTACACCAGCTGGAAGACAGCCGGGTCCCGATCGAAGAAATACTCATCTACCTGGGCAGCATAGTCATCACACAGGCCCAGCTGGCAGCGGCGGTCAGTGGAAGTAGCCAGGCGTCCCAGACGGGTCTTGGGATAGATGGCCACTGCCTGATAGGTGAGACGGTAGCTTTGGCCACCGACATTGATGTTCAGCATAGACGAAGTGGAAGTGGTGGCTGGGGCTCCAGAGGAATGGTCAGGGGAGCAAAGAATGGATGACAAGGGCTTGTTTTCTCTCTCAAACATGTCTCCACTTGGCCATTTTCCTTGTTCTTTCTCTTCCTCTTCCTCATCTTCATCATCCACATAATAGTTGTAATTCCCCTCAGGTCCCAGGAACAGCAGAGGCTGGGAGTTCAACGGGGCAGTAGCAGAAAAGCCACTCTGCTTGTCTACATGCATGCCTTCATTATCTTTCCACTTGTCAGGCTGTGGGAGGACATTTGGTGCTTCCCTCTCTGTGCCTTTATGTTTTAGGAAAGGAAACTGACGCCGCATGTTAAACTGCAACATACTGTTTTTCCTTACTCTTCTCTCTTCTTTGCATTCACCTGGTCAGGGAAGCAACACCATTCCTTTCCAACACTACAAGGACTCAGAATCCTGGTTTCTTCTCCCTGTCTCAGTAGTATCATGCACAGCAGTGCTTCTGCATTTGCTCCCTACCAGCCACCACTACAGTTGTTGTGAAATCTCTATGTGGGATAGACACATGAAGACTGCTGTTGACTGTTTTAATCTTGCTGACAGGGAAGATCTGAGTGCTTAGAGAAGGGGATTTAAGGGCTATTATCCCTTCACAGCCTCATCCCCCTCAGGCTGTGACGTGAATGATTATGGATCCATAAATCTATGAAAATTCAGTAGGGGGGGCAAGAACCCTCTGAAGTTTTATGGCTAATAAAAAACCCATATATTTTCCTAATTCAAATATCTCAAAATGAAAATTTATAGGGGGTAGGTGGGAGAGAGAGAGAGAACATTACAGATTTTTTCATCTACATGAGAAAATAATGAATAGTTGATAAGAAGCTAATTGATTAATGGGTAGAAATTCACTACAGTAGTTCTTAAAATGCTTTGCAAAAGTAAGCAAATAAAAGTTTTCCATTTTTATTCCCAGTCAAAATGCCTCCACCTGGTTAAGGGCTGAGGAAAGTCACAGACTGTGCCTGAAGCTGTGACTGTGCTCTGGGAGCACCCATACCTCTCTGGACGTAGTGGAAGTGAAGGGCAGTGGTGTGAAAAGGGTTTCCAGCACACCACTTCAAATTCTTCATGAGTTGCTGAGAAACAGAATAAATCCACTCTTGTTTCTCTTGCAGGACATGTTTAATAGCATAAAGCCACACTAGAAAAGAACAAGAGAGATGTTTTCCCTTTGTTTCAATGGAGAGAACATCCTCAACTCTGGTTGAGCCAGCACAAGCATCTCCAATAACAATGAGCATCCTACTTGCCCTCATTGCTGGGATTACTTCAGCTGAGCTACAGCTCCTGTAAAGCAGAGGATGCACACAGTAAAGGAATGGGTCTGTCAGCATGCTCTTAGCACCAAGTTACAGCTTCTTAACACCAGCTCAATATTCCACCTATATCTAGGAAGGCACAAAGCACTAGAAAACTGCTAGCTTTGGCAACACCCTCATTGGTCTGGAAAGTCTTCCATCTGCAGTCCTGTAGCTTGCCTTCCACTTACAGCTCTCCACACATGCTGCTGGGACAGTGTATCCCATACCCCGTGCAGCAGTATTTTTCTTTTGTTGTCCTCAAACCTGTCCTCACTGTTAAGCCTGGATTATTGGCAATTCATATTTAGCTGCACTTAAAAGAGTTTTGCTTCATGAATTTGTCCCCTCTGCCCATTCTCTGTCTTGATGTAAAAATGGCAAGGATAATAGGGATTATCAGTGTGACAGACACTTCAGTGCAGGGTTTTAAAAATAAAAATAAGAATAATTTATTTTTGAATCACATGCATTCAATACGTCACTACTGCAGGTTTCATGGATACAATGGAGAAATGCACTATTGCTGTGTAGAAGTATGACTACACTTATCACAACCACAAGAGAGTCACAAAATACACTACTGCCAACACAACAGTCACAGAATTCAGTGTTACCACCTGCAACTGAGTCGCGTCACCCACTGTTATTGCCCACAGACAATTCACAAGGTTCAATATTACAACTACAGCAGGTTCACAGAACACACTATCACAAGCACGCTAAATACTACGTGTGTGTTAGTTAATTACCTGAGACTACAAACTTAAAGTACAGCAAATATTCACTTACCCATCTCTCTGGTAAGGGTTCTCAGTATGTTACCTTAGCCAGCATCCTGGGCAAGGGGGAAGAGTCTCCTCACAGAGTTGGAAAAGTGGCTCCCCCATCTCAGACTGAATCCAAGAGGTTTTTATTTAATTTTTTGTCTGATGACGTGTCAGTGGGAAGAACTGTGTCCTAGCAGACAATGCCATCTTCCAGGTTTGTCATCAGCAGTGATCCCCCTTATCTTATGCCCTATCTGTTGCATAACTTTGCATTGTAGACCTACTTGGCTTGCCTTTATGTTACTGCTAGACAGCTGAATAGTGGCTTGATTGGGACTCAGGGCATATTGTTTGTTGAAGGAATTCCACAGCTCAACCCAGGTTTTGGTTTTTGCAGGACAACTCATGTCTGAGCTATCTACACAGCTCCCCATGGGCTGTCTCTGCTGAGATGGGGCCTCAAGGCAAAGCAAGGTTGAGTCGCTGTACAACCCCCATGAGTTGCCTGATGGCCTAGACATTGCTGAAACCTGTTTGTGGAACTCTGAGCTAGATGATCCTTACAATCAGTGCCTTATTACATATACCAATCTGCTTTGCAGTTTGCTTTGAATATTAAACCATGCTGTGGTGAGTTCTTTGTGAGCAGCTTTAATGCAAATTAATGTCCAATTTCAAGGCAGTTTCTATCTCCTAGGCAAATGAATTCAGACATAAGAAAAAAAATCTGGAATGCTATCCTTTTACTACTAATAATTCTTAAATGTTTCTTAATCAAGATTCAGACTAGACCATATTCCTCTTGCCAGCTTCCACTGGAACATTTAATTGGGGTTTTTTTGTTGGGCTTCCCGGTCTCACTTCTGAGAAGTATCCAGTAATGTTTATAGCTCACTATTCAAGAGATCATTTCTCAAACCATACTGTAGTAGCAGGAGCTTCTATCTGATGAACTTCATGACTGATGACAAAACCTCCTATGTCTGGACTCAAGAACTTGGACAACACTACTGAGAAACCAAGTAAGGTCATTAGTTTTGCTTCTGCTCAGGCTAATTGCTTTGATCTAGATATTCTTGGGAACTCTCAGGCAACTAGTACATGCTGCTTAAACTTGCCTCCAACTGACAAAATAGGTAAAATAAAATCACCTTTTGTTCTTTACTTTGAGGTGAGACTTAGTTCTGAGCTGCTAGACTCTCTGCCTAGATAGATAAGAAAATGAAGTGATGAGAAAAGACTTCCTGCCCCACACTGCCTTTTTTTTTTCCTTTGCTACCTTATTCAGTGTGCTGCATATCTTTGTAACTGTCATTAAGAAGAATTGCATAGCACCATCTTGTCTGAGGAAGAGCAGACACTGGGGTGCTAAAGTTAGTTAGCTGGTTAGTAAGATCCCCTGGGAATCTGCTTTTGAAGTTATTGCAATCAATAAATGCTGGCCACTTTTTAAGAGCCATCTCTTAAGCAGGTGGAGCAGAAGGTTGGCTTGGCTGAGCAGGGATCTTCTTCTAGAACTTAGGCACAAAAGGAAAGTGTACAGATATTGGAAGTGAGGATAGGTGACACAAGAGGATGACAGAGATGCTGTTCAATATTGTAGGGAAAAAAAATGATTGGCCAGTGTTTGATTACAGTTCAAGTTGACCAGCACTGTGAAGAACAACAAAAAGGACTTCTTAAAATATGTTAACAGCAAAAGGAGGATCAGAGATAACATTCCATTACGTGATGGAGTCAACTACCTCACAAATAGGGACACAAAGCAGAGACGTTATGGCTTCTTTGCCTCTGCTTCAACACCAATGATGTGCCCTAGGACCCCAGAGCCCTGTGTTAGAAGACTGTGACTAGTGGATGTTAAGCTCCCAGTTGACCCTGAACTTGTTCATGACTTGCAGCTCCAGTTGGATGCACATATATCTATGGGGCCCAATGAGATTCATCCCAGCGTACTGAAAGAACTGGAGGATTCACAGATTCACAGAACAGTAGGGGTTCTGGAGATCATCTTGAACACATTGCACAGCATTATGTCAAGGTGGGCTTTGAATATCTCCAGAGGAGACTCCACATCATCTCAGGGCAGTCTGTGCCAGTGCTCTGTCATCCTCAGAGTAAAGAAGTTTTTTCTCACTTCCAGCTTACGTCCATTGCCCCTTCTCCTGTCACTGAACACCACTGAAAAGATCAGCCCCTTCCTCTAGACATCCACCATTTAGATATTTATGAACATTGATGAGATCACCTCTCAGTCTTCTCCACAATAAACAGACGCAATTCTCCCAGCCTTTTTTCATAAGAGAGATGTTCATGTCCCCTCATCATCTTTGTAGCATTCTACTGGACTCTGTGCAGTAGTTCTCTGTCTTTCTTGAAGTGAGGAGCCCAGAACTGCACACGCTATTCCAGATGTGGCCTCACCAAGGCAGAGTAGAGGGGCTGGATAACTTCCCTCGACCTGCTGGCCACACTCTGTCATCCCTATATATTGAATAAAACCGGACCCAGTACTGACCCCACTAGCTACAGGCCTCTCACTAGACTCTGCTTATCACAACCCTGAATGACTGCCATTCAGCCAGTTCTCAGTCCATCTCACTGTCCACTGATTGATCTAACCTACAAGTTAGATCCTAACTAGGTTTGTAAGTTTGTAAGGTGTAAGGGTGACAGAGCACTGGAATAGGCTGCCCAGGGAGGTGGTGGAGTCTCCTTCTCTGGAGATATTCAAGACTTGTCTGGATGCCTATCTGTGTAGTATGAGCTAGGGAGCTGCTTTGGCAGGGGTTTGGGCCCGGTGGTCTCTCGAGGTCCCTTCCAACCCCTACAACTCTGTGATTCTGTGATTCTGTAATAAGTTTCCTAAAAAAAAAAACTTGCTGAAATTAAGGTAGAGAATATCCACTGCTCTCCCTTCATCTACCCAGCCAGTCATGTTATCTTAGAAGGCTATCAGATTGGTCAGGCATGATTTTCCCCTGGCAAATCCATGTTAACCATTCCTAATAACTTTATTCTCCTCCACATGCTTAATACTAATATCCCCATCACCTTTGCCAGGATGAAGGTGAGACTAACTGCCCTGTAGTTTCCTGGATCCTCCTTTTTCATATTTGGAAGTGCCACTGACTTTCCTCCAGTATCACTCCAGTCTTCAAGAAGGGTAGGAAGGAAGACTTGGTAGTTACAGTCTCGTGAGTATCACTTCAGTGCATGGAAAATTATGGAGAAAGTTATTCTGGGAATTATTGAAAAACACTTGAGAGGCAATGCAGCCATTGGTCATAGCCAGCATGGCTTCACAAGAGGAAAGTCCTGCTTAACCAACTTAATTTCCTTTTATGACAAGATTACCTTACTAGTGTACCAAGGGAAGCCACAGTGTTTCACTTTTACAAAGTTTTCAATACTGTCTTTCACAGTATCCTTCTGGTCAAAATCTTCGGTACACAGCTAGGTAAGTCCATAATACACCAGGTGAGCAGTTGGCTGATAGATTGGACTCAGATAGTTTTAGCAAATGGGGTTACATCAGGCTGGTGACCTATCACCAGTGATATTCCCCAGTGCTCCATTATAGGACCAGTACTCTTCAATGTTTTTATAAATTATCTGGATGCAGGAATCAAATGTACATTAAGTACATTTGTCACTGATACTAAAGTAGAAGGACCGGTGGACTCCCTTGAGAGTAGAGAGGCCTTACAAAGAAGTCTGGATAGATTGGGATATTCACCAAGTGTTGAAATTTAACAAAAGCAAATGCAAGATTGTCTACCTGGGACAGGGTGATTGTGGTTATACATACAAACTGGAGGAAGAGAGGTTGGAGAGCAGCCACATGGAAGGAGATCTGGGGGGTTGTGGTTGATGACTAGTTGACTATAAGTAAGCAGTGTGCCTTGACAGCCAAAAGTGCCAGATGTGTCCTGGGTGCATCAAGCACAGCGTCACTAGTCAGTCCAAAGGTGGCAGTCGTCGGACTCTGCACTATATTGGCACAGCCCCACATGGAGTACTGTGTGGAGTTTTGGGCACCACAATATAAGAAGGACATCAAACGATTAGACTGGGTTCAGAGGAGGATGACCAAGATGGTGAAAGGCTTCAAGTACAAGGCTTACAGTTAAGGTCACTTGGTTCACTCAGCTTGGAGAAGAGAAGGCTGAGGAGTGACCTCATTGCAGTCTACAACTTTCTTAAGGGAGGCTGCTGGGGGTGGATCCTGATCTCCTCTCTCTGGTGACAGTGGGAGAGCACAAAGAAATGGAAGGAAGCTGCATCAGGGGAAGATCAGGTTAAGCATTAAGAAAAGGACCTGTGACTGAGAGGGTGGTCAGTCAGTGGAACAGCCTCCCCAGGGCAGTGTCACAGCACCAAGCCTGTTCAAGGAGCATCTGGACAACATCCTTTAGTCATATGATTTAGTTTTACATAGTCCTGCAAGGAGCAGGGCATTTGAGTTGATGACACTTGTAGGTCCCTTCCAACTGGAAATACTTTATGATTTTATACTATTATGGATAGAAGAAGCATGAAAACCTGGGTGTCAGTAATAGTGGAGAATGCTGTCCAATCAACCGGACAGTGCTCTGAGAAAATAATCTTCACAAGAAAAAACTGCATAATTAAACCAGAAGAGGGTCATTAGAAGATGAGTCTTTGTAAGTTTTCATCTTAAGGCATACTGACTTTTCCTAGAATATGGAGCTGAATAGCTACAATGCTTTTTTTGCTGAGCAAATCAACTTCAGAGTTCAGCATACTTGCTTTGAATTAGTTAAAAAAATTAAGAACTTTTACATTAAAATTGTCTTAAAGAATTTATATGGTTCTGCAAGGCCTCAGTGGATTAATTCCTACATCACCAGAGGAACTGTTCATATATTAGTAGTTTTTTAAGATCAAGAAAGGCCTGTATGATCATCTATTCTAACCTACTTGAATGATGACCCTAGAATTCCACTAAGTATTTCTGCTATTGTGCTAAAAAGTGCAGTTCATACTACTTTAACATCCTGGAGACTTGAAATTTAATGCTCAGTTACTGTATTGCACTGAAAAATTACTAGGTGCTTTGTTTCAAACGGTCTAGCCAGGCTTTCTTGTTAACCTCCAGTGATCTCTCAAGTTACGTTGACAGTGTGGAAAATACTGCTAACGGTGATTATTTATAATATAATCATTATTAATGTCCTATTTATCATATTAGGGGTCACAAAAAGCACAATAAGGTTGAAGGGAAACTGACTGCAGTGTCTGCTAAAACTATGAGGGGTGACTCAGGGAGAATTAGGATTTTGTTGTGTCTGCCTCTCCACATACCAGTTCTTTACAAAGTGTGATTGTCCAAACAAAAACAGTAAGAAAAAACCCCAAAAATGCTCAGCTAGAGATTTGCCAGAATACCAGAACTGCTCAGAACTGAAGCAACCTTGACTCTACCCTTCATCTCCATCCAGCTCAGTTAGTTATACTATAATGCAGGTAGCAGTGAGCAAGAGGATCCTTCCTTCTCTGTGATTTCAGGCATCTTTAGTCCCTCTAGGAGGCAGTGGGGGAAAACTCCAGATTCCTCCCAGAGGTTTGAGGGAGGGCTCCTCAAAAAAGCTAATGAGTCAGAAAGCCCAGCTGAAGTGTCTTTACATGAATGCATGCAGCATGGGTAACAAGCAGGAGGAACTGGAAACCGTGATGGTACTGGAAAATTTTGATGTAGTTGCAATCACAGAAACATGGTGGGATGATTCCCACAGTTGGAATACCCCTGTAGAAGGGTATCGACTTTTTAGAAGGGATAGGTTAGGAAGGAAGGGTGGGGGAGTTGCCCTCTATGTTAAAAAGTGGATAGACTGTGAGGAGCTCTCTCTGAGAAGTGGCCAGGAGCAGATCGAAAGCCTGTGGGTCAGAATTAGGGATGGGGCTAATAAAGAGCCGCTGGTGATAGGGGTTTACTACAGGCCACCTGATCAAAGAGAGAATACTGATGAGGCTTTCTTCCTTCAGCTGAAGGAGGTGTCGCGGTCACAGGCACTCATTCTGATGGGGGACTTTAACCACCCAGACATCTGTTGGGAAAACCATACAGCGACCTGCAAGAGATCCAGGAGACTCATGGAGTCTGTAGACGACAACTTTCTGGTTCAAATAGTTGATAGACCAACTAGAGGAGATGCATTGCTGGACCTGGTGCTTACCAACGTGGAGGAGATCATTAAAGGTGTCAAGGTTGGAGACAGCCTGGGCTGCAGTGACCATGCCCTAGTAGAGTTTGTGATCTCAAGGGATGTGGGCCTGGAGAAGAGTGGGATCAGGACACTGAACTTTAAGAGAGCAAACTTTAGGCTGTTTAAGGACCTGTTGACCAAGATCTCCTGGGAGGTGGTCCTTAGAGACAGAAATGTTGAGGACAGCTGGCTACTCTTTAAGGATGCCTTTCTGAGAGCTCAGGGGCTCTCTGTCCCTCTGAATAAGAAAGTGAGCAGGAGGGGCAGGAAGCCAGCATGGCTAAGTAAGGACCTACTGGTCAAACTGAGAGAAAAGAAAGGCAAACACAAGCTCTGGAAGCACGGTTGTGTAGCCTGGAAAGAATACAGGGATGCTGTTTGGACTTGCAGAGACGGGGTCAGGAAAGCCAAAGCACAGATGGAACTGAACTTGGCAAGGGATGTTAAAAACAACAAGAAGGGATTTTACAGGTACATTGGCCAGAAGAGACAGGTCAAAGAGAACGTACCTCCCTTGGTAAATGAGAAAGGAGAATTGGCTGCAACTGATGAGGAGAAGGCTGAGGTACTCAATGAGTTCTTTGCCTCAGTCTTCTCAGGCAGCCAGGATTCTCATAATTCTCAGATACCAGAATCTTGCATCCCTGGACCTCTAGGTGGGAACTGGGGAAGTAAATCTCCCCCCACTGTAAGAGCAGAGCAAGTCCGAGACCGCCTCATGAGACTGAATGTCTACAAGTCTATGGGGCCAGACAACATGCATCCCAGGGTCCTGAAGGAGCTGGCTGATGTGGTTGCTGAGCCGCTCTCCATCATATTTAAAAAGTCATGGCTGTCAGGAGAGGTCCCTGGGGACTGGAAAAAAGGTCATGTCACTCCCATTTATAAGAAAGGGAGCAAGGAAGACCCAGGGAACTACAGGCCGGTGAGCCTCACCTCTGTGCCTGGGAAGATCATGGAACAGGTCCTCCTGGATGACATGCTGGAGCACATGAGGGAAGAGCAAGTGATCCGGGACAGCCAGCACGGCTTCACCAAGGGAAGGTCGTGCCTCACCAATCTGCTGCTGCAGCCACCCAGAAAGTGCTTAGAAAAGGTAGGTATGTGGGAACAGAGGATAACTGAGGGCTGGACTAATCAGTGTCACCCAGTCACTCCCATCTCTCCCTGCTCACACACTACAGGGAAGCCTACGTGCCTGTGCAGTCCTCCACACTGCATCAGTGTTGCCTGCGCCTCCAAGGAAAGAGAAAGCAGAGAAAGAATGTATGCAGGGCAAAGGAGGTAATCCTCCCCATTTACTCTGCGCTGGCCAGGCACCAGCTAGAGTATTGTATCTAATTCTGGGCTGCCTGGTATAAAAAAACCAGGAATATCCTGGAGAGAGTCCAGCGAAGGGCTACAAAGATGATTAAAGGAGAGCAGCATCTGCCCTACGAGGAAAGGATGAAAGAACTTGGGTTGTTCAGCCTTCAGAAAAGAAGACTGAGAGGTGATCTTATTAATGTTTACAAATATCTCAAGTGTGGGACACAGGGGAAAATGGCCAGCCTCTTTTCAATGGTCTGTGGAGACAGGACAAGGGGCAATGGCTGCAAGTTAGAGCATAGGAAGTTCCGCACCACATGTGGAAGAACTTTTTCACAGTGAAGGTGACAGAGCACTGGGACAGGCTGCCCACGGGGGTCGTGGAGTCCTTATCCAAGGAGACTCTTTGGATTCAAGGCCCATCTGGACGCCTATGTGTGCAATATGAGCTAGGGAACCTGCTTTGGCAGGGGGATTGGACCCAATGATCTCTGGAGGTCCCTTCCAACCCCTATGATTCTGTGATTCTGTGGTTCTGTATAAACACCAGACATAGACAAGAGGCAGAGGGACAGGCTGCAAAACCTGACTGGGGATAAGCTTGCAGCTTGGCACCTGAGCTGCTAGGCTGTGTCAACCAGGGCAACATCAGTGATGTATATCCAAGGGATGTACCTGATGGCTGCAGCAACGTACGCAAGCCCAAGAACTTAGGAGAAGTTACAGGAGTTACCATCACTATGTATCAATGCGTCCTTGCCTGTAACTCATTCCACCTCTGCTACTCCGTGCTTTCTCTTCCATCTCCCAGTGAATTTCTGCTATTTATTGTAAACTGCAGTTTTTTAAACAGATAAATTTGCAATGTTTGCTGTAGCTGATCCCTAGATGCTTGTGAAGGCAAATATCCTGTCATCTAAAAGCATACTCAGTCTGAATTACCTGCAAAGAAGACAACAGGAGCTGGTCAGCCAAAGTCCAGAGCAATTTACATCAGCTCTTAGACCTGCTCAATGTGAAGTACATTGGCATCTGTGTAGGTACCAGCTTTTATTGGGCAGTAGACACATAGAAGGTATATGATTCTGGCTACAAAGCTGAAAGCTCCCCTAAATTCTGCCCTCAACCACACACCTGAAACTGTAAGAGGACTACAAGGTTACACAGATGATGTTGAAGAATAGCAGAATAAAACACAGGTTTATAAATAGAAGGGGGTATGAAGAGCCTAAATCTCTGGACAGCAACAGTAAATGGTATTATAATGATCTAATGCCTGTTCCACTAAATCTTGAGCCCAGCTGTGTATTGTTTGAGGAGTATGGTTTGGTTAAGATCTTGCAATGATCTGTGAGAGGGAAAACCAGGAAATACTGATTCACTGATTTGAAGAAGCCATGCTGCAACAAGAGAGGAAGCGAGGCATAGGAGACGCAAGGGAGGATCAGACAAGAGAAAGCAAACCCTAGTCTTCCCTGTGTTTTGGCTCTAGGTGAAGTCCAAGGACACTAGCCCATGCAGTACTTGAGGTGTAAAAAGAGACCAAGATCCAAGATTCTGGATTGTTTTGTCTTAGTTTGGATCTGCTTTGGGCAGTTGCTGTACAGCAGCCACTGCATGAAAGAAGAAACAGGAGAGTCTTCAGAAGAAGATATGCACATGCAAACTATCTTTCCTGTGGAATCCCAGCAAGAGGCAAGCAAGCCTTTGCATAGGTACAGCTAGCAGTAAAACAGCAGTGCTAGTTAATTTGTGCAGGCAACGGGTCACCTCACACACATGTTCAGACACTAACACAATGAGGAGAGATACACTACAGTGTATCAAAGGCTACCAGTGATGGAACCTATGGGCATAAAGTGCTCTTAGGAAAAGAAAACAGGAATTGCCTCTCTGCCTGCCACGTATCTGCCAACACATGGAAGCGATAGTCCCACAGTGGACAGGATAGAGCTAATATGGAAGATGGGGTAGCGTAAACATTAGATAGGATGAAACCACATTACAGAGAGGCTCCCCAAATAGTCTTGGGTGTCCTATTTATGACCAGAATGTGCATGAGCCTGAGGGCGCAGGCATGGTCAAAGTTACTAAAGTACATGAGATCAATGGCACCAGCTGAGCAATAGAGGCTATAGGTACACAAGGTCTGAATCCACATCAAATGCAAAATAACGCAACTTTCACTTAACCCTCTTGTTCTGCAAGCTTAAATAAATCATGTGCTTTGTGTTTGCTATATGTTATGGGTATAGATGGAGACCACAGCTCTGCTTAGGTGGAATGACTTGTTAATATCTTGTGTATAAGCCTCAGTCTTAACACGCTCATTGGTGATACCTTTGATTGTGATACTACATATACAGAAACAGCTTTGTGTCATGTGGGTCATGTGAGTAGAAAACCTGGGTAAATAGGTATATCAGGCACATTCTGCAGCAAGTCAATGCATTACAGCAGCAAACATGCATATGAAAGAGACACACACCAAAAAAAGAACAGCATGATATTTCTTTAATGTAAAGAATTCCTAACTACTTCTTTTTTCTTTTTTCTTCCCCTCCTCCCCCCCGAGGTGCGATGCTGTAAAACAAAGTGATTTAACCTGGAAACAAACAGCAGAAGAATTAACCAGTGTTTTCTGTATTGCACATTGCTGTGTCTTCCACTGGGCCTTGCTGACTGTATGGTGTGCATTAGCAGCTCTTCAGACCCAGGCAGCTGGTCCCAGCCCTGCTGTGAACACAAACAAACATTGGAAAACACAACCGTGTGGCAGGAACAAGTTTTACTTAATGAGTGGGAATGAATATCAGCTGTATGTAAAGAAACTGGAAATAAACTGGAAGCAGTGACCAAACAAATGACGGTTAAATATATCTAAGTGTCTGGGTAGGTGGCCTGTGCAATTGACAGGCTTCATATTTTCTGAGCATTATACTTTTGTGTAGATAAATGCTTTTCCTGCTGACAGTATTCAGCTGACAGTTTTGGTTTGAGATTTTTTTTTTGTACTGCCAAAAGGAAGTATGGACAGGTTTATACAAAGTGTTTGCACTACCTTCCTCTCCCAGGAATAAAATCTTGCAGGGTTTTTTTCTTGTTCTGCTGTTTTCTTATTTATGAGAAAGGCACTTTCGACAAGCAACATATATTGCTCTTTTTCTTCTTAAATGTAGTAGGAAGGACCGTGCACAAATAGTGCCACCACACCTAGTGAAAGACGTCTAAACCTCAGTAGTGATAAAGTCACAAAGTGGAAGCCTGAGATGAAAGTCTGTCCTGAGGAACAGCAGTCCCTCAGTCCACACAGCTGTTCTTGGCCTGCTAAGCAGCGTGGCATGTATTTCCTTCTCAGGCTTAAGCATCTTGTTATGGGTTGGACACCCACTGGTCCCATAAAAGGCAAAGACCCTCTGGAGTCTGTAAGATATATCATCCTGGTACCATTCCTGTCAATACTTCTTCCCATTTACCTGTTCGCATCTTATCCCTAGGAAGAACCAGACACCCATGTCACAAATCTCAACCTGGCATAGTTTATGATGATCCATGCCTCAGGATCAGGGCGGGGGGAGTGGGGAGGGAAGAAGGTGGAGGGAAGAAGAGGGAAGAAGAGGTAGATTCAACCTTGGATTCCTTTTGGTGATACAATGGTGAGTTGTATTGGATTCACTTAGAAGGCAATCTGATAGATACATGTGCCGTGGTCTCTGGATAGCCATCAAATAGCCATTTCTCCCAAACTATGCATTCTGTCACACAATCTACTGAGAACTCTTGATTCTTTATATAGACTTCATTGACCCCAGCCAGCAACAAGAAAAAGGAAGACAGCCCATTCCAGTACATTGCACACAAGAGGACCACATGTATCCAGGAATATTTTTCAAAACTACTGGCAGTATTCTCCAAGTTGGGTCCCTTGAGAAACACATTCAGTTCAGTAATTTTTTGCTGTAATTCCTTCTTATTTACTTGGGTGTGACTTCTCTTCTTGAGACTTGCCTATCCCAGCACTCCAAGTGATAGCAAACTAGCACAAATCACCTGTCTTCTGAACCTTTGCTTGTTACTTTGCAGCTGAATTACCTTCATGTGCAGGTCTCATGCTATGCTATCTCTGGAATCTCAAAGAACAGCCTGGCAAGGGATGAGGGACCTCCTCCACCTCAGCATATCCTCACACGCATATACAGCTTCACACCAGAGCCCAAGCAGTACCTTTAAGGAGAGGATAAAGGGTGTCACACTCCTTGAAGCTAATTTTCTGACTCCACACTTATGAATTCATAATCCATAGTGGATTTTTGAAGGCTATGCTGTTGTAAATTTTTTTTTGCTTCAGGCATGTCACACTTCCTGTCCGTTTGGGACTGCAGCTGCATGGCCTCTGCTTTTCTGAGATCTATTTCTGAATCTGGGTATGGTTTCCTTCTCTGTCCATCTTGTACCTGCCTTGTACTCCCTTGGTTCTGTCTGTCTGTCTGCTCAACAGCAGCAGCTCTTTCTATAAAATCAGTGAAACCAGCACTCTTCAGTTTTGAGTCAGTTGTGTATAAATCTCATTATGACTTTCCTATCCACAGCACGCTGGAGGGCTCATTTCTTAATTTGGCTGTAAGAGTTTAACAAGTTCTGTCACCATGAAGTTCATGGCATTCTGCTTTTAGCTTAAAAATAGAAATATTTAACTGCAAAATTACCAAGTTTCCTAACACACAAGAGTCATTAGCTAAAAATAAACAAGCTACTCCTGGGACTTTTCAGAGAATGTTAGATAACTTTCTTCAGTGGAAGAAAATATTCCTCTCCTTACTGAGACACTTCACTCAGACCTAACTGTGATATGAAATGCCAGGAGAAATTTTCCAAACACAAAGATACATTCATAATTAAGTGTTCTACCTACAGAGTTGTATACCAAAGAACACACCTGTTGAGGGCCAGAGAAAGTTTTTGCAGCCTGCATTTTAGCCAGATTTTGTGTGTGTGTGTGTACATGTTTGTACACAGACATATTTATGCATATGTGTAAAAATCTGTCAGCAAGATTGCTATCCTTATCCCTACTATGTGCCATTTGTAAATCACTTTAGTACAGTGAGCTTGTCAGACATTTCATTAATATAGAGTTGAGTAGTTTTAACATGTTATCTTTTATTCTCTCACTCTCTCAACACTCACTGCAGAGTACTGGCTTGACTTACAGGCTAAACTTTTCTAGAGAAGAATTCAGCTTCAAACTGCTGTTCCTCTGCTCAGTGGAGTGCAATACTCAAAACTTCTCTTTCTTTGGTATTTATCAGGAACTGTCATTTGGAAAGAAAACAAGACAGAGAAAAGATCTTTTGCTGATATTGCCTCTGAAGAAATAATGAGTGCACCTTTGAATTTTTTTTTTGAATTCTTGAAAAAAAAAAAGAGGTTTTTCCCTACCCTCAAAGGCTGGCAAGAGAAATAAACAGGTAGAGCTGCATGACTGCGTAAAGTTTTTGAATGTGATAGATTATCAAATGTGTGTTTCCCTTAATCACTAGCTTTGTCAAATACTATTTAGAAAATCATCCTGGAAATTGGTTCTTTTAGAAAATACACTACACTGTGTTACACTGGTTTAAAACCAAGTTATGAATACCTATTGTCCTGGTTTTGGCTAGGATAGAGTTAATTTTCACAAGGTTAGCTGAGCTGCCAAGGGTGTTTTCCATGCCTTGTGACATCATGCTCACAATAAATAGGGGCTAGTCAGGGAGGGGCGGCAGTCTGATTGTGGGTTGAGTGTCTGTTCTGTTGTTTAGGGTTGGTAAAGTGCCTTGTGTTACCACAGTTTTGTATTCTAAATCCTGTTGTTTCTCTCTCCCTGTGCTGTCCCAGTAAGCTGTTCTTATCCCAACCCAGCTGTTTGCCTTCGTCTGCCCATTCTCCTCCCCACCCCACCAGAGGGGTGGGTGAGCAGCTGTGTGGTACTCAGCTGCTTGTTGGGGTTGCACCACACCACCTATTCAGGAACTATGAATGCTAATTTTCCTATAATGACAGGTTAATTGCAAGATGCTTTATGTCAGACTAGAGTTGCTGTGTGATCTAAGACCTCTGTACACATGATGATTATTTTCATGTTTGCTTGGAAGACAGGATTTAGCAAATATTCTGCAGAAACTTGACATAATACATTGCTACTGCAGATGACTGTAGATTAGATCACTGAATTCACAGGTGAGGGAAAACAAAATTTGGTGTAGCTACTTGAGAAGAGTTTCTCCATCTTTTTTTTTTTTTTCATCAGATTTAACATTTGTCCATTCTTTCAATCTTTTTAGAGACAGAAACTACAATGAGATCCATGCTCTACCTCCTTCCACTTGCAGGTTCCCCAAAGAACTACTTTTAACAGTTACATACAAAAGTCCACATGGAGCCTCTCTGTACCAATAGTGACAGCTGCTGAATGATGTTGTCTTAGTCTGCTCCTCTCTTGTCTGGGCGTGGTTCATAGAACCATAAAACAGGTTGGGTTGAAAGAGACCTCAAAGGTAATTTAATTCCAACACCCCTGCCATGATTAGGAATACTCTCCACTACACCAGGTTGCTCAAATCCCCATCCAACATGTCCTTGAAGACTTTCAGGGACAGGGTCTCCACAATCTCTCATGGCAACCTGGTCCAGTGCTTCACCACATTCACTATAAAGAATTTATTCCTAGTACATAAGCTAAATTGACTCTTTTAGTTTGAATACATTGCCCCTTGTTCCATTGCTCCATCTGCTTGTAAACAGGCCCCCTTAATCTTTCCTGTAGGCCCCTTCAGGTACTGGAAGGCTGCAATTAGATCTCACCGAAGCCTTCTCTTCTCCAGGATGAACAAACCCAACTTTCTCAGCTTGTTTTCATAGGAGAGGTGCTCCAGCCGTCTGATCATCTTCATGGCCCTCCTCTGGACTAGGCACAACAACTCAATAACTTTCTTGTACAGGGGCCCCCAGAGCTGGATACAGTACTCCAGGTGAGTGAAGTAGAAGGGAAGAATCACGTCTCTCAATCTGCTGGCCACATTTTTGATGCAACCCAGGACATGGTTGGCTTTCTGTGCTGCAAGCTCATTTTCAGCTTGTAATCAACACCCCCAAGTCCTGCTCCTCAGGGCTGCTCTCAAGCCATTCTCCACCCAGCCTGTAGTTGTGCTTGGGATTGCCCCAGGCTATGTGCAAGACTTTGCACTTGGCCTTGTTGAACTTCATGTAGTTTGCATGAGCTCACCTTTCAAGCCTTTCAAGGTCCCTCTGGATGGCATTCCTTCCCTCCAGCATGTTGATTGCACCACACAGCTTGGTGGTGTCAAAAAATTTGCTGAGGGTGCACTCAATCCCACTGTCCATGTTGCCAACAAAGATGTTAAACAGTGCCGGTT
This sequence comes from Laterallus jamaicensis coturniculus, assembly GCA_022605575.1. Lineage (NCBI taxonomy): Eukaryota > Metazoa > Chordata > Aves > Gruiformes > Rallidae > Laterallus > Laterallus jamaicensis. The sequence goes on from JAKCOX010000055.1 coordinate 2,109,533, forward strand.
CCAGTACTGACCCCTGTGGAATGCCACTCGTCACTAGTCATGGTTTGGACATTGAGCCGTAGGCCACAACTCTTGAAGTGCAACCATCCAGCCAATTGCTCACCATCAAGTGGTTCTATTTGCCAAATCTGTCTCTTGACAATTTAGAGATGAGTATATGGTGTGGGACAGTGTCAAACATCAGTCACTCTTTCCTTATCAACCAGTGCTGTAAACCCATCATAGAAGGCCACCAAATCTTTCAGGCATGATTTCCTCTTAATGAAGCTATGCTGTCTGTCATCAATCACCTCCATAATTTCCCTGTGCCTGAGCATATTTTCCAGTGGTATCTCCTCCTGACTTTGCCAGGCACAGAGGTGAGACTGACTGGCCTGTAGTTCCATGCTTTTTTCCCTTTTTAAAAATTGGGGGTTACTTCTCCCCTTTCACAGTCAGTAGGAATTTCACCAGACTGTCATGACTTCTCAAATATGATGAAGAGTGGCTTAGACACTTAGCCACTATTTACACAAGTTCCTTCAGGACCCACAAATGCACCTCATCAAGTCCCATGGACTTGTGCACCTTCAGGTTCCTTAGATGGTCTTGAACCATCTTGAACCCTATAGTGGGTGATTCTCCATTCTCTCAGAGCCTGCCTTTGCCTTCTGTGTCCCAAGCAGTGTGACTAGGACCCTTGCTGGTGAAGACAGAGGCAAAATATTTGTTGAGTGCCTCAGCCTTCTCCATATCCTGGATCTCCTTGCATCTCCCATTTCATTCTGGATGGGGCCTACATTTTCCCTCATCTTCCTTTTATCACTGACATGACTATAGAAACTGTTGTTGTTGCCCTTGCCATCCCTCAACAGATTTAATTCTACGAGGGCTTTATCTTTCCTAACTTACCTGCCCTTGCTTCCACCCTCTGTAGGCTTCCTTTTGTGTTTGGGTTTGCCCAGGAACTCTTTGTTCGTCCATGCAGGCCTCTGGGCTTCCTCTGTTTGGATGTATTGCTCCTGAGCTTGAAGGAGGTGATCCTTGGAATCCTAAGCAGCTTTATTGGAAATCTTTTCCCTGCAGGGGTTTGTCCCATGGTACTCTAGTAAGCAGGTCCCTGAAGAGGCCAGAGTCTGCTCTCCTGAAGTCCAGGATAGCTAGTTTGCAGTGTGCCCTCCCTCCTACCATAAGGATCTTGAACTCCACCATTTCATGGTCACTGCAGCCAAGGCTGCCCATGAGCTTCGCACCCCATAGCACCTCCTCCTTGTCGGTGAGAACAAGGTCCAACACCTCTCCTCACTGGCTCCTCTATCACGTGGAGAAGGAAGTTATCATCAGTGCATTCCAGGGACTTTCTGTGCTGCTTATGCCCAGCTGTGTTTTCCCTCCAATTGCTATTGGGGTGACTGAAGTCCCCTAGGAAGACTGGGGCTTGTGAACGTGAGGCTGCCTCTATCTGTTTATAGAGAGCCTTGTCCATTCTGTCTCCCTGGCCAGGTGGCCGGTAGCAGACCCCCCACTACAAGGTCCCTTGTCCCTGCACCACCTTAAATCCTCTATGCATGTTTCCTGCATACCCCTATGCACTCTTTGTGTCAGGTGAAACACTAGTATTTTGGTGGGATTGCAGCAGTTTACTTCAACCTATGATCATGCCTAATGCTTTTGAAGCACTAAGGTCAATCCCACAAGACAGGTCAAACCTGATATTCAAGTCAAGGTTCAGGAGAATGTTAAGAGGAAAGAGAAGAGATCCTCTGATTCTTTTATTTCTCATTGTGATTTTGCTTGCCTTTTGTTTCTACTGAAAACCAGTCCACACTGGTATCAGGATGAAATAATATCTAAAGAACATATCTGCTAGCTGTGAAACTGGAGTTCAGTGAGAGTTCTTCAGAGCTACTATGTTATTGTGATGAACAGTTCATTCACAAATGAGGGAGCTTGGGGAGAAAATTGTCAGACATAACTAACTGATAACGGCTATTATAGGATCTTGGCAGTGCATCAAACAGTGATTTGTATGGGACATAGAACTCCTTGAAAGAGTCCAGTACAGGGCCACCAAGATGATTATGGGAGTGGAACACCTTCCTTATGAGGAAAGACTGAGGAAGCTGGACCTCTTTAGCTTGAAGGAGACTGAGAGGGGACCTTATTAATGTTTATAAATATCTAAAGGGTGAGAGTCAGGAGGACAGAGCTAGGCTCTTCTCAATGATGGCCAGGGATAGGACAAGGGGCAACAGGTGCAAGCTGGAGCATAGGAACTTCCATGTGAATGTAAGGAGAAACTTTTTCACTGTGAGGGTGACAGAGCACTGGCACAGAATCACAGAATCACAGGCTGCCCAGAGACGTTGTGGAGTCTCCTCTGGAGACATTCTAAAACCCGCCTGGATGTGTTTCTGTGTGATCTAGTCCCGATGATCCAGCTCTGTGAGGGGATGTCCTGGGTTCAGCCTAGCAACGGGTCATGTTGGCCAATGAGAATATTCCATACCAATTACGTCATAGTCATGTTCGGTATAAAGGAGAAAAAGCGCGCCAAAAGCGGGAGTCACCAGGGCGCGGCTGGGGGCTTGCGGCAGGTGCAGGTCCGGCAGGAGCGGCTCCGGGGGTTAGGCGCAGCTCGGGCTTGTTGCTCGGCGGCGCCGCTTCAGGGAGGTGCGGCCCCTCGGTGGCGCGGCGGCCGGGCCTCGGTTTGGCTGAGGTGCAGCTCCGGCCCGGCCTGAGGCAATCGCGGCGCGGTGCCGACCGGCCCCCGGCTCGTAAAAAACGCGGCTTCGCGGCGGCGGCGGCCGGGTCCCGCGGCGGCTCAGCGGGTCGGGCGCGGCCTAGTCGCGGGTTGCGGTGAGAGGTTGCATTTTGTATCACCAGCTTCATGTGCCCTGTGTTCTAAAATAGTGTTATCGCTGTTGTTCATTGTTCTCTGTATCTTTTTCGCTGTTTTAGTAAACTATCCTTATCCCAACCCGCGGGGCTTTGGTTTTTTTTTCCTTCCCCGCGGCTTCTCCCTTCGCCCCCCCTCTCTTAAAGGGACAGATAACTTTGGTGGCACCCAGCTCTCAGCTGAGGTTTTAACCCACCACAGGAGCGTTGGACTAGATGGTCTTTCAAGGTCCCTTCCAACTCCTAATGTTTTGTGATTCTGTGATTTGTGTAAGCTGTCAGCCCCTGTGTTTGGAATCCATTTGCACCCTTGGAAAGCAAAGATGAAGTGTAATTATGCTGCATGTTAAATTTTTTTTATATGGGTTTTTGTGATGCCTGCAGGATTTCAGCTTCGGTTGGAGTTCATGGTCAGGAGGTCACCTCTAGCATAATACTTGGCTTCTGATTATTCAGTCATTTGTTGTGGGTGAGGCAGTTTCTAGAACAGGCATGTGGGATATTTTCCTGCCTCAGAGACCATATATTCTAATAGATATTTTCATGTCCTGATGCTCAGTGGTTTCCATAATATGTGCAGAACATCTTCTCAGTAACTTGCTAAAATCATCTGCTACAACTAGGAGGTCCTGAAGCACAGTTCTCTGTCACCATTCTGCTTCATTAGGTGTTGTATCTTGCTTTGTAAACAAACATATCATCACTAACACAAACACATCTCCACAAATGGCAGCATAAATATCACTGATGTAGAGAACAAAACCAGGGAAGAAACCTTGGATTGCTCTCTTTTGTGGTTGAAAGCAGTAAGGAAGCCTAGACCTTAGACCTGTGAACAAGAAGTTGCTCCTACTCAGTACCCCCGGGGCGCAGCAGAGGAAGGCGGCCAACAGCACAGGAATGATAATTTGCAGCCACAGAATACTGGACTGAACACCAGAGAAAAGGGAAGGTGGTGAACTGAAGAACACCAGAAATTACTGAAAGAAATATGGTTCATCCAGAATTAATTAAGGTTGGAGTTTGCAGCAAGAGGTGAGGTGGGTTAATACACACGTGGGAGAAGGCTTACACTGGGAGTGAAACAGCAGTTTGATAAGCAGCAGCCAAAGCTCATCTTTTAACCGCGCATTTGCTGGGACTGTCATGAATTTGTAGACCTTGGGAAGAAAGCTTAATTCTAAAAGTATGGGAGATGTTTAAAGAGAAAGTTGCTCTCTGAATTGTTTTCCTGGTCTTGCCCCTTCCTGCCCAGACTTTTGCAGAGGCATCTTCCAGAGCTAATCTCTGTTCTGGCTCGTCCTCCATGTCTCCCCATTGAGATGAACCAATGTGTTCACACAGAGTCTGCTGGAGGCAGGACAACACATGGTAGTCATAAAGCATCACAGGGCAGCTCTAAACTTGCCATACATGCACTGGAGCAACATGCTAGATTTCAAATAAAGTATTTTTCTTACAATTAAATTAGCATTTGCCCTGTTGTTTGGGGTTCTGGCAGTTCAGATACTCCCACTACCTCATCTTCTTGCTCCTGTCTGTCACCACAGCCCCTCCTGTAACATACAAACAGATACTATATAACATCTTTGGGGGAACATGTTCCTCCTTTGAGAAAGGAGGGGACCTGGGCATACATTACAGTGTCCTGGTTTGCCTTTTTCCTTGTTCTTATTATTTGAAACTGCAGCTTGGTTTGGTTTATTATGAACTATGTTGTAACTTAAATCTTGATCTTAAATTAACCCTACAATATATCTTTATCTCAAGGATTCCTTACACCTTCTTTCTGTATTGCTGCTTCTTTTTTATTTTTTCTCCTCAAATATGAGCAACTGAATACCCATTTTAGGTAGGCATAAGTCCAGGACTAATCTGAAATGATTGCAGAAAAGACATTATAACCAATTTGGTAAGTGAAACAGTGTATGAGGAATACTCTTTACTTGACTTCAGCCTAATTCATAAATTGAACGCACACACACACATATAATACATTTAATAGCCGATGGCATAAATCTGTTTAATTTAAGAGTCCAAGTCCAAGCACTAAGGAGGGAGTTTAGAGTGCAAGGGCCTGCGGGGTGAGCAGAGGGAGTTGTACCTCCTCAGCTGCACCACCACCACTGTATTCCTACAGGAGCAACAGCATGGGACTACAGCCTTTTGCTCCACAGGGAGCACCACTATCATGGCCAAAATCTACAACCTGCCCCCAATCTGTGTTTTTAAGTGTTTCTGGGAGGCCAACACCACATTTGGGTGGCTGTCCCTGTATTCCTGAGGACACCTCAGCTATGGTCACTGCTAATCAGATAAGCAGGGGTAGCTTAGTCACTAAACCAGGGTGCAAGGGGAAGAACAACAGCATGAACCAGGTTAGCATGGGTGGGGTGAGCTAATTAATGTAGGTGCTGCCTTAGGTAGCAATGGGAAGCAGGTAGGTTAGATGGCTCCCCAAGCCTCAGCAGAATTTTAAACTGAGGGGAGGTATAGCTGTGCCACTCTACTCAGCTGTGGTATCAGAAGCAAGTCTTCTGCAAGATTGATCCTCTGTACAAATAAAGCAATGTATATTAATATGACATTGTGGATACTAGAAGGGAATGCAGCCTTAGTTGAAGATCTAACAAGTCATACTGATGGAGTATCTGGGTAATGGGGTTTTAGTTCATTTAAGATGGACTGATGGCCTTGCTACTCAGACAGTATTAGACATGTCGTAAAATAGATGCTAATGTGTCACTGACAGAAAAATCACTTTCTAGCCTTTTGCCTATACAACCTCCCAGTGAGTCCCACCTTAAAAAACAGTGATGACACAAAATTACAGTGAAGGAAGGATTTAGGCATTGCATGTTGTCTCTAGTTTGAAGTGAGTACCCTGTGTTCAGACTGCAGATACAACACCCTGGGACCGGTAAAGGTAACTCACATGAACAGTGCAAACAGGATCCAATAGCTCATACATGCTGATAATTATGACTTGCAAACCAAGAGGTGGTTTGTGGTAGTTTGGTTTTTTTCCTGTTGTGGCTGGTGACTGGAGGTATAAATAGGCAGATGGCTTAGATGGATAGAAAGGTTGGCTCTTTATGGCATAAAATGTCAGTTCAGCTTACGAATTCTCTGCACTTCAGTGTAATGCTTGCACAGCACATTTATTTACCCATGAGATCAAAACTTTATTTTTAATGAAGCAGACTTGGTCTCTTGAGGAGGAGCAATACCCTGTGGTTTTTAGAACATTTCCAGGACATTTCCTGTACTGTCAGAAGCATATTTCTGGAGGGAAGTAGCTCCTAATAAGAGCCTTGAAAGATAAAATCTTGCTCAGAGTAGTTAGGATTGCAAGGTTTGGGGATTTACTGACAGAGTCTCAGCAAAATGCTAGATGGAAATATTACACTTGTCATTTTTCATCAGTAATGCCCTGAAGGGAAATTCTGTTTATCAAGCCTGTTCACAGGAGAGTTTATGTCCTGTCTAATGAACTGAAATAATGGATTTGTTTCTGTATTTTAATTTGTTGTGTTAGCTGTAAAGTTAAATTATATTAATTGTTTACTATGTTTCTGAGAGCTGGAGTACCTTAGGTAATTAATCACCATGGAGTTTCTGCTCTCTCTGTGCAATAAGTGTAATATTTAGTATGTTGATGAGACCAGACACAGTCTTGTTCCCTGCCTGCCTGAATTCAGCAAGATGGTTCAAAAACAAGACCTTGCAGTTTTTCCAGCTGCGAGTGGCATGTGAAAACCCAACGTCAAATGCAGATAGATAGGAAACAGCCAGCTTTGAACATGACTTGGCATGGCTGATTTGTGGGGAAGGTCTGCATCTTGGCGATTTAGCTGAGCAATGGCTGAGTCAGGTTGCTGGGTGTGAGGCTGAGGGTGTCCTGGCACACTGAGCAGAGAAATTCAAATTGCTCTGTTGCTAGCCCCCTTCTCTCAGCTTCAGTGGAGAAATTCACTTCAGTGCTGGACTTCACTAAAAGCTCCGCATCTGCCCCCAAACCACTGCTGTCCTTCAAGTGCAGATGCAGCTCTGTGTTGCACTGCCAGTCATCATGGATGGGCTTGACAGGGATGGTCTTGCCACAGCTGCCACCACTTGCCCCATGTGTTACTCCTGGGGGACAACCTGCCCTGAGTCTAAGGTCCAGCCTGCTGATTTCTTCAGAGAGTGGCTCCTTCCTGCTGTGTGTACAACTGTCTGCACACACACAAGTGTGTGTATATATAATAGATGGAGACAGACAGAACTGATGGTTCATGCATGCTCTGACTGATAGTGTGCATGCAACTAAAGTAAATCAGCCTAACATTCCCCAGGCGGTCGAAATGTGGGGCAAGGCAGCTCATGTGCTCTCATGTAGACCTTTGTTCCCTCTTCCTTGGGAGTTGCTCAATCAGGAGCAGCTCTCAGCCTGGGGAGGAGAAGGCTGAAGTTGGGGGTCATGACAAGATTGTACATGGTGCAGTGATAATAGGCATGAGAAACTGAGAGATTTTTCCAGAGCTGTAGGCCACCAATGAAACTGCTGAGGTTCTCCTTTGCATAACAGCTTGTAAGGCTGTGAAGCCCCTCACTCAAAGATGCTGTGGGTGCTAAAATTTCCATGGTTCACAAATTGGACTACATGAATTCTTGGGAGAAAACTTGAAAGACTGTTATAAAGGAAGACCACATTTAAATAAGAAAGTCCTTGACTGTCTAATCAGTAAAGATTAGTTGAGTATTCTGGCAAAGTATCACTATATGATGTCTTTAAATCCTCCCTAAGCATCCACAGATGGCCACTGCCAGGCACTAGAGAGTGGGTTAGATGGATCTCTGATGTTTCCTGGCACAACTGATACTTTCTCCTCGCGTGATGACCTTGTCCATCTGCTATATCCATTGTCTGTAATATTCCTATAGACAGGAAGTTATTTTGTTCTGTATTTATAAAATCAAGGGGATTTGGGTAAATGTTTGGGGTTCCTAGGCATGAGACATACAAATAACAACGTTGAGAGAAATGTTAAACAACTGAGGGCTGCAGTGCATGTGTTCTTCTGCAGTTGGTACTCATGAAACGTTGAGAGCTCCATTTCTGTCCTAATGACTGTTGAATGTACAGTATGCTGTGATCCTGTACTTAGCCACAGTGTTGTGTGAAGAGTTATAAAGAGCTGGTTTAAACAGAAAGCAGACCATACTCCTCTGCTAAGAAAACGTTCTGTAGCCTGCAACAACTTAAAATTGTAGTAAGGGTGGTATAGCCTGCCACTGCTATTGGTTGAGAAATGGGAAGGTAAGGGAAACCCTTTGCCTTTGCATCGTAAAGCTGATTTGTGTCAGAGGATTGCACCCTGAGCCAGAGGGGATATCCTACGGGCCCACCTGTGTCTCTATAGCTACAGAATGTAGCTGTGAATATGCGGCTTGTCCTTTCCACAGCATTTTCCACTTGTTGCACTAAGAACACAGTTCTCCCAAAAGGTTTTCAAACACTTACACGATCAGGTAAAACATCTGCAGGTAGGTAAACCCAAAGACAGGCAGCAGTCCAGATAAATGAAGCACAAAGTTTTACATTATCCTAGTGTGCCATATTGTCAGTTACTGTGTGTAACCAGTTCAAAAGGCAAGATGCAGTATTCTCATAGGAGCTGGCTATCATCAGAGTCCAGATGGCCCTTCCTCCTTCTCACAGCATATAACCTAAATATGTAACAACTTATTCACCATCGCACTGAGAATCTGTTACTAGAATGACATGACAAAATGAACTGCTGGAGGAACAGAAAATAGTTTGTGGACTGTTCCCCTCAGAATTTCAGGTTAAAAAAAAAAAAAAAAGAAAAAGAAAAACGTGTTCTATTTCAGCATGCCTCATAGTGGGAACTAAATAATTCACAGGAGGATGTGCCTTCATCACTTTACACCTGAAAAGTAACAAAGGCCATTGTCCAGGAACAAAATTGCTCTAGACCAAATAGCCAGAATAGCTTCTTTCACTCATGCCATAAGTCATCTTTATCCACCTAACCCTATTCAAATTATGGCTTAAGGAGAAAAATAAGCTTCAGATTTTTTTGACTTGACAGGATATGAGAGAAAAGGCAGAAGATGTTTCAAAAAGCAAAACCGCAAAAAGTGCTCAGTGCCTTCTGTTGCAGGTGCACACTTGTAATTTGTGTGCCTCAGGGTAAGAGAGAATCAGAAGTGCTTTCAATTTACTGTACTTAATTTCACTTCTGAGAGTAACAATCTGTTCGGGGAGTCAAACTGTGATGGTGGAAGTATGTTTGGTTTTGGTTTTGCATTCAGGAACTATTTGGAGAAGAGAACAATACGATACTCACACTAGAAGTCTACTCACAATATCCTGCTATGGTTACCTGCTTGGCACAGGACTGCAAATGCAGTACCTCTTGAGGTAAATTGTTTCTTCATTGTAACTCATGTCTCTTTGGACCAAAATGTGAAATTCGTCGGTGTCATTTGGAATCAGGAGAGTGAATACTAATGGAGCATAAGGTAACTTGAAGAACCCTTATGGCTGGTATATCTCTGAACATTGTTTGGGTGCATCATTAAATATTAATAGGGAGGTGGTTAAAGAGAACAAGATTTCCAGTAAATGTTGATGTATTGGCCAGAGAAGCTCAGCTGATACCTTTTCCTCAACTCTCCTGTCTGAGAAAGAAATTTGTTTGCTATGAATCATGTGGTGGAAAGCCTTTGAATGTATGTACATTTTTTAGCTCCCTTGAGAAGTGGATGGATGTGCAGAATTTGACATTATTAGTCTTTCTTCAGTTGCAGCATCCAAGTATGAAGCAACAGTTCCATAGATGAGAGGTTAGTACAGGAATTAAGGCACACTTTATAGGCCTTTTTGTCTTGGGGCAGAAAAATGACTATGAGTTGTTCAAATCCAGTTTCTGTGAAGTATAAAAATATGATGCCATTGGACCCTATTAATGAACTGCTGAGAGCCACACTCCACAGTAACCAACATTCTCCATTTTTCCCAGGGAGTAAATCAGTACTGTTCAGTTAAATTTAATGGGCTCAAGGTAATTTGCAACAACTGAGGATATAATTCAGTAAACTCCACAGTGCATGGACTGCTTCATTCATCACAGCTGTCCTAGCTGTCAGAGAGCACCTATTCAGCTCCTTAACACTGCCCAATAAAGCAGAGTAAAGCAGAAAATTAATAGGAATGTGAGACCCACGCGGGGCTGTATGGTGCATGTATGTTTTCTGAACATCATATGGTGCTTGTGGTTCAGTCACTGCTTTTCAGGATGGGTGAAAACAGTTTAAAATCTCTGCAGGATCTTAAGTTGTGTAGGATGCAATAGTCTATCTAACATAATTATAGGACAGTATAGGTACTGGTTTAGTCCATTTGTGCAGTCTTTGAAACAGAAGTTTAGCAGAGAATGTAAATTATATTTAAATGCATTACTGCCATTTTTCTTCCAGTTATAAACCTGAAATAAAGGATGATGTTAGAACTCCACCTGAAGTGGCATTTCCCATGGGGCCTTTTGTCCTTTGGCAGCCTTTTCACAGTTTTCCTAGGGGTGAACATAATGTTGTAATACTCAGAAGAGAAAAAAGGAGCAATAGAAAATCTATACAAATTATTATTTCTACTGAATTAGGATTCTTCTACCTTATGTATTATATATTTCTATATATAGTATATATAGTGTGACTCCTATTGTAACGATCAGCAGTACTACCCTGAAGGAAAAAGCCTAAACAGAATTCAGACACCTTCTAATAGGCAATTTAATCATCTCTGAAAAAATACCAATATAAACATTGGCCAAACAAAAATTTGCCTTTTTTCTTCCACTCTCCCTAAGCTCCAGAAACAGAATCCTAATGGAGTTGTTGACACTTCTGCATGCAATCTCAGCTTTCCAGGACAGTCAGTACTGGCTGCTTTGCACATCTGTGGTAATAGGAAGATACCATCTGGATTGTTGACACCTGAAGTAGGCAAAAATGGGCAAACTGAGCCTCCTCAGCTATGTCCTGGGTATTTATTTCATAGAAAATATATGAGATAACTTTTGGAAAGCTTGTTAAAAGAATGAAGAGATGTTTGGGCTGTAGGGAGGAAGTAACTAATTTTTTCATTTCCCTTAGATGTTTTTTTTTAAAGGTGTCTAATGATGGAAGAGTTTTGAAGGCTGAGATTTTTGAGCAGAAGAAAAAGGTGAATCCTGAGAAAGGAATGAGGTGGACATAAGACCCGTGGAGTTTCCTACTAAGCAGTTATTGGGTCAGAGAATGAAGAGGCAGAGCAGTTGGTACCTTTGAAATCAAACTTGTGAAAGGAGGGCCTATAAGATTTTTACAGATGACAGTAGTAGGAGAGACAGGAAACATATAAAGAATCATGTTATAAAAGAATCCATTAGAAAATATGTGGCTTACATGTGACCTTAGTATATCCCCAGAAGGTTTAACAACAATTCTTAAGTTCTTAAGTCTAAATAACTTCAGTAGGTGGCCAGTCCTCAAGGGGCAAATCTATTCTAAACTCCAGAGTCTCCATCACAAAGGCGAAGAGAGGATCTTGCCCCAGACTGAACAGCAGGTGATAGTGACAGGTTCTCAGAGAAGTACCCAGACATTAGCTTTCTACCAGTTCTGCTCATTTAAATACAGCTGCATGAGTCCAAACATGGCAAGTGTGTTATATGCTTGTGCTCTGGACCTACTTGTGTGAAAAATGCTTTTCAACTTTTGTTTCTGATGATTCTTTCTATGTTATGTCTGCTTTTGTTCCCATTTTTTTCCTGTTAAACTTTCATCAAATATGTGCCTATGGATTCTTTAAAAAAATAGCAGAACCCTGCAATATTCAGGTCCACTATTGTCATCATCACATTTTTATTGGGGGAAGGCAGGTTGAGGAAATCCTGACACAGATAACCAGGTCTCCCTCTCTACCCCTTTTTCAGAATGAAGTCTTTTAGTGTTGCTTAGAGCTCTGGATTTTGGAATGAGGTCTGAAGGTTTAGCATTGTGGGTCTAAAAATTATGATATGCAGTCCATTTGATAAATCTACATGGCTTTTATGATAATTAAATAAGGATTTTCTTAAAGAGTGTTATGATTTTATATTTTGCCTGAAATTATTTATTTATTTATTAAATTGCACTCTGTTCCCAATAGACTAGAAATTCTTTAGGGTAGAATAATTTTTCCTGTTCCTATCCTTTATTTGGTACAAGGCATTCCTTACTTTTATGGTGACTTTGGGCTATGCTAAAATACCAATAACATAAAAATAAAAGTGTCATTCTTGTATTCACCTGTTAATACTGGAGATGTGGCACAGATTTCAAATCATTATTTGTTATTGTTTTTGTATAGCAGCAAAAGTTGATTGATTGGCTGATTGATTTATTTTGGCAAGAAAATAAGTATTGGCTTTACTAATGATGTAAATATGTGGTAAGAAAACCTGCTCGATAAGTTTAAAAATAGATCTGTACAGATGCTTTGTAGTATTTCTTTGCTTTCTTTGGCAACCACAGACTGTGACCTTATACTAAGAGTAAATTGTAAGATTCATCAACACCCCACATGGTCTTGCAGGTGTTGCATCTGTAAAACAAGATCTCCAAGATCAAAAGAGTCATTATTCACCAGCTGTTATGTCGTGGAAGCACCTAGCTAAGGCATAGTGGCTCAATGTTCCTTCTTAAAACAGATAAAACTTTAACTAGGGATGTTTTTACACATTTCAATTCTGTACATAAATAGCTGTGAAACTATGATCTGCAGAGGAGGATGAACAATTTAGAGGATTCATTTTAAGCTCTGGAAATCTCTGCTTCTTTTTTTCTGCTCCAGTTTTCACTATGGTCAGTAGTGGAACAAAAAGTATTATTACTGCTACTATTGTGTCTTGGCCACCACTGTGAAAAATGAATTAGCAGTCTCGTTTCTATTATTTGTGAATGTGCTTCAACACTACAGCTTTTATCAGAAGGCATAGTAATGCCTTCTCACAGCAGACACCCCAATGGTCTGTCTGCCAAATCACGTTGGATCAATGTGATGAAGTTTGCAACAAAGGAAATTATTAGTTTTTACAGCTACTGCTTGATTTTTTTATTTTTTTTTTTGAACCAGCCTAAAATTCTTTTTGGAGGAAATTTTCCTTTTAGACAAGAAATTATAGCCTGCAGAAAACATCTGCTAGAAAATTGACTAATTCAAGACTACACTCCCTGTTGTGTCAGTCAGACTGGAAATGGGAGAGTATGGAAAGTATAACTGAAAGGCTGGAGGACAGTAGAAGTAATTAATGGTAGTAAAGGTTTCTGAAAGGCCTGGATTTACATGGACAAACCATGGCTTAGCAATAGGGCAAAAATTCGGCGGCTCACCATTCTTAGTATCCTGACAAAGGTTAATTCATTAAGACACAAACACCTTAAAAGCTGTCCTGGGTGTATGAGCATGTCACAGAGTGTGATTTTTCCCAATCAGCTGCATGCCAGACAGAAAGAAGACCAAACAGCCACCGAAGGCAGTTTATTATTACTTTCCCTTACAGCTAAGTGTAATGTTCCTTGGGTCTAACAGAAGGAACCATGGCATTGGTTTCAAATCTTGCTACTTGCACTGTATTTTCCATGCTGGGGACCTCTGCTCTTCCCTAAGCAGCCATGGGAAACAGAAGTGCCCTTCCTGAGTCCCTTGCCAGCAGCTGGAAAGCAGCATGGAGGGCCCTAAGCCCCACAGGTGCCCTGCCAGGGAGTCACACAGGTGGTGGCATCTCCTGCCTCTGCCTAGTGGTTGGCCAAGCTCCAATCCCTTCTCTACATCTCTGCAACGTTCCAATGTTGTTTTAAGGCAACCTAATGAAGTCATCTGAAATTATACGTGCTGTGTGGAGTCAGTCATGGGAATCTGTGTTCCATATCCTCTTAGACACCACATCACTGTGATGCTCAATGCACCACATACTGCCATCATGTTTATGTCTTTAATGACATGCTTGTCTGGATGTTCAGGAATTGTTCTTTTTCACTGGGTATCTTGCTAATTAAGAAATAATCACATTGGAAGATTTATGGCTCATGAATTGTAATCACTGGTTCTGACATTTCCCAGGATGCTATCTGAAGGGGTCATAGCCACCAAAAGCCCCCAAAACTGAGGCTTTATGTAGCCATTCAGTGATGAACCAAAGATCTACATGTTGCCTCTAAACTTTTCCTAGTTCATTTGGTTCTTTCTTTCTGTAGTGAAATTAGGTGGGTAAATCAATGTAAGCACATGTATTTCAGGTGTAAATCAGACTTATTTTGGTTAAACTTATTTACACTTCAACCAGTTTGGATCAGGTTTAAACACAGCCAAAATAAATACCAATACCCGGAACCACAGATAGTTTTGCACTGGTTTAGCTGTATTGGCATGTTTTGTACTCAGATACCCATCACACACACTTCCCCACTTGTTAGGAGACACCAACCCTGCTCCATGCAGAGGAAAGCACAACCACAACCTACTGGAAGGAGTCAGCTTTCCAGTAGGAAAACAGTTTGTGAAGTTTCTATGTCAGTGTTCTATTTACCATTGTTATTTGAGCAGAGGGCTGCCTGGAGAGGCTCCTTTTTATTCAGCTCTGTGGCATGGTGCTTGGCCTTAGTCATTACCAGTTACAGGACTTAAAAACTTTCTGTTAAACAAGTAAAAATGTCAGTTTAGCAACATGGCCCCATTTCAGCTTGTCTCAGAAACATAATCACAAGAGAATCCTGCTGGTTCACAACAAGCACTTGGATAAAAATCTACAAGTATAGAAAAATGGTCCTATGCTAATTTGATAAAACAATCATCTAATGCCTTTAAAACCTATTCCATGATTAAAATAGTAGAAAGTGAACTAAGATTGCCTCCTTTATGCAGCTAGCTGGCATATGGAAACATAGGGAAAAAATATTTCCATCACAGGAAAGAAACTGTATATATTAGTATCTATACAGATAAAACATTTGTGAAACACGTTCTGTGGTGGAAAAGGAGTTGAAAATAGTCTAGTGAAGATCCATCCCCTAATGCAGAGTTCAGTCTGCAGCTTAATACACAAGTGTAAGAGCTAGTTGTTCAGAGGAGTTATTACAGTCTGCCCAGTGACATAAGGGGCAGCCATGAGCCTGGGAGGTCATTAACATGAAAGACAGTGGAAATGCTGAAGTGTGAATGTATTATCTCCTGATTTTCTGTCCCCTTTCCCAAGGAGGAAAAGAGGACATTTATGCAATATAAAAGAATAAATTAAAAAGGGCCAAAGAGAGAAAAACCTAGGTCCAGCTGGTTTAACCACACCAATTCACTCACATATATATTTGACTCCCCTTCAGCGGGAAACTCAGCATGACTTCGGAGTGTGACATAACCACTCTGTGTGTGTGTGTGTGTGTGTCTCTGTGTGAGTCTGTGTGTGCACGAGCACTTGTGCAGATGGAGAGGGCACATACTTAACATTTTGGAAGCAGCAACAAACTGCAATTCCTTTTTTTTTTTCCTCCCAGCTGGAACATAGCATTGCCTTTTAAGTAGATTTTCTTGCATTTAATTTGTTGGATTAACATAACAAAAATGGTGGTCATAGGCCAGAAAAACATTGTCTCTATTTCTTTATTGCCCTGTCCTCTGACAGCATTATATTTCACTGTCTGCTGGTTGGGTGACAGACAGACTGAGCTTTGTCATGTTGCCCTCTGTGGCAGAAACAGCAACATGTCATAACCAAAGCATCCATGATGTCATGGATGGTGGATGTAAGGCACAGAAAAGAAAAGCTGTAAAACAGCTGTTTGGGCAGATTTCCTTGCTCCTGCTGGTGGTTTACATTTTTATATGTATTATTTTTCTTCTGTTAAATGTTTACTCTCTGTTACATAACAAAAATTAAAGCATATCCTTTCCTTAAACCATGCTTTTCTGTTTCACGGGTCTTGATATTCAAGTTTAGACTTCTTTTGGAAACCCTGAACTAACATGGTTCTTTGTGCTTATTTAGCCAACGTATCCTCAAAATCAGCTTATGTCTCACAACAACACTAGGTGGAAAACACACACATGATTACATCAAGAGATAAAATGTTGCTTCCAATTACTTTTTTTTTTTTTAAAGTAACATAGATAAATATTAAAAACTCTGAAGATGCCCTCTTTCACTCAAGGCAGGTTGAATTTTAGAATGGCACTTTTTAAATAGGTCATATGTGTTTTCTTTGAATTATTTCAAGTAAGAGAATTCCTTCTGGCATTCAACACTGTATGCTAACAATAGATGTCTCAGCAAAAAAAACAGAGAGGTAAACATATTTTTGTTTCTTAAAGGCAGATGGAGATTTCCCACAAAGGTGAGGGATATTCTAAACTCAGGGTATCACCTTAAAGCTTCACTATTTTATTAAACTGATACATTTGTGGCAAAGCCCACCAACTCCAGAAGATTGTTATGCAATAAATATACACTCCAAACATTTACAGCATCATAGACATTTCCCATTCATGCCAAGGCTGTGTTGTAACCTGCACAGAGCAGTCAACAAACTACCTAATAATAAAGGTGGAAAACTTTTGCTGTAAAATTTAACCAACTCCTCTTAATAATGTCTTCATTATCATTTAGGCTATCCCGATCCTAAAGACTTCTCTTCTGTAAAATACATCCTGTTGAACTTAGTTGACTGTTATTTTTAGGCTATTACAGTGTCTGTAAAGCTGCTAATTGGAGGAAAACAGGTTCCAGCCCCAGGGTTCCTGATTTTCTGCAGGTGTTTGAGGAATGACTATGCCCTAGACTGTGGGCAAACATATCACACCATAGCATCTCAGACATGGAAAATTATATTTTTATGCTGTTATGTCAATATAATAAAGATTACATTAAACCTAAGTAAGATCCATTAAAAAAATTATTCCTAATACAATAAATGTCTTTCTATAATCTATGACATTCCACTCTCCCCTTCATCCAGAGCAAACAATTTTGATTTTGTTGAAAGCAAGCAGACTTTCTTGAACTTTCAGAAAAACAATTTTTATTCCACCTGAAGTGTGCACAATGCTACACATGATATTGATTGTTAACACCTGGGCACAATCATGCATACATATTAGTATGTGCCTCTCCTTTTTAGTTGCCCGAAGCAAATTTTAATTATTTTGAGCTAGGATGGAAGAAACAACAATGGCAGAATCTACAGCTTGCTTTACATAGAGCAAGATACTGTGTTGTGCCTCTTATTCCATCACTTGTCTGTACACAAAAAATAGAAGAGCTGATGAGGGTTTAGTGCTGTTCGACTACCATTTGGTATGCCCATTAAATTACTGCACAAAGCAGAAAACAATGCAGATTCAAGCCCCAAGTCCTGCATTAACTTTACTGCATAAATAGATCTCCAGGTTTAAAAACAGTTAATAAAAGAGCCACCATGGAGTGATTAAGATTTATTTGGGTGCTGGAGTGCACAGCTGCTGCAGGAAGGCAGGAGGGAAGGAGGGAGGGAGAGAGGGGCGGGAGGCTGCTAGCATCCTCAGGGCTTGCCTGTGCTTGACAGAGATCCCAACTTTGAGGGAAGGATCTGAGAAACTACAATCTTTGTGCTTCTCTGCTTCCTCAGGGCTGGCTGAATCCCCCAGCATGAACCAGATCAGCCCCACAGAAGTCAGCGCACGGTTTGCCAGACTGCAAATGGTCAACTGGTTAAATGCCATCTTCTAAACCTGCCCATCTCCTAATTCTGCCCCTGTTACCCTCCACGACCCCTGCCACCCCCCCCACTCCCCCCCCATCCACATCCATGTCCTATCCCCCTCCCCCCCGCCCCATCCCAACATTTGATCAGTTGTTTCTTACTTCCTGCGTTACTGCTTATCCCAGGCTGCTCATGTCTGATAATGACCTAAGAAGCCTGTTGAAAAGGCAGAGTAGCACTAGAGAAATCTAAAAAGCAAGCATCATGAGGGCAGTATTAGCACAGAAGAAAAATACATCATTGAGACCATTTTAAAAATGACCAGTTGTGGAAATGTGCCTACTCTCAGGAACTGAGCAGTACAGGATTTAAATTAAGATAAGCAGAATGAAAATAATTATCTTCCAAATCAGGGAGCCATTCCCATATTCAGCAGCGTAGATTTAGCAAAGACCTAACAAATGGCTGATTTTTAATTATTGGTTTGGGGTTTTTTAATGACATCAGATAGTTTTCTAATAGCAGGTTTTATTCAATTGTCCACTTTTAATGCAGCAACAGATGGGCAGCCTGGTACAGTACATGCAGCTTTTATACCAGTGTCCTTTGTTCCCAAGACAAAATGGTATGGTGGTACAGGCTGCATTAATTTGATTTTTACTGTTTGTGTTTGGGATGAAGGAGCTAATCAGCCCAAAAGATGTTCTTTTTTTCCCCTTCAAGTTAAACTTTTGATAAAATCTCCACTCCTTTAGGACAAAGATGGTTTAGCACTTCAATAATGAAAAAGTCACAATCACAGAGATGCATCATGATTTATTTTTTTTTAAGAGGAATCTTTATTTTTTTAAAATCTTCTTAGTGGCATAGTCTTAAAAACTAGACAGAAACATCTGAATGTCACAAACACTACATCCTTAAGGCCTCTATTTGATGCATCTGAAAATGTATTCATGTATACTGAGTATGTTAATGCATGACAAATGCAGTAGACATGAATGTGAGACTTCCAAACAACATAAAGCAAATCCAGATTATTCTTGAACTTCCCATGTACCTGATCAGTTTTGGAGCTACTAACCAAGGTTGTAAATAAACAGAAAGTTTAAGGCTTAAGCATGTAAATTTACCTTCAAAAGCCTTGGTGAGTCAGGCCCTGAAGTACATTACTTTCATTGAAAGCATTATTTTAGTTGTGCTAAAAATAACAGTTTCTTAACCACTGGTTTTGTGGTCTTCTACCAGGAAAACTTAGTGACTCTTGGCTAAAAGAAGCCAACAGCTTAACAATAAATTGATCACGAACAATAGTGAGGTCTGATCTACATGGCAAACTGTGAGATACATTTTAAAAAAAACAAACCGAACAACAGCTTCAAAATTCTTGAAGGTGTGAGTGATGCAGACCTGAGCAGACTGCCCTGAGGCCACGGCAACTCCATCCCCTCTGTCTTCAAAACTTGTCCAGAGAAGGCCCTGAGCAATGTGATTTAGCTTTGAAACAAGCCTTGATGTGAGGAATCTGTACTAGATGTCCTCCAAGGATCTTTCTGTGATAGTTTATTTGAAATCTATTAGTGATATTATGGTGTCTGTTTACTCTTCTTGTTACTTTTAAACTTGCTGCTCATATCTCAGACTAGAGTAGCGTATCTTGAAGAATGAACATATAAACAATTTATGTGGTTAGATTAAATGTTATATAGATGTAACTTCTGTTTTCTCTCTCCTTAAGCACAACCTGCCTGATGCAAAGTCTTGCAACTAACAGTGAACTAAATGTCGTTAGGGTGCACATCACTACACTGCCTACTGGAAAAACCACAGCAGCAGCAGAACCCACCTCAGGTCTTTGCTAGAATTTCATTAAATGATAGCAGTGAGCATCATTAAGTGAAATCTCCTTATACATGTGTGCATGCATACTCTCCTAGGGCTTTACATGCTCTGGTTAATATTCACAATGACCCTGTTACTTGCTACAAGTGGAAGAAGTGATGTGCAGAAAAGAGATTTGCTGCAAATGCAAGAGGAACAAACACCAGAACGACCGGAATACACCATCTACAAGAGCTATTTAATAGCCTTTTGCATGTACCTCATCTGAAGGCAGCTGCAACTCCTTACAAAGCACAGGACTATATTGTATAGTCCTCCTTCTAAGGTCCATGAAGCTTAAACAATCACAAGTGATGCACTGATCCACCAAAACTCTGGAGTGCTAGGGAATCCTGTGACAATACCTCTTCATAGCTAACTGTCGGCTTGTGTGCTTAAGAGGATAGATCACTGAGGGGTTTTAGAAGATGATCTCCAGAAGTTCCCTCCAACTCCTACTATTCTGTTATTCTGTGAGTGAAGCATTTTCTTCTGCGCCAGGCTGAAGATCTCTGTGATTTCTGCACATCTCTTTTTTCTCTTGAAAACATTGTAAAAAGTAAATCTTACTGTTGTATCCCTATCTATGTACTTCTTTTAAAAGAAGAAAACTGTTAAGTTCCAAGCAAGTCAAGCTATAAATTTGTCAAGCTGCAAACAGCCGTCCATGTCATCATTCCAGTCACATGAGCTATCTCACCATATCTCAGTAATCATTTGGCCCCTGTCAGCCCATTCTTTCCCCATCTGCAAGTCCTTCAAGACTGCAGCTTCACCTTTAAGTATATTTAGTGGTTCTGCACCCAACACCGACTTTTGTTTAGCTTGACTCTGAGGAAGCCTGTCTAGAAAAGGCAGGGGAGGACGGAAGGAGCTGGAAACAGCTTAGATTTTCTACAGAGGATATCTCCACAGCAAAAAAAAAAGTTTCTTCTAAATATTTGGG
Organism: Laterallus jamaicensis coturniculus; assembly: GCA_022605575.1. Classification (NCBI taxonomy): domain Eukaryota; kingdom Metazoa; phylum Chordata; class Aves; order Gruiformes; family Rallidae; genus Laterallus; species Laterallus jamaicensis. The sequence continues at coordinate 2,129,994 of JAKCOX010000055.1, forward strand.
GTTTAGTCACTTGTCTTGATTTAGTGCTTAGTATTTCCTATGCTCAAGCAATTCATCGCAGACCAGACTGTCTTTAAGTTAGCCAGGTTGTGGTACTTGCTTTCTGCACCCCTCCCCTGCCCACCCCCCCCATATGTGACAGCATATTCTTCGTTTCTTGAGAGGTGCATCCCGTTAGGGTTCACCATCATCAGTTCCACAGTAAATCTTTATTTTGGTTGTGATTTCACTGCCTCTTTGTCCCTCTCCTGCTCTAGAATTTTTCACCTGATATAGGCAAAATGCTGGAATAGGAAATAGGAAAGCAAGAACACTTCTTCACAGACATGCTGTAGCATATCTACAGAAAGAACTGCGAGTCCTTCACTTGCATCCAGGTTGATGGAGTGAAGAGTACTTCTGTAGATGCAAGCTTTTTTCCTTTATAATCCTGTTTCTTACAACCCGAGTCCTCTTCTGTCTCCTTAATCCAGGAATGGATAAAATAGATCTTCACTATTGTTCTGATGGGCAAAAAAGGTATGCCCATTTAAAATGAAAGCAAACACAAACTGGCTTGGGAAAAGACACTTGCAGCTGGCTATAGAGGAATGGGGTACAAGAGAAGTAGTAAATCCCATTAGCAATTTCAATTCTCTTGTGTTCATTTTCCTCTGGTTTTGTCGGTACTGTAGATTTTTAACATTTCTCAAAGGCAGATCAAATAGGAGACAAAGAAAAAGAACATGGGAGCAGAGGGATGGTATTAAGAGAAATCTGAGTATCTCTAAGGGAAAAAGAGTTTCAAAACTAGCTTTTGCACTCGCACTGACTACCAGACACTGAACAGAAGTAGCCAGGGTTTACAACCAGAGGGCTTTTTCATCTGGGAAATAAAGTTACGCCATTACCTTGTTAGTTATTGAAGTAGTATTCAAAAGGCATATCTATGTATCTATTCACAGCAAGTTCTTAAAAACAGGTATGAAGACAGCTTAGTAACCTGTTTGGTGTAAGTTTCAGTGATGTTCCATTGCTCTGGGAGCCCATGAGACTGCAGCAGAGGAGCTGAGACAAGGATGACCTCTTAGAATTCACTTAGTGGCCAGCAGCACAGCCACATACAGCTGCTGCAGGAATGCTCAGTGCAGCAATACCACCTTCATCAGAAGCCAAAACAGTCACATGGCAAAGCAATAAAAAGAGTCAAACACATGCAGATGGCAGAAGAAAAAAAACCTGTTCAGAGATAGCAAGGCATTTGTCTATATAAGTTGGATCTGTTTTACAGAAGGAATCCCTGACTATGCTCCAAGCCTGCTGTAAGACAAACAATGATTTCGTAATACAATAAGTGAAGAGGGGAAAGGCAAAATAAATCTAGTGAGATTAAGAGCCAAACAACATCTGCAGCTAGGTACAGGCTATCTTATATGACCTCCCACTACTGCCTGCTATTCCCCACTCCTCCTTGTTCCTGCTGTTTGAAGGCATATTAGTTTTCATAGAAGTTTCATCTGGTAGAGGGTTAATTCTCCTATAGGCTACAGAAAACCCTTTTGTGTGCCAAGGGTTATTATTCTGGTCACTTTGTTCAGCACATTGGGCTGAAGTCAAAAAAGAAGTTAAGAGTCCACAGTTTCTGTAACAACCAAGGTTCCTAAAATAAATTTAAGTTGCTAATTCAACTCAATGGTAACTTCAGGAAGAAGTGCCTATGCCATATACCATTTGGCATGCTACTAGTGACAGCAGTGAACTTCAAACGGAGCTGTTCATCTTCTGTACAAAGACTGAAAAGGCAGAGCACTTTGCCTCTATTTAGATGCTATGCAAATTTAAAAGCTTGTTGAAAATTTTTTTGTTTCAACACAAATACTTTGTAGTATCCAGAGTTAAACACCAAACTAGAGAAGCTATATTTTATTCAGTAACTAACAATCCATACATATTAGACTGATATGAAAGCCACTTTATCACAGAAAGTATTCAACAAAATAAATTAATATTCTTAGCCAGAAGCTTTAGAGGTTTCCTTACATCCGGATATTTGCAAGACTTGCATTCCAGATACTGAAAGTTTCTACAGAGTTGCCACAGATAGCTGGCTAGAAGCATCAACTCCCCAAAGTCCAGTGAGCTTGCTAGAAACAACTAATTTTAAATCTGCAGAAGTAGGCAGCTGTCCTCATCTGTCTAGAAAGGAGTCCACAATACACAGGAGGCCATTAAGACAGCAGACCCCAGCTGTTACTGCAGTGAGAACAAGCATTAGAATCAAGCCCAGGAACTGATCCAAATTCTGACTCAATGATTTTTATTGCTACTATTTTAGAGATGTGATCTTTCAGAATGATTTAGCAAGTTATCATTAAAGCATAGCCAGATTTTCAACTTCTTCAAAATTGTCTTAGATCTGAACCTGCATCCAATCAGGAGTAACTTCTTCACCTTGAAGGGGAAAGAATTAGCAACAGTGAAGCAACACCTCTTGCTACTGTAGTCATGGCCTTGATTGTTGCCCCAAGTTCCTGTAGTGTTAGGGGAGAAACCCAGAAAAGTACCTTGTTGTTAGGGAAACTACTGATGGCTAGGTAAGCTACTTTTGACTCAGTTTGAGACTACCAGTCATAAAGATCAAAAGCTTCTGCTTGCTTTATTCCAAACTTGGTAAGAGCAATATGCCTGAAGACCACAGAACCTGCAAGTTACTTCAGTCTTAATCCTTCTCTATTGCATGAAGGAGTTAGATATGTACCGCAGATAAGAACATACTTAGTGCTACTAATTTATTTTTCACTTTTATGGTAACCCAAGAGAAAGCTTTCACCTGCTTCAACTGATAACTACCTTAGAGTCATTACCAAAGTATAGAGTTCCCACAGAGAAGGGGACACTAGCTCATTGATGCTCACTGCAGAGAGCCTGTCTTTGCATATGGAAGAATGGGCTTTTCAGGAGCAAGACTGCTGGAGCAGGCTGCAATGATTAGATAACAAGTCATAGTTCTGCTATTCTTTTATAGCTACAAAAATTCCACTTGCACTGATGAATAACTGCTGACATGAAGAATAACTGCTAACCGCTTGACACCACTATGAACTTGTGCATAACATCCTTTGCAAGGACCTTACACTTACCTGGCAGACAATGCTTTGACCTGTGTCCACACAGCATCTATCAGTGCTACCTCTGAAGAGCTTGCAATAAAAGGGGAGTAATTTCAGCCACTGTCAACCTTAATTTAGGAATACAGATGGACTCCTATGAAAGGATACTCAGTCTAGTACAGTATTAGTCTCAAGAACAATCCTCAGTCACCTGGCAGGCAGTATTGTCTTAGCAGTCTGGGGTACTGCTGCAGTAACTTAAGAACACCATATTCTGGATGGCAGTAGAAGTGCAGCCCACTGGGTCTTCTAACTTGGGAAATGCTCTATTTTACTTCAGTGCTAACATAATAGAAACCAATACTTCAATTGCTTGATTTTAAAAATTTATTTATTCCCCTTCTCTGCATTTACAGTGTTTTTTTAAAGAGCTTTCATATTTGTACTCCTCTAGGAGGTGACAGACAAGATTCAGTCATACATAGAAAATTACTTACGTTTACAAATTTTTGGCAATCATAGCAACCCGTTTTTTCCTATTGCCATTGCCCCAATCATTGAAAAAGACAGTGTACAATAATTTACATTTGAAGTATTTCAAAGTGCTTAACAGTGATTTTCCAAGAATATTTACAAGTGACCTATACATATATGTACAGGTGTTACAAGTTGTGGCTGGAATATGGCTTTCTATGGAAAGTGCTCTGTATTTGGTCAGTGATGTTACTGACTGACCAATCCAGGGGTTACAGATAAAACCGTAACCACTAAAAAGCTGAATTGTTGTGGACAGGTATTTACAGAGTCATTAAGCTGTATAAAATAGCTATTTACATAAGTTCCATACATACAGAAAGTATCTTCTTTCTTCCAAGAATGGAGGAAGTCTTTCAGCCACAAACCTGGTTACTATCCCCAAAGAGTGTAAAACACAAGTAAACCAGAAGTGATTGTTGATCCAGTGCTCATACCATATCATCATCTGTGCTTACAACAGATATCTGCACAAAATAAGAACAAGTTAGCTACAACTGTGCTAGCATTATTATATAAAACAAAACATATTATCACTAAGCAGCAGTTTGTAACAGATTAGTTCTGCAGGCCAGAGGCCATATTCAGCATTGATTACTCCATCCCAGGTATATGACAGTACTTGCCCACCACAACTTTAACTTTGTCAAGTTCTCAGCTCATTCAGCTTAGTGGTTTGGCTGCAGCCAGCAGCTTCAAGAGCAGAGATGTCTCCTAAACTCAAGTCATATAATTTGTCCATGTTCATGTCCATTCTGAGGATTAACTTGAGTATGACATGTCAACAGGTTTACTTACCGCTGGGTAGGTGTGCCCTACTGAACCACTGTGTCTTCCGATATCAATTGCGAGGTCCTCTTCTGTAGTTTTCAGGTAGACAGGATTATCAAAATTCATGCTCTTCATGTTCTTGTGCTGCCAGTTACGCCACATGAAGTAGCCAGCCACTGCAGCCACCATAAGCAGTACTTTAAGGAAGAGACACAAGACTGTCAGTACAAAGTAGGGGCAAGTCAAGCTCAGGGCTAGGAGTGGCTTGTCCCACCACACAAGGCCCCGAAGGCTAGTGAATGCTGTACTCACAGACAGGAAGAGTAATCCAAGCTGCTGATGTTCCCCCAACTGTAGCTACTTCAGATGCTGTACCACTAATGTTGACTCCTGCACAAGAATTTGACGTAGTGAGCTCACTTACTGACAGGCTGTCAGATTTTGTCATGTGCAAGCACCTCCCAAGCCCAGAAGCTGCTATCATACATTAGTGTCTCAGTAACACACTGGAACTGCCTAACAGGCTTCATCCTGTATTAGCAGAGAGGTCTTTTTATTGTTTGCCTTCTGAGTGTTCCTGGGATTTCATGGAATCTATAGGTTCCACACTGTCACAAACTGAATTAGTTCACTTATCACATGCTCCAGCTCTTATACTACACACGACCTCGCTCGTGTTCTCAAGTTGCATGCAAAGGAAAAGAATCCAAGTAGGCAAGTGGGCAAGTTTGCATTTAATTTCTCTAGTGTTTAGCAGTCTGAGTTATTGGGACCAGTACCTCCAGGAACTAGTCCAACAGTTGGAGAATTTTCTGTTGTGCTGGTATCTTTAGCCTCAGTGTAAGCCACAGTTGTTCCAGTACCTGAAACTAATTATAGATCAAGAACCCAGTTAATCCTGAAGTTCTGCAATGGCTTAGCTATGAAAGCCATGGTAGCAAATGTTTAGCAGATGGCAGAATGATCATGCAGCCTGTTAGCTTTGAAACACTGACACTATTTTGCTAGCACATCCTCAGCTGAGGGCTTTTGATCAAAAAAATTCCAAGAACAAGGCTAGACAGTTAATCAGGCATGAATTACAGGAATTTGGAGTCATGGCAACAGTAAGCCACCCCATCCTTTGCTTCAGCTTTTCCAAGTGAGATTTTAGTCCCACAAACTTACTGCTTCGCTAGTCTTCGATACTTACAGCAACCCTTTAGAGCAGACAACTGAGGGCAGTTTCCTTGCATTCAGTGCTCTAACTATGCTGGTAAGAATCAATGTGCAATGTAGTAAGTGGCACCTCAGAGTTTCTAGTTCCATTGGACTGGACAAACAAGCCAGTACTCAGGGCAGTACCAGCATGTCTGTTCATACCATAAAAGGAGCTCCATACATATTTCCTTAGCCAGCAAGATTAGCCTATGAGCTCTTCAACACTGTATTTATACATTGTAAAGCCCTGTTAAGTTTATGCCCCTTGTTTTATAAGAAAGAGGCTCTAAGTTTTGTGGGTGTGCTCACTGTCCACAGAAGAGAGGGACAAGCTGTTGCTGCAAATGATGATGCAGAAGCCAAGCATGGACTTTGAAAAGCATCTGCAGACTTTGAGGACCATCTTAACACATGCTAGAAGACCATCCCCTTCAAGAATTACATCAGAGTAACTCATGCAAGGCTGTAAGTCTATCCTGCCATATTTCCCTCTAACAGATTCAATACCCCTAAACCTTCTCCATCCATCCTGGAAAAGTTTTCAGTTGTTACCATACCTCCACATTTCAGACCATCTTCCTGCAAAAAGTATCCAACAGGACATGTACAGGTGTACTTTGGAGAATGTTCATTTATCTGTGGAGCAGGCAGGCATAGGTAACTACAGCCTCCATTTGCCATGTTCTCTTCACACCAGTTCCTGCCTGTTGGTACAGCAGATGACAAGAGTGAGCATTCATACTCCAGGTGTATAGTATAACTATTTGCTCAACGCTCAAGAAGAGTTACTAGCCTCTGCAAGCTTATAGATATGCACCTGCTCTAAGAAAAAGCAATTACAACTAGACCTTTTCTCATCCCCAGTGGGGTTAACCTATGTAATAAGCTCCAAGCACACTTTAAGTAGAAGTGGACGTCTATACATGGGAGGGATACGACCACTCAAGCAGGGTAGGCTTCTCACAAGTATATGCTGGCATAACTGTAAATGTATTAGGAGTTACCTGAAGGCTGAACAAGTTCATGATATACAATGATGTCCTGTGCATCATTCAGGTTGTTCACTAACGTAACCAATTCAGCTCCAGTAAATTTATTTGCACCATAGACTGCCTCATTCTCTCCATCAATCCAGTATACACGGTCCTAGAAGACAGTCATTGTATCCCATTACCTCTGTGTTGCTATCTGCACAATTTACTAGCCATGTACTAGCAAGAAGAGTCTCTTTGACAATTGTTACAGGAAGACATTCTTACTTCAAATATTGTTAGAGCAAGAGGATGAGGGAGGAACATATGAGACTTCAGCACAACTCTACGGTCTTGGCCATTCAAGTCCACACTTGACAATGTATGTAGTTTAGAATCAACCCAGTAGAGACGGCTTTTTACAAGATCTAGGAGGAAAACACCAAACTTTTAGTATCCACATGTAAAAAACCTCCAAAGCCTCCTGCAGAAGTTCAAACACACACAGGTTCAAGAACAGTTCAGTGTTGCCCTAATTTCTTCTGTCCAGGATGCAGAATGTTGCTGTAGTGCTGCCTAATTGGCCTGTGCCTCAACTACATTATTGAGCAGTACAAGGAAAGCTAGTACATCAGCATCTGAAGACTGGTATCTATGCCTGTTGCAGTGCTTTCAGGTATGCAGGGACTTCCAATTCTCAGAAAGTGAAGATAGTTCTCTGGCAGAGATGAGTTCAACATACCTAGAGCAATTCCATTAGGCCACTGGATTTCCGTTGTCACAAGCTGTTGTCTGTCAAATCCATTCATTCCTGCTTTTTCAATTTTTGCTGGCTCACCCCAGTCTGACCAGTACATAAAGCTGTGAAGCAGAATTTATGTTGTATGATGCACTATAGTATTCTGTAGTATCATTAATTATGACCAATAACTAAGAAACACTATTTAAATTAGTTCCTGGGAGATGGTTTAGTTGGTAGGTCCACTCTTAAGAGAACAGGGACAAATACTCACCCAGAGAGAGGATCTACAGCAATAGAAGCTGGTTCTCTCAGTTCAGAGAGAAATAAAACCTTTCTTTTTGTGCCATCTAGGCTAGCCACTGAAATGGTCTTTGCAGTTGAGTCGGACCAGTAGATGTTCTTATAAACCCAGTCAACAGCAATTCCTGCAGGGCTGTGTACATTGTCCAGGATTCTGACATGCCTTCCAACTTTATCACGGGTATCAATAGAGGCACTGGAAGACAAGAATTACTTGCTTTCAACCCCTTCCCTCCACAGATACTACTACTTGATATGCCTCAGCAAATACTGCACACAGTTATCAGGCAGACTATGTAGAAGATGCACTTCCTAATAACTGCTGCTACAACTGCACAAAAGGCAGTCTGTGGAAGTGCAATATGCATACATATTGCTAATTTTGGGAACCTACTGTACTTTGACTTCAGGACATCTGGAATCTAGTTAGTCTCCAGAGCCTTAAGTATCTTGGATAAAGTGTGGGATGGTTTAGACAAGCAGGCTAGGGTTAAGAGGCTGAGTCCATTTACCTGTAGATTGATTTTTGGCTGAAGTCCGCCCAGTAAAGCTTTTGCTCAGCAATATCAGCATCTAGAGCTACAGTGTTTCTTAGCTGCTCTACTAGCTGAATGTATTCTTTTCTCTCAAGGCCGATCTTTCTGATATCCCGATGATTGGTGAAAACTAGACACGGTTCTTTCCCTGTGAAAGAGAGTAAGTGTTATCTGTACTTCTAGATAAGCAGTCAGATATTGTTATTTTATGATAACTCTTAAACTTGTCATATTTAGTATGTGCCATCCCACAGTTACTAGTGGATGCTGACAGAGGTCTTGGATATACTGCATCTCATCCTTTTCTCCCTCCACTACTTGATGGGGAGGGTCCTCCTACCAAAGGAGGAGGCATGCAGCTTGTATCAGGCAGCTTTAAGTACTATACCATAGCAAAGCATACACAGACCTGAACACTCCTAACAAGTTACACTAACAGTACAACTAGTATCAACACCACAGTAGCAACTGAAGTGGGGATGTAGAAGTTTTATGCCAGTACTCACCCACTGCCTTGCACACCCCAGTAGCAAGATCCATCTGATAGCCACGGCTACATTCACATTTGTAGCCCCCTTTCAAGTTGATACAGATTTGGCTACAGATGCCAGGGTTCTGGCATTCATCAATATCTGTAAAGACAACAATTTAATTTTTTCTCATCTCAATACCATCAGTAGGGTTCATTCTAACCTAGTTGATACTTGCCTCCACAAGTTCTCTTGTCTGTAAGCTCAAACCCAGCAGGACAATCACATTCATAGCCAATAATGAGATCTCTGCAGATATGTGAGCACCCACCATTGTTCACCAGACATTCATTTATATCTAGAAGAGAAGAGTTAGCCACTTCTGAGACAGCACACTATTAAGTCTTGAAATCTTAAGTCATGAAGTGCTTTACCAAATACCCATTTATTTCCCAATGATACCTGCCACATCTGATAAACCACTCTGGCACTTGAAGTCATATGCAGGAGATACTCCTCAGATTCACATTTGTTTAGCTATCAGAACACTAATGTTACAATTTGGCAGCAGCAGACAGACTGGGGTTCCAGAAAGTTTGAATTTCTTATGCCTTCAGGTCCCTTTTGGCAACAGAGAAGTAAGTCATCCTAAGAGCCAGTTTGGCTATTCTAAAACTAGCCTATTAACTAGGTCTCTCTTGGCGCAGATGGACATTCTAGACTGACATCTGACAGCTCAGAGGAAGTATCCCAGTGTGTCTAGTGGTCAGCATTTCATAATGAGTTTGTTCACTTACTACACTCCTTGAGGGGCTCATCACTCCAGTCCTTGCAGTCTCTCTGCTGGTTACACACTTTATTGATATCTATGCATTCTCCACTTCTGCACTTGAATTTGCCAGGTCCAGAGCACTGAATAACTGAGATAAGATTGTGAAGGTGACTACTAACCTCAACACATCTTTTGCAAAGACTTCATTTTTGCTTTGTGCCCCACTTACCATTGTTACAATTTGCTTCATCCGTACCATCTAGACAGTCTCTCACACCATTGCACTGCCTACTCCCATGGATGCAGTTCCCATCTTCACATCTGAACTGGTCTGGTCTGCAGGTCCGAGAAGCTGAGGACAAGCCATTAGAGACTTAAATTCCTGAGGTCTGCTGAAGGAAAGAAAATAAAGCAGGAGCCAACCAGCACCTCCTAGAGAAGAATGAAGTTAACTTACGGCAGTTGATTTCATCACTTCCATCCTTGCAGTCAGGATCTCCATCACAGCGCCACTTTTTGTGGATACATTCACCTGAGCCACATTGCACCTCACTTGCAGAGCACTTCACAGGAGGTGCAGGCTGGCGGCCACACTGCTCTAATGATTCATCTGAGTGGTCAGAGCAGTCAGCATCATCATCACACACCCAGCTGATGGGGATACACGTAGAGCTCTTGCACTGGAACTCATGAACTCCACAGGTAGGAGGAACACACTCCAGTTCATCACTTCCATCACTGCAGTCATCTTGACCATTGCAAACAAAACTCTTGGAAATACACTGCCCACTGCTGCATGTGAACTCTGCAGGGCTACAAGTCACATTGCCTGGAGTAACAGGAGTAAGAGACATTAGCAGATCATAACAAGGCGGCAGACTTTTGTATGAAGATGTTGTTTTGCAGGATCTTCAGCTGTCAGCTGACAGAAGGTCAGCACTAGAACCTGACTGACCACCTACAGGACACTCAGGTCCCACACTGATTGTCCTACTTGCCTTTGAATGTTACACATGAGGCATTAATTTTGATCTATGAATGAAAATAACCTCCTTCTGAAGCAGCTAGGCTGTTCTGCTTCAGAGTGTGAGCCTTTTGGAAAACAGACTCAAACCCTGTGAACCAGAGTCAGAAGGTAAGAGAATTGCTAACTCTAAGGTACATACTAAGGTTATTGTAGCCAGATGGTCAGCATGCACTGCAGTTTGAAACTGAAGTGTTTTATGCTGGTCCCCAGGACAGTGGTGGCCCATTTGTCTGGACCACTGGTGATAACAGATCAAGGTCTTGTACTAGCTGATCTTGTGGTATTAAGCACACCCACATAACTTACCAGTACAAATTGGCTGGTTTAGTAGCAGTGTAGCTAGCAGCTCAGTATGCCTAGGCTAATAGTTTTGTCAGCTTCATTGGAAGTGCGGTCTCTAGATCTACTTGTCATTTGCTTGCCAAGTAAGGCCACAATTCCACAGACACATAGAAGCCTGGATATCTCTTTCATTAGCCCATCCAGGTACAGTGGCTCTGATGGAAGTCAGCCCCATGGCTTCGGTTAGACCAAATTTGTCTTAGAAAAACTCACACATATGCAAGTTCATTAGAAGAAACCAGGAATGCTGCACTAATGCTGGCAGTGGCAGCCTCACTTCCTTACTGGCCTGAAGTTACCCCTCCCAACATCTGAAACTTAGCTTTCCTAGACTGTGCTTTCAGACAAGCACATAAGATGCTCCCAGATAGGGCTAATAAGCAGTTCAGTTGCGCCCTTGGCTACAAGTCATTACTACACTTCAGGAGACTGCTTGTTTATTTAAGCAGTAACTGGAGTTACCTGTTGAGAGTATGCAGAGAACAAGTTCTGGTGGTTTGCCTGACACATGACTATGCCTATGGCTATTGACAAAATTAGCCAGAGGCCAAGGACAGATAGATAGATGCTGAATAGCTTATACTGCTGTAGTTCTTAGCAGGATAGAAGAGTGTCCACTTTGTTAAGCAGGCTGCAATACAAGATGAGTGTAGGTTTTAGGAGATATTGATAGTATGAGAAATATATCTTCCCAGGTATACTGCCCAGCTAGCTCCTTTCCAGACAAGTCAATTTCAAATAGAGTTATGCAGCCACTGTTTCTTCCCTTACCACAATTCTCTTCATCTTCTCCACTGTCACAGTCTTTTTCACCATCACATTTCCAGGACACTGGGATACACTGGGTTGACTGAGGACCACAGCTGATTTCATTTACCCGGCATGTTCTCATATCTATTGGAAAAAGTTTAAGTTCAATTTAGGAGTTCTGAAATTTAAGAGCTACTGATCTTGGGTTTTAGCAGTTGTCCTGAAAGTTGAGACTGAAAGCTTCAGCTCCAGAGTTGCAGTTAGATGCCAGCATCCATGTAAGTTGATGGCTCCATCATGGAAGATGTTACACTAGTTTGTAGCGTTCAGTAAGAAAGGTATTTCCAGCTCCTATCAAAGTACTATTTTAAGAGTATCTTTGCAGAGGTCGTTTTGTGATTGCACACCAGTTACAATGGAGAAGCTTGAGCCTATAACATAGAGTGGTAGACAGGAGTAATGCCAAAGTGCAGCAGGACTTGGGGCTGAAGTATTCCTCTCAGTGTAGATCCTATCGATACAGAGAAATGAAGCTTCACGGATCTATATTCCTTGATTAGTTACCACCACACTTAAGATCGGGGTTGCTAACTGCAAGAGCTCACAATCAGGCCTCTGTACCTCTGCTTCCCACCACTGTAACAGTTACACATCAGTTCCTACACCAGCTTCAGTTATCTTTAAAAGTAGTTGACTTGGAGAGTGATACTTGGTGAACAAGCCATAGTAATGGTCAGGCCTGCTGTCTTGTGCTTGCTGCTTGTCACTAGCAGTAAAGCCAGTACAACTCACTATCTGCTACCAGATACAAATGCAGAGGCCCCACTCAGTTCTGCATCTTTAAGTAAAGTCTTGACAAGACCCTAATGTGGCTAAAGCCAAGCTAGCACTTAGGAAGGTGCTCCCCAAGACACCTTATCTTTAGGAGAGCCAGACTGCAAGCAGACAGGAAATCAACACATTACTACCGACAGGCCTGCTGCCTGCACCACCAAGCCAGGATCACTTACGGCACTGTTCAGCAGTCTCGTCAGACCCATCCTCACAGTCTGGATCCCCATCACACTGCCATCTGTTAGGCACACACTGGCCACTGACACACACAAAGTCAGATTCAGCACACGTCTTCTTCACTGCAAGGGAGGAGAGACACTCATTCAGAGACTAGACCTTAGATTGTTTGTTGCAGCTAGAGATAACCTGCCTTGCCCTAGGAAAGTGATGTAATATCCTTAGTTCTTTGACAGCTGATGCTGTCCTCAGCTAATGGCAGCACCGTTTTTAACACTTTCTAGAGTGCAACACTGTACATAGAAACATTTATCTTCCCGTAAGCAAGCACCGAAGGTCTGTTATGTTTAAGGGAGACTGTGCTCCTAGAATAGCCCTTGCTATGAACACACTTGAGTTAAGGTCTATAATACTATGTTCGGAGTTTGAACTCTGAGTTTATTATCAAGGCATTTGATTTGTCATTACAGAAGCATGGTACCATGTAACCCTAAGGTAACAGTTTAGGTTTGCTGGAGCAGACTGGCAGTTCAGCCACATCAACACTGCATATTGAGTCTATTGCGCTTCATCTTTAAGTACATCTAGTCATCCATCTTGGCCTCTGTCTGCTTTAAGCAAAAGCTGGCAGCCAAAGCTGCCCTTACTGTTTACAGGAGACTCAGCAGAACCACTTTCACACTACAACAAGGCAGTTAACCATGGAATAACCAACAGCTAAGTCCTAATAGCAAATAGTTTATACTATGTTTTCAAGCAACAACTAAGAACGGGTTTGCATTCTGTTCTTGACAGTTACCACCCCTGCAAATAAGGAGCTTTGGTAACTTGAGAAAAATGCTTGTGACCAATTCCAGGAGACTATCATAGCACTCAGGAAAATAACTGCCTTACATGGATACAAAGCACCAAGATTGTTGCTCTAGGGAATTTGTCCTCTACTTTGTATTCTGTCAAAAGGGATAGCTAAGATAAGCATCTCTTCAGTTACACACTATTAATCCTCCTCTGCCAACTAGCAAGTACTACTACAGAGATATTATTTTGATTACTTACCACAAGCATTCTCATCACTGCCATCTGAACAGTCTTCATCACCATCACATTTCCATAGTAAAGGAATACAGCGTCCATTACCACATGGAAATTGAGATTCTTCGCATTTTGCTCGGGCACCTTCAATGAAAAAGGAACTTTAGCCCAGATACTGTTTGGCAATACTTTCATGCTTTCCCCCACTAGTATTCAAGACATTTCCCAGCTAAATAAAAAGCATATCATCATAAAACCAGATCTGAGTTCCAGAGCTTTGTAGTTGCCTTATTCAACCACGGAAGTAGACCCAGAAGCTTTCCTATACAGTGCAAGTGCAGAGCTTAAGCACTATGGCAGTCTACCTTACAGAAAACAGTAAGCCAACCTTAGTGTTTTTACCAAATTTTCCTTCTTAATTCAGAGTCAAGTTTGCAAGACAAATAGATGTGGCTTCTGTTGTCTAGTGCTTAACACTACATTCTCAAAACTCTACAAGGTGTAAGCAAGCCAGTTTAAACTTGACTAACGTCAAGATGGGTTAGTACTTTAGTACTCCACCACTAACACTTTAAAGCAGAATCCCCAAGTTGTCTGTAAAGACAGCTTAGCTGCTCTGTAGTTGAACAAGTCTTCATAACGTAAGTTACTCCTCAAACAAGGGCATTCAGAGACATTAATTAGTATACACAAAGAGAAGTGTGATTACTTATCTGGATCTTTCTTATTAAAGCTAGATTAAGCATGATGCTAAGAGCAAGATAATTTATCACTTCCTTCTGGAATTGAGTCTTGTCTCTCAACTGGTAACAGTCTTGATTTATTAGCTTCCTTGAATAAGGCACTGCTTTCTGCATGGTGCAGAGTGCATTTTTCAGAGTATCTTCAGATGTAAATCTGTATGACCCCATCCCTCAAGGGAACCTGCTTTGTCTTGAAGATGTGTTATAACTGTCACTGAAAGCAGCAGTCTGCTTCTTTAGCAGTTAAGTCACAGATGTTTCACATAATGCATGCAGGCAAGTGTGTGTGTCAAGGCAAGCTCATGTAGAGCATTGGCTGCACATGTCTACAGCATGATGCAAGACTCCTGCCCCTCCTTGGTTTATTCATCATTTATTGGAGGTACTTCATCTTGGCATTCCAGGGCTCAAAGAGGGCATCAAATTTTAGTAGAACATCACTTGTTATTGTACCTTCTGTGTATGACATGCAAAAATGTAAGACAGTTTCCAAGTGGAAGGCAGCTATTCAGCAATGTCATATTAAGTCAGGCAGCCACCAGGCACTAGGCAATGGAAAACCCTGGACAGAATGTAAGCAAAGGCAACATGGACAATTTTACCTGCTGATCATCTCATGTAAATTCATGCTACAAGTACTTGAAACAGCAGCTTATTGAGCTCTGATGACATTTTCAGTCCTACTGGTAGAGTAAAACACAGAGAAACAACTTGTTTCATGGGAACAGTGTCAAAAAACCCTGAACACTGGCTCTTGTGCTCTGTATTTCCACCCTTCTTTTCCTTTTCAGGATAGGACTACACCAGCATGGAATTTCTAATATTGTGGTTTTGTAAACCTATTTGATCAAGAGCTGTCAAACAAGTAGCTTGCCTTGTGCTAGAAGGCATACCCCAGCCAGTTTAGAGAGGGTGCAGAAGCTGCAGCTATCAGCTTGCTCTGTTATGACCTTTTTGTCCAGTAACCTCTAAGAGAAGTAGCCTTTTACCTGTAAGCCCTGGTCACACAATATTCCAGTTATTACTGAACTACCACCTAAAATATGCAACTGACTCCTGCTAGTTGAGATATTCTCATCCAGGCTTTCAGAGCGAGAACAGTCAGCCTTTCCCAAAATAACATGCTACAGATATTAGCCTAAGCTTGCAACTTAGGATATCCCAAAATAACTCCACAGTCCATAGTTACTCTATTTCAAGCTAGAATAACCACAAAACACTTGCTAAGGCAGAGAGTACATTGTGACTTAACAAACATACACCATATTGATCAAATGCTACAGGAAAGCTGTATGGCTAAATGAAAGAGTGACTGAGCATGGAGTAACAGCTATAACTTTACAAATACAAAAAGCCATTCTAAGAAGATATGAATGCTTCTGTAGCCAGTATCAAGTGAAATGTCAGAGTGGCTACTTTTGTTAACAAGTGAAGAACTGACAGCACCTAACACCCACACAGGTGGGCAAAGGTAAAGGTCATAATCTGTTGCTGCTCCTGAAGATGTCTGTCAAACTCTAAAGGCCACTTGGAGCGAGCTCCAGTTAAGACTGAGGTTAGCTGCAGCCAGTAACTAACTGTGATGCCTTGTGACTTGCTGAAACAAAGCACAGTCCTGCAAAGCTAGGTAACCATTTAGTCATGTCACTACCAGTCTAACAATGCTATTTGAAGCAACAGATTTAAACCCCAGATGCAGATTCAGTCACCAGACACTTAATGACTTTTTGATCAGCATCAATTAGCCACTGACTTCTCTTCATGTGTGTACCAGAAGCCTCTTCACACCTTTTATTCTCCTTGGGACAAGACTTAAGTAAACAAGTTAGAGAACAGGTAACTTTACAGGCTATGTGAAGTTCACCTAACTTCACTCACGCATTTTACTGTTCCCCAGGTAACTAATAACTAGAAATTGGTTCATAAGCAGCATTGTGTGGGGGGCAAACAAGCACAGTTACAATGACTACTCAAGTTAAACCAGCTTTCTCCATATATCTGCTGTCACTATTTGTCTCAGCATTTAAGCAAGTTGTCAGATTACTTGTCTGGGCAGCCTCAAACATGTGACACTTGTGTGCTGTCATATGACACCAAGTCCCAGAAAAGCTTGCAACAGTGATTGGGAAACCTTGAGGAACTAGCCAGAGACTCACCACCCAGACCCTGGCAATTGTAGCTACTAGCAGGATAGCTGGTGGGAAGAATCAGACTAACTTGGTGGGCTAGAGTTGCTGCTCACCGACTACAATGCACTAGCAGCTTCAGTGCCAGTCAGCCTGATCCTAAGTACTACAGTCATGTCTGTTGTAAACTGGACATGGGAAGCAATTTGCATGATCGGGAACTGAAGAGTGACTAGGCAGACATCTCCTTTGTTCCTCCTTGTGGACGTAATAACACCATGGCTCGATTTTACCTGGCAGATCCAGTGTCCAAAATATACTGCACACAGTTAGGACAGCAAGGTCTAGTTACCTTTAAGCATACCTCAACACATTCGAGATCTGACAGTTAAGTACACTTTAGGACATTACTCAAGAGATTAAGAGCCATACAACACTGCAGACATCATTTACCCAACAAGACTTGCATAGACTTCAGATCCTGAAAGAAGCAGTCAGCCAATTGATTATGACCGCCTCTTAAAAGGAAATATTTTTACTTGACCATCCAATTGGCTTAACGCGCGGGTCCCTCTACCACAGCGTAACAGCTCCTACGCTGGGAGGCAGCCCTGGACCTGGAGAGTCCAGCCCACGAGAAGGGATCCGGCTAGACTCAGTCTTGCCACCAGGTGGAGATCTCTCATGGGATCCACCTCCCCTGAGCTACAGCCATGCCAATGCTGCTGGATGCCACAAAACCAAAGTTGCACAACAATTTGACAGCACCTTTAACGCCGCAGGCCTTCCAAGGGCTCCTCTTCTTTCCCCCACGACAAAGTCCCGCTCCTCCCCGCCACCCCCACCCCCGTAAGCCCTTGGCACGCAGACCATACCCCCCGGCACTAGACATCGAGCAGGAAAACAAACCCCCCCCCAGCACACCCGGGTCGCTCCCGGGAGAGGTGGTCGCCGGGTCGGGGAAGGCCGGTCGGGCAGGGGCTCAGGCTCACCGTCCCGGAGCGCCGCCGGGAAAGACTCCGGGGTCGAAGACGGCACCTCCCCCAACAAGAGGGGCAGCGGATAGACCCCGGCGGCAGCGCCCCCTTGTTTCCCCAGGAGCCCAGCCCTGCGAGCTCCGCTGCCCCTGGGGACAGCAGGGTAACAGCCTGAGCTACGACGCGCAGGGGAAGTTGGCGGGGGGGGGGGGGGGAGGGCGGTGGTGGTGAGGGGGGGAGGGGGATGTGTTGAGGGCAAGAAATGTGGGTAGGGGGGAAAAAAGAAGGAGGGGAAGGAGGTGGTGGGAGAAGAAATTATTGCGAGGGGCGGCGGCTGCGGCAGGAGCCCCAGCGTTGCAACCCCCAGCCCCCCAGTCCCCGCACTCACCATCGGCGGCGGCGCACAGGCAGCTGAGGGCGAACAGCAGGCACAGCGCCCAGCAGCACAGGACCGCCCGTCGTCCCGCACAGCGCCCGCCGCCGGCCGCAGCGCTCGGGTCTCCACACTGCTGGTCCAACCGCATCGCCGCGCCGAAGAGTCAGCAGGAAGGACGGGCGAGCAGGCGCCGCGGTCGGAGAGGTGAGGAGGGGAAGAGGGAGACGGAGACATGCACGGGGGGAGAATGTCCCCGCGGCGCTCTTATACCAGCCGCCCGGCCGCTCTGCGCGGCTGCTGGTGACTCACGGCGCCGCGCCGGGCCCCGGTTGGCTCGCCAGCGTTGCCCGCCCCCGCTTCCTCCCCCACGGCACCTGCGGCCGCCGCGGCGTGCCCGGACACCAGGTCGGCTCGGTTCGGCTCGGCTCGGCTCGGCTCGGCTCGGCTCGGCTCGGCTCGGCTCGGCTCGGCTCGGCTCGGCTCGGCTCGGCTCGGCTCGGCTCGGCTCGGCTCGGCTCTCTCGGTGAGTGGCGCTGCGGAGTTGCGACGCGGTACTACGCCGCGCTGCGCCGCGCTGCGCCGTGTCGTGCCGCGGGCAGATCCCCTCACATTCCCCCCTACCGGCCTTTCTTCCGCGGGGCGGGGGGCGGTGCGACCCACTGACAGCCCCTGCAACCTGGGCGGCGGAGCAGGGCAGCCCCGACGGGACGGGGGGGTTGGCGGCGGAGGGGGGTGCGGCGGCGGCGGCGGCGGCTTTGTTTCTCCTCCGTCCTCCAAACGCCGATGCCGCCGCCCGCGCCCGCCGCGGGCTCCCCCAACCCTCCCGCCCCGTTCTGGGCGGCACAGCAAGGCGTACCGAAATCCGCCCCGAGGGATGCTTTTCTCCAAAAGAGCGTTTCCTCGTTGCGGTGCCTCTCGCCCTCCGCCCCACGCGCACATGCTTGCGTTCCTGAGTTTGTCGTGTCTCCCCCGCCCCCCCAGCAGAATTTGACTTAAAGCGAAGCGGGCGCCGCTCTCGAGGAAGAAAATAACAACTCCTGCGTCCTCCGATCGGGGATCACAGTTAATTAGTAATTGCACGAAATGACACGCCAAAGCCCTGCAATTACGAGCTTAACCTTTCATTTTAAGGAGAAGAATTGGCAGTTCTATTCCACGTTTGTAGAGTTTTGAGCATCCAGTTCTGCCTCGGTGAGGCAGAAAAAGCTGGTAAGATGCAAATTCGGTTTTGTTCATAGCACTTAAAATTCGGGATCGAGGTTTGGCGATCTGCTTTTTTTTCAATTAATTTCAGAGACTTACTATTTTGTGATAATACGGTGTGCTGCACTTGTAATGAACCTCAGAAAGCTGCTTCACCCAGAAATAATGAAAAGCTGGTAGCTGTTTCTTTCCTTGCAAATGAAGCCTTCAGTTATTAGCATAATTCTTTAAGTCCTTTTCAGTGATGCAGATGATTCATCCAATGAAGCAAGTACCTTTGAGACTCCGTATTTCCCAAAGGTCGTAACATATTTCTTGATATGTTATTTGCAGAGTGAAGCCCTTTTTGAGTCGCATCCAGTTGTGTCATAGCCCGTCTAAAGTCAATTCATACCACTGCATGAATAACTTTGGAGTGGATTATTTCTTGCTGTTCATCTAACAAACAAATCATCCAAGTGGTCAAACAGTTGATGTATCAGATAATCATAGAAGAACATGAGTTGGAAGGGACATATAAGGATCATCGACACCCAACTCCTGGCTCCACACAGGGCCAGCCAAGTCAGAGCATGGGACTGAGCACATTGTCCAGATGCTTCTTGAACTCAGTCAAACTCAGTCCTGTGACCATTTCCCTGGGGAGACTGTTCCAGTGCCTGACCACTCTCTCAGTAAAGAACCTCTTCCTAATACCCAATCTAAACCTCCCTTGTTGCAGCTTCATGTTGTTCCCTTGGGTTTATCAGTGGTCACCAAGGAGAGGAGATCAGCATCTGCCCCTTTGCTCCCCCTTGTCAGGAAGTCATAGTCTGTGATGAAGTCTCCTTTCAGCTTCCTCTTCTCCAGACTGAACAAACCAAGTAACTTGGGTCTTTTCTCGTAAGACCTCCAGACCCTTTTCCATCCTCATTACCCACCTCTGGACACTCTCCAGTAGTTTTGTGTCCCTCTTGTACTGTGGTGCCCAAAACTGCACACAGGACTCAAGGTGAGACTGTAACAGCTCAGTGTAGAGAAGGACAATGCCCTCCCTGAACAAGCTGGAGATGCTATGATTGATACACCTCAGGATGTGGTTGGCCCTCCTGGCTGCATTGGTACAGGAGCACTTCAGATGTGCTTCAATGTACCTTGCACCTCTTGGAGCAGGCCTAAGGAACTCACTAACATACAGTACCTCTGATTGTAGCATGCCATCCTGCATTTATCACCAGCTGTGTGGACACATTCCAGCTGGACTTCTAGTCCCAGCCCCAACTCTGACATGCTGCTCCTCTGCTGATTTCCCACTCATTTCCCCCATCTACCACCAGCAATCCCAGTGCTGAATAAACCATCCCATGATCAAGAAAACCAAAATTCCACTGACGGCTCCAGCCTCTTAGCCCTGAGTTGATCAGGGGTGTTTTTCTGATCCTCTCAGTGTTTTTCCTGGCTTCTAAAGGGATGGAGGAAAATGCCGCCTTGTGCCCCCGCAGCTCTAACTAATCACCCCAATGCCCTAAAGTCCCTTTCAATAGCCGTCGGGCTTCTCTCTGCCATTTCATCACTGCTAACCTGGAACACCAAAAGTGGGTAGCAGTCAGAGGGCTATCCCAGTTTAGGGAGCTGCCTAGTGATGTCCCTGACCAGGGCATCAGGGAGACTTCCTTGTGGGTAGGGTCTGGGTGACATATTGGCCCCTCTGTTCTCCTCAGAAGCGTGTTGCCTATGATAATTTCTTGTTACTTGTGTCATTTCTCAAGGCAAAAGCAATGCCTAAATGGTTCACTTAGCTTGTTGACAACCTTTTGCAGCTGTTTTCAAGGGAACATCACTAGATGGATCTTCTTGTAGAGCTTAGGTGTCAAAAGAAAGTGTACAGCCAATGGAAGCAGGATCAGGCAATGTGCAAGGTTTACAGGGAAGAGAGGGAGTTGAGCTCTTGCTGAGCAGCAAGTTAAACATGAGCCAGCAGTGTACCCAGGCAGCCAGGAAGCATCAAGCACATCATTGCCAGCGAGTCGAAGGAGGGGATTGTTTCACTGTACACTGCAATGGTGCAACCTCACCCCGATAACTGTATGCAATTTTGGGTGTCAGAGTAAAAGAAACGGTTGGAGAGTGTACAGAGGATGGCAATGAGGACGGGAAAGGGTCTGGAGGGGAAGTTTTATGAGGGGAGGCTGAAATCCCCCATTTTTTTCAGCCTGGAGAAGAGGAGGCTGAAAGGAGACTTCATCTCAGACTAGGACTTCCTGATGAGGGGGAGCAAAGGGGCACATGCTGATCTCCTCTCCTTGGTGACCACTGATTGAATCTGAGGGAACAGTTTGAAGCGGTGACACAGGAGGTTTAGATTGGGTATTAGGAAGAAGTTCTTTACTTGGAGGGTGGTTGAGCACTGGAACAGTCTCCCCAGGGAAGTGATCATAGGACTGAGCTTGCCTGACCTCAAGTAGCATCTGGACAATGCACTCAGTCCCATGCTCTGACTTGGCTGGCCCTGTGTGGAGCCAGAAGTTGGAGTCGATGATTCTTATGGGTCCCTTCCAACTCATGATCTTCTATGATTCTTTGCAAACTATGTTAAGGCTTATACTGCGGTTAAAAGTCACATCCATGTTCTGTGTTTTGTCTGTGATTTTATGGAAGAATAGTTGAAAAAACCCAAACAACCCATTTTGCACTAATGAAGCACCTTTTCTGTGAGCTTCTCAGAATATCTAGCGAACAGTATAGTACGATTCATGAAACAATCCCTCTTGCCCTTCATATCATCATGTTCATCATTGTAAAAGTGAGGGAGAGGGAACTAGTATCTCACTGTCATCTTAATACAGATTTTCACTTTTTTTTATCATTAGTGATACAAGAAACATGATAGTTATCACTGAAGTAGGTTAGAAAATACTTGTCTTGTTTGATATATTCTTCACAATGGAAAAAACATTGGATACAATCCTTGACCTGCCACAATCAATTGGAATTTGCTGATGGTTCTATAAGGACAGGATTTCATTCTTGGTGCTTCAAATTACTCCATTTTCTTGTTTCTTACTAATGGATTTCTCCTGTTTGTGAGGGTCTAGCATGTGTGTGATAGGAACACGAATGCCACTTTAATAGCATTGCAGTATTGGACTATGATCTTCCAGTAGTTAGGATCATGTTAGGATCAGAACCTATATGTGTTTAATTTGTTTTCAAAACCTAAATCCATGTTTCATGTGTGGTCCTTTGCTGTGCATGCAGTGCAAAAACTTGTAACAATTTGCAGTTGCAAGTTATGCATCGAAATAAAAACTTCCACTAGGTTGTCTGTTCGTTGATTTTTTTTTTCTAGGAATACATGACTAATCTTTATTTGTGGCTGAAAAAGTACTTCCATTTCTGTCATACATGGGACAGAATACGGCTTCAAATTACAGCCTTGCACATTTTGCAACTGTGTGCCTAGTTCCACTTATTAATGTTTATCTTTGGAAATTAGATACCTCATGTGACATCAATTGTTTATGCTTAGTAATAAAACAAATATAAACTGATCTTGCTGATTTGGCAAGATTTATTTTCAGTGTACATGGTCTAGCACATATTTTGCTGAGCTTTTCTGGTGAGACTTACACCTCTAGTACAAATATTTGTTAAAATTCCTCCAGAAGTACATGTTTGTAAACCTTCCCAGTAGAAAAAGAGGAATTTGAGGCATGTTTGGTTTTGGGTTTTTTGTTTGGGTTTTTTGGGTTGTTTTTTGTTTGGTTTTTTTTTGTTTTTTTTTTTTTTTTTAATGTACACGCATGAGTAGAACAGTGTATAAGTTTGCCTTTGTGGAAATACATGTGTCCTGGAAAATCTGACATGTGTCTCCCAAAACTTCTGTATATCAAAAGGAGGAGGGTTGCATTCTTCTTTGCAAAGGATAAAAGATGGTTTTAAAAAAAAGAAATATAAATAATTGAACACATTAAAACTTCAGATTGTGGTGTTTTGCCTGTAGAATGTAGGCAGTAGAATGGAGAACAAAAAGCAGTGTTCCTGGAAATTTGGAGTGGCCATAATGTTCTGGCATGCTAGCAGAGAAGCTTTTAATCAGATATGGAAATAATGAGGGTGTCACTGCAGATGTGTGAAAAGAAATATTACTTTCCCTTCACAGAAAGTGTGAGCATTTTGGGAATGTTCAGATTTGGAGGGTAATACGGAAATGACATACGGTGTATTTGCCTGAATATAGAAATTTTTGAATATTTTCTTAATTTGTGAACGAGGTAAGAAATGTGACAGAAAAGTGTACCTCTGTAGAAGGATAAGGAGCAGATAGGCATGCTGGGGGAGCTCTCCCTGTTCTGGGCAGAAAGGCTGTGGCACTTGTTCGCGGAAGAAAGAATGAACTGTGGATATGATGAAAGCTCTGCTCTGGGCTCATTGGTTATTCAGGGTTAATAGTGAGTTGTGTTTTCCATGTTCCATAGTTGCCACAAAAATGATGTGTTGTCATTCTCTACATTACCTACTCATACTGTAAATGCAAATTTCATTTTTCATCTTGAAGGGTGTTGTAAGCTCTTGCCATTTTCATTAACTAGCCCTTCGCCTTCCCCATATGTTTGATTTTCACCGTCTTTTTTTGGATTCTGTCATTTGGTAGGAGGTGAAATATTTGACAGAGAAATGGTCAAGCTCCTCTCTGGTGCAGGTGGTGTTTTGCACGAAGTGGTAGACAGATGCACAAACTGAGGAAACGCAGCACTTCCTTTAAATTTTAAATTACATTGAAATTGGTTGGTACTGATGTCTTGGCATTTATATTCAAGATAATATTGTTCCACATGCTGAAATACTGTTAGATTTTGCCTACAGGAAGCTGCTTCTGTGTAATGAAATAATGTAATGATATAGTTTATCTATTTCAAGAATGCAGTATAAATTTGTCTGTAGCAATACATAGATTCTAACTTTTATTCTGCTGATTTAGGCCAGAGCTATCTCAAATAGGATAGGACATACTTGGATGGGATAGATACAGATACATTTTTTTCTTGTGAGGTCAGTTACTTCCTTGTTACAACTGTTTTCAAAAGGAGGAGTTGAGGGGTTTTTATGATAATTAACAAAGGACTGGAAAGGAAGGCTAAGTCTAGTGTAGGCTCGTACAGGGGAAAGCCAAGTCATAAGTAAAGCATAAGTCAATCATGCATCAGGTTGCAACCCTTTAAAGGGTTGTTTATATAGGCTTGCTCGATTATTTTATTCACAATGGCATCTGTTGTAAACCTTATCAGGAGTACCTCTGTGTCTTGTTCCTAGGATACCTGGTTATCTTCTAATTTTCACACCATTTATTTCTGTTTGTTTTGTGTCTATTTATTCTGAGACTGACACTCTCAGTGACTCTGCCTGATATTCTTCCCTGTACTCTTTCAGCTCCCTTCTTTTTTTCCAAATTAAACTAGCCACACTGTTTCGGGCAATTCACTGATGAAAGACCATCTCTCCAAAAGTTCTGCTTGGGATCGTCAGCATCTCTCCCAGCTTGAATCCAGCTTTTCCTGAGCTTGACCAACCAGAAAAGTAGGCCGTACCAAGATCTCCGCAGTATGTCTCATTCCAGCCCCTGTGCTGACATTGAGCTGACATTAATACTTTTCTTGATAGAAATTCCTTGACGGGCACCCGATGTGCCCTTTTCCCAGTTGCATCAGATGGTGTCTGTGTTACAAGTATCCGTCTTAAGTACTCAGTTTGTGGTGCAAGGTTACCTGTATAAACAAGGGAGAGAGACTGACATTCCTGCATGGACATTCATAGGCAGGAAAGCAATCAATATTAGTAGTTCAATGTGTCAGTTGCCTGCTGCTGCCCAGCTCCATGTCCTTAATTTTGTTAACCCCTTCCTAATTTCTGTGGCTAGATTATTAAGCTTGGTCCCATGGCTGATCAAAGGTAACTCTCTTAATAACCCGCTTCACCCTAATGCGTTCAGCATTATTCCTCTCATTCCCTGTAAGGTATCTGTTACCCATTCTGCAACTGATAGAAGTTGCCAGCGTTTGCTGCTTGACTAATGGTTCCTTGTGCGGGACTCAGCCTACTGAGTCCCATGTGGACTTGGTCTAGATACTTTGTTGAAACATTCAGATAACCTAGGGAAAGAAGGACTTGAGTTATCTGGGTACAGTCTAATTCTCATAAATTCACATTGTGTTTTGTCCCATTTAACAAACACATTGAAGTTTATGGTGTCTTCTCATCTATATTTTTCCTAAAATTTGTTCTAAAATTATTGAAGTCAGATTAGAGGTCTGACTGGCTGAACAGCTTAATGCAAACTCAGTTCTCCTGCATGTGTCCTGCATCCTAGCATGTGTTGTTGCACTGCAAGATCTTTCAAATTTCACGCCTATTTTATTTTGGCAATTCTTGTTCTGTATCCTTTTTTTATGTTTAACCATCCTACCTCTGACTGTAGAATCACTTTTTGAAAAGTGAATCAATGTTAATTTAGTTAGAGAGTCTTTAAGTTAGTGTCATATGCAATATACTTTCTTTTTTTCTTTATAAATATATTTGACGAGCATTTGAAGAAATTCCAAATTCTTAAACTCTCTAGTTATCTGATTTTTCTGATTTGTTCTCTGTGTGTGGAAAGTTCAATTCCTCTCTAATAATAGAGTGTCCTATATCTTTCTCCCACTGTAGAGATGTGCCTGTCTGTTGCCCTATCTGATGGTCCGTAACAGACTCCAACTATATCCCACTAGACCTCTCTTTTTCCAGATTGATTTTGGTCTCCTACTTTTTTTTTCCTGAAGTCTATCACACCATTAATATGCAAAACCACTACACTGTCATAACCACTATTTCATTTTAACCAAAGGTTTCAAAATACAGACAAAAATCCTTCGAAAGATGTGGTTTTGTCATGATTACTACTCTATCATGTCTCTCTTACTCCTTGAAGATCCATTTTATCATGATCTCTGTAGTCACTCATTTCACTGCAAATACAGCATAGCATCTCCTGATAGAAGATAAATCTTATTTGCATATAATGAATGGTTCCTTAGTCTTTTCAGTTGCAGTTACCTTGTCTCTTTTTTTCTTAAGAATATAGTTCTGAAGATACTGAACAGCAGCTCAGAAGATGTAAGTTCAGTTTGTGGCTTGACTGTGTCAATTTTTTTTTAAATGTTCTTATGCAGTTCAGTTTTTTTATGCCTCTTTGGCTAGTAAAATTGAGACTAAAATGCTTCCCAGCATTAGAAGGCATTTCCAGGGGGTATACTTATTATTGATTGGCAAGTGCTCAAGTAGTTTAGTGGTAAATACTGTGGAAATAGCGACAACCTATGGCCTTCAATACATCCTCTAGTGACTGGTTGGCTGAATCTCCAGAATAGCAGTTCTGGAGATTGTCAGATTTTTTAAAAATTAAAATTTACAAAAAATTTTAAAGTACACCAACAATCTTGTACAATAATTTAAATCCACACTAATACTGGCCATTATTGCAGCTTTTGGCCTTTTTTCAGGGAAATATGCTCCATTGTTTAAATTTTAAATTTATATTGATTTATGTAAAAGGAAACCACTGTAAAGGCTTTGTTAATAGTTTCTATTATGAGATCCTGCTTTCTGGCTGACAGTTTCATAGTTATTTATTAATTTAACAAGGATTGTTCTTTCTTGTGTTTGTTAGCACATGGTGGAAGAGAACTGCATTATTTTGGACATGCTGATAATAGTCAGAGTTTTTCTCCTTTACTTCCAAGTTTTTGTGATTTTCCATTTGAAAATGAGGTCACCCATGCCTTTCAAATCCATCTTTCACTGTCACATAAAACACACCCACCTTTTCCCAGGAGATAGTCTTAAAATAATGAGACTCTGTTTCTGTGATTTTGCTGCATTTGGAATGGTGAATGCAATTGAGCTCCTGTAATGTAAAAATTATTTTTAAAATAGAGAAGATACAAAGCCAGTAATGGATGATGATAGAAAACTAAGACATACTGCAGAAAAAGACACTGAAAGAACTGCATTAAATGGAGGACTCAGGAGATTTACAGTTACAGACTACAAATAATTGCAAAGATAATAGTATAAATGAAAGAAGGGAATTATCCACATTCTCAGAAGAAGGAAAGACAAGGTGCAATGACCTGAAGCTGAAACAGGAAAATCTCAAGTCATTAAGCAAGCGCTTCTTACAATGAGACTAATTAGACAGCAAGCAAGAGGGTAGTGCAGGTCACTGCAAATGGGATACCGAGGCCATGGGCATTCCTGCGAAGTGGAGCTGGACAGATTAGGTGATGTGGAGGTGCTTCTCCAGCTGCTAGTCATTTCAAGAGCTTAGAGAAGTCATCTCATTTCTCTGTATCATCTTCATAAAATCCCACATCGAGCTACAGCTGCTCATCACGTTCTTCCAATGGGATTTAATTCTGAAATTTGTCTTTGCAGCCAGGATCATGAATCCCAGTGGCTTCACTGAGCTGTGGGTGAATCTCATTGTGTTTTCCATTGAAACTGGTGTTTTCTGCTCTGATTTTCCCCAGCGTGCCCCATCTCTGTGTGACTGCTGTTTACTCAGCCCTTTGTGAGTTAACTTTATTGTGTCCAAGTGTGCTTCTTATGTGTAAGCATCACTGGTGCTAATGGCAAGTTGCCAGAGGACCCCATTCAGTTCAGAAGAGATGAAGAAAAAGTTGTATCTTGTTCTGATATTTTAGCTGTAGGCAGTAGTTGAAGCCAGCATGCAAAGATGGTTCAGTATGAGCCTATTCTTTTCCTCTTACTATGTGCATCATTCTGTTGCTAGTGACACCATCTTTTTCTTAACAATTTCAGCCAGTGTATACAGCTATAGGGTTTATCCAGGCTTTAGTTGGGTTATTCAGAGGGAAAAAAAAATTAAAATATGCAGGTCATGGCCTACATGTGTTTGGCTGGTATATGACTGAAGCCTTTGTGGTGTTATACTATCCCTGGGAAAAACAGCAGCTAAAATCCTGTGCAATAATTCCTGTATCCTCTGTCATCTCATGTTAGGAATTAGAAAAGGGTAGCAGTTTTTCTAGGTCCTCATTAGTTCAAATAAAAACTGCCCCTACTTTGTCTTTGGTTGTTTTGCTAGTCAGTCATTCCTGTGATGGGAAAAAGACAGGAAATGTATGTTTTAATGTGTTCTCAGGATCGTGCACTGGTCTCCATGCTGTCCATGGGTGTCACCAAGCAATTGGTATTTGATATTTTTCCCTTGTCCTTTGCAGTTGTTGTACAACTCTGAACACGCAATAATCAGTGTCACTTCTTGCTTCTAACCTGAAAGGTAGCTCACAGATTGTGTAAAGCTCCAAATAAGCAGCCCCAGTGAAAGAGTGAAACCTGGGAATGTGACTGTTAAATTACAAAATGGGAATGTAACCAGCTTTGCTGCTGTATCCTGCTCTACAACTGGAGATGAAAGGCTCATCTGAAGGGTTAAGGTCAAAGTAAGATTGAGCCCTTTCTCAGCAGGCTGTTAGTAGCTGTGGGATCTGGTCTGTTTCTTATTTATTTTTCCAAGTAGAGACATCTTTGTTATCTACTGACATGTTCTGCTCTGCAGATATCAATAATTCAAGCTTTGAGACAGGTCTGTGAGAGAACTCATGCAGATGAACCTGAGGGACAGCCACAGGACTGGTTCAGCAGGAAGGTAATTGCCACATTAAGCAGCCCTGGTTGTTTACCCACTTCTTGCTGCCTCACTGCACCAAGTAGTTCCTAGCACAGTTTTGCTTGTTACCTCTTCTGAATGCAGCTATTGTCTCAGAAGATAGTTCTGGGGGAATGACCTGGATCTGTGCATCTGAGGGAGAAAACCTTGGAGCTAAAGAAGAATTGGGCTTTAGTGTAAGCACCTGTATCTTCCCAAACACCCTGAGGCCTGTGAAACTGAAACATCTCTGTGTTGCAGAGACCAACATCTCCCCTGGTAGTGAAGGGAAGAACAGTGAATTTCTCCTATGCCAACTTAAATGACACCTTCTAACACAGCTCCCGTCTAAACCTTGCCTAGATCTAAGTTCCAAACTTCTTATGGGACTGTGAATTTGTGTATTTTCTGTATGGTTTATGGTGTGCTTTTTCCCATCAGTTCAATTTGAATACAAATTCTTCAAGGAAGTCAATATTTTTATACTTTTGTGCTTAATGTTGGGGTCCAGATTATATATTGCTGCTCACTTCGAAAGTTAAGGAGTTTAAAATGTCTAACTGTGGACCTCCGGTTCAGTGAATGTGTCTTGTTTTTTGCTTTCTGTCCCTGTGTAACTGAGTAGTAACAATTCTCAGAGCAGCATCTTGCCAAAGGCAGGCCTGGCAGCTACCTGGGTATAGCTAGTGGTTGTGGTTCTGCTTTTAGTATGGATATAAATGAAGCAACAGACTGGCAGACTACCCAGGTTTCAATTTTGACTTTTTTTTTTTTTAAGATTTGCAACTGGGTAAGTCACTTTTTAAATCAGATTCCCTCTTTATTTTTGAAGACTCCACTAATACTTTAGTCCATTGTTTTAACAGAGTATTTGTAATACCCATAAATTGGAACTATCTGTTGGTGTTACAAATATTGGTTGGTAAGTAACTATATATCTGCCTGTGTAGAAGAAGCATCTAACACTGTGTGAGTTGCACAGTCAGGAGATGGATCATCTCAAGCAGAAAGAAAGGTTATAAAAAGAAATATTTGTAGAGGCACTGTATAGCTGCTCCTGAGAAACCTAAAGTATAATGATGTAAATGCACAGAGAATTGTCTTACCACTATGATAGTATTATATCTTATTATTTGTTGTTATTTTCTAGCTGCTTCCATCATTATTAATTATTTATAATTATTAACACTGATTATAGAAAAGGTAATCACAAAGTAACAAATTTTTTTTATGAGTTGCAGTAACTTGTCAGACTTGGGATGAGCAAAGACTGAAGTTGGCATTTGCCTTTGTAAACTGGCTGCTGGCTAAATGCAGCTGGAGGTAAGCAGATTAAGGCAGACCTACAAAAAAACTGGGCGAGAGGGACCTCTCCATAGTCATCTGATCCAACTCCTCCTCGAGGGAAGGCTCAGGTGTTCCTCTGTTGCTCTTGACACATTTGTCTAATGTGTTTTTAAAGCCCTCCAAGAATTGAAGATCCAGGCCCTTTACTTTAACAATACGCTGTTGATTCTTCAGTTTGTAATTTACAGGTTTCCTTCTGGTATTTAAGATGCATTAAGCTTTATTGGGAGGAAGTTAACTGTATGCTAAATATACTCCATTTGTCTTACAGTTTAGATGAGAATGAGAGGCTGTGGGTGTATCTTTGCAAATTTAAATGACATAATTTTATTCTTGGTTAAACAAGCCAGATGCTTAGAGCCTGCTTATCTAATGTATGGAGAAATTTTCAAGGACATTTAGCAGAGGTGAAAATTTCAGTTACAGCTGTTCTGTGACGCAGAAGCAGTCAGTATTATGCACAAATTCACCATATGAATTTGAATGTGACTAGGCAAAAACATTACACCAGGAGTCAAAGGATTGTGAGTCTTGTGAATAATAAGCTCAGTGTACACACTGCCGACTGGGCTCCTTGCTTGTCAAAGTCTTGTTGCAGGCGCATGATGGAATGTTGCAGGCGCATGATGGAATGTACCCTTTCCTAGCCAAAGGGCAGAAGGCAGAGAGCGGGATGGCAGCCAGCAGTTTATTCCCTTTCTCATGTGCTCAGGCAGTGAGGCTCATCTCTGTGCCTGCCCCACACAAGCCTCTGACCCTGCTTCCGGGGAACAAGCCTGACCCCTCCCAGGCTCCTGCCAATGACCTGTGTCTGTTTCCAGGGCAGAGTTTTCCATTAAATGTTACTTTTGCACTTGTGGATTACAGAGCAGTAATAAAGTAAAATGATAGCTGTCTCTGTGCTAGGGACCTCTGCAAATGTTGATTTTCAAGTGGTTTCAATTCCCCACTGTACTGGGTCACAGGACAGAGAGCTGTCATAGTATGTGCACATCTCTCTTTTTTCTCAGTCCCACCTTTTTCAGGTAGTAGCTCTAGGAAGTTCATGTGGGAAGTTAAGTCTTCTGTGATTCAAATGTGAGCATCTCAAAATGCGTATTCAGGGGCAGGGTGGTAATACTGCGTTCATGACCAAATTAACTTCTGCATAAAAGTCTCCCCTGTTCTCTTTTCCAGTGGTGAGCCTCACACCTCAGGCCAGACTAGATAGGATTTTATACAGTTTGACACACAAGAACGATGCCTGAGATTGTTGTCTTCAGTGTTAATGTAAGAAGGAAATACTTACCTGAGTGCTTGCTGCTTTAAAGTGTATTGTTTCTTTACATTCACATTCATTAGATGGCTTGTCATTAAGGTATAGCATTCTCCTTCCACCTAAATTCCGTGATTTGAATTGTTATCAGTAACAGAATTGCACAGGAAGGTACATGGTAGGAGAACAATAGCTCTATTATGACCTACTAACATTGTAATCTAATTTGAGTTTAGAAAAAGACCTACATATTAACATCCAGCACAGTAGGATAGCTGAATGCATTTTTATAGTACATAAACAGCAATTTGTGGCAGTTTTTAAAGGAATTTTCGTTTCACTATTATTTAGATTACCAATTCTAATTGTTGCAGTTGAGTTGTTTCTCACCTGTACTGCTGAACCAAGTTTTGTTTATTTTGATTTTTTTAAAAATTTATTTAAATGTTAAAAAGTTTGAAAGGCATATAATGCTGAAAACAGCTTGTTAATTAAGGAACAGTTCTTCTCTTTTGTTTCTTGAAACACTGAATACATAGAAATGCCTTAGTTTACTCACTGTGGCCTAGATTAAGGATTGTAGTGTGATCAGTCATGACCTGTATAACAAGCTGAAAAGCTCGCAATCTCTAATGTATGTGGGATGTTCTGTTTCCTCAGCTGCACCAGCTGAGGAATCTCAAGGCTCAAGAGATTAAACGATTTTCTGTCATAGCAGGACCTCTGCAACAGAGCAAGGAGTTTGGGTATCAGCATTTAAGATCCTTTCTCTTGAGTCATATGGCTAAAGCCCTATAAAGAGCTGGTTCACATTCCCATATGGACCAGATTAGCTGTAGTCTGTATTAAAAACATGCCCACAAACTATTTATTGCTAATGCAATATGCCTCACTGGCATAACCAAAGTTAAATTAGCATGAATTTATTATCAAGTACCACAAAGCTGTGTAAATCTTGCAAAAACAATAAAGGTGGCTTATGTGTACATTTAGGCCCAGCTCTTGCCCTCCTTGGAGGAGGTGGGAGTTCCTCCATTGATATAGTGGGGTCTCTGTTGTTCTAAGGTTATACTCCTGAAGACACCTCCTATGGGTTTATTTAAATGAATGAAGGTAAAGATATCCAGAAGGAATTAAAGGATCAAGTTTAGGTTGCTTGTTTAACTCTCACTACAAGCACTGATGTTCCTGTTTAAAAGCACTCTTTGCTCATTCTAATGAAAATCTGAATACTGGTCCTTGAGACAGATCTCAGTTATATATACTGTGTGGCATCTGCTACTTGTTTCCATTCCCAGAGGGAGAAAATATCAACTGTTTCTTTTTTGCCATTGAATTTGGGCTAACGGAGATGTATCCTTTACTGCAGGCAAACTGCATTCAGCCATTTACTTCAGTTGCTTAAGTAAAAAAATTGAAAGTTTCTAATTTAATTTGTGCCAGTTTATATGCTTAAATACACTTTTTTTTTTGTACCAGAAGAGTTTTTCCAGTCATTTAAAGAAACATCAATACTGATACCTTTTAATAGAGTTTTCCTTCCACAGTGTCCAGCTTATGAATCACACTTCCTAATTCAATATTAAATAAGCTATTAAGGGTACTGAGTAGGCTACAAGAAATATAATGACAAGTTTCATTGACAGTTTCAGAAAGAGAGAAGCAACTGCTCATCGTTATGTATGAAATTAAATAGATCCTAGCATTATATATTAAAACTGGCCTCTCTGATATGAGGTAGATGTTACACAGAAAAGGCACAGAATTATTTCATAACTTAGCCAGAAGAGTCTTTAATTTCTTTTTGAGGTATTACACATGCTAGCTGTACAAGGAAAATTCAACATTCATCTAGCATGCAGGTATTTGCCAGACACACCTAAATTGTTAGCATACCTGCCTAACATGCATGGTGTGCCTATACCCCACTTGAAATATCGCATTTTATTTTCTACCTGAATTACACAATAGTGGACCTATTTTCATGCCCCCATGCCCCTCCCTTCCTGTGCGGATTTTTAGATTTGTCTTTCCTGCTAGAAGTCCTCTCTAACATCTAATAACAGCTGTCATTTTCTGCTCTGCACTTTGTATAGTCAGTTCTTATGTAAAGACAGACTGTGGTCTTGCTTTTCAGTTTGCTTTTCTACACTTATTTTGCTTTCTGTTTGCATAACCTTACATGTTTTTTGAGATATGGAGCAGTAGGACACCCAGCTTTGTCAATAGTCTTACATGGGAGTGAAAAGAGGTGAAGAGAGAGTGAAAGAGCGGAGTTAAGTTCCAACTGCATACATGAAACAATGCAAGTAATGAAAATGCTTCCTTTCCTTTCAGTGGTGTAGTGGTAAATAATTGCAACAGCCCAGCTGCTGTACCCAGTATGAACTGGATAAAACTAATAATGGCCAGGTTAGAAAATGTATTAGCCTTTATTTGGGCTGAATGCTGATTGAAGCAATGTGAACTAAAACACTTGTTAACTATGTTGTGTGTTCAAAAAAATTATTGGCATCTTAAAAATATATGCTTGCAAAAGCAAGGTAATTAAAGGAATTTTCCTCAAATCATATGGAAATGGGTAGTTTCTGCAACAAGGGACAGCCAAGTTGATTGTACAATTTATCAGGTATAAACAATACCAGAAGATGATGGGCTAGCTCGTAAAATGCAAAAAGTTTCCCTTTGGTACAGAAGGGAAGGTTAAGTGAAATACAGTGCTATGCATTGAAATCTAGAATAGAGGCTCTGAGGATGCTTAGGTCTTCTGGAGAAAATCTATGTGTAGCCTTCAATATGATGATACTATGAGATACTACATGAGACTATGTCTACATTGGTTGGTTGCAGTCTTGCATGGATGCCCTTTGCATGTGCGTTCAGCTGCCTGGACACAAGCCAGCTGCAGTGCAAAAGTATGTTTGTGAAGCCCAGCCCAGATCGCTCTGCTTCTGAGCACGTCTCACTAGCAGGGGTACAGTGTCACCCTAACAAGGTCACAAAGGTTTTCACTTTGGGGCTGGCTGGAGGCACATTAGATTGGGTGGAGGCAAAGGGAGCTCATATCTGTTTGTTGCAGCTTGTTTATGCACATCCAAAAAACATTTACTGGGATGCCAGGACTGGGTAGGCACCCACTGTCACACTGAGGTTAAGAAAATGTAATAAAATGCTCCGGAGTTCTTTTAAACAAAAATTGCTTTAATTAAGGAAGCTTGTAAATTACTTGTGGAGTGGATCATTCAAAGACTTTTAAAGGCCATGGAAAAGAAGGTTAAATGCTTTTACTTAAAAGTAAGTTAACATATCCTATGCCAGCCCTGTCCATTGTAAGGCTTGCAAGGCACACTTGACCTGCAGGACAGTTTAACCCTCTTGGCAGCTCTGCAGCTGCTTAATTAGCTGCAGTCTTGCCTGCTCCAAAAGGGATGACACTGTGCCTGCCACTATGCTTGGCTGCTCACCACCATGGCTCCCCATTGCAAGTATGAATTTTGCACAGCTACATGGAGAACTGGGTGAGCAGGCCAACATGGCTAAACCCCAATCATTTCACTGTTGCTAGGTCAGCTGAGCAGTTCCGCAGATCCATCCCACTGCATGACCACAGAAGCAATGGTGCTGGCACAAGAGGGCAAGGCAGCTGAGGACATGGAGAAAGGGATGAGAACATTCCTTTTGGTACAACATTGATTTTCACCGTTTTTCCTTTGCAACCATCCCTGCACACTGCCTACTACTCTTGGAGTATACCTCAACATTCAATTACTGAGCTCCTTCTGAGGGACATGATAGCTCAGGTGTTGTGGGTACCGCTCCTGAGTCCCAGTTTGGCTCATACCAGAGCCAGGCATTGATTAGAAACAAATAGGAGTAACTGAAATCTAAGCTTAAGTGCCACTACAATTTACCTTGACAATACCTGTGTGTTACTTTATATATATATATATACATATATATATATATATGTATATATGTATTTATATGTATACATCTATATTTAATTTTATGACAGACATGGTGGGTTTTTTGCCTCATGTTACTTTTCCTGTGCTGAAGTCCTGAAAGCTGTATTAGTGCTGTTGTAGAAACCGAAGCTGGAGTAGTATGTTACCAGAAAGTGAAGTTGTTTAAATGTAAATGACTTTTCACATTCCCCAGATGTGTTAGCAGGAAAGGTTTTTTTCTCAGATTGTCTTAAAAAAATGAAAAAGTGGAGTGTATCAAAGAATTGTCTTTCAACATATGACATTGCAGAAGAAGATGGAAGAGTTACGAATGGGAAGTAGCTCCACATTTTCTAACTTTCATGCCTTGCCAGTGCTTTTTCTGATAGCCTTAAACTTTAATAAATGCTGATTGATGGAAGTCAAAGATGAAGAAATTAAAGAATTTGATTTTGTTTCGAGGTCAATTGAAACCAGGCATAACATTAATGACAAACTGTGTTTATGGCATCTTAGCAGCCAGGAAAAAAACCCTCTGTTCTTCAGCGTAAGATAATCTGCTAAACACGTTATTATAGGCATTGCAGAGACAATGTATTGTTACTTTCAAAGTTACTGCTGTGGAATAGCTTTTAGTTCTTCAGTAAAAAGTATCCCTTGAGGAGTAGAAGGTGAAGCAAGACACAGTTTTAAGTTACACTTTTTTCTATAAATAGACTGCCTATTAAAATGAAAAAATAGAGCACCTATTAAATGTGCCATGGATTTCAGTGGGAACAGAAGTGGGTCATCGGTCTGCATAGAAGCTCCAAAAAATAATGAAATTTTATGCATGGCAGTGCCAGCACAATGCCCCAGATTCTGTATCAGGTTTTCTATTGTTTGTTTTCCACACAGATTTGATTTCCTGTAGTGACTCTTGATCTAATATTGTTCGTATTTGTAATATGTTTCAACAAAAAAGTGTCATTAGCCTTGTGTTCGGGATATTGCCTTGTCTCCGTGGGCAACTTTTTTTCAGCTCTTACTATTTGTCTTATGCACAAGCATAGAAATTGCATAGTAACCAACCCTCTCTGATAAGGTTACCTTCTATCCTTGTTACATGGTAGAGGTTGCAAAAGATGCATTTAAGTCCTTTCAAGTTACATTTACAGCTTTTACATTATCAATGACAATTATGTTGACAGCAAAGTGTAGAAGGGCCATGGAGGGATGGGCGATTCCCATGACTACATCAACATAGGAGGAATGGCATTAGCATGTCACCACAGTAGCTAAAATACCAAATAAATGAAAAGACAGATGTTAGGCTGGCAGAGCAAAACATAATGTCCAGTTATGCACAGAACCAAGTTTTGCTGCTCATTTGAGTTGACTTTTTATCGTTACATCTGGATCAATAAATCATCAATAAGTATTTTCTATCACAACCAGAAGCATAGGTTCTGTTCATTGTACATGCAGACAACAACAACAAAAATGGATTCAGGGCTGAAACAATGACATACTTTCCACTTAGAATATTCAGTTTGGTTAAGATTATTGGAAGTCAAGAAAGTCTATTGTGAAATCTAAAAATATTCTAGTTTCTACAGAATTTTTAAAATCTGGTAAACTGTTGAACACATACAGGTGTGATGGCCATTGTTTCTGAATTAGTACTCAGGATGTAATATTCTAAATAAAAATGTGAGAGGCATTGAAAAGTAAATATTTCCCGGGAAATATAAGAGCATATGGCTTGGCATTCCAGATCAGATTATTGATTACAGTCATCATTAGCAGTTATAATCAATGTATCAGTTTTAAAGGTCAGTTGCTGTTGTCTGCATCTAATCACTTGTGTACAGGAGTACATCACAGAGCAAATTCCTTCCATAAGTGATGGATCTATTTATGCCAATAAACGAGCTTTTATTACCTTTATCTCGGTGCTTGTGTGAACAATTTGAAGTTTTCAATTTTCTTTTATCTCTTCCAAATATGAGAGGCATGCTGACTGAAACAGATTGGCAGGAGAAAAATAAGTTATGTGTAAACCAACCTATCTTGAATACTGTTAAATATCTAGATATGAATAGAAACACCCCCTGACAAATGTGCAGTGCCTATTTCAGTTATTGATCTAGCAACATTATCAGTGTGTATTGTCACTTCTGTAGCTGATACCTTTGAGTAGTGTTGTGCTGAATCTAACCAGGATGGAGTTCATAAGCAGTCTGCTAGGGTTGATAATGCATCATTGATAACTCTCCAGTCTTTTAGCTGTTGCTGAACAGTGCTTCACAATGTCAAGGCTTTCTCTCCGAATCACCCCTTCACCCCCAATGCCAGTATGCCGGGGGTTGGCAAGAAGTTGGGAAGTGACCCAGCTGGGTCAGCTGACCGAAGCTGACCAAAGGTACATTCTATACCATATGACACCATGATTAGCAGTAAAAGCTGAGAGAAAAGAGAGGATGCAGGGGCATTCCTTGTTATGGCATTTGTCTTCCCAAGCAATCATTACTGATGCTGAGGCTCAGCTTTTCAGGAAGTGGCTGGACATCTGCCTACTGATGGCAAGTTGTGAGTAAATTCCTCTTCTTCCTTTGCTCACAGCTTTTGCATGTCTTACTAAATTGCCTTTGTCTCCACCCAGGAGCATTTCCATCTTACTTTTGCCCTCCTTCCTGTTGAGGAGAGGGAGTGAGAGAGCATCTGCTTGGGTATCTGGCAGTTGGCCAATGTAAACACGCCACAGTTGTCTTATGTAAGACTGCATTTTAAGATGGGTAACTTGACCTATCTCAATGATCATAACTGGCACACTTAGTGGTACAAACTTCAGATCATCTTGCTGATATAGGTACTAGGGCATTAGGGTAGCTTTTAGTCACTGAGATCATCAGTACAGTAGTAGGGTTGTTTTAATGCGAAGCCCATCTGCATTGAATGTATTTACAAAGAAATGCTACTTTTTAATAGATGGTGATGTATGGTTTGCAAAATAAACTATTGCAGATTTGATATGCATTTAAGACAATGTAATTATTCAGGCTTTCCATTTTTCTCTTTCACAGACCATGTCTTCACAGCAACTCAAAGGCCCAGGAACTGTTAACATAGTCAGTAATTAAGAGGGTTACTCACTCCGCTACCAGCAGATGAGATAATGTCAATATGAAACTAAATTTCAGATTGCAGTTCCAGCAAAAGATTAGAAATAGGGAACTGTGGACGTCCACATGTGAAGGATATGGAGAACCAAACAGAACAGAATTTGAAGTCAGAACAGTTTCATTTGTTGCAGGGAAAAAAATGCATGAGAAAGCAAGGTAAAATATTGGTGGATATTATGAATAAAGGCAACTCTCCAGACAGCTCTTTCTTGAACAGTACAGTCCTGATTCACTCAACCATATAAAATTATAATTAATCCTGTCCCAAACTCAGCACAGACTTGCTGATTTGGCTATTTATGTAAGATCCCTGTAGCAGACTTAGGAATCATAGCATAAGGAATGAGTCCTAGTGTAAAAAATCAAACAGCTTCTCCCATAAGAGAGCACAGCTAATGTCTTGCGGCCAAAACCAACTATATGTAGATGCGAGAGTCATATGCTGTTTCAAGCTAGAACTTGGATACTTTCTGCTGGTGAATATGGCATCTATGGGCCCTGTTCTAAAGCTACTGCATTGACCAAAAGATGCAGCATGAAAATCCTACCCTCACAGAAGTGGGTGAAAGTTTTGCCATATGTTTGACAGGATCATAACTTTATTAATTGACATGGCTAGCAGAAGCTGGTAGAGCAAGGGAGGGTGATCACTTGGAGATCAGTCTATGGGGTGTACGCACACACCCAATCAACTCTTATAGAATGCCACAAACAATGATGTGCAGTTGCTTCTTATTAGAATGATGGCAAGCAACCTCCTGCTTTATGATGGAGTGGTAAGATTTGGTAGCTCAATGTTTGTGTGTCTTCAAACTGGAACATGAAAAATGCCAGTAAAAAGGGCATTTTACAGCTTTTTTGCAGAGTCTGGTAAGTATCAGAGCTGGATATTTAGCTGTAAACAGACTTCTTGCTTAGAAGTGTTCTTTGACATTCCTTGAGGAAATTTGTGTTAGGGACATTTAAAACCAA
Source organism: Laterallus jamaicensis coturniculus (assembly GCA_022605575.1). Classification (NCBI taxonomy): domain Eukaryota; kingdom Metazoa; phylum Chordata; class Aves; order Gruiformes; family Rallidae; genus Laterallus; species Laterallus jamaicensis. The sequence goes on from JAKCOX010000055.1 coordinate 2,169,339, forward strand.
AGCATTCAAGCAAGCAGCTTTTTCTCCTGACTGGGTAATTCAAGCATGCAGAGCAATGCTTGTGTCTACAGTCACGAATCTTCCTGTTCTGCTTTTATAGAGCATTTTACACTAGGAGCTGTGTGCAGGAGCAGATAATACAAATAGTAAATACAGGAATAGTCAGCAGATGGGTTCTTCACGCAGCTTTTGCTGAGGAGTCTGACAGAACACCATCCTGGTGCAGCAGGCCACACAACAAGGGACAAGGGAGCAGTCAGGGTTCTTATAATTGAAATTAACTGTATGTTGTTTCAATTAATTCTTCCAATTAGTCTCTCTTTCTTTTCAGTTATGCTTTTCTATAACAGTATCACCTGGGATGCTGTGAGAAATTGAAAATGCCCTAATGTTTAGATGTTCATCAATTAAAGAACTTTCTATTTCTAATTAGCTCCCTGAGAAGAATTCTTTGTAAGAATAAAAAATTTTATAGGTGGAATGAGTGGGGAGTTGTATTTATTTCAAGGCTAATTTTTCATTCAGTGGTAGGATTATCTCTGCTGCCAAAAATAATTTTTAAAAAGCCTTAATAGTGAAGAAATTAAAGAAATAGCTGGTTTCTTGCTATCTAGGAAGAATTCCTTGTTCTTGTGAGGTATCTTTCATAATGATTCAGTAACTTGGATGCAAAAATCCGAACAGCTTTAACTCAATTTAAAAAAAATAATAAATCAAATTCACACTACCACTTTTTATTAAGTTGGATCAAAAGGTTTCAGATTTTTAGTCAATGGGGCAAAGACTGTAAACAAAGAAACAAGCAAACAGAAAGTCCAGTTCTAGAGCTGATTAAAATATTTCAGATTTATATTACTGCTTGGGTTTTTCTAGTAGAAAACTGAAGTCTAAGATGCAGTATCAAAAGTTTTCTTTCTAAAATTTAATGCAGTGCTGTGAACAGTTGCCAGCAGTTGTTTCCCCTGAGACTATAAATTCACATGGACAGAAAGCTCTGCCTAACAGATGCTTTCTGCCACAACCTGTATCCATCTCCACATCCAGGTGGAAGTATCACACTGTTTTAATTGTACTAAGATTCAGGGAGACGGGCTTTTCAGATTTTTATTGTGGCTCACAACATACATCTTAAACCAGATTTCTGAAGCCTGCTCACCAAGAAAAGGCCTCCAATGTAAGAGCTTACCCATAAATGGAGCTATTTGTGACTCTGTCTAGGGCTAGGCAGCATGTAAGTATACTTTGTGAATGGATGGGCCCTCCTACATGACTTTAAGACAGCACAGCTGGACAAGAAGCTTAACTTTTTTCTGCTTAACCTCTATTAGGAATGCTGAGACAGATTTCCAAAGTTGTTCTGTTGCTTCAGCTATGGTGTTCCAAGGATATTTTGTCACACAGAGGTGATAAAACTTAGGGAAATGCACTGTCATCAGCTCTATTGTAAGCTATGAGCAGATGGCACATGCTGCCTTCCTCACCCACTTTCATCTTCATCAAAGATATTTTATCAACATGACCTAACTCAAATCTTTAGTCTTCCTGTCGCATTTCTGGTCTTCACCTTAGAGTATAACTTTGTTGTAGTCACTGCAGATTTGAGCACTGGTTTAATTTTTATGTGTGTGTGCGTGTGTGTGTGTATATATATATATATATATATATGTATTTATATATGTGTGTATATGTTGTATAGGTACATACACACATAAATGCATATATATATATACACACATCTATGTATTTTAATTAAGTTATAAGACAACTTTCATTGCAGCCTCTGGTCGTGATTTCCAGGTTAAAAAGTCTGCAGTTAACCAAAATACTGAACGAAGCAAGGCTCGTAACTTCTCCATCCTAAACCTTGCTTGTCAAAGGTTTCACCTGCTTTTGGAACTTCTTAGTAAAAATAGATTAAACAGCACCTAAATAGAATGGTTTTGCTTCTAACTAATGTCATCATCATTGCCACAGAACTTAAAATGGTCAAAACTTAGTTTTTTGTATGCCTCTGTACTGACTATATGGTCCATTTAATAACCACTACACCAAGACAGAGGCATCAAAATTAGCTTCTTGGTAGATTATCTGCTAAATGAAATACTTCTATAGGTAGCTTTTATACTTCTGACATATGTGTTTTTCAAAACGTATGTGCCTTATTCGTCATTCAGGTGAAGAGAACAGATCAGAGCACCTTACTCTCAAAGCACTCAGAAGTTATAATACAAATTTCCTCCAAGTCCAGTCCTAACCAGAGATTTATGTAACCAGTCATGGTTTATACAGAAATGAACCTCATCTCCTTACATCTCTTACAATGCATGCCACTTTCCTGTGTTCTTAGGGGAGCAAGAAGGAAGCTTACATTAAAAAAAAAAAAAAAAGCAGCATTTGACAAATCATAAAACATGGCTTCTCAAAAGGCAGTCATGCATTCCTCTGTTTACACAGTATTCCTGGAGTAAGAGTACAATGGCCCTGTCCATAAGCTGTGTTCAAGTTCACAAGACATTCCTGCTGCCTCTTTTGTGCTGGCATCAGCAGTTACATGGCTTTGGTATGAAACTGGAGCTTTTGTTCTTTTTTTGTGGGTTAAATGTTCTGAAACATTAGTGAGCATTCCATATTGCGTTCACTTATACTGATTGTGAGACCCACCATCTGTTAGGAGGGTAAGAAAAGAATTTCCATCAGTACAGTAAGCTCGTGTTTACAATTATGTCCTTCATCCTCTGTTCTGCATGGTCTAAGATGACCAGCCAAGGCTGAACCAGTCAGAAAGGTACATGAATTACCCAGGTTATCATGGCATGCTGTTGCACTCTGATCCTTCTCCAACACCACATCTTGATTGAATTGCCAATGATACCTGTGTTTCCTGGTATCACTTCTCAAGTGTCCCTTGATGTCCCTATTCATTCCTTGTTTAATGGCTATTTCATCCTCCTTTTTCTTAATATTGATCTCTTTAAATTCCTAAGATGTCTGTAGCTTCAATTTAGCTGTTTCTACTGTATAAAAGCAGCCCATTCAGGGATGAAGGAACTCCACCATTTGCTTTTATCAGCCAGCATGCCCTGGTAAAGAGTTTCTGATACTGTGTAATACAGATCTTCAAAATCTTTGACATACTGGGTTTTGCAGATAGATGACTGCATGGTGGTAGTAAAAAAAAAGAAGAGAGGTTTCATACTTCACTGTATTAATTGTAGTAATAAGCCTTTGGGTACCTATAGGTACCTCTAGGTACCTTGGTACCTATATTTATTTACTATTGGGATAATTTTTATTTGTATTATTCTCCTCTTAGAGCGAGAGGATTAAAAGCCAGAAAAGATGCTGTCTCTCAAAATAAACCTCAAAATAAATTGTTCTGTTTTTACATAAGCTCAGATACATGCCTGCTGTCCTGTTTTGAATTAGTTGTAAAGTGCCTGCAACTTTTTTTTTTTTTTTTTCCCGAAGGAAATACCCAGGGCCTGCCCAGCAAGGGATCTGGATCGAGTATCGGTGGACTGAGATATCAAAGACCCCTCCCACTGGTGCATACCAAATGGCTCACTACATGCAAAACATTAGTTTGTGTACGCACATCAAGGTTTTTAGTGTGCTGCTGCAAAGCTTTTCATCCCACATGGTAAGTGATCTAGCACTCTTTAGCTCAAGCTACTGTTTCAAGATGATCTATTGCACCTTTCTGCGAGGGTGCATTCCTATTCCTAAATGCCTCATGCCCTGAAGTACCCCAAATGCCTCATGCCTGAAGTATCCCTTCTCCCTCAGTGGTTTTGAAGGCTATTTTGGGGTCAAAAGCTCAGCAGGGAGGGCTGGAACCAGCCCAGGAGCTGAAGGCCAGCTTCAGGTGACAATGGAGCTGGAGAAGATGGTTTCTTAGGCACAAGGATGGAACCCAGTGATGCCATAAGGACCTGTCTTTTTGTGGTGAGTGAACTAGGGATCCTGGAAGCAATGATAAGGGCACTTCTAATGGCTGTGCTCCTTACCTGGAAGAGTCTTTTTCTGGCTGGCAACACACCTGGATGAGGTCACCTGGTAAGACTGTAGTCTGAGTGATTGCAGGGTCTGAATCCCCTTCCCTACAAGGGGACAAACTTTGCAGCTACAGTTACAAACTTTTGTGTGAAAACATGCCTTAGATTAAAAAGATTATTATTGTGTAAAATTTCCAAATACAGCATTATAGATAATAAAATACTTTTGTTTGCAGTGAAGTAGTCCAAATTACAGGTTGCCCCCATTCTTCATTTCCTTAGGATCTTGGGGATCAAATTCTGATCTGAGGTAGTTCAAATCCTAGTTTCCTTTATAGACAAACCATAGAGAACAGAATGTCTTGAGGCCACCTGTCTAGACCAGTTATCTAACTACATGCCTGCTACATGCAACAGGTCACGGCAGGATTTTTGTGGGAGAACTCTTGTCCAAAACAGAGTACATCAGTGAGCGTACTCTTCATCATTCCACTGCTGTGGGTGTTGTATTGTCTCATGCAATTCCAGGAACCTCTTTGTGACAAGTTATAAAATTTGGCAAGTGATTGTAATGTACTTTAATAACCTCTAATACTTCAAAGGGAAGCAAGATTTTTAAAAATGTTATTTAACCTATAGTCTCAAGACATTCATTGCTACAATAAATGTCTAATACTGTATCTAATATTGCCGGTTTCAGATGAGATGGCTTCACAGCCTTCCTTTCCAGGGAAAAACTTTTTGAAAATCTCTTCCTCTTGACTGAAACCTTGCCTATGTCACAGCAACTTCATGATGTTGTTGTTGCTACCACCATACATTTGTATTTGCCCAGCTGGCAGCTAAGTGGCACAAGGCTGCTCATTCACTCCACCCCTGAACCCAGCCCCTGTGCAGGTGGGATTGGGAGTAGAATGGACAAAAGCAAAAGGGATATAAAGATAGTTTACTTGGACAGCACAAGGAGCAGTGAAATAGCAACAGTACCTAGAATGTCAAAGCAGGTGATGCACAATGGAATTTGCTCACTGTTCTGAAACCCAATACCCAGAAAGTCCTTTCCCAGTGACCCACCTGCCTGGCCAGCCCCTTCTATAGACTCAGCGTGACATATGGTATACCCCTTTGGCTAGTTTGGGTAACCTGTCCTGACTGTGGCCCCTCTCAGCTTCTTGTGAAAATCAACTTTATTCCGGCTGAAAACCAGGATATTATCCGCCCTTTATTCTGTACAATCTACATCATGTCCAGATCCTACATTCCCTAATTAATCATCACCACTCTTCCTGTCTTTGTCTTTTATGTGTATATATATATGTATATATACACACACATATAAATATCATTACCTTAATCTATCATTTCCTAACATGCCTGCTGAGCTCATGTAGTCCATGACTTTGGGCTCCATCTCTCCCAAGTCAGTCAGTGCAGAGAGATGGTGTGTTGCATTGGTCTGTTGCATGCTACATCCAGAGCTAACAGATAGTGTATCACAGTCTGTGAGCTGAAGATGATTTTGATAAAGTTACTGGATGCGAGTCATGGAAGTCAGTTCTAATTCTATCATCACTGTGCTTTGATTGGTGTCATCAAAACTAATCCTTCATTAATCTGGGTGATTCTTAGTGTAATACCATTGATACAGCATACAGTAATTGTTGTAGTGATGACATGCAATGTCAAGGCTATTTAGCAATTAGCATCATACAGTGCAATTTATGGGCTATTTTCACTTGAAATCAAATACCCTTAGGGTACACATTGGACTTCCCCATCCTTTCATATCATCCACCAAGTGCACTTGAGAAAAAGCAAACTCACAGGTGGGTTTGCCTTTGAAGCAGGAATAACCCAGACCATCTCCCCCAACATGTTTTTCATACACAGTATCAGGACTCTATCTCCTACAGTGTGTGGAAGTTTCAACTGGGCAAGACCAGCTTGATTGGTATAGTCCCTAGTGTTAACTAACCGTGTAGATTTTGCTAATGCACCATCATCGTCACTGTCACTTGTAAACAAAACTTCATCAGGTAGATGTGCTGTTCACAGCTATTTTCTTGAGGATTTTGACACAGGTATTATGTGCAGTGTGGTACAAACTTCGTTTATATCAATTTGATATGTCATATGTCCAAAAGGACCACTTACAGGGGGAAATAGCCAACCTACAGGGGGAAATAGCCAGCCTCTTTTCAATGGTCTGTGAAGACAGGACAAGGGGCTGCAAGTTAGAGTATAGGAAGTTCCTCGTCAATATGCAGAAGAACACCCTCACAGTGAGGGTGACAGAGCACTGGGACAGGCTGCCCAGGGGGGTTGTGGAGTCTCCATCTCTAGAGGTATTCAAGACCCATCTGGATGCTTGCCTGTGTGACGTGTCCTAAGGAACCTGCTTTGGCAGGGGGGTTGGACCCAATGATCTCTGGAGGCCCCTTCCAACCCCTATGATTCTGTGATTATTAAGGATGCCAGTGGTAGAACAAAAAATCAAAGGCTACCTCTGTGTTTTATAGGAGGGGTAGCTGTACTGGCACTGGAGACTCTGACAAGCGGTAGTCAAATATAAGCCTGTAAGGCACCTATGCTAATGGCTTAGGCATATGCATTAGGTGCTATAAGATAGAGCCTGTGTGTTTCTGAGAGTGGTAAGCTATTAAATATCAGCTTCATCATGCAATTCCATACTGTTGCACCTAGCTTCTGTGACCAGATCCAGGACTTCCTTGACCTAAGGCCAGAGGAGACTCCACAATTATCACAAGAACCATTGCTTTCATACTCAGCAGCTGTTAATGAGCTGTGAGGTCTCTCAATCCAAACAGCCCTCAAAGAACAGCAGTCTAAAACCAGTGTTAACCACAACCTCAGGCTTCTAATGTATAATTACAGTCTCTCTATTGCACTGTAGTAAATTAATTTAACCCAGCACAGATTTCTCAGCTCTGGTATTAATGGTTATAGGGAATTGACAGGGAACTGATTATGAAAACACCTTTAGCCTCCTAATTTGCCTATAAAAATTTAATCTTCTCAGATGATGTACTGTAGGCTTTCAGCATTACGAGCTATAAATTATTAACTTCCGGAAAAATTATTTAAAATGCATGGTGTAAAAAGAAGAATGCTGAGATAGCGCTTAAATGGGCTGCCAGCCAGAGGCTGTGACACCTAGGCAGAGTTTCATTTCATAGATGTCTTTTATTCCATTCTTTATCAAACAGATCCTTTTTGGTCAATTTCTTGGATATGGTTTCTTCTTTGTGCTGTCTTCTATGATTTATCTATTTTGGAAGAAATAGCAGTATGAGGACTATTGGATTGTTCATCAGAAGGATCTCTTGTGATTTCAGTGACAGAAAGGAATATAGACAGAGGGAGTGTCAAAATAAGCAGAAATCTAGGAACAGCCTTTGCTATTATTAAGCTTTTTACTTCTGGAAAGGAAGAGAGTTGGGGCTTACCACTTACTGAAGGGTGTCTCCCTGTAGATGATTAAAGGTGTTGTTACTGTGTTGTGCTGGTTTATCTGTGCCAGATAGTTTAAGATAGCATTAAAAAACACCAAAAAACCCTTAAGGCACACCCAAATGGTACACACTCTCCTATAAGCCAGCAACTTGAACCTAAGATGTTCAGGGAACAAGGACACTGAACGGTTCATTCTCTTCAAGACATAGCCCATTAGGTTGCTTGCTAACTGCATAAGTAGTAGCAAGGGTTATCTGCAAATGTTCTTAAGAATGGGATGACAACATATTTGAGGTCTGAATGTTCTTGTGGAGGGACTACAACTCAGCTACATCTGGCAGATTCTGCTTTGCCACTAGTTTAGCTGATTAATTTGTAAGGCAATTTGCCAAAATTGGCTATTGTGTAAGCTCTTTGCAGCTGTATAAGATGAGAAGTATCTGAAAGTCCACTTCATCTTTAATTAAACTGAAAGTTTACAATTATTTATATTAATTATTGATACTAAACTCCAAAGCGTGTGGCAGAGGGAGGAGTATCTCTAGTACAATTGACACTTTGCTTTCTTGTTGCAGCACAGCAATACAATTACCTTCCTATAACATCATCTAATGACTTAAAACATCTCATAACCATAATCTTCTCTGATACCCCCAAATCATCACAAGTCCTCACAGCACAAGTCCTTGCCATCACAGTCACTACAATTGAGATTCCCCACACAGACCAAGTAAGAGCCTGGGTACAGGACAAAGCTTTGCTGCTTACTTGTAGTGTGTTGTCAAGGTGTGGAATAAGCATCTGCATATAGTAGTATCTGCTGTTGACTTGCTGTAGGCTTTTTGCCTTGCTTCTGAAATATGCAAAGAACATCTTCAGCACAGATGTCTAAAACAGTTGAAATGGGGAGAGAGAAAGAAGAGGAAAACCTGAAAAGGTCATAGATTTCTTACATAAGCATGAGTTTTAAAGGCAAAAGGAGAAAGTAGTGAGGTAAAAAAAGAACAGAAATTATGGAAGGCAATACATTCAGGTAGCAAGTACTATACTGTTGGAAGTGCTAGCCTATGTCCTTGCTATGTAAGTGATACTTTTTACAAGAGCGAAGGCTTGACACTGTAAAAGATGCTTTTGCAACTTCTTAATTTCATCTCAAGCAAAAGAAGAGGTTTGAGACCAAATTGATCCTCTGGACTTGGAGAAAGAGTGGTTATCTGCTTTGTTTTCCACACCTCATGTATTACTCTGCCTAATGCCCTTGCAATGCAGTGTTTGTTTGATACTTGCAGGCAAGATGTCCTCCAGGTACAGTAGCCAAGGGAGGTATTTTTATGTATAAAATGATGGGTCTATTATAAACTGCACTGCTGATGTGAAAATCTATTGCATGGGGTCAATGGCTCAGGACTAGTTTTGGGCCGGTCCTGTCAGGTGCCAAGTGCTCTTGCCTTGCAGTTCACAGCACCCATTGACTGCCACTAGGTTACGTGGGAGAAGGGCTGTGGTCCCATTTCAGACTGCTACGTTCCTACCTGTGAAAATCTGTTCTGGAGTTTAAAAAGGCAAGGTTTTATTTCTTTTAAAAAAACCAAACCCTTCTTGTGTTAACACCGCAAAATAATTCCCTTTCCAAGCTCAGAGGTGTCTGCATATTGTGTGGGCAAATCCACAAAAACTTTGGAAAAAGCAATGAAACCTCTGAGAATAAGGTGCTTTTAATTTATACAAAGTATCACCAGCACCCCTAGAACATAGATATTTTTCCCAAATTTCTAGAAAATTATTAAAATCTGTGAGACTCTGTGTGTAACTCTATTTTTGTAGTGTCTTGTGCTATGACCTTTGAGCATCTCTTGGTTTTGGCTGTCACAGTACTTATAGGAAGCTGCATTACCCCAGGGAAGTCTCCAGGCAGGCCACGGGCTGAAAACTGGCTTCTTGGGCATATTGGCTGTTTATAATTGTTTGGCCTACACATTAGCTGTGTGGAGTACAAAGAGCAAAGCTGTAAGCTATCTTCTGAAAATTATTTGGGTTCAGCAGATAAAACTGCAGGACCTTCATTTACTTGTCACAGCTGAAGAAATTGTCAGATTTGGCACAGCCTGCTTACAGCCTTTGATAGAGTGAACTGGATTAAGCCAGCTCAGAAGTGATCATGCCTGGGTCATTTCGACCATTGCTTATCTGGGAAGAAGGGATGACTCCTACTCAGCTGAAGGTGATAAAAGGCCTTCTCACACCCTTAGTAATATATCCTGAGGGCTTAACTCGATGCACTTTGGGAGATGCTCTATGGAGGATAAGGCCAGTGGTTCTTCAAAGGATTTCTCCTCCCTAATCAGCACTAACTCAACCATACTGGCTCCTCTTGAGATCCACCTTGGAGGCATGCTGATGCCCTGCGGGACAGCACTGTTGGTGAACAGACTTCTGGTGTCTGCTGGCAATACCCATTGGTCCTTTGTTGAAATGCCTGGAGCAATCTTGGCTGTGCTCCCTCAGGATGGTCTTTTGGTCGTTGTGCATGAGAACAGTGTCTGCCTACATGACAGTTACACTGTTCAAAATCTAGGTTATGTTCCCAGGCAAGCTGTTGGTCATCTGCACTGAGCTGAGAGGATACTCACAGCCAGCAGCAAATTGATGTTCCCCTGAGGAAAGAAGGAGAACTAAGGCTATTAATGCCTGACTCTTGTTGTGGCTGCTGCAGGGGATGAGCATCTCTATTCTTACCCTTACACAGTTTATGGAAAACCACTAGTAAATCCAATATTACGGGCGGTAAAATAGTTGGCCATGTTGTTAAGGGTTTGCATACTCTCCCCCAGCTCCTCTGAAGTATCTTATTCCATAACTGCTCTTCACTCACAGTTTATCTTTCAGTCTCCTGATAGCTGCTTTCTTTGGTCAGCCTGCAGAAGTCCATGGGGAGTCCTGTGTGTACACAGTTACAGACCATGCTGCTACTATTGCTATTTGTATGCTGATAATTGCTATCAGCCTCTCTCATAGTATGTTGTTTTTCAGCACACATCTCTCTACTGGACAGCCATTTCCTCTGCTCCAAGAGGCACCATTTTCAGTCCTTAAGTGAAGCCCTGGGCATGAAACTACCTGCTCTGTCATGTATCATTTCCCTCTTTGCCATGGAGGGTTTGGGAGCATAAAGCCAAATGTGGCTTACCTCATTTCTGAGCAATAATAGCTTTATTAGTCAGCCTTAGCAGCTGAAAAAAGAAGAGGGTGGTACACACAAGTTTAATCATAGATATTAAGCTATTTCTGTAAAAAATTTGGTTGCTAAAAGTTTGCACAAAAAATTTCTCATAACCTTTGGCAAAAAAAAGTATAGAAAAGAAAAATGGCTTTACAATTAAATACATCAAATCCTCTCTCAACATTTCTCAAACCAATCAGTGTATTCTGAAGAAGGACTGTCTATTCTCTGAACATGTATGGGATGCTGGGGGAAATGGCCGGCCCCTTTTCAGTGGTCTGTGGAGTTAGGACAAGGGGCAATGGCTGCAAGTTGGAGCACAGGAAGTTCCGCACCAGCACCCGGAGGAACTTTTTCACAGTGAGGGTGACAGAGCACTGGAACAGGCTGCCCAGGGAGGTGGTGGAGTCTCCTTCCCTGGAGATATTCAAGACCCATTTGGATGCCTATCTGTGCAATAATAGCTAGGGAGCCAGTTTTGGCAGAGGGGTTGGACCCGATGATCTCAGGAGGTCCTTTCCAACCCCTATGATTCTATGATTCTTTGATTTATTCATCTTCTATCTACAAACAGTGAACTGAAGACATTAAATGAAGTGGACCAATTTAAGACATTTGTATGCTTCCAGTATGCTTGGAAAAGTGGCATTGTTTTATTCTACATACAAATATATGTGTATATATGTGTATGTATATATACATATAAGGCAGCAGAAACATCCCAAGTGTTCATTGTGATTTTTCCAGGAATATCTCTTGGGATTCTAAGAACATGCTTTTGCATTTCCAGATATGGAAGAAGTATCAATGGTCAATTCTCACCTTAAAAGTGATGGGAGGAGAAGAGAAGGAAATCAGACCATCATAGAATCACGGAATGGGTTGGGTTAGAAGTGACCTTAAAGATCATAGGAATAAACTTTAACACCTTCTAGTTGCAACTCCCGTGCCATGGGCAGGGACACCCTCCACTAGATCAGTTTGCCCAAAGCCCCATCTAACCTGGCCTTGAACACTGCCATGGAGGGGGCAGCCACAGGTCCTCTGTGCAACTTGGTCCAGTGCCTCACCACCCTCATAGTAAAGAATTTCTTCCTACTATCTAGTCTAAATCTACCCTTTGCCCTATCACTCCATGCCCTTGTAAACAGCCCCTCTCCAGCTTTCCTGTTGGTCCCCTTCCAGGTACTGGAAGGCCACTACAAGTTCTCCCCAGAACTTTCTCTTCTCCAGGCTGAATAATCCTAACTCTTTCAGCCTGTCCTCATGGGAGAGATGCTCCAGCTCTGTCAGTATCTCTGTAGACTTATCTTTCCAGTTCCATATATGGGATCTTTCTGTATAAAAAACAGTACATGTTCCATAAGAATTATTTCATATACAAAGGAAAATTATACAAGCCCAACACAATTGGAATGACAGATGGGTACTTATGACTAACAAACAAATTTTTAGCTTTTTGTCTTTTACTTCCACTTGCTTTGTATTTTGTAGAGGGCATGAGTTGTTTTTTATTGACCTTAATATCTAACACACAATGCTCCTAGTCAACGGAAGATAATAAATAGAAAAGAACTTGTCATATGGATAATTAAAAAATAGAAGAGTTAATGCAGGTACTCTAACCTAACATCTGTTAAAGCTACAGCATTTATTTTAAGTATATTAAATGACTCTGAGTATGTTCAGTAAAATGTATGTGTCAACCCACAACATGGTCTGGCTGGACTTCTGCGAAAATCAAATAAGGTCCAGGTTATTTTCTTTGTCTGAGTCTTTGGAAGATACTGTCTGGGTGGAAATGTTTAATAAACTTAAGTAAGAACAGCTAAAATGCTAATTCATGACAGTCTTTGCATTTGCTCTAATCCTTGAGACAGAGACAGGCATAAACAGGCATTTTCATCATTAAAGCAAAGAAATGGGTATGGTTGAGCACACCATCGGTATGGTTGAACAAATGCAGCTTTTGCATGTAGCCAATGTGTTAGCAAAAAAAGTAGTTTGAAAAGAAAGAAGTGTACAAATACAATGGTTATTTTTATCCTATTCAGAGACTGATTGCTCTTAATAACACTGAGATTATAAAGGGGTTTTTGGACTGATGATCAAAGCACATGGCATGCTTCCTAAACCAGAAGGAGGGAGGTAGAAAAAGCATGTACAGGACTGGGAAAGATTTCAGAAGATGTAGGAAAGGAAACTGCTTTCAAAGAGGAAGAAGTTCTGCCAATTTTCTTGACGACATTGTTCTCAATGACGTTGTTCTCTGTTCAGTGTTTATGTAAGTACGTATTTATGCTTAACAAGATAGAACATGTCAAACCACAAATAACAAAGTAAGATTCTTTGGGAGCAAAACCCTGTAAAGGATGTGAAGGGTGATGATATGCTATTGGATGCCATTTCTCAGGCTGAGTGAACTTTCTGCACCAAATAAGAAGTTTTCTTATTCAGTGCTTTTGCTTGCTAATTTTTTTCTGTCTTGGTTGACAACATGTTTTCAAAGTGGAATCTTTAGTGTTTTTTTACGTCATTCTTAAAAGACTGATAAGGCAGAGCAATTAATTAGTCACCATCGCCCTTGACATTTCAAAATAATTCTGCCCTGCTTAACAAGGAGGACATGATGGAGGAGCTATAGACTCGATTAAAAAATTACTTTGGTCTATCAGGGACGAATAGGCCATTTGGTGATGATGTAAATGTTGCTTACAGAAGTTCTGTGTGAATAGAATGGTATACTGGAGGGGTGCTTTCTCTCAGAAATCTGGGGTGAGAGAAGAAGGAATGCAAAGGAGGATGTCAGCTGCATAAAATTAATGACTACTCTTGATAAACAGTTGAATGGCCAAGAATATAAGCTGAGTGATGTAAACTTAATTGCAGCTACCAAAAAGGATGCTCATTATAGTGTAGATTGACCTGTAAGGGAAAGGACAGTACAGACTGAGTCCTGGTGTACTGAAGTTTTAGGGTCATTTCCTCCCTCCTTTCCTGTGAAGTCACAGTGCTGTGCTGGTTTGTTTTTTTCTTTCTTTCTTTTTTAAAAAGCATGCTGAGAAGTGCTACAGGTCTCAGGCTTTGAAGATACTGTAACGGCCCTCATGCAGTTCATCCTGACCTAGTAAACCAAACAGAATCCCCTATCACTGCATGAGCAGTGCTGCTACTTGAGCCTGCGTGGGGACGGTCAGAGTGCTCTCTGATGAGATAGTGGAGCCCAGGACCTCTCCATGAGGCTGGAGAAAAGCTGTATACTTGCTTCCCGACTTTTCCTAGCCACTGTCTTCTCTCTACAGATATAGGCATGACCGATTTTATCTGCTAAAGCAGGCCAATTCACTCCCTAAAGTAATTTCTTTTCAGGAAAGCTAAGGCATGTCAGCTGAGGTTGCGAAGATGAAGTGTTGAATTCAACCATGTTATGCTGCTGTGGAAGATCTCATTCAAGTGTAACATTATTGCATTGCAGCAACTTTCTCCTTTTCGGTGGAAGGGTAGTTTTCTGTGATCAAAGAATAAATGTACAGGAGGGAATGGGAGTCCTCTCAGAGGATGAAGGGCTAATAATCTGAATTTATGTACATCTACAGTCCTTGTGTGGCAAACCCACTCTTATTGCCACAGAGAAGTCTGGTTGAGATTTTTATTATTACTTTTTGTAGCAATGCGTTTTTAAAAGGCAAGCAAAACCACCTGTGTCACCTGCTTAGTTTGGGTGCATGCATTGAGCCTTTAGTTATATCTTACTTCTCACCTTCAAGTCCCTGTCCCCACATCAAACCATTCTGCAGGACTCTGCGAGTAAGTCAGTCCTGAGCTGGCACAGGATGTGAAAGCACACATTTTGAATGCAAGAACTTTGTGTGACCTCATCTGGTTAATTTTACTGTTCTGCCTAGTTGCTGTTACATGTCATGGCACAAATTTTCCATTCCCTTGAGCCGAGCACCCAGCAGGCTAATGAAGCTATAGCAGTGTGCGGATTGCAGGGCTTGCAATTGCACCCTTTATACACAAGTGATTATTCTTGACTTTAGTGATTTGAGACCAAACCAGAGATTTTCCACACCACCCCCTCACCCCCTACTTTTTGTTTGTGTGTTTCAGGTTGGGGGGTGGGTGGGATGCGTGCATCTCAGTCCTGTAAATCTAGAGATTACATCCACATGGTCCACATAAGGTACCTAAGAGACCCTGCTGGCAGGAAGATAGATCTTGCTGTGCAAGGTGTCCAGCTTTCCTGGGAAGAATTTGGGCATTCACAGATTGAAAACCCCTGCAGAAAACCCAGGGGCACAGTAAATGCCTCAGGATTAATGCCTGCTGTATTTGATAAGAGGTTTGTTTACATGGTTTAATATCTTTAATTAGTCTGCATTGTTGCTGAACTGCTGCTGTAGTTTGCATTACAATTGTTCTTTGAGGTTGCTAACTGAATACATTTCCTTCAAGTATTTACGACTCTTCAGGATTTGATTTCACGGGTCCCTGTGCAAAAATATTGGCTTTTGATTGGCCTCAGCAGGTATTCCTGTGACCAGTCTGACCAGCTGTCTTCTTTCTCTTTCTTTTGTGTTCACAGATCAAATTTATCTCAGAGAAACAAATGCTGCCAAGTGGTTTGTATTAATAATACACTGAAAGCTGCAGCCACATCTGATGTTTTCCCCTACTCTTAAGAAAAGGACTGTTTTACACCTTGAATGTTCCTACTCCTTCCTGTTCCAGTCTGAGTAATCTTGAGGGTTCTTGAGGTACTCTAGGAAGGCTTACAGGAATGTTTGTGGGCTTTTCGGAAAAAAAAAAATCCTACTTTTTCAGTTCCAAAGAAACTTGTCTCCTGCTGTGGAGGAATCCTTCTCAAATACAAAAGGCCTGGAACACATTCTACACTGTGGATTGAAAAGGAGTAATACTTTTAGTTAAATTAGCCAACATTATGCAGGATTGTTTCTTCTGATGTCTTTTTATAGTGGGGCTTTATTTTTTCCCTGGCTCATACTTATAGGAGTCAAAAGATGGAAGGTTTTTATTTTTTCTTATCCTCATAGTGGAGTTCATCTAGGCCCTGAACATGCTTTGTTGCTCTCTAAATTTCATCCCTCCTTTGAACATCTGTGTCTTTGGAGCAATTAGATCTAAATTTTTCTACTGGTGTCCCAGGGGCCTTGGCACTATCTATGGTCCTGCAGTCTGGGACCAAGAGTGAGGTGTCTGTGCTCCCTACCCCTGCATGGAATATGGCTGAGTAGTGGTGCTTACTTGTCTGGGGCTTCATGGAGGCAGCAAAAAGGACATAGTATGCATGGGCATTTGAAGTTCTATCCATCTCTGTTGGATCTATCTTTGCCATGTGTCCTAGAAGCCTGCACAGTAAATGAGGGACCAGTGCATTTATTCTGCAATCTTTTCCCAATGTCGTAACTCTTTTCATAACTCACTGAGTGGCACAGTTATTCACAATAGGAAATGCTGTTTCAGGGTATCTTCTCCCTCACTTGTACTAGACCAAACCTCTTAGTGCTCTCCCCTGGCATGGAAGATGAGGCCATGAACTGGTATGGTCCTCTTAGCCCTATGGAAATCTTGTGGTAGGAGGCAATGTGTTGCACAATCTCTTTTTCCCATTCTCTCTGGCAGCAAATCCATGCTTAAGCCACCATGGTCAGTGTCAAGGAGCTACCCTGAAAGATTCTGAGCTACTTTCTATTGAACACATGTTCCTTAACATGATTGGTTGGGCTTTTTTAACTAACAAGATCTCATTGTGCTTTCTGCTTTAATTTCTGTCTTTTCTTCTTTCATCATTCTGTGTGTCTTTCCCTTTCACTGAATTGACAGATGTGATGAATACTAGTATCAGCTGTGCATGTCCTTTGATTTCTTTTCCAGTCTATAATGTGAATGTTACACCAGATGCTGGGTCTCATATGCTTCCTGCTGCATCTATCTCTACAGGTTCTCATGAGACAAATGCACTTATGTAGGTAATTATCTTGCATTTGCGTTTATTTTTTCAACTAGGCAGTACTCACTTGCAAACCTGTGACAGTGAAAAGCACTTTGCAATTTCTGACAATAAAAATCAAATTCTAAATGAGATCTGCTTATGGCAGGGTGTTTTGTGTGGAGTGATAGTTGGTTTTAATGCCACTAGATGTTTTGGTAGACTGACACTTTCATACCTGGTATTGCAGGCTGACCCTGCAGAAACTGATAAGGCATTGAAATTCCCATCAAAGGAGTGAATGGACCATCGGCTGATGTTATAAACCAGCAATAAATATTTCAGAAATGTCTATATCTGTGTTCTGGGGAGACCTGCAAAAGTACATTGCGCTTCCTACAGAAGAGGAAATTGTAAACAGTGACTGAAAGTCAGCAAACTCTTGAAATCTGAATAAATTTTTATGTTTATTTGGTTACACTGATGCAGTTATGGGCTGGTGTTTCACTGGAACAGTGTCTTGAGCATGATTGGTTGGCTTATGAAGTAACAGAATGCCAACCAAAATAAATATGAAACTATAGCATTAGTGGGGCTATTTCTTTTCTTGTTTTCATGGCATCTAGCACACCTACTACTCTATTGCACACAGCTTCTCTCATATATATATATATTGACTAAAACTGCTTTGAGTGTCTCTACAGGTTTACCTGGAGATACCTGCTGGATCCCAGTAGGAAGGTTTCTGAAACAGCCTGAATGTTCCCCCTACCTTGTTCTGTCTTTTATAGTATATCTCCCTCTGGAATCAGGCCATTTATGGCCCTGTATGTGACTTTGTGTGTGTGTGTGCTGCATGCACAATCTTAAAGTATGTTACAGAAGGGCAAAGGAAATCTGAGGGTGACACAGGTAAATGGTGGGTGGGACCCTTGGTATGGAGACCACACGCTGGGAGGATGCAGTGGTGGAAAGGTGAAGGGAGTGAAACAAATTGAGGTACTTGTGACAGGAGAGATGAGCAGCAAGACTGGATCGTGTGTAGGGAGAATAACAGATCTAAGGAAGATGAGAAAAGGAAAGAAGATTGTGAGCAGCTGAATGTCTGTGTAGGTTAGTTTGGAGTGCAGAAAATTGGGAAGGAAGAGAGCAAGTTAGAAGAAGCTAGAAAGTGCAGAGAAAAGGGAATTGCAGTATTAGGAGGAGATGGTTTGGGAAGAGCATGTGAGCTTTAGCATGGTGGAGAAGAGAGGAATGTATGTGCTGATAATTTTGCATTGTCAAACAACAGGAATTCTTCAAGTCTAGGAACACCAGCCAAAATCTATTACTGGGAAGTTGAGTAAAGGTACTGTTTTGCCAAGAAGCATTCTGTTAGTTCCCCACTACACCCACTGCTGTGATGAAGAAATGTGATTTTCAGAAGCAATTGTTCAATGGAATATGGATCCTTTAGTGACAACACAATTTTTAGTGATCCCAAAACAGTTTGCTGTAGGGAGATAGATTTTAAAGGAAAATCCTGTGAATTTAATGGGGAGATTGGGGAGAGAAGGTAAATCAACAAAGAGACTTTCAGACTCATTTTGCTATTTCAGTGCCTACCATTATCCTCTCTATGGAAAGACTCCACAGGGCTTGGGCTTTTCTCAAGTCACTTTGAAGGTGTAAGTGGCTTGTGAGCCTTGTGGTGGGCATTTGCAAACAGCTATATTTTTGTCTTTAAGGCACAGATGGTTCTACTGGGAAACATGAATGTTAAAGCTGGGTTTTGGTAAAAGAGTGGGTTCTGTCTTCCGATTTAAGCTATTAGGTTTGCCAGAAAGCTGGAGTTGCCAGTGATTACTTGTAGGGAAGTTACCCCTTTGGCCAGGCCTTTGCTTACTAATGAGATAATTTCTGTAGCAAGATGCTTCACTTCTCAGGGAATTAATATAGCCACCAAATTTTACAGTGATGCAGGTTAAAAATCAAGTGAAAGAATGTCACTTATATTCCTGTAAATTAATAGAAATGGTAGGCTTATAAAATCATTGTCAAGAAAGCAAAGTATAATCAGGAGGCTCAGTTTCTTTTATACACTTACTCTAAAATAGCCATAAAGTTGGTAAGACAAATAATTGCCAAAAATACTGTAAAATTAGATGCCATTAGATTTTTATATCTGGTGCTCTTTCCTGTTTATACTCAAAGATGTTCTAAGGCATTGCAGAGATTTCCCATGAAGCAGAAAACTGGATCCGATAAGCAAGCTCTTGACTCTAAAGTATATTGAAAACTTCTACGTTTCTATTATCCTTCTTTTAAAAAACCTGGCCATTTTAACAGTAACAAAAGCATTCCAGAGAGAAAAACAAGACCTTGAAAGTGGCTCAGGGTGTAAACTTGAACTAAATAAGGAATAGGAGCAATCCGTGTGAGTTGTGCTTATGCCGTGTTACGCTGCTTTCCTGTTTACTCCTGAGGGCAGGTGTAAGTACAGTTCCAAATCAAAACATGGTGAAACTGCTGAGCTTGAATGTGTAGGTAGTGGATGTTGAGATAGCCTAGCTCTGAACAGCAGAGGATGTTATTTTTGTCATTTGAAACGATGCTGGGAGATCTTTTACTATTAAAGTCCTGTTACCTGTGAGCAGCTTGGCAGAGAAGGGTAAAGTTGATTCAGGTCTTCATCATTCAGTTTCTCCGTGTTCTGATCTGTGAAAAC
This sequence comes from Laterallus jamaicensis coturniculus, assembly GCA_022605575.1. Classification (NCBI taxonomy): domain Eukaryota; kingdom Metazoa; phylum Chordata; class Aves; order Gruiformes; family Rallidae; genus Laterallus; species Laterallus jamaicensis. The sequence goes on from JAKCOX010000055.1 coordinate 2,188,688, forward strand.
AGTGTTACAAGAGATGGATATATTTCTGACACAATTTAGAAGGTTGAACTGGAGCTAGCAAAAGCACTCTATACTCCTTGCATGCATATTTATCAAGGAAGATCAATTAAGTCAAATACCCTATTGATTCCTGTAAAGGAAAGGTTGATATTAATTTGATCAGATGGGACAAGTACTGAAAAATGCATCATGGGAGACTCCCACTGTGTGAGTGCCTTGTCAGATTCTGTAGGTGATTGCTGCAAAATGGGCTTAATCTGGTTCTCCCTGGTAACAGGTATCCAAAGGTATCGTCAGAATAGGCAATGATTAAAAGAATCACTTTTTAAAAAAATTTTAATCTTTTTTCCAAAAAGCCTGCTCTGCTTCAGCTGCTCTGCTGGACCACTTCATCACAGAGACTAAGACACAAATCTACTAAATTGGCAACCTATAATTCTGTACTGGTATGGCTGGAAAAAAAGAAAATATATCTGGAGCTAATTCCCAGTGTCTTTGCAGGATTCTTGAATTGTTTGAAGCAGTGTAAGAGCACCTTAATATTCACAGGTAATTAATCAATCCTTGAATACTTGACAAAATGCAAAGCTGTTTTTCATAAAAAACAGTGCATTATGTATTGCTTTTAAAAATCCTAAATAAAGACACCAATAATGGCTCTACACAACAGTTTACACTGAAAAAAAGGAATAGTTCTTGCAAGTCAAAATGAGAAAATCTTAACCAGACTAGCTAAATTTTCCCTAAGACTATGTGGATTTAGTGAAATATAGACAAAACTAAACAAATTTCTGTGTCAATAACAGTATGAAAGCTGCTCTGAATATAGGACAGCATGACTGAGTTTTCTTCATAAACTTATTTTTGCACATTCTTTTATGCAAATATTGTTGGCACATCTCAACATTCTGATTAGTTACATAAACAGAATGGATTCTGATACCTCTGTACATGAGGTTATATGTGATGTCAGCTTTCTGTGTGAAGCTACCTTAGCATGACAATTTTGCAAACAAATTTAAGAACGCGCTCCCCTTTTCAAGTCTGTGAAGAAAGTTCTGTAATTTAGAATAACTGTAAATAAGCAACACAGAATGTCTTTGCCTTATACTAACACTTTGAATATCCAATGTGTACATAAGGGCACTCCAACAGCTTCCTTTCTGATCTTCCAATAGTTAATCATCATAGACTTAAGTTGGATATGATTCCACATACCAAAAAGCAATCTGTGTCAGTTTCCCCCCCACCCCCCGCCCCTTCCCCGCAATATTCATCACTGTTTCTAGCATTTGTTTTTAGCATCTACATGCTTATTCAGATACAAGCTAGACTCCCTTCCCGGAGGATTTAGTGAGAGAGTGCTAAGCTGTAGGAGTTCAGTACAGGTACAGAGAGTCACCTGCATGCAAATGCCAATTTAAGTCCGAGCTTTTATGAACAGTTCTAAGTAGAGCAAAAAGAAGAGTAAGATTCTCAATATTTCCTTCTGTTTGTATAAAAACAATGTTCTTGTGCTGATGTACTGTAGTGAATCCTTAATAGGGAGCTATAAATATAATTCACATTAACATAGAGGCATACATCACCATGATGGGTGAGCAAACATTCAATTCCCTGTTCAAGGGCCTAGTTGTCCTCTCCTCCTTAAAGACTGTGATTCTTGCACTTCTGAATTTTTGACAACATAAAGCAATATAATTTTGTAATATTGACTTTGTGTAATGAGAACTTCTCTGGGTTCTCTGACTCAGAATGTCAGATACTTATCCTGGAGTAACTGTCTGAGTCAATGTTGCAGGTGAAGTACTCAGAACAGCTTTTTCAGGCCCTTGCACAAAGGTGTTTGAATGGTCCACACCTACTGTATCCACATCGACCCCTATGTATAGTTAAAATTATGTCACTTCACATGTCTAGGCTTTAAAATTAGAGCTGAGCATTGCAAAGGGAATGAGCAATATTTCTTAAATACTTCAAGTGGAGAAAAATGCTCAAGCGTAGTAAAGATTAAGAAATACAGAGAAGCATAGGAAGTTTTAATATCTTAGGCAGTCTACACCCCCCACACACACACTTCCTCAGCTTTTTGTGTTCTTTGCTGCTTTTGTTTGCTGCTCATTTCTCTGCTCGATTCCTCTCCTCTACACTTGAACTGTGGGTGAAAACCACCTGCAAGTGCAGATGGTCATCCATCTCTGGTGAGCAGAGCACTCGTGCTTCTGACTTGTATTTAATGGGACCTAGTCACTAAAGCAATTGAACCCAGCCCAACTTCGAGACCCAATGGTTCATCTCCAGCCTCTACTGACAAAAGTAGAAAGTCATTCCTGGTGATGGATTTTCAGTAGCCAGGGAGAAATAATCAAGCGCTGTTAGCCTATTCCTTGTGACTAAATTGCTTCTGAGTAAAACAAACACCCTGGAGATTAACCCATAGGCAGACTTCAAGGCTTGAGAGCAGAGAACACAAACACTGCATTGATGCTTGGAAAGCTGCTCAATTAGGTCAGGAATAAAAAGTGCAGTGAGGAGAATATAGATATCTCATGTTTCAAACACTCCTTTCAGATACCACCTTCAGTTAAAAGGGGAGGGGAAAAAAACCCACCTTGCTTCAAATAGCCTAGCTTGCAAGTACGATGAGAAATGGCACAAAAAAGGAAGGAACTGCACAAGCTGGTTATTGCTGCTTCTGTACTTAAGAAAAAATACTAGAAAAACATGCTGTGTTTGCATAGGAACCATAATAATAGTTTGCCGATATTTACATACCTAAACATTTTTGGTAGAAATAGTCCCTTGAAATTGAATTGCTGGATCTGTGAAGTTTGTGTATGCCCCCCTGCAAGATGTCCCTGCCTACTTGCAAGAGCTCAGTATGTCTGTACCACTGAGATGTACCTGCTAAAATCAGTGCCACCTTGTCCCCAGCACCCCAGCACACACTGACAAGACAGCCTGTGTTCTCAAGTATTTACAGTGAATAGAGATAAACTGATCATCATCTATTCTTACACAGCAGGGAAGTAAGGCGCAGATTTTAGATGGCCAGCAAAGTCAGGGAGGTGATTGTCCCTCTCTACTCTGCCCTTGTGCGGCCCCATGTGGAGTACTGTGTCCAGATCCAATACAAGAAAGATGTTGGAGGAGGGTCACGAAGATGATTAGATGGCTGGAGCACCTCCCCTATGAAGAAAGGCTGTGGGAGCTGGGCTTGTTCAGCCTAGAGAAGAGAAAGCTGTGGGGGGACCTCATTGCAGCCTTCCAGTACCTGAAGGGAGCATACAAACAGGAGGGGATTCAACTTTTTAAAAGGGCAGACAACGGCAGGACAAGGAGGAATGGATTAAAGCTAAAGGAAGGAAGGTCTAGATTAGATAATCTAGGGAAGTTCTTTACAGAGAGAGTGGTGAGGTGCTGGAACAGGCTGCCCAGAGAGGGGGTGGATGCCCCATCCCTGAAGGTGTTCAAGGCCAGGTTGGCTTGGGTCCTGGGCAACCTTGTGTAGCTCCAGGCCTGGAGGCTGTTGGCCCTGCCTGTGGCAGGGGAGTTGGAACTCTATGATTGTTGGAGTCCCTTCAACACAGACCATTCTATAACCATTCTATGATATTGGAGAGATAGATTATCAGTTTGCAGTGGGTACACAAAAGCAGACCAAAAACTGGCACACGGTCTCCAAACTTGGAGAAATCAAAGGCATAGGAAGAGGACACAACAGCATGTCTGCAGTTCCTAGCTGCTGGACAGGCCACTTTGTTATGACTGCTTTGCTGATCATAAGCAAATGGATACAAGAGAGTAAAATAGCTTTGCCTTAAGTTTTATTTAAAGAAACCTTCACCCTTGCCCCCTGTTAAGATCTCACATTGAAATTTGCTACTGGCTGCTTCAGTATTGCAACACTATTTCTTGCTTACAAGATCTTGATTTTGCCTTTTCATTGTATGAGTCTGCGTGTAATCTGCATGTAATCTTGTAAATAGTCTGCTTTTGCCAGATGACAGCAGTGCAAACTGGTCTTCCTGGCCACGAACCTGTTAATGTCTGCAATGCTTGGCTCCATATGTTTTCCAGTGACTCTAGAAAGCCTCATGCTATTTCTGAGTGTGAAGCATTTGAAATCCTGTCATCCCAGAACTTTTAGAGGCAAAACTGGAGGGAGATCTTTGCTACAAAAGCACCTTGTCTAGTCTGGCATGTTTATTCCAAAGCAAATGACTAATAATTTGAAAGTTTCATTACCAAAGGTCTGGCATTAATCCTTTTTTTTTCATCTCCCTGGATTTTACTTTAGAGACAAAACATCTCATCAGGATATTTTGCTCCCTAATTCCAAGGCAACTGCTTGTTCAGGATGGCTTCTTTTAATTTTGTGTGGGGAAATAACTATTTTCTCAGCTCTCCAAAGGCAGAACTAGGCTTCAAGGGGGTAGAAGTGCTTTTTCTTCCTCATCCTACAGACAAACCAAATGCTGCACTCTTTGCAGGTGATGAAATAACATTTCTCTGCAGTTGGACCAGGAGCAATCTTTGCTGTAATAGTCTTTGCCAGGGTAATAATATTAATAATGTATAGTGTGTTATGTCTATAGATACTACTCCAGGGATGTTCTTGTGAGTGTGCTGTAGTAGGTAAACAGTAGTAGAAACGGTGCCATTCCAAGAAACAGTATCTTGTCTGTAAAAGGATTTATAGAGAAATGTCTTTTGTTCCCATCTTTACTACCCACTCCCACACACGTACTTTGCATTTATATTGCATCTTTTTATGTTTAGCCTTGTTAGTTCAGCTCTGACAAAGACTCTTGAGTGGACAAGGGGTCGCATGAACATATTGAGCTGACCTGTGGGTTTACTGACCCATGTTATTTATGCAGTAACACAGAAAGTCTGTGGAAAAACAGATACCCACACGCTTCTCCCACAATGTAATAGGATACTGCTATGAGTGAGAAAGGATGTAGCTTCATCTCCAGCTTTTGAAGCCTGTGGCTGATTTTGGTCCCCTCAACAATTTTTAGTTTTGTTTTGGAAATGGGAGGGAGGTCTGTCTCCAAATCACTTCTCAACTGCAGGAAATACTGCCCTACTGCCCAGGTTTCTGGCCTGCATGGCTGCCTGATCCAAATCCAGGCATTCCAACTGAAAAGCCAAACATGGATTGTCCTTGCTCATTGCGAGATCAGTGGGTAAAGGGGAGACCATGGTCAAGGGATTTATCAGTAGATCGTGTTCCTCTTCCCTTTGGATATTTAATCTCCTGGTGATGATTCCTACTTCTGAAAGTATTCTGAAGGTATTGTCTCTGCCTCAGTTGAATTGTTGCTCAGTACACCAAGCTTTTCAGCTTAGTTTGGCCCTTTGAAAGCCTCTGTGCAGAGATAAAAACTAGTGGTACCAAAAGGATGTGTCCTTACCCTCCACTCCATAGCATTCACTTCTGTCCATGTGTAATTTTTCTAACCTTGTTATGAAAAACTGTGGTGCTCATATAGTCCTGGACTGGAAAGACTGCTGCCAGGAGAAAAGCAGATGCCTTCTCTTGCCTGTCTTTACAACCATCAGGACAGTGCAGCTAATCACCTGTTTTGTAAATGTGTCTCTTACAGGGGTCTATGATGGTCCAGAACAAGGTGGGTTTTTTGAACAACCTGAAAATCATGAGAGGTGTACATGTAGTGCCCATTATGTAAGTCTTAGGACACATAGGGTACCTCTGAGGGGAGGGGCATGATGAACAGTTCAGTGGCTTATCTCTTTCTCCTTAAACACTTAACCCACCATTCTAATGCTATGAAAATAACTGTATCAGGTCCCAGTCCCCTGTGGGCTAAACTCATCTGGGCTGCCTGATGGCTCATGTAACATTAAAGGTATAGCTGATTGCTGGTGTCAGGGTTTGGCATGCTGTAACTTTTTTTTTCTTTTTTCCCCAGATCACAGTGCTTGGCTAAAGAGCAGGCAGACTGCTAAGTCTACAATTAACAAAGTATGGGATGAGGCAAGTATCTGGTGTTGATTTTGAAAATGTCATTCTCATGCAGTGATTTGTAAAGGGGAATCAGATCAAGTTAGCTCTGAGAGGCTTTGATATATCTCTTTTATTTTTCTTTTGTTTTGTCTTATTTTGTAACACTGAATCAGGAAGATTGCTTTGTTTGGTCTAGTGCAAACAACAGTGTTAGATGACTGGTTTATATCTCCAGCTGTGATAAACTTTCTTAAGGAGAGGTAAGGAGGAGGATGAGTATACTATTAGGGCTTCCTTGCACAGTACACTGAACTGCAGAATGACCTGCGCTAGAAGAGCACTGGGCAGATGTGCAATATCAAGTTCACTGCTGTCCAAATAATAGCTAAGAAGGTGGTTACCAACAAGAAGACTATAAGCTTTTAAATGAAAGCAGTGAACAAAATATGTATTTCAATTCAGGTGGGCAAATTGCCTTTCTAATTTTGTGGTTTTAGTTGGATTGCCTTTGAAGCACACAGCCTGTAAATGCACAGGCCATATTTCTGTGAAGACTTTGCTAGTATACAGCCTTGTATACTAGGCACTTTTTCAGCCGCTCTTCCTTTCATGGGAAGAAGTAGTCTTGTGGCTGCATACTGTACTAGGACCATTCAAGCATGGGGTCTGTTTTGGCACTGTCTTGATTATGGATTTTGACAAACTACTGCGTCTCTGCCTTGCACACAGGAAGCAGGGCCTAGCAGTCACTCCCTCCACTCTTGTGTTAGACTGCTTGCTGGGGACTATGGTGTAATGACAGGAACACTGGGTTGACTCCCGCATACAGCTTCTAGCTCATCTGCCAGAATCACAGAATCACTAGGTTGGAAAAGACCTTTAAGATCATCAAGTCCAACTGTTCCTGTCCTATGCTAAACCATATCCTTAAATACCTGATGTACCCTTTTCTTAAACACATAGTGACTCAACCACCTCCCTCGGCAGCCTGTTCCAGGTCCTGACAACTCTTTCAGGAAAAAATGGTTTCCTGACATCTAATCTGAACCTGCTCTGATGCAGCTTCTTCCCATTTCCCCTTGTCCTAACTCCTGTTACCACAACCTCTTTTCAGGCAGTTCTAGGCGACGATAAGGTCTTCCCTCAGCCACCTCTTCTCCAGGCTAAACATCCCTAGCTCCCTCAGCCACTCCGCATAGAATTTGCCCTCCATCCCCTTTACCAGCCTGGTTGCCCTTCTCTCGACTCTCTCTCGGACCTCGATATCCTTATGTTGAGAATCCCAGAACTGGACACAGTAGCCCAGAACTGGACACAGTTCATCTTCTTACAGAGGAAACCCTAGTAATCCACATCAAATCTAAAGTCTTTAATAATATCACTCTTGAAGAAGAATGTGGGCAATGAAGTCCTTATCTCACACTTCTAAAACATCTCGAGGACATGCTGCTGTTTTATATAAGTATATTAATGTCCAGTCATTACATTGATGTTAATATTCACACCACAGAATGCATACTTAGTTTTGAAACCTTCTATTTTCTACCTAGGCTGTTGTATGATGTTTTTAAAGTGCCAGTGCATGGAACAGAGCTGACTTTTGTTGCCTAAAAGTGTAGCCACTTTCTGAGAACTTTGGGAAACTTTTGATAAAGTCATATTGAATAGAAAGTCTGTCACACAGACCCTGAGCACTGATGAGAAGCTGAGCACAGAATTGAATCAATGCTCTACTGTTTTTTTGCTTCAGGCTTACAAAAATAGTTTTCTTAGTCTATTAAACCCAGAAGGATGCACCCTGAAAATGCAACACAAAACAGAACTCATATCCAAATCAGCAACTGCCTTGAACAGAGCTGTTTGAAGGCCTGAAGGCCTGAGACAGTGAAGCAGGAGAAATTAGGAGTTAATTTCATAAGGAACTTTGAATATTCACTGTGTTCAGAAGTCTTAGTAATAATCTTGATTATACCTAAACAGCGTGGCTTTTCCTTGTCAAAACTCATTTACCAGGACTTGTACTATTCCCCATAAGGTGTGAATTGCTATATTAAATGACTAATCCTTTCTAACATATAATACATAAACCATCAACATAAATGGATCTATATTTCCTATCCATCTGGCCTTCATTTTACTGTGGAATGTGAAATCAATGGTCTGTCTTCAAAGCAAGCAAGAACAACAAATTGTTTGATCTGAGGTTGTAACATGATGCCTAAAAATGGAACACAAAAAGAAAACAGAGCAAGAGAAGCAGCTTTTTTCTTTTTTTCCCCTGTTAAGTCTTGCAACTGGTTACAATGTTTTATCTTGAAAGTCTCAGTCTCTGGCAAAAATTTTTCTCAGATAAACTATAGTTCAGCAAACATGAAATAAGATGGTGGTGGCAGGGCAGAATTAAGATCTTACCAGTCAACAGAATGCGTCTGCTTTCTGTGCACTTTCCACCAACCTGCTCATGAATATTATTGCATAGCCCAAAAGTTGTGAATTTCTTCCTTAAATATTGAATCTCCACCTCTTAAGACCATAACAGTTTTCATTTTACAGACCTTACTCAGCTCTAGTTCATATATGTGACTGTGTATTTTTTAAGCATGTATTTGATAATTATTGTTTTTATCTTGTTCATAAACTGTACCCTTTCCTATCTTCTCATGCCAAGAGGTTCAGTAACCATAGATTTACTACATTTAATAACATAATAGCCTCTTGTAATAGAATACCATCTTCTGAGATACTGCTGTCTTGTAAAAGGACCGTATTTTTTCTCCTGGAGAACCCCTCATACAAGAACAAGTTAGCTTCTCTCTGGTTTTGACAATAGGTTAGATCAGTGCCTGATGGGTATGCTAACACAGACACTAAATAATAGAAATTGCAGATTAGACACACAGATTAGCTGCCTGTGGATGCTGTTTAGCATTTTAATGCAATAAGTGGTTCCCTAACAATCAGGCTATATTTACCAACAATCTTTAGCTGAGCATGCTCATTCTAAAAAGGGTGCTAAAAACTGAGAAGTTCAAACACTTTTTTCCCCCCAATATTATACATAAACTAACAGGTTTGTCATTGAGATGGAGTGAATTTGTACCAGGAACTAGTGAACAAGAGCTGAAACTTTGAACTGCTATGATGCTATGCTATGCTATATGCTATATAGCTACTGCTATGAACTGTTATGGTAATATAACTTAAGCCTAATAATAAGGTTTCTGGATTGAATCAGTGTATTATGGAGCCGCAGGACTAGACACACCATCTATACACTGTCTGTAAAATCTCTTTTACATCTATGGCACTTGCATGGTTGTACAGTGAGCCAAGGACATTTTTATGTAAAGGTCAGGGACTGTCATGACAGAATGAGGCAAACTGGTTGTGCCACATGGGCAGAGCCCCTGTAATATGCCATGCTTCTTGCTAATGGCAGTTAGAGATGGGAAAGATATTCTGGAACTTCCTTACATTAAGTCTTAAAGTGAAATAGACTTCGTACTGAAAAGTGAAATTAAGGTGAAAGACTCTGGCGTCTTAATCTTACTTGTTTGTTTGGAGATAAAGTCCCTTGTCCATCAGTGTCAATGTCTATCTGAACACATTTTGCTAGGACCAGACAACATTGAGCAAAGGTGCAGGATGTAAGTTAGAGTAGTTAATAGAGAAAATCTGTGTGCCAGCATTCCTGATTCCAGGTTATGTTAAAGTATGACCTGTGACACAAGTTAGGAATCTGCCTGAAGTGGCTTTAGGTACAGAAGTTTTCCTTCTGGATGCTCTTGACTGCCAAGCAGTTGCACTAAGTCATGCATTTGGTATAAGTCTTCTTCTAGCCACACAGCTACCTGACACTGCTGGTACTCTGAAAGAGAATGTGGGGTTTTAATTAATCAGTTGAACCTTTGGTAGATGTACAAACCATATTTTAAAACAGCTGTATATTTGGAAACTGCATGAGCCGCTGAATTGATTTCAATTCTCACTTTATGGCATGGGTGTGCAGTGTGGTCCTGGCATGGGGAAAAGGAGCTGCTGAATCACTCACCAGTGACTCTCACTGGTCAGGGAGGTTTGCCAGGTGGCATCTAAACCTGTTCATAACAGCCAGAGTGGAAGTCCTACCATCAGTTTAAATGGAAGCAGAGAACAACTCTTTGTAACAGCATGGCTTCAAAAGGCCTTTCTTTTTGTTCTCTGGGATAGTGTGTGCTGGAAGGGCTCTTGGACATGCTGGTTAGTGGATCCTAACTGACACTTGTGTGAGAACTGATGGTGATAGTGGTTCCCTTCCCTCTAGTTAAACTCCTTGAAGTCCATGAATGAAAGAAGAGATTTAGTGTTAAATTGCCCTGGACTAAAAGCCTACAATCTAATGCTAATTTTACAGTCAGTTGAACTACTTCAGTTTTTCCACAAAGCATGGGAGAATTTCTGCCTATTCATCAACTCTGACATCTGGAGTAGTGATTGATTCTTCTCCTCTATCCAAGAGTTACCAATCTGACCAAGATGATAGAGAAAATGGCACAACTTTCTGTTGACATAGGCCAGCAGCAACCTGCTAGCACTCCTGATGACTCCTGCTTGGAGGACCAATGTTCATTTTTACAACTATACAGTTTATTTTAATAGGAAGATCTGTTGCTACTAGAGAAGAATGCACATCCCGAAACATTGACAGTTCAGAACATTGACTTCACATGTTTTCTTTCTATTTGCTTGGAGCCTCTAAATCAGCTTGGGTTTTCTGGAGAGCTTGGGGCAGGTTGTGCTTTTCTTTAAGCTATATAATGGGTTAATAGAAACTGTCCAGCTGACTCCTTCCTGAATTGCAGTAATCATGGTTGAGTCTGCTACATCATTTCCAAGTGGCTTGTTCCATTACAACACTGTATATGAGACCGAACAATGTAGAGATACAAGTTCATTTGAAGACAATTTCAAAGATGAGGTCATAAGCTGTTCCCTTTTTCTTGTTAAACATCTGCTTGAAATACCAGTGTGTTCTATTTTTCTATGCCACTTACATCAATTAAGTATAGATTCAGTGCCCCAAAGATGCACTGAAGCTTATTGTTACACTTGCAACTAATCCAGCTGACTTGTTTCTGAGATTTGCTGTGCAAGCAGAAAGGAGAGAGGTGGTTGTAACATACAGTGCCATGGGAAGAGGAAGGTACTTCAGAAGCTGGTATGTATGCTTGATGTATTTTGGATCACAATTTCTGAATCTGAGACAAACACAAAAGCGAAAGGATTATGAGGGAGACAAGGTACAGCCAGGGCCTGACAGAAGAACTTGCTCTTGATGATGTGGACGTAAAATGCATGCCTTGCAGGTACTCATGCTCTAGCCTTGTGCTACAGGACTTTACGTCAGGTGTAGCAAATATGTAATAATTAAGAAAATAATACTTAGAACAAATCAGACACAAATTTTTGAAGGAATATACTCCCTTTCCTGCCACGTATTAGAATGACAGAGTAAAATCAGGTCAGACAACTTCTAATCCTGCTGAACAGATATTCCCTCAAATATTTTAAGCTGTCAAGAACTAGTCTGTCAGATCTTTGAACTGGAAATGCTTCTATAGTGCTCAACTGCTTAGCCCCAAGGTGTCTGCGAAGGATAATGCTGCTACTCCACTCCTATCCCAGTGTTTTGCCTAATGGCAAGTAAGCCATCATATTAAAGCTACACAAACTCAAGAAGTCCATGAATAGTTCCACATGAAGCATCATTGCATTACAGCTCTGTTTCCATACACATTAGATCTGAGATGAAATGAAAGAGTTTTAAGAGCATATTACCGTATTTAGCCAAGTTGAAAATTAATCTTTTAAAGACATCTGACTGTTTGGAATATAACAGACCAGTGAAACAATTTCACTGCTTGTAAATATGCTTTTTTTGGTAACATTGTAGCCTCGAGGCTGGTGCTTTAGATTATGATGTTAGGTTTTGTTTCCACACCAGTCAGGAAGAAAATTGAAAATATATTTTATACACTCTATGGGTTGTTCAACATGGGATAGCTCACAGATCAACCCATATAAAGTTACTGTACAGAAGAAAAAGAAGAGTTTAAGTTTTTGACAGTGTTGATCTAACTTTGCCTTTTGACTTCCCTAGGAGCCTAGTATTAATGTCATACTAGTTTTCCCTTATTCTAACTTTGCCTCTTGCATTTTAAGAGATGCAAGTGAATTCTGTGTATTTAGTGAGATATTAATAAGCCAGTACAATCATTCTAGTTTGATGTGCAGGGCCAAAGCAATTTGTTGTGGTATAGTATTTTAAAGGTATTCTTACGCCCTTAAATTAATATCAGTATTCTTGGAGGGTAGACTAGACTGGATGTTTCGCTTCCTCCCCTGCACCACCGTGTTGGTACTGGTAGTCAGAGCTGGGGTAATAGTTCTCAGCATAGCAGCTGTTCCTCATTGTATAGCACCGTATCACAATTAGGGAGAAAAAGTCCAGAAAAATAAATCTTCTTTTTTTTCATGTTCAATTATGCTTTGAATAATCAGGGAGGAGACAGAAATTCCTCAGCATCTAATCACTCACTGCAATCCAGAAGAGTGGAAGGCATTTCTGTTTCATGTCTTCAAAGTGGATAGCCATATGATGCAATAGAGTTGATGCTCTCTACATGTGGCGATCCAAAAATAGGTATTTTGTGCTCCTAAAATATAAGGGTGGAGAGATTCCCTCAGTTAATTTCTTCATGCATAAACCACCATTTTCCTACAAGTTTAGTATTGACAGCAGCTCTGTAGAGAGCACAATGCTGAATAATATGTATTTCTAAACCAGAGACCTTGTTCCTTACAGCTTTTGTAATCTTTTAGCTGTGTGACAAGAAATAGTAGTCTCTACATGTCTCACAGTCTGCCAAGGCACTGCTCTGCAACAAGACACTGCTCTGCTTCAAACATTTTCTTTACCCAGTAAAGCAGTAGTCTTTATCCTCCAACTGCTGTCATGTTTGTGTTTACATTGATCTTCCGGCATATGACCTTGTTAACTCACAAGAAAAAGACTGAGGGTTTTGCAAGTGCCAGTCTCACCAAAAGCCAAATAACTTGCACCTTCCTCTCCTCCATTTCATCTTTTTCAATAATAGAAAGACTGAGAAAGCAAATTTTACTTTAGCATAGAACTCATTTGTGATATGACCACTGTTGGCTTAGTAAAACATTTCTCAGAAAACTTCCTTATTAAGGTTGAAGAACAATAAAAAATAATATCTAATACTTCAGTTCATTGATATAAGACAAATGCAGCAATAATTAACATATTTTTTTGAACAAGGAGGCAACACACGTTGAAACCTAGTAGTATCTCTTCTAACAGTAAGAACAAGGCCACTAGTAAATGAACAGTTAGGGATCACTAAGCTCCAAGCTGGAAAGGCAATCACTCCATGTTATTCCTGATTAATTTTGTGGAGGATTCATAGTTGTTCTGGCATGTCTGTTTTCATGTGAGTAGATTTCTGTCTCATCCTGCAGACAGAATTATGTGCTGCCATGAGGCTGCATTGACTCCAGCAGGCACAAGAGATTGTAGGCACTGAAGTCCCAAGGACTCTGTCTCTTAAAGCTAAGAAGCATAGACAGGTAAATGTTTCTGAAATCTTCTTGCATGTATAGGGAACATCTGGTTTGTGTATCAAGGGACACCATATAGCCAGTCTGAAAATTGGTGGGCAGTCAGCACTTTGAAGAACTGGGCTTGTAGTGAGAATTTTCTGTGAATGCTGCTTACCTTCTTTCAAGGCAGTGGGGAGGGAGAGGGAGGAAATTTGAAAAGAATGTACTGCACATTTTTTTGTCTTGATATTTTAGAAAACATACCTTTTCAGATTTCATTGCTTGTAAATTGCTCCTTTATATGCTTTATGATTTTTGTCATATGGCTTATAAATAACTGATAAAGAAGTTCAAGGAAAGCCACAAAAATTACTTAAAAGGATGCTGTCAAAATGTATGTTACCTTTAGTTTTTTTCCTTCGCCTTCAATATTTAATGACTTGATTTTCCTTGTTTCATACTAGAAAAAAAAGCTCCACCATGAAGCTAAAGTGTTGGATCTTTTTTAAAATAGAGCACAGCAGAATCTCAGTTATCTTCTATGTATGCCTTTCTGAGTATTTATGAAATAGCATACAAAAAGTTCAAAGTTCAGAACTCCCCAGGTCACTTCCTAGAAGAAGAGGAATCGATGTTGTGTAGTGATATTGTATATCTGATACCATGTTTATCTAAGTGAAGTGTATGCTATTCGCAGTTTTGCAGCGCAAGTCATGGAGTTACAGGAGAGCATTTTCTTACTTCCAGCTATAAACGTCTTGTAGCCAGCATTTAGTTCAAAACTTCACTTTGCTTTTCCTCAGTTCACACAGAAATCTCCCTTTTTCCTTCTCCCTAACCTTTCCACTGCTTTGGATGTATGATCCAAAGACCCACAGTTAACTACTTATCTTGTTTATGTATTTATTTGCCATTCTTATTTGGTCTCCAAGGAAACCCTTTAGACCACAGTTCAGTTTTCTTTTAAGCATTGTCATGTGCCAATAACTTATATTCTTTTTATATATATATATAATTGTAATTACATTAAAACTACACCCAAGCTGCTAAGAGTTTATGAGACCACAGCAATAATACTTGCTACTCTACAAGGCGATGGCATAAAGGTGATGGGACAGAGTGATCTAGTGAAAGGACATGATCTAGTATTTGCAACTGAGTTCTGGATCTGCCTTTTCCCTGGCTCCTGCTGCACAACACAACATAACCTTTACTTTGATCCTGGAATAAATATAATTTCCTCAAACAGCACTTGTTGAGCTGTGAAGTGAGTAGAATGGCAATTTTGTTACTATCCTGTAGAGAGAATGGACCTTCCCACCAGAGAAAGCAAAGCTGGAGTTCTAAGAGTAAAGGAAACTTGTGCTGTGGAGGGACTGAATCCTTATTCATTTGTAGATACTAAGGGTAATTTCTTCCTAGTGAAAGGTCTACAAGTTTTTAGAGATTTATAACTGTACATGTTTTCTCAAAGCTAATTTGACAAACTGTTTATACAATAATAAGCACTGAAAAATAGAGCAATTAGGAAAAGTAGAAACTAAGTCAAAATTATACAAGAGTCATACAAGAGTAGGTGATATCAACTGTGTCAGGTGTGAGCCAGTGGATGATTTAGTCAGCATGGTGGTGGAGCTTAGGGAGGAGGTGGAGCGAAAGAGGAGCAGCAGAGCGTGGGAAAGGGAGATGGATTGGTGGAGCCACTGCCTGTCTTCCTCAGAAGAAAGGCACTGGACGGGGTGGAGGGGAGCGCACCACAAGATGCTTTCAAAGTAGCAGAGGTTCCCTTACCCTATCTCCATTTGGCTGAAGGAGGGGATTGAGGAGACAGGGAGGAATGGAGGTAGGTCCCTACTCAGAAATGCAGGTGCATCTCCTCCCAGTCATTTTTGCCTTCCCAGGTGCTCTTGCACAACGGGTTTGAAACTCTGGAATTCAAGGGGCAAGAAAATGAGGATGGCACACCCAGGGGTTGGCTAGGGTGAGTTCATCATCCCCATACCTCAAGATTGCCTCTGCAAAAAACAAAACGATGATTGTCATAGGCGACACTGTTCTGAGGGGAACAGAGGGGCCAATATGTCACCCAGACCCTACCCACAAGGAAGTCTCCCTGATGCCCTGGT
Organism: Laterallus jamaicensis coturniculus; assembly: GCA_022605575.1. Classification (NCBI taxonomy): domain Eukaryota; kingdom Metazoa; phylum Chordata; class Aves; order Gruiformes; family Rallidae; genus Laterallus; species Laterallus jamaicensis. Next base: position 2,204,396 of record JAKCOX010000055.1, read on the forward strand.
CAGGGACATCACTAGGCAGCTGCCTAAACTGGGATGGCCCTCTGACTGCTACCCACTTTTGGTGTTCCAGGTTAGCAGTGATGAAATGGCAGAGAGAAGCCCGACGGCTATTGAAAGGGACTTTTGGGCATTGGGGTGATTAGTTAGAGCTGCGGGGGCACAAGGTGGCATTTTCCTCCATCCCTTTAGAAGCCAGGAAAAACACTGAGAGGATCAGAAAAACACCCCTGATCAACTCAGGGCTAAGAGGCTGGAGCCGTCAGTGGAATTTTGGTTTTCTTGATCATGGGATGGTTTATTCAGCACTGGGATTGCTGGTGGTAGATGGGGGAAATGAGTGGGAAATCAGCGGAGAAGCAGCATGTCAGAGTTGGGGCTGGGACTAGAAGTCCAGCTGGAATGTGTCCACACAGCTGGTGATAAATGCAGGATGGCATGCTACAATCAGAGGTACTGTATGTTAGTGAGTTCCTTAGGCCTGCTCCAAGAGGTGCAAGGTACATTGAAGCACATCTGAAGTGCTTCTGTACCAACGCATGTAGTATGAGGAACAATCAAGAAGAGCTAGAAATCCTGGCTGGGTCCCAGAGGTATGACATCATTGGCTTAAGTGAAACCTGCTGGGAAGAGTCCTGTGACTGGTGTGCAGCGATGGATGGCTACAGGCTCTTCAGAAGAGACAGGCAGGGCAGGAGAGTTGGGGGTGGTGGCGTGGTATGTAATGGAGGGACTGGGCTGCACTGAGCTGTCAGTTGGCAACAACACCGTTGAGAGTCTCTGGGTAAGGATTAATGGACACCCAAATGTTGTTGTAGGAGTCTACTATAGACTGCCCAGACAGAAAAGCATCATTGAAATATTCTTCAAGCAACTAAGAGACCCCTCTAGGTCAACTGTCCTTGTCCTTATGGGGGACTTCAACTTGCCAGATGTTAATCAACCACACAGCTGAATAGCTGATACAAACATGTCCAGGAGATTCCTAAAGCAACCAGATGATAACTTCCTTGTTCAGGTATTAATGGAGCTGATAAGGAAGGGTGCCCTCCTAGATCAGGTGGGGGAAGTGGTGAGAGGTGGCCATCTTGGCCACAGTGACCGTGAAGTAGTGGAATTTAAAATCCTTGGTGAGGGGAGGAAGACTGCCTCCAAAACTTCATCACTAGATATTGGGGGAGCAGATTTTGGGCTGCTCAGGGAACTAGTTGGTAAGGTCTCCTGCGAAACTGCTTTTGAAGGCATCAGGGTCCATCAATGCTGGTCATCTCATAAATGCACAGAAACAGGAAATTCCAAACATCGTAAGTCAAGCAGGAGAGGCAGGAGGTCAATTTGCCTGAACAGGGGTCTTCTAGAGCCTAAGTGGAAAAAGGAACTGTATGACCAATGGAAAAAAGGTCAGATAATGTGGGAATGTGGGAGGATTACAGGGATGCTGTTTGCATTGGTAGGAGGAAATTCATGTGGCCAAAACTCAGTTAGAGGTGAGGCTGGCCAATGCAATGGCAGAAAATAGCAAGGGGGGGGGGTCAAATACATTAACAGGAGGACCAGAAAGAACATTGGTCTGATACTTGATGAGAACGGTCACCTTATGAACAGGGACATAGACAAAACAGAGATGTTTTAATGCCTTCTTTGCCTCTGTCTGCAATATAGTCTATGGGATCTGGGACCCCAGATGCCCCTAGTTGCAGGACTGTGACTGCAGTAATGATAACGTGAACTGCAAACTTGTGGGTGGTCTGCTGCCCCATCTGAATCCATATAAGTCCATGGGCTCTGATGGGATTCATCGCATGGTACTCAGGGAGCTGGCTGATGTCATCGCGAGACCTCTCTCAATATTTTTCAATGGTCTTGGGAATCCAAAGAGGTCCCGGTTGACAGGAAGCTGGAAAACATTGTCCCAGTTTTCAAGAAGGATAAGAAAGAAGATGCTGGTAATCACAGGCCTTCAGTCTCACCTCAGTTCCTGGTAAAATTATGGAGAAAATCATGCTGGGAGTTACTGAAAAACACACGAAGGACAACACAGTCATTGGGCACAGCCAACACGGGTTCAGGAGAGGAAGGTCCTGTCTATCCAATCTGATTTTCTTTTATGACATGGTCACCCAGCTGATGACCAAGGAAAACCAGTTGATGGGAGTTTTTTGGATTTCAGTAAGGCTTTAGATACAGTGTCTCACAGTATCTTGCTGGACAATTTTGTGTCCAGCATACAACTAGACAAAGCCATAATGCATTGGGTGGGCAATTGTCTGGTCAGGCCTAGAGAGTGGTAGTAAATGGGGTTACATCTGGCTGATGGCCAGTCACTTGTGGGGTTCCCCAGGGCTCCATTTTAGGCGTAGTTCTTTTTAACGTTGTCATAAATGACCTGGACTCAGGACTAGAGGGTGTTTTAAGTAAATTTGCAGATAATGCCAAATTGTGAGTAGCTGTTGACTCCATTGAGGGTGGGGAAATCTTGCAGAGAGACCTGGACAGATTAGAGAGCTGGGCAGTCACAACCACATGATGTTTAAGATGGGCAAGTGCTGGATTCTTCACCTGGGAAGGAGCAACCCTGGCTACACATCCAGACTGGGGGATCAGATACTGGAGGCCAGCCATGCTGAGAGGGAGTTGAGCTCTTGCTGAACAGCAAGGTAAACATGAGCCAGCAGTGTACCCAGGCAGCCAGGAGGCATCAAGCCAGCATCATTGCCTGCAAGTCCAAGGAGGGAATTGTCCCACTTTATACTGCGTTGGTGCGGCCTCACCTTGATTACTATGTGGAGTTTTGGTTGTCACAGAAACTGTTGGAGAGTGTCCAGAGGATGGCAACAAGGATGGTGAAGGGTCTGGAAGAGAAGTCTTATGAGGAAAGGCTGAAGTCCCCTGGTTTGTTTAGCCTGGAGAAAAGGAGACTGAGGGGAAGTCTCATTGCGATCTATGGCTTCCTGATAAGGGGGAGCAAAGGGGCAGGCGCCAGTCTTTGGTGACCAGTGATAGAACCTGAGGGAATGGTATGATGCTGAGACTGGGGAGGTTTAGACTGGATATTAGGAAGAGGTTCTTGGATGGTGGCCGGGAACTGGCACAGGTTCCCCAGGGAAGTGGTCACAGCACCGAGCTTGGTTGAGTTCATGAAGCAAATCCTTAACATCAGGCAGCAACTATAAATTTCCCATTAAGATCCGTGCTTGGAAAAAAAAATTCTTTGCATTACCAGTTTTACATGAGCTTTAGGGATTACACTTTAGCAATCTAGTTTTGAGATGTGCTCATCCTGGTTGGCAATGGAAAGATTTAAGATTTCTCATAAAGATAAGAATCAAACAGCATTCTACAGCACAATTTCAGGGAGAACATGACCAATCTAGAGCAAGAAGTATCTTAGGATCATCACTGTCATACATTATCCTCCTAGAATAATAATATCGCTGGAAAGGTATGCATCTTTGGTGTATCAGTCCGTATTGAAATGCATTGAGACAATTCAGGCTGCAGTCCAATGGAGGTCAATGGAGAGATTTCCATTCATTTTCAATAGCTTTTGTATCAGAGATATAATGCTGGTGTTTTGCTGTCAGAATTTGCTTAGGCAGACCATGACAAGTATGCATTTCTCAGAAGAGCAGTAGAACACTGAAACTGGTTTATTCCCTGCAGCTATATTGAGGATCATGCCTGATTGGCAAAGCTTTCCAGAACATTTATTCTTCAAATTAATTTGATGGTCATGCTCAGCACAGGCTACACAGCAGCACAATGTTCTGCAATATTTATTCACATTTTTAAATGAATGGTTGTCAACAGTATTTTATTTCTCTTTGTTTACCTTTTTGATAAATCATTCTGGTGAATAAGTCTGTTAGCTGGAAGGGATTGCTGATACAGCAAACCTTAAATTGGTTGTAGTCTTCAGTCTATTAGCAGTGAAATCCATACTTGCTACAGCTAAGGATGCAGCTGCAGTTTGCGTGATTGTGCACAGGCAAGTTTTGTACCATCAGCTGTGTTGAGTGGTCTAATTTATGCCACAGATCATATGTAGCCACTGCAGATTTAGCTGTCTCTGGATCCTAGTAAACACAAGACTGGCATAGCTTTTTTTAGTGGAGTGACTGCCTGGCACATCTCCTGCTGTTGGCAGTATATGGGAAAACGCATCACTTTAAACACCCAGAAGTTGCAGGGAATTTATGTCTGGTAGAGATATTGCACGTCAGCAGGTTTTAAAGGCAGTGCCCAGTGGCAGTAGGAAGAAGTATGAAAGTAAACTAGCCACCTGGTTTGTTAATGCTTATTTTACAGAATCCTTAAAATAAATTCAGATATTGCAACAGTTGGTATCTAAGTTTCTTTAAAAATCAAGACCCTGCTACATCCATCTCTTTCTTAAGATGCTTTCTCTAAATAGTAAAGCCATGCAGAGATAATCAAGAGGATAACACCAACTATCTACTCTGAGAGAAAATAAAGGATGAGACTAATTGATGATCTGGATTTTAGAGGTCTGGGCTCTTCCATTTTCATTGCTTTTCTGACTGACTTCTAAGAAATTGTTCATTCTCCTGTCAGTTCTCTGCTATGAAACAGGAAGAATCTCCTGATTTTAGGGAGAAATTTCACAATTTTTTACTACCTGCCATGAAATAGCTTGTATTAGAATCGAGCATGTCCAAATCAATACATTGAAAACAGTGCTAGAATGGCTTTTATTTATACTGCAGCACCATTGTTTATTTTGAAATTGTTAAGACAACATAGAAGAGGCACTTCTTGTACCGAAGTTTATAGATTTTTCTGGAAGTCATGGGAAAGAGCTATCATTTCCAGCAGATAGTTAACAGGTGGCCATAGCCTCTGTGGGAATTTCTGATTGTTGATACTTGTAGCCTGCACTCATTCATGGTCAGAACGAAGCTGTTCTGGAAGGTCAGTACTCCTACCACACCATCCAGAGAAACAGGAAAATAAAGTGGATTCATTGCACTACGCACAAAATTTCAGGTCTAAAACATCATCCACTATGAAGGATGTGATTCTGTATGATCCCGATGGGTAAGATGACAAGTTGGTGAACAGGCTACAGCTTAAGATATTTACTCTGTCCTCAAGAGTGTGTCCAGGATGGATCATCTACAGAACCACAAAATGTATGCAAGTGTTAGGTATATGTAAATATTTAATGCATAGAAGTCTGTAAAATTTTCAGTAGTCTTCAATACGAGGCACTATTATTGCAAAAACTGTAAGTTCAACAAGCTTGATAAAAGCATGGATTAGAGCTACTGCTTCTCCAAGCGGTCACAGGATATCCCCAGCAGGATATTGCTCCTGGCATACATGCTGACCTGGCTCCCCCTTCATAATGCTGCTTCATAATGCCAAGAGAAGTAGGGTACTGTGATTGAAACTGCAGACAGCAACTTCCAGTTATTTTGAGTAAATATTTACCATTCTTTTGCTGGGAATGAGAGGCGAAGGGAGAGATCTTTTACCCTGAAGCCAAACAAACCTTCAGCCTTGAAATCGGGTATTAGTTATTAGATATGTAGCAATTTGTATTATCAAATACCGGCAGAAAAGATACTAAAAACATCCAAATATGTCATTGGAGTCCTGGGAAGGTTTTCCTGTTAGCTGTTACAGGTTCTTCTGAACGTATCACTGGAGAATAGAGGAAAAAGTGGGAAATTTTTCTTTAACCATAGGCAGTACACAATTTCTTTTCTTAGAAATAAAACACTAGAATGCTTTCCTCATTTTAAATTATCAAGCATAGCTGAATACATTTATTTTCTGCTGATGCATTATATCTGCATTATGAATTGTATCTTCACATAATAACATATTATTCATTATGTGTTCCTATAAACCTTTTTCAGCCCTGTTAAATAAACTCCCCCATAACACTGCTAACAGCAGAGGTGGCAAAGTACCTTTGGCTGTCCAGATGAAATAATAACAAGATACAGTCTAACTTGCATCTTTAGGGATTTCTGTCTGCTTTCTTTCCTGTTGTAAGGCTCTTAAAAGAAAATTTGAAAGGGTATGGAGAAGTATTCAAATATTTCTGCTTTGAATAATAAAAAATTAATCTGTTGTCTGATACTGCTTTCTGTTCCACGAACTATTTACAATCCATACAAATACAGATTATGATGATGAATTTATTCGTCCCTGAACCTGAATTTATTCTTCCCTGATTGCTGAATTTATTCTTTCATTTTGTTCAGGATGGGACAGCCTTATAATTCAGTTAAAGGACAATCGAATCTTGCTCTGAAACTGTGAAGTCCTAGAAAGCACCCTCCTGCCAGAGGAGATCAGCATGTTCTTGAGAGCTGTTTATGGCAAATCATAGAATCATAGGGGTTGGAAGAGACCTCAAGAGATCATCGGGTCCAACCCCCCTGCCAAAGCAGGCTCCCTAGCTCATACTGCACAGATAGTCATCCAGATGGGTCTTGAATATCTCCAGAAATGGAGACTCCACAACACCCCTGGGCAGCCTGTTCCAGTGCTCTGTCACCCTCACTGTGAAAAAGTTCTTCTGCAGGTTAGTGTGGAACTTCCTATGCTCTAACTTGCAGCCATTGCCCCTTGTCCTGTCTCCACAGACCACTGAAAAGGGGCTGGCCTTTTCCCTCTGCATTCCATATTTAAGATATTTATAAACATTAATAAGGTTCTCCCCTTAGTCAAGGCAGAACAGTCCCAGCTCACTCAGCCTCTCCTCATAGGGGAGATGCCCTAGGCCCTTAATCATCTTTGTAGCCTTTCTTTGGACTCTCTCAAGGAGATCTCTGTCTTTTTTATACCAGGGAGCCCAGAACTGAACATAATACTCCAGGTGGTGACTGACCAGGGCAGAGTAGAGGGGGAGGATCACCTCCTTCGACCTGCTTGCCACACTCCCCTTGATACACCCCACAATCCCATTGGCTCTCTTAGCTACCAGGGCACATTTCTGGCTCATGGCCCACCCATTATCTACAAGGACCCCAGGTCCTTCTCCACAGAGCTCTTCTCCAGCAGGTCATCCCCCTGCTTGCACTGATGCATGTGGTTATTCCTCCCCAGGTGCAAGACTTTACACTTGCTTTTGTTGTACTTCATTTGTTTTTTCCCTGCTCAGCTCTCCAGCCTGTCCGGATCTTGCACAGTGTCCCTGCATGTCAGCCACTCCTCTGAGCTTTGTATCATTGGTGTACTTGCTGAGGGTGGATGCTATTCCCTCATCAAGGTCATCGATGAAGATATTAAACAGGACTGGACCTAACACCGAGCTCTGGGGAACACTGCTAGTCACAGGTCTCCAGTCAGACTCTGCTCCACTGATCACCACCCTCTGAGCTTGGTCCGACAGCCAGTTCTCGACCCACCTCACTGTCCACTCATCTATCCCATGCTCTCTCAGCTTTTCTATCAGGATGTCATGTGAGACAGTATTGAAAGCCTTGCTGAAGTCAAGGTAGACGACATCCACTGCTCTCCCTCCATCTACCCAGCCAGTGATGACATCATAGAAGGCTATGAGATTGGTCGAGCATGATCTCCCTTTGGTGAATCCATGCTGACTACTCCTCATTTCAATTGCTTGGTGATGGCATCCAGAACAAGCTGTTCCATCACCTTTCTAGGGACAGAAGCGAGGCTGACTGGCCTGTAGTTGCTCGGATCCTCCTTCTTGCCCTTTTTGAAGACTGGAGTGACACTGGCTATCCACCAGTCTTCAGGCACTTCTCCTCTTCTCCAAGACCTGTTGAAAATGATAGAGAGTGGCTCAACAATCACTTCTGCCAGCTCCCTCAACACACATGGATGCATCCCATCTGGGCCCATGGATTTATGTGCATTAATCCCTTTGAGATGTTCCTGGACCACCCCCACTTCAACCAGAGGGAAGCTCTTCATTTCCCAAACTCTCTGACTTTCTTCCAGTCTCCTTGGGTCCCAAGGGGCCTTTGAGTGAAGGCTGAATCAAAGAAGGCGTTCAGTATCTCCACATTCTCAGCATCGTCCCTAACCAGGACACCCGCCTCGTTCAGCAGGGGACCCACATTATCCCTGGTCATCCTCTTACAATTCACATATCTAAAACCCACCTTTTTATTATCCTTTATGTCCCTTGCCAGTTTCATTTCCAAGTGGGCTTTAGCCTTCCTAGTCTTGTCCCTACAGGTCATGACAACATTCCTATATTCTTCCCAGGTGCTTAGACCCTTTTTCTACAATTCATGGACCTTCTGCTTCCCTTTGAGTTTACTCATTAGCTCCCTGCTCATCCACACAGGTCTTCTGCCTCTCTTTTGCGATTTCTTGCTCGAAGGGATGCACCGGTCCTGGGCTTGGAAGAAGTGCTGTTTAAATGCTAGCCAGCTCTCACAGGTGGAAGAGATCAAAGTTAGCTCTTCTAAAATTCAGGGTAGCTATCCTACTTTTTGACTTGCTTCTTCTACTCATGATCTTGAACTCTATCATTTCATGGTCACTTTGTCCCAAGCTGCCCCCAGCCTTCACTTCCCTAACAAGCCCATCCTTGTTGGTTAAAACAAGGTCCTCCCCTTGTAGGTTCCTGCACCGTCTGTAGCAAGATAGTTGTCTTCTACACATTGCAGAAATTATCTAGACAGCATACTACTGGCCCTATTGCTTGCCCAGCAAATATCTGGGTGATTAAAGTCCCCCATAAGGACCAGCACCTGGGATCTCAAGGCTGCTTCTAGCTGCTTGTAGAATGCACTATCAACTTGCTCCTCCTGATCGGGGGCCTGTAATACACACCCACAACAGTGTCGCTCACACTAGCCTGCCCCTTGATTCTTATCCACAAGCTCTCAACTGATGGATCATCCTTCCTCAGGTGGAGTTCAATACATTTTAGCTGCTCTCTCACATAAAGAGCAACTCCTCCACCTTGTCGCCCTAGCCTGTCTTTCCTAAAAAGCACATAGCCATCCATTACAGCGTGCCAGTCGTCCAGGCTGTCCCACCATGTCTCTGTGATCGCAATGAAATCATGGTCCGCAACCACACAAAGATCTCTAATTCTTCCTGTTACCCATGCTACGTGCATTCGTATATAGGCACTTTAGGAGGGCAGCAGATGCAGGTATCCTCAACAGGTCACAGGAAGATTTCCAACAGGGGATGGGCAACGGTGGCTCCACTGAGGAGTCCCAGGGCAATCCACAGTTTTCCCTACTATCATCTGGAACCACATCCCCAAGTCCGTCACTGTGCCGTTGGCCTTTACCTTCTTCCGCCATCAGCTGTAGTTGTGTCTCCTGAAGCACTTACCTGACCCCAGCAGCATTCATGATATCTCCTTCCCCCTTCCTAACTAGTTTAAAGCTCAGCCAATGAGCCCTGCCATCTCCTGGGCAAGGTTACACTTTCCCCTTGGGGATCGGTGAGCCCCGTCAACAGTCATCATGCCAGGAGCAGAGTACACTATCCCTTGGTCAAAAAACCCAAAGTTCCTATGCTGGCACCAGCCTTTCAGCCACTTGTTCAACTCCTGGGTTCTCCTAGCCTGCTCCAAACCCCTCATCCCACTAGTACAAATAGAGGCAAGATATTATTTGAGCTCTCCCTCCCTCAACAAATTGCCCTAGGTCCCAGAAGTCCCTTTTCATAGCTCACAGGCTACACTTTGTGATTGCATCACTGCCTGCTTGAACTATCAATAATGGGTAGTAATCAGAGGATCTCACCAGCCCTGGGAGCCTTCAGGTGATATCTCTGACCTGGGCTCCAGGGAGACAGCACATCTCCCTGTGTGTGGGGTCAGGTCTGCATATGGGGCCCTCCATCGCCCTGAGGAAGGAATCTCCTGCCACAACTACCCTTCTCTCTGTCCTAACAGAGGCAGTTTCGAGGCCTGTGGTCGGTTGCCTCACTCTAGGCATCTGCTTCCTCTGAGGTGGAGGGGCTACCTTCGTCTCTTCACTTACCTCTCCTCAACTTCCAGGGCCCCAAACCTATTGCTTAGGGGAACCTGGGGGAGCAGGGTAGGCAGGCAGGGGAGGTGCCTACAATGGTGAGTCAGGACTGTCTTCCAGCCCTCCTGAGTGTTCAGGTCACACCCTTCTGCCTGACCATGACAGGGCAGGGAAACCGTCATCAGTTGTTTGGTGTCTTCCTGGCACACTTCCCTCTGGGACTCCAGGGAGCTACTCCACCAGTCAATCTCCCGCTTGCAGTCCCCGATAACCCTCAGTCTTTCCACCTCTTCTTTTAGTTCCGCCACCATGCTGAGCAGATTGTCCACCTGCTTGCACCTCACACAGGTGAAGTATTTGCTTCTTTTCCCTGGCAGCAGCAGACTCAGGCATTCCTTGCAGCCAGAGACCTGACCCGCGGCATCCCTATGCAAGCCCTCTGTCAGGGTTGCCACATTTTTGTAGGGGGAAACTCTCTGGCTGGTGGAGACTATGGGTTAACTGTCTGGGCACACAGCAGACAGGAACACCCTTGGCTCACCCTGTGTACTCCGTGAGCCTTCTGCAACAAGGCTCGTGTCTGAATGCTGTGGTTAGTGTTTCATAAAGGGGGCAGGGGTTCCTGTGACCTCTACAAGAATTTTTTTTCTAATCATTTGTGGCAGGTCTCTCTGATATCAAGCCTCAGTTCCCACACCCTTCCTCTCTGTGTCAGACTGACAGAAAGACTCCCTATGCACTTTCCTCTGCTCAGCACGTCCCCACAGGCCCAGCTGTTAGAGGCACTTGGTGAAGACCATCCCCCCTGCTGCAGCTCCCTTCTGCAGAAACATGGGAGAGTTTTACTACTTGCTTCAGCTTGGCTTTTGCTGCACATGTTTAGCTGCTTTGTACTTGCCACCAACATGCTGTTTCCTGCAGCTTTGGGGGTTTTTGTACTCAGCTTTCCACTGGCAGCTACAATGCCGTATCCCACCCTGTCACCCCTGGATGTCACCTGCATCTGTGGAAGTTGAGTCAGCCCCACACCACCTCCACAGTGGTAGCACTGGTAGAATCACACCACCATGGAACAGGTTACATCACCCTTGATTTTCAGAAGACTTTCTGAGTCCCTCTGTACTTGGTTACAACCCCACATATCTTCCCCATTAAGGTGGGCTAGTGGCTCTGTGGAAAGTTTTCCAGAACACGGAGCTTAACCCTGCTTCCAGTGAAGTGAGCAGCAAAAATGATCACAACCTCAGTACCTGCAGGGCTGGATTTACTGTAAAGGAAAGTGCAGCAGCAAAGCAAGTTCAAAATGCATAGCATCCTCCTTTCAACCTGGGAGAGGATATAACTCTTACATGAATGGAAGGATATGGGTCATAAACTTGTGGGAAGAAACCGGTTCTGGTATGGCAGAAATACTTTGAAAATATATGATTTAATTAAGAAGATTAAATTTATCCTGAATTTCCAGGAGAGGCAATATTTCATTTTAACCTTGCACACCTACTTTATGTGGCTTTAGTGTGTAGCTGTATTAATATTTGCTGATTAAAAGCTGTCTCCAATAAAAGATGATCAGTAATAAGCCTTCTCACACTCCTTTTCTCAACCAGTCTGTCTTGTAGTGCTGTTGAGTAGCATTGAGTAAAGCCTGATGAAAATTAACACATCTGAAAGTCTTCCCACTCCTAGACTGGCAGAAGCAGGAAGACCTTAGTGCTTTATGATGACACAAACACAGACACCACCCCTCTTTGTTTCTGAGCAAAGAGAGCTGGACTCATCAGGTAAGGCAGCAGGTGATGTTTTAGTGTGCATCACGCAGCTTTGTGGGATCACAGTGAGGGAGGGAGAGAAAACTTGCTTCGGTCACTTCTCTGGCATTTTAAACCAACCTTGTCTGGGATTAATTTGAGTCCTGGCTCTCTGTCTCTTGTGTCAACATCCCCATCAGACCAAGAAATGCTTTAATTTACAAAAAAAAAGGCTCCAGCTAGTGGTTCTTGCTGCTTTAATTGGAACAACTTTCATTGGAACAACTTTCGTCAAGTAGTGATGGGGGTTGCAGTTGGCCTGTGACTTTTTAGGGCATAGCAGTCTGGTGCTGACCATGTGCTGACTGTTGCAGAACCCTTTCTTATCTCTGGATCTGCCTCCAAATCAACAACAGTGATTCCTGTGAGTGACCAGAAATACACTACACAGAGCAGTGACTACAAGACAGAGCAATCAAACATCCTGGTCTTCTAGCTGCTGCTGGTCAGCTGCTGATAAAATACATTTTTAAACACTAACCTTTTGCTGTAATTATTATGCCTACAGCAAATTTTTCAAGCCATAACACTTTATTTTTTGAAAACACCTGGTAGCAGCAAGTAGCAACCATTATCTAGAAAAGGTTATTTTCGCCAGTGTCTGACTTTGTAATCCATCCCTCCCACAAGGTTTTGTTGTGCATTGGTTATCTCTGTAGCCTTGTTTCATGTAAGTGCAAAGGTGGCAATGCCTCTGACTTTAAAAATAGCTCAGTAGCACCAACTTTCTGTTGAAAAAAATGAGTTTTTATGAATTTCATGAACTAGTTTCTGAGTAGATCTACAGGGGCTTTGAGAATTCCATAAAAAGGAATTTTAGCATTAAACTTTAAAAAAAGAATCATTGATAGACTAAAAGTGGTCTGTCTTCAGGTTATTTCTGCTATTGAACTATGGTACAGCAGTGAGTAACTGCTGGTCACACATGAAGACACACCTCTAGAACAACTTGAAATGCTACCACCCAGAAAACTTACCGCTGGTGTAGATGCAGGGTGGCAGTCAGGACTGAACCAGCAGTGTCATGCATCCTGACTGTGAGAAGGGGAAGACCCAGGGTGACAAGATGTAGTGAAGCATACAAAGTCAGTGACGTGTAGGTAGTGACACCCAGAAATATAGGTGGGACTGGGAACAGCAATTCACTCTTTGTACTCAGCATATCAGTTGCTGGTATGCAGTAACTCCAAGGACGCATCTGAAGGGGGACAGGACAGCATGCTAAAAGCCAGTGAAGTTAGGATGGAGGGTGCTGGCAGCTGATGCAGCTGACTTTCCAGGGAGAACTTCACACCCCCTCAACCTTGAAAAGCATGAAAATTCAAATGACATTTTAAAGACTTATGCCATGCATAAGTTTTTCCCAAAGCATTTTGATTCCTATTGCTATTAATACACATTACAGATCAACAGAGAAACAAATTAATGCAGGGGGAGGAACTATTAAGCTTTTTGTAGCTATACATCTTCTCCTATCTCACCTGCCCAGCTGCAAAGGCACGCGATGACACAGCTTGTGATAAAAAGCCAGACAGATATGCACTTACTTCAGGACTGAGAGTTTCAAAGAACTGAGTATCAGCTCAGTAAAAGGAGCAGGTTATGGGGAGCGAAGGCTCTTGCAATGAGTGTGTTGTCCCCTTCCCTTCAGCAATGGGATGTGGGGAAACACAAGTAAGGCCTTCACATTACACGTTGGTTTAACCCCAGGCAGCTGTTTGCAGATGAGAAGATCTTGGTGTGTGGCTTAGAAATCTCTGTGCAAAGCAGCGGCAAGAAGCAGCAGTCTACAAACAGCAAGTGCAGGAACTGGAGCTTTGATGCATTTGCCTGCAGGGTACAGTAATAGGGTGCAGATGGTACTGCCACAGCCAGAACTCATTCATTCCACACCTCACACTGTGCAGACCCAGATTTAATAGGTAATTTTGTTCCATAGTCACTGGATGGTCCTCATTGTGTCATTCACAAAACAATCTCAAACTGACATCTTGATATGTCCTATCAGAAATCCTCTGGGAGACATTAACGTGCAAGAGCCCTCCCAGGATTGCATGGCTGCTTTAATCACATAAACTAATTTTTAACAATTTTAACTGATATTTCAGATAATATCAGTATTGCTTTTTCATTTTTTAATTTCATTTTTTATTTTTTAAATTGAAAATCTATTTTTTCAGACTTCTTTTTTTTCCTAAGGCTATCTATCAGTGGTAAAAACATAATCCAGGGTAACCACAAATTTTCTGTATATAGAACCATATACATGACTTTATGTCTGCAGCAGGATTGAAGAGTGAAATGTTTGCTCTCCAAAAAATCAAAACACAAATGTTTTCTTGCCAACCATAAAGAACCCGTAATAAAAACTGCATAGGCTTCATAATGTGTAATTGTTCTCAAGTTGGAAGAAACTGAACTTTTCAGCCCTTACACAGTGTGGTATTCTGTGTGAGTGAGCAGTGGGTATGCATGCAGCTCTGCCTGAGCACATGCAAAAAACACCCGTGAGCTTATAAATTAGAGGGCAGACCAATGTGAGCAATATTTTAGTGGGTATCTGCTACAGAGACCACTTGCTCAGGAAAAAACAGACAAGGGACCTCTTCAGCTGGAAGAAGCCTCATTTTCAGAGGTCCTGAGACATTAAAGTACCCTGGTAGCTGCTGGAGGGGCAACACAGCAGGACACAAGCATTCAAAAAAAGCTTCTGAAGTCTGTCAACAATGACTTCTTGACACAAGTGATTGAGGAGCCAAACAGGAAAGATGCTTTGCTAGACCTCATATTTACAAACAAGGATGAACTGGTGGGAGATGTGGCGACTGGGGCAGCCTTGGCTGCAGTGACCATGAGATGGTAAAGGTCAGGATATAGAGAGAGAGTAGCAGCAAACTAGCAGCAGAATCACAGCCCTGGACTTCTGAAGAGCAGACTGTAACTCCCTCAGAGATATGCTTGTAAGAATCTCCTAGGAAACAGGCCTGGAGAAGAGGAGTCCAGAACAGCTGTTTGATTTTCAAGAACCTCTTCCAAACTCCAGAACAGCCCATTCCAACAAGCAGAAAAACTCACCTGGAGTGGAATCATAGAATCACAGAATGTGTTAGGTTGGAAGGGACTTTTAACGTTCATCTAGTCCAACCCCCCTGCAGTAAGCAGGGACATCTTCACTAGAGCAGGTTGCTCAAGCCCCATCAAGCCCTGACCTTGAATATCTCCAAGGATTTGGCCTCCACTATATCTCTGGGCACCCTGGTCCACTGATCTACCACCCTCATATTGAAGATTCTTTTTCCCAATGTCCAACCTAAATGTACCCTTTTCTCATTTAAAACTATTACCCCTCATCCTATTGCTACATGCCCTTGTCAACAGTTCTACCCCAGTTTTCTTACAGGCACCTTTCAGGTCCTGGAACGCCACTACAGGTCCCCCTGGAGCCTTCTCTTCTCCAGGCTGAACAAACCCAACTCTCTCAGCCTGTCTTCATAGGAGAGGTGCTCCAGCCCTTTGATCATTTTTGTGGCACTCCTCTGGATGTGCCCCAATAGGTCCATGTCCTTCTTGTGTTGAGGGCTCCAAAGCTGCATTCCATGTTCCAGGTGAGGTCTCACCAGAGCAGAGAGGCAGAATCACCTCTCTCTCAAGCTGCTGGCTACACCTCTTTTGATGCAGTCCAGGATGTGTTTGGCCCTCTGGGCTGCAGATGCACATTGGTGCCCAGCTTTTAATCCACAAGGACCCCCAAGTCCTTTTCCTTAGGGCTGCTTTCTAGCACATCATCTCCTAACCTGTATGGATAATGGGGATTGTCCAGACCCAGTTGCAGGACCCTGCACTTGGCTTTTGTTGAACCTCATGAAGTGCACCTGGACCAACTTCCCCAGCCTGTCCAGCTCCCTCTGGATGGCATCCAGTCCATCCAGCACATTAACCTGGCATGTTCAGCAAACTTGCTGAGGGCATGCTCAATCCCACTGTCAATATCATAACTAAAGATATTAAATAGCACCAGTTGCAGTACAGATTGCTGAGGAACACCACTTGTCACAGTCTTCCATCTGGACATCAGCCCATTGACCACCACCTTCTGGATGCAACCATCCAGCCAGCTCCTTATCCACCGAACAGTCCACCCATCAAATCCATATCTCTCCAACTTAGAGAGAAGGATGTTGTGGGGCACTGTGTCGAGGGCCTTGCAGATATCCAGAGAGATGACATCTGTAGCTCTTCCCTTGTCCACTGATGCAGTTACTCCATTGTAGAAAGCCATGAGATAGATCAGGTAGGACTTGCCCCTAGTAAAACCATGCTGGCTGTCTCGAATCATCTCCCTGTCCTCCAGGTGCCCCAATATAGCTTCCAGGAGGATCTGTTCCATGCTCTTCCCAGGCACAGAGGTGAAGCTGACAGGTCGGTACTTCCCAGGGTCCTCCTTCCTACTCTTTTTAAAAATTGCTGTGCTGTTTCCTCTCTCCCAGTCACTAGGGACTATACCTGACTGCCATGACTTTTCAGATATCATGGAGAGTGGTTTGTCAACTACATCAGGCAATTCCTTCAGGACTCTGGGATGCATCTCATGAGGTTCCATGGACTTGTGCATGTTCAGGTTCCTCAAATGGTCACAAACCTTACCTTCACTTACAGTGGGAGGGACTCTGTCTCTCTGGTCCCCATCTTGTGGGCCATCAACTTGAGAGCAGTGAGGAGAGAGGTTGCCAGTGAAGAGTGAGGCAGAAAAGCTGTTGAGCACCTCAGCCTTTTCCTCATCTACTGTCACCAGTTCACCATTGTCGCTCATCAGGGGGTACACATTCTTTAACCTCCCTTTTCTGGTTTATGTACCTGTAGAAGTCCTTCTTGTTTTTCTTGGCATACCTTGACAAGTTTAGCTCCAGCTGTGCCTTGGCCTTCCTGACCTCAACCCTACACAACCAGGTAACATCCCTGTACTTTTCCCAGTATACTTGTCCCCGCTTCCACTGCCTGTGTAGTTTCATCTTGCCTTTTAGTTTGACTCAGCCATGCCAGCCTCTTGCCTCCCTTGCCCGATTTCTTACATCTAGGGATCAAGAGCTCTTGTGCTCTGTTAAAAGTGTCCTTAAAGATCTGCCAGCTCTGTTCTGCCCCTTTGTCCTTGAGGGCCATTTCCCAGGGGGTCCTATTGCCTAACTCCTTTGAGAGATGGAATTCAGCTTTCCTGAAATTCAGGGTCCTGACTACACTTTTTGTTATCCTAATTTCTAACCTGAACCTCCCCTGGCACAACTTCCTGCCATTCCTTCTTGTCCCATCGCTACTTATCTGTGAGAAGAGGCTGACCCCCAGCTCACCACAATCTCCTTTCAGGCAGTTGTAGAGTGATAAGGTCTCCCCTGAGCCTCCTGTTCTCCAGGCTTAACAGTCCCTGTTCCCTCAGCCGCTCCTCATAAGACTTGTGTTCCAGACCCTTCACCTTTGTTCCCCTTCTCTGGACACACTCCATGGCCTCGATGTCTTTCTTGTAGTGATGGGCCCAAAACTGAACACAGTATTCGAGGTGAAGCCTCACCACAGCTGAGTACAGGGGGATGATAACCTCCCTGGTTCTACTGGCTACTCTACCTCCTCTGATACGAGTAAGAATGCCATTGGCCTTCCTGACCACCAGGGCACACTGCTGGCTCATGTTCAGAAGCTTATTCTTTCAGACCTTCAAGCAATAAAATGAATGTGATATCTACTTCCCTTGAAGCTTTCTTTTTGTTTCAGAAAACGGTGTAAACAGTGATATTTTAAGAAACCTAGTGGAGGACAATGGTTTGCAACAGATGTCCCAAACTCAGAGGTTTCTAATTTTCCAGCTCCCAGTCACTTCGACTAAAATCTTCCAAAGACTCCTTTGGGTACTTAATGAAAAGCCACCTTAGCAGCTGCTGCTAATCACAATGGATAAAGTAAAAAATGTACGTCTTGTAGACTCAGGTCTATGCAGTATTACTTGTGCCTGCCACACAGCTTCATGTCTGCTAGCAAGCTTGAAATTATTTCTGACCTGGCAAGGATATCCTATACCCTGCAAATGAAAGACCCCACATGAGTGCGAAGCAGAGCAGTGTTCTGGGATGACATGTCTCTTGGTTTTTTTGGTTGGTTAATTGGTTGGTTGGTTGGGGGGGAGGGTTATTTGTTTGCAGGGTTTTGTTGGGTTTTTTGGGGGTGGTTTTATGGGGTTTTTTTGTTGGTTTGGTTAGTTTGTTTGTTTTTCAAAAGTGTTATGATGTCAACAGAGTTTCATATGGGGTCACTTTATGTTTTAGCCATAGGAAAGGTCTTCCATACTCCTCAATTTATTCATCATGACACACAGAGTGTTCACTTAATTTGGTGATCAACCTGCTCTGTGGCTTTACGCAAGCTATTTTATTGTCTAAGTTGCATTTGTAAAATGAGGACAGTGACACTAGCATTCTTTTGAAAAGGCTTTCACATGTACTTCATGTACTGCCCAGCAAGTAAGAACTGAACATGTTGTGCTTTAGTGCCAAAGATGCAGCTTCTCTGTTCCTGGGAGATCAAAAACACTTTGATGCATGAATCAATTTCAGTAGAGATAAGATCATATTAATGGCATTACACAAGGCATTGACAACATTTCCGCAGCATACTGTGCAAATTTCTCATTGCCTATGCTTAGGAAAGATCTACCTAAATTGAGAAAGATACTGGACAAGATTGGCAAAATTGTTAGGAGAAGGGGATGTAAATGTCTTTGACTTGCTTAGTTTAGAAAACCTTTTTTTTTTGTTAGCGGTCATGACTTCTCTAGAGAAATACACAGGAAAGGAAGGAGATCTGAACAGAAAAAGGGAGAGAAGAAATCAATTAACCAATGTTGTCAGTGCTGAATTATTTGCACTAATCCTTATAGAACAGTCTTGTGTGATGACTAGGATTTTACTTTTCCAGTTGATAAAATAAAAAGCAGATGGGAAAAATGTAGCTGCCACACATGTGGCTGATCTTTCTTCATAATCTGCCTGCCTTTGAGCAAGCTGTAACATAGATGTTGAGATGCTGGATCCTGTCCAGTAATGAGAAACTGTCCTCAAAGCTACAGTATGCTTTCAAGCTGCAAACATCGTCTGGACTCTGAAAAACCTGCTTAGACAATCTTCTTTAACTCTGCCATTGCTGACTTCACAGTACTCAAGGTCTGCGACTCACATGCAAGAAAATATGTGTTTCCCTCTGCCTCACTCCAAGCAGCCAGGGCACTGGTCGTCACAGCAGCTATGTGAGGTGGTGTCTGGGAGCCTGCTCATTTGACCCATATGTTGCAGGAGACCCAGAAGCTCACGGTTCCATCCCTTCCCAAAAAGATCCAAAGGTGGTGAGAAGATGAGCTTGGCTGGAGACTAAGAGAATAGAACAATGGAAACATGTTGGATATATTTTTATGAATTCAACAGTAAAATGGGAGGGACAGCTAATGGAAAGGAAGGAACATTTTCCTCTCCAACTTCATAAAAAGAGTAGAAAACATAGGAAAACTTCTAAGATCAAATATTATTTTTCTGGATAACACTGAAAGGCTTGCCTATAGAATAGACAGTCTTTAAATCTGGATTAAAATTAACAAAGGTAATTTGATATTTCCTGCACTTTATAAATTAGCATATCAGCATCCTATCCATGGCTGAGTGCCAGCACCCCATTATGGAGTGTTTCAAAGAAAAGTGAAATCCCAATACTTGGTAATTATGGAGCAAGCTGCCCCATGGAGGAGTTTCCTCTTCGCTCCTGTCATTTAATAGTTGGGTTATGCTCCTAAGCACAGGTGTCTATATACAGAGAGTTCGATGCATTTCTACTTCCATGTGCTGTGTCAGAAATCCACATAATTTGTTTTAATAATCTCATGGACTGGACTAAGTCCAGTTTGTTTAATGCTTCTGAACCTGATTATCCTGCAGCAAGGCCTAGTCTGCATCACCCTGGCCTTTCCCCTTTGTCTCAGGGACCTGTGATTCTTGAAGGCTGAGTTAAAGAAGGCACAGATTAACTTGGCCTTTGCTGTATTCTTTGCCATGATGTCCCTGCTTTGTGTAGTAACAGGACTACATTTTGTCTAAGATGTCCTTTACTTCTGGTGTTTCTGTAACAATCTTTCTTTTCTATCTTCTGCTAGAGTAAACTTGAAGTGAGTTTTGGCTTTCCCTCCATGGCTAGACAGCATGCTCCTCTTGGGTCAACTACTTCCATATACTGTACACCTCTGAGTCTAGTTGGGAGCCCTTGCTCGTCTATGCAGGCCTCCTGCCCCCTTTGCTTGGTTTCTGTTTGTGGCATGGACCATTCTGGATTTTTGAGGAGGTGATCCTTGAAAATCAAACAGCTCTTGCCTGGGGGATGCTGTTTGAACTTGCAGAGATGGGATCAGGAAAGCCAAGGCGCAGATGGAACTGAACTTGGCAAGGGATGTTAAAAACAACAAGAAGGGATTTTATAGGTACGTTGGCCAGAAGAGACAGGCCAAAGAGAACGTATCCCCCTTGGTAAATGAGAAAGGAGAATTGGCTGCAACTGATGAGGAGAAGGCTGAGGTACTGAATGAGTTCTTTGCCTCAGTCTTCTTTGGCAGCCAGGATTCTCATAATTCTCAAATCCCAGAACCTTGTGTCCCTAGAACTCTAGGTGGGAACTGGGGGAGCAAATGCCCCCCACTGTAAGAGCAGAGCAAGTCTGAGACCGCCTCATGAGACTGAATGTCTACAAGTTTATGGGGCCAGATGACATGCATCCCAGGGTCCTGAAGGAGCTGGCTGATGTGGTTGCTGAGCTGCTCTCCATCATATTTGAAAAGTCGTGGCTGTCAGGAGAGATCCCTGGTGACTGGAAAAAAGTTCACGTCACTCCCATTTATAAGAAAGGGAGCAAGGAAGACCCAGAGAATTACAGGCTGGTGAGCCTCACCTCTGTGTCTGGAAAGATCATGGAACAGATCCTCCTGGATGACATGCTGGAGCACATGAGGGAAGAGCATGTGATCTGGGACAGCCAGCACGGCTTCACCAAGGGAAGGTCATGCCTCACCAATCTGGTGACTTTCTATGATGGAATGACAGCATCAGTAGATAAAGGGAAGGCGACTGATGTCATCTACCTGGACTTGTGCAAGGCCTTTGACACAGTCCCCCACCACATCCTTATCTCTAAATTGGAGAGATGTGGATTGGATGGGTGGATCATCCAGTGGATAGGAAACTGGTTGACAGACCGCAGCCAAAGAGTGGTGGTCAATGGGTCTATGTCCAGGTGGAGGCCGGTGACAAGCGGTGTCCCCCAGGGGTCTGTCTTGGGACCGGTTCTCTTTAACATCTTTATCAATGACATCGATGATGGAATTGAGTACACCCTCAGCAAGTTTGCGGATGACACCAAGCTGAGTGGTGTGGTCAACACCCTAGAAGGAAGGGAAGCCATCCAGAGGGATCTTAACAGGCTGGAAAGATGGTCCCAGGTGAACCTAATGAGGTTCAACACTGCCAGGTGTAAGGTGTTGCACTTGGACCGGAAAAATCCCAGACATAGATACAGACTGGGAGAAGAGCTCCTTGAGCCTTCTGAGAAGGACTTGGGGATTCTGGTGGATGAGAAGCTTAACATGAGCCAGCAGTGGGCTCTTGCAGCTCGCAAGGCCAATGGTATCCTGGGCTCCATCAGCAGAGGGGTGGCCAGCAGGGACAGGGAGGTGATTGTCCCTCTCTACTCTGCCCTCGTGAGGCGCCACCTGGAGTACTGTGTCCAAATCTGGGGCCGCCAATACAAGAAAGATGTGGAACTGTTCGAGAGGGTTCAGAGGAGGGCCACGAAGATGATTAGAGGGCTGGAGCACCTGCCCTATGAAGAAAGGCTGGGGGAGCTGGGCTTGTTCGGCCTGGAGAAGAGAAGGCTGTGGGGGGACCTCATTGCAGCCTTCCAGTACCTGAAAGGAGCTTATAAGCAGGAGGGGAATCAACTTTTTAAAAGGATAGACAATGGCAGGACAAGGGGGAATGGTTTAAAACTAAAGGAAGGAAGGTTTAGGTTAGATATTAGGGGGAAGTTTTTTACAGGAAGAGTGGTGAGGTGCTAGAACAGGCTGCCCAGAGAAGTAGTGGATGCCCCATCCCTGGAAGTGTTCAAGGCCAGGTTGGCTGCGGCCCTGGGCAACCTTGTGTAGCTCCAGGCCTGAGGTTGGTGGCCCTGCCTGTGGCAGGGGGGTTGGAGCTCTATGATCCTTGGGGTCCCTTCCAACCCATGCCATTCTATGATTCTATGATTCTTCTTGATTCTTCTTCTCTCTAGGGCCATATCCTATAGGATTTTTCCAAGCTAATCTCAGAACAGGACAAATTCTACTCTGCAGAAGTCCAGGGCTGCAGTCCTGCTGTTTATTCCTGTCCCATTATTCCATCCTCTCAGATCCTAATCTTCACCGTCCCATGGTTCCTGCAGCCAAACTTGTTCCTGATCTTCACATCCCTCATCAATTCCTCCTTGTTTCTTATAAGATTCAGCAAGGCACCTCTACTCCTTTCTTCCTTGATCACCCATGGTGGTAAACTGTTCATTCTTGCACTGGAAATGTCTTGAACATCAATTCTATTCGTGTAAAAACACAGTAGATAACAAACCCTTTTGGAAAGAACCGCTTGTTAACTTCATAGATGCTGGTGTTCGCTATCTGCATAAATGCTGACCTCAACCTGAAACACATCTATAGTTTTTTCTTATTGCACAAACAGGAGTCTGAGGATTACAGTGATTTATTTCTCAAATGAAATTGGCATAGATGTCAATGCTTGACTCCAACAAGCAGTGAAATGATGGTTCAGTTGGTCAGGAAGTTGTCTATTTTAGAAGCTGCTGGACTGTAAATTACAGAAAAACATAACTGTAAGTTAGCTTTTCTGAAATATGGTTACTGCACAGATTTGTAAATCTGTACCAAATGTGTTTTGGGCTTGCATGGCAAGGCTTTGGTAGTGTCGTAGCTACATGGGTGGTTTCTGCAAGATGTTGCTAGAAGCTTCCTGTAGATTTGACAGAACCAATACAAACTGGCTACAAGACAGACCCACAGCAGGTCAAGGCCAAGCCAATCAGTGATGGTGGTAGCACCTCTGGGAAAGCATAATTAAGAAGGACGTAAAACCAAACAACCTGGAAGCAGCTTTTGCAGGTAGAGAGAGGAGTGAGAAGATGTGAGAAATTTTGTGGGCCACCCTAGCCAGTGCTAGAGCAGGCTCCTGCCAGGACCTGCAGCCCATGGAGAGAGGATCCCATGATGGAGTAGCTTTTCTAGGGATACTTGTGACCTCATGGGACACAAAAGGAGTCTGGTAGAGCAGTCTGGTCCTGAAGGTCTGCACCCTGTGGAAGAGATCCATGCTGGAGCAGTTTGTAAAAACTGTAGCCCGTGGAGAAGACTCATATTGAAGTAGTTCATGGAGAATTGTCTCCTGTGAGAGGAATCCCACACTGGAGCAGGAGAAGAGTGTGATAAGTCCTCACCATGAGGAGGAAAAAGTGGCAGAGACTACATGTGATGAACTGACTGCAACATCCATTCCCCATCCCTCTGGTGCTGCTTGTGGGGAAGAGGGATAGAATTTGGGAGTAAAGATGAGTCTGGGAAGAAATAAGGGGTGGGAGGGGGTGTTTTAAGATTTGTGGTTTTTCTCTACCTGTTTGGCTTGGGTAATAAATTAGGTTAATTTTTTTTCTAAGTTGAGCCCATGACAATGATCAGTGAGTGATCTTTCCCTCTCCTTATTTAGATCCACAAGCCTTTCATTATATCTGCTCTCCCCTGCCCAGTTGAGGAGTGATAAAATAGCTTTGGTGGGCACCTGACCTCCAGCCAGGGTCAACTCACCGCACAATGACATGGACCTTAAACTTGTATTTTTTACTGTATTAATTTACCATTTTATTGCATTTACTTTGGTGTTTGCACTATGTTTATTTGCTTTTTGTGCTATTAATTGTGCTGTGAGGCAGGCTTCTATAGTGCCTCCATCAAAGATGTTATTATACAGTGATGGCTTAAATAATTCTTGCTCCACGCCCTACTTAATTTTTAACTTTCATTAATAGTTGAAGACATTTGCTTGCCTTTGATTTGGGTTTTTTTGGGGAGGGGCAGGGGGATGATGACTGGTTTTTATATAAACCAAAATGGAGGAATTCTAAAAATGTTTTGTCTGCCCGTTTGTATTTAAGAAGAAAGGTTATCCAGAATAGGGAATGAAGGGTTGTTTTTATTTCAGTGAATGTAGAACCACCATGTGGGATGGGGAAACAACATTTTACCATCAACTCCTGACTTACTGGAAGGTTCCCCAGGGCTCTTTCAAAGCCCTTCCAAGGCTGGAAGAGGAAAAGGAACATGAGTGCAGAAAAAGGGACAGAGGAATCTCTAGTGCATCCTACAAGTCATTAGAAAATACGCAGTTACAGTGCTGTAGGCTTAGAGGGTGGTCTTAATACTGTAAAATAGATCCAGCCCTGTGACACTAGGAACAGCTGGTTGGGGAACAGTCCTTGCCAGTATGGTCTTCTTACAAAAAGAATCTTTCATCCTGTTGGCTGAAACAACCAGAATCATGAGGGCTGTAGAATGCAGCTTTTGCTGCCCAGCAAGCCAAGGAGTATTTTGTTCTTTTTCACCAGATTCCTCAGTCTTCTTGCTCCTTTGGCATATTGTCATTTCCTGCTATAAAGTACAATGAACTCTGTGTTTGTTCTCACCCAGAAGGTGACACCAAGTTTAGAGACCCATAGAACCATTTAGTGCTTCTGCATTATTACTTATACACAACAAAAGGGTCCAAAATCTAAACCCTTTTTGAACAAATAAGTTATTTAGCATAGAGGTTAAGTCCAGTTAAGGTCCAGTTAGGTCCAGTTAAGTCCAGTATATTCAAACTTGGAGCAGTGTATATACTGATACACCCATTCACCTTGTGCTATAGCTCAAGAACTGGAAATATTTTAGAAACAAACTTTATTTTATTAATAAATTACCCGGTTAATAAGTTAAAAATCTAGAATTGATATGTTTACTTGTTTATTTAAATAGGTGTTGTAGTGTTTTCATGCAGAAGAAAGTAAGTGGAAGGCAGTGACTGAAGAACAGTGACCTCTGCGTTAAAACTTTGCTATTCAAGACTAGTATGGAAATAAACCAAAATTATACTGTTCCTGGAAAAAACTGGGACAGGACAGAATGCCTTATTTATCTGTGTTAACTAACTGCCTGCCGCAGTGCTGGGGCTGAAGCTGTCAGCTATAGGAAATGCTTCAGATGTGTGTTGTACACATAAGAACTCATGAGAATCTAATTCAGCCACCACCATGATGAAGTGGGTCCATTCTCTCTCTACTTATTGTGCTTATGGAGATACAAAATGCATTGAAACCAAAGTAAACAGTACACAAGGAATGCAGAATTAGCCCAGTGAATGACAAGTTTCTAGAAGATATTTATGTGTGGAATTGCAGATTAATAGCTAACATTTTAAAAGCAAGGAGTCCTAATACAGTTTTGGTACAAAGGTTTGCACCTGGAGAAGCATCTAATTTCACTCTAAAAGTCAAACAGAAATATTTCAGGAGTTCTCGTGCTTATTTGCACTGCATCCAATTTAAACAGCAGGTGGGACTGCTGAAGAACTGATAAGAGATCTAACAGCTAAAGTCCATTTAATGCCAAGTTACACTAAGACACAGAAAGTGAAGTTGATCTCAAGCTTGTTTGGATGATCCCTATGGGTCCTTCCTAACTGGAGATACTCTATGATTCTGTGATTCTAAATTCAGTCTAGGAGAAGAAAATGTCATTGTAGGACAATTGCATTCAGGAAATGAAAAACAGTGCAGAGGTTATTTTGCAGGCCTGTTTTCCTTCTGTCATACTTGAAAGAGTTCTATGCTTGTTTCTAGAGGACTTCTGACCCAAGCCTTTGGAAAAGGTTTTCCTTAGAACATGGAATTTCCTCTTGGAGTGCAGCAGAGCTGGAAGTCAGCGCATAAGAATTTATATTTTGGCTTCACATTGTCCAGATACCTTTCAAACTAGATGACTAAATTGAAAAGGAATGGAAGTTTTATAACTCTTAGCTTGAACTCTACATGCAGATAATGTGTGGGATGTTTGAGACTGTTCAGTTCGCTTTTACAAAGCCAGGACTTGTCACCTGGGGATATATCACTCAAGCAAATGATCTCATTTCTGCCTTGACCAAAGCACTTTTGTGAATTACAGATGTTTGTATGAAATATAGTCATATGAAAGCACTTAGTGGGTTAAAAATTTCTAACCCACCCATCTAGCCCCATTGCACATAACACACAGGAGTGTTATCTTCCATGAGTGTGGATGTTCTCTGCACTTTCTGACAACATCAACCGGATGGGTTGTTCCAGACAACTTAGACGGAGCATTTTGCTGGTTTGTCTCTAATTATAACCTCCAACATGTCAATCATTTAGGGAAGAAAGGTACAGTTATCTCTCTTTAAGAAGAGAGCAGATAGACCAAAGTTATGTTTGTTTTTCTCCATTAAAGGTTTCATCAGCAGGTAATACAAAAAGCAAAAAATATGGGCATAGTATATTTAGATTTAGTACCAAGATGGTTTTTATCCAAGTAATCCTGCTTGCATTTTTTGACATTCTCATTTTCACTCCCAATAAAGCATGAAGTCCTTTAATAATTTTGGTACTAGTGTTTTCAGATGTAATAAGAAGTAGATAAATTATTTTCAAGCTAAAATAAAAGATAGGACTTAAGGTATTTCTGTAACATTGCTTGTCAGATCACAAGGACATATTGTACAGCTTCATGTTACTAACCCATTTTAACTTACCCAGATTTTAGCAAAGGTTATCCAGACTTTGTCATGTCAATCATTATATCAGTCCAATAGGCTGACATCCAGGAACTGTGACAAGTTTCTACAAGTGACCCCTTTGCACTCCCCTACCTTGGTACATTTTCAGCACCCACACAGACAAATCCACAGCTGATCTGACTGATGCTTCAAGAAGTAGGTTACACTGGGTGCCTGCCAGACATATTTCTTTGTACTAACTCATAGAGGAAAACCGCCAGAACTCAACATCTGTGGATGGAGTTTTTCTGTTTGTTAGCTGTTGTTCCTCAGAACAGGCAGTACTGATTGTTTAGGTTTTCTATTGCATAGATTGTGAAAAATCTGCTTGCTCTGGCCTTGTGCTATGAAATTGTCCCCTTGAGCAGAACTAGTGTGTAGCTGCAGTGTGGTGCTGTTCTGTCTCAAAACACAAGGATAGTTATATTTGTTGTGATCATGAAGACCTAGGCAAAAATTTTGATAGGCTACTCAGGAAGAACCAGAACAAACTGCTGTAACAGGAGTTGCATCAAACAAAACATGACCAGCAAGGATTAAATGAAGCTGTTCTGTATAATCATCTGATCACTGGAGGTTGTTTGCATCTCAGTACTCCAGAGAAGTGCAGAACAACTGGGGAGAGAAAAGACAATCCACTTGTGCAGAAGAAGCTATGTTCTGCAAAGTAAGTTCAATCTTCAAATATTAATGGCTGAGACTATAGAGAAAGAAACAATTGTACAATATGTGAACAAGTGGAGGGGAAGGCCCTTCAGGCCAGTACTAATGCAAGCAAAGATCATGTGGAATAGGTCAGATTTGAATGCCTTTACATACACATCATAATGTTAGGACTCATAGGACAGCAGGTCGTAAGTTCTTCAACTTAAATTTAAAAGAAAAATCATTAACAGTAGCAAAAGAGGGAGGTTTTCTTTAGAACAACTGACATATGTGGAGAGAAAATTACATGTTAGCTTTGGCTTTATTTAGAGAGTCCTTAAAGCCAAATTCTTTTTGTTTGGCAGTACTGAGTCCCCTTGAAAGACAGTATGGTAAAGGTTAGTCTCTAATGTCCTATTCACAGTAGCCTGACTTTAACTGACCACACACTTTATTTATTTGCTAGTTATCTTGTGGCTTCTATCACTATGCACTGAAATATTTCCCAGTTGTCTTAGTGATGTCACTGTGTCAGCAAAATTTATGTGCTGCAACTTATTTGAAAGTTATCAGGTCCAGGTGACTATTTTCCATTGTTTAGCACATCCTAGGATATGTTCCTTTCCTATTAAATGTTCATGTTTCTACAGAGTTTGCTATATGTTAATGCATTCCTTTCTAGAGTGACATAAATTACTACACATTCAGGTTATGCTATCAATAGCTTGCAAAATGAGTGGTGGATTGCGGTTTGGTAACAAATGCGTGATGATAATATTTTCTCCATCTTTGATATCTCGCTATCACAACTAGATAGAGGTAGACAGCAATGGAAGACCTTTCACATGGATAAATCCAGGTCAAATTTTTCCTCAGAACAATCCCTGAAATAATATAATGTGATAAGAGGATCACCTACTGCAGCAACTTCCTTTCAGGTTGTCATGTAGAAATCAGAGGCCCTGGACATCTTTCTGGGGCCTTCTAACTACTTCAAAATATGACATTAATTTGCAGAGTCATCTAATATTTCAAAGACACTCACACCCAGTTTAATTTAGTCCAAATAAATACTTGTACTTCTGATCTTTTCAGGTTAGTTGCTTGGAAAGCTGCAGTATTGACATTTTGAATAAAGTTGAATTTATCTTTACAAAAAAATCTATATAGATTGTTTTTCTACTCTGGGAAAAAATCCTGTGAATAAAGCATGGGAAAACATGTACTAGAGAAATTCTTAGGTAGAAACAAACAGTGAGTCCATCTTTAAAAAAAATGTTTTGGTGGTTCTTAAGCACTGCCAGTCATACAGATGTATGACTGTATTGCGGTCTGAATCCCATTTTCAAGGTGTCTCTGGCTCTTCAGGGAGAATTTATAACCTCTAAACATGGCTATAGATCTTCATCTTGTTACTGAAAGTTATGTATCTTCAGGAGGCATTCAGAAGATCTGAATAAATGCTGAGTGGTAAACCATGGAATTAGCTAACGGAAACAACACTGCTCTATATTATAGACAACTTGCTCCTCATTAATTCAGTGGGGATTATATAACTTTAAGTATTTGATACCAGTTAATGATAGCAGAAAACACATTTCTATGCCATGTCCAAGAAGCATCAGAAGAGTGGTTTTATAAGCTGTTGAAACATATTTCCTCCAAGTTACATTGAGAAGCAAAACCACAGAAACCAGAAGGGTCATTTAAAGGGCTCGAGAGACCTTTCTCATGATAGCTCTCCATCCAAAGGCACTGTGGCTGTCTGCACAGACCTTGACAGGTTCGGTCCCTACAGCAGCTTCTACTGTGTACTGACCTTTTAAGAGTGCTTCTCTGTACTAATTAATATCCCCACTACTTAAGCGAACAGGAGCAGGATCTGTGAAATGCTGGTGCTTATTTCACCAGCACAGATGTTTTTTGGCATGACTGAATGCTTTCTTCCAGAAAAAGAGAGCACATCTTTTTTGTGTATGAACCCTAAATATTTGAGTTGGCAGCATGCATGAGATTTACATTGTGTGTTACTCTCTGCCAGATATAGAGCCATTACCTTATTGCCACAGTTTACAGTTCCAGAGATCAAGTTTAGTCACTCTGCTATAACTTCACTAACTTCAGTAAACATTTCCTTCATGTCCTCTAACCCTTCCTACACAGCGCTGTAGTCTGGGCATACACTTAGGTCAGAGCATGTCCCACTCGTTTAATGACCAGAGTCATAGATAGAGCACTGTCTTCTTTTAACATTATTTTTGATAAAGGTGAGGAACAGTGAAAAAACTGGTGGTGACCAGTGAGTCCCTCCTGTGAGAAGACAAAGTTGTTTTCCATGTTAAAGCTAATCATTAAAATAAATAACCAAGTCCTGTCTTGAGGTAAGTAGCTGAATAAATCAGCAGAATATAGTGACATCAGAAGAAGAGTTCCTTCTAGACTGATTTTACCAAGTTTTACTCTGCACAGGAGGCACATTTTTTGTTGCCTTGAATGTATTGCATTATATTTCCAGCCAGAGAACCATGAAGCGCCAAAACCCACAACTTTACCATCTTCTGCCTGTAAACATCAACATCCATATTCATACATTTAAGCAAGGATATTCAGTGGGCATTTATAACCCACCAACACGCAACCACTTAATTATGGCAAAGAGTTAATCCTACAAAGGAGGGAAAGGGAAGAGGGGACATAAGGGTCAACTCATTGATAAGATAAGGTATTGAATGTCCTTGACTCAATTGTTTCTATACTGTGCCACAGAGAAAGTTTGCTGTCAAGTTTTAGTTGGTAGCCATTGAAAGTGCCTTCCAGAGTGTTCCCTTGCTAACCAATTAGCATATTTAAGTCAAAACTCTTAGATCCAAGTAGGTAACCAAGGAGGTATAAACAGAAGAAAAGGAAGGACTGCATTATGCAGCCATGGGACCAGGATGCAAGACTGTTAGGTCCCCTTCCCTGATCTCATCCAGATGTACCAGCCTTCTGCAGGGCAGATGGGTTTAGTCTGCAGTTTCAACTAGGTGCCTAGTTGAAGGCTGCTGAGTGTTCTATGTATGGTTTTAAATCAGCAGGAAGAAAAAAAAAAACAAGGAATAAATAAATGTTTGGTTGCAGCAAACCAGCTACCTAAGAGATGGGAATGTAGGTACAGAGATTACGCCATGGAAGGTCATCTGCAGAGCACTGCCTCTTGTGAAGCTGCCCTGCAAACAGGCAGTTTTGAACTCACGTGGGTCCTGCCTCTGAGACACACAGCCAGGTTAGGAGGATTTGTGCTAAGGTATCAAGTATAAAGGCTTTGGTCGAACAGGGCAGACTTCTGTTTGCTAGTGTAGAGTCACAAAGCATATTTAAAAGTCTTACAACATGGACACACTGCTTGGGACATTTGTGTTTTTCACAAGTTTTAAATGACATTGTTTTTTTCCTAAACACTGTCATAATGCAGCCAGCAGTAAAATTAATTGAATAAAAGCGTTTGAGTTGCTCTAGGGTACCACCTCTGACTCTGCGATTATTTTCATCTAGTTAACTAAATTCTTGAGCTGAAACTGTTTAATTTGAACCTTTCCCTATTTCTGGAAACAAACAAACAAAAACCACTCCAGACAATCAACACTTCTCTTAGAAGAGAGAATTTGCTTGGTAAGCTCAACCTATTGCCTTTCTACTAACTTAGCCTCCAAAAGAGAAAGAATTGCAGTATTAAGAAACAGCGTGGAAGGTAGGAGTAAGCCAATCAGCTGCGCCAAGTACTATTGGTAGATTAATTTTTCATCCTGGCATATTCTAAAACAATGTGGTGCACAAGAAATCCTTCTGTGGTGTCATGCTTCTTTCCTTCTCTGAAGATGCTCCCAGGAAGGCTTCTGCAGGCAATTTCTTCCACATGAATGTCATCTTCTGATGCCAAGCAGGCAAAAAAGGCGTTTGAAACTCTTGTAAGATTTCAGTAGAATAGTAACACAACAGTAAGTTACTGAGTATACCAATTCCTCCAACATTTAATTTATAAGGAAAACAAACAGAGGGAGAGATCAGCAGGACAATGGAAGATTTTGGCTTCCAGCAAGCATTCTGTGTTCAATTTCCAAGTGTCTAGCAACTATATTGAGAAAAACAAATTACTCCATTTTTTCCTGCCTGGCATCATCTGTCCTTTGATAATGCCTTTTCAAAACTGTATGAACTCATTGGATTGTTAACATGCATCAGTGTGTTAGTGTGACATTTTCAACAAAACATTCTAGTCATCCAAGATCTAAATAGCTACCCAGGAATTCACTCACTGTGTGAAGATACAAGAAGCTTTTCTTTATCTGCATCATCAGCGGGAGATACTATTTAACATGGGCCCCATCTAGCAGAGAAAAAAGTGAGAAAGAAGTCCCTGCAGATAGAGCAAGCAACATTAAGCTGCTGACATCGATGACCCAGAAGAGTTTTGTTTTGTGTGTGAGTGTGCTGCAACTAATTTTTCCTTTGCAATCTAGAGATTAGCACAGGTGCCACATACTTTGACCTCAAACACAGCACTCAAATCCAGTTATAATAGATCAAATTGAGTAGCTATTTTGTCTAAAGCATGGTGCAGCCTAAGCAGAATACATCTCAACAAGCAAGGCTGAGCTGCCTTTTCCCCCCGCTGTATGACACCCTGAATGTGCATGCTGCACTGCTTATTAGAGACACAGCCAATATATCCTCAGGGAAACACTGACTTCAGCCAAAATACATAGGCTCTGACACATAGATTTTGATGAAGCTTCTTCCTTGAGCTAGACATTACCCTCAAGTACTTAGGGAAACATAAGTTTACTGAAGGTGCTTAAAAGGGCTTTTGTTAGTTAAAGTCACAGCACAGCTGCATCACATTGGCAGGCTGTGTCCTATCTATGTCGTGTCTTCCCGTGTCCCTCCCCGCACATGCAGATAAAACTGTTCTTGAGCATGGGTTTAGCAAGACTTGTACAAAAACTACACACAGCACTAATACCATCTCAGCTTCCACCAACAGCCAGGGAGGTTGGGGCTTCTCTATTTGGAACCAGACACATGCCAAACTACACACCAAATGAACAGCACTCTAAAACCATGGAGTGGGTGTCAGGTCATCAATGATGAACTTCATGCTGAAGTCTCAATGGACATTTCTAAGTGCCTAACTCAGAACTTCCACTTAAGCCTTTATTATATAAAGAAAAAAGGTGATGGAAAAGCATATACTTTGCATACAAAGTAAATGCATACCTGACCTTTGTTGAAGTAATGGTTAAATTGCAGATTTCTACATCACAAGCCCTCTTTCTCCCTTCAAATTGCAAGAGATGCAAGAATAGCACACGGGGCTCATTACAGCACAGTTGTATTTTCAGTTGATGCTCTTTCTTATTTTTAGCTTGATCAGTCAAACTCAACATGAAGACTCACCGAGATCAATCCCTACACAAACAGTCCTCTGCAGTAGCCAGAGGCAACTTCCCCATGATGCTGGAGCAAAGGAGTTTTGGCGTGGAAACCAAGATTTGTACTTCAACTGTGCCTTGAGTCTCTGTCCCTGGGGCAGAGGGATCCCTCATTCACTCTTCTGAGGCCTTTCATCATGCTTCAGTTCAGTGTGGCTTTGCACAAGACAGTATCAATTTACAGTACACTTTGTGAGAGGGGCCTTTTGAGTGACAACCTCTCCTGTCCACCTTACAGGGCTGCAACAGAGCTCGCCTTTGACAGATTCTTTATGGGAACTGGTTGTTCATTTCAGCCACTAGTACCACATCCCTGTACTCGAGGCATGTTGTTAGTTTTTGTTGCATAGCTGTGTCTCTATTTGCTTTCCTCATTTTCCCAGCACGTGGGATTTTAAGTTAAACAGTTCTATTTCTACCCAGATTTAGTATTGTATCTCAAATTGGCTCCTCGACAACTTCACAGACATTTCTGATTCATAACATCTTCATCCAGAGACATTAGAGTAACTAGGAGGGAGCCTGAATGTAGGAACAGACCTTTTCCTGGACAGTTGTCCTCGGGATTTTAATGTAAAAAGGCACCTATATTAATTGAAAGCTTATCTGGAATGGCAATATGAGTGCAAGAGCTAATCCTGTTTGCATGAGCCATTAAGAATGCACAGGAATGTTTGGTATTTGCACTCAGCTTCAGAGCAACCATCAGCCCAGGAAGCCTCAGTTTCTGAGTCATCTTCCCAAGGATGTTCACAGCATTGTATGTAATTTTCCTGAAAATCCGGCTCATTTTCTAGACAGCAGTGAGACAAAAATTTATAGACAAAGCACTGCACTGTAGATGAATCAAGATTTCACAAAAAGTTCTGGCTAATTAGTTTAGAAGGAATCATCTGTTTGATGCTGTAAGGAAGGTCCAGGAACAGAGGCTTCAATTTCCTGAGTTTCCAGTTTTTTAACCTGGACATTGCCTTTTTCTTTTTTTCTCCTGGAAGCACACATGCATACACACAGTCCTGTTATATAAAATTTCATTATGTCTAGGAAAATCTTGTGAGTTAATGCATGACCTCAGTGATCTTCTTCCAACAGATATGACAGAGCTGTTATATACTGAGTGACCTGATTCTTCATACTCAGACCTGTCTCTCTAGCCACACCTGGATCTACCGGCCAACATTAGTTATTCAACTCCTTTTGTTTTACTTTCAAGACAAGATGGACCACCTTGAGTATCCCTATATCTGCTTAGCAAAACCTCCTGTTATATCGAAGCTTAGTGTTCTGAGGGGAGATGGATGGTGAACAGTCTTTTAGTCAGCTCAGCACAAACCATTCTAGTGGAGAACTGTAGACACCCATGTCCATAGTTTGAAGTGACTCTTTGTGGTTGTGAGGTTATGATGGCAAAGGGGTCTGCCTAGACATGTCAGGATGCAGGCAGGAAGTAGAGGAGGTAGATGAAACAAAAAGGTAGATGTAAGGTAGATGTGGTACAAACATACCCCTTGATTTCTTTCTGAAGAAAAAATACCCAGATAGAGTTGCAGCAAGGGGTTCATATCCAGCATTTATGTCAAAATACTGTTTCCCCCTTCTTTGTTATTTAAAAGAAGAAGGAAGGGGTGACTACCAAGACAACCACCATCAGTTTTTTTGTTTTCACAGGTTCATCAGCCCAATACTATCTCCATTTGCATCAGGTCTTTGTGTGCTTCCAGTTCTGGCATTTCAGGTTGAGCTTTTGTTACTCTGTAACAAAATCTAGCCAGATGAAAAAATCAAGCACAGTGTCTCTCTAATTCTGATGAAACATTAACTAAATAATGCTTCCAAGGGAGCACTAAAGGCCAAATAGCTTCTAGCTTGTGTATCAGTTAAGTGCTAAAGAAAGAGCAAGAGGAAGAATGGAGTGGCTGTGGAGATCGAAACAATAAGATGGTTATGGTCTTTCAGAAATACAGGCATGAAAGACAGACATGCTGAAGGAGCTGCATACAGTATAATTTGTGCTTTAGAAATGGCCTTTCTACCCATTATCGCAGCCTGACCTTCAGCTGTACCCACCACAGATCCTTTCACTGCTACTGGACAAAATGCTGGATCGAAGCCAAGGTGGACACATTTCTTGATTTGTTACGGAGGATAAATGCCACTTTTAGTGCACTGTAAGCCAAGAGGAGAACAGCTGCCTGTAGAAGGGGAAGACAAGAGGAGATTGTCTGAGCCATTAGCTCTGCTTTGTACCCCTAGGCAATAGACCACAGGGCAGCAAAATGTGGCAGTGGCATGGGATTCCCAGGGGACACCCAGAGGGCAGAGACACTCTTAGCCTTTCTTTGCATGTTCAGCATAAAGGACACATCCAGAAAGAAAGGAACCAGATAGCAGACCTCTTCATCTGGGTTCTCCAGAAACTGTGCTGCCCACAGCTGCCCAGCTCAGAGAAGCAGCTCATAGCCCAGGAACCCCTGGGTACTGCAACCCTGCTCACAATGCTGACACAGGGAAACTAATAGTCCTGGTTACTACCTTCATTCCTTCTAGCAGTAGACCACTGAAGCCCTGATCAGCTCCTGATCCAAACCCTAGCATCACCAGCTCCTGTAAAGCGTTCTGCCCCTTCCTTTGTCCTGCTACTCATGGCACAGCATCCACCATCTATAGTGGGGTTCAACCCTCCTGCTTGAGAAAACCTGGGGAGTCCCTGGGGTCTTGCATGAGGAGGACTCTTGTACTACTAGGCTTACAGTTTTAAACACCATCTTTTCCTTGCTTTTGTTTATTTTCCAGAGCCTTTTAATCACAGCTTCCTCCTGTTGTTCCTGCCAACACCCTCCTAACAGCATCTGGGCACTCCAGCCTTTTACAGCTGCTCTTCAAGCTTCACAGGCAGTAATTAATTCTATGATAGTGGACCAGACCAAGTTCCCCTTATAATGTTCACACTATCTCAGCACTGCCCAGGCAGCTGGAATAGAACAGCAGAGACTAGATGTGTTCTTTTACTCTGTGACCACTGTCTTCATGGATCCTGGCTCCAGAATCACACGTATTCATGCCAGCAGGTCAGGAAGGATAATGTTTGAAAGCCCAGCTAATAGAGGAAGCAACAGTGGCTGGCTGAAACACCATTAGAGTGAATTTTGACAAATATCCTGAAATGCACCATCTGGGATAAAATGGTAGATTAAGCTTTTGAGGTCTGACATAAGGTCATCGAGTCAAATCAAGAGAAGATATTTCCATACTTACTTATACAGGAGTGCTCAGGGCCTGGATCACAGAAGCAGCCCTGCTTTACCAGACTAAGTTTCACATGAGAATTAACAGGAGATGGCTACAGGTGGATTCCCATCTTGCTCTTGCTTTACAGACAACTAACTATGACTTCTCTACTGGATACTCCCAAAATGCTTCTGTCTGAAGCAGTAAATTATATTGTCTTCTGGTGCTAAAACCAGCTGAAGCTGTGTTGAACTTAACAAAGATGAAAGGATTCAACCAATAACTATGGGGATTTGTTATTTTTTTAATATGCTCTGCTCATCTGAATTAACTTTTATTGATCAGAAGTGAGAAAATTTCCCCTTTATTATGAGAGGGCATTAAACAGATAGATTTATCTATTTCCTCCTCCCTTATCTTTATCTATAAAGACTTGGCTCTTTCTTCCTCTCATATCTATAATTCGATTTGGTCCACATGATGTGCTTCTCTGATGCAGGAAGCAGGAACTGAAAACATATTTCCCTATTTGTTACATCAGAAGCTATTTATTAGTACAAGGCTGTTTCATGGCATTTTGCCAGCCTTCCCCCAAAAGAGTAGGTGAAAGATCAGTACAATAATATTGGCAGACACAGCTGGTGTGTCACGACCTTTTATTTTACTCTCAGGTGCAACACAGATAAATTTGCACAACCACCTTTCCTGCACAAATATTGTGTACATGCATGTGGAAATTTTTCTGCAAAGCCAGCAGGGGCAGAAAGAGAAGGCCAGAGAAGGCATGAATTTCATCGGCACCTAAATTACTGAAACCTTGTAGCCCAAAGGGTGCAATGACAGCATTGTAAAACCCTTCTGAAGTCACACTCAAGATATTTGCCTTTGGAAAATCCTCTTCTGTTCTTCCACGGAGAACAAGAATAAATCAGTGGTTTGGAGAGAAAAAAAGCATTTGCTTCTGTAGTGCACACTGAGAGGGTGGCTGGAGAGAGAGGATCTTGTTTTCGGTCTCTAATCTGGGCTGGGAGATGTTGTCTGTTATTTTGACTGTGAAACTGCATGAGACATCTTTTTAACCACCCAGCTGCCATGCTGATGGTGGTTTACTGGTATGCACACATATACCCTTATGCAGGCTGGATTTAATTTTTGCTTTAGAAATAGGGGGATTTTTGTTGGTTGGTTTTGGTTGGGTTTGTTGGTTTGTGGGGATTTTTTTTTCTTTTTTGTATCACTGCTCTCTTCCTGTCCTCCCCAGAATAAAATCAACTACATACTCAAAAAGGATATTGGATGAGTATTGGACATGCAGTATCATCAGTTAATTAAGTTAGATAAAGTAAATCCTTTACATGCTTAATTTTAAATGTATCGAAAACATCTCTTTATCAGTTCAGAACACCAAAAGTAATTGGTGATGAAAAGCTGTTCAACAGTTTGTTGTGCTACAGCTCTGGTGAGATGTGGGACAAAGCTGTCTGGGTTATACCAGAGTCAGAAAAAACAAGAGGCTTGTCCTGGGCACATCTCTTTTTCTTCAATGTCTGCTTCCCACAAGCCCTGTTTCTGTGAGTTGGGGGAGCATCAGCAGGAAAGCTTGGAGTTTGGAGGAAAGAGGAGACATGCTGCTGAGCGGGCAGGGGAGAGTGGAGCAGTCTTGAGGACAAAGGCAGGGAAAGTTTGGAATTACAGTGGGAAAATAAGCAGGGAGAAAGGCACTGGGAACGCCATGTGTTCTGCATATGCACCTACTGGGAAGGGGGACTACTGCAGTCAAAGGATGCTACCAGAGAGATAGAACCAGGTGGAAAGATTAAGTAGCAAAATGGTATCTTTAAAAGAATTAAAAAATAGAAAGAGGACAGACATGGTGGTAGAAGGAAAAGAAAGACTTGAAAATGAGAGCTTGGCTAGGAAAAAGGTGGAAGGAAAAGACAGAGACAGCCAGTATAGTATTTTAGACATTAAATGTCAACAATACTTTGTGGTGATGGCCTCTGTATGTGTCCCTTCCTCTTCTCAGCTCAACTTGTGTCAGACTGTGGGAAAAACTGTGATTTAGTGAGCAGAAAACTGATATGAATCTTAAGTGTAGCAAGGAAAAACTGCAGGAATTTCACCTTGGACGTGTACTGGGAAAGAGAGGTAGGTTACGGCTCTCCTGTCATAGTGAGTACTGTTACAATGCCTAGCACAGACTCCCTTGAGACTCCTTAGGAAATCTAACTTACTTGGTTTAGAGTTTGGAAAGGAAAGTTTATGCAAATTTACTATGAAATAGTAAATTCTGTATACTTGGATCACAATAATCTGTTGGTTTATTACATGGACAGCCTGAGGCTGTGCTCTTCTTTGTTTCTTAGGATTTCAAAATTATGTGAATGCTTATAGTACTGAAGAGCAACATAATCTAGTCTTTGATATTGGTTTATTTCTTTTCAGACCAATGGACAGATCTTTAAACATTTTGCATACTCAGGCAGAGGTAACGTAATTAAACAACAACAAAAAAACCCAACTCAGTAAAATTTTTTGAATAAGTTTATCATTTCACTGTCTTTTTAATTTTTAAAATTTCTTACACAGTAAGTCCTGTACAGATGCTATGAATATATACATTCAGTTTAATTACCTATACCCATATAAAGTGGATTTCCCACCAAAAATAGTTCTTGTGTATAAGACAGGTTAAAACCAGTATATTTGACTCACTCAACAATTTTGACCTGAGCCTGAAAATGAAGGTAAGACAGATCAAAAGACACTTCTATGAGGAAACAAAGAGGGGTCAGCATCTGATCTCTCATAGAAGAGGTCCCTGTGGCTTTCACAAAGGGGTCAGAGAGAAATAATTGTTAGCATTTTCTAATCACATAGCTTTGGTGTGGGAATATATCATTGTTATTTCAAAGTTGGGAAAATCCGAGCACAGAGACGACAATGTGATTCCTTCAAGGGCAGATAATGAGTCAGAGGTGGAACAACACAGAGTGATGTTCAGATTTCCAGGCCGGAGTCACAGATATTGGGTGCACTGATTCCCTTGCCAGTATCACATGATGAACATGCCTAATTATTTACCAGTTGTGGAATTTCTGTTTGCACTTCTGATAAAAGCTTCCAAAGACCCAGAGCCAGGCTCAGGCATCTCAATACCCAACTCCAGTTAACTGTTAATGAAATAAAGAGCTGTTTAGACTGAGGCAAGAGTACATGAACACAGAAACACAGCTCTGTGTTTAGGTATCCTTATGGCAAAACTGTGGTGCCATGGAGGTAGCAGCTTTCAGTAGAGGTGGCATTTGCGTTGAAGTGATAGGAAGGTAGTTGGGAGTTTAGGTTCTGAGAGTAGGACTTAAAGAGACCTTGGGTCCTTAAATCCTTTGTAAAATTCAGCCCTTGAATCTCAATTTGTGCTTCTCTTTCTCTGTGTATTGATGTCTTCTGATTTGAATACCAATTTAACAGCAGAAGGTCTAGTCCTACTCAGAGAATTCTTAAATATCTGGCTCCAGGAATCTCATCAGAAAGGAGTTTGTTGCATTGGCAGCCTATACACTCTCCAGTGCTCTCATATAAAAGATTTTTTTCCCTCTGCACAAGATGTTCAGTTGCTGAGGTAGCAGCTTGTCAGCTTGTGGTAGCAGCTTGGCAGCTTGAGAGTTGTAGGTGTGCACACAATGCAGCCAGTGATCCACTGCAAATTGCTATTTCTATCACTGTTTTCAGGGTCACATCTAATATTTTCTATATCTTTTTCTGATTTTAGATTGTCAGAAACTAGCAAGTACACAAGGGTTATTGATTTTATGGCACTGGTGACTGAGACACCATAAATACACACCATCATGCTTGATATACTAATAAAGCTTTTGGATACATTCTCTTTGGATGCATTCTCTTTTCACATGAGCCAGGTTTAGGAAACTGTAGTTTGTAATGGCATAATGTGCACACAGTTCTGTGCATTTGTGTAAACATGAGAAAAGACTCATGTGCCTTGCAGTTCCAGTGCAAGGAACCTGTGTTGCCAGGCTAGTATTTCAGCAGTCTAACAGTTGGCATTTTGGAGGGATACCGAAGGGTCACAAAGCTGGATTTAGCACACGTGTTTGAAGAAATCTTTTTATTACAGTCACTAGCACAGAGGTTGGTACTGAGGCATTCAGGAGCATAAACGATGCCATACACCTCAGACACCAAGAGAAGCACATTTTTCCTCATACTTCAGACCCAGAGGAGAAACCCGTGAAATGTAGCTTTTGGGTTTTTGTTTTGGTTTTTTTTTCCCCCCTAATGTAACTGCAAATGCATGGCCCTATCTCTGGTGCATTTCCCTATGCGCCATCCCTTCTGTGCAAGGCTGCTCCATCATTGCCTTCCAGTGAAAGTTTTGCTGCTGCACCTGCATGCTGACAAACATGGCAGGTGGGTCCAGTTTTCCAGCACACACAGAGAGGAGCCAGAAAACAGCCAACCAGGGAAAAATCACGAGTGTCTAAATCCAGGTTTGACTTTGGTTGTTTAAAGGCACATTGCAGGTTCTTAACATCTCATTCTTATCAGTGTTACTGAGGCTTGGACAGAAGCTGATACCAGTGGAGACAGGAGGACTGTGGTTATAGGTAAGGGAGAGTTATTTGACAGGTTGGGGGAGTATCCTTGCTACTGCCTTCAGTTGTGAAGAATTTTCAGGGAATGACCTTGGAGTTTCTGCCTCTTGGAAACCATGGCAACCAGTATTTGTTCTCGTAAAATAATTTCTTGTCTTGCGATAAGTGATTACATGCCTCATCCAAGCTCTGAGGTAGAATCTCTCCATAAAGGAAAAAAAAATATTGAAGAGAAAGCCTGAGATGATTGTTCTGAATTGCTATATCCTAAATAATGCACTGCAGTGTAGTTATCTCCTGCCAGCTGAACAAGCTGAAGAGGAGCTGCTGGATCATGGTTCATTCCTGTTTCTAGGTTAGCCTGAGATAGACACAGACATAGTTGGTGAATGCTGTTCATCTCCCTAATTAAAATCTGACAACTCTCAGGAAAAAACAGTCCAAGATTATACTGAGGCTTTTGTTGAGCCTTTCATGTTTGTGAATCAGTCACACAGGCATTTGTCTGTTCTTAAACATATTTTAAAGCCATTTGTGAGTTATCTGTTGCTCATAGAGTCAGCCTGTGTGATTCTGCCTGTAGCACCTTATGTATCTTTTGCTCATGCCATGGAAAATATCCTATTATATGGCCATATGATGGAAGATAAACGACTCTCATACATCTATACAGCTGAAAAAGTTAATAGGGAAAAAACCCACACCACAAACTACAAACAAACAAAAAAATTCTAAAAAAGATAAAGCTGCAATAGCAGCTGAGATCGTCCTTGCACCACAACATGATTCACTTGTGGCCTCTCAGCAGTGAAAAAAAATGCGCTAAAAAGACATGGACAAGCCTCCATAGCTGCTTTAGGGTCATCTCATCAAAGTCTGGGAGCCTGGAGACCAGAGCTTTCCCTAGCCCCAGCCAAAGGGTTTTGCAGAGGGGTACAATGGTGCTGCAGACAGACTTGTAGGTGTCCAATGTCTAATAGATCCCCAACCCTCTTGGGCCACAAGTATACATTGCCCAGGTGTCTCTTTTGAAAAGAAATGCTTAGCAGACATGTACATTAGCTTCAAAACTAACTCTGAAGTCTTTCCCAACCAGCCACTAGGAAGTGGGAATTGAGACCTGAAAGCATTGCTTGGAATTAGCCATGCATCTGCCATTAAAATCAATCCTCTGCACTGCTTTACACATCTCAATTTCCAGTTATCTGCCTCCGGGACACAAGGGAAGAAAAGAGAGGAAAGGAGGAAGGGGAGAATGAATCCAGAAACTTCTTATATATACACATTGTGACTACATGGCATTTCTTAATGATATTTGAAGAGGTTTACTTTATTCATCATGACCAGATCTTCAGATTATTTTAGTTCAGGTTCATTTCTAAGTGTCTAAATGAACAGAAGCATGACACAGGAATCAGGGAAATAAAAAAAGATCTACTTGTTTTATATTATACTGCTGGACTCAGGTACAAAACTTTGCTCAGGTCCTAAATACACGCATTTTTCACTAGATTAAAAAGAAATACAAATGTCTGTTTTCTGTTATTATAAACTTAGGGTTTGTGTGGAGGGTTGTTTTTTTTGAGCCTTAGCCCAGGTGAGGACTTCAGCACTTTCTATGCAGCATGTGCGCGAGAGACTTGCTTTAACAAACAAACCAACACCTGAAAATCTTCTGTGATTGCTCACTTCTGGATATTGCCACCTTCAGAAATCAAATGCTGCAAGGCATGGTGTGGTTGTGAGCTAGCATGCGTGGGTGGGGGTGGTGACCACAAGTGGTGTATGTTGGGAAAGAAAGAAGCTTTTTAAAGTTGCAGGGAAAAAAAAAAGGTTAAGTCCATGAAGCTGGTGTTTAAATGTTTCTGTGTATGCTCCCAGGTTTTTTTTTTCCCAGAAGAATGTTTAATATGCGAGACACAGAAAAGCGGGGGTACCTACTGGTGTTAGGAAATGATACCAAAGAAAAGAATCATATCACAAGGCAAATATTGATTGCAAAGCAATCACAAAAAAACTCCATCACAAACTGACAGGGTAATTCCTAGCTTTGTTCCCCAGTCGCTTTACACCTGTTTCTTATAGAGGTAGATCAGAGTGGTTGATTTGCCTTTTATCCCCCATTTGGCTCCCAGAGCAAGGGAGGTCTAACAATGTAGCTCTCTAGGAAGAAAAATGGGTTCTGAAAGTGAATTGAGGGTAACAGTGCCACAAACTGAGAAACTGAGAACGAACACAGGAAGAGAGGAGGAAAGATGTCTCAAGAGGCAGATTTCCATGGGCTAGGGCAACAAGGAAGACAAGGGGAAAGATGCGGCCGCTACAGACAAAGGAGTGAAAGGAATCAGACTGCTGAACGGGCACTGCAGCTGCTCATCTTTACCTTTATTCCCAGTCACAACATTTCACTATTCATGACTATGCTTATTTGTTAAGCTGAAACCTGAAAAATCCCCTTTTGTGCCAGTTTTCATTCTAGCCTAAACAAAAGCATTTGATTTTGCAGCCAGTGTATCAAAAGCAGAGGAAGCAGCTCAAGGGTGAGCAGAGCAGCAGAAAAGCAAGGTCTCTTTTCTAACCACTAAGGACAAAGCACCCACATCCAGTGCACTGCTTCCTCAAAACTTTGTCTATTTTTCATGTTTTGAAGCAGGAGTGGTGAGGCTGTTCCCTCTGCTGGGAACCCTCCCACTTCATGTGTCACCTTTTGTTACTTATCAAGCAGCAGCATCCAGGTGGTTAGGACATTAGCCACAGAGAAAGAACATGAAGATTTTCATCCCAGCTCCACCAATATCTTAGTGATTGTATCAACAGGATTTCTGTAGCAGTCCCTGAGATCCAAGGGAAAAGCTGAACCCTGGTCTCACGAACCTTAGGCAGGTGCAGCCCTTGACAGGAGAAACTGTTTAATTAGTGACACATCTGTTGCCCACCACCCTGACCTTTATATGAAAACAGTATCGAGTACATTGTTCAATGAAGAAACCAGTTCCTCAAACCCCACAGCTCAGGCGAATGGCTCTAACAGCTATAGCAGCCCTGAGAAGGCTGTGAAACAAAAACAGGGTGGAAGTTGCTCTGTGTTTCTATGCATTTTAGTAGTAGACCTGCGAAAAGACAGCACCAAAGTACAGAGTTAGTATGGCAGGTGCCAAACAGGGTTTGCACTGGGGGAGAGGGTGAGAGAGCAGAGATGTCACAGTAAGTGCTGCCCTCAAAAACAGTAAACGAGTAGAGAGCCAGTTTCATTAGCACAACACGTTACTAACCACTTGTGACCAGCAGAGCTTCAAGATGCACAAATGCTTGGAATAATTGGGTCATCTCTGTTTAGATGCAAAGACAGCTAGACTGGGCTTTGACGTGCTCTAGCTTTCATCAGGAAGCTGTCACCATCACAGCACTGGAGCTTTGGAG
This sequence comes from Laterallus jamaicensis coturniculus, assembly GCA_022605575.1. NCBI lineage: Eukaryota > Metazoa > Chordata > Aves > Gruiformes > Rallidae > Laterallus > Laterallus jamaicensis. The sequence goes on from JAKCOX010000055.1 coordinate 2,248,458, forward strand.
AGGACTATAAAAGAGGGCGCTAAAGCTACCTTATTGCCAATAAACTGAACAGGACATAGGTGCTGCCTGCACCTAAAAACTCCCCTTGGTCCCTGAGGATTGCTTGCATAGTCAAGTGTTTGACTGCAGAGGCTAAGTGTGAGTAAGCAGGAGAGATCAAATGTACCTGTCCTGTTTAAACAGAATTGACTATACGGCAGAACATGTATGTCCATGCAACATAGTGTGTTTTCAAACCAAAGCTCACACTGAAGGATTTCTGTGGGCAGGGAAGGATTCTGAGATGGCAGCCTAAATGTTAAGTAGCTTCACCATCTCCACAATATCAAAACATCACCTTATGGTCAAAGAGGATTCTTTGATTAATATAATTAGCACTATTTGCCCTGGCATGTGAGGCAGTGGGTGTGTCAGACCCAAGTTTTCACTGGCTCCTGTTAGCACAAAGAAGGGAAAGAGTGCTTCTGGCATCAGAACTAAACAAGCATGACAGCAGCAGGCACGCAGGGAGAAGCTCCCTGCGTTGCCTGCATTGCTGTCTGGCAGACTGCAGGTGCATGTGAAGCATCATGGTCACTCAGCCTTGCAGAGGTCAGTTTTTCAGCATCAATAAGAAACATACTGCTAGAGGAAAGTGACAGAGTGTTTTCTGTAGAGATTTCAAAACCTGATGGTGGCAATTTGTTTTACAGTCGCATCACCAGGTCCCAGACAGTTGCATCAGTGTCCTCACACCAGAAAAATCAAAGCAGTAACCTGTTCCTGTAACACTATTCGCATTTTGTGTTCACAATGTAACAAAGACCCTCACCAGCAAGAGCACGGGAAACTAATCCAGTTTGGTTTTGTTTCAAATAGGAGATTTTCTGGTCCCTGTGACAGGAAAGAGAAAAAAGCTTCCCTTGGTGTAAGAACGAGGACTGTGATAAATAAGTTCTTGAAATTAGCTGCATTCTTATAATGAATCAAATATTCACTCAAGCAATTCAGTTTCCTTATTTGGTGCACATTACAGGCCACACTATTTATTTTTCATTTGATTTAAAGTGAAATACAGAGAAGCTTGCTAATTAGCAGTAGCACAAGACTACAGTACAAGCCAGTCCCATGCTCTGACTCAGCTGGCCCTGTGCGCAGCCAGGAGTTGGACTTGATGATCCTTATGGGTCCCTTCCAACTCAGGATATTCTGTAATTCTATGATTCTAAGTGGAATCTAGATATTCGGTAAGAAAAAAAAAGGACAATTTTTTTCCACATTGGGACTCAGAGATTTTATCCCCACACATAGTTCTTTTAGCTTATGATGCAAATTATTCTGAAGAAACCTCAGTGCTAACAGAACTGCAGTCCTATCCAAAATTATTTTATTTTAGCCCTCAGCATTTTAAACATTCTCTATGATTGCTGTAATTTTTTTCTTGCCTGCCACAACAATATCAGTAAAGAGCTTAGAGCCAAATACAGTGGCTTATACTACAAATATAAATAGATCAATAAAACATCACAGAAAAATAACAACTCACAAAACAGCAGTTACTGAAACAATACTAGTTGATTAAATACTTACTTCCTACATTCGACCTCTGTGTACCCAGTAATTTATGAAGAAAGCCATCGTATTTCAATATTCACTATGCTTATTGTAGACATCACAGGGTTTCTAATATCATAAGACCTCCTAGCAGCTTTCAGTCATGGAAGCAAAAAGTGTAACTATGCCAAGGACATTATATCATACACAGGCTCTGGTCAGCCAGTACCTTATGAGAGAGTTGTGGAAAAGATTAGATTTTTATATTGTAACTCACAACAGCATACCACCACTTCAGGAAACAAAATATGACAGCAGTTGACAGGAATATACCATATTTCTGGATGACAACTGAAGGATGTCACCCTGCCAGGGACAGGACAACAAAGGGGGCTTAACAATGTTAAGTGTTGAAAATTAATTAGAAGCAGTGATTCCAGGATATGGATTTCACTCTCATCTAAAAGGTAGCACATACTATGTGCCTATGTCTTCCCTGTCCCACTGTTGCTTCAGGAAAAAAACCTCACTTTGTTTCTCCTCATGATATTACATATTTCCTGGGATAAACGCTGCTGTTGCCCAGGCGGCCAACAGCATCCTGCCTTTTAACAGGAAGAGTGTGGCCAGCAGTAGTAGAGAGGTGACTGTCCTCTTGTACATCCTCCCCCACTGGTGAGGTCACAGCGTTCAGTTTGGGCCCCTCACTACCAGAAGGACATTGAGGTCCTGCAGTGGGTCCAGAGAAGGGCAACGAAGCTGGTGAAAGTTCTAGAGCACAAGTCTTATGAGGAATGGCTGAGGGAACCAGGGTTGTTTAGCCTGGAGAAAAGGAGGCTGAGGGGAGACCTTATCACTCTCAACTATGTGAAAGGAGGTTGTTAGCTGTGTGTGTGTTGGTCTTTTATTCCAAATAAGAAGTGATAGGACAAGAACAAATGAACTCAAGTTGTGCCAGGGAGGTTTGGATTGGATATTAGGAAAAATTTCTTCACCAAAAGGGTTGTCAGAGATTGGAACAGACTGCCCAGGGAGGTGGTGGAGACACCATCCCTGGAGGTATTTAAAAGGTGTGTAGATGTGCTTTGGGACATGGTTTAGTGGTGGACTTTGCTGTGCTAATGGTGGGATCTGATGATGCTAAAGGTCCTTTCCAGCTTAAATGATTCTATGGTTCAATAATTCTTTTCTAATCCCTATGCTTGCACTTTGAACACTCACAGCACTTAACAGCCATCTTTTCTGCTAAAATGCTGGTTACATTGCTGTAAAGGGTGAGCAGGTCCTGGGAGCTTCTCAAATGCAATGTTCTTTGGTGCCCTCTTTGGGACTAAGAGCCACAAAGCCCTCAGGGAAACTGGCATGGGCAGCTGGGAGCAGAAAGTGCAAGAGGAGGCCTGGACAGTGTGGACTAGCAGTGTAGCAGCAGTTCAGCTTGAGAAAGGAGTCTTTACACAGTAAAGCTTTGGGAAAAGTTCTCAGTCCATCTGTACTATCTATACTAGCAAGGGGCTGCCCAACCACAGCACCAGTCACCCTGAAGAATTGAATCACTGAGGCTTCAGCTGTACCCAGCCCTGGGTTCTCCTGTGGGCTTTGCCCTTTCATGCAGTCCCTTTGTGTATTTAAATGTCTCTAATTAATTAACTCACTACTTGTGTCTGGGAAGGGAGAGCAACTGGAGAGGTTGTTTGCCAAGGGAGGGGGATTGGCCAAGCTTGCATCACTTAAACATTACCAGTCAAGCCAGCATACTGGGACTGACAGAAGAGACGGAGGCCAGGAGAGAAAGCAAATCCTGGGAACACTTAACAGCACTTGGCTCTGCTGTCAGAACTCAAGTTCAGTGCATCTGTTTGCAATGTTGTGGGATGAAGCTACAGCGATGAGCTTTAGGCAGTGAGGAAAAACTGCTGTAAAGTCCTCATGTCATTTGTCCCATCTTTCCTTCTGAAGAATCCCTTGGAAATGTCAGTGTCTCTGAGCTTGATCATGGAGAGGCATACAAACAGCAGTTCTTCAAACAAAAATTTCATTCTTGGCTTATTTCAGGCTTACAGTATGATGGCCAAAATTGAGCGTGAATTTTTCTCCAAGAAATGGTAGCACTTCAGAATTTTTCTATCAAGACATTCTGTAAATGAGTCCTTTTACTCAGATTGCAGTGTTGAAATGTTTGAAGTTACAGCTCACAGCTTAATTTAAAAAAAAAAAAAAATTAATTCGGTATCGATAGGAGTAGCACTGCCTTGTCAGGAAATAGAAAACAACAAAAGCATCACACATCATTCACATGACAAACTGTTCAGTGCAGCACACACATCTGAAAGGGACATCTTATCAGTGTGTAGAAATACTGAAAGAGAGTAAAATTGTCTGAGCACACGGCTGGACAGACAGTGCCAGGTGGCTGTCCTTGAGCAGAGAGGTTGGACCAGAGGATTTTAAACTGTGTTATGCTTTTCCAGATGTTGTTGTACTTTTACTTTTTCTGGTTTTGACTGTTTTTGTGTTTACATTTTGATACTCTGATCTGCAGAGGTCATTTCCAGCCTCAGATATTCTATGACTCTGTGAAAATCTGTATTGGTTTCAGCAAAATTAGTCCTATATATTTGTATTAAAAAAACCAAACAAACCAAAAACCAAAAAACAAACCCACGTATCTCCTTACTTCTAAGAACAACAATGCTGATTCAGCTGTAGTGCAGCATACCTCGGACCCTGTAGCCTCACCTGGAGAATGTTGTACTAGAACACTGCTTTGGAAGTCATTGGTTTTATGCCTATTACATAAGTAGAGGATGTGTTCAGGATCTTTTAGTGTATTACCAAACAATGTTATAAAGAAAGTGTGAGAAATCAAACCAGAACGTGGATGTGCATCATTTTCTTTCCAGAGTGATGCATCATAGCCTACCTTCTATTTTTATGTGCCCTGCACAGACTGCCAGGACAGAAAGAGACCTTCGTTTTTCCCTTGGATTTCATGTTTCTTGGAAGTCCAGTGCTGTTTCCTCTGAAATGAGTTTTAAAATTATCATTAAGTTTAATGAGAGTGGGACTGGTCTACCTGCCTTAATTTGAAAAGTGAGTCTTAGGCTGAATAGCCAAATAAAATCAGAACATTGAATAAGGCCTTCACGTTTTCTGCATGTTGTTATGAGTATCTGTGGACATTATTGGGGAAGAGCATTAACAAAACAGGCTGTTAGCGAAGAATGATGGTTCCCTGCTGTTAGATGGGTTCAAAAGGGAAAATGCAACGTTTATCTCCCTGTGACAGTGTTATGTTTCATTTAACTTCATTTTTCTACAATTGTTTTTGTACAGTGTTGATAATTTTTCCTAGGAAAATTAGTGCTATTATCCTTTCTTTCCCTCCCTGCCACCCCAAGTAAGAAAGGAAATACTTAGTTTTCAACTGTTACAGATGCTATACCTGGTTTTCCACTATTACAGACACATCAGTGGATCAATTTTCTAGAGATGAAACCACGAGATGTTTATATTGGATATGTGCTTACACAAACTGGAGTTTTAATCAACAAGTTCTGATGGACCAGACAACAGCTAAGACACTGTTGCACAGCTGTGTCAAACTTGAACTGGGTTGGTCTCATTCTGATAGGAGATGAGGCAGCATGCATCTGCAAGTCCACTTTACCAGTGTTGTTCAGTGCGGTTCAGCAGAGCAGTATTCCAGGAGTGAATCTGGCTTAATGCTTTCAGACCAAACATGCTTACCCTGGAATTATGTTGTTTGAAGTTTCATGCAAAAGGGAATTTATAAGCTTATTGATGTGGGATTCCTTTTTTTTTGCCTGTTTTGTGAAAGTAAAAGTAAAGCTGCAGCAATTACTGTGAAGGTTAATTACCAGAATCTACTAAGAAATGGTCGGTTCTTTATTTCTTACTCTCTCCTGATCAAGTGTAAATTTTTTTAAACTTCTTAAAAATTTTTAATTCTTTTGTTTGGGTTGGGGTTTCTTCTGTGTGTGAAGGCAGTGCTTTCTTTCATGAGACACCAATTTTAAGACTCCACATAGAGTAGCCGGGCAGAACTGTATGGTGTGCATCAAGCAAGAACTCACTGCAAGCAGACAAGTAGTGCTTTCTGAGCATGGGATCTATTAAAATAGGGTAATAAAACCCAGCTGCATTACACCACATAGGATGAAATCCCTTTGGACTGAAACTTTCTGAAACTTTCCATAAATCTGAAAAAAAAGACCAAGCCAAACCCAAACCAAGAGGATGTTTTTGCAACTAAGCAACAAAACAAAAGATTCCAACAGGAATTCCTGAAAAGGAAGTAGTCTGGGAGACAAAGCTGTAAATAAAAAGATACATGTTTAGCAATTACATTTTTTTTTTTAAAATTCAGGTCCTTACAACTTTTATGACACTAATACAGCTAGAAGCTAACTTAATTCTTATCAAGGCGCTTTGTAAACTATCTACACTGCCTAATTGTTTGTTCTTTTACTGCTCTGCCAACGCTTTCTTAGAATGAGAGCCTTACCTCCTCCCCCACCATCATCCCTGCATAACTTTCTAATCTTGGAACATTGTGCTCCTGTTCCCTCCTCATTAGATTATCATCATATGAGCAAACGGAGCATTGCTCAGGTCAGACAGGACAGGGCTTCTCAAACAGCCCACACAAAGAAGTGTGGCTTTCAGAGTAGCAGCCTGGTTCTTTAGCTTGTTGCCTGAGTAGCACAGTGTATCCCCATTAAAAAAGCTTAGATTATAAAAACTGGTTGGCCTCCATGCTGTATGACAAGGTCATGCCCTCAGATGTTCAGTGAAATTCACTTCTTTCATAGCTGTGGCCCTCGGTCTACTGAATGTGTTCTCTACCACTGCACTACATAAGGGGAGAGAAAGAGCCACATGGAAAAATCCCAGAAAGATTTCTCTAGGCCATCCTGTGAATTTTATCTATGTCTGTTTTGAAGACTTCAGGCTAGCCACAATAGAAACAGCATTTTATTGGTGTCCAGCTAGGGCCAAAAATGTTGTTGCTGCATGACTAGAGAGTGGTAAGGATGCATGTAGTGGCTAAAGTGTCACTTCAGGACCACGGTAAAGAAATAGCGAAGTCTAATAGTTTCCTTGTCCTACTTAGGTTGCCTGGATGTGTCACAAAGATAAACATATTCACCAGAATATGAATTAATCTAGTTCACTAATTGGACTGAAACCACCTACAAAGACAGAACATTTCAAGTTAGCATCTTTTTCCAGTGGCAGGTGTCCTTCATCATGAAAACACAGGTAAGAGTGACAGGTATGAGTGACAGTCATCTGGGAGCTTAAAACAAATGAAGAATATGTTCTACCATTTCAGAAAGGCAACCTCATGCAGAAGTTGTTCCTGAGAAGAGATTTCCCAGCAAACGCTGCTGGTTTGCTGATTCCTCTGTTCCTATGGCCTGACTTGGAAAAGCTGTGGTGTGATTTCATGAAGCACGAGGCACCTGCAGCTCTCAGAGCACTATTAGCATTTCCAAGATTGGTGTCACTCACCAGTGAGCCAGACATGCCAGAGGTTACCTATGTTTCTGTAGGGAGGTTCCATATCTACTGAGAGTTGTCAGAAGCACCTGATCTTGCTAGCATCTGCACAGATAAAACTTCTCAAAGGAATCACAGAAAGGTCTCCTCTGCTCTGTTAGGTGCACATAAAGTTCAGATCTCAGAAATCCACTGAAAATCATACTCCATATGCATCACAAGACCACATGGAACTCATTGTCACAAATTAAAAGTGAAACCCGTAGTTTAGGAGGATTATTAGGAGTGAAGATTATTTAGGAGGATTATTTCGGACTGAAGAACAGGTATTGGCAGCATGGCATCCATCTACAGGAGGCTGCCAAAGACTAATTACTGTTAAGAAAAAAATTGTACCATCACCATGAGAATGATAAAAATAATAAAATGTTTCCTCTTTGGGCTGAATAGTTCCTGACAGCCTTTCTTGCATGTTCTTCTAATACATCTAAACACTAACCTGTCAGAGACAGAAGCAGGACAGGTCCAACCAGACCTGGCTGACTGTGGCTAGTTTAGCAGTTTTTACTCATACTTAGGCCTGTCTTTGTTAGGCAGGGAAAGTGAGCAAAGAGGAAAAGCAGGAGATGGGCAAGTGTGAGGAACATTTCCTCAACTCTTACAGCAAAAAGGCACATCAGCTGCTGAAAACAGCCCATTCATAAAAGAGATGTCACTTGGTTGGCAGTTTGCTCCATTATTATTCTTCCTAAAAATAAAGCAGATATGCTTGTGGTGGTGGGCGTTTATGAAGATGCAGACACTGATAAAACAGCACCTCCTTTATCTCTGTGTTTTTCTCTTGATCTCTCAGCAATACTCCCATGTAAAATATTTAAAAGAGAGCTATCTTTTCCCAATCAACGTATTTACTCCTCCAGAAATGCTAATAGGGACTCAGCACCAAAATAAGAAAAGGATACAAAGAGGGCAGCAGTGCTGTGACTTTAATCTGCTACAGCAAGCAGCTGTCAGTGCCAGTATAAAAATTACCCCACAGGCAGGCATCCAACTTTATGCTAAGTAAATATTTCTTGAATCTATCACATAGAGCAGGAACCTAGTTTTTCTCTTGGTCAATGCTCTGAGTAATTATTTCCCATTCTTTCTTTCACAGATTCACTGAATCACAGAGTGGTAAGGTCTATATGGGACCTCTGGAGATCATCCAGTCCAACTTCCTCCCTGCTAAAGCAGGATCAACCAGAACATGTTGCACAGGATCATGTCAAAGAGGGTTTTGAGGATCTCCAGAGAAGGAGACTCCACAGCCTCTCAGGGCAGTCTGTGCCAGTGCTCTGTCACCCTCAAAATAAAGGAGTTTTTTCTCATGTTCAGAAGGAAGTTCCTGTGTTCCAGTTTGTGCCCATTGCCCCTTGTCCTGGGCAACATCGAGAGGAGTTTGTCCCCATCATCTAGACATTCACCTTTTAGGTAAGTATTGATAAGATTCTCCAGATTGAACAGACTCAACTCTCTCAGCCTTTCCTCTTGAGATGTTCAAGTCCCCTCATCATCTCTTAAGCCCTCTGCTGGACTTTCCTCAGTAGTTCCCTGTCTTTCTTGAACTGCAAAGCCCAGAACAGCACACAGTACTCCAAATGTGGCCTCACCAGGGCGGAGTAGAGGGGGATGAGAACTTCCCTCGACCTGCTGGCCACACTCTTCTTAATGTGCATCAGGATACTTCTTGGCCACAAGGGCACACTGCTGTCTCCTGGAGAACTTGTCTACCAGGACTCCCAGGCCCTGTTCTGCAGAGCTGCTTTCCAGAAGGTCCGCTCCTAACCTGTACAGGTGCCCAGGGTTATTCCTTCCTAGATGCAGGACCCTATCATTTGATTCTTTTTTGTCCAGTTCTCAAATCTGACAAGATTTCGCTGAATGGCTGTGCAGCCTTCTGGTGTGTTGGCCACTCCTCCCAGTTTTGTATCATCAGCAAACATGCTGAGGGTACACTCTGCCCCCTCATCCAGGCCATTGATGAATATGTTGAATAAAACCAGACCCAGTACTGACCCCTGGGGCACACCACTGACTACAGGCCTTCCCACTAGACTCTGTACTGTTTATCCCTGCCATTCAGCCAGGTATCAATCCACCTCATTGTTCACTGATCCAACCCACACTTCCCAAGCTTGCTTATGAGGATGTTATGTGAGGTGGTGTCAAAAGCCTTGCTGAAGTCAAGGTAGGCAACTTCCACTGCTCTCCCTTCATCCCTTCATCCACCTGGCCAGTGATGCCATTATAGAAAGCTACCAGATTGGTGAGGCATGATTTTCCCTGGTGAATCCATGTTGAACACTCCCAATAAACTTCTTCTCCTCCACATGCTTATTAACAACACACAAAATAAGCTGTTCCATCATTTTTCCAGGGATGGAGGTGAGGCTGACTGGCCTGTAGTTTACTGGGTCATCCTTCTCACCCACTTTGAAGACCAGAGTGACATTGGCTTTCCTATTGTTCATACATACATGAAGCCAGTTACCTCACTGTGGAAAGCCACCAGGCTGGTCAAGTATGGTTTCCCATTGTAACTCCCATGTACTGTAGAAGGGGATGAAGACCCTGTAGTGTGCATGAAAAACCTTTTGGGGAAGACAGTCTGGATTATCTTTGCTTCAGGCAAAGGCAAAACCATCTATGGGACTGCTTTTGCTCAGGGTCCAAGGTGCACTTGGTGGGTAATGCAAATGCACAAGCAAGTCCAGTGTGTGCCCCAAGGGGATTTGATTTTGGGTGAGGACAGACAATAAATTAAATTGTATAATGTTAACTGCTGTATGATGTATCAATGGTATTATTTTATGAACCATCCAAATTAATGAAGGATAGACTTTGATGAAACTGAGCAAAGTTCTGTGGTAATGAACCAGTGCCCAGCATCTTCCTTGAGATCGACAGGTTCAACACACAGACTTCAACACTCTTCTCTCTAGGGCCACATCCCATGGGATTCTTCCAAGCTAATCTCAGAACAGGACAAATTCTGCTCTCCAGAAGTCCAGGGCTGCAGTCCTGCTGTTTGCCCCATTATTCTGTCCTCTCAGATCCTGATCGTCACCATCCCATGTTTCCTGCAGCCAAACTTGTTCCTGATCTTCACATCCCTCACCAATTCCTCCTTGTTTCTAAGTATCAGATTCAGCAAGGCACCTCTGCTCCTTGGTTCCTTGATCACCCATGCTGGTAAACTGTTCATTCTCACACTGGAAATGTCTTGAACATCAAGACTGTGGGTGTAAAACCACAGTAGGTATTGAACATTTCCTTTTGGAGAGAATAGCTTGTTACTTCATAGATGAAGGGTCATGTCTGTCTCCCTGACACTGCAGTGATACAGCCATGCTGTTCTGAAAAAAAGCTCTTGGACTATCATGTGCATTCCCCTTGCACACCAATAAGTGAGCAAAACCAAGGAGAAACTTTAAAATGACCAGTAGGTATGGAGAGAAAAGAGAAATTGGTCAGTGCTTTTCAGAGCAAACAGTACTGTCACTGAAGTTTGTAAATCAGTGTCAGGATTTCTGGAAACAGTAACGAAAGGTTGTCAGAATGTGCATACAAAGCATGACATCTGATCAGGCAGACACTCTGATACAGGGGCTAAAATACTACTTGAACTAAAGATTAAATTTCTTTAACAGTTACCCTTCCCTTAAGTCATGTGGACAGAAAAGAGCTGCCAGTTCCTCAGAGAAAACATTGTTGGACACAAGAAAGCAAAAGCGCAACAGGAGGTAGGTTACAGAACCATCATATGCAATTCTAGTAGGAATGCAATTCTTTACTAAACTGAGCTGAATAGGTATGGAAAAGCTGAGTGAAGTGCCAGGAAGGCAGTGTGGGGTGGATACTCCTGCCACTTCATTCTTTAACTGCTAAAATCTCCACTCTTTCAGTCACTGCCATTTCCTCTGTACCTCAAAGAAAGAAAATTGCAAGATTTGTGCTACGAATGGAAATGCCTCAACACAGGGATATGACAAAAGCCAGGCTGTCTGATAATTTGCTGCATTAAAGGTTTAGTTCCTACTTGCAGGACCAACAAGGGACCTGTATACAACAATGTCTTTCAGTGAGTCACAGTCTGGTGGTGATGTTTAGCTTATGCTCGAAGGACTTAGAACTAAGCCTGCTTGGCCCCAGGCTGTGATGCTGACTGAAGAGGGCAAACTAAATGGGTTAATTCCCAAAGCTACTTCATGGGAAATTGGGAGAAGAGGTCAGAGCAAGAGAAACGGTAGGCTGAAAGAAAGCATGAGGAGAAAGCATGAAAGAAAAGGAGAAAGAAAGACACCTGCTTATAATGCCTGATTAAACAACACAGCTGAACTCCTACTAAAAAGAAAAGCAAGCCCTCTGACCAAACTTGTTCAGAAAAACATAGCAGAAATTCAGGGCTATTGTGGCTCCTAAAAGAACTGGGTTTTGTGGACTTTATTTATTTTCTTAATTAGTTTATGTGTAACCCTAAACATAAATATTGAAGAAAGCCAACTTAATGCAGGAGAAAACTTAGGGACCTCCCAGAAAGACTTTAGTTGGCACTGAGGGACAAAAAGTGCCACAAACAAAGCACTTTATTTCAGTGACTTGCTGCAGCCGGAAAAGAAGAAACAGCAGATCTACTTCTTTCCAGACTTGAGGTCAATTGGACAGGAAAGGACTTCTTTGAGTCTAAGCAAGTTTTTCCAAGATCTGAATGTCAGCTAACTTTATTATGCCAACTAATTAAGAGAGAGGAAGAATGAAGCTTTCCTCAAGCAGCAGGATCCCATCACAGGATTCAACAGTCTATACCAAGTCACATGGGGTGAGACTCCACAGCTGGTGGTGACCAGCATCCATGTGCAGGAGGCTGATTCTGGGCAAGAATGTCCTTGGGCATTTTATTTTCTTACATTCCATAGAGAATGCAAGCAGAAAAAGTGGAAGCAGAAGATCACCTTCACCTTTTTTGTCTGAGATTTCAGATTTCTGCACCATTAAAAAAAAAGAAAAGCTCTATAGGTTAGAATGGTCCACTTTGCTGTGCTATTCCCTGATCAGTCACCAGCTGCAATTTTGTGGTGGAAGGAACATTTCACTTTAGGTTGGCCAGGAAGTAAGGAAAGAAATGACTTTTTATTTCTTTAGGTTGATGTAACAAAGGGGCTTTGAGCTTGTTGCAGGTGAAGTGGAGGTTTACATTCTGTATGCTGTAAGTTAAAAGGCAGAAGTCTGCTCCAATTAGAAGTCACCATCACCTGAAGTGGCCATCTTGGTTAAGAGTTAAATATATTTCATAGGCTGCTTTTTGCATTATAATTACCATGGCTGTCCCACTGTTCAAAACAAAGAGTACAGTCATTTCCCGCTCCCCCCCTCCCTCCCCCTCCAGACCTGAGGACAAGCAACAGAGAGAAGAGAGAAAGTAAATGGGGACAGGCCAAGACTAACACAAGGTAAAAAGTCTGCAAGCAAACACCCCTAAATTTGATTTCCAGCCATACATACACTCACTTTGAGGACTTGTGCACTTCCTTGCTGATTAGGTTTTTTGATACTTTTGCTGTTTTCTTTCTGCTAAAGTTTTATTTCCATGGAAACAGACACTGTATTGAGGAAAACAAGGAAGCAGGTTCTAAAAGCTGACATTTAAAGAAAACCCAACTCTTTGAACCTGTTTATGCAGAAAGGTACTATTTTAACAGCAAACTGCCTCTACGTGGTCCATCTGTCCATGGAAATGTAAAATTTTGGATTGCAGCAGCCAGCTTGGTTTTATACGTATATACCACCCACAGAAGGCTTTTGTTTCAAACAAGCTTTTGTCCCTTGGCTCATAAGAACATTGTACTACCTCAAAGCATGACCAACCAGTGGGAGCTTGTTCAGAGAATACCTGGTCACTATACCGCTTCATCAGTATAAATTATTGACATTGACCTGTCAGTGCATGAGTTTTCAAGGTAGAAATCTTCAGAAATTCAGATGATTCCCCTCAACCAGATCCAGTCTGTGGTTTTCCTTCATTTTAGGCTCCTAATTATAATCATCCTAAGCAGACTTGGATGAGACCATTGCTATTGGTTACCAGCAGCCCCCTGCATACACATGAGCAGCCATTATTCAGCTGGGGTAACCTATAGGCTGGTCTCTGAGCATGACCTCAGCCATGTGCCTGTCCCAGTGGGGAGGCCCCAGGTCATTGCCACATGCCTGCCATGCCAACATCTGCCGCTCCCAGCTCCCCTGCCCTTGCATGGCTCTTTGTTTTCACTCCCTGGCAACGCTGTTCCTTTGCTCCAGGAGTATTAATTTCAAATTATGTCTTAATTACTACCTGTTTCTATGTTACAGTTACATTAATTTACAAGGAGAAAAAAGAATTAAAGACCCTAAAGAACAAGATCATTAATCAAATAACTTAGTTGCGCAGCAGTTGTGGGTTTACATATTTTCAGTTGTTGCAGTATATTAAAGTCTGGGTTATGTTTCCAACATTCTAAGATGGCATTAAAATACTCCATTGGTACATATAGGTTTACACAGGGTCATAAAACCTAGAAGCTGATTGTTTGCTCAAGGAAGTATTACTGCAAGGCATGTTTCTCCCATTGAAACCCAAGAAACCTAAATACTTGTAACCTTAAATGCTTTTTATTCGTTTGCTTAAATCAGTTTTCTTTGGCAATGTTTGCAATTTGATGTAATCCAGAGATTCCCATCAGGCTTGAGATACACCAGCGCTCTTCAGAGATTCTTGGAGGAATGTTTCCTCTTCCTTGGTCTATTAAAGTCTGGAGAAGAAATAGATGCATTTCCATACTGAGAGGGCAGTCAAACTCTGGAATTGGCTTTCTAGAGGTGGTCAACGCACCGAGCCTGTTGGGGTCTAAGAGTTCTTTGGACAATGCCCTTAATAACAGGCTTTAACTTGTGTTCAGCACTAAAGTGGCCAGGAAGTTGGGACAGATGATGACTGTTGGTCCCTTCCAGCTAGAAATAGTTCTGTTCCATTCTATTCTATTCTATTTTTATATTTATTCTATTATTCTATATTTTACAGTGGAAAGCAATGAAGCAAAACATTGAACATAACAGCTGAGTAAACAGGCTTTTCAACTTTTTTTTTTTAAATTTTCAATTAAGTGGTTCTACAGCAAAAGGTAAGTATCTTTTCTAGCACCTAGTAATGCCACCCATGTCTTAGTCTGCATGTCTTCACATTAACTGCATTCATGTTTCTGGCACTTCTGCTAGAATTCATTCATGTAATTGGTTTTGTTAGTTTTTTGTTTGCTATTTCCAATTGTAGCAATGTATATTTTTCATGCAAAGTAAAAATTCTAAGAGATTGCTTTTTCTATTATTTTTCAAGTGGATTATTGTTTCCTCATTTCTCTTGTATCTTTTGTATTACTTTTCACACATTGGGATACTTTGGACAGGAATTTTGGGGTCCAGTAGGACTGTGCTGAAGAATGCATGTTTGCAAGAGCTCAGCACTCGCTCAGTGTAGCCTGTGTCCCACACCTTGAACCAGACTTAAACCCTCGCCGCCTCCTAAAGCTGTTGTATGAGCCCACAAATGACACTAAGACAAAAGAGCAGAACGTATACATGTCAGCTTTTCTTCAAATTAGCTGTAATTCACTCCTACATCAGGATTTCAGTGACTGCCAGGTGGGAGGGCAGCTTTGCTGAGGTGTTTGTCCATGACCACTGTGAATCATGATGTGCAGTTTCAGAGGTTTAAGAGAAAACTGCAAGCCAGAGATGCAGAGATAAAAATGCAGAGGGTTACAGGCATATTGCTTTTCCTTTCATATATTATCCTATTTATTCTTTATAATGGAAGTCTATCACAGTGGCCTTTACAGAAGCACATAAGTTTCGGACAAAATCTCAGTGGGCTTGACTTTCTTTGCACTGAATTGTTAATAACAGTCTGCTTTTCACTTGCTGTCACTGCTGGTACTCCCAAAATATTTCATAGAATCAGAATCACAGCATGATAGGGGTTGGAAGGCACCTCTGGACATCATGTAGTCCTACCTCTCCCTGCCAGAGCAGGATCACCTAGAGCAGGTGGCACAGGACAGCCTTCATCTGGGTTTTGAGTATCTCCAGAGAAGGAAACTCCACAACCTCTCTGGGCACTTTGAAGTTTTTTTTAAAATAAAGTTTAAAACAAAGAGCTTCCTCTTGTGATGTTGAAATTTAGACTGTGTTTATGAAACACCACCACCCAGATAGGCATGAATGAGAAGAAAATATTTATTAAAAATAAACAGAGGCTACTACATAGCTCAAAGGATCAACTGCAAGGTTTGAAACCTGTCAGCTTAATTTCTGTTCACACTGGAGGAAAGCTTGAATTCAAGCTGAGCTTGAATTTACTCAGACAACAATTGCTACTATTTGTCATTTGCTTGCTGGTTTACATGAAAACTGATAGCATAACTCAAATTCCTGCTGGATAGGTATCCTCAGTGCAAACTTGGCAGTGACTGAGACTGCTGGTCATCTGAAAGAGCCTGATGACCAAAGGGCAGAAGGAGCAAGCTATCTTCTCAGCCTCTATCAGTGGTTTCTCCCATTGAGACTCGGAAATATCTTCATGGGTATCTGATAATTTACAAGTAAACTATGAAAATTCTGTGGTGCACCTCTCGTTGAACAGACATTTTGTTCCCAATTTGTAACAGTCTATGCACACATTAATACTTGGAAAGGATCAGGAATTTCACATAGTATTAATTCTACCTGCCCATCTCCACCCTGGAGTCCCCCCAGGCAAAGGCTGCTTGGTCTGCCTAGCCCAGGTCTGTGGCTTGAGAAAGCAGACTTCCCTGGGCTCCCTTTCTCTTCCTCCCCTGCAGCAACAAAGAAGCTCCTTGCTGTAGCGGAGAGACCACATAGCCAGAGAGGCCTACAGAGGCTCCTTGGATTAAGGCGGCTACTCACAGCTCTCTGAACACACACCTGCAAGACCTGTCATCAGGCTGAAATTAATTTCTGAAAGAGAGCAAGAGATGCTTCAGTAGAGATCTCAAAAAATATTTTCTCGACCATGAAACTAGGCTGTTTTTACACGTACCACTCACTCCTCACTTAGGGAGCTTCATTTTTGTTTAAACGCCCCCCAGGATTTGCCGTTAACAAAGTAAAATTGTCCTTGCTATCTAAAATCTTCAGGGGAAAATTCAATCCTCTGCAAGGAGGGATAATTTAATACACAGTTGAGTTACTGTCTTTGACAAGATTGAATACAGTACAAACCTTGTCACTGACCACAGGGTGTAAAGGCTATCAGAAGACAGCTGATGCGTTTATGTGAGACATGGTGTTTTCTGGCAAAATAAGCCTCACCAGTGAACATGCAAAAAAGACATGTACAACCTTCCCGACAATGTTTGCACCTGCAGTGAGTGCAGCTTTCACAGAAGTATTTGCAGTAGTTGCCTGCATTACTAAGGTTTAAAAAATGTTTACTGATGTTTCATTTTTCTAGCATTTCAGGAGTGAATAGTCTAATCAAGTTGAATAGTGACATCACATGGCACATCGTCAGACCTTGTGCTGGCTGCAGCGCTGGTCCTTATGGGGGACTTCAATTACCCAGATATTTGCTGGGCAAGCAATACTGCCAATCATATGCAGTCCAGACAATTTCTGCAATGTGTAGAAGACAATTTCCTGCTACAGACGGTGCAGGAACCAACGAGGGGAGGACGGATGCTGGACCTTGCTTTTACTAACAAGGATGGGCTCGTTAGGGAAGTGAAGGTCGGGGCAGCTTAGGACAAAGCGAACATGAATTGATCGAGTTCAAGATCCAGAGTGGAAGAAGCAAGCCAAAAAGTAGGATAGCTACCCTGAATTTTGCAAGACCTAACTTTGATCTCCTCCGAAATCTAATAGGGGCTATCCCGTGGGCTACACTATTTGAAGGAATGGGAGCCTGTGAGAGCTGGCTAGCATTCAAACAGCACTTCTTCCAAGCACAGGACCGGTGCATCCCTTTGAGTAAGAAATCAGGAAAGAGAGGTAAAAGGCCTGTGTGGATGAGCAGGGAGCTAATGAATATACTCAAAGGGAAGCAGAAGGTCTATGAACTGTGGAAAAAGAGTCTGAGCACCTGGGAAGAATACAGCAATGTTGTCAGGGCCTGTAGGGACGCAACTAGGAAGGCTAAAGCCCACTTGGAAGTGCAGTTGGCAAGGGACATAAAGGATAATAAAAAGGTGGTTTTTAGATATGTGAATAGGAAGAGGATGACCAGGGATAATGCAGGCCCCTTGCAGAACGAGGCGGGTGTCCTGGTAACAGGGGATGCTGAGAAGGTGGAGATACTGAATGCCTTCTTCACTTTGGTCTTCACTTCAAAGGCCACCCAGGACCCACAGACACTGGATGAAAGTAGTAATGTTTGGGAAATGAAGAGCTTCCCTTTGGTTGAGGTAGGGGTGGTCCAGGAGTGTCTCAAAGGGATTAATGTACACAAATCTACAGGACCAGATGGGATGCACCCATGTGTGCTGAGGGAGCTGGTGGAAGTGATTGCTGAGCCGCTCTCTATCACCTTTGATAGATCTTGGTGAACAGGAGAAGTGCCCGAGGACTGGAGGATAGCCAATGTCACTCCAGTCTTTAAAAAGGGCAAGAAGGAGGATCCTAGCAACTATTGGCCAGTCAGTCTCACTTCTGTCCCTGGAAAGGTGATGGAACAGCTTGTTCTGGATGCCATCACCAAGCAACTGGAAGAGAAGAAGGTCATGAGGAGTAGTCTGCATGGGTTCACCAAGGGGAGATCATGCTCGACCAATCTCATAGCCTGCTATGATGTCATCACCGGCTGGGCAGATGGAAGGAGAACAGTAGATGTCATCTACCTTGACTTCAGCAAGGCCTTCGATACTGTCTCCCATAACATCCTGATAGCAAAGCTGAGAGAGCACAGGATAGATGAGTGGACAGTGAGGTGGGTTGAGAATTGGCTGTCGGACCGAGCCCAGAGTGTTGTGATTGGTGGAGCAGAGTCAGACTGGAGGCCTGTGACTAGCGGTGTTCCCCAGGGCTCAGTGTTGGGTCCAGTCCTGTTCAATATCTTCATTGATGACCTTGATGAGGGAATAGCATCCACCCTCAGCAAGTACACTGATGATACAAAGCTGGGAGGAGTGGCTGACAAGCAGGAACACTGCGCTGCCATCCAGCGAGACCTGGACAGGCTGGAAAGCTGGGCAGGGAGAAACCAGATGAAATTCAACAAAAGCAAGTGTAAAGTCTTGCACCTGGGGAGGAACAACTGTTTGTTTCAGCATAGGCTGGGGGATGCCCTACTGAAGAAGAGCACTATGGAGAAGGACCTGGGGGTCCTGGTGGATGACAGGTTGGCTATGAGCCAGCAGTGTGCCCTGGTGGCTAAGAGAGCCAATGGGATCCTGGGGTGCATCAGGAGGAGTGTGGCCAGCAGGTCGAAGGAGGTGATCCTCCCCCTCTACTCTGCCCTGGTCAGGCCCCACCTGGAGTATTGTGTCCAGTTCTGGGCTCCCTGGTGTAAAAAGGACAGGGATCTCCTTGAGAGAGTCCAAAGAAGGGCTATGAAGATGATTAAGGGCCTGCAGCATCTCCCCTGTGAGGAGAAGCTGAATAAGCTGGGACTGTTCAGTGTAGAGAAAAGAAGATAAAGGGGAGACCAAATTGGTGTTGATAATTATCTTAAGCATTGGATGCAGGAGGAATTAGCCAGCCCCTTTTCAGTGGTCAGTGGAGACAGGACAGGTGTGAATGGCTGCAAGTTAGAACACTTGAAGTTCCACACCAACATGCAGAAAAGCAGTGAGGGTGACAGAGCACTGGAATAGGCTGCCCAGGGAGGTGGTGGAGTCTCCTTCCCTGGAGATATTAAAGACCCGTCTGGATGCCTATCTGTGTAATATGAGCTAGGGAGCCTGCTTTGGCAGGGGGGTTGGACCTGATGATCTCTGGAGGTCCCTTCCAACCCCTAAGATTCTGTGTTATATGCATCCTGAGCTGCAGCTTAACCCAGGTGAATAAAGGGCACCCTTACTCAAATAGGTCTGTCATCTGACAGGTCCCAGTGCTCGTTACCAAAATACATGGTAAAACTGAGGTGGGGGCTGATGGCAGAATGAATGTTAGGAGGCATGGTGAGTTGGAGAGATAGTCTTCTGGCAAGTCCTTGGGGTACATTTTGCTCTCAAAGTATGAAGTCTTGTATGGAGAGTCTCTTTATTCTTTTTTTTTTTTTTAAGATAATTGTTAGAATTCTATAAATGGGAGGTACATTTCAGAGTTTAAAATTATGGTCTTTTCATGAAACTGTTACTGCGTGGCACTGTATTTATTCATCCCGTGTCTGGACACAATTATCCCGATTCTGAGGTAAGTTAAAAAAATATTTCACTTTGCAAAGTCATTTAGTTTAGAGACCACGTTTTGCTCGGTGACTCCAGTGGCTAAGCAGCCCCAGGGAGCTGTTGATGGGCCTCAGGCAGGTGAGGTGGCTGGAGGTGAAAGGCACACCATTACACAGTGTGATGCCTTTGCCATTTTTGTAGGGTTAGCATGTGATTCGCTTTATCCACCTAAGATAGATCCCCATAGCATTACAGTATGGGTGACAGCAGCAAGTAGAAAGAAAAGTAGCAACTTCAGTATCTCCAGGGTGAATGCCATGAACTTTTGGAAAATGGCAGAAAGCCAGCCACATCTGGCTGTTACTAGAGAGGTAATGGGATTGTTCCCCAAGGCCAGAAATCTCTTATCAGCCAGATGTTAGGCCATTTACACAAGCAGTTTGGAGGAAGCCAGCAGCACCCTGTGATCATGGGAACAGTGACACAGGCAGAACAGGAAGCAAGGCTACTCGCTGAAATCAGCAGGGGTGATGATAGTGCTCACCTGAGCTCTGAGAGGTGATGAGCTGCCCATGCGCAAGGTTGGGCCTACCAAAAGTTTGCCTCCTTTATTAACCCCTGTACGTCATCCAGGGAAGCAAGCCTGTTCACCTGGAAGAGCTGCTTTGAATTAGCTTCTGCTCCACTGCCTGCAGCAGCCATGTTTCTCAGGTGCCAATTTGCATTAAGACCTGGCCCAACTGTGAGGGTAGAAAGCACCACCCACAGATGTAGTCAGAAAGATGGAATAAGAGCATGCAACCTCTTAAGGAAAAATGCATCACTTGAGTGATTATGAGGAGTAAACTCATGCTTCTTCCTTTAATGTCCAGTTTGGTGGCTGGGTTTCAAGCAGGCTGAACTGAGGCTTTATGTTCTGGGAATGAGGAGGAGGCTTTGAAGTGAATCTAAGTGACATGGGAGAAAGAGACAGTAATATCCATTTCAATATGTTTATCCCTAAGCAGAAATAATCAACTTGCCAGATACAGGACAAGTTTGCTGGTTTGGGTTTGTTTTAACCCATCCATCTCAGGGAATCATCACTGAGCAATGTATCCAGATTCTGGTATGGGCCCTGCAACACACGGTTTCTTTATCTTCCAGGTTCCCAAGAAATAGTGAAAAATTTGACTAATTATGCAGGGTAAATTATTTTCCTATAGCCACTCAAGATTACCAGTATTTAAGCCTTGACTGTGACCCAGAAACAGTAGGATACAGGGATGGCATCAAGAAATGGCACAAAAAGTTACATCCAGTGATACAGCAACAGGCCTATAGGGGTTTCCAAGGCAGAAGTAAAGTGTTCTTATTTAGTTAAGATTGCCCCTTAGGTAGTTTAAATGAATAGGGAAGTGTTAAATACCTATTTTGATTTGCGCTTCTGAGCACTTAAGTGCACTGACTTGGAATACTTACCATCTTTCCTGTATCTACAGAATGTCAGACGTCCTCAGCCTTGCTGCTTTGTTCATTGACCTCAAGAACTGCAGGAGCACTGATGTGTCCCTAGGGTTGTGCCAGTGGGTAACAGCAGTTAACCGCAACAAGGTGTCCTGGTACCAGGGAATGATAAGCCCTAAGTGAACGGGCAGGCAGTGCCTTTTTCCTCCTTTCATTCCATGCTGGAAGGGCAAAGGAGATGGCAAACAATGCTGCACAATAAAGCAGAAACTGTTTCAGGTTTGTAAGGCATTCAGGTGAATTTAAAGTTGATTTCAGGGGAAGTTTATGGGCAGAGGAGCAACTACGCTGGAAGCCCAAAGGGATAATATACATAATTGATACTACTACAGTAAAATGGGATGTAAACCATAATGCAAATAACACATTTCAGCTGATGTTTGACATACAAATAGTTCTCTTTCATTTGCAGGGAATTCATGTCTTAGGATTGGGGTCTTCTCTTCATCTCCATCTCCTAGTGTGAGGAGAAGAGCCTATGTAACATCTGGGTTCACAGGCGGCACAAAACAGTCAACCCTATCAAAAGTGTAAAACGTAATGAAGCATCAGCGTACGTCACCACAGCAATGGATTGTACATGAAAATATGACACTAAATACCAAGCACTAACTAGGAAGGCAGCTGTCCAAGGCAGAAGTTGTCATGAAAATGGTCTCTGTCTCAGGTATAATTTCCAATGCAATTCTTTTGGTCACATAAAATAAGTTTATTTGCCGTGATTCAGCTTTTAACAGCAACTTGGCGTATATGGGAAGAAAACACAATCTGTCATTAATTTCTTGCAATGTCTGCTGTGGCCATGAAAATAAGGGAGAAGCAAAATACCATATGTATTGAAATACAAGCTCTGTAGGAGAGGCAGAGGAATAAAAATATTTTACCTCCTAAGTGTCAGATCAAGGCAGAGAGTTCAATATGCTCTTCAGCACAATCACTTCCATGTGTGAACACAGAGTCAAAAGTATCCAAGTATCACCACATTCACAATGCTCACACAAGAAAAGCACACAAAGACATAAGGTCAGTGTCTAGAGAGCAGGTGTGACCTCTATGTAAGAAAGAAGTAGGGATAGGCTTGCACTGACCTTCTCTTATTTCAGGAGAGGATGAGCTTCTGGTTGTTAAGGGGGAAGAAAGAGGGGGTGCTGTAACCTCCAGTTAACTTCTGTTTTATGTCATGTTTAAATAATTGGACAAAATCTGATTTTCTGACTTTCCTCACAGAGAATAAGCAGACTGCATCTGGATAATCCTTTATGACATTTTTGCTTTACATTTTAGTCAACAAAGTCACCCAAACATAAATATGGTCCTTCATCTTTAAAAACCTAAACTGTATGACTGCACAATCCCAAAGTAGAGTTTACACAGAACAGGATGTTCCAATTTCAGTAATACAGAACTACATAAATGCTTACTGGTAACTTGTTTCACATCCTCTGCTTATTTTCTGTTTCATCTACCTTCTATCCCTTGCTCAGCAGAGTAAGATGGGTGATGAGGTACTCCTAACATGATATACAGTTCTACTGCCAACACACACACACAAAGTACTTTTGCTAGCACCTTTTGTGCACCTACAGAACTTGACATTAAGTCAAGTTTCAACTTACAGTTTGAACCCCTATTGAAAACTGAAAATTAATTTTTTTTAAATTCTAAAATATTTCAGATAATGAGCAGAAAGGAAAGAAAGAGACCAGACTAAATATCCCTTTATAAAACCTTCACAACTTTTTTAACATGTTGTGACCTGTTTTGTAGACCAGACAATGTGTTCAGTAAACTCAAGTTTCACTACTAGTGAAAAAGTGGCAGCAGACTGTGTTATTTATGTCCTCTTTGGGTACCTGACCAGGACTGAGCATGTACCAACAGCTTAATAAGCAAATGCTACTAGATACTTACCACGGCACCAGCAATGCCTTTGTCTGTTAAAAGCTGAATCACAGCAAATAAACTTATTTTATGTGACCAAAAGAATTGCATTGGAAATTATACCTGAGACAGAGACCATTTTCATGACAACTTCTGCCTTGGACAGCTGCCTTCTTAGTTAGTGCTTGGTATTTAGTGTCATATTTTCATGTACAATCCATTGCTGTGGTGACGTACGCTGATGCTTCATTATGTTTTACACTTTTGATAGGATTGACTGTTTTGTGCCACCTGTGAACCCAGATGTTACATAGGCTCTTCTCCTCACACCAGGAGATGGAGATGAAGAGAAGACCCCAATCCTAAGCAACTTGGCATATATGGGAAGAAAACACATAGAAACTGTGGCAGCATTTCACAGAATCACTAGGTTGGAAAAGACCTTTGAGATCATCAACCAACCATACCATACTAAACCATATCCCTGAGAACTCCATCCATCCATCTTTTAAGTACATCCAGGTTCCAAAGCCTGACAATCCTTTTGGTGAAGAATGTTTTCCCAATGTCTAAACTGAACCTGCCCTGGCACAGCTTGAGTCTATTCCCCATTGCCCTATCACCCTGGGCAAAGAGACCAATACTCACCTCTCTACAGCCTCCTCTCCAGTAATTTGTTACAATACACCTTGCCACATCTCTCTGCCTCAACTGTCACTGAGTCACCAGCTTTGTTCATGACCTAAGTGAGTGATGGGAGACATGTGTGGGCGACAGGGACACCCTGACACTTCTAAAGGCAGCATACATTACAAGGAAAGCAAAGACACATGTGGGTCTGAAAACAAGAGCCAGCGCAATACTTTGCACTGAGGATCAGATACATTTAAGCAAGAAACTACTTGTATTAATGAGCAAAAGGCTTTGCATGTTGTTTCTCAGAAGGTGTGCAAGGGGAAAAAAAAGAATATTCATAACATCTGAAATGTATAAAAGCTGTAAAATGTTATTCATCTGGCGCACTCAGACCGCTGCCTGCTTCCCAGGAGAAGCAGATGCAACAAGAAAACCTCATACTACTTACTTCACTTAGTTTACCTTCCTTGGTACCCAAGCTACACCATTTCCAATTTTACTACTCAATTTTCTGAAATTAAGGTAGAAAATGAGTTAACTTCTGTCAATACGGCTTGTAGAATTGGGCTTTTATTAATATATTGTCCAAATATTATTCCAAGTGCTCTGCAGGTCAATTTGTGTAAGAAAAGGAATAATGTAAGACAGAAAGCATCCTTCCATCTTTAACACGGACTTGTACACACCTTAAAAAAAGATTTCTCTTTTTTTTTTTTTGGTAAAGCATTTGGAAGGTTACACATGACAACTATTTACCTAGAACCTTTTTCTTTGTATAGTGAAGAGCTGAGATTACCAGAAAAGAAAAATGCTCTTGCAAAATGCAATAAATTCATACAGAGAAAGAGCAAGATAACAATTAGAAAATTACTCTGGGAAGAAATTAATTAAAATGCTAAGCAAAATAACAGGACCAATTGCAGTGGAGGTATAGACACAATTTAACAGTCATATATAAATTTTAATCCAATGATACACACAGTTGTTTCTTCTTGAAACTCAGGAGGGGCATTGAAAATATTTTTAAATTACTTAAACCTGACAAAAACTAAATTGGCAGCAAGGAATTAAAATGCATTTCTTCATGCAAGCCAATAGGACCCTCATACAGCTTATAGTTACTGATTAAAAAGTTATTTTTATTTCTAAAGAAATGTTGGGTCATCTTAGTTCATTTTTATTCTCCAGCTGAACACTCATCTGTAAATAATGAGTTCTTGAAAAATAAATCCAAGTGGGTGACTGCAAAGTCATCAGGCACTCTGGGGATGGGTAACATGATACTGTGCTTTTTACATCTAAGTTGCTATTTTATATCCAGTCTAGGCCAGCAGCAGCCAAAGCCTACTGCCAGATGTTTCTTGTCATGCATAATGGGTTGGTAGGCTTAGTTAATTTTGTAGTGAAAGAACATTTATATATGGTGTTGTGAAACTATCACTGAAACCAATATGGCTTCTGCAAACCAAACTATGCTGTACCAGAGAATCACAGAGTGGTCGAGTTTGGCAGGGAGTTCTGTAGGTCATCTGGTCCAACTCCTCTGCTCAAGTCTGTAGGTCATCGGATCCAAACCCTCTGCTCAAGCAGGGCCACCAACAGTCAGTTGCCCAGGACTGTGTCCAGGTGGCTTTTGAATGGAGACTCTACCACTCCTCTGGGCAGCCTGTTCCAATGTTCAGTCCGTCCTCACAGTAAAAACGTGCTTTCTGATGTCCAGAGGGAACCTTCTTTGGTTTAGTCTTTGCCCATTGCCTCTGGTCACATCACTGGGCACCTCTGAGAAGACCCTCCTCTGTCATCTTGGCACACCACCCTCCCTTCAGATACTAATTCAGGTCTGTAAGGTACATTTGGAGCCTTTGCTTCTTCAGGCTGAACCATCCCAGCCTTCTCAGCCTGCCTTTTTATGCCTCCAGTCCTTTAGCCATCTTAGTGGGCCTTTGCTGCACTGGCATAGTATGTCCATGTCTGTCTTCTACTGAGGAGCCCATCACTAGACAAAAGACTCCAGATATATATCATCAGGGCAGAGTAGAAAGGAAGAATAACCTCCCTCAACCTGCTGTCAATAGTCCTCCTAATGCTGACCAGGATATTGTTAACCTTCTTTGCCACAAGGGTGCATTGTTGGCTCACATTCAAGTTGGTGCTCACCGGGTCCACCAGGTCATTTTCTGGAAAGCTGCTACAGACACTGGTCTCATCCGTGTGTCCCTCTGAGACCAATGGTATCTCTCTGTGAAATACAGGCCCTTCCATTCAGATGGGGCACACGTTAAGAATGAAATGTTTGAAGTTGCTAAAACTTCTGCAGCAAAGCTTACTTTCCTCAGTGTAGGGCTAAGACACACAAATGGGCACCAGACAATTTTTTTTTTTCAACTGAACTAGAAAAATCTGGAGCAGTTAACATTCTGCAAGGCAGTACACAGAGAGATGATGCAGACACATACTGAGAAACACAGTTCCTGTAACAAAGAAATGTTCTGTTTACAAATCAGCTCCTAGGCTTGCATATTTCCTACTTCGTAATGGTTCAAATCTTAAAAGTTTTGATTTTCCAGAGTAGCAACATTAACTCTTGGTGTGTCATTCAAATTTTTAGACTACAGTATCCTGGTGCTTCACAACCCCGATACCTCAAGATCATACGTAAAATAAACTTAGAGTTGTGCTGACTGCCTGCATAACTAACTGTATTCATGCCCACTGAAACCTATGAACACACATTGCTCGAAAGAAAAAGAAACGTTTAACTTTACTGCTTAATCACTTCAATTGTAATTAGGTTATGAATTACACTTCTACTTCAAGGTGTTGTTTTACTACTTCCACTTTTTTATACTTATTTTAACATGTATTGCATATCTTCTCTCTGTCTCTGAGGATGTCGCTTTGGTATTTGAACGAGTTCTTATTTTACATTCAGGACAGACCACAGTGGACCTCTCCACAGCAGACATTCCTGTCCTCCTGTCCCTACTATAAAAAGATTTTTGTGGAACTTGTAACACAGGCTGCTAAACTATCTTTTTATTAAGAAAACAGTGACACCATGGTCTTCAAAATTACTGGAATTTTATTTGCCTCAGGCTTATGACTTGCAACCAAAGACACTGTGCAAAGAAAGCAAAGATTAAGTACACTTTAGGGAAAAGGTGATAATCCACGTTGGTAACATAGAAGATCAGTCTGATGAAAAAAGCCATCCATTATGCGATATAAATTGCAATATTCAATAGCATTTTTTTAACCCAACCTTTTTAATCAATGAAAAAAAAAGTTAAGCAAAGTTTACAGTAGACATAAATTTGATACAATTCAAAAAGCATTTTTCTGAAGATCATCAAGCGTAAAGTGGAAAAACGTATATGGGACAGGCAGATGAAGGCTAACTACTATATATTTATAAGCTATTAAAACAAAGTTGCATATATGTACCACAGTGTAAAAAAACAATGCAGGACAAATAAAAACTTTGAAAACTGCCTGATGAAAAATAAAATAACCAGTCACTTTTAATGGCTTCTCCTGGTTATCAATGCTACAAAAGACTTTTTCTTTTTAGTCTTTCTGATGCCACTGAAAAACATCACCAGGCATAATCAAACCATTACTGAGTCAAAACCGGTCTATAGAAATATACTATCAACCCACATTTTCCATCAAAAGCTTTTTTGCTGTTGTTTTATTTTTAAATCCTTTGAGGCCCACTTGGTCACAATATGTTACATGTTTTCCTTTTTTTTTTTTACACTATGATATCATATGTTTGTCTGGCACTATCCTAAAGCTAATTTATAGAGTATGAGAATACAGAAACAACCCAATGTCTATTTGACAAAATGAGTTCACTGGGTGTAAAATAGGAAAAGGAGAAGAGAAGGGGTAGGGGTCAGTTCTGCCAAGAAAATAAACCCTATGGATCACTCATCATCACTTCCGCTTGCTTCCGACTGGTCCTAGAGGTAAGAGACACAAGACAAGTGAGAAATTCTTCGCCAGCTATTTTCTGGAACTTGTTAAAGAAGGAAAAATAAAGTAAAAGGAAGAAAAATTACAGTTAAACTGAGAAAACGAGATAGGTGCTTTGTTATCTGGTATTTTTCTGTCATGTCATTTAATTTAATTGCTGTAGACTTCTTTAGAGAAAGGAAGGTAAGAGACAGAGTTAGGAAACACCGTATGCTTCTTTCTACCCAGACATTTAAAATTAAGACAGAAGAGGTCTGTTTTCATTTGTGGTGAGAGTAGCAGCACCCACCAAAAAAAAAAAAAAATCAAGCTAAGAATAAACAGACCATTAGCTTTAAATGTTCAGTGGAAGTAGGAACAGCTCCAAACCTCTCAAGACTTCTTGTCTTTCAGCACCGGGACCACTTCTCACACCCAGATACAATTAACACCCCTGCCCAATTCTCTCAAAGATATTCAATACAGATCAAAAATGTGCTTAAACATGAATAGTTGGGAATTCTGACAGGAACCAGAACAGGGCAGAGACGCAAGCACTGCAACCACTTCCACAGCTTCAATGAACAGAACTTACATTTTCATCTTGATCCTCATCACTATCATCATCACTCACGACAGGCTTGGCTTTTGCTCGGCTTTGCCTCTTCTTGCCTTTACCTTTCTCCCGACTTTTTTCATCCTTCTTATTTAGCTTGATTTTGACTTTCACTGATTTTGCTGCAAAAAGTTTTACAGCATACATGAATGTAACTTTCACTTACTGACTTTTTAAATGCTATCTATATTCACAAAAATTCATGCCTGGAAGCAACCTGGGAAGATACCCCGCTCTGTGCTTTACGTGGATTGTAGGACAATAAAGCTGAAGGATTTGCTGTTACTTCCTTACTTTTAGATAGTTTTCATGGTAATTCTATTAAACTATAAGGAATAACTTTTAAGTTGGTCATGTGCATCTTCTTTTCATTTTCAGAATGCATGGTGTCTACATGCCTCTATAGTCCTGTGAGAAGACACACATCTAAAAATAGTTTCTTCCTTGCATATAGAAAGGTTTACACCTTGTACAAACAATCAACTTCCTTGCTTTAAACTACAGAAGTGCTATATGGAGATGACTGGCAAATTCTGAGTTGACACCTTTCTGAAGAACATGTTAATATCCACTCATTTCCAAATGAGATCCTCAAGCTGCATGCTTTGCACACCCATGTCACATGGTTGGAAGAGTAGCTCAGTGCTACCCATGGGTAGATGGCTGGCAGAAAGAAGAATTAAATGATCCCTCCTTATCCACCGTATTATATTTCCAACTCTTCAGGGACTGAATAAGTGTAATCTCCTGCTTCTGAAACAATCAGACTTGCTATCAAACTGAAGAATATTTGCAACATCTTCTGGTTCTTAAAAAGATGATGAATTATGTGTGTCACACAATGCCTGAATATTGACCACCCATGGATAAAGACTGTTTTTACAGGCATTTCCATTTAAAAATAGCATAAGCAGAACCAGAAGGATTCACAAACACTCATGGTCAGTCAGATCTTCTTCCACAAAGTACCTCTGTGATTTGTTTCTGGCTTAAAAATAGTTTACTAAGCTCTAAAAGGTAGAGCCAGAACGTACAGCCAAAAGACTTAAGCTCAATGTTAACATCCAAAAGCAGCAAACTCAGTAAGAAGTTACTTCCACCCATGTAAAACAGACCTTCTAATCAGTCTCCAGTAGAACTGGAAAACTTCCCCTATATGTACTTTCCTTTCAGTATTTAGCAAGGGACTCACATTCTGATTCTGATTCCTCCTCTTCATCATCATCTTCATCATCATTGCTTTCATCCTCACTTTCTTCTTCTTTGGCAATCTTCTGTCGTGCACTTTTGAACACAGACTGAAGAACAATGGAATCCTCATAGATCTACAGTACAAATACAAACCTCTCTCAGAACCACTAAGTCAAATGCTATCAACAATTGACAGAATAGATCTTAATTTCCAGTGCAGACTCACGTAGTATATGGCCTTTTCAAATACTGAATAATAATGCTCAAGGATGAGAGGAGTCTCAAGAGTGAGAGGACTACCTTTGACTTTTAAGGCATTTCTCAGATAAACAGTAAAAATTTTGTGATCTTGCTGCCTATCTGTGACTTCATAATCACCTTAATAAATGAGGTTGTATGTTTTGTTCTATAAAAGGTGAGAAGCCAAGCACTGGGCAATTCAGAACTAGACAATTTAGAACATTTAACAGAAAGGTAGAGAGTCTTAAATTGTATCTGGTTTGTCATTATCATCATCACTTGTACTACATTGGCTGTCCTACTATTTCTTTGGCTAAATTACAGACTTTCTTGTATGAAGGGATACCAGGTATTTGTGAGAAAGATAATGGAAGGATTTTTGGCTGCCATTATGTAATATGTATAGTAAAACCCATGAAACTGCCGTAACACTTTGCAGGTTCAACAAAATTAAATAGAGATTTTTTTTCCCAGAATACTTCACATGAAACATGGTAGTGTTTTTTTTTTATCTTGAGTGCCAAAATTTTCTTAGAAAAACCATCTCTCGCTGAAGACTGTTCCCCAGTTCTCTAAGTACTGCTGTGTTATTTGTTATGAGGTGTTTGAAAGCTCTTGACCATGGTAAAATTCCTCGACAAATACATTATATGATCACTCATGTTTTGAAAAAGCTTTTTCCTATTGTCTTAAAACATTAGTGGGCTGTGAGACCTCACAGTTCCTTCCTTAAAGTCACATGACTTTTTATCTACTTTCTTTCAAGTCAGTTACTGATGGAAAACCCTGAGATCCTCCTGAGCACCACTTATTTTTCTAATGTATTCCTTTGTTTTTAGGAATGGCTCTTTCAATTAACACTGCTGTCCTTTCTCTGGCCATATGCTTTTCTACAACAAAAAGAATTAAGGACATGCATAACATTATATTTTTTTAATGCCAGTTAGTACATATTTAGGGTATCACTGTGACCCAGATTTTAAACAGAATTTCCTAGAGAAATAAAGGGGGCTTTAAAAATATTTTAACCTTCTTAGCATGGAGTTATTTGTAATATTCAGTATCTATTTTGATTCAGAATAAACCTTGGACTGCTTCAGGAAAAACTGTGCAAATGGAAGCTTCCTTATTTTGACCAAAATCCAACTCCAATTGATTTCATGAACACAAGCAGCAATGACACTGGAACTTCCTTCAAAAAGGGAGAAGCAATGATAACAGAACTTCATGACAAATCTTGTTTCAACAGAATGCGTATTACTTTTAACTCATGCCTGTGCGTCATTTGACCATTACAATATGAAACACTTCAACCTGCTAAGGTTTCAATGAACAGAAAAGACTCAATACATAAAAGTCTCTCTCCCTTAAAACCCCTCTTAAGGTTCCAGCTTAGATGGAACAGCTTTGCTTCAAGGATGCATCATAAAAACAGAACAAACACGTAGAATTTCACTTGAAGTTGCTGTATACTTAATAGCCTGAAGTAGCCTTCTGATTTTGGATACAGACACAACTGATCTGGTTTACTAAAGTGAATTATGTCAGTGCACAGGTGGACCCAAAGTATTACAAGTAACATGAGGAAGCCTTAAAAACTGGAGGACTGCTGCAGAAATGTCCTGCAATTCACTGGAAATCAAAATGAATGGTATGAGTACTTATCAGAAAGAAACCTAAAAAAGTATTTTAGAAATTAGTTATTTGGGTTTCATGACATAGAAAGTAACACTAGCTTTGCTAATTAACGTTGGGACATAGGAACGGAAAATAATACTGCAGCACACTGATACTAGTCGGGATATTTCCAAACAGCAGCAACTAAACTTTTCTACTGAACATTTCTACCCACTCTGGATTGATTCCTGTCAATTCGCCACCTGTGCCTAATGACAGACAAGTTTCCCATTAGCAACTTGAGTCATTCTGAGGAGAATAATTTTGTTACTTTTCCCATTTAGCCACTGATTTATCTATGCCTGTTTTACCTCCTCTACCAAGTTTTACCATTTTCCTAACTCTTTAGTATTAGCTTTCATTCACTTTTTTTTTTATCATTAGATACTTAGAGCTGTTTTACTGCTACGTGACTAGCAGTAAACTGGCAACTTACCTTTGGAAGTACAGCAAAATTTTGTCCCATGCTTCTTATAATCATAAATTTTCTTACTACAAATTATTTAGCTGAACTATTTTTAGGTTGTTTCCATAAATATGAAGAAAGTAAAAACAACACATGTACATGTAATAGAAAACATTTTCTGTATCTAGATAACAAAAACAATTAAAAGATGGCAAGCTGTATTCAACTATCCTTCCTAATTAACTGGATGCTCATTTTAATTTTTAATTCTCAAATTTTAATATGAACTCTCCATTTTAACTAAGGACTATCAGTAATATTTAAGAATTTAAAAGATGCATTAGTATAGGCAGCATCAACCTTAGGTTTTTTTAATGTAATATTTTTTCCCTTTTACACATTATGGGAGTTGCTTTCATATCGTCCGTTTCAATTTAATATTGTGTGTGCATCACACTATTTGGACTTCATCTACAGAAGTAATCATCCAAGACTATGCTTCACTATTGTGAGACAACTTTCTTACGTTTTGTTCAGATTTTGTAGTCTTTCGTGTCAGTGTCCTGTTCTGAATTCACAGCACTGAGAGCAATCACGTGCGTGAAACATCTGTTTGAGATAAGAGATTTTGCCTTCTAAACCTCATCCAGGATTTGTTATTACTGTCTCTTAAAACTGACACTGATCTTTCAGCAATAAAAAGTAAAAAATTACCAAAAGGCTCAGAGTATAACACTTCACACACAAAGCTTCACTGCTGGACAAATCATGTATTTCTATCTTCCATTAGCAGAACTGCAAAGTTCTGGACAAATCATGTATTTCTATCTTCCATTAGCAGAACTGCAAAGTTCTGCTATGAAGTATTTCCTCGACATCTCATCTGAAGCTGTACTGTCACATCTGCGTCATGGGTGGCAAACCCAAGCTGACGAATCACTCCACATGCACTGCCTTATGCAATCTTACCACAGATTCAAATGGCCTTATGGCAGCTCTAAACTGCACACAGATCAGAAAAACCTGATCTCAGAATTAGCATCAAAACAAATTCCTCTGCAAGTGCCAAGTTAATTCTGGATGATTCTAAGAATCCGAGCTTTTATCAGTATTCAAACTAAGAATTAAAACACAGTGTTTGTAACATTACATAATGTAATAATCCACAAGCACTGAAACATTAGGTAGGGGAAACCTCGTCTTTAAACACTAAGTTGTTCATACAGACCTGTGATCCCTCTAAATTGAACGTCTGAGCATTGTGACACAGCAACATGACATCCTTCTCCAAGTCTCCAAGACTGCGGTACTTATGGTTGCGAATTCTCTCCTGTTGTGGAAATGAAAAGAAGTATGGATGTGCAGTAGTGCAGAACCACCCCCCCCATCAGACAGGACACTGAAGCAAGTCTTAGAATGTATTGCTAACATATTATTAAAAAAATATACACCAGGATAACAGGGTAAAAATTAAACAATGGTTGGGTGAACCAGAAGGGACAAAAGCAACGCAGATGGAACCCTTTTGGTAAAAGGAGTTCCAGTTTCTTCTTTCTAGCATAGAAACAAATTAAGCTATGACATGGATCAAAGTCACCTAAAACACAACAAACTGCCCGAACCACACCAGCACAACTGTGTTAGGATCAGACCTGACTGTTCCAAGATGTGATGCTGGTTTAGGAATGACTATATTTCCCTAGATCCATTAAACCCTCGAAAATGCTGTGTTTTTACCAAATATGTGCTTACAGATTCACAGTTCAGTCTTTGGAAAGAAGACACTGAGATGTCATCTCTGAAAATGCCATTCAGGTCACACCACTACATTTTAATCTGGCTTTGAAATTACAGTGAAATATTGCGATTACACACTAAAAACTCCTAGCAAGCTAGGTGACAATGATTAAACTGTAAGCCACAAATACAGGTACATGCAATATTCATGTTGTTGTCATTTTAATGACGACTTCATGCTCACCCTTCTGTATTACAAAACAAATGGAGGAATGTCCATTTCCTAAAAAGGTAATTACCTTTATCTTTTTGAAATCCACGGGTTTCCTAATCAATTCATAATACTCTGGTAATTCTTTCCTAGATGGGAGCTGAATGAAGACTTCACTTAACTGCCGTCCTGAACTGTTGAGAAAAACAAGTACATCATGCAAAGAATTATTACAACTTTCTCACAAAACACACACAATCTATTCATAAGGAAAAAAAATCATCCTATTTTCTTCTTTCAAATAATTAGAAATTTAACCCTGCTCTGATATTTTAGTTTGGCACAGACTAATTTACAAAATGAAGCATATGTCTTATGCAGTTGTCCTAACATAGCACTAACATTATAGGATCATACATGTAAGAGGCATTACAGAAGCAGGAACAAGATTTGAATCTGAATTCCATAGTGGTTTGTCAAGTAGAGTCTTACCATTTTTCAGTTTTGTTTTAAAATTTTTGGCAAGCAGCCCTCCTGTTACTTCTGACTGATCATTTTGTGTTGCTTTGTACCTCCTGATCATTGCAAACCATTTGTTCATGCTGATTTCCATTGATAGCTGATTCCTACCAGACTAACTAGAAGTTACAACACGCCTTCCCCCCAGGGCAATTTTCATTAATGTCTATGAAGTTTCTGCTAACATCATTGTAACTGTATTGAAAATCACCACTGCCATTTGGACTTCTTCAGTCATCTGAAATAAAGCAATGAGTTAACTAAAACCCTAGGATACTCTAGAAACATTGCCTACTTACAGGCGTTCAGAATTTTTCAGATTTCCAGATTTCCCATTGTTCACCCTTTATTAATAGTTATTTTAACAAGTCCAATTTCAGAGATTTTTCTGATCTTATTTGTGGCTTCCCAAATAACACATGGCTATGTTATCTGGAGAGAAAATGTGTTAATGGCACTTACGGGCTTAGTCTTTCTCCCCCATCCCACAGGTGCATGTTTTGTTTTCTCGCAAAGCAACAGAAAAAAAGCTCCTCTAAGAAGAGCTGTCATTTAGTGTAGATAAGACTCATAAGCATTTCCTAGTCTACATTTGCATGGTTCCTCCTCGCAGATAATCCAAAAAGGTCCTCTTTTGTCACCTGCATCTTCAGTTGGTAACTCAGGACACCAAATCTTCACAGGACTTTGGCAAGAAGGCTGCCAAGTTCTGATCTCTACCTCAGCTTCTCTCTGGCAGTCACCTTCCACAGTGGTCTGGAATCTTACCATACTGAATCTGAGATTAACTGAGTTACTTCTGCCATGGAGGGTAATGATGATAAAAAGCACAGAACAGCTGTTCCCTTTATGAATAAAGTCATGAAAGCCTACAATGTTTTAGGCATTTCTTAATGCCTGAAATAGCATCAGTACTTCAGGAGTTGCTGCTTTTCTTATGGACCTGATAGGCCAATGAAGAAGTAGGAATAAACAGAATTTCCTCATTTCCTAAGTAGCTGTTGCTCACCTAATCCAGGACTTTGTACTGTTCTCAATTTAGTTCTGGGACACTGCTGCTCCTTCTATACTTTGCATCAGAGAGGACAGTAACGTAAATCGCTTGCTCATCAGTGCTGTTCAACAAATATCCTGGGGGACAACCGGCAGCTGGAGTGTTTTCCAAAAGCCTCTATCTCATTCTGACAACTTTTGTGTGGCTTGCCGCAGCAGAAGCTGTTCCCTTCGCCTGCTTAGCAGTAACTGCTGCCTTCCAAACTGCAGCAAAATTTCAGCACATGCATGAATGCACTTCTGGATGCTGTTGCTGCTGCTGCATGGTGAGACAAGGTGGTGTAACTGTGCATCTCTCCCACAGAAGATGAGAGTCAATTCTCTGTATCCCATGCAGCTACTGGGGTAGATACCCTGACAGACCACCTGCACCTCACAATCCAGGCAATTACTAGCAATTTTGTGCAGCAGATCTAATTTATTTGGGAAGCACCCTGCTATCGAAAGAGAGGGGACCATAAATTGGCCAGATAATTGTCATCCCAAGTGTAACTACTTCTCTCCTGTCAGCAAATAACTGTGAAAATCAGACCACTGCACTTCTCATCTCCTTTGGTACTGACTCACACCAAAGAGACAAACTCATTACTTTCATATTTCCCCTGTGGAAGTGGAAGGTGTTTATACTATGGATTTAAAGGCACCAATCTCGTTAATGATCTGCATGAGAGACTACGTCATGCCGCATGCCAGAACTTGTCATCTTCTCATCCCTCCCAAAGAGAAACTCAAAGCAATACAAGGAAAAGCAATGCATTAAGTACATTTTATATGAGTGAATTAACAGGTGTTTCTGCTTCATTGCAAACTGAGGACTGTATTTTATTTTTCTTAATAAAGAGAAGCATTAAGGACTCATAACTGCAATTGAGACCAATGAAATTTGTTCTGAACCTACAGAACACTAAGCAGTCTTGAGAAATCAGTTCTCTGGTGTCCCAACGGTGTCTTCCAATTAAAGTTTCTGTTCCTTATTTGTAAAGTTAGAATAAAATGTGAAAAAAGTTCCATATGTCACAGAATCGTAGGGGTTGGAAGGAACCTCGAGAGGTCATCAGGTCCAACCGCATATGGAAAACATTCAGACTCCTTATAAGCACTGTGAATAAGCCCAGGGGAATTCAGCCATACATTAAGTGATCAGTGCCCACCCTGTATGTGATGCTGGTCCTGTGGAAAAGGAAAGCAACACACAGCAAAGTAGAGCAGTACATTGCTGCACCATTACACAGTATACTGTAACATATCTTCCTGAGGGAACTGAATTAGGTTTATATATCCTATATATCCTTTTTTCCTGTTGGCTTGACTATACAAACATAAATAAATCTGTGCAATATACTGACATATGATACAGATGTAATCTAATCCTTTTAACAATGAGGAAAGTTGCTTCCAAAACTTTGTGCCGTCTGAATCTGGATTTGCTCTGCAGTGCTTTAACTTTCAGCAGCTTCTTTTAGCACAGGTATCTATTTGAGAAAAATTACTAAACCACTGACACTGGTGTTGCTTCAACAGAGTCTAGCAATAAACAGAATTATTTACATATAAAGGAAACAGCTACCAATAATCTAATTTTGATCAGACTTAAAAACATGTATAGCATATTTCTCCTATTAAAAAAGGTCCTGATGTTTGTTATAGATCTTTTAATCTCATGGACATTCCCCACACTTTTTACATGCCTCTCCATATTGGATTTTATATTAAAAATATAATGGTAGTAAATTATTAAAATAATACTCTATTTTCAAGATATAAATCTAGCCAACTGTGATTTGTTCAGACATGTTATTAAACTAAGAATGCCAAAGAAAACCTTCAAGCTTTGGCTTGATGTAGTTAACTACTGAGAATCATGAAATGGCCATGAAAGAAAAAGCACTGAGGGCATGAAACATGCAACAGACAGGAGAGTAGTGCCTGATTTTGTCTACCCAGATCACTAACAGCTTATTCTGTTCTACCATTTTTATAGAACTTCCCCTCACAAAGGCATATTATCTTCTGCTCCCTTTCTATATACGTGTCTATACTGTAGATTAATGTGATCTTTTCTTGCATCATCCCAGATGTCTGTGTTGTGAATACAGAAAGAGAAAGTTAGTAATTATTAATGCAACTCTGATTTTAATCTGTCCCCGCTTTTGTAATTACAAAATAATAACCACCACAGCTACCACATAAACTCATGCACAGTAAAAAAAAAAACAACTTGTGGTTGCCTAGCAACTAGCAGGATACTTGCTGAAGGGAAGGACCAGAATAAATTAAAAGACCTGACTGTGAAAGAACCATGAGTGACAGTTCACTGCTGCTGCATCAGCTCAATATGCTAGTCTTATGTGCACTCAGATAAAAAAATACATGCATGGTATGAAAGTTAAAAATCATCAAGAAATACTGCCAGTTTAAAAAATATATTTGCTTAGAAAAATATTTGTGCTTTGTGTTTTTTACTTGCACTCATTCTTGTCAAACTGCTTACAAGGTACACAGAAGCATGTATTTCCACCCATTTATTCAGTATTATCTTCGGTGGAATTAAACGCAGGAGCAATTAGAACTTGTTTGTACAAACCTCCTTTTGTATTTTTTTCTCCTGGCAGTATGTGGCCAGAAGCAAGCCGCTACTGACCTCTCTGCAATCAACACCTTTTCTCCTTTCAAATCAAAGTAAGAAGCAACTATGAAGCTGAAACCACAAGATATTCTTATATTTCTGCCAAATTTCACAGTTCTAACAAATACTGAAATTTGTGGCTATAAGTGTCTATATATATATAGTGGGTAGAATAAAGAGTCCTGAATGCTCACAGAACCACGGTGTGTAAATTAGAACTCCGAATCAAATGCAACTCTCAAGGATGCTTTTTACAAAAATGGTGGGGGGAAGGGGAGAAGAATTAAGAACTCACACATCGAGGTGGCTCCTCTGTATTTAACAACTTCCCACAGTAACCCAGCTATGTAGGAAGATGATTCATTTTTGTTAAATGTATTTAACGGTGCTTCATTTTTTGAACTGTCTGCAGTAATACAAGGTGGACCTGTCCCCTCATTGAAATTGAAGTGGACAAAAATACTTAAAAATACAATTCCTGGTTTTGACATCTGGCTATATACTCCACTGCTGTGGCTTTGCTATAAGGAAGGATTATTTACTTTGCCTGTTTGAATATGCAAGAGTACCAGTTGGCACAATTA
Organism: Laterallus jamaicensis coturniculus; assembly: GCA_022605575.1. NCBI lineage: Eukaryota > Metazoa > Chordata > Aves > Gruiformes > Rallidae > Laterallus > Laterallus jamaicensis. The sequence goes on from JAKCOX010000055.1 coordinate 2,286,773, forward strand.
ATTATTAGATTAGCAACAGCTAGTTACATTACTTACCATTTTACAACAGTTACAAACTGGCCATATATGGAAAGAGCTGGAAATATTCTGAATAAAATTCTTTTCACATACAAAAAAAAGTCTTTCCCTGACTTATGTACCATCACAATTGAAATGCAGTGGGCACAAATTTAGGTATTTTGACTTTAACAATGCAGTGATCAAAATGCTCCAACTGTATAATCAGTTTTTTAATAAAATATGGTCAACAGCCACCATAGATTTGTGAAGCTAAGTGGTACACCATCAAGTTTTTAAGTCTCATGAATAGAGCAGAGATCTAGGGAGATGGGAAATGAAAATCACTCCATGCAAGACAGCTATCAGCATCCTGGGCCTCTTGAAGTCAGCTGCAGCTATCTAAACAAAGCTAATGCTAACAAGCAGTTGCTTCAAATCCACATCTAGACAAGAAACATCAAAATCTGATGCAAGGCAGAAGAGGACAGTGGATTTGTAGGTAAACTGAAGGATTATAAAGTATGAAGTAACATTCTTCGCTTAATTTAACAATCAGGAAAGGGAATCTACACTTAGAGCTTGTGTTCTTCAGAAAAAGAAAAAACCCTTCAAAAGAGAAAAAGATAGTCTGGAGGACCAAGCCTGCAGGCGCATGATGTAAAATCAGCATCTGGGGCTCATATTTGCATACAAATTCTTAATTCTGAAAAGAACATCTATCTTCAGTAAAACTGTCCCTGCTTTCAAGAGGCTGAAGCTTTTAAACTAGACATACAAACTAATTTTTCTTTCTGAAAACATAAGTATTACATATCTGATTCTATAATTATCTGTTTCTATGCAAGTCCCTAATTCTAGAGGGCAGTAAAGAAGGGTTTCCACTGGAACTGAGAAAAAGTGTAATGATAATACTGGACTGATGCATTCCAACTTGCTCTCTTCTAAACAAGTGTTTTATACTGCAAGATCAGAACAAGGTACAAGGGTGCAAAGGAATCTAAATCTTAGTTTGCTAATTAATTGCAACAAAATCCCAGATTAAAATATATTATTGACATGGATAGTCTGCAAAGATGATGTGTATCCTTCACACTGAAAAACCAGGTTCTTGAATCTAGGTCCTTGGTATTGTAAACGATTGTGTGAAAGTTTTGTAACCAAGGAACAACGGTATTTCTGAGCCACTACTCCATAGGGAAATATTCCAGGACTCTTAGTTAACAACTTGAATGCATTCATGAAAGTATATAGTCATACGACCTTGTGATCATCATCCTGTATTTTACATATTTCCACACTCTCCCTGTCTTTATGCTTCCCTTCTTTCCCACATGTATTTACTGATAGCAATCGCCTCTCAGATAGCTCTGCATTTGAATAAACAAACTAACCTTTTCCTCTTGCAAGACTCTTACATCCTATGTATTACTGAAATAATTATTTGCCCTTGCCTCAATGTAAACTGATCTTTAAAGGAAAAAAATTCAAGTGCTATATACACAACTAGTCAGAACCATTAAGAGTGTCACATATACTAGCATATACGTTTAATGAATATCACCATACAAGCAATAGTACCAGGGCCAGGCTCTCATTTTCTTATGGCTGGACAAAACTGATGGCTCATAATTAGCACAATGATTTCTTTGCCCAGGTCATTATTCATCTGTCAGTTCCACATGATGAGCCTTCAACTCAAAAGTTTCCTATTTTTAGTCTATTAAATTCCTTATAATGTACTCTGAGGTATTGTATTTCATGCCAGTTCTTTTACTTCAGACGTAACTGTGTCACTCCTCCATTAATACCATCTCAGTATTAATATTTTAAAAATATTTTGGCTAGGACACTCCTTGACTTTTTAAATAAGTGATCTGTGATTTGTAAATAAACAGTCTGAGCTGAACATAATTACTGCACCTAAAATCTCTGTCCTTTTTATCGTTCTTTTTTTTTCTTCTTCCTTTCCAAGGGAGACTGACCAGGTACCAGAATTCCAGGAAACTAAAGTACTTAGGCTGCAAATCAAGTCAAAACTCAGCATAAACACTGAAGTTTTCTCTCCTTCAGTGTTCCTAGTTCTCTAAAAAGACCCAGAGAATCTCAGCTGTAGTAATAAATTGTTCTGTAAGAAATATTAAACTTATCATTAAATGGTTCATTAAAGTCAGTACTATGTTGGAATGTGGGGGGAAAATAAAAGGAAATGAGAGTTGTTATACACTACTACACAGGAGAGAAAAATCTAAAGAACGAGCTTGAATTTGCACTGAGGATAAGACAGTGACAAACTGTAATTTGACCTCAATGGTAACTTCCACTATCTTGCATGCAGTTCTACTCGGGTTTGCAAGAAGCTGCATATATACCTCTGAATTTCCTCTTGAAAGGATCATATGCTCTATTTCTCTACACTGAACGTTTACCTCAAACATTGCTAATTTGTTTGATTAATCTTTATTTTAACCTTTATATAATTGTGTAGCTCAAACCTTAGTTTAATAGAACTTACTGCTTACATTATTGTAGCCCCCAGACATAGGAAACCCAGCCTATTTTTTTAATTTTTTTTTTTAGCAAGGAAAGGATTCTTTTGTCCCCACATGACTTCAGCAAATCAAATACAAAGAAGTTAAAGTACTTGGAGACTCTACATAAACATTATATAGAACCACTACAGAAAACCAAGCAACTGGTAAACACCTGGCTTTTGTGGGCACCATGGAGAAATGTTTTTCTAAAAGGAAAGATTTTAATAAGAACAAAGAAGCAGTTCTGTGTTGGCAAGCAGCTCTTCTCAAAAGCAAGGGGAAACATGAGATAAAGCACACAAATTTTATTAATTTAGCAGTGCATTTTCCTGGTTTTTTGGGGTGGGTTTTTTTTTTTTTCCTTCTTTTCCCTAAGTTACTAACTGCAGCAAAACTTTATTAAAAACTGTAGAATTGGTTTTGGCAAAGAAACTCAGGCCAAAGTCAGTAGATTTTGGATGGTATCATTTGACCACATTTTGGTACACAATCTGCTCTCTGTGGTCCTTATCCACTATCTGGGCTTTCGTATAGTGGAGATGAAACATCTTCTAGCACTGGAAATTTAGCTTAAGACAAAGCATTCAAATAGTAAATACATGAAGAATCTTTTTTTATTTCCCCAGATGAAGCTCCTGGCCTACTTTTCTTCCAATTACTCTGTCCCTCTATACTTGCCCCAACTGCCTTCACACACACAAAAACCTAGAGATGAACAAACATGAACCTGTAAAAAAGTTGAAGGGTTCCAGCACCTAAAACCCAGTTAGTTGTACAGCTGCAAATCCTAGAAATGTTCATTGAAGTCTAGAAAACCTTAACCTATAAGACTTTAAGACATTAAAGTTTCCCAATGCCCAAATTTGCAATTTTGTTCTGTCCTAGCTTTAGTAGGGCTGAGTGATTTGATGCTAGCTCACAAAAAAAAATCCTAATACAGGAACGTGGAACTCCTCTGCATAGCTAATCACACTACAGAGATCAGTTTGACTAGCATTTTTAATTCCTAACAGACTAGAGCTCCATACACTCTTTAAAGTGGGAACCAATTCTGTCTTGCATAAACGTAGGTTCCTGGGAGACAGAATATTATGTCTTGTCACTACACAATAGTACAACAGCTAACTTGTTTGACAGGGATCAGGGATCAGATATGAACTTTCTGTGAAGAGGTAAAACCCTTTAACTTCCCCAGTAACTACCAGTTATTATCAGCAGCCATCCCCTACTTGGAGACTAACGGAAGTAACTTAGCTTGCTATTTTAAAAATGAGAAGTAGGCGTCCTGGTCAGAAGTCCTTCCCTTCAGAAGAAGGCTCAAGGCCAGGAATCAAAAATGAAGAGATACTTCCTTGCAGTCCTGTCTGGAATACCTGAACTTTAAGCACTTCTCCCTTCTAAGCCATTCCATTAGTTAAGAGTGGCAGTAAGCTGAATACGCCAAGTTTGTAGTCAGTTTCCTGCTCATCATGTTCAATAGTTACATGTCAAAACAATAAGATACCGCAGTTCTGTGTGCTTCACCAGGTAAGTACCACTCATGTTAACCTTGTACAGATAGGCAGACCCCAAAACAGCAGCTGCAAAAAGGAAGAAGTCCAACTTGCCATTTGAAGTCACAGCTTGAAAGCTGTTTATGTGCAAAAATTGGAGTGTTAGGATTGTGTGGGTCCCCTAATGTAAATACTGCTTGATTTTCTCAGATTGCATTTAATATTTATTTAGCTTACAATTGTTCTTGACATGATTGAAGTAATCCAACATACAGCAAAGAAGGGACAAGTAGACAAGAAGGCTTTACTGACTCCTGGAAAATAGCAGTTGAGTTAAAAATACAACTTTCACAAGCAGGTCTGCTTCAAAGATGCTATTAAGTAATTCTCAGTTTCTTCCTCATGAATCACAGATGATTTACAGTTTGAAAACCTGCAAAGCAGAAGTCTTCAAATGACATTTCAGGTTAGAAGGGATACTTTTTCCTAAGGTCCAACTATTTAGCATTTTGTTATTCTGAAAATAAGGATTTTTTTGACAAACAAGCTTGCATCTCAGCTGCGGACCACATAGTATGTTCAGTATTTCTCCATTTTTTATTTTGGTTCATGATGTGAGCTCTATATTTTTTGGGAAGTCTTTCAGACCATGGTGAAACCCAGATTAACTTGCATTAATAAAGCTGTAGTTAGGTATTCAAAAAGATTAACTTTAACCCACACTACACAACTAAACTGAAAGAAAATCCTGTTCTAGCCATGTGCTCTTAAATACAACTCCTGAGGAGAATGACTTAATTTCTAAGCTGGAACTCTACACCTGCTTTATGTATTTGTGTTTCAGCAACTTCCTACTAGATGGGATTTAAAAAATCAAAAAAACAAACAACCACCTTTCTCAAAAAGTTAGACTGACAGGATCAGGCTCTAAGTGGAATTACATTTCAGAAATGCAGTGTCAGGAAATCGTTCTAAAGACTGAAAAAAGTGAAGCCATTAAAAAACACAGAGAGAGATAAAGACAGGGAGAAACCACCTCCAAGCTCACCTATCCTTGTAGTTTATCACAGTATCAATGATAGCATTCATTTGTTTCGTCAGTTTGGGAGGGTTTGGTGACAACTTCTCTGCAGGAGGTCTGCCTCTTCTTTTCTTTGCTTTCTCTCCATCCTCTTTCCCAGAATCCTTATCCACAATTCTTCGTCTCTTCCGTTTTTTAAGGCGGACTTCCTCTTCCATTTCTTCCAAATTGCCGTCTTCAATTGCCTGAAAACCACGGATTTAAAAAAGTATAATTAAAAAAAAAAGAGATATTGCAAAAGAAATTACAAACTTCTTTAAATAAAACCCCACAAAACAAACAACAAAATGCCATAACTCAAAATGTTCAGCTAATTTGTAAATGAAAGCACAATGAGAAACTGAGTTACTGGAAATCCAAGGGACACTATTATTTTGTTCCAAGAATCCTGTTGTCGTCTAAATAGATGTGTGTTTATCTGAACCTTTAATTCCACAGCTATGACCTGTATCAGTACACATATAACAAACATTCATTTGTTCACATCAGTGGCAGATGTGGCATACATAGTTCCATCCAAAACAGATTTTGCTATCGCGTGTTTTCACAGTCTGAACCATGCTTGGCTCCCAAAGCCAGATCACACTCAGCTCTGTGTATGCAAACACCACACAGGTACAGTTAACAACCCAACTTCTCCTCTGTATAGCTTAAGCAACTTTCAAATCTCCTAAGCATTAAACAATATCAAATTTATTTTCTTTTTTATAATAGTAACGACAGGCAGAAGTACTAACAGTACAGTATTTTACTGTAAAAAGCACTCAAAAAATAATAATTAAAAAAACCCAAACCAAAATCCAAACCCCACACAGCCACAAAGAAAGAACACTAGTTTCAATTACCTGGATGTACGCTTTTAACCAGACCGAGCAGCACTATGCAGGGGGATAAAAAAAAACTGCTACAAAAAACCCAAGCTAGGAATAAAGGGAACCTGTTCATATACTGACTATCAGATCCATGTAATAAAGCAAGAAGCTGAACTTTTCTTGATTTGGGAAAACCAACAAAAGATAAGGAAAAAAACCCCAAACGTAGATCATAAGAGAACTGAAATAAAAAATAAGAAACAAATATTTAAAATAATATTAAAACTACGCTTTCTAACTAACGCTTTCTCAGAGCATAACTGATGTTGATATTTGTCCCATTTGCCTCTCAATATTGCCTTGAGTACATGCAAATGCTAATCATTCCTTTCTTGTAGCTCAAAGAGCCCTAATCATAAGGCAATTACCTTCATTTTTCCACAGCACCAAATATGGCTAATATTTATGATCATGTGAGCATAACAATCAATATAAAAAGAGTGATTACAACCTAGACATAATTTTTCTCAATTGTGTACAATGTCTCTTGAAAACATTTTGTGAACAAAACCTGATATAAAACACAAAACAACCTGGCATGTTAAAAACACCAGTGGGATTTTGAAATCTGTTTCCTATGCATCCTCCGACGTGCAAATCCACAGAACAAACAAGAATGCAGAATCCTCAGGGACAGCCTGAAACTAGGCCTTAATAATCAAAAGACAATTTACATCATGCTTCCACAGCATTTAGATAACCACTATGAAGGAGGCTTGAGATCTGGTGAGTTAGGAAGTGAAAGGAAGGAAAAGAAATATTATAATCTGCACACAAATTCATTAATATTAATTTGGCTAAAGCAACCACCGCAGCTAACAAAGGTTACGAAAAGGAAATTTCTCTGCGTATCTTGGAAGCTAGAAAAGCAAAAAATATATACAGCATGCAAGGCTGTCAACAGTTAATGTCATCGCTCTCCTTAAGCACTCAGTTGTACATTGAAATACAGAGAACACCGACTTTTGATGTGTTACACATGCCTGTGATGTAGTTCTACTGAATCTTCAAGACGGCAATGAAAAAGGATATTTACCTTACCACTATCAGCAGGCCGGCTATCGGAAATCACAGTTAGTGGGGATAAAATTAACAAGCCAGCAAAGCAGCGAGCTGCTACTCTCTTCATCAGCTGATCAGGAAAAAAAAAGAGAGCTGGGGAAAGGCTATGTTTTCATATACAAGTAATTTTATTTTACTGAAAATTTAATACTGAAAGGATTGTGGATACTCAAATCTGCTGTTTCATTCTACCTACTACAAGGCCCAAAGCCTCACTCCTTCAGCCTGCTTTGATATTGACAACTACTTATCATATTTCTCCCCTTGTTATTCAAGGCATCCAAATTAAGATTTTTAGCTGGACAGTTACCGATTCTTATTAGCTTTTTAATTACAATATGACAATTACACAATTGCATGTACAATTTTAAAACTGAAATACACTGCATGCACTTTGAAAATGCATTTATTACAGAAAATGTATTCCTACTGCTCTGCAGGGAACAGATTAGCTTTCAGTTATAGAAATCAATTTTAAAAAAATCTATTCTGATTTATAAGAAACTAAACCAAAACAGAACAAGTTATCATTTTGCTCATTTTGGTAACATTTTGCTGTCCTTCAGAAAAACAGTATGCATCTAACAAAAATATATTTTTGTTTGCTTGACAAATTTTCTACCACTAAGAAAGTAACAGTGGTGCTCTCTCTGAGATGTTTTCTAACATCTCACTAGATTTTTGCATAAAGTTCTTGTTTGGAGTAGGGAATATTGTATATCATGACAAAGCGAGAAAAGTAGAAAGACTTTTAAAATATTACATATAATAATGTATCAAAGAGAAAAAAATCCCCAACACCCAAACAACTGAAGTAAAGTAACATACACTCCTGCACTCTTTAAATTAGTGACTCACTGTTTGCAAATTATTTCTTAGCACATTAAAGATCTGTAAACAAATACTGGCCTGGCTACTTAGCTAGTAATATCACAAAATCACAGAATTGTAGTGGTTGGAAGGGACCTCAAGAGATCATTGGGTCCAACCCCCCTGCCAAAGCAGGCTCCATAGCTCATACTATCATTTGATAGCTCATATATATAATTTGATTACTATACTCTGCTTTCACAATGTAGATGCACAAATATAAACTCAGTTTTCCTTAATTTAAGACTTTAGTGACACCACTTGAAAATGTCCATGACAGTACCAGCAGTCCAGTATTGTTATTATGACTCCTAACATTATTTTTCAAGTGCCAAATTTCTACATTTTACGTGAACTAGTTAGGAAGGGGAAGGGGATATTACAAAGGCTGCTGGGGTAAGGCAGGTGCTTTGGGAGTCACAGCACGAGTTGCTGGGGGAAACAGATAAATGCCAACAGCACAATGGTGGACTTGGGGATGTTGCTCCACACGAGAGTAGGGATAACTCTGTGGATTACCCCGTGAACTCCTCAGAGGAGCTGCTTTTGCCCATCCCCTATCGAAAATCTCACAGTGAGATGTTGGGGATATCTGGATCTGCTGCCCCACTAAAATGCCTTTATACAAACGCACGTAGCATGGGGAACAAACAAGAAGAATTAGAGATCTTTGTGCGGTCACAGGGCCACGATCTCATTGCAATCACTGAGACGTGGTGGGACAGCCTGGATGACTGGCACGCTACCATGGATGGCTACGTGCTTTTTAGGAAAGATAGGCTAGGGAGACGTGGTGGAGGCGCTGGTCCTTATAGGGAACTTCAATTACCCAGATATTTGCTGGGCAAGCAATACGGCCAGTCGTATGCAGTCCAGACAATTTCTGCGGTATATGGAAGACAACTTCCTGATACAGATAGTGCAGGAACCTACAAGGGGAGGGCGGGTGCTTGACCTTGTTTTTACTAACAAGGATGGGCTCGTTAGTGAAGTGAAGGTTGGGGGCAGCTTAGGACAAGGCGACCATGAAATGGTTGAGTTCAAGAGGCAAGCCAAAACGTAGGTTAGCTACCCTGAATTTTGGAAGAGCTAACTTTGATCTCCTCCGAAATCAAATAGGGGCTATCCCATGGGCTGCTCTGTTTGAAGGAATGGGAGCCTGCGAGTGCTGGCTAACATTCAAACAGCACTTCTTCCAAGCACAGAATACGTGCATCCCTTTGAGTAAGAAATCGGAAAAGAGAGGCAGAAGACCTGCGTGGATAAGCAGGGAGCTATGAGCAAACTCAAAGGGAAGCAGAAGACTTATAAACTGTGGAAACAGGGTCTGAGATCATGGGATGAATATAAGGATGTTGCCAGGGCCTGTAGGGATGCAACTAGGAGGGCTAAGGCCTGCTTAGAAATTAAGCTGGCAAGGGACATAAAGGACAATAAAAAGAGTTTTTTCAGGTATATGAATAGTAAAAGGATGACCAGGGATAATGTAGGTCCCTTGTTGAATGAGGCGGGTGTCTTGGTGATGGGAGATTATGAGAAGGTGGAGATACTTAATGCCTTCTTTGCCTCGGTCTTTACTCCGAAGGCTTCTCGGGACTCACAGATCCCTGATGAAAGTAGGAGTGGTTGGGGAACGAATGGCTCCCCTCTAGTTGAGGTAGGGGTACTCAAAGGAATGGATGCACACAAATCCATGGGCCCCAATGGGATACACCCACGTGTGCTGAGAGAGCTGGCAGAGGTGATTGCGGAGCTGCTCTCTATCATCTTAGATAGATCCTGGACTACAGAAGAAGTGCCTGAAGATTGGAGGATAGTCAATGTCACTCCGGTCTTTAAAAAAGGCAAGAAGGAGGATCCCAGTAACTATAGGCCATTCAGCCTCACTTCTGTCCCTGGAAAGATGATGGAACAGCTTGTTTTGGATGACATCTCCAAACAACTGGAAGAGAAGGTCATGAGGAGTAGTCAGCATGGATTCACCAAGGGGAGAGCAACTGGGTGGATGGAGGGAGAGCAGTGGATGTCATCTACCTTGACTTTAGCAAAGCTTTCGATACTGTCTCCCACAACATCCTGATAGAGAAGCTGAGGGAACAAGGGATAGATGAGTGGACAGTGAGGTGGGTTGAGAACTGGCTGTCAGACCAGGCTCAGAGGGTCGTGATCAGTGGAGTAGAATCTGAATGGAGGCCTGTGACTAGTGGTGTTCCCCAGTGTTGTGGTTTAAACCTCAGCGGAAAAGCTGGGGACACAAAGGTTAGAAAAAGAAGCCCCTCTTTAAGAGGTGGGGGATGGGTGAACGGAGGGAACCGAGGAGCTGCGAAGAAGATTAAAAAAACCAAAGGCCCTCGGGTTGGGATAAGGATAGTTTACTAAACAACAGGGAAAGGTATGAAAGCAACTAGCTACAGTGCTATTATATACAGTGCAAACCTCTCACCCCACTATGTCATTAGAGCCGTGCCCGAACCGATTCAGATTCAGAGCCCCGAACGCAGCACTCTCCGAGCCCAGCACCCCAGAGCACCTCCCTCACCTCCGCCTGCCGCTCCGATCCAAAAGAGAGACTGAGAGAGGCCGGAACTGGCACTACGCCTGCCCAGACCGGAACTTCCCGTGCCCGGGTCTGGAACAGTTTCTGATGGGTCAGGAGTCACCCCCAGAACTGGCACTGCGCCTGCCCAGACCGGAAACTCCCGTGCCCGGGTCCGGAGTCGCCCCTGCAAAAGGCCGGGGCGGGGGGGTGGGCAAAATGCCTGATCATGATGCAATTGGTATGGAATACTCTCAGGGCTAAGATAGCCTGCTGCTGGGCTGAACCCAGGACACCCAGGGCTCGGTGTTGGGTCCAGTCCTGTTTAGTATCTTCACTGACGACCTTGATGAGGGAATAGCATCCACCCTCAGCAAGTACGCCAATGATACAAAGCTGGGAGGGGTGGCTGACACGCAGGAACACTGCGCTGCCATCCAGTGAGACCTGGACAGGCTGGAGAGCTGGGCAGGGAGAAACCTAATGAAGTTCAACAAAAGCAAGTGTAAAGTCTTGCACCTGGGAAGGAACAGCCATTTGTATCAGTACAGGCTGGGGGATGACCTGTTGGAAAAGAGCTCTGTGGAGAAAGACCTGGGGGTCCTGGTGGATGACAGGTTGGCTATGAGCCAGCAGTGTGCCCTGGTGGCCAAGAGAGCCAATGGGATCCTGGGATGCATCAGGAAGAGTGTAGCCAGCAGGTCGAAGGAAGTGATCCTCCCCCTCTACTCTGCGTTGGTCAGGCCCCACCTGGAATATTGTGTCCAGTTCTGGGCTCCCTGGTATAAAAAAGACAGGGATCTTCTGGAGAGAGTCCAGAGAAGGGCGACAAAGTTGATTAGGGGTCTGGAACATCTCCCCTATGAGGAAAGGCTGAGTGAGCTGGGTCTGTTCAGCCTGGAGAAAAGAAGACTTAGGGGGGACCTAATTAGTGTTTATAAATATCTTAGGCATGGGTTGCAGGGGGAATTAGCCAGCCCCTTTTCAGTGGTCTGTGGGGACAGGACTAGGGGCAATGGCTGTATGCTGGAGCATAGGAAGTTCCGCACCAACATGCGGAGGAACTTTTTCACAGTGAGGGTGACAGAGCACTGGAATAGGCTGCCCAGGGAGGTGGTGGAGTCTCCTTCTCTGGAGATATTCAAGCCTCGTCTGGACGCCTATCTATGTAATATGAGCTAGGGAGCCTGCTTTGGCAGGGGGGTTGGACCCGATGATCTCTTGAGGTCTCTTCCAACCCCTAAGATTCTGTGATTTAAAATGAAACCTATATGATTTAGGCTGCTTTAAAAGATGGCTTAAAACTGTATTACAAAAATTAATTAGCAGTACAGATATTAATGCTCTGTCCATATGTCTACACATATTATCCATTCACTTGTGTTTGAGCAACAGAGTATTTATCGAACTAATTAATCTGACTGAGCCCTTTTGTTAGAAAAACTTTCTTTTCTAGGGCTTAAGTTCCACACTGAAAAGAATAACTTTCCAAACATTTAGTGGTGTGATACTGATACAAATCCCAAGCATAAATCTCCAGTTTGTAACAGACTATGTGAGAGTACAAGATAGCACAGACATCTCCCATGTTCGGATGCCTCTGGATTAGTGAGGTGAACACCAAGAGTCAAGGAAAGTAGTACACAAATAAAAATTTAATATTTTCCTTAAGGAAACAGGACAAAAGAATACAATAAAATTCAGAGACTTAATTTTTTGAAAGAAAAGCTGTGAAAATTTAATGTCAGATTTTGCAAAGAGTGGGAGACCTCATTAAAGGCAGACATGCCAGTGGAAGTGTGAGGACCCAATGTTAAGTCCAGTACTGACAAAATCTTCCTGCCTTTAAGAATTTTATTGCTGTATCCTAGTCCATATACACAAAACAACCTCCCTGCTAAAGAGCTAAGAGTATGCCAGCTTCTCAGGGCACTAGAATTTTAAGAGAGCATACTGACTCTGGATTAAAGAAACCCTGATCTTCCCTCAAAAAGGAGAATGTTCTTCCTCCCAAAACCAAAACTGGATTTTTAAGAGGCAAGTAGAAGTGAATTCTGAGACATCTGGCCTTCCCATTGCTGCCTTCAATTATATTTTCCTCTTTATAAAGGAAGATAGAATACTTCCACCTAAGAACAGCTAAGTGAACCTTGACACAGATACAGAAGCACCACAGAAAACAAAATAAAGCTCATATGGAAATTATTTTGTTTCTCTATTTGAAGAGCAGGGCATTATGGGTGTATTATTAACTCTTGAACACGACAGAGCACCATGACCAGCTTTCCAATTGAGAATTACAGACCAAATTAAGCACTAAGAGCTACAATTTTGTTTCATGATTGCCCCCTGTTATTCAACAATCATGACAGTCTTATACTAGTTTTAAATTAATTTTGCAGGAATTGAGTAACTCAAGCGTGGTCACAGTCAATCAGTGGAGGTGTCTAAAATCAGTTCTGGTGTCTAAGTGTCTGTCTCTGATAGTAAGATGACACAAAACTCTAAGACATAATTATTATTACAAGAGAAATTCAACATTTTTTTTCTCTTGCCCTATTTGAAATCCTACCTCTCTTCACATTTAACTTTATTCTTCCCAGATACAACTGATGAAGACTTAAACTTTCCAAGCAGTTCATCTGCTATAAAAGATCTCTTAAAAATCTAGTTCTTAGTTTCTCAACAGTGACATTCCCGATGTCTAATTTGATGACTGTTGCTGATTTCCACATGCTGGAATTATTTCTTGGATCTCTAGAGCAAGTTCGCATACAATGTAACTAATTATCTCTTGCTATGCTGTAGCATAGAGGTCAGGATACTACAGATAAAGGCTGAAGAACAGTACCATACTACTTAACAATTACATGAAAGGGTGTAAGATACTCTATCAACAGCGCAATACTTGAAGATAGTTACAAAGATTGATTAAGAGTTAGCCTCTCCTTGATGGGTATGACTGCACAACATTTATCAGATCAGTTTTGCTGGGACTAAACTGAAACAGAGTATAAATTAATACCTGCCAAAGACAAAAAAATAGTGAATACATCCAGTTTTTCCTTGCCTTTACTGCTGACTCACTTTCTCACACATAAGGAACATTCCAAAAAGTCTCCATCCAGCACTTAGGCAGAAATGAAAGTGCTTTCATTTTAAATGCAAACAAAATACCAATTATTGCAAAAAACCAAACTTGTAATAAATGGTCTTCCTGGATATGCTGAACTTCCATTAAAAAAAAAGGAAACTAAGTCCTTCACCCATATGTTCATCAGATAGGGTCTGCATCTTTATATCGCTGACACTTGCTTCTATTTGAGAGGCAAGAGAATCTTCTGTTTTGCATGTGGAAACTATTCAAGTTGTGTAATTATTTGCAAAGAAACTCCAGGTGCCTATTTTTAATTTAACATTAAAGAAAGCAATAATGCAAACTATAAATAGCTTTTCCTTGCATTTTGACTTAAATATTGATGCTAAAAAGATGTGATAGAACCATGCAAGAACATACATACCATTAAAGAGAAATGGTCTCAACCAAAGAACAAAGCATAACATTAAAAAGTGGTATCCAGGTATCTGCATAAAATATTTATAGGATATAAGCTTTTCTCTGGTCTGGGAAAAATATTTTAGATAAATTATCCTAATATTTAATATTAATGTAAAAATACCTTAGTGCTTAAACTTAATCTTTAATGTGACAATTACTAAGTAAAGCATCACACAGAGCCAGCACTGATAAGCTTGCTCCAAGTCATGGCAAACTACCCTGATAAGGTCACAAATTTTCTTCTGCTCGAAAATGAAATCTGTTTTTAAAAAATATCAGTAGTCTCATTCCTCCCTCCTGCAAAAGACAATCATTTTCAATGGAATCACTCAAAATTATTTTGCCCCTAATGAGGTTTTCATAAACTTTGGAGAGAGTGGGGCTGAAGAGCGCAATAATTACCACTGACACCAGGACCTACAGGCCTGCTCAGAGAGCACAGAACCAGGTCCTGTGTTTTTCAAATCTCCTTTCCCAAAAGCTAAAGAGATTTTAAAAAAAGATAGTTAAGAATTATAAGAACCTCTCATCAAGTCTGGTAAGGAGAGCAGAAGTCTCAGATTTTTGGATCACTTCAGCTGCCAAAGGCTTGCTGAAGTAAAACAGTCAAGAAAACCGCTGACAGGAACTCAAGTAGAAAGCATTTTATTTCACACCAATCACATAAAGGTCCTATTTAGGAAAGAGGGCTCTGACAAGTCTTCCTTGATACCTGTTGTAGTCTTTCCATTTGTGAATGATCTATTACATGCCGTTTTCACCAGCAAGAAAAACAGCGAATGGAAGACAGATGTCTCCTGACTTCAGATTCACCAGCAATCCATCCTGAAGTAGAATCTAACAGGACAGATGCCTCACTTTTTCCCCTTTATCTTCTTCACTATGACAGAGATGCATAGACAGGATTCTGGAGCAGTTAGTGGCTGGTGTTTTCTTTCTTTTTTCTTTTATCAATGTTTCCTCCTTAACTTACTCAGAATTCTCACTCAGGAAAGCCTATTTCAGCAGTTTAGAGGAAGTATACTGACAATGATATTGTGAGATAACTATTACTATGCTTTTTTTCTTGAACAAGTGCATTATGTCCTGTAGAAGAGGTGAAGAAAATGCTGCTTGAGAAAATTACCTTTTCTGAAGGGTGCTGGGGAAGTGAGAGGGTTTTTTTTCCACTTTTTCCTAAATTCCTTTAAAATAACAAGCATGGAATTTAGTCAATGGCGTAACACATTTATGCCCTACAAAAGGAAATATACTATTTTCCTTCACATCTTCAGAAGGAAATACAATTAAGGTTTTTATGGCTTAGTTTGCACTGTGGCTTTCACTTTCAGATCTTCCTTCTTTAGTCTAGAATAAATCTTTTTAATGGAGGGATATACCATTATGCTGAGATTAATTTTTTCTTCAATTTTGAATGATTTGCTAAAATAGTTGATAATTAGTTTAGAACTTATGAACAAAGTTTAAGACAGTTTACTAGTATTTCTCATAACATCTGCATTCCAGTCAAGCTCACAGACAAACGTCAGAGAGCAGGAGGAAATAAGCTGGAATAAAGTCATGAAGATACACAAAACTAAAGACCAGATCCAAAAAGAACCCAGAGGAATTCTACAACATCTGTAGGATTTACTGTCTCCCAGTCAGATAAGACAATGCTTATTGTATTTATGAGTTCACTTGAAAAATATTCAATCAGAAACACATTTATATATGACCACTGTTATATAAGATGTCTTCTTGTCAAAGTCTTGAGACAATTATTCTCTGTTGCTGTTCACCTTCTCTTTCACAAAATACTGTTGCAGTTGCCAAAGGTCTTTGGTTCCTTAGTACCATACAATTATTACTTTTTTCTTGAATAATAGGATTAGTTTTATTGATATTTACCATTTTTATGGACATTATGTTCTTCTGTTGTAATGCTGCATACCCTCGTAGACTGGCAGTTTAGCTCATGTTCTGCAGTTAGTAATGCTCAGAACTAAAGACAGACCTCTCATGTTCAACTTTCTTCCTCATCAAAAAGGTCTCAAAATTAAATCCTTCAAAATGGAAATTAATGGATTGAAATAAACTTTATTTAAAAACTTTCCAGGGCTTAGCCTTCCTTCAGACAAAGAGCATCATCCTCATTTTCTTCTGAGACCCTAACAATTACATCAGGAAGATACGCAGTATAAAGATAGGGTTTATACTCTTGCCAGATCAGTCCTTTGTAAAATAACTACAGTATTGGCTGTTTCCAAGACCACATTCACTTGCGGTGAATGCTGCTGACCTTTGCAGTTATAGATATCCTTTCTATGGTAAAAATAAATTTGACAATTATAAGCACTGGATAAAACTCACTAGAGAGGACTAACTCTTGTTGTGCAACTCACCCAACAGAAGGATATCATAGCCTAGTAGAAAGAAAATACTAGAAGTGTTTTCTCCCTTTTTGATCAGCAGTAGAACAGACTTAACTTAAAACATCTGTCTTACAGGTGAGCATATATTTTATGTGTGCCCTGCAACACTACTGTTCTAATGATGAAACATGAGAAGCTTGTAGTACAAAGGTTAAACTGGCACTTTTATGTATATCAAAGTAAACTCAGCTTCTGCCAACAGTCACACCATGGTACTTTGTTTCATATGTTCTCTTTCTGCCTTGTATTCTAAGAATATTCCCACATTCTCAGACTTTTTTTATTCCAGGTTTGAAATGTGGAAGATAACCAAACAGGAGCAAGAAGGAGAAAATAAATTCAAAAGAAAACAGGTAAAATATCTTGCATAAAACAAATAAAATGGGGAAAAAACAGTTTTCAGAAACCATTATATTTTCATTATTTTTCAGTGGATGTTCATAGCATTTATTGTATCTACTTATTCATAGAAAATGATTTTTCCACTAGCATGGGAAATTTAGATATAGACATCTATCACCATTAATGCAAGTACTCTGAGGCAATTAAGAATGGGGAGCATGCAATGTTAACAGAGCATGATACAAGAAAACGTGCAGCAAGAGATTAAACTAGTCACCTATACTGCCTATGACCTATCATTGTAACTGTCAAGGAACGTCAACGAACATAATGATGGGGTAGACTCACATATTAAAATGTTTGCTGCTCTCTTTCCAGTGCGAAATGCAGGTCCTAGCGACACCAACATTTCAAAATTTTAATGCAGACTCTAATTTTTTATGGATCTTGTGAAGTATTTAATAGTTCTTTGTGTTTCAGTTTTGGAAGTTTAGTTCAACATTTATCTTCCACATGAAGAGCATTTCAGGCATCTTACCTTTTGCATTTGAAACAACAGCAATACAACAAAACCTGAAACCCAGAGTTCTACCTCACAGTTGCTAGGCTGTATAAACATAGAATTTCAGAAAAGTATAGCTGTTACAAAGAAACTGCATTTTATTTTAATCAGATATTTACAAGACTATAAACCTCTTTTAAAGATACAGGAAGGTGTTTATATGACATTATTATGTTTTCTATTACATTCTAAATATAACAATTCAAATCAAAACATATAGAACATCATATGGACTAAAGCACAGACTAAACCCAAAGAAATCCTACAAAAATGTGGCAATATGTTTTACTGACAGGTATTCTTCTGAAACAGCTGTTCAGATTTCCTGACTTGTGGTCCTTCTCACACAGAAAATATTTCTGGAACACTAGAAATTTCTTTACTGATAATAACTCTGAAATATTGAAGAGGCATTTCAAAGCACTTAGCTAGTTTCTAAACTTAATACTTTTAATCCTGTCTCCAGATTCTAAGAAAGCTACCCAGAATGCAAAAGAGGTTCTTTTCCTTATAAACAAACCATCTTGCTAAAATAGAGAACAAATGCAGGTAGATGCATTTAAATTCCCTCTCATACACCAATAGCCAAGAAAAGCCCCTTTTTTCTAAACTTCTTTAATTTCACCACAACTTAACCGTAGCTATTTCTTTTCTTTTTTCCTAAATAGATTTTGAACTGAATTTGAACTGAAAAGAGCATGAAAGATAGTATAGTCAGAACATAAAAAAGGCTTAGCTTTGTGAGGCCTTAAAGTCAAGTCCAACTCCCTAATCCTTCCAGAAATCAGTTTCCACACGCACAAAACTTATCAGCTTCACCTTGTACAATATGAAATAGTGTATGGGGCATCCTAGTGATTGCTGGTTACAAAATAGGCAACACCCTGGGACAGTGGACGTTTTAAACTTCCAATGACAAAATCTTTTACATTACTTTTAAATGTGATTTGTTTTTCCCTACAACTTAACAAATTCAATTGGATCTGCAAGTCAATACCACAGAACACAATTTAGACCAGACTGCCATTTTCTTCAAGCACCCTGGGCAAACACTCACTCAGCTGTTAAGGAGGTTTAGCAGCAAGTAAAGAAATTTTGGAATTGTAACCAGAAATGGTATAGAGGACTAAGGAAGGGAGAAAACCAGGGGTGGATGGGTATCATGTACATGAACTACACAGATAAAACATGCACTGGGTTAAAAGCTAATTCTTTTCTCCTCCTTCACAGAATCTTAGCCTATATAAAAATCTCTATTACAATTGAAAGTAACAACCAGTAGATGAAAAATTACAAATATCAATTGTAAAGACAATTTCCACACAGCTTTTTCAGTATCTAACAAAGACTACTGTATGATCAAAGTTTACAAAACATTTCCTAAGATACCTTTTTAGTATTGATTCTAAAGCTGTGCGCATAAAAGTGAAGCTCTCCCAGAAAACACCAGCCTAACTGAAAAAAAATTCAATCATTTATATCACGTTATAGCAAAAAGTTAGCCCAACTACCTCTTACACCAGACCTAACTTTAAACAGACTATTAGAGAGTGTGCAAAATAAAAAAAAAGTTTTATGAAGTTCTAGCTGATGAGAAAACAGTTGAAAACATGCCAAACATTTTCCTGCTAGGTAGTTTCATTTACTATACAACATATTTACCTTCATAAACTTACACAAAAAAGCAAGTAAACCTGCTGTCACAATTATATTAAACAACATTCACTCAATATTCTGTATGTATGAAAGCCAGCACTGGTTTTCTTTAGATTTAAATAAGATTGGCTAATTACAGAGCAAAAGCTTGAATTTCACTTACATCAGCAAAGCAAGTAGTTCACAGTAGTTGACTTTTGCATGTGTACATGAGGTAAATGAGATACTGTTCATTTTGGACTACACCATTTCCTTGACCGACAGCCAAAGCTTTTTCAAATGAACTGCGCAACTAGGGAGTAAAACTTTGTTCTTGTCACCTGGTCCCCAATTAAACTGAATGAGAAGTTGAATCCAGGCGCAACTGTCTTAGGAATCTTTTAATTACTCAAATAAATCTTTTGATTCTTGGAAGAGCGCCCTAAGCAGTGGAGTCTTAAGTAAATGATTCCTCTAGAAAATAACCTTCCACGGAATCTAACAAAGCATTCTGCAGTCCTGTTAGAATGGTGAAAGGATAGAATTTGCTAGAGTATGAAATACTTCCAGAACAGAAATGCACTGTAGGTTCAGGGTGCAAACTCCTCCTTCCTGTGTGGGTTTTTTTAATTTTAACAAAATGTGGTTGTCACGACAACAGTTACAGAACAGCAGGCTGCAGCGACAGCTACTGATGAAGCCTGTTTGTGTCTTGGGGAAGCTGTTAGTGAATTACAGGTTGTTCAGAGTAGCAGCATAATCTCACTAAACACTGTGTTTGTCCATATATTAGGCTTCTGTAATTATTTTGTCTCCTGCTTCCACAGTCAGGTACCTGACCTCCTAGCAAGGAGGGAGCTGACACACTTGTTCAGTATACATGAATGCATACAGACCTTGAGCTGTATGGCAGAACCCATGGGGATCTGCCATGACCTTAATGAGACTCAGAGTCAGGGCCTAACTGAAAGCAGCAGGTAGTTGATGTCCACAGTTGTGACTGCTGACTGAGGCATATCTCCTCACAAGAGATCTAATCAACTTGCCCAAGGCACATAAAGAAAGACAACTGAGGACTGGATATTGATATGAAATGTAATGTTTTATCCAGAAAACCACAGGAGAAGATAGCTATTGAGCTGTAACAGGAGCACATAACCATAGAGCTATTAACAGCAGCACAGTGAAAGACAAAATGAGGGGTACCCCCTGAAATAAATGTTATCCTTCTGTAACACTACAGTAAAAATAGGACTATGAACAGTTACTTTTGGAGATTGGCAGGATATAGAACATGGGTAAAAGCATGTCTTATAAATTAAAGTACTATTCTTAATTCAGAACTTACCGGATCTTATTTTTTCTGGTTTTACTTATATAAATACTTTGCTGCATCCAACTTAATGTGCAATGATTGATTTGAAGTTTTCATGCAACATTCACAATACTGCTACCTTAAAAGACCTTAGGCAGTCCCTTGAAAATGTTGTACAAGATTATTATCACTTTTTCTAAAAATTTCCAGGGATGTCATCACAGAAAGAGGGGAACACTTAATTCTCAAAGATGACACAAAAGTGATGGCAGTAGGAGACCAATGGATGTGACACAGAACTCCGTTTTATGCATACATGCAAAAACACACACGCAAAGATAATGAAAAAACTTAGATTTCAGGATCCACCCAACAGAAAGGAGGGTTTGTGGGGTTTTTTCCTGAACCCACATAAGCAGTGTTACATGGTAATTCCTTATTCAAGGAGTCTAAAAAGTATTAGACTATACCTGCATTTGTTTGAACACACTCTCAAGTCCACCTGAAAGCATGTTAAAATATGTATAAAATAGGCACAGTTCACTGCAATGCACTGCGAAGCAATGTGACCATATTTGACAGTAAAGCATGTAACACAGGTATCAGAGCCAACACAATACACAAAAAACACAAGCTGAAATTATTTTCTATGTTGCCATATACAGAGTATGCCATCACTAAAATTAATCAGCTAAAAATAATCTTGAGTGGATGTACACTATACTGCAAGCATTTCAACTGTAGGAAAGAGTAAATGCTTGAGAATCTGGACAGGAGTTTATATTTCAAGGTTTTTCTTCTCCACTGACTCCCTGAAAATGTCAGGTATGTACTTTCACAAACTTGCTTAGATTTAAGGCTAATGAGTAATTTAAACCATTTGCCCTAAACTTTGCACTCAGCAGCTGAATCTGGATTAGCACTGCAAAATGCACTCTCAGAAATCATAGAATCATAGAATTGTACGGGTTGGAAGGGACCTCGAGAGATCATTGGGTCCAACCCCCCTGCCAAAGCAGGCTCCCTAGCTCATATTACACAGATAGGCATCCAGATGGGTCTTGAATATCTCCAGGGAAGGAGACTCCACCACCTCCCTGGGCAGCCTATTCCACTGCTCTGTCACCCTCACTGTGAAAAAGTTCCTCCGCATGTCGGTGCAGAACTTCCTATGCTCCAACTTGCAGCCATTGCCCCTTGTCCTATCCCCACAGACCACTGAAAAGGGGCTGGCTAATTCCCCCTGCAACCCATGCCTAAGATATTTATAAACACTAATTAGGTCCCCCTTCGTCTTCTCTTCTCAAGGTTGAAAAGTCCCAACTTACTCACCCTTTCCTCATAGGGGAGATGCTGCAGGCCCTTAATCATCTTCATAGCCCTTCTTTGGACTCTCTCAAGTAGATCCCTGTCCTTTTTAAACCAAGGAGCCCAGAACTGGTCACAATACACCAGGTGGGGCCTGACCAGGGCAGAGTAGAGGGGGAGGATCACCTCCTTCGACCTGCTGGCTACACTCCTCCCCTTGATGCACCCCAGGATCCCATTGGCTCTCTTAGCCACCAGGGCACACTGCTCGCTCTTGGCCAACCTGTCATCCACCAGGACCCCCAGGTCCTTCTCCATAGTGCTCTTCTCCAGCAGGTCAATCCCCAGCCTGTACTGATACAAACGGTTGTTCCTTCCCAGGCGCAAGATTTTACACTTGCTTTTGTTGAACTTCATTAGGTTTCTCCCTGCCCAGCTCTCCAGCCTGTCCAGGTCTTGCTGAATGGCAGTGCAGTGTTCCTGCGTGTCAGCCACCCCTCCCAGCTTTGTATCATTGGCGTACTTGCTGAGGGTGGATGCTATTCCCTCATCAAGGTCGTCAATGAAGATACTAAACAGGACTGGACCCAACACCGAGTCCTGGGGAACACCACTAGTAACAGGCCTCCAGTCAGATTCTGCTCCTCGAATCAAAACCCTCTGGGCTTGGTCCGACAGCCAATTCTCAACCCCCCTCACTGTCCACTCATCTATCCCATGCTCTCTCAGCTTTTCTATCAGGGTGTCATGGGAGACAGTATCAAAGGTGAAGTCAAGGTAGATAACATCCACTGCTCTCCCTCCATCTACCCAGCCTGTTATGAGATCGTAGAAGGCTATGAGATTGGTCAAGCACGATTTCCCCTTGGTGAATCCTTGGTGAATCCATGCTGACTACTTCTTATGGCCTTCTTCTCTTCCAATTGCTTCTAGATGGCATCCAGAACAAGCTGTTCCATTACCTTTCCGAGGATAGAGGTGAGGCTGACTGGCCTATAGTTACTAAGTTCCTCTTTCTTGCCCTTTTTAAAGACTGGAGTGACATTGGCTATCCTCCAGTCTTCAGGCACTTCTCCTGTCCTCCAACACCTGTTGAAGATGATAGAGAGCGGCTCAGCAATCACCTCCGCCAGCTCCCTCAGCACACATGGATATAACCCATCTGGGCCCATGGATTTGTGTGCATTAATCCCTTTGAACAGCTCCTGGACCTCCCCTACCTCAACCAGAGGGAAATTCTTCATTTCCCAAACACTCCTACTTTCATTCAGTGTCTGTGGGTCCCAGGAGGCCTTTGAAGTGAAGACCGAAGTGAAGAAGGCATTCAGTATCTCCACCTTCTCAGCATCCCCGGTTACCAGGACACCCGCCTCGTTCAGCAAGGGGCCTGCATTATCCCTGGTCATCCTCTTACTATTCACGTATCTAAAAAACCCCTTTTTATTATCCTTTATGTCCCTTGCCAGCTTCATTTCCAAGAGGGCTTTAGCCTTCCTAGTTGCATCCATACAGGCCCTGACCATATTCCTGTATTCTCCCCAGGTGCTCAGACCCTTTTTCCACAATTCATAGATCTTCTGCTTCTCTGTGAGTTTACTCAATAGCTCCCTGCTCATCCATGCAGGTCTTCTGCCTCTCTTTCCCGATTTCTTGCTCAAAGGGATGCATTGTTCCTGTGCTTGGAAGAAGTGCTGTTTAAATGTTAGCCAGCTCTCACAGGCTCCCATTCCTTCAAACAGCGTAGCCCACAGGATAGCCCCTATTAAGTTGCGGAGGAGATCAAAGTTAGCTCTTCCAAAATTCAGGGTAGCTATCCTACTTTTTGGGTTGTTTCTTCCACCCAGGATCTTGAACTCAACCATTTCATGGTCGCTTTGTCCTAAGCTGCCCCCAACCTTCACTTCCCTAACGCACCCATCCTTGTTAAAACAAGGTCCAGCACCCACGCTCTCCTTGTAGGCTCCTGCACCATCTGTAGCAGGAAATTGTCTTCAACACATTGCAGAAATTGTCTGGACTGCATACGACTGGCTGTGTTGCTTGCCCAGCAAATATCTGGATAGTTGAAGTCCCCCATAAGGATCAGTGCCCGGGATCTTGAGGCTGCTTCTAACTGCTAACAGAATGCACTATCAACCTGCTTCCCTTGATCAGGGGGCCTATAGCACACTCCCACAACAATGTCACACATACCAGTTTGCCCCTTGATTTTAGCCCACAAGCACTCGACAGATGGTTCATCCTTCCCCAGGTGGAACTCATTACATTTTAGGTGCTCTCTCACATAAAGAGCAACTCCTCCACCTCGCCTCCCTAGACTGTCTTTCCTAAAAAGCACATAGCCATCCATGACAGCATGCCAGTCGTCCAGGTTGTCCCACCACGTCTCAGTGATTGCAATGAGATCATGGCCCTGTGACCGCACAAAGATCTCTAATTCTTCTTGTTTGTTCCCCATGCTAGGTGCATTTGTATAAAGGCATTTTAGTGGGGCAGCAGATGTAGGTATCCTCAACAGCCCACAGCGAGATTTCTGACAGAGGACTGGCAAAAGTGGCTCCATTGAGGAGTACTCAGGGCAATCCACAGAATTTTCCCTACTGTCACGTGGTAAAACGTCCCCAAGTCCACCACTGTCCTGTTGGCATTTACCTTTATCCACCATCAACTCCCGTTGTGACTCCCGAAGTACTTGCCTAACCCCAGCAGCCTTCTTAATATCCCCTTCCCCCTTCCTAACTATTTTAAAGCTCAATCGATGAGCCCTGCCATCTCCTGGGCAACGATCCGCTTTCCTTTATGGGACAGGTGAGCCCCATCAGCAGTCATCATGCCAGGAGCAGAGGACACCATCCCCTGGTCAAAAAACCCAAAGTTCTTGTGCCGGCACCAGCCCTTCAGCGACACATTCAACTCGTGGGTTCTCCTGTACTGCTCTGAGCCTCTCCTCGCACAAGTGCGGATAGATGAGAATATTATTTGGGCGCCCTAGACAAAGTGCCCCAGGTCCCGGAATTCCCTTTTTACAGCTTGCAGGCTACACTTTGTGATTGCGTCCCTGCCTGCTTGAACTATCAGTAACGGATAATAGTCAGTGGATCTTACCAGCCCTGGTAGCCTTCTAGTAATGTCCCTGACCCGGGTGCCAGGGAGGCAATACCACATTTGTAACAGAATTTCGAGATATCTTTTGTAAATTATACACAAAAAACAACACTTCATGCTGCCATTAAGGCTATAATTATTCCATGACAAAATGTACTCTGTCAAACAATGTAGACTAGTTTTGCATATACAATACTTTACATGTTTTGGAAATCATAACATTATCAGATTTCCTGTTCTGAAAAGACTTTCCAGCAACTAATCCTCACCTCCTTACTACCCCTGTTACTACCATTCTAAAAAGGCACATGCATTAGAATTCATTAGATATAGTTTGCAGGAGAATGGCAAGAATCTTCAAGTACCACAAAATCACTGATCTTGTGTGATTCAGAATCACACCAGTTCAGACGTTCAGAATCTTTATTCTCAGATCTTAAATTCTTGTATTATTTATCAAGGGTTTTGATCTCAGTGGAGCCAAGCAATATTCAGGACTTGGAAATGAAAGACCCTGAGAGAAAGTAGACTTACGTGGAATTTTCCAAATTCTTAAAAGGGTGAAACTCAGGTATTTAAAAAAATGAAATAAAGCTTCTGCAGCAAAGAAGGCTGTTATATTCACTGATCACTGCTTCTCTCCACTGGAAAAGAATTCATGCATCTTAAAGAAGTAACTTATGAAAATGTCTAAAAATGAAAATACATGTCAAGATCCATAACAACAGAATAGTTGTAATTGAAAACTATCAAAGTCCTGATGGTACCTTTAGTAACACTGATAAAAGTTTCATTGATGCAGCCTAAAACTTACTTCTGCCACTAACACAGGAGCAAAACTTGGAGAATAA
Source organism: Laterallus jamaicensis coturniculus (assembly GCA_022605575.1). Taxonomy (NCBI): domain Eukaryota; kingdom Metazoa; phylum Chordata; class Aves; order Gruiformes; family Rallidae; genus Laterallus; species Laterallus jamaicensis. The sequence goes on from JAKCOX010000055.1 coordinate 2,312,309, forward strand.
GGATATTAGGCATTAACTAATTAAGTATATTGTGTTTCCCTGGTGCAACTGTGCAGTCTTGAAGAAAAAAAAAAAATCCACTATGAACGAAGTACTTTCAAATATTAAAAAAAAAATGGGACAACCTACCCGCAGCCATTGTTTCTCTGTGAGAGCATCACTGTAGTCCACATCCCTGCGTTGACGGGATCCTCTCCCAAATATTTTCTCTTCTTCTTCTTCACATGTAAGCCTCTCAACTTCGGCATCATCCTTAATAATCCAGGACGGTAATTCATCCTCCTCCATCAAGCGAGGCTTACGCTTTGGGTTTCTGGCATCCTCCCTGCGTCTGTCCATGTCCATGCGCTGAAATGGCAGTTGAGAAAGTATAGAACATTTGCTCTTCAAACTGTTAGTGAACCATGGAAATTCCTGGGTATCTAATGATATTTGAAGCTAAATCCTTCCATACTTGTAAATACTTCTAAAATACACCAACAAAAAGAAGCTACACTAGACTGTTGATTCTCAGGCAAGTTCACTGTTCTTTAACTAGATTTTGCTGAAGTAACCGAGAGAAATAAATGCTTTTATACCTCTTAAGCCTAAATACATTAACAAACTAAAACACATTTTTCTTGGATATTACAGTTCACTGAATTCTGATTCCATTTGCACAACCTTGAAAGAGGGAATGAGGCAGCACAGCACTGAGGCAAGGAGAACATAAACCTATCTTTATGCTACTTATTCAACTACGCAAGACCTAAAATATTGATAAAAAGAAGACAAACCCTGACCACCAAACTTGTTTTTCAGGCTTTTCTAATTAAATTTACTAAAATGAAAGCAAAATTCTTTACTAAAATTTAAAATTATTTCGTAGCCATATTGAACGTCACTATTTCTAAGTACTTGCAAAACCCCTGCCTTTCACAAACCATGTTAGCTTTGCTATCTTCAAATTTTTATTACCTAATAACAAATCTCTATTTTCCCTTAAATAATTCCACGTAAATTAATACAAGTAACAAAAATTCAGCCCAAATAGTGCTAAAATTGTCTTCACTCTCTGGCCCTCAACTGTTTTACTGAATGGTTGTCAATAGCCTTCAAACATAATCCATTAAGACGAAGCTGTAAAAATTTCCTGCAAACAAAAGATAAATTCATCAGCTTCTTTCAATCCATGGAAAGGGCCTTTCCTTCTGCATCTGAAGAAAGAGTACTGAGAAGATTTTTCCAGCAGCAAATCTATTTCCACAGAACTCAGGGTACTTTCAGACAATAACTTGACTGAAATTATTCCTTCTGAGTTTTGAATCAATGGCCACCTCTTGACTTCCGTAATGTAAATCTCTTACAACTGAATCACTGAAGGAAAATTTAAAAAGGCTGGCATCTGTAAGCATTCATTTTCTCTGCAGTCTAGCTTTTGGGATGCCAGTTCTGAGATAGCGTTAAATGAAACTTAGCACAAAAGAACTCAACTGGTAAGTCAGCAATGGTAAAAGGCATGACCATGTGGGAGAATACTGACTGTGAACTATGCACCTGAACAGCTGCTCCTTAAGTAAAAAGTGTCCCTGCACACTTGTGTAGCAGTGAAATGTTACAGAGAAATCCCTCAACAGAAGACGGTGAGGGATTAAAAACCTGTGGTTTTTAGTGGTTGTTTCTATGGATACCATGTGATGCATTTTTTTTATGCACATATGAGTGTACCTTGTTCCACCTTGCAGAGCAAAGCGATCTCTGTAGAATCAGAGGGGATGGTACTTCATCTTCAGTAGTATAAGCATTCTCATGTTGCTGTGTCATGAGGTCCTCCTGCAACCTCACCCTACACTCACTAAAAGACAAGTCATGCCTCCACTGACATCTCAGTAATCATTCCATCAGTGTTGTTTCAGCATTAATAAAAAGGGAAATACTAATAAAAATGAGTTGCGTACATCTGAACCACTGTCACTACCTCTTTCAGTAATTGTTCAACAGTTGTAGCAAAAGAGAGGTGGCTAACTGGGTCCTGGACAAAAGCATGAGCGAATCCCAGTTAACTCACAAAGAAAACAGCACTGACAGTCTACTAATTTACTATCCTTTTAAGTTCCTGTAGTTGTTCTTCCCAAAATCATAGCCCGAAAGTTGGAAGAAATATTGGGGGGAAAAAAGGGCATTGTAGCATTAGGAAGTCAAACTGGGACCATCAATTTTGCACTGTAAATTTCTCAGGTTACGACAGACTTTTCCTCCAGACTGTAACTGTTCCACTACACTGTTTGCAAGGATCTCTGAAGTCTTTCTGTCATGTGAGGAACTCTGCATTAAGTACACTACCCTTCTTTACTCAAATAAACAATGCAAGTAAATACAGCCTATTCAACCCACAGAGTTTCAGAAAATTTGAATGTCAAAAGGTTAATGCCTTTATTAAAAACACTACAGAAGATATTCTACTTATAATCATATCGTCCTTACCATAAAGAGATCAAATTCCTCCTCACGTCGAGCAATCATCTGATTCAAGGTCTCATCATCAGGAACTTCATCTTCCTCCTAGTCACACAGATGGACGAAGGTGTTAGAAAGAACCTACATACAACTTGAAGGAACAGCCTCCATCAGGCTAGTGTTGGACAGGCCATTGTTCTGTCACGACATGCGAGAGACGAAAAAGGAAACTAAAATCTCTAAAATGTTCAGCAATTCAGAAGTAATGCAAAACACACATAATTAGAGAGACAATCGGGACTTATTACCACCTTCATAAATTCAGAGTGCGGAAATGAGCAAATACACAACCAAGAAATTCTGGGTTGTGGTTTTCCTGGGTCAGACGCACAGTTAGCGTTCAGTTAAAACATATGCATTTCCGTTCTGCTGTTCTACTGTACTCCTTTCACAAACAGCATTCTGTATTTGTAAGGTACTGGAATAATGCCTTACCAACTGCCAACAGAACCGACCCCTCTCTCTTCTCCTCTCACCTTACCAAATCTCATTCCTAAGACACTACATCACCACTGGTCAGGCCCAGGCTTGATTGAATCTAATGACTATTCAACAAGCCACCCAGAAGAGAGACATCAGGAACCATTCACATATCAGGAGCCATCGTTCCACTATCAGGAGCACACATCGGGAGCCATTCACACATTGGACATTCCGTCATCCACCCTGAAGCGCTCCCACAGGCCAGGTGGGTAGCTTGTAGCGAGACAAAGGAGCGGTATCCCTACAAAAAGGGGTGCAACAAGATAGAACTCTCTCTTTTTCTTCATACTTCATCATGGAGGGACAAAGAAGGGAGTGCTCTCCCATCCCATCAGACCCAGAGAATACTCTGCCATTAGACGGATTGCCGTAGCCAAGTGGTGGTAGATATAGCCTCCCTTCACCCCTCTTCCTTTTTTCCCATTCTCTCTTTCTATCCCTCTTTTCTATTTCTTTTTCTTCCCCCCTTTCCCTGCATGTTTGTTGTTCCAAATAAAACAACCTTCACCTTGACTCCATTTCGAGTCTCAGTTCTGTTCTCCGAGAATTTAATTAAGAACTTATATAAAATACCTACTGATTGGACATCACTCAGGGGTTAAGCCCAGCCGCCCCCAGCCACCCAGAGCGATCTGAGGTTCGGTTGGAACGCAAGGGGATTTAGCCTCTGCCAAACTAAAGTCTTGTCAAGGTTGTGGATCGTGACAGTATTACAAGGCCACTGCTGTCAAAGCAAGGAAGATGAAAAAGAAGAGAAACGGGGGGAAAAAAAACCCACGTCATTATCCTGAAAAATATTTCTGCTGAATCCCACTTTCTCTTGACTATTATATGCTTATAAATTGAGATGTGGATCTCCAACTTTGTACAAAAAGAATTATTTCATAAAAACAATAGCAGTCCATAGAAAAACAATTTAGAAATGTAGAATTCAACTAAAAATGGTACATATTTTAACACAATCAGAGTCCACGATGTTCAGTGTTCCTCTGAATTATTTTGAGAGCACATGTCATTTAAAATCAGACAACAGGTTAATCAAAGAAGAAAAACAAACTACAGATTAGTTCCTACATAGAACAACCTGTGTTACATAGGTACCAACCTACGCTACAGAATGTTGCAGACATTTTAATGAAAACTCAGTGAAATGGAAGTACAGAATACTGTATATAGCACCCAAAAACCTAGCGTTCCGTAACTTTCCCCCCCAAATTAAACAGAAAAGGCCTTTATCTGTATCCACACCTCTTATTTTCCCCCCACATGCAAAATTTCTAGACCTAAAAAACCCCCCAAAATAGTTCTTATCAATGCAATTCTCAGTGAACACCTCTGCACCTGAAAGTACATGTAATTTAAATTTTTACATGAAAACAGCAACCGAGAAAATGACAAGAATTCTTATTTCTAGTCAGTGCTCCTTCAGTGTTCAGGAAAAGGAAGTTACACAGAGAAGGGAGTACACATCCCTTCTTTTATGATCACTGAAGAATTTGAGTCTCATGAAGGTTCTGCGTGCTTCCCATCACCTCTAACAGAGGAACCTGCCACCTGAAAAGAAATGGATCTCACAGCAGAAGCTTTCAGAACAGTGTCCACATCATCTGTGGTTAGTGTGAATAATGCTACTGCCAACCAGGTAGGCTTGGCAGAAGAAAAAATTATAAATGCTAGTGCCAACAAAATCTAAGTGCAAAAAGTTTTGATATGGAAGTTCAAGGCATGCTTATGCATGGGAATATTTAAGTCGTGGTCACTAATCAATCTCATTATTATATATTTCAGTCTGTGTTTGCAAGTCAAATTGTTTTGATATTAGTAACTTTTAACGGAGAGATTTACTTTTTCTTATCAATCCCTCATTTGATACTCAAATTTTCTTTCCAGTGCTGTTGCGATGAAGAAGCAATGGCTGACCAGTGCAGGATGGTTCAAATTCAATCCCTCTTACTGCCCCAGCAGTTTCAGTGTTCGGGCAAAGTTTTGCATAGTCTCTGTTCACAAATTTTACTTGAAAGTTTCAGCTTCAGTCTGAAAGTCAGGAGTTAGACTACAATACCAATGCTTGCTTTAAAGACTGATGCTGGCTTATGGCAAGTAATTAAGCCTGTACTTGATACAGGATGGTGGATCAAGCATGTTCAAACAACACACAAGAAGCAGATTGCTCTGAAGTCATCTATGAAATAAGGCATGTCAAGTAGGCTGGCCTGACTTTCTCAGAAGTCTTGACATCCGAGATATTTGCAGATAAGTATTTTCCAGGGCGTTGAAAACGTAAGGTTATGCCAATTTTAAAAACAGATCCACAAATTGGAAATTTCTATTGGTTTCGAGTTTATCTTCTATATATAGATGGTGTTGGCTGCTTGAGAACTAAACTTTTACTTCATCAAAAATGGTACATATATGTCATTGCGTTTCTGCTTTCACACCCTAAATAAAAGACAATTACTGCTAAAATTGTCACTCTAATTTCTTATGAAAAATACTAAAACAACAATAGAAAATTCTATCCTGAAAATGTACTAGCTTTTTATAAACACACAAAAATTTTAATTACTGAAGAAGTAAACTCCTTGGTTTTTGAAATTTTACACCACATAGGTGTAAAAGATGCCAGTGAAACAAACTACACAATCTTTTATTTCAGCGTGCACCACATTCAGACACACAAGGCAAACTAAGCAGCAAAATTAGGCTTGCAATCTCTGTGTCTTTAACCAGCATAAGGTATTCTTGAGCTGGGAAAAAGTCATTGCAGAATGGGGTATTTGTGTGTGTGCGTCTCTTCAGCCTAATTTCTACATTTATACACACTCTCTTCCCTAAGCAGCTTTCATCCAACTGCTGAATTTTGTTCACATTGAGAGAAGAGTTTGCAGTGACAGGCAGAAGGGGCTAACCATCCATAATCACAACTCCAGAGAAGAACACAATGAAAAGACAGGGACATAGAATCAGTGTTACTATAACCTCTCTTCTCACCATTATAAGGAAAGACCTGCCAGCTTTTTTTAAACAGTGAATTGTTTCTTGAAGAATAAGCAGTAATGAGAAGTCCAGGTTCAACACAGCAACAGAAAGAAATTGTCATTTTGCTAGCTAACCCTAAGTCCAAAACACATCAAAGCAGATCTTAACTCTTACTCAGGATCCAAGAGAATGCCAGTAAGCAGGTCTTTCATGACTTGAACCTAAGTAGTGTTAGTTGCTCAGCATGTCTGAACATCAGATTACCTAGTTTGGTATATTAACTGAATTTAGAAACTGGTTTATAATCTGTTTTGGAAAAACTCTTTGGATAATTTCAGCCAAAATTATGAAAGGACAGAACAGGCTTAAGTCACACAATAAGGTTTAATCATAAATACTCCATCATGACCACTGCACTACAATTTGCTGCTGTGACCAAAAAAAAAATTGTTTCTTTGACTGGGTGGTACGAATAAGAATATAATGACATTTCTGATTTCAAAGGGTGTGACAATCTTTGTAATTGGTACTTCCTGAAACATCCTCTTTTAGATTATTTCTAATTACCTTACCTCATTTTCTTCTTCATGCTCCAATATAGCCTGTAGGAAGGCTCTCCTTTCATGGCTTGAAGATTTCTGATCAAACATTCCTGCCTGAATAACTTTCTGATCTACATTCAACTTATATTTTGCAGCAGCGAGTATTTTCTCTTCCACACTGTTCACCGTGCACAGCCTCAGGACTCGAACCTCATTCTGTTGACCAATTCGGTGAGCTCTATCTTGGGCCTGCAAGTCCTATTAGGCAAAGAACACAGAGAAAGAATTACATTCTAAATGTGCCACAGAAGTAATTCTCTACTTAAAGGATATTATAACACTGAATTCTTTTTGATATAAAAAGCAAACAACAGTCTACCACAATTCACATAGTTCGCTCCTCATGGTTTTCTTGCACAAAGTTTCTTCAGACCCAGGTAGATGAAAAACAGAAAGGAAAGAAACATGCTCTGTACAGTGTAAATGCAGTAGGTCAGTAACTTCTTGAAAGCATGTGTAGTGACTTGAGAAGGAGTGATATATGTATTTTTTCCTTTCTATTAAAAGATCATGATTTTCCAAGCTGGAATGAACCTTAAAGTATCTCTTTACTGCAGGAAAAGAAAGCACCAAAATGACTAAGAAAAATGCTATATAAAATCTGCCAAGGGAGGGTCATTGCTAAATCTTAACTATGATAACTAAACATTATTTGATCTGAGGAAGTGATTTTTAACTTGGAATATCTATGTTAAAAGAGCTTTAATATGATCTTCCTGATTGAAAGTTCTTATGTACAAGACTATGATCCAATGTAACTGTTTTCTCATCAGGTGACTGCATTTAGAAGTCACCTGCACTGCAGGTCATCACTACAGAATTTCTTTTACTAATTCAAAATCTTCTTTGTCGAAAAAAGAAATCTATTAACTCCCACAAATCATGTGTGTCTACTTCAGCACAGTAAGATAATGAAGAGTGCCTAACTTAAAAATACTATCACAGTTTCATACTACCTCACAATGCAGAAAATCCTTAATAGAAAGAAAAAAAAGAACACACAGGCAAAACCTTGCTTTTGCTACCACTCTTAGCACTGCATACAATGCAGCTGCTGTCATCTAAAGATGTATTTGAACATTAAGAGTGAAGATGAAGCCACAATATGAATATATTTGTAGAATTATTCTTGGAAACACATGAAAAGAGTAAAGCAAGGAGAGAAGTTTTCATTTCTTTAAATACAGTGTTTTAGTGCTACTGTCCACCTCACTCCCTGCCCTAGCTATCCCCTTTGAGAACACATCACTCCAATCTGCAGTAGAGGAGAAACTGAATGACCTGAAAGGAGGCTGAGGAGAGACCTTATCATTCTCTACAACTACCTGAAAGGAGGTTGTAGCGAGGTGCTGGTCTGTTCTCCCTAGTAAACAGTGACAGAACAAGAGGAAATGGACTCATGTTGTGCCAGGGGAGGTTTGGGTTGGATATTAGGAAAAACTCCTTCACCAAAGTGGTGGTCAGGCATTGGAACAGACTGCACAGGGAAGGGTGGAGTCATCATCCCCGGAATTATTTCAAAGATGTGCAGATATGGTGCTTAGAAATGTTTAGTGGTGGACATAGCAGTGCAAGGTTAACAGTTCGACTTAATGACCTTAAAGGTCATTTCCAACCTAAATGATTCTATGATTTAGCAATCTGCCCACTGAATAATCCAGAAAATATTCTGCAACTTTGAATTCAAGGATTTATTGCTATCCAACTGTTGAAATACGCAGTACTCTACATTAAACCTTTCTGTGAAAGTGACCTAAACACAACCAAAAAATACAAAGAATGAAGTGCTTTCTGATCTCATTTTAAATCTTCTAAACATAATTGCTCTGAATTTCTTAAGCCTTGCTTTAAAGAGCTCACCATGGCATCTATGGGAATGCTGCTTTAAAAGTTGTACATAAAGTTCTTTCTAGTCTCACTTCCCTTACTTTTACATATGCCCACTAGAACAATATGGTTTTCATCTATTTACGGAATAGCTGACAGCACACACAGACCTATGTACTTCCAGAGGTATCAAACTTACATTCGTTAAAAAAAAGGCACTAAATGACAGACTGCTGGTAGGCTCTCCTGGCTATTGGGAAGAAGCCAAAATAGTTTGATACCCTTTTTTCCCCTGGTGATCTATACTCACAACTACACACACAAATACTCTAAGTTTAGTGTCTCAGGCCAAGACTGCTGTAGTCACACAGTCACTAACTTCCTAAGACAGGCAGTGCTCTGCACAGCCTTTATCAAAATATTGCAACCTACCTACCAAGGACTCAAAATGGGGAGTACTAAGGGTTAAAGGTACTAAGGATTAAAGAATTATTACAGTTATATAGAGGTAGGGGTATAAAGCCCCTAGTTCTGAGGATTGCTTGAGGTGCAGATAAAACATACACAGAATTACTTCAGTGATTTAAACAAAAACGTTTCCTGATTACAGCAGTTTTCTTCTCAAAGCAGAATTTTAAGACTTACCTGGATCTATTCATTTCACCCTAGGCTATAATTCCAAGTTAAATAAGCAACCCAAAAAATCACTATGAATTCTTTGCACGATTCATGAAGGTAAGTAAATAAAAATAACCTGATGAGGATTCCAGTCACTATCAAAGATTATAACAGTGTCGGCAGCCTGGAGATTTAAGCCCAGCCCTCCAGCTCTTGTACTCAGCAAGAAGATGAAATATTGGGAGCCAGGTTCATTGAACTTCTTCAGCAGAGCAGCTCGATCCTCTGATTTTGTTGTGCCTGAAAATAAATAATAAAAAAACCCATATCTGTAACAAAGTTGTGAACTGAAATAATGTAAATACGGTGTCACTTGCTAAAGATCCATATGAAAGGGAAATTTTAACTCACTTGCTCTTTGCCATCTCTGCCAAATTTCCCGTAATACAAAATAAATATTGAATGTTTTGGTCAACTGCCTAAGAGGCAGACTTCTTTCAGACATTTCAAATGCAGACTTTAAAATGTTGTATAGCATTGTTATATCTTTTTATGTCTCACATAAATTTCAGCTGAGGTTACAATAGTATAAGCCAACAGGGAGAGAGGTACTACAGGACCTAGTGCTGACAAAGAAAGAGGGTCTGATGGAGAGCATTTAGGTTGGGGGCAGCCTTGGTTGTAGTAATAATGAGAAAATAAGAGCTCAGTAGGACTGCAGCCTTGGACTTGAGGAAGCACATTTTGACCTCTTTAAGAAACTGCTTAGAGAAATCCCATGGGCCAGGGCTCTGGAAGGCAAGGAGGGGCTCATGAAAGCTGGCTGATATTCAAGGACCACTTCCTCCAAGCTTGGGATTGGTGTATCCCTAAGAGCAAGTATACAGGCATGTGAAGCAGCAGACCTGCTTGGTTGAGCAGAGTGCATCTGAAAAAGCTCAAGTGGAAGAAGGAAGTTAAATTTTGTAGAGGAAGGGACTGACCACTTGGGAAGATTACAGAAATGCTGTCAGGGTAAGCAGGGATGAAACAAGAAAAGCCAAGGTATCCTTGGAGCTAAGCTTGCCAAGGGACGTCAAGGTTAACAGGAAGGGTTTCTTCAAGTATACTCCTTCTCTGGAGATATTCAAAACCTGTCTGGATGCTGTCCTGTGCAGCCTGCTCTAGGTGATCCTGCTCTGGCAGTGCGGTTGGACTGAGTGATCTCCAGAGGTAATTTCCAACCCCTATCACTCTGTGATATACAAACAAAGGAGAGCTCCAGTTTTGGTAATGCATTCTGGCCACTACAACATCTAAGTATTTTTAAAAGTTATTTACATAGAGATTTAACAAAATGTCAGAGATGTCTTTCAGAATCATAATATGAAAACTGAGAATTCTTAAAATTCCGTATCTTGAGGGTTATGGTTTACAATGCCTGAGGTATAGCAGGCAAGGAATTCAATCACAGTGAAAACAAAGATGCACAGGACATGATTTTTCTTCTGTTACTCTGGGGGACTGTCCACTTCCCACCCACTTCTCTTGCTCCTCCTCCTCAATAGTACAGAGAGAGAAAATACAATAAAGAAGCTCCTGAGCTGAGTTAAAAGCAGTTTAATCAAAGCAAAAGATACGCATGCAAGCAAAGCAAAAAGAGGAATTTATATACTACTTCCCATCAGCAGGCAGATGTCCAGACACTTCCTGGAAAGCAGAGCCTCAGCACCAGTAATGATTTCTTGGGAAGGCAAGTGCTGTAGTGAGGAATGTCCCTGCTTCCTTTTATTTCCCCTCAGCTTTTATTGCTGAGCAAGCCCCTTTTGTCAACTTGGGTCAGCTGCCCCAGATGGGTCCCCTCCCAACTTCTTACCCATTCTCAGCCTACTGGCCTTGGGGTTGGAGGAGTGATTTGGAGAGGAAGCCTTGACACTGTCAAGTACTGTTCAGCAACATCCAAAACACTGAAGGCTTACCTCTGCTGTGTTATGAACCGTGCCAAGCCAAAAATGGAAAGCACACACAAAACTATATGAGCTGCTAGGAGGAAAGTTAGCTTCATCCCAGCCAGACCCAGTACAGCCACAGGGCAAATCGCTGGCCCACAGAATCCCACTCCCTTAAGAAGCACATGACTTGGGCAGTAAGCACTACATCTGAAAAGACAGATGGATAGAAGCTATATATGTATTACAAAATGGAAGGAATCTGTCATCATTAAGAAGAAAAAAGGGTTCATCACGCTAATTTAATCAATTAGCTGCAAAACATTAAAGAAAACAAGGAGTTGTATTTACCGTGCTGCATATTTTGATAGACGTTCTATAATAAAAAGAATTAATTTTAAAATATGTGGTGTGAGGTAATTTTAAATGTACTATAATTAATCCTTCTTGAATGGAAAAATTAGAACAGCTTCAGGCCAGAGGTGTTAGTGTGATACTACATTCTTCAGCCAGTTTTAACAAAGACACAGTGAGACAGCTGGCTTGTGTATTAGTTTCATTGCCCCATCGTACATTTGAGGTAACAGTGTTTCAAATTTATGTTCATTAATATTTGTAAAGAAGGAAAACAATTGTGAGAATTGCTTTTTCTTCTAGATAAGGCATAAAGTCATGAGTCAACTTAAATGGCTGTAAAAAGAATATTCAAAAGGACTTAAACTCTCACTTTATTCATGCTGTTCTCTATGTTTTTCTTAAATCACTGCTTTACTGTAACAAAGGTATTCTGATAAATGCTGCAGGACCTATGCAATACTATGATTTGGGAGATAAATGCATTAAATAAAAATAATCGGTATTTAAGAAGGTCAGTATGAAGTAGATCATGAGCATGGAAGAAGGACATGGTTTAAGCCTCAGGTGAGATATCATATTTTTAGTATTTTTCCTTTCAATATGGAAACTTTTAAACACCACTGTGTTTCTAAACATGTAGACATAAAGTAGAAGAGAAAAAAAAAACACAAACAGGAAGAAAACTACAGGTCAACTACTACAGCAAAACTACTATTTTCCCCACCACTGAAATACAGCTATCCTGAGAAGAACAGCAGTCGAACTTTAAATAGGCACAAATTAATTAATTTTACTGGAATCTAAGTAGAACATTGCCATTATGTCATCATGAGAATACTTCCAGGCAACTTAGCGGTAACTCTTTCAGACCTTGGATATTGAACCTTGTTCGAAAGAGAGATCAGACTCTCCACATCAAACCTCTATGCAATCTGCATTCCAGGAACAGATTTGAGTGTTCATCAGAACAATCCCTAACCACATGGTTTGAAGGTTAAACAGATAAAATTGTCAAAAATCCAGGGAGACATAGAACTACTTAATATCAACTCTACCAAGAGAGGCAAGAGTACATCCTGCTCAGTATCTTGTCTGTAAGAACAGGGAAAATTCTAGTAAGCCGTGGCTTAAGCTACTGCCGTAACTTGATGATAAATACTCTTGCAGAGTCTTCATTCATGGATTTGTCAAATAATTTCTTGAACTTGTCTACGCTTTTGTATAGCCACATGTCAGCACTGGTATGCCAGAAAGACACTAGGAAGACGTCCTCCCATGCCCAAACTAATGAAGCATGCTATCTCCTAACATATTAGTCATGCTTTTTAGTTATCTTACCATCCAAACGCAGGTAAAGGAAATTCCGGAAGGCAAAGTAGTCTTCCATAATAGTCATAAGTGATGTCATTTGACAGAAAAGAAGCACACGATGGTTAGTAGCTCGTAACTTTGGTAGGATACGATCAAGTAGCTCAAATTTCCCTGAGGCTCGATAAAGTTCAGCTCTGTTGAAGAGAAAAAGCACAGTAAACGCCAAATGAGCCTGTGTTTAGAAAGGTTTTTAGTCATTATCATGTCAGAGTATAACAGATTAATTTACTTAAGATAAAGAAGACTAGTATCACCTCTCTCTTTAAAATTGTTTATGTTACTTGAAAAAAAAAAACCAAACCAAAACCCAAACCAAAACATAACACCCATGTATGGAAAGAACTGTTTGGAAAGAATTTCCCTGTTAGGAAAGAACTTTTCTTCAATTGCAGAAACACTGTGGCCTTCCAAACACATCAAATGCCTTCCTTTATGAAACTCAATTCTATTCATTATTTATTGAAACAAACTATTTCTCAGCTAGATAAGCCTTTTATCAGCTAAGACATTCACCTGATAGTTTTGGTTTCAACTGGTATTTACTTTAGCTCCAAGTTGTATTCATCAGGCACATGTAAGAAACAATTCCCCTTCCACTCAATTATTATGCACATGGAAGTTAAATATTCCAAACTGAACTCATGTATAGAGATAATGGGAGGAGCTATACAGGCTCTTTAACCATATAACCTTAGTAGTCCTGAACAACAGTTACTTTGATTAGCTGCTCTTCTGCCTTCTATGCCATGAGTTATGAAACAGACTCTTAGCACTGAAATTCAAGTGGTGACTGAGAAAATGAATAAAAGTGGATCTCTAAATTAGCATAACGGTGATATGCTTTCCAAAAATAAAATTCTCATAACTTTTTTCTAATCTTGAGTCTGTACTCTCAAAATACAATTTATCATTAGCAACAGTACAATTAAAACCACAAGATACATGGCCTTCTTGTATGCATACATATGTAATCAGCAAATGACTAAACCATTTAGGAGACAAGTAGTCTCCTTAGCTAAGGCAAAAATGTGGTATCCTATGTAAAAAAAATTTAAAAAAAAAAAAAGATGATGTTCATTAAAAAGAATAGGGTTAAGTAGCAGATACACACCTTTCCTTCAGAAGGCAGCCATTTCTAGACAGTTGCACACAGAAGTGCCAAGAACAAAATTTTAATCTATTTCATTTCAAATAATGGAATAAATACTGGTTTATTTTGAAGTAAAGATGGCAGCTTAAGGCAAAAGTAACAAGAAAGAGAAGAAAATCCCAACTGTTCCAAATGATTTTCAGATGGTAACTAATCTATTTCAAAATAACAAGAAGACATACATTTAGAGCCTTCTCTGCCTATTCTTCTGAAAGAGATGGAGGTTCATAAAAAGCTTGTAGAATATGTCTGGTACTGTTCTTTAGCTTTAGATATGTGGCTTGTGCTTCCTATGGCTTTCTAAAAACTGCTCAAATTTGTAAGCATGCACCTCTTAGAAACAGAATATGACACATTACTTCAAATACAACATCATGAACAGGAGGAAAAACTGAGACTTACCCATTGATGACACCATTTGAGTAGCCTAAATGTTCAGCAAAGGACTCCTGCAGAGTTATAAGCAAGAAACAGATTATTGCAAACTCCACAGTAACCCAAAATTTGGCATTCTTATATAATTTAAATTAATTCCATGACCTGTTCGTGTTACACTACATTCATACTTTTGGAATACATCGTGCACCAACAGTGTTCTGCCTAATGTTTTCTTGTATCACTATAATTTGAAATTCCTAGTTTGCAGAAGCAGCTTCTGTTAGCATACATTTTAGCAGACTGCAAATACAGTAGAACTTAATTAATCTATATGGAAGATCTATTTACAAATTAGTCAATGAATCAGCAAACTGGAGGAAAAAAAGGAGTGAAATTATGATAATATTTCACAATACATTCATAAATGTAGCTGCAGTCCAGGTATTTATGTCACTTGATCTTTCCAGATAAATTATTATATTTATGTACTCTGGGTCCTAATGAGAGATGTTATGTAGAAAGTATAATTTTGTTTTAAAAAAAAATATGAATAGGTCAATTTGGTTTGATACTTTAAACAATTATCAGCCTCCTATTTATAAAGATACTATACACAGTACTTTGAACTATAGTCTCTACATCATAAATTAGGTCTCTCTAGATATTAAATTGCTCTGAAACATCTTACATTCAAAAAAACCTCCACTTTTTAAAAAAACTGTCTCCACAAGATTAAAAATGTTAGACTCCAGATTACCAGTAAAAAGCTGGTGGTTGGTCGTTTGTTTCCACAAATAAGGGACTGTAATGATTATGTTTTGCAAATGTGTCCACCAATGAAGTAGACACAGATGTCCTCTCCCACACATATATGATCAATGGCAGTTTTCTATTATGCTAGCCATCTAATAAAAGCAACTCTCAAAATCAAGCCTGTCAGTCTTACCTCGATGTGTTGAAACATGTACGGGTGATTGCATATCTTTCTCAACTGCATGATAGTGTTCATCAGAGTTTTTGCCCCACCTTTTCCCTATAGGTACAAATAATGCATATCAAAAGACAAATCTAATTTCTTTAATTACGAATGAAGGTTCTGGAACATATTTTTAAATATAAAAACACTTCTACCTCAAACATGAATACAACACCACTACTGAAAAAAAAGCAACCCCCCCAGAAACCCCCAGAAAAAAACAACCCAAACCCACCACAAAAACCCCACAAAAACCCAAAACAACCCCCTGTTCCCAAAGGGGAAACAAACCAGAAGCTACTGTGCACTAAGTTGTTTTGCTGTATAAACTCATCTGTCATAAGGATGCTTCACAACAGAAAAGGAAGACTTGTAAGTGATCTGTGAACTGCATCACGTCTCTACCTGCAGTATTTACAGTGGGAAGCAGGGCATCTACAGTCCTGCATACTGTTTATTACAAAACCATGCAAATTCCATTGGGTCTGAACCCTCTAACAGGAAATTATACTAGCTGGATGCTTTTCAATTCCACAGTTTCTCCTCTTGTCAGTTAACTGTATATATGGGTTTCTCAGGTCACAAAAAACACAGGGCCACAGGCAGATGAAAAACTACCGATAAGCAAATCTCATGAGTCATCTTTATATTTAACAAAGTATACTCTCATAACCTATTGTACATACAGTGAATCTTTTTTAGAACAAGGACAGATTTCAGACAATAGTCAGCTGTGGTGAACTAACTGTATGCTTAAAAACTAATTGCAACTGGTAGATACAAGTTTAAGAACTTTATAGTAACATTGCCAAACACCTGACACTTTCAGATGACATTTTTTTGGTACCAATTTTATGAAAATATAATCAGAGTAATATAATATGATTCGTGGCAATATTCCAAGCTTACTGCTTGACTAGAGTCCACAACAATTTAGCAATTTGCAATAGTAAGATTATGGAAAAGTACACTACTTGATCATACTATACTAGCAATGGTCTACTCTTTCCTGGGAAGTACACTGAAACCATTAACTTCCATCTAGAGCAGCGGTTTTATGTTTAAAAAACATATTTTAGTTCTTTTCAAAATCCTCTCAGGTATGCTCCAAAATGCAGTTCATACTTGTTCTAAGAGTAATTTCCTAGAGCTTTCCAGCTTAAGAAATTCTCTATAGTCTGAGCAGTTTTCCTAAGATAGTAGCTAGTTGAGCATTGAAGGCAAAAGTTCTCAACAACCACTTCCCTCTGCTGGAAAAAGGCAGCATGGGTAAGAGAGCCTAATGAAGCCGTTAAAGAAAAAAATTGAGAGATGGTGGCAAGAAAGGAAAAGTTTTAGACGCTTAGGTAGAGGAGAAGGAGATACAGGTGTTCAGAAGACAGGAAAGGCCATTTGAACTGGTTAAGCAAAAAGCTGGGTGGAGAAGTGAGTAGGGAAAAAGCTGCAGAAGAAAAAACAGCTCTGAAATACACCATGAATGTCCTTCTGCAGCCAGCACTGTCACAATTAAAATTATAAAAGTACATCATTGGATTAGACTTGTAGATGGGAAATGCTGGGGTTTTGGGTTTGTTTGGGTTTTTTCCAAACATTGCCTGTTTGCAGAAAGATACTGTAACTACACTGAATACAAGTGCTATCCTTCCCTTGGGAACAGGGAGCACAAATTTCAGTCTTGTAAAACAAAAGCATGTCTGACAGACCTGTCTTTTCCCATGACAGATACCTACAGCAATCAGCCTACATACTGATTTTATAAACAGAAATAGTGTTACATGTTAAATTGTAATTCAGTTTCCTACATGTTTAAGTCTTTCTATTATACCTTCTTATCTTTTTCAGAACCATCTGTAAGAAGGATTCCTTTGGCTTGCATGTGACGGTACAGGATCTTCTGAAGAGCTGACATATCACATTTGATAACATATTCCACCTGGTATAAAAAATTCAAACCCAACCATAAACACACTGACACAACAATTTTACTAGGATCTAACCACAGATTCTCATCACCCTAAAACATAAACCAAAAAAGCATAATCTTTTATCCATTCCCTAACACCACATACAATTCCAGTGGGCAGCAGTCCAATTACAGGCACAGCAATGAGCATCTCTAAAAATTACCTGAGACCCACAACTACTATGGGACATTTCAATTTAAATAATGCAACTGCAGAACTGCCAAACATTTTTTCTCATTCTGCAATTTTAACAATTAATATCTTCTTCATATTTAACATGTAACTAAAACAAAATATTTTTAATTTTTAATAATTTAATTAATAATTAATAATTTTATTTTTTAATAATTAAAACAAAAAGCCTGTGGTCTTCAATGTGGCTGTAAAGCATTATAAAAATATCATCCTTGGATACCTAGCAAATAACCAACCCTCAGAGTGTCTAATTAGCATTATTCTTATGCCTGTATTACTCTATGCCTAGCCTGGCATAGAAATATGTTGTTTTCTCAACATCAACTAAAACAACAGAGAATTAATCAAGTACTATGTGATCCCCACATTCGTTTAGACTTCTTGTTCACCTTTGTGACACTACATTTATTAAAGTGCACACTATCTTCAAATCCAGTAATACAAAGACTTCATATCGCAATTTAAAACTTTTTTCTATTACTCAATTTCCAGATTACAGTCAGTTATGTTTTTAATAAATTATATAAAAAGTCACATAATAATACCACACTAGTGGTTAGAAGTCTTTAAAGAAAAAGTGTAAGATTCCTAATGTTTGATAAACAAATAGAATAAAAACTATCAGGCTATTTTCTTCTCAGAAAGACATATCAAAGAGAAGTGGCTATTTCTTCAATGGCCTCTTTACAAAGATTTGTAAGATCAAATGAAATTGATTACCAGGTTTTGGTTAATAAGTTCACTTCTCATAGTTGGACTAATTTCTTTTTTCATAAACAAATTAATGGAAACAAAAAGAAACACGGTCCTCTGAGCATCAATATGTATAAAACCTCAAAATCCTCCTCCTCCAATGCCATTCAACAGCTTTATCAAATTCAGTGGCTCTACATAGCAGATATTGGAATCGAAAAATATTTCAGTTATATTTTTAAATATAGATGTTCTTAAATATTTTTTAAAATTAATGCTTCTGAGGATCCTGAGAATCTGACATTTGAAGGAACAGAAATTCACAACAGTATCTGTCCACAACATTATAAAGATGAGAAGACATTTTAAAAAAGCCTTTCCTTCAAACACTGTCACTAAGCATTTATACAGAGATCTTTGTTCATTCAGCCAGTGTTACTCAGTCCATAACACAACTTAAAAATTTCCATTTTGGTATGGCTTTAACCAAGCTGACCTTAGCACTCAATTTTCTCTAGTAGAGGTGGAGAGGGTGGGGCAAGGTGAGTTGCCCAGAGATAAAAACGATGATCTCTCAAATCAGAAAAGAAATTTATGTCCTTAATTAAAAAGCCAATAGTTTAAAAATATCAACAACTTGTGCAATTTCAACAGGGCATTTTACACAGGACCATGTTCTGCCTGCTTCATAAAGTTATGTAATCCTTCAGGAATTTCAGCAACTAGGTAAGGGAGCAAAGGTTCTACGTGTTGCAAGAAGAATGGGACAGGACAGAATCTATTCCTCAGTGTATGGCTGATTCACTTCACAATTTGAATCCAGGTATTACAGGAATAAGTTGCACATCTTATATGAACTGCTACAAATAGAATTAAATCTGAAAGATTGGTTCAGGTATTCATGTTTCCTCCATGGCCAACTTTCCTTGCAGAGTTACGAACAAACCAACCACAGCAATAACACATGCTAAAGAACTCCTCTTCTGCAAAACAGATCTGAAAAAGGTACATTACACAATGCTTTAAAAAAAAGTATTAAACCCCTTCTACAACTCCTCTCATTGCAAACCTTTTCTGGCAGTTGAGACTCAACCTCTTTCTTCAATCTTCTCAGCAAGAAGGGTCGGAGGACTTTATGGAGACGACGGATGATCAGAATAGTTTCTTCCTCATTTAAGTCCACCTACAGAAGTTTATAAAAGTCACTACAAGGCAACTTAGTATATTAGGTAATGTCTTCTCTCACATGAAAGGTTAAGCATGTGCAATATTTACTTGCATGTTACAACCGAACTGACTCTGAGTCAAAGAGACACTGCTATTAAAATTTGCAGGCATTATTAAAAAAAAGGTGATTTTTAGTTATGTTAATTCCCTAAGCACCAGGGAGACTTCAAAAACTAATCCTTCTGTATAAGCTCCTTTCTCTTTTCAAAGTGGTTTGTTTCTGATGTTTTAAAAAAAACTGCCACAGTACCCTTTCTCCAGTCATGGCAAATGGAGCGTTGAACCACTGTTCAAAGGTGCTACAGCTCTTGAAAATGGTTGGGAGGAGGAAATTGAGAAGAGCCCAAAGTTCCGGCAATTTGTTCTGCAATGGAGTCCCAGTCAGCAGTATTCGTCTGGGGGCCACATAGTGAGTATTCAAGACCTGAGTCAACTTGCAGTGGTGGTTCTTCATACGATGGCCTTCATCTACTATCATGTATTTCCACCGAATCTGTAAGGAAAAGAAGTTGGCAAAGTGAGAGCAGATCATACTTGGTCAAACTCCTTCCAGCAGGTGTAAAGCAAACATATTTCAAATCTGAGACATAAGTCAGTCTCATTTATGAGAAAAGCCATATCAAGCATCATTCAGGTAGCAGTGCCCTTGCAAGCAGCAAAATCAGAGAACAAACACTAGGTACGCCAAGTCTGATGCTGAATTCTGGATTGAAATGCAACAGGAAACAGTGGATTTCTCCCAAATCTGGGAAACAAATTAAGGTGATTGGTTCTTTAAGGCTAGAATAATGTTCACGGGGAAAAAAGAAGCCACATAAACTCCAAATAAACATATCTTTAACAAGGACCTTGGCAGGAGACAAAAGCATTTTCAAACATAGCTATCCTCACAAAAAACAGCAGCTCTGAACTTTGTTTTCACAGAATCACAGAATATCCTGAGTTGGAAGGGACCCATAAGGATCACCAAGTCCAACTCCTGGCTCCACATAGGGCCAGCCAGGTCAGAGCATGGGTGTGAGTGCATTGTCCAGATACTTTTTGAACTCAGTCAAGCTGGGTGCTGTGACCCCTTCCCTGGGGACCCTGTTCCAGTACCTGATCACCCCTTCAGTAAAGAGCCCTCTTCCTAATATGCAGCCTAACTCTCCCCTGTTGCAGCTTTATGTTGTTCCTTCAGGTTTTATCACTGGCCACTGAAGACCAGTGATAGAAAACAAAGGTTGTTTTGTTTCAGGTAATCCTACATTTTTACTCAGGAAGGAAGTAGCATAATTACAAGTATCTCATGTCAGTTTCTGCATCTTCAAATTAAGCTTCTTTTTCTTAAAATGAAAGCTTAAATGCAGTCTGGAAAGAAAGTTGTTCAAGCTCTTTGTTACCACCTGTAGACAGTCAACACTCATGCCACATTGACCATATGAGCAGGTGGGCCTAAGTTTATACTTTCACACATGTTAATCCTTTCCCAGGACAGGTTGAATGGCATAGTGCTATCCTTATCTTTTAGCAAGGATGGGCAAAACCTATAGGGGAAGGAAAGTCTCAAATGGTCCTCAAGCATTCAGAATTGTGCTAAGAAAATGTACTGCCTTTCTAGCAGAGAAAAAATAATATGGAGTATGTAACAGAATGAAATAAAGTGCAAATGTACAAGAAAGGAACAGTACTGACCATATGGTTTCTCCCTATAGCAAAATATTCTCTAGTCCACTTTGTGCATGCATGAAATAATCTGATTACAGTACCTTTCAAAATAAATAATTATAGTTGAGGCACACCCGTTGACAGTGAGTCTTTAGGAACATAGCCATATGTAGTAAAGAGTCAGGATACCAAATTCATGATACAGATAACTGTTCCATCATTTGGCAAAAACCAACCACATAGCTGTGGTTCTAGCAAAAGTGAGCTTCAGGTCAGGAAAAAATGGAAAAAAAAATTCAAGCTGGGGTGCAGATGAGGTTAAATGCCATTAAGCAGAAGGAAGAAAAGTCATGTTTTTCCAAGAACAGTACAGGAAAATCTTGGTGCTTATAGGGAGAAGCACTGTGACTGAGAAGTCTAACCATAAACAGAGGAACAGAAAAGTAAAAAGCTTTTTTTTTAAAGAACAACTGGGGCCTTCTCTGTAAAACAAAAATGTGTTTTGTGTTATACACCATATGAAGGTGTCACCAGGATCTTGCTGTTAAGAGATGACAATCATTATTACCTTAGCAAGGATATGTTTGTCCTTTATTATGTACTCGTAAGTAGTTAAAAGAACATTAAATTTTCCACTTCGAAGCTGAGGAACAAGTGAGCGACGCATTGCAGGTGTACCCTAAGAGAGAGAAATGAATGATCAAGAGAACATACCAATTTTATGAACAACAAACAGAGAGAAGTCACACAAACTTGTAATCCAACAGTACTGTATACAGGAAATTGATTCAGTTCAGATTTCTTGAGAATATTTTCCCTAAATGGTTGCTAGACCGTAAAGCTCTGTTTATTGGGCACTGCAAATGTAGCTAGTGCTCTAGTCTCCTTAAAAATTGCTTGGCCGTATCAGTGCTACAGTAGCCAAACAGCAAATTATTCAGTTATATGTAAATTGTGAAGTAGTTTTCCTTTGTATTACTCTCATCAGAAGCCTTGCAGTATGACAATTAACAATTTTACTCTGAATTTCACTACCTGGATGTAATTACTATTACAGTTGTCATCTTAGTATGATTAACACTCACTGCTTAGTAGCTTATCTACATGAATCAACAAGCAAACAGCTTGGAAATGAATGGAGAGGCAAAGGAAAAACTGCCTCTGTTATCATTCCTTCAACTTTGTAATCATATAAAAAGCAAATCAAACCTTGTAAGATATCTTCACCACAGAAGGAGCCCATTTGTCAAATTCGTACGTCCAATTAGATAAAGTCCTATCATGGAGATTATAAAAAAAATTAATAAGTTTCATCATTTGCAGGTCAAACTTTATAAATTATTCGAAGTGGTTGCCAACTTTTCAACAGATTTCAGGTAATCCCCACAATTAACATTGTATTTTAAAAAATGCACTTTCTATACTGTAATAAAATACAAGCATCTCTGGGGGGGGGTAAGTAAACATAAAAACATAAAAAAGTGTAAAACCCTCTTCCAGCTCATATTCAGAGGCCTCTTTGAAACCAATTTAGAATAGTATTTTACTTGCATCCTTGTATTTTGGAGCATATTAAGAATAAGAAAGATATCCCTGAACAAAAAATAATTTTAAAGTTCTTTTATACTGCTTATGATCCAAATCTGACATTTCAAGTTTCCAATAAGCTGATAATAGAATTCACCTGCGTTCTACTCAAGTAGAACTACTCATAGTGCCAACCAGTGCCACTATGCAGGTCCATTTTTGCACCACATTTCCGCTTTCTGATCACAACAAATAGGTTTTCATGGTTAAGATATTTGCTATCATGATACAGCAACAAAAACCTTGAGATTTTTATGGTTGCTTTTCTTGGGTTTTTTTTTTAGTTGGTTAGTTTGGATTTGTTTTTATTTTTCATTTAGTTTTTTTTTCTTTCTTCTTATTGAACCTGTGATGGCAGCAATACTAACTATTAAAGAACAGCAAGTAAAGGTGGCTTTTACGATGTATAAAATAAAGTCCAGCTCCTGTCTCTTAGTCAAATCAGTTACTATTTCAGCACAGTCAGAAGACAAGATACCTCAAAAGAAATCAAAAGAGATGGTCATGGATAAAACGTACCCCAATCCTGCAAAACATTTGCATGCTCAGCACATTTGGTGGATACATTATCTAGCAAAAAGGACAGGGAACTTCTGCATGTAAGTCATTTATACAAGAATAAGCACAAAGTCTTCAATATCCTACATCAGTTTTACAATGAATGATAGTTCTTATGTAAAGCACAGTACTTCAAGTCACTAAAACCCACATCTCGCCTTTAGAGAAAGGAAGTACATAAGAAGATGTGTATAAAATGCACAGCACCTTGGAAAGCTAAGAAAAAGAAGGAGTTTGCACAATGAACAGTCACGATCTGGACACCTGAACAAAGTGTAAATATTGCTCATCAAGGCTACATCCAGGGCTAGTTATACAGTACCTAAAAGAACATCCAACTTCATTAAAGCATGATTATTTTGTATCAGATGGGGTGTCAGTTGCAACAGATTTTTATGTCGCAATTATTAATTCAACAGGGAACTCGGGCATGCACTATGAAAGAAATACCACCCCCCTCTTGTGGCTTAGGAGTGAATTACAGTAAATTCACTAAGTTTACAAATAGAATCAGGTGCTTTATCAGGTTTCTGGTTATCCCTAGGGATATTATCTTGGAAGAAATGGTCAATGAAAACACTGAATACATGCTCACTGAAATCCCACTGTGCATTTCATCTTGTCATGAAAAACAAGTATTTGTTCTGAGTAAGTCCATCTGTGATGCTTTGAATGGTAATAGCAGAAAGAGATCCTTTACTTACGAAAGGGGAACAATGATGAGATAGGGGCCATTGAGTCTTTTATGCTCCATCAGGTAAGTGATGAGTGCGATAGTCTGTATTGTTTTTCCTAGTCCCATTTCATCAGCTAAAATTCCATTCAGATTATTATTATAGAGCGAAACCATCCATTCCAGTCCCTGCAGCTGAAATAAACAATAACGTTTTTTGTTTTTTAAGATCAACACAAATCATTAACACCAGTACTACAGAACCAATCTGACATTTCTCTCTAATTTCCTTTAACAATACTACACACACGAGGATCCCTGGCTGTCTAAACAGCTTCCCCTCAAAAAACCCAAACCCAATATAAACTTCTGGCAACAGCTATATGAAAATCATCACTCCTGTTTAGCGGAGTCCATAATATGAAGTCAGATTTCATACATGAATGGCCTTTTTTGTACTGTACACAAAGCAACACAAGCGCTTGGATGTAAGGTTTTATACCAGGGCTCCCTGGTATAAAAAAGACAGGGTTCTCCTTGAGAGAGTCCAGAGAAGGGCTACGAAGATGATTAAGGGCTTGGAACACCTATCCTATGAGGAAAGGCTGAGAGAGCTGGGGCTGTTCAGCCTGGAGAAAAGAAGACTCAGGGGGGACCTAATCAATGTTTATAAATATCTTACGTATGGGGTGCAGGGGGATTGGCCAGCCCCTTTTCTGTGGTCTGTGAAGACAGGACTAGGGGCAATGGCTGCAAATTGGAGCACAGGAAGTTCCGCACCAACATGCGGAGGAACTTTTTCACAGTGAGGGTGACAGAGCACTGGAATAGGCTGCCCAGGGAGGTGGTGGAGTCTCCTTCTCTGGAGATATTCAAGACTCGTCTGGATGCCTATCTGTGTAGTATGAGCTAGGGAGCCTGCTTTGGAAGGGGGGTTGGACCTGATGATCTCTCGAGGTCCCTTCCAACCCCTACAACTCTGTGATTCTGTGATTTCTATGCTCCATAAGTAAATACAATTCAGGAAGTAAAGGAATTATCTGCATCTTAAGTTCTCATCCATCAGTATTTAATACAATATGGCCATCACATTAGTATTATTATTATACACCATTTAGTACACCAGGTAAACCTTCCCAGACAATATTACGTGGTAAAGACTGCTGACTGTATCTATTGGCTTTCTGCTTCATTGGGTGCACAAGCTGGACAATGTATTCACAGAGGTAGCAAAAGTAAAGATGGTATCATAGCTGAGAAAACACTGTATTTTTCTGTATCTCTCCCTCTCTCAAGAGCCCATGCTCCCCTGCACCGCTGTCCTCTTCTGTACACCCAGGCGGAAACCTCATTTCAGCTTTTGTTTGTATTTTTTCCCCACCATGTCAAATAGTGAGGAGCCCAACATAAAAATGCTAAAATGCTTTGAAAAGAGAAATCAGCCTAACTCTTCAATTTTAAAGGACTTAAAGTTGTCAGTGCTGAGGAGCTTAGGAATCAGCAGCTTTAATCACAGTGCTTTGCACACTTAGGAAACAGTATTCCTCCTAGTTCTCTGCAAGTAGAAATAGATATATATATGTGTGAATAAGTATTACTCTATGCAGAAATAATGTTCTGACTGAAGAAAATATGCAGGTTCCGGGAGTTTCATAGAAAGCTGTACAATAACAGAAATGCTGAAAACATGTACCAAGGACATTTTCAATCATACATGAGTCTACCTTATGTCAGAATACAGAAGTATAATACAGAAGGACACCAAAACCTAAATATTATTGATCTGAATGAAATAAAAATAACAGGCATACACAGAAAGTTAGTATTATTCTTCAAGCATTATGTTTGAAATGTTAGCTGTGACAAGTAACCTTCATTGCTTTGTCCATATAATTCCCAAATTCTAAATATTAAAGAGTTTCTATTTCTTAACAGATTATCAGTTTGCCACTTGAAAGTGGCACATACCACATTTAAATGTCAAGTGTAATTCCAGTTCACATATTTTCACGATTTCTTACCTGATAATGTTTTAGTGTGCCATTAATAAGGAGGGAAGACTGTTTTTCCACCCTTTCTGTGATCGCATGGGCAACAGTGTAGTAGGACTGAGACCCTCTAGCACTATATTGCATGCTATATTCATCATCCACATCTTGTTTGGCTGTCCTGGAAAGCAGAAAAAGAACTAAAGTGAACTTCCACAAACAAACAGGGTTTTTTTACTACAGCTCACATATCCATGTCTCAAGAAAAAGCGCCAATTCTCAACTGTGGTGAGTACACCGAAGGGTGCAAGCTACTTTATGAACAGTATACGATTAATACCAAATTACCATATTCCTTCTGCAGATGTTCATGTCAGAGAAGCTACCACAACTCAGTGTAATCTAGAGCAAGATACTGTTGGGAAACACCATCATAAGAAATCATGATTCCTAGCAAAAAACAGCACGTAATCAACACTCACTCAATGATTTGCTTTGCATCTTTCTCAGAAACTTCCTCACTGTTAGGATCCAGGATGATCTTCTCATCTGCTTCTAACCTGCTCGATTCTTCCTCATCATCCTACAGAATACAAAAAAATAACAGGGGTGCTAGGAAGCGCAGCATTCACATATTCACAGATTTCATTGGTCAAGGCTTTATGAGAAAAACCTGAATAATAAAATTCAACTTATACCTATTCTGCAACAGAATTGCACCATAGTATACAACGACAAATTTTGAGATACATTAACCAACAAAAAGTCATGATACTTTGAAATACTCCGTTAATGATCTTACTTTTAATAGCCTTACTCTGTCCATCATGTTCACCAAGAGAATTCCAATGCCATGTATAGATCATATTCCAGATTCACAGAATCACAGAATAATAGGGTTTGGAAGTTACCTCTGGAGATCATTTAGTCCAACCCCACTGCCAGAGCAGGATCACCCAAAGTAGGCTGTACAGGACAGCATTCAGATGGATTCTGAATATCTCCAGTGAAGGAGACTCCACAACCTCTCTGGGCAGCCTGTCCCAGTGCTTTCCCACCCTCACAGTAAAGAAATTCCTCCTTGTGTCCAAATCAAACTTCCTATATCCAAGTTTGTGCCCATTGCCTCCTGCCCTGTCACTGAGTACCACTGAAAAAACACTTACGCCATCCTGCTGACACACACCCCTCAAGTATTTATAAGATACCCTCTCAGTCTTCTCCTCTCTAGGCTGAAAAGTCCCAAGTCTCTCAGCCTCTCTTCTCAAGGGAGATGTTCTAGTACCCTAATCATCTCTGTAGTGCTTTAGTGCACCCTCTCTAGTACCTCCTTGCCCTTCTTAAGCTGGGAATACAGAACCATGCACACTATTCCAGATGAGACCTCACCAGGGCAGAATAAAGGGGGAGAAGAACCTCCCCCTCACCTGCTGGCAACACTGTTCTTGATACACCCCAGGATGCTATTTAATAAAGCTTAAAGTGTAGTCAAGAGCTACTACTTTAGGATTCTAGTTTATTTTACTTTTTACATTTTACTTTTTTTAAAAATAACTCATTTTCTGGCTACAGTTGCAACCAGTAACCTTCAACTTAAATTCTCACTGATGAAGCTGAACAAAACACTGCTCTGAGTTCTGCAAACATTCTAATAATTACTTCCACAGTTCTAAACAACACTGCTGCTAGAGTATGTGCTCACAGTGTAACATTCCTCCTACAATATAACAGGTATCAGGCCCTCTCCTCTGTCAATACTGAGAGCTTTGTAGAATTACATTAGCAGTAATCATTCCTACAAAGGCATGTGCCTCAACATCATACAGTCCAGTCAGTTTTGGTGGTTATTTGGGCTAGTATTATAAAGGCTGATAGACTTAAGAAATCTGAATTCTATACTTAGTTCCACTACTAGCCTGTTGATTGAACAGGGTCCTTCTCCTCAGTTTTCCTCTCTCTTAGAAAGCACTTGTCTGAAAAATGCTACACAAGTATTGGCACTGAGTATTCATAATATCTAACACCATGACCCTGAAGAGTTGGGATCTTTGTGTGTATTAACTTTCAGATTCTTTTTAAATTTTTGTAGTAAGAGTATTTAAATAAGAGTATTTAAATCATTAAAGTACTGAATACAATAAGGCTAGCCTTAACTGTTTGAACATAAATTCCTGACATAATCCCTAACTTTTTAATAAAAATATGTAAATAATAACTGTGCTATTCAGAATAGCCAATAAAACCTCCAATGCACAAACATTAAAGACACTAACTTCATTCAGTACAGAGCCACAATAGAGCCTTTCCTGACATTTTTATTTTAAAATAGGAACCTGCTTATATTCTCTAGTTCATGATTATTAAGTCAGAGTTAAATAATTGATTTTCCTACGTTTGATTACCAGTTAGGCATTTACAGTATGTATAAAGGGCAACTGCTATGAAGTGAAAACAACAAAAAAACTATTTACTTTTCCTGTTTGCATTATTCTTAAAATACCTACCCACCTGCTACTATTTTCCTTTCCTTTGTTATTAAAAAAAAGATCACATCGACTAAGTACTATTTTTGTACTGAATTGTTTGTCACAGTTTTTCTTTTTTAAAACACATACCTCCTCCTCATATTCAGAGCCACTTTCATCTTCACTGTCTGACCTGGGAGCAACTTCATAGCTATACAAAGGTGATAAAAAGATTAGGAATTACAGGTAAGAGAAGAGATTAGGTTCAATACATCTACTCCACTTACACATAATAAATTAATTGTGTAGGTAAAAAAAGAAAAAAAGAGTAACAAAGAGAAGCCCATGGAAAAAATCAATAAATCAATGAAAAAAGAAATAGCAGCTTACTTGTATGCTAACTTACCCAGGGTTCATTTCCAGCCAAGCATCCAGCTGACTTGCTTTTGGTGCTTCTGGACCAAGAAGAACTTTGCCTGTTTCAGTGTGAGTCACTTTGACTGGTAGGTCACTCATCTGACTGCTCTCATCTATGGGCTAAAATTTCAGGCGAAATTTTACACTGTTATGCTCGTCATACATAATACAAAAAACTAATAGCACCTTTGAAAATCCAGATTTGAAGCAGCAGTGAAGTTCTGTTATCACAAGCCACACCTTCCCACATGACTATCAAGTAAAAAATGAGCCACAGTATTTTTGTGTCTAACATACTCTGTGACATCCACAAACACATATTAGTATTCCAAATAAATTAACTAAAGCAGCATGGATAAGAGAAACACTGTTGGCTTCTGTGAAACAAGACACAGGGTATGTATGTTTATAGACATTTAATCCTGTTACTTACATCAATATACACCTGTAACAAAAAACCCATTCACTGACCTTGCGACCTTTTCTGTTACATGGAGTAGCAATTTAGCTAGCTTTTTAAGTAAAGAAGGTATATTGTGAAGAGTTAATGTCCTGACTTCTTCAATTACTCTGACAGAAAACCTAAAATAACAAAACCTTTTACCTATTCTTGTGCTCTAACAAAACCAGAATAGTATCACTACTTTTTCTATTACTTCTTTGCCCTGTTCAATCACAGGTTTACTATTTTAAAATTTTATGCCTTCTAATATTGCTTCTCCTGAAGAATCTTTTCCATATATATATATATATATATATATATATATATATATATATATATATATAAACAAGAAAAAGTAATTCTGAAGAATTATAAATGCAGTGACTGACACAGTAAAAAACTTACCCCATTTCTAGAAATACTGAAGTTTTAGGAATGTTACATGTAACATTCTTTGTGCAACCATATGAAAGGATTTTTCTGTAACTTTTTAACTATATCAGCAAAAATATCACTCTTAAGTATAAAAAAGATGAAAGGAAATACAATAAATGCAATTCTCAAGCCTTTAAATAAAAGAAAATGGAACAGAAAAACAGCATTAACAGAATAGTTCTTAATGAGGCAGCAGACGCTCTGCTACTGAATGAAAAATATTATTCAAATGACACAGAAAAATTATTCATGTCCATTTGCTTCTGAGAAAGAAAGAACTTTTGCATGTCTTAAGCTATTATAATACTACAGTCTATCCTGTGTCTGAATGGTAATTACTTGTAGTATCAATAGTGTAATTTATAAAAATGAGAAACTAGAATATATTATGTTTACAATATCATTTTTTAAAGTAAATGGTGTTTACACGGAGACTGCAAGAACACCATTTACTTTTAAACCTATAACAAAGCTGAGAGGGACTCTTCAGTATACACAAGAGACAGATTAAATGTATTTTTCTTTAAGTCTTCAACTTTGAGACAAATAGGCTGCATAAATGCTGGTCAGGATAATGGATAATTCTTGCTGGTTATAAACAACAGCTCTTCTTCGAGCATTTCTAGTCATGATTTTGTTTTTAGGCCATAGCAATGGCACACAGAACAATCACTGGAGAGTTAAAAAAACACCTCCTTGTAAAATTCATACCTCTCCATCAGGACCAAGACCAGACGCCATTCCTTCTGCATTTTCTTCAGCCTTCTACAACAAATGAAAAAGTGAAAAATATCATGGTCAGATTACAATTACAGAGAAAATACTTGATATGATGTGTTTTGGACCATGAATATGTTTCACTCTATTTCTGAATTGCCTGGGATGCTCGTAATTTAAGGTGTGGGTGGATATGGATAGGCGTAGAGTTACTACCGCACACACAAAACATTTACTAGTATGAATGGTGTACCTACAACAACTCTAATCACTGCAATAAATCTGCATCTAAGAAGTGGCTGGCCTACTGAATTCCTGGTCTGCCTAGAGTTCAGTTGCTTACCAGAGGTTTTCCTAGGCACTGCAGATTGAAATTCATGCAGCACTTCTGGTTAGGGTATGCACACAACTTTTTTTTTTTCTAACAACTAACTAGAAAGGGTATTTAGGGAGTTCTTTTCAGTGTGTTTCAATTAAGTTGAGACACCATTATGCAAATTACAAACAAGAAGAACCCTGAAGTTCTTAAGATAGATTTTCTTTCTCCCCAGGCATCACTCTGAGAAATAAGCAGTATTTTCAACAAGTCCTGTCCTCATTTTCCCTACTTAAAAATATCAGGATAGACATCGGTTCTTTCTGAATTGGAACGTTACTAAACAATTCTCACAAAGAGCAAGAAAGGCAAGAATACAGCTTCTGCACCTGTCACAGTGCTGCATTCATAGTATTACAGCACAGTTTTGTTTTGGTTATAGATGTAAACAGACCAGACTAACAAGAACAGTTCTCTTACACTGTGTTTTATAGGTGAACAACTTGCAAGCATTGTTAATGTGTGATAAATTTAGATAATTCAGTAGTTCCTTTTTAAAAAAAAAAGTATAATTGAGGAATAGCCACACTTCCAAATATTGTGATGACTTTCTATAGTTCCTTCAGATCAAGCTCTGAGCCTTTGTTTTTGCCTTTGAAGTCCTTTTTCCAAGCCATGAACTTCAAATGAACATGCAGGAGCACATATGGGTCAATTCTACATTTTAAAAAAGATTATTCTTATATCTTTTCACAGCCTTCATACTTCAGGACATATGCCTAATTACATTTGTCAACTACACTTCCACCAGTATTACCACAAATGAAATCTAGCTAGGCTTAATTCTAGTCTAAAACCTTTAAAATATTTATGAACTATAATACTCTTAATATACAAAAAATAACCTGAAGGGTTATAAATACTTCACTGGGCTACACAAATGTCGTTGGTCCTGATCAACACATAAACAGCTGATGCTAAGTTAGAACCCCACAAATATAAGCCTGAATGTTTCTTGTGTAAGCGTTCCAGAGCCATAGGTATGTTTGCTGACAAAAAAAGGAACTGTACTATAATTAAAAAGTCTAAGTGAACAGAGGAAGAGGATAAGTTACAATAGCACATATCTGATCTCAGCGGAATAACCTACAGACTGAGGATACTTCTTCCTGGGATGAACATGGGGCAAGGTCCACTCTTTTGCAGATAAGACTGCTCTCTTATAAATAAAGATTGTTATAGCTCAGCTATAGTCAATGGAAAGAACCTTACATCTCAAACCGCCACAAATAAGCAGTAAGCATCAGTGCTGTTCACTGTGCAAAGATTAGATCCTGTTATGAGACTACAAACTTGTTATAAAGGAGATTAATGTAAATAATGACTCATGTCTTGCACTTGTATTTTTGGCTTTGCAAAGATGTCTTTAATCTTGAAAAATTTGCTCCTTGACAAGGAAATAAGCAATTTTATAGAAGTAGGAAGCTATGCTTCCTTCAATCTCCATATGACAGGCAAAACTCCTACAGACAAAGGTGAAGGCCTGCAGAGAAAGTTAAACTTGCCCATCAGATGAAAATTTAATCTCAAGATTTGGAGTTTTTTTAAAAAATATGACTGCAGTTGTAGGGTGAGACATTACATGAACAGGAGGCTGGAGACAGATGACGCAAATAAAGGAATGTAAAAAAAGCAGAGGGAAAATCTTTGGGATTCCTCAAGTTGTACCCCAGAAAAAAAAAAAAAGAACTAATCTGAAATTTTATCATTATAAGAATAGATACTATATAATATGAGCCCTGGCAAAGACAAGTACTTCTTCACCTTCCACTTCCTCATTGCCATTTCTAGGAGAAAATCCTAGAGAACTCCCTTCTCTCATTTCTCTGTGGATACAAAATATTTAACTCCAGGTATTAATAGATTAAACTTTGGTTTATATGGATTAAAAACATAAAAGGGTATTTAAAAGTGTAGGACTCAGGAAAAAGGCATAGTGCCCACTAACTTCAATGAGTGCTGCAGATGTGCAGTAACAAACTTATAGAATGTTAAATTAAGAGTGCATCCCTGTATTCTTGAGAGATAAGCAAAAGCTAGGTGGAAAGAATTTAATTATAAACAAAACACTGTAAATGATCAAGACAGAGTTATTTTTTTTCTGTTAATTGTCCTTTAGATTTCAAGCTAGAGTATTTATAAATACTTAATATTTATGGAACATATTTCCTTCTTACTTTAGTGACAGAAAATTATGTCTTTATTGACATGGACAGAAGATACTCTGTACCTTTTAGATACCTGAGCTAAATTAACATAGAAATAAAAAGATACCATGAAAGTAGAATTTTGGAGGAATTAATATTTTTCATTAGAGCAGTGCATTTACTCCACACACTATCTCATTAAGCATTATCTGTACTGTGAATTCCATACATTAATTTAGGTCTGCTCTCACTGGCAATACAGGTCAAGAACTGCATGTAAGTTACGTGTTAACATTGTAGGTGGAGGACTGTTCATATATTAAGAACATACTTTCAAGAAAAAGTACACAGGTTTTGGAGAGAAACAGTAGAAAACATGAAAGCATTTTTTAGGTCATTAATCTCCAAAATTACAGGTTTTTATATGCTGGTATTTATTAGCATACTTAGAGTGCTGCTTGTAAACCATGTAAATATAAAGTTAATATTTGTATCAGCAATTAGTAGCAAACCAGGCATAGAAATAGCTTAATAAAAATCCTCTTATCCATCCTGCAAGAGATGAAATGTACTGAGGTCACAAAAATTAATTAATGTCTAAATGTTTATTTCACACACAGAATTTTTTTCCTTTTTTTTTTTCAAAACTAGTATTGCTCTGTTTCCACAACTAGTCTCTCTCACAGGGTAAAGTATTTTATAGAAAGAAAAGTAATTTTGAAAAATTTCAATTAAATGTTAAGAACGCACAATGAACAATACTACAGGAAGAATACCCATTTGCTATAATAAAACTACCCAAGTTCCAACGGTCCTTGTTTCCAGTGGTCCTCGTTTAGTGGTCCTACAAAATGGACTGAGCCAAGTGCATAATAAATGCGCTAAATGGTCTAAAAAATTACTCTGTATGAAAGAGATGCACAAACCAGGTTTCTCCTAGCTTCATGTAAGGTATTTCGGTTTTATTGCATCCTTTTGGAATACTTTAATCCCAATTTAAATGTCTGGCCCAATTTTGCCTCTACTAAGTTTATTAACGGACCACAACTTTCTAATACTGCCTCCTACTCACCTTCTTTGGAATTAATAGGAAATTTCATATATAATTCAGTGGAGAGAGATGAGTTAAGAATTTGACAGTGTAGATGATTTTAGATACTCTGGAATGACAATTGGGTATCACTACATTTATCAACATTAAAAGTGAATTTGAAGAGGAGGTGATCTTAAAATACCAGCTGTAATTACTTGCCTTCCTTCTTCTCCTTCTCTTCTTCTTCTCTTTGGCTGCTTGTGCTTGTTTATGCTCCCATACCAGGTTAGTCAAGTTAGCCACATACTCATCTGTCTGCTGCAATAGGTAGGCCAGGCGTCGATCCTTCTTTTGGTCAATCAACTTACGGTACCCTTCTTCATCTTCAGCCTAGCAATACAAAACAGACATCAGCTATGACAGCAATGCTTCCAAAGAAACACCAACTAATTTCCATGTTGGTAATCACTTGCCACATTATATAGGTCATTATGATCTGTGTAGGACAACTAGACGGATAAAGAGCTTGACAGATGATCATACCTAAAGTAGATAATAGGATTCTAGAAACATAGAATCACAGAATGGTTTGTGTTGGAAGGGACCTCCAAAGATCATGTAGTTGCCAACCCCATCCAACCTAGCCTTGAACACCACCAGGGAGGGGGCAGCCACAGCTTCTCTGGACAGCCTGTGCCAGGGTCTCACCACCCTCCCTGTAAAGAATTTCTGCCTAATATCTAATCCAGATGTACCCTCCTTCTTCTTAAGGCCATTATCCTTTGTTCTATCACAACACATGCTGATAAACAGTCCCTCCCCATTTGTCCTGTAAGCTTCCTTTAGGTACTGGAAGGCTGCAATAACATATCCCCAGAGCCTTCTCTTCTCCAGGCTGAACCAGTCAAACTCTCTCAGACTGTCCTCATAGAAGAGGTGCTCCACCCCTCTGATCCTCTTCATAGCTCTTCTCTGGGCTTGCTTCAACATCTCCATGTCTTTCCTGTACTGAGGATGCCAGAGCTGGATGCAGTATTCCAGGTGGGGTCTCAGGAGAGCATCACCTCCCTCAACCTGCTGGTCACACTTCTTTTGATGCAGCCCAGGGTGCAACTGGTTTTCAGGACTGTGAGCACGCCAGCTCATGTCTAGCTTTTCAGATAGCAATAACACCCAAGACTTTCTTTGTAGTGCTGTGAAGGATCATACTCTATCCAGAGACAATAAGACAAGGGATACCACAGGGTCCATCCTGGGGCACGTAATGTTTAACATTTCTGTCAGTGACCCAGGGTAAGGTATGAAGAGCACAGCATTTAAGAATGCAGATGACATGGAACAGGAGGATTCTAGTCAGTATACTTGAGGACTGCGCTGCACTTCAGAAGGACCTGAACAGTTACTTGAACAGAAGTTGTAGCCCTTTTGATCACAGTTTTTTCAAGACACAAAAAAAACCCAACCCTTGAGTGACCTGCTTTGAACACGTTGGTAGTGCCCTGGAAAGGTAGTTGAACTAGAGAGCTCCCTGTGAGCCTGTGGGACTCCAGGATTCAGTGACTATGATTCTGAGCATTTTGCACTATAATGGACTAGTGACTGAAAAGTTTAAAGCACTTATAACAGGTAAAGGGAAAAAAAACCCCATAACTACTTAACATCACAACAAACACTACAATGTCCCAAAACAGAGACGCTTGGTAAGTCTCTTACAGATGACTTTTCAAAGACATGAACTGCACGTGGTCCATAACCAGAGGAAGGACATGGAAGCTGGATGTGAACTTGCATTTAGTCCTTTTTCCAGTATTAATACAAATCTTTTTCATGTTAAAAGAAAATTTTCTTTTCGGCAGATGACTTAAATCACCTTTCTATGCTGGTGTTATTTTATCTTTGATACAGATCATTATCAGAGACAGCATTCAGTAGGTAAGCTGTATCTCTGAGTCGTTCTGGCACCTTCTGCATTTTTTATGGCACTGCGTATTAGGGGTAAGAGACACCAGGAAGTATTATTTGCATGTGCTTCACATATATCATGTAAAGATATAATGCAGCATTCAATCTTGTCAGAAAAAATACAGAGAAAGGAGCAGAGATGCTTTCAGCTCAAACAACAAAGGAAGTATACAATGACTAAAAACACCCCTAAAAAACCTAAACATAACTAAGAAATATTTTAAGATGATAACTTTAAAAGACAACACTCGGAGATATAAAAGAATCTCCTACCTTTCTGGAGACAGAACGCAACTCCAAAAGTTGGCAATAACAGCTGTAACATTCAACATAAGCTTGTAAAATTGTTTGTAAAATTTAGTTCTAAAGTTCAAGCACTATTATATCAGAACTACTATATCGGAAACCTAAGTTGTTATTGTTTTTTCATGATTATTGCTGAATACACTGTCATTGTAATATAGCCAAGATACTTCCTTTATACATTTGAGCTTGTCCAGACAGTATCTTTTAAAATCATACCCATGCTCATTCCTCCATGTGACATGTACTATCATTAATGACCTGTGACACAATCACAATTCCTAATCTTAGGGAAGGATGATCTGTGGCATTAATTTGATATTCCTGAAAAGATATGTGATGAATTTTAGACACAGCACATTTCCTAGAACACACCAAATGTCTGAGAGGAGATGCTTGTAAAAATGTACATATCTTCAAATTAAAAATTTATCACAACTGGACTAAAAGTAATTAGGAAAAATAGCCCCATTAACATACAAAGTTTGTTTTTTCAGAAGGATTTAACTGAGCAACAGAGGCAAAGGGTTCTGAGTGCAAAGACACAAACTGAAGTGCTGTATCTATGGTAAGAGCTTAACCACAGCCTTGGTGAAAGTGTTAGGAGAAAGCACTGATATTCTGGAAGCATTAGTATCCCCTGCCATTTCATAGAACCATAAAAATCACAGAATATCCTGTGTTGAAAGGGACCCATTAGGATCATCTACCCCAACTCCTGGCTCCACACAGGGCCAGCCAAGTCAGAGCATGGGATTGCATGCATTGTCCAGATGCTTCTTGAACTCAGTCAAGCTGGGTGCTGTGATCACTTCCCTGGGGACCCTGTTCCAGTTCCCAGCCACCCTTTCAGTAAAGAGCTTCTTCCTAATATCCAACTTAAACCTTCCCTGTCACAGCTTCATACCGTTGCCTCAGGTTCTATTACTGGTTACCAAAGAGATGAGATTGGCACCTGCCCCTTTGCTCCACTGCTTATGAGGAAGCCATAGACCACAATGAGGTCTCCCCTCAGCCTCCTCTTCTCCAAGCTGAACAAACCAAGGGCCTTCAGCATCTCCTCATATGTCTCCCCCTCCAGACACTTCACCATCTTTATTGCCCTCCTCTGTACACTCTCCAACAGGTTTATGTCCCTCTTGTATGGTGGTGCCCAAAACTGCACACAGTACTCAATGTGAGGGCACACCAGTGCAATACAGAGTGTGACAATCCCGTCCCTGGACCATGCTTGATGCACCCCTGGATATGGCTGGCCCTCCTGGCTGCCTGGGCTCACTGCTGGCTCATGTTTACCTTGCTGTCGAAAAAGACCACTAACTCCCTCTCAGCATGGCTGGCCTCCAGCATCTGATCCCCCAGTCTGGATGTGTAGCCAGGGTTGCTCCTTCCCAGGTGAAGAATCCAGCACTTGCCCTTCTTAAACTTCATGTGTTGTGACTGCCCAGCTCTCTAATCTGTCCAGGTCTCTCTGCAAGATTTCCCTACCCTCAATGGAGTCAACAGCTACTCACAATTTGGCATTATCTGCAAATTTACTTAAAACACCCTCTAGTCCTGAGTCCAGGTCATTTATGACAACGTTAAAAAGAACTACGCCTAAAATGGAGCCCTGGGGAACCCCACAAGTGACTGGCCATCAGCCAGATGTAACTCCATTTACTACCACTCTCTAGGCCTGACCAGACAATTGCCCACCCAATGCATTATGGCTTTGTCTAGTTGTATGCTGGACACAAAATTGTCCAGCAAGATACTGTGAGACACCGTATCCAAAGCCTTACTGAAATCCAAAAAACTCCCATCAGCTGGTTTCCCTTGGTCATCAGCTGGGTGACCAAATCAGATTGGATAGACAGGACCTTCCTCTCCTGAACCCGTGTTGGCTGTGCCCAATGACTGTGTTGTCCTTCGTGTGTTTTTCAGTAACTCCCAGCACGATTTTCTCCATAATTTTAACAGGAACTGAAGCAAGACTGACAGGCCTGTAGTTACCAGGGTCTTTTCTTACCCTTCTTGAAAATTGAGATGTTTTCCAGCTTTCAGTCAACTGGGACCTCTCCAGGTTCCCAAGACCTTTGAAAAGTAATTGAGGGAGGTCTCACAATGATATCAGCCAGCTCCCTGAGTACCCTGCGATGAATCACATTGAGGCCCATGGACTTAAGTGGATTCAGGTGGAGCAGCAAACTTCCCACAGGTTCGGGGTTCACTAGGAATTTATCATTACTGCAGTCATAGTTCTGCAACTAGGGGCATCTGGAGTCCTGGAGCCCATCGACTGTGTTTAAGACAGAGGCAAAGAAGGCATTAAACCATCTCTGCTTTGTCTATGTCCCTGTTCAAAAGGTGATTGTTCTCATCAAGTATCAGACCAATGTTCTCTCTGACCTCCTGTTGTTAATCTATTTGGAAAAACCCCTTGTTATTATTTGCCACAGCATTGGCCAGCCTCACCTCTAACTGAGCTTTAGCCAGAGGAATTTCTCCCCTATAAAGACAAACAGTGACTCTAGAATCCTCTCCCATTGTCTGACCTTGCTCCCATTGGTTGTGGAGATTTTCTTTTTCCACTGAAGCTCTAGAAGATCCCTGTTCAGCCAGGCTGGCCTTGTGTCCCACCTGCATCATTTCTGATATTTTGTAATTTGCTGTTCTGGTGCTTTCAGGAGGTGGTACTTAAAAAGTGACCAGGATTGATGGACCCTGATGCCTTCAAAAGCAGTTTCCCAGGGGACCTTATCAACTGCTTCCCTGTGCAGCCCAAAATTTGCTCTCCGTGTTTAAGTTTTAGGGACAGTCCTCCTCCTCTCATCAAAGATTTTAAATTCCACTACTTCATGGTCATTATGGCCAAGACGGCCACCTCCCAGCACTTCCCCCATGAGACCTTCTCTATTTGTGAGCAAGAGATATAGGAAGGAACCTTTCCTCATTGGCTCCCTTAATAACTGATAAGGAAGTTACCATTCAGTTGCCTTCAGGAATCTCCTGGACATGTTTGTATCAGCTGTGTGGTGTTCCCAGTTAACATCTGGCAAGTAAAAGCCCCCCATAAGGACAAGGACAGTTGATCTAGAGGTGTCTCTTAGTCCGTTGAAGAATAACTCACCAATGTCGTTCTGGCCAGGCAGTCTGTAGTAGACTCCCACAGTCACATCCCCTTTGTCCATTAATCCTTACCCAGAGACTCTCAACGGTGTTGTCGCCAACTGACAGCTCAGTGCAGCCCAGCCCCTCCATTACATACCACACCACCACCCCCACCTCTCCCGCTCTGCCTGTCTCTTCTGAAGAGCCTGTAGCCATCCATTGCTGCACACCAGTCACAGGACTCTTCCCAGCAGGTTTCACTTAAGCCAATGATGTCATACATCTGGGACCCAGCCAGGATTTCTAGCTCTTCCTGATTGTTCCTCACGCTGTGCACATTGTTTAGAAGCAATTCAAATGTGCTTCAATGTACCCTGCAACTCTTGGAGCGGACTTAAGGAACTCACTAACACACAGTGCCTCTGATTGTAGCATGCCATCCTGTATTTATCATCAGCTGTGTGGACACACTCCAGCTGAAATTTTGGTCCCACCCCCAACTCTTGACACCCTGCCTCTTGACTCACTGCTACGGAATCTGGTTTTAGCCTCTTCATATCTAGTTTAAAACCCTCTTCAAAGCCCTACCAACTCCTGCACTAGAATCTTTTTCCCATTATGGGACCCATCTACCACCAGCAATCCCAGTGCCAAATAAACCATCCCATGATCAAGAAAACCAAAATTCCACTGATGGTCCCAGCCTCTTAGCCATGAGTTGATCAGGGGTGTTTTTCTGCTCCCCTCAGTGTTTTTCCTGGCTTCTAAATTTCTCTAATCTTTAACATTTTTATGAGCTTTGTTACATAGACTACTGGTAATTAACTCTTATTATAAAAAAGCTCTATAATTCTGATTACTGTGTAATTTTAAGAAAAGCTCTAAGGCCTAAACATTGCCTTTACTTAAATTTTGCACACACTTTTATTTCTAAAGATGATGGTCTCGATCTCTTCCAACCCAAGTGATTCCATAACTCTAAGGGTTTTTTATCATTTTTATTTTGTATTATTTCAACATTTTATTTTATGAATTTTAAAACCAAACTTCAATTCTGCTCTACAGTGGCAACAGATTTTGGACAGTGACTAGAGTTTTGAATTATATCTGTACCCAATCTTAGACATTTTCTGTTTTTTTACCAGCATGCTTCAAAGTAAGCATGTTAAGTCCCATTCAATTCCATGTAGGTAAAGTGTTAATAAAGCATTAAAAATTAGCTAACAAACACTTCGAAGAAATTTTTCCAACCCAAGTTGCTAATATACTTGTACATATGCATTAATCTGTCTGAACCTTAAATTCCAGCATTATTTAACTCCTGAAATGTAGGCAGCTCTCTGGTTGGTTCTGAAAATACACGGTTATACACATCCCCTTCTACTCTGTCCGATGAACGATATAACTGACATTGTGCAGGTGTAAGGAAGGGAAAACTAAGAAACAGGAAGGAGGATTATGATCCTGGAGCATTAACGGGTAGAATTCACTACTATTAATTCCCAAGACACATGCATTTATGCTATTGGTTGTGTATTTTCATATGTGAAATCATCTTTATGTATAAGTTGCAGAGTAATGTCACAAACAAGTTAAATCATATGGAATCTCCAAAACTATAAACCTACAAATAAAGCACAATCCAGTATTTATACAATGGATGGATATGACACTGTTAATATATGAAGGTCATAAGATTAAGTAGTGTTATGAGTTATCATGCTGGTAGAAAAAACAATCTTAACAAAAACCTTAAAAAAGAAGTAGCTGTAAGTTAAAATGAACAGTGTCACATCACTACCACGGCCAGAAATACACATAATCAAGCTGCAGCAGCTCTATACTTTTTGCCTTACTGAGGCTTTAGTCTGCAAAGGAAATACATAGATCTGGCTGTGACTGAAATACTAAAAAGATACAGTATGCAATTTCACCTAAAATAACCACATTCCTTCTTCCAAGTCTTACCATTAGTCTCCTCATTCTTTCCTTCTCAATTCTCTCTGTTTCTTTTTTCTGCTCACGCTCAGTGTTGGCATGCCAAGTTGCCACAGCTTTAGAAAGTTTTTGAATTTTCCCAGCAACTGAACGGTGGTACTCCTTAAAATCTTTAGCATGCTGCAATATGCTATTCAGGTATTCCTAGAAAGAGAAACAGGTTAGTGCAGACATTTGGACAAAGCAATGTATTTGAAGTTAGAAACACAGAAGTTCTAATCATATCTTTTTCCAATTGCTTATCATAAGATTTGGAGTCTTTTTAAATCTTAGAAATTAGAAAGGTAAATACAATACATAGTAGAAAAGATCTGCACAGCAAGCAAGGTGCATTTCTGTCATGGGGCAAATAGCTCATAAGTTAAAATACCTGATGCTTCTGCCTACGTTTCCTTTCCTGTTCTATCTTCTGCTGTTTCTCAAGCTTTTCTGTCATACGGGCCTCCCTCAAAGTCTGGCGCTTGCTTCGTTTGTAAGCTTTAGAGTTCAGTGCTGTCTCCAGTGTTGTGTCACGACGCATGCAAGCTACTACCTCTTGCCTTAGCTAACAGTGGGAAAAAGAAAAGAAGAAAACCTTCATTTTAAAACATGGATGAACAACGTTAAACACTGATTTGGTAGAGTCAAACATTAACGGTCCAGAAGATGTTCCAGCCTCCTCTTCCGTTTCCATTAAGGTTCTGAAAAGATTCTATAAAGTTGCAGCAGCTATGTTCTGCCTCCGTACACAAATCAATCTTGGGTAATCATCACTTCTTCTTTCTTTATAAGATGTTGCAAAAAAGTGTCCTGCTGCAACCCAAGGTGCTAGCCAAGATGTTACACCATCAAAGTAAAACATAAATGCACAACATAGATATTTTGTAGCACTGTACCTGAACATAGCTGACAACTTGTTTCATTGCAGCTGCACAGGAGACAGCAGGGAGAGCTAAATGTTAAGAGCTTGGAACAATATTGTCACAGTCCCAGCATAAAGCAGGGAGAGCA
Organism: Laterallus jamaicensis coturniculus; assembly: GCA_022605575.1. Lineage (NCBI taxonomy): Eukaryota > Metazoa > Chordata > Aves > Gruiformes > Rallidae > Laterallus > Laterallus jamaicensis. The sequence continues at coordinate 2,354,384 of JAKCOX010000055.1, forward strand.
TGCTGCTTTCCATCTGACCTATGATAAAACTTCATTATAAAGGAGTGCCAAGGGGAGAGGGAAGAAGGCTTGGACATCATGGCACAACTACTGCCAAGGCTTCTGTCAGGAAGTGTTTTTGCTTGATCTGACAAATCACATCTTTGTTCTTCCAAACTAGCTAGAAAAGTCGATGGCATGAGGCCTGTAAGAGTCTGGCAGTGTGATTCCTTTTCTGAAATTCATTTACTGATACATCCAATCAACATCCAACTTTTGTCTTAGGTATGATCTTGTTACATTTAATTTTCAAAGTTCCTGTACTACAGCAGAAATCCTGAAAACAGATCACAGAGAAATATCACATACAATACCAACATGCAACTCTTCCTAAAACAAGGAGACCCATGACAAATGTTAAGTATGGCCACAAAGATATGTCTATTGGGATTTCGGTTGAAAATCCGTTTGCAGACGGTCCAGCTCTTGTTTTGTCTTTGTGCCAATACCATGTTCCTTATTAGAGGCACAATTCTACAGATACACTTTACAGACTTGGAGACACAACACAAAGAAAGCAGGAAATGAAACGAACTCTTGCACATTTTTATTAAGAAAACAAAACCAAAGTTAAACATTTCTGTATCTTCCTTATTGGTTGAATTTGCTCTTATCCAAAACCTCCTGCACGGGCTCAGTGCTGCAGCAAAATCTCTTGACAGTTTACTCTTTGCTACATTAATACATTTGACTGTGACCTCTATGAGAATTTTCCTGAAGCTAAAGGCATTACCTGGCGCTGGAAATTCAGTAATCTGAGTGCCTTCAACTCCACTGTGGCTTTGGTTCGCAGATCAGGTGGAAGAGAACCAGGCAAGTTCTCCAGCTCCTGGATTCTGTGAGCAATTCTAGCCTGCAGCCTAAGTAAATAGAAAACTGGGTAAGACACCAGGAGAAATCTTTAAGTGGTTATCAAAATTATATATTAAAAATAGGCAACTTCTCTCAGAGATTTATTTGGCTAATAATTGTTTCTGAACTAATAGGCTTTTGCAGAAATGACATTAGGGATCCTCTTCCACTTTGAAAAGAAATTGGCAAATAATGAAATTGGCTCTTGATCCTTCTTTTAATTTTTACTAAAAGTATATGCATGAAAAGAAACTTAAGAATTTTATTTTACTTGTATAGAGTTCATAGGACCCTTCCCCTATGAGGATAGGCTGAGTAAGTTGGGACTCTTCAGCCTTGAGAAGACTAAGGGGGGACCTAATTAATGTCTATAATTAGCTGAACCAGGGGATGCAGGGGGAATCAGCCAGCCCCTTTTCTTTGGTCTGTGGGGATAGGCAAGGGGCAATAGCTATAAGTTGGAGCATAGGAAGTTCCGCACCAAGATGCGGAAGAACTCTTTCACAGTGAGGGTGACAGAGCACTGGAATAGGCTGCCCAGGGAGGTGGTGGAGTCTCCTTCTCTATTCAAGACCCGTCTGGACGCCTATCTGAGTGATATGTCCTAGGGAGCCTGCTTTGGCAGGGGTTTTGGACCCGATGATCTCTCAAGGTCCCTTCCAACCCCTACAATTCTATGATTCTATGATTCTTTCACGGGTGCTGTTTTATGCACAGCATAGTCAGTGAAGACATACAGTACCTCTCTCAATAACTGGAATTCTCCTTGCTTATCAACAAATTAAAAGTTTAGTTGTAAAGTATTCATGCTTACATAGCTGTTACACTGTAAATCAAATTGCATTTTACTCTTCATTTACAAGCTCCTTTTGCATTCATTTGAAATTCAGGAGAGAAAGAGAGAATAATGGACAGGCCAGATAGAACTTAGTTGGTTTTTTTCTTTCTTCTTCTACTTTTTATATTGAAAAGAAAGATCACAGAGCTAACAATTGCATAGGTTTTGTGGGTCTGTTTACAAATAAATACTTGTTAACTGCAAATTTTGACACTGCACTAAAATAACAGACACCAAAATTTTAAGTTACCCAAAATTTGTATCTAAGTTCAACTGAAACAGTGCCTCCACTTCCCATGTGCTTTAGGAAAAAAAAAACCAACCCACTCCACCAAGCCAAAAAACCCAAAACCCCTAACCAAAAGCACACCTGTTCTTTCCCCCAAAACTACAGTCCCCTCTCCCAAACTCAAAATCCTAAAAAAACAGGAACAGAAAGGTATCTCATCTTCCCGTACAGCACAGATGTGAAAAAAATTGCTTTTCTTTATTTTCACAACACATCAGATTATGTCAGTAAAAGGTGTTTGATGAGGTCTTTGGAACAGCCATGGAGAGAAAAACAACACACTTTCTATAGGTCTTCTTTCCATAAAGTGATCATGTTTCCCCTGCCCCTCCTCCCCCTCATCACTCCACAGTGACATAAACTCTCAATATGTCACCCTCACAGCTGGAAAGTAATTCACACATAAGGCAAAATGGCTACACCTGGTATATGGAGGAAGAACAAATCAAAATACTAGTATCTCACAGTAAACTCCATGCATCATGACTTATGTATAATCTGAAAATCAACTGGAATCACTTGTGCAGTCCAGAAACACCTTCTTCAGGGTCACTGGTGTAGTTTAACCATGCCCAGCAACTGAGCAGCACAAAGCCACTGGCTCATTCGTCCCAAAACCTGGTGTGATGTGGGGAGAGGGGTAAGAGTGAGATAGAAACTCAAGGGTTCAGATAAAAACAGTTTAATAACTACAAAAAAAAGAAACAAACAGATAAGAAAATACAATCCAAGAAAAAGAAGTGATGGAAATGAAAACAACTTCTCATCAACAATCAACCAATGCCCAGCCAGTCTCTGAGCAGCGGGCTCCTGTCAACCTCCCTCCCAGTTTTATTGCTGAGCATTATGATGACAGAAGGTATGGAATATCCCTGGGGTCAGTCAGCCATCCCAGCTACGCTCCCTCCCAACACCTTGTGTACTCCCATCCTACTCACTCATGGGGTGGTGTGAGAAGCATGCTTTTCCAAGTATTTATTGTGTCCAGGTCTGGGCCCCTCACTGCAAGGACATTGAGGTCCTGGAGCATGTTCAGAGAAAGGCAACCAGGCTGATGAAGGGGCTGGAGGGCAAATCTTATGAGGAGTGGCTAAGGAAGCTGGGTTTGTTTAGTCTGGAGAAGAGGAGGCTGAAGGGACACCTTATCACTGCTCATAATTATCTGAAAAGAGGTTGTAGAGAGGTGGGTGATGTCTCTTCACCCAAATGACAGGAGGTAGGACAAGAAGAAATGGCCTTAAGCTGAGCCAGGGCAGGTTCAGCATAGATGTTAGGGAAAAGTTGTTCACTGAAAGTGTTGTTGGGACATGGAACAGGGTGCCCAGGGAGGTGGTTGAGTCACCATCCCTGGATGTGTTTAAAACGATGGGTAGATGAGGTATTTAGGGGTATGGTTTAGTAGAAGACAGGAATAGTTGGACTCAATGATCTTAAAGGTCTTTTCCAACTTAGTCATTCTGTGATTTATTAAAAATGTTAACTACTGAGAGATTGCAAGAGACAGACATATCATAAAGCCTTCACTAACTTCACTGTTTTCAGGATAGAAATGTTTGCTTTTATCTATTCCCTTTTTATGAAGAAAATGGGAATAAATCATGTTTCTGTATTAAAATTGCCAGTACTAAGGCTAAGTCTAGCACTGTCCAAAGCACAAAAGCTGTTAAACTTCCTTCTTTTCAAAGTTTTTCTCTGATTTTACTTACATAGAACTTCTGCAAGTCTTTTCATCATTTAAGACTAAGGATTCTGGTATGCAAATAAAACCAAACTCCAGCAGTGTTCAACATTAGAACAGCTTGCATCGTAATAAAAATAAACCCCTTCTGCTGCAGAATCCTTACTGAACTTCCACTTTAGAACTTAAACGATATGCTGTATCTGCAACTGGTTCTCCATATTAGTAAATGCAATATCACTATTTTCTGTCACTCCTCACTCTCCTCCCTTTATGCATACTAAGACATAATAGCTTGGCACAAATAGTTCACTGGAGCAGCACTGGAAAGACTGGAGGAGTGATTATGCGAGGTTAACTCATGGAGAAACAATTACATTATACTGTCCACACTGTGCTACAGTTCTTGACTCAGAGCAACTGTGAAACCAGTGTGCTCTACAAGCTTTTACAAAAAAGGTGTTAGAGAACAGAGACTGCTCACACTGAAACAGCTATCACCATTCTGTCCTAAGATATAAGGGGCAAGACTGACAGAATGACCACAACAACAGCCAGTAAATTACTTAAGCATTATCTTGCACAAAAAGTAAGACTTCTTCTGGGATCAAGGCAAGGATTATGGACATGGCACCACATGCTAACTTCATGGTGTTTTACCTTCATAAAGCGAAAGTCAGTAAGTCTTCAGTGAGATCACTATCCCTTTTGGCTACTTTTCACTACAAACCCATTGATACAGTAACTGGAAGATGCATCATCATTCCAAAACAAGCAAATAAAGTGCAGTTTCCTTCCTCTGACCCATAATGATCGGAAACACATTTTAGGTGTAGGTTAAGATCTTTCCACCTGGCAGATTCTCAAGGTCAACTGTTTAAAAGCCTTGTTGACGGAAAGACGGAAGAGGTCTCTTTCTAACTTAATAAACTTAAATGTCATCCTCTATACTTCATAATTAATATAATTCATCCTCTAATTAGGGAAGTCAGGAGGCAGCTTTTAAAGATTATGCTTCTTGGTAACATCCCTTTTTAATCTTACCTGTGACTTCCTTAATATTCTCTCTACTCTTTGGCAGTGCAGCCAACCCCATCTTCAATAATAAAATTTGATTTTGCTGTGGCCACTAACTCAGCCTCTCTTCTCTTCTAACTTCCCTTTTGCATATAATTTTGAAAGCTTTCTACACCGAATTGTTTTCTCTGTAGATTACAAGGATTTTGATTTCCTGACTTTCAGTGTTTGCAGCATCAAACTAACACACTTAACTCAGGAAAGTCCTTGAGCCTGTTTAAAGTTTACTTTGTTAGCACTGAGACTGTCAGTATGCTTTACTAGTTCATAACTTGAGGTAGAATTAAGTTCTTTGGTGTTTTGTTTCTGTACTTCTCTTCAACACAGTTTCTCTCTGGAAACTCAGTTTTTACCATTGTTACTACAGCAGCTGACTGCAAGGTGTTTCATTTGAGAAAGTGAAAAGCAACAACCTGCATGTGCATTTGAAACTTGTTATTCACTTTTACCTATATTCACGTTCTTGGAGTATTTCAACAGGATCCAGTCCCTGTGGCTTCTGGATAGGGCTGATGCGATTCTGCTTTTGCTGCAGCTGAACAATGGGCGAAGGCTGTCCAGGTGGTGGCTGTGGTACAGACGGCCCAGGCATGGAGGCAGCAGGCTGCGCAGCTGTGGGGGCAGGAGAAGGCCTCCCACTGGGCGGGGGCGCAGGAAGCTTCTGCTGCACATTGGAGATGCTCAAATCTGGGTTTTGACCTGAATGATAAAACATGTTTATCCATAACATGAAATATGGAGGCAGGGAAAAGAATATCAAGATGGTTTCTGAAGACTGAATGTGAAGCTAAGGTAAACACCCAAAATTAGCAGAAAAAGCACACTGAGACAGACTCCACTCCATACTGAAGTAACATATGAAACTTCAAGTAGAAGTCCAGAGAAAAATAAAACACCTGAAACTATGACACATGTAATTTCTTTCCTCATTCCTACTGACTATTGATTCTGGCATAAAAATAAGTAAAACAGATGGAGAACTGATTTCATACAAGTATAGGACCTAATTCTGCCTCATGTTCACTACCCTCCCAGCACTTAGAACTGATGTATAATCACAACCTAACAACAAGCACAAGCAGGTCTGCTTTTATAGCTCTATCAGAATTAGAGAGCCATATTAAAATTTCTACAACTGCACTCAGAAGTACCTATCATATGTTAATAGCCTTTGCTTCATTATTATTTCATATTAATTAAATTTAAGTATTTCAAATACCATGAATTTGATTACAGGTTATTTTAACAGACTTGAAAATTAACCTCAGTTAACATGAAAATAGTACCTGCCATTTACAGACACAAAGGGCGATATATTTCAGTATGCGATTATGATAACCAGTCATTCATGCATTCAGACATTCAAAAACAACAGACAGTTGCCACTAGAAAGATGTCAGTTAATTGTCTAAGGAGTCATTTAATGCCAGGAAAAAAAAGTACATGTACAGTCTTATCATCGACCTTAATTCAAACACAAGATCCTGAAATCTAGATGAAAAGATTCCTTCAAAGATCACCATTTGTCATTCAAACATCCACATCAAACTCCAGAATAGCAACCTGAGCACAAGCAGCAGATTCTGCTATTTAGCAACACCCTATTTCAGTTGATACAAAATAAAGGAACCAAGAACACCAAAAAGCTCTATGTAGTCAGGGAATCATGTAAATTGACCTGTAAAATAGACACTACCATGAACAACTATGTAATGAATGAAACAAAAGAAATAAAGAATAAGCACAGTCTTTAAAAATATTTCAAATAAAACAGCTAGGACAAGTATTTTTTTCTAATAACAATATCAACAATGAGAAAAGACAATTGGTATAGTTAAACAAGATATATTACTATGACATACTGGATTATTTACATAAAACTATCCATCTAGGAATTCAGTATACCTGCCAGCATTTTTAGTAGCAGAATTTGATCTAGAAGGCATGATGTCTGGCAAATGCATACATACAACCTCTTAAAAACACTTTTTCTCCTCTTTATTATCTTATTCAAAATGTAAACATTCATTACAAGAAAAGCAGTTCTACACCTGATTACACACTAGCATTTAATTTCCGTTTTGTGCTGCCCTAAGTAACAGACTAACTACAGGGAATTTCTTATGACAAACTATCACAGAGTCACTGTCCCCAGATTTACCCACAGGCAACAACATATCCTAACATTTCTGCCATATAAGGAGCCTGTGTTATTTGCAAGCCTGCATGCAATATTGAATTTACTTTTAAATGCCTCTTAAAAAAAAAAACCCAAAAAACTTCAAACACTAAACATTGCTAAGAATTTCTAATTCTTTTCAATACAATACTTCTTCCACTCTACTTTCAAACAATAAAATCAGCCTGTAAAACCAAATCTGAATGACCTGACTCAAAACCTTATTATCACGCCATAATAAAGTTGCACTGTTCATTAGATTTCAAGGACTACACAGAACTTCCAAAGCAATCCAATTGAAAAAATAAATTTTTACCAAGGTTTGAAGACATTTGTTTACAGTAGCAAAGACCATAGCTGAAAGACACACTTGCTGCCATTATGCATACTCAGAACATAACTTCAGTAGATTTTATGGGTGTCCCTCAGGCAGATTATATATTTAATTCTGATTGTAAAAAAGTGCTTCAGGTTCAGTCTGCCTAACATCTGCAGTAATTTCATGTGGTTGAGTCATTCATGGATATATAAATGGTTAGACTCTCCTTGATTCAAGTCCTCGCCCCAATAAAAGTTACACTATTTTACTGCATGCCTTTTTACCTTTGCTTGTTTCCTGCATCTTTTGCTCAAAGACTACCTACTTTGTTTAATCCTAAAGTCTGTACATGACATAAAATCAGCAACATAATCTGCTATACCTTCAGGCCAAGTTTTAGGGGTAATGGCAGCTGTATGTCCAGGCACCCCCGGAGCAGGCCCTGGTCCAGTTGCAGAACTGCCCATTGTATGTAACCCAATACCTGCAATTTGACAGAAGAAAGAAATTTATTAAGATACTACGCACTTCCAAATATTCAAAAGTTACTCTGGTTTCTAGCATGACAGTCTGTTCAGGCAAGTGATACTTTTCTTCATTAAATATGGATTTAAGCAGGAAAAGACCTCATGTAATCGAGGGTATTAAAAACATACATCCTAAAAAACCACCTTGGAAGCACAGCCATATCCACTAAGTGAACACTGTAATTATGAAAATCATTACTAAAAAGAGTACACTCAATTTCTAATGAAAACTCAATAATGGCAGTGGTTAGAAGCTATCAGGCACAGGATATTTAACGTAACACAGTTTTCTTAGGACCAAAACATGCTTGCTTATGGCACTGTAACATCTATCACCATTAGGAGAAAAAAACCCACAATACATTTTCTTTTCCTTATATTTTGTCCTTGACAGCCCACTATATATGGTTGGTTTTACATTCAACAACCTTAATAATCGCTCAACTTACTCCAGATTTCTTAATCTACTTTTCTGCATAGTGACAGGAGACTGAAAATTCACTATAAGAAAAACTGAAATTATGATCAGTCAAGTTTGACTAACATTCAAATCAGGACAGATGCAGTACTGCATATTGAAATCCCTTCTATTTCAGTTTTCACAATATCCTGCTAACAACAGATGTGTTCTATGCACTTGCTCAAGCTCAAAACCAAAGGTTGCCGTTCATTTAGATGCCAAAATGCAGTCCCAAACTGCAGTCGTGCAGAGCAGCTGTTTCTTAATTTTCCACAGGTAGACCTTTAAGAATTACCCACACAATGACACAAGGCCTGGATTCACTTACCAGATTGTCTGTTGAAGGCACCGGGAGGCTGCTGCTGCTGAATGCCAGGCAGGGTCCTCTTGCCCTGAACAGCAAGCTGAAGGTTTTCTGGTAAAGGCTGACCTCTAGCTAACATTTTGTATGCTAGAATCTGAGCCCGCAGCTGATGCAGCTGTACAGGACTGAAAGGGGAAGGACCTCTGTTAGGTTGACTCATAACTTGTGGGTCTCCTGGTATAACAGGTGCCGGCTGGCTGGAAGTCATCTGGGGTGGAGTTGGACCTCCTCCTCCAGACATGGGACTCGACACATGCTCTGGTGCTCCTAGTGGGGATGGGTGTGGAGACATATAACCTGGAACAGGTAAGAGGATCACAAACTTAACACTCTTATTAGTTAAATCTAAATTCTATGACATTTCTTTTAACAATACATGCCGTATAAAAACATCTCTCCCATGTAAGGATAGACAAGTAAGACCAGAAGTGCAATCTGAAGTTTCCTGGGATACCCAGACAGCCTCATGAGCTGTTCTTTAAGAACTATGATCATATAGTCCAATAAAAATAACAGTTACCCTCACAGCTGCAGCATGACAAACTAAATGTAGAAACTACAATACAAGCTACAATACAGAAGCACCAGGATGTGGTATTGTTCCACTAGCGCGTTGGACAAATATTTATTTGTGGAACTCATGCAGTGAAGTTTGCCTATTTTACAGCTTGACAGTGTAAATTTATTTTGATGACACACATCAAGGAATATCCATACAATGACACAGGCCCTCTTTGGCAAAACTAACAAACATACAGAAATAGAAAAAGATGGTATTAAAAATCTATACAATTGCTCTTTAATTTATATAGATTAAAATTTAAGACAGACAAAAAGCACTGAATACCTTTTACTATCTTGGGTGCTCAAGAACTTGGAACATCAACTACAACCCCAGAAATCACCTTGTGAAGAAGCTGCTGAAGACTGTTACTCTATAGAGTTCTAGAAGAGTAAGCACAGCTCTGAAAAGACTAGTATCTCATAGCACCTGAAACTGCAGTGGTTTTAAGTCTGAATTTAAATTACACTTAATAAAAATTTTTCCTTGAGCTTCACAATGCATCAATACAAAGAGATGACATAGATCCTCCCATTCCCAAAAAACACGTAGTATGCCAGAGAAAAAAATTCAAGAAGCAGATCTTCAGGTAATGCAGAACAACCCGCTAGATTTTAAAGACGTTCACCAAGAGTGAAAAGAGGTAACAATACTTACCCACTCTACTCTGGTATGGAGTACAAATAGTGCTCTTACCATTTTGAAAAGCCTAAATAAATCAAGAAATCTGGCTCGCTACCATACTCTTTAGCAAGCCACGAATTGAACTCCAAAGGTCATGCCACTGTTCATGATTCTGTGACATCAAACCCTGCACACTTTATGGCACTCTTCCTTCACTCTTGCTGACACTTTAAAGGGAAATTACATCCATTTCATCCATACATAGCCCAGATCACAGAAGCAAGTAATTTAGCCCTCTTTCTTCACTGTTCTTACTGGCCCTTGCAACATAGAATCTCAATGTAATTTCAACGTTTCTGAATTACAGTGGCTGTTGAGTCACTAGAACTTGCATAAGTGGATAGTTGAGAGTGCTGAAGAATTCAAAGTCTATCAATGGTGAGATCAGGGGATTAAAGTATTCTAGGATAAAGTAATGATTTGGAATGGCTGAGATAAAGGCTGAAGAAGAGAGATTTACAGCTCTCCTTTAAAAAAAAAAAAAAAAGGAAAATGAAGTAGGGCAGAAGACCAGGAAGACCAGGTAAGACAGAAAGAGAGAAGACACAAGCAGTTCAATATAGAAAAATAAAGATGTGAGGTGAGGAATTCAAGCAGAATGGAGAAAAGAGACCTTAAAAAGTTAAAATTACTGATATTAGGTCAATATAAAACCTTGCTTATACATGCAGTGGTGGTGATAAAAGCTATGACAAATAACCCTAAGTTTACTTTAAATATTCATCTCTTTCCACTAACTTAATTTACCTCCTTTTTTTTGAGAGGAAGTTACAAATCCTTCTTGCTGAGCACACTGCTTTAAAAGAACCACCACTATGCCACAACAAAAAATATACTTTATTATTGTTTTATACTATAAAACGGGGTTTATTGTAATGTTTATCCATTATTATACATTTCTAAATAAATATCAGAATTTACTTTAAATAGCACCTACTTTGAATTACATTGTTTTCAAAACTGCCTTTCAAAGAAAGGTTTCATTCCCTCCTCAAGTTATATTGTCCCAGTTACATATTCCTTAATTACTGATAGATTTCAAACCCAGGATCTTGAAATTCAGCTGGACTATAAAAATCTAAAACTGTGATGTACACTGTACTAAGCACCTGTTTTCAGTCCTGACAGTTGCAGCCGAAAGTCTGTGACTTTGCACAGAGTTTTCAGAAGCAGGCATTTATTTTTTTTTTAGTTTTCTCAATATGTATTACTTACACTTTCTCTCTCCCTCAAAGTCATATTCATTAAGACTCTTGGCAATAGGAAACTAGGCTTGATGAGAGTAAGAATGAAGAAAAATAAAATGCAATGAAATATCTCAGGAAAGGAAAAAAGCTTTCCAAACGTCTTGTAAAAGCTCTAAAAGGTGACATTTACAGAACTTAAGTTCTGTAATGCTACATTTTCCAAATTTTAAAGCTTTCAGAAGATTTAGCAGTGTGACAATATATGCATTCACAAGCCTGTCCTAATAAAGTCTTTATACCACCTGCTTTTGTCCTTTGTTATTACACGTCAATCCAGGTGAGCATGCACACATGCGCTCTGAGTAAGTGCACATGACGACTCACAAAGATTGAGATAAAACAGTGTACGTCATAAAAGAAAAAAAACCCAGTCCATATGAATGTTTAGTATACAGGCAAAGACAGATACCTGCTTGAACTTTCATCCACTATGAAGTACTTCAAATGCATTTTCTTATGGTACACAGGTAAAATTTTCCTAATGATCATGCTTGCATTTCAAGGAAATCAGTGGAAAAGTTAACTGATGGAGAATTTGTCTCTGAAAAATCAGTCCTATTTTACTGAACTGATTATTGAACAGTGTGATGGAAAAACAGTACTTTCTAGTGTTCAAGGTCCCAGACAGGGATTCAGCTGACAAAAAGACACTAGGACTTCAGTCACAGACTGAAAAGACACAATACAGTTCAGCCTGAGTAATTTTGCTCATGTGTATCTATTTTCTCCTTCCAGCATTTCTCTTACCCTATGTAATAAATGTCTAAATACATCAAAGACCAGACCATGTCATAATAGATTTTTACAGTGTGACAAACCAGGTTGAGATTCTTCAGGTGTTACTGTAATATAATTAACTATGCAATACACAAAGCCTTATCTGCTGAACTAATTAATACTAGCAGGAGTTAAATCTCCAACATATTGTGCTACTTATAGAATGCATGTCTTTTTATACAGCATACTAAAAGACACGAAGAAGGCATATGGCAATGTAGTAAAACAGAGTTACCACATTCTGGCATAAAAAATTTTTGGAAAGAAATTTAATCAGCTCTTGACCAAACATTCTAGATATTAGAGAAGGCTTGTCTAGATTTGCTTGGGTTCTTCTCTCTTACCATTCCTTCACCAGGGGATTAAAATAAATCATATTTTAATGCATTAACATTTACCATAGCCAAATAAGAGAAGAAAGAAATAGGTGTGGTTTTTTTAGTAATGTGAACTGAAATCTGCAATCAATTACTTGCCCCAGACACATAGTTGAACTTTAGCTTGACTGATGGGGGTTGAAGTTTGCAGAGGACACTAAACTGGGAGAAAGCATTGATCTGCCTGAGGGTAAGAAGACTCTTCAGAGGGATCTGAAGTGACCAATGGGATGAAGTTTAACAAGGCCAAGTGTAGAGTGCTGCACATGGGGTATAACAACCCCATGCAGCGCTACAGCTTTGGGGGAGACTGGCTGGAGAGCTGTCAGGCAGAGAAGGACCTGGGGGTGTTGGTTGACTGCCGATTGAATATGTGCTAGCAGTGTGCCCAGAAGGCCAGGAAAGCAAACGGCATCCTGGCTTGTATCAAATAGAGTGTGGCCAGTAGGTATAGGGAAGTGATTGTGGCCCAGTACTTGGCATTGGTGAGGCCACAGCTTGAGTACTGTGTCCAGTTCTCGGCTCCTCACCATAAGAAGGACATTGAGGTCCTGGAGCATGTTCAGAGAAGGGCAACCAGGCTGGTGAAGGGGCTGGCAGGCAAATCCTATGAGGAGTGGTTGAAGGAGCTGGATTTGTTTAGTCTGGTGAAGCCACGTGGTTAGTTAACTCTAGGGGATCTACCGATCGGGCTGGTCCTGCCCAGTCAAAATTTCCACATACTGTAGAAGGAGACAGAGTCCCAGTAGTGCATATGAAGAGTATATTGGGAAAGACAGTTTGGGTCATCCCTGCTGCAGGCAAAGGTAAATCCATATCTGAGATTGCTTTTCCTCAAGGACCTAGTTGTACTTGGTGGGTAATGCAGAGGGATGGAGAAGTTCGATGTGTACTTCAAGGGGATTTGATTTTGGGTGAGACTAGCCAATATAATTAATGAAGTAGAAATTGTGTTATAATAATTGCTAAATGACCCATTACTGTATATTTTATTGTTGCTATAAATGCTGTGTGTTGTACCAATGGCATTATAGCCAGAGTCATACAAATTAATGAAGAATTGGTGCCACAATGATGGAACTCGGGCCCAGCCTCCCAAGAACTTTTTTTTCCTTTGAAAATAAACACCTTTGACCCACAGACTATGAGCATGGACCATGCCAGGTGTATTAGTCAAGAGCCCAAGATGCAGCATGCAATGACCCAGTACGACTACGCATACCCTGAGAAACTGTTACGACAAATGGAGCCTCAAAATCATGGACTCAATGAACTCAACAAACTCAGAGGAATGGTCCATAGACCGAAGGAATAATATCTGTATACACATGCATGTGTATACATGTGTACATACATATATGTGTGTGCGAAACAAGAAACTGCTTGTACCCAAAAGAAACTGTTGGATCTGCTCATGACGTAAATGGTATGGAATAAGGGGTGGATAATGTCCTGGTTTCAGCTAAGATGGAGTTAATTTACTTTTTAGCAGTGGATGGAATGCTGTGTTTGGGTGTTAGGACAAGAGCAGTGCTGATAGCACCCTTTGCCAAGCAATCAAGGACTTTTTCAGTTTTTCATATTTCCCTACTACCGAGAAAGGAGGGGGCAGAGCCAGGACAGGTGACCCGAAACTGGCCAGAGGATACTCCATCTCCATGCGAATTACATCATGCTCAGTTTAAAGGGGGGGGACTGGGAGAAGGAGGAAAAAAACTCCAGGATGTGCAGTTTTTGGGGACAGTCGGGTTTCGGGATGGCTCCAGGTTGTACAGCCTAAGTTGTGTGGTTCAGAGAGAGACTGCATTGTGTATCACCAGTTTCTTGTATTTTGTGCTCTAAAGTCGTGTTATCATTGTTGTAAGTTTTTTATCTTTTTCTGCTAGTTTAGTAAACTATCCTTATCCCAACCTGTGGGGATTTGGTTTGGGGTTTTTTCCCCTCTTTACATTTCCCTTTCCTTCCCCACCTCCAACTGCCCCCCCCCCTCTTCTTTTTGTTAAAAGAACAAGCAACTGTGTGGGGCTCTGCCCTCGGCTGGGGCTAAACCACCACAGGATGTTTAGCCTGGAGAAGAGGAGGCTGAGGGGACACCTCATCACCACCTACAACTACCTGAAAAGAGGTTGTAGAGAGGTGGGCGATGGTCTCTTCAGCCAGGTGACAGGAGATAGGACAAGGGGAAATGACACAAAGCTGTGCCAGGGTCAGTTTAGATTAGATATTAGAAAAAAAATTTTTACTGAAAATGTTGTTGGGATCTGGAACAGGCTGCTTAGGGAGGTGATTGAGTCACCTTCCCTGGCTGTGTTTAAAAAAAGGGTAGATGAGGTACTTAGGGATATGATTTAGCTTAGGATGGGATTGGTTGGACTTGGCGATCTTCAAAGGTCTTTTCCAGCCTTGTGATTCTCTAATTATTCACCCTGCCCTGTGGTATCAGTTCAGCCATTCCAAATGCAGCTGAATGGAAATAATTGGAAAACTGTACCAACTGACTCTTCGTGGAACAAAGGGGCCCCAAAATCATACAGCATGCACAACATGTATAAACCTTGGCTATGCTGGTCCATTGGACTCTGAGGTGGGCCCATTCCAGGGTGAGGAGGTCGCATACTCTTCATGGAACCACAATGAACATCTTCAACCATTCCTTTTTCGTGCAAGCCATCCATAGACTGTGAAAACAAAGCAAGTGTTTATAAAGAGATGGTATATAAATCCACTACAAAAATCCAAAGGACTTTAAATAAAAATCTAAACAAATTGATAGTGAGCATAAACTTCTCTTTTCAGTCCTTCAAAATAAATACAATGGGAAACTTTACCCTGGATCAGACATCTGGGGAAGCACAGTGCACGGTTAGACTGCTTCCTCCCCGCTTCCTTTTTTGCCTATTTTTTTTTTATAAACTGTTTAGCAACGCCAGAAAGGCAAACTGTCCAAATACAAATGCACAAACTGCATTGGCCTCATATTACAAAGTAGTGTAACACACACCAACTTATGAAAGTACAGCCTTTGGTTTGGGTCAAGTTATTTTTAGCCCAAACTTTGCCCTTTCAGTCACTGCTCTACTGGAATGCCTCAAACACTTTCTTTTCAAAAGCAAAGATGACATTGCAGGACATAACCTCTTCTTTACAGGCAAAACCAGGGATAGCCTGTCAAGGAAGAGAATAGGTAGTTCTACTCAAATACTTGAGCTCCCTACAGTTCCTGCTACCTCATTCACTCCTCAAAAACTAGTTCCCATGGTACTTGAAACGCAAAACAGGGCCAAATGCCTTCAGAGATTGAAGAGCAGACAGCTTAGAGTCAGAAAAAGACACCAAAGGCATGCAGAGCCCTGGAAAAAGCTCCATAATAGAAACTGGAGGACTCTGGATGTGAAAATAGGGGAAAAGTAACATCAGAAGGAAGATATAATAAGAAAACTAAAAAGTTTTACTTGAAAGCAAAAATTACATAAGGTCCTTAACTAGGGAAGAGGTCATGCTCATTAACTTAGAGGTCTGCAAGGCTAGCAAAAAAAAAAAAAGCTGGCATCAGTTCTCTCTACAGCAATACATAGCTCTGCCCCTCTCTGTAACGCATGCCTGTACATTAAATACTGTTCTTGCAAACTGTACAGGCTTTGCAGACAGTTTTACCGAAATACACACCTATTTATTGACAATTTATCTTTAAAAATAGTTAGAAACCTGACTTCCACAGAAAATACAGGCAGTTAATAAAGTGTGCATAACATCACATCAGGAAATAGAAGTACACTGTCATGTTTCTGCTTTTTGACCAACTTGCTGCATGAGTTAATTTAAGCAGAACTAGATATAGGTCATCCTTTATACAAAGGAAAAAAATACTTCTGCTTTTTCATTTGTAAACCCTTAATACAAATACTCCAGGTCCACTGCAACTATCAGATTTAATTGGAAGTATATTTAAGTACTTTTTTTAAAATCAGCATCTTTCAATGATTTCACTATAATTTTTCCTTATCAGAAAGTATGGGTTAGGAGGAGAAAAGTTATAGAAAAGGGAAAGTAAAATGGAATTTTGCATTTCATCAAATAATTTAGCTATCATGACAGTATAAACACACTTGCAAGAGAACTTGTATCAGAAAAATACCCTCTACTTGACAAGCTATATTTGATCACAAGAACTTGGGCTATGGAGTAGAAATGTAAAGACAGACGACTGACACACTAAAAATAGTTCCACTGAGTTATCCAAGTAAATCCCAAAACCCTTTCCTAAGGCACAAAGATCCCTTCCTCTCCCTTCCTCCCTACTCACAAAGGCAACCAACCCAGAAGGGAGCACTCAGTTTACATTCTGCTTGCAGGAGCTGAATGCTTCAGAAACTGCAACACCTGTAAAGCTGGATCCATTCCTATTTTATCATGGCATGTGTCAGGTCAAGCAAGAGGAGGAGGGGCCACTGGAGGAAGCTTGGTCTGATTTTCAGAGCAGAGTATACCAGCTGTATACATTTGTAGGGTTGATGCACTAATGGGTGTTAACTTTGAAACTTCTATGAATGTCGGCAGCTCTGATGGGATAAGCTAAGATGGGATACAGCACTAATACTCAGGGCACTATAAATACCAGCATATAGAAGGTCGGGAAAGAAGCATTAACAAAGAGCAGCAGTAAGAGGAAAACAACAAGAATGGTAAAGATATGACCATACAAAAAAAAAAAATCATCAATTTAAGTGTTTTTAACTAGCAAAGCTACAAAAGATGAAAACAGAATAAACATCTTTGAACACAAAACTAGTTGTACTGATCACAGTTCAGCTAATTTATGCAGAGGCTTGTATTTTAAAAAATATTTTTCGTCTAAAAACCCTTCTGCTATGGAAAAAGGCTATAAAATAGGGAAGACAAGTCAGTGGAGGACTACAAGAACTGAAAAATAGTTATTTTTCATAGTTTCTTTGAATCAATGTGTAATTACAGGGTTAGATGATAACTTTAGATCTATTTAACAGGTTAAAAATTACAGAAAGGATCTTAGAAATAACATGATTTCTAACCTATACTACCAATAAAGCACTATTACCACATTGGGGTCTTTGTTTTTATTCTTTTAGTATGACAGAACAGAAGGGAAACAGGAAGTTGTGACATATTCTGAGTACACATGACTCTGAACTGGTCCCTATAAGTAAAGGACAAGCACAGAACAGGCCAGGTATATAAACAGTGCTTCCAGAAAAGATAACGAGGGATGAGCTTCAACTGTATGCAAGCCCACACCTACAGACTTGGCAGTAACAGACTTTACATAATGCCTTACACATCAGGAACATTTTGCTTACACTGCTTCTACTCTGAATTTAACTAAGGTCTTCTCACAGACAGCATTGCATCACAGTTTGATCTATTTCCAGGTAAACGGTCAGCTTATGGTGTCTTCTTTTGTTTCCTTCCTTCTTAAAAAAACAAAGACACAAAACATTGGCCTTGACACTAGAGACTAAGATCAAATATCAAACTAGATTTATTCTAGACCATGCATCCTTTATACCAACAAAAATTACATAGACTAAACAGCAATGTGTTGTCATATAACTGCACAAGATAACTGTGGGGGTTGGACCCGAAGATCTCTTGAGGTCCCTTTCAACCCCTAAGATTCTGTGATTCTGTGAATGCATCACTGTTAGACCAGACTGACTCTAGTTGTCCTTGCACTAGGGACTTGGCCAACAATCCTGCTAATCTCTTATAAATCACTGAAACACCATTTTGTATGAGGTCTCTGGTGATTTTCAAAGTTGACAAAAATATTTTATAACTAATGCACATATAAAAATATGCAAGGAACATGGTTGTTGAATACAAATGCTTTATTTCCATGAGAGAATTTTAATATTCTCAGAATGTCTAATGTGCACAAACCTATGATTCAACAGTATTTGAAATAGGAAATTATTTACCTTCTGTTTTAAAGGAATACCTGAGTGAACAAATAACCTATTATTAAAACATACTATTTTTGTAGGAAAGTATTTTTTTCTGTCACTCACTTTTTTTCCCCTCACTTATCAAAACCAGTAACAATGCCCATGAAATCATAATAATTTTTCCACAGCCAGTAATCATTTACAGTACACACCATTACAAATTCATAAAAGAAGTGATTATGGTTCAGGTTATGATTACATGGAAGAGAAAACAAACTAAGAACTCATAGTACTCTTCCCATCCCTCAAGCGATAACCATGCAAACTAAATAGATAAAATGTGATAACCAAGAGTTAAGCAGGTAAAATCATGTGAGCCAGCTCATGTGTAAGACACAGAAGGCTGCATCTGTTCAGACCAGACCCATCTAACCCTATCTGCTACCTCCAGAGAAGCTCATATATGGATGCTGAGGAAAAATAAGACTAGGGTAACCATGTAAAAATGCTTTGCTTTAGTATCTTCCCGGCTTCCAAATATTTTCTTCTCATGAGACTCTCTGAAGCTGTTATAGTTCATTTATTTAGCAGTACTCCCTAACAGTCTTCCAACTGTTTCTCCTTAAGCGTACCTGTCTTGCATCCACGATATACCTCAGTAAAACCTGGAACTGTAAGAATTTCCCTGGCAATTTGATCAATATTCTAAATATCACTTACGAAAAATAGCTTATTTATATTTTCTGCCAATCCAAAGTAAATTTTCCTATGAAAGGGTTTTTTGGTAACTGAGTGATTAAGCAGTCAAATTTTCATATTATGAATTATTTATTTATATCAGCCAGTTTTATCTATTATTGGATACTTTTTTTTTATTTTTCATATATTCTATTAAAACATCTAACACAGAATGAAGGTTTCATGAATTTTACTAGTAAGAATCACATCTCACTGCATATATGGGATGTGTACCCCATGAGCAATTGCACAACTGGGACACAATTTGCGCAATCTCTCACTTCCACTGCATTTCACAAGGAAAAAAGTGGTATGTCACATCAGGATGTGAAAGTCAAACTACTTTGCATAACACTATGCAGAAAGAACATGTTTACTTGGTCAAACGGCAGGTCGCTCATCAGATTTTTCAATTACATGGAAGAACAGCCACATAGTATTTGTAAAATAGCCTAGAGACACCTTTCCACAGCATTTCTTAAACAGACCTGTCCCTCAGTTGTCACAAAGCACTGCTTCAGGGTTTGCTCAGGAAAATAGACCACAAAATTGGTATAGACTGCAAAATTATCCAAATTTTTTTTTTCTTCACCTGGATCAGTTTGACTGACCCATTTTCTAGCTTAGTCACACACACAAAGGCATAGTGGAACCTGTGAAATGGCAACATAGAGGACAGCAAGGCTGTGGCGACTATAAAATAAAGATTTGTGAAGTTACAGCCTTTGTTCCACTATCAGAATCAAGACACAGAAAATGAAAGTAGTTTTATTGTAACTATCCTGATTGATCATCATTTCATTAGCTATTCAGGCTCTTCACATTCATGGTACATTTTTCAAAACACGATTCAAAACTAGAATTTCTAGTCTGCCTCACTGAACTTCTGATGCTTCTGAAGTCTCTGAAAGAACTTAGTGGGATCACATCTGTTGGTTTATTGCTATCATAGCATTAAAGACAAGGTGAAAAACAGGATATAGCAGCTAAAAACATCATGTATGGAGTGTTCAACCACTCAAATGGAAAATTAGTGGCGCTTTCTCTTCTGCAGGTATAGAATCTCTTAAAAGCAGAAAGAAACATAAGAAATGAAGGAGGTAAAACTCTGCCTGTCTGTGAAGTTCAGGGCAATCACTACAGTCATGGAAGCTTGGGCTGTAACTGACTCCAAAACCAACGAAATGCCAATTGCAAATATCTAATCTGGCTAACTGCTAAATTACACATTTCAAGATACAAATGCAAAGGTTTTAGTTACTAAATGTACTGACCTCTCAGAAATCGTAACAGTTTAGTATAAATGAGCAGCTAGATCATGGTCTTCTTCATTTCAGCTGTCTTTACACTACTAGAAATTTTTATCATACATTTCTTCATGCAAAAGGTAGTAGCATGGTGTCCCTACTGACTGGACAATGTTTTAGTTCTTTTAATGAATGAAACTGATCCATATACAAAAATGGCAACTTGAAAAAGCTGCCAATTCATGAGCAAAATTAAAATATGCTTATGTTACCTCAGAACTATATTGTTATTTTAAATTTAATTACTTTCTATGTGTACATAATGATTCCAAGTAGAATCAACAATAGTTATCATAATGTTTTCAATATCTTGGCTCTGTAAGCTGTTAATGCATTATTTCTGAGAGTAAGACACCAGTGAAATTGAAATTATCCTAAACTCTAATGGTGCACAACCAAATAAAAATGACAACATAAAAAGAGACAGTTCTCACAAAAGAAATTCCACACAAGCAAATATTCCTTAAAGCAAAAGACATTAATAATAGCCTAAGCACACATATAATTTTAAGTGTATGAAAATAACCACTAAAATGCTATTATTCACATGTTCTAGAGTACATAGTTTTAAATTCCTTCATGAAGCCTTTACAGAATAACTTTGGGAAACCAGGTTTTTCATCAACATGAAAGAGTTAACAGATTTGTAAGTACATGCATATTAAAAGTTTTTTGGGTTTTTTTGTGGGGTTTTTTTTTTAAAAGTCCATGAAAAACTAAAAACCACCCCAGCAAGGCAACAAATATGCCTGGACCAAAAGAAGAACAAAAAGGCAGCAGTTAGAACTGTCTACCACACAGTTTCAACACTGTAATTCTTTTTTTTTCCTAGTAATATCTATCTTACTGAAAAGTATAGTTTACAAATGAAAATTTGCAAAGAACAAAGAAACTCTGTTTAATTTGATATATGCATCATCTTTAGTAAGACAGGAGTGTAGCTGCAGTTTTTCTGGTGATACATGTGCTATAGCACTTACGCAGGTCTGAAGGTACTATAAGTAGTTTTTTTCAATCTGTGGAGAGAACTCTAGGAAAAAAAAAGTTCACTTTTAGTAATAAACTATTACCTTATGCATTTGGTGCATGCCTTCCTGTGGATAATCAGTAGGCCCCATTGTTGGCATTGGATGCGGGACACTGGGTGGACCCGGACTTGGCCCCATCATGCTGTGAACAGAGCCAGGAGATGGCCCTGGTCCTGGGCTAGGTCCTAGAATCGGTCCAGGAGAAGGTCCCGGCCCAGGGGAAGGACCAGGATGAGGCATGGCGCCAGGGTCTGTAGGCGTGGACATCTATTTTCTGTCTCCTCTTCAATTAGCAGAGTATCTCTAACAACAAAACCAAAACAAAACCAGAATTTTTATGTGACATTAGGAGCATTGAAATAGAACAATCTACTGGCAAGCATTACACACACACACAAGCTGTCATCTGCAGAAGATGCTTAAGTGAACCGTAATATTGCAAACTAATTTGACTGTCCCTCTAAAAGCCAGCTATAAGAATGAGGATCTTGGTAGTTCAGTCAATTTCTGGATGTTTGTGCATTACTCATAGAGCAAAGCAACTGCTACTATGCTACAAGAAACATCTACCAGAGACAATGGTGATTCAACTGACTTGCTATCATCAGCTGTATTGCATGGGGTCAAGCATAGTACTACTAAAGCCAAGAAGACACCCAGACAACTCTGTAACATAAGTGCACTCAGAAACTTCTTAAAGGGATGTGACTACACTGGAATTTGTACTTACAAAATTCATGTTAACACAGCAAAACAAGTATTAAAAAAATAATAATTAGGAAATAATAATGCTTTTAAGGTAGACATTAATGTAGGGCCTCTCCGGTTATCTCTATATGCTTTCATAATATCAAACAAAACAGACAACAGAAAAGACCATTACGTTAGGCTGAAGAGTTGTAATTCACTCCAGGGGTTCTGCTGATGTCACAAGCCATAATAGTGCATCTCAAGTGGCTTATAAAAACACTAAATGCCCTGAGAAAAAATGTCAGGCTTTTACAGGCTGGAAAACCAACTATTATTTTAATTTTATTTCCACATTCCTAGTAGAATAAACTGAAGCAGGCTACAAGAATTGAAACAATTCTTCAGTTTTCCAAGAACTTCTATTAATGTCTAATATTGGGAACTTTTTGTTTACTAATGTCAGAGTACCATAACACAGTGACACAGCTGCCATATTTTTACAAAACTGATTGTCAGTTACTGCTACAACATCAGTCATGTTTCTTGATATTCCACACACAACAGCATAATTTTCATGTGCTTGATCATGCAGTGACCTCATTATCTGAATAGTTAAGCCAGCAGAAAAAACCCAAAAAAACTCCAACACAAAACAAAAACAAAACAAAAACCAAAAAAACCATCTAATGATTCAGGTTACTAAACTGACTTCCTGAACAAGCAGAATAGTCCCAGTGCAAGCTCAAGGAAGCAAGTAGGATCACCACTTTCAGCAGCAGACTTACTGCTAGCAATCAAGCAATTAAAAGTTTACAGAACTGATCCTCTTTCTTCTTTCACGAGCAAGTCTTTGCTTATCAGAACCCTCACAGAAGATGGTATGCCACTACATCAAGCCCATTTAAACTTACTTACCCCCAATTACCTAATCATTCTGTCAGAATCAAACCCAGCTTTGTAACTTTTGCTTATAAAGTCCCTTTTGTTATGTTTTAATAGCTACTATTCTCTTCTGATTAAAGGCAAAAAAACTGAACTCATTTAAAATAAAATATCCCTACCACCAGAAATAAGCTACCTTGGGATCCTGCTTCCTTGCAAGATAAAACAGGGATATGTCTACGAAGCTTCCCTGTTCAAAACAAAACACTGTAGTCTCTAATTAGTCCCCTACAGCCCCACATTACCACAAAAGGAATTAAGTTATTAAATGGTCACAGCTTCACACACCATGCCCTATCTTCCTGTAAGAGCCCTACCATGTGGCTGTAGGAAGGACAACCAGTGTCTCCACAAAACAAAGAGTTTTTATATGAGGCAACCATTACATTGCAAAACAAGACCTATACTCCAACCTCTACCTTTCTCTACCTTGTAACCCAATTTCAGTCAAGGAAGAACCTAAGAACACCACTGCTATCCACAGAAAAGTATACTGAACCACAACATAATCAATACAAAACTACCATCAGTATACTGTATCATGAAATATCCAATTTCACAAAAGACTTCTACCTACATCTGTGCAGTAAAATGGGTATAAAAATCTCCCTATTCACCTTTATTTCAAATTCAAATTCCAGTTCTCAAAAAAATAACTGGCTCCAGTCACAGCTTCACTAGTTACACTGCTACTTAGATACACATTAAACATGTCTTGTATGATTTTTTAAACTAAAATTTAATGGGCTAGCAAGTGTCCAACCTGTGAAAAACACTAATTACTGGAGGGGAAGTTGCATCTTACACCAGACCAAGTCCTTTAATTATCGTTCTGTAAAAGCATATGAGCTCACGTAGTCATATATGTGAACTGTCTTAAACAGAGTCATATTAAGAGATGTTTTTGTATATAGAACACACAACCATAGAAAAAAAGAAAAAAAGAAAAAGAAAGTACTTTATAGAATCTATATCAGCAGAACATATATTTGGAAATAGTACCCGAACACAAGTAATAAATCCTGTCCAAAGAGACAAAGGAATTTTCTCTGGCAATAGTAGTCCATGAAATTAAAAAAAACCTCAGCCACTGCCATACACCAGAACACAATACATGGTTCTCTCAACTAAGGATCTATTCAAAGAACAAAACTGCTAAAAATCTCATGGTTTAACAGGTTTCAAAATTGGATTTGTTTATATTTACTAAGACTGTATAAAAACTTAGAAACAGGCACCTTGCTGTTCTTAAAATTCAGTAAGAGCTAGATATCTAATTTTTCTTGGCCCTTATGAAGGTCTCAGCAAAAAAAACAACAGTCAAAGCTAAAAATCTAAGAGACAACAGGTGCAACAGTGGTCAAGTTCCATCCAGACAACATTGCTATTTGTTTGGCTAAATTCTGGTGCCTGTAAAGAAATATGCAAAAGCAAACCAAACTCCTGCAAAAGCCAGTGTTAGCCCATTTTTCTGGACTGTATTTTAATGAGTAGTACATGTTAGAATTACAAAGTGAGGAGGAGAAAGAAGGAATAAAAACCCTAAATGCTTCCATCAGATTATAAGGGCTTTAATAAATTAAAAACAAAACAAACAAAAAACACACACCATCACCCCCAAAAATAAATCTCATTGTCTCAAATGATAGGGCTTTATCATAAAATCAAGACCGCTGGCCCTGATTCTCAAATGCATTACGTACTTTCCAATAGTTTCTCCAGTATCCAATCCTAACATTTCCTCAAAATACTCATGGGAGTAGTATTACTCACATAACTTCAATTAAGACCTATCTTGAACTGTAATCCTTTCTCACTTCTTAGGGTTTTTTTACAACATCATCATCACATCTTTTTTTGGGAACAGCCCAACATGGAACTAGCAGGGATTGAATTACTTGTGGCGTATCACACGGTTCTTCCTATGGTCCTGGAGAAATTTTCCACCTCTGCTGGACACACCAGAGTAAAGGCAGAGAAAAAAAAATAAATCTATCATTGTCAAGGTAACTTCAGCCAGATGCAAACAGAAAGCAGAAGAGCCACTAAACTAAGAACTGAAGCTGCAGAGACAGACTTAGGATGTCTGCTCAACTATTTCTAAATCAAATGGTTTATGACAGTATCTACATTACAAAGAATTTGTGAGAATACTCCCCAAGTGTAAATGTTTCTGCACTATCACTTTATATGCATCTAGAATGTTTTCTAGTTATAGCCAATTTTTCATATAATATGATGTCCATCAACTCAATGTTTCAGGACCCACAACATCCAAGCACATCATACATACTTTGGTACCAACCTGCTATTCACACAAAGGTAACAAAGGCACACATTTCTTCAACACAAAGGAAGCCTATGGTATTAGTATATCCAAAACTAAAACACAGCAGTTAAACTACTCACATCACTTAGGAATGAATGCAAGAGCAACTGGATACCCAAAGAGATCCGGTGATTATAGACAGCTCTGACACTCTGACACAGGGCACATACCCATCAAATCAAAGAACAGATGGAGCAGTAGGTATTTATGATTCTTCTAGCTGTTTCCCTTCAGCATCCAATAAAACTGCGTTTCCATGACAGAGTCAACCCAAATCAAACTTCAGCCAGGGCATTTTGGCTGGAACCCCTGCCTTGTGATAGGTAGCAGAAAGCAAGGAAACTGCACCACTTAGATCTGATAAAAAGGAAGTGTGGATCCACACAGCAGCCACACATAGACTGCAAAGCAGACTGTAACTCTGCCTTTGCAGAAAAATAACTACCATCTACTTCTCTCCACGTATGTCCAACTGAAGCAATGATTAATGAGTGACTCTGAAAAGGCATACTGTGAAAGCGAGATACACTACAGGCTATAGGAGTTATCTTTATTACACTACCACAGAAAACATACTGTCAATGATTTGTAGTATTGGCTTAATCTGCTAGCCATAATCAAATTAAGATGTTAAAAGTTTAAGAAATCATTAATAATGACACCGGTACATCATTATGAAAATAACTCAAAATGCTTAGAAGCAAATCAGTGGATTTTTTATGATACAACCTCACAAGACACGGAGTTAACATTTATTAGGATTTAACTACTGTAATTTCATCAAACAGCTATTCTATTAATAAACAGGTTTACATAAAACAACAGATCAGTAGGAGAAGAGTTGAAGATTCAACCAATATAAATCACTTAGTTCACATAAGCAAAGCCAAACAGTAATACCAACAGCAGAGAGTCTGCCTTCGCATACTCTTTTATGTGACTTCATTGTAATTTCAGAACCTTCTGGAAGGGAATTTGCAGTGTAAACTACAAACCACAGAATCAGAAATGCTGCACCTTAGCCGCTTATCCAGACATTCAGGCCAAAGACAAAAAGTTCTGGACACTGCGTTAGGCACTTGTTTGGCTGCCTACCAAAGACTGCCTTCATGCACTCCTGCAGAGCCAGCAGAATGGATGATGTGCTCACAACAAAAACTTCACTGTGGAGTCACTCAGTGTAAGACTCCTTTCCACATACAAAGTCAGCTTACTATGGTACTCCTACCCACCTTCAACCCCTTACAAATATTCTTGTAGAAATTCCTATTCCTACAGTGTAGCTGTTTTGAATATCTCATAAAATAATTTCTCCACTGCTCTCAACTTCCAGCTTACTTTCTTAGGAAAAACTAAAATCAGCACCAAGAAATGACTGGCCCACTGCTGGTTATTCAATGTACTACAGTCAAAAGGCATTACAAGTCACAAGTTCATACAAGTCAGGCTAAACTGTGCTACCAAGCCGTTCAATGAAGAGGCTAAAGCACAGAGGTATGAAATGCAGAGGGCAACTGCATTCAGAAAGAGGGGGGCATACAGGTGCAGTCAGAAGTTTTAAGTTACTTTTAACCCCTTAGCTACAGTCATGGCAGACAACAAGCCCATGTTTGCCAAGAGTGTAGATTCCACTTGGGCACAAAAAACCTGACTTATGACAGCACTGATTGGTTACAGATTAAGTTTCCATAGCATGACCTTTACTCTGTGTATTCATCACAGTTATTGAACATCTTCACGTTAGATTCTAAAACACAAAAGCTATAGTGAGAGATAGGCAGAAGGAAGGGTGTTATTAATGATGGGGAGGGCGGGAGGTTCTTAAAAGAAGAAGCAGAGGAGGAAGAAGGGAGGGAACTTTAACATACAAGGTAATTATGGTAAAATGTCAGTGGAGAAAAAAATGGTACAGTTTCTGTAACAATAAAAGCCATTTGTAACAACATTCCCAAAGGTCTCAGCTCTGAATGATTACCTAGGTGCTCTACCAAGTGGAGACAAAGAGAAAAATAAATGTTCACGCCTAAGTTGATGTGGCAGAAACAACTAAAACTACTTATAGTTGTCTTCTGCTATACTTCCAAACTGTTTACATAAAAGGGTTTCTTTCCTTTATTCACCCTTCCTTATTTTATCTTGCCAATTAGGCATAAACTTTTCTCTGCTGCTACAAGTGATCTTTATGTTACAGTGTTAGGATTACTAGAGGATCAAAGAAACGAACAACTAAACTAAGTTTAAATGAAGGTCAAGGAAACACTCTTTACACCCAGAGAGCATAAAGAGCAGCAGAAAAGACCAAAAAAAAATTTAATTAGTAATTTGCAAAAGTATTCTCAGTCATATGAAGAATGAAAAGTCTTCTGAAAAGGATCACCACTTCACAGCAATATTACTAATCAAAACCACTGAAACTGGAAGTAAAACTGCAGACGTGTTTAAAGTTGCTGCTGTGCACATTCTGACCTTAACTTCAAAAGTCAAAAAACCCGAGAAAATACATCCGTATATATTAATTTCATACGAACCTTCGCCAAGAATATGTTTAATATAAGAAAGCTGGCTGGAGCACTTTTTTTCCCTGTCAATTTTCAAGCCTCAGGTGCCGGTGAAAGCATTTTCCAAACTTGACAACAAACACTCATAGATCACTTCAGAATTAACAAAAGAAAAGATCTAAGACTGCTTTGAACGCGCTCTTCTGGCGCATGTTCTATGAACTGCCACAGAAATACTAGTCCTAAGTATTTAATGAAGCTTTGCCCTCACCTCTGTGACGTCCACATATGCTGTAAGATACACTTAACTACAGAGTTATTTTTGAACACTTATCCATACTATCTTTTTGCTATCTATTACTTATGGGCATGAAAATTTGCCTCCAATCCTATCCTTCTGGTACACCGTTTTGGTTTTTTCTTT
The DNA here is from genome assembly GCA_022605575.1 of Laterallus jamaicensis coturniculus. Lineage (NCBI taxonomy): Eukaryota > Metazoa > Chordata > Aves > Gruiformes > Rallidae > Laterallus > Laterallus jamaicensis. Next base: position 2,382,530 of record JAKCOX010000055.1, read on the forward strand.
AGAATAACAAAAAGAAAAGAGAAACAAAGTCAGTAATGGAGCAATTACGTTCCTAAAGAGAAAGTGTGCCTTCATTTGCACAACAATACTAATTTACACAGAAGAGACTGCCCCACCCCAAACGTGTAACTGGTATACTCCCAATGGAATTAAAATCTGGTACAGTGTTGTTTTAGAGATTGCGGTTACAAGCAAGTAACACTGAAGAAGTGTAAAGTAAAACAGAAAAAGAATGTAAACAGAATAACTTGTTACAGATCTCGTATTTTTTATAGAAAGCATACGGAACGCTTGAAATGGTAAAAGAAAAAAAAAATTAAAATCTGTATAGCTTCGTCAGTTAGTTATTTAGCTACCTTCCTAAAATATTCACCAAAAGACATCTTAGAGCAGCGCTAATCTAAAGTTTGGATAGTCTGAGTATCAAACACAAGCAGCGGATACCAAGGCTATCCAATTTCAGTGAGACCTGTGAAGTCATGCTGACAACTAACCACTCTCTTTCCCTGACCATAATGCACGCTTAGGAGGAAAAAATAACAAAACCAAATAAATAAGGACAATCAGTTAACTCACTTCCGCGGAGTTTAGAAGAGCTGTAACTTTTCCAGCCGTGCGCCGTTTGTTGTCCGTTCCAACACCATAAATTTGGGCGGGGGAAGGGGGGAGGAGACAAAAACTCCATTTTCCTCCGCACCACAGACATAATGAAACGCAGTCGGGGGGGGGGGGGGGGGGGAGGGGTGGCACACAGACACGGCACCATGTGTTGGCGCGGGCACACGGCCGGCCGCACGACACGGAGCGTTTGCGAAGGGTCGGCAGCGGACTGCCCGCTTCCTCCGCGGCAGCGCTCTGCCTCGGCAGCACCGCGCCGGTCTTCCGGCCCTGACGGGCGGCGCGTAGGCCGCAGAGCCGCGCCGCCCGCCGCCTTCCCCAGCGAAGGCGCCGCGGCGGGCGCTCACGAAAAGCGAGGCCCTATTCTCCACCTCCGGCCCTTCTTAAAAGTTTTTGCCCCGGCCGACAGGCTCCGAGACGCCCTTGCCCGGAGATCCAGCCCTGCTGTCTGCTTTCCCGAACCCCTCCACGAAGCAACGGCTGCGCCGCTCCCGGCGGCGGGCCGCGCAGGGCCCCGTACCTCGACGGCGGTGGAAGGGTGGGAGCTTGGCGGCTGCAAGCTGGCAATCAGCCGGGGGCATGCTTCACAGCCGGGCTGGGCCCGTGTCCCCGCCGCTCCTTTCCTCCGCCACCATGTCACACCGACCAAACATGTTTGTGCGCCTGTGTGTGGCGGCGGTGACTTCCTGATCCTCCGCCACCGCCCGCACAGGCAGAGGGACAGGAAAGGCCATCCCACACCACCAGCGGCGCTTGCCACTGCCTCCCTCTCCCCCGCGGGGGGCCCGCGAATGGGCTCCGCTGCCCTCCTGCCCCACCCAGGATCTCGCTGCAGCTGCGGCCCGCAGCCTGCCCCCGCCTCCAGTCGGGGAAAAGAACTTTTCCAGGTGGCGACCACCGCCGTCCCCTTCTCCCAGCGGAGCAGGCGAGCCGCGTCTACCTGAACATCCGCGTGTGCATGCTTCCTCGCTCCCGCCCGACACGATCGGGGAAAAAAAAAAAAAATAAATTTCCGCGCACACCGGAAATAAAATGCTTTTTGCTTGAATGGCTATTACAAAATTGTAAGCGCATGTTTTGTGCTACTCCGCTTCGCCGACTGCTGTGAGGCGGGGGGTGGGGGGTGGCAGGAAAGGGTGTAAGGGATGATTTTTGCAGAAAAAACAGGGAGAGGGGAAATAAGGTATTTCGGGAAGTAAATCGCTACACCTTTACAGCGAGAGTGGCTGACTGCACAGTTAAAAACAGAGACCAAAAAGCAACAGGAGCCGCAGCCTGTCGGGCGAAGTCCCAGCCCCCATCTCCTCCCCACTCGCCGGTGTGTGTAGTGCTTGTGACAGGCAGGCAGGGTGATTATCCGGATTATGGCATCCCTGGCTCTGCCGGGTAACGCCGCTACTTTCACAGGCAAGACCGCTCACCAACGCACCATCTTCCTCCGTCCTCATACCATCCCACTTCCCCTTTCTCGGCCGGGTCTACGCGAGCGTATGCCACAGCGGAGAAACAACCCCACCGCAACATACTCTCCCGCTGCCGGGCACTCACAACTTCACCCTGGCAATCTCCGGCAGCCGCCGAAACGGAGCAGACCAGGCGGGGCAGCAGGCGAGTGCACCCCCGGCCCACCGAGCAGCCCCGAGGAAAGACGAGGAGAACAGACTGTCGGTCCCCCGGATCTGTTTCTCTGCGGTCGCGCCGCGCGGAGCTTGCGACACGCTCGCTTGATCGCAAGACCCGGGGGGGAAGAGGTGCCACAAACCGGTCGTCGTGTCCGGGCGAGCCCGCCGGCCGCGCCGGTGCGAAGCGCCGAGCGCCCCACAGCACGCCGCGGCACGGCGGTAACAGACGCGCGGGCACAGCGCCCCGCCGCTCCCCGGTGCCTCCCGCGGATGTCACTGACTCACAAGTCAGCCGCAAGCGACGCCTCGGGGTTTTTTCCATTACAGCCTCCCACCCCGGAGACTTGCAGCGTTATTGTTCCAAAAATACTGGATCAAAACTTTCTTCTCCCCACCCACTGGGAGATGTAAATATTCGGGAGGGCCAGGCGCTGGAGAAGGTGGGGAGAGGAAGCAGGTGGCACGGCGGCGCCAGGAGCCAGCGGGAACGTGCCTGGGGAAGGGGAGGAAAGGGGGGCACGGAGCGTGCCAGCGCGATCACTAACAATAAAGGACGGCGCAGACACCGCTGTGGCAGGGACGGGGAGCGGGGTGAGGGGCGGACCGAGCTGCAAGTTACATTTACCTTCCGTCGTGTTGGACGTCGCTCCTCTCCCCCTCGGTGAGTCATCCGAGTCCGGAACCGGAGCGAGGAATTAGATTATGAACATGACTTCACTGATGACAGCCATTCCCTCCTCTTCCTAAACTCCTGCCCCTCCTCCGACCCCCTAGCACCGCCACCCCTCACAGCCACCGCCGCTCAGGAAGCGGCGTTTCTATTGGTTTGAAGGCTAAGGAGTGTCCGCCCCCTGCGCGGAATGGGTGGCCCTATTGGTTTCGGTTTGCTGTCGCTCACCCGAGAGGCTGGGTGGGAGGTGTTGAGGAGCGTGGCGTGTGAAGACCGTTTAGCGAGCTTGCGTGTGCCCGCCTGCCGAAGGCTCCCGCTTATGTGACTGCCGTGCAGTGGCGGGGTGGTAGCTCGGCCGTCTTCGGCGCCCTCTCACCACTCCTCGGCTCGGATGCTCTATGGGAGGGAGAGAGCGCCGGCCGTTCGGGAGCAGCGGTAGAAGAAGTCGTGGGTGTAGTTTGAGGGGAGGCGAAGAAGGTGCTGGAATTCCGTTGTGCTGCCACGCCGGCCTGCCGGGGCCAGCCCGCTGCGGCTGGGTGGGGGTCAGAGAGGAGACAGCCTGTACCTGGCGGGACGAGGGGACGGTGCCCTTTCCCGCCCCGTAAGAAACAGAGCGGGGGAAATGACAAAAAGTGTGGGAGAGCGCTGACAGGAGCCCCGAAACTTTACATACACTTACCCCCTCCGACCGCGCCCCCAGCCCCGTGCCCGGTCCGCGATGGCGGAGGATGCCGAGAACATTCCAGCGGAACTGGCCTGTCGCTCAGGCGAGCTCCCGCTCCCGACGCCGCCGGTCAGGAGGCACCTCCCGTTCGGCAGGCTCGGCTGCTGCTCGCCGCCGGCCTAGGGGCGGCTCTTGGGAGAACTCGCCAGATACGACAAAGTTGTGTGAGGAGCGGAGGTGGATCTCACCGTGTTTCTTACAGATAGGAAGGGTAAATGGCGCAACCGAGCGTGTTCCGCCTGGCTTTCTTCCCTCCTTGCAGCGTTTTAACAGCGGGTTTGGAGCCACGCTTTCAAACTCGGCGTGCCGGGGCTTTTTTTTTTTGCTCTAACGCTGTAGATCTTCCACCCTATTGCAGAGCTCCCTCCTTGTTTGTTTGCAGACGCTGTACTTGTTTAACACAGCGAACGACCACGTGCTTCATTAAGGTAATGGGCCTGCCTGTCTGAGGGTTTTGTTTTGGGAAGAGGGAGGGGCGGTTGGGGTTTTTGATTTGGGTTTTTTTGGTTGTTTTTTTTTTAACACTAGCTGTAAAATCGACTTTAAAAACAGAACAAAAAGGCGAAGCTAGCTTGTATGCAATTACATATTTTCTTTATTTTGTCACATGGGGAGATATTTGCCGTTCTATTTGCCTAGCGTGACCCTCCTATGGCGGGCTTTGCCTTATGCTGTGGGGTAACAGTGGCAGGAGGAGCTCCGCTATTAAAATTGGCAGCTACTACGGCCATTCAGGCTAACAGGATTTTAACGTGGAGTTCCTCTGCTGTGTCCAGGTGGAGTAGCTAAGGTCCTAAAGCAATGCTGGAAGCACCGGAAGTACCTCGTGGTCATGAAGTGACAGCTGTTGTTTACTCAGTGTTTCCTTGGGGCTTTTCCACTGGTTGAATGGGAGAAGTATCTCCAAGTTGCAACGCTGAAAGTGCAGCCCTGCTGCGGCCTTACAGGGTGGTACAAACTGTTCAGCTTCATTGTTGCTTGCTAAGTAGCTACCAAGAGACAAATGAATGTAGATAACATTCTTGGGAAGTGATGCCAATGGAAATAAAAGGGGTAAAGGGATTGTTCCTATTTTTTTTTTCCATGCTGTACTGAAATTCTCATAGGCTTTTTTTTTTCCCCTGTTCCCCAGAGTAAATCTGAGGGCCCTTTGCCTATCCTCTTTCCAGAAGAGAAAACAAGCCTTAAATAATGGAGGGGAAGCTTCTTTGCAAAACAGCTCAACTGCTGGTTGGACTCAGCAGCACTCAAACCATTCTAAACCAGGTCAAACCATTCTTTTTGGTAGAAAGTGTACAGGAGAAAAAAAAAATGTAAAATTAATCTTGCAGGCAAAAGAATAAAAAAATGTTTATTTGACTTTGGGATAAATTCACCTATGTTTAGTTAAAATGCTTACTTTGTTAAGGCAGCAGTGGCCAATTTAATTTTGGGGCAACAAAATCTCCAGTTGAATGGGCATTTTGTTGATGTCAGTCTGAAGGCCTTTTGTGTTTTGATGAAGTATCATTTAATCCCCTTGAAGCCTATATAGAGGCTTTTGTCAAGGCAGGCGTATGTTCAACTCATGTAAAAATCTTCCTTGAAATTGGTAGGATCGATAAGAGTTTACTATGAGTCATGGGCAGCTGAAACTTCACGCATAATGAATATGCAAATATGATGAATAATCACATGAGAAAAGACAAATTAGTTTTCCCCTGATTGATTTGTCCAGTTTAGCAAAAGGGGAAAAGGATGAGCCCTTAATTGAACTAATGCCTTGGATGGTGCAAACTTGCGCATAAAAATTTTTTAACTAGATGAAAGTACCACAGTGAAAGAGGTGCCATTTTGATTAGCTAGATGTGGTGGCATGAAACTAAAGCTCGTTCACGTGAGGGATGATACCATTATAGTTAAAACTGTTTAGAAACTGATAGATGAGTGGAAGTCTTGCAATATGCCCGTACACCAAAAGAAGGTCAGGTAGTTGCAGGTAGTTGCAGATGTGTACAGCAGATGTTTATACCTCAGGACCCCTCCTGTAATATTTTGTGGTGGTATTTCTCTGTCTGGTGCCACCTCTGTGCCAGAGGTTGCAGCCACTGGAGCAGAAATGGCAGCATTTTGTAGTGCATCAGCTAGTTCCCAGCAAAGTCCTGATGCCTAAATGAGGTGGCCAGTGAAAATGAGCTTGAGCTGGAATGTTCCATGAAGATTGCCTAATTCTCAGGTTTCATATAAACAACAAAACAGAACAAAAATATACTATTTCATATTTGTTCAGGGAAGTCATTAGCAAACAAACTTAAGACTTGCCTTACAGGAACGTACAACATTTTTGCTTATGTTTGCTTCTTTGGTTGGTAGTGTTTGCCTCAAAAATCAAAGAGAAAAAACATACGTGTTTGAACTTTAATCAAAGCATTTGAAAGTGGAAATGGGGTAATGGCAAGATATTTCTGCAGCTTTATAGTGAGGTAAGTTCATTGAGGCATCATGAGATGGGCAAGGAAGAGTGGCCTCCGTGACTTTGCTGCAGTAAGATGGAAGTTTCTTGTCTTGTACACTGAGGTTATTTATGTGTCTTGGGTAACTAACAAAAAAAAAAAAAGAAAGGTTTTGGGTTTTTGTTGATTGGGTTTTTTTGCTAAGCAGTGAAGGCAAACTGTGTTTTTACAAGAATATAATTTCAAACTTGATTTTACTGAATTCTGTCAAGCATTTCTGAGTTTTTCTGCATTTTCTTGACATTATTTTCAGTTCTAATCCTCTCTTCTAGGGTCACTAGCTTTGTGTGAGCTGCAGACTCTATAAACAAACTAATCGCCGAAGTAATTTAAATGAATATTGAATAGAACAATGTCTAGAATGGATTTCTCTGAGATTCTGATGTGTCCTCAGTTACTAAGTATGCATTCAAGGGTGCTAACCCGTTCAGATTCTGGCATCTTTTTCTATGTTTTGCTAAATTAATCTGTTTCTTAGGTCAGGCTATGCCTGGCCTGTTGAACTGCCTGATGGAAGTGGTCAAACAACTATTGCTTAGTGGGGCAAACCCAGGATTCTGAACTGGTTCCAGTAGTTCTGAGAGAGGCTTTTTTGCTGCTCTGCTTGTCGTTAGTAGTGCTCCTACTGCAAATATGAACTTGCCTATATTGAAATAGACTCAGTGTTTGTCTCTTGACCACAAGAGACAGAAGTCACTTGTGTTATGCTTTCTTCCCTGCTTATGTTCCTCCATGCTGTTTATGCCAGTGTCATGTACCTAAGAAATACTCAAATGAGAGCTCACTGTTTTATACAAAATTCAAGAACTGCTTACGATTAGGCTTCACTTCTCGAAATACGGACATGGTTTTATCCAGACACAAGCATGACAGTGGAATCAAAATAAGGCTAAATCTGGCCCAAATTTTTCAACAGCTTCTAGCATGACTACATCCTTCCTAAATGATTTCTCTCATACTTCATAACACAAAAGATGGGATACACTTTTGCTAACAACCAAGGGTGGGGGGTGGGGAGACATAAAAGAATAACTCACAGTCTCTGAAGAGGAAAAAGTAGAGGGTTTGGCCTATTTTCACAGTATTATTTTGCGATACTGTTGCCTGTTTCCTGTGTTCTCAGGTGTGAGACTACAAAGTGGTGAATCTACAAGCAAAGCACAGGTTTTGTCAGTGTAATTCTATTTTGTTCTGTGAATAGTAGAATATGTTTGCAATTTTGCAATCGTGGCATCTTTTTTTCACCTAACAGCACTTATCAAGTAAGAGCATAAAAGTTGCAGCATGTTTTAAGTCAACCCAAACAAAAGTCTGTTTTGTATCAAGTAGCAGAATATGTTCAGATTCTCTCCCACTTAAAGGACTAACTCTTGAAACAAGTCCAAGAACTTCTCCTTAACCGTCATATCTCAAAAATGTAGTTTATAAAAAATTAACCCAGTAGGTATAGTGATAAGGGAAAACAAAACCGTAAAGCAGGGTAATGGTCAATTATTTCAGCATTTGTTAAATATATTTCCAATGTGCAAGGGCAGTTTTGACATGTGTACTATAATACAATTTCCGTGGGTGAGTGACAGCTGTCTGCTCAGTTACACAATTTGATCAGAAAGGCCAAAGGCAAATAGCAGACTTGGGATGTGTAAGCTTCTCCAGATGCTATCAAACACCTAGATAAATTGGGACCATCTCTGCTGTCATTCAATGTGCAGAATAATGGCAAGGTACAGCCTAAGGTTGTTTTGTTCATTCTCACTTATGAGCTCATTGTTAGCTGTTGCAGGTAAGTCAGACTCTGGAGATATTTTCATTTTATTTTATGCTTTTTCCTCACTAAATAAGATGTGTGAACATGAAATACAGCTGCTTGGTAAGAAAAGTCTGATTTAAAGTGTGGAGTTTGATTTTCCCTAGAACATACTGGCCATATCAATATGGAGACTTTCCTAGTTTAGTGTTCACACATTGGTTAAGGTATAAGAATGGTTTGATTCCATTTTAGTCAATTGGTCTTGAAGCCAAAATGAATAATTTGCCATGGAACCATGTACAGGATACCCCTAGATTTAGCTGTGCCAATGGAAGTATCAGCTTCTGATGCTGCTGTTTACAATAGCCACTGCTTGCAGTGATTTTCCCACACAACAATTCATAGGACCACTCTAATACCAGAAATGCAGATATATCAGGTTAATTTTGACTGCAAGGTAAACGGTGAGAGCCAACCCATCAGATTTTGCCCAAGTAATGATGCTACAGAGGTTTTCAAGGTACCACAGAGAATTACATTCTTCACAAGAAATATGGCGATGGGTGAAGATAACATTTAATCTAACAAAACAGCTCAATCCAGAAAGGGATAAATAAAATTCTGTAAATAATTTGTTTAAATAGGACTTAATATAAGAGATAATGAATTTTAAAATTTTAAATTAATGTGTTCTGGTTAAAGTCAAGGACTTTATGTTAAAGGTATGTCATTCTTTCAGAATGACTTTTTCAGACTTGATACCTGTTCCCCACTGTATCACTGAGTCTGATACCTTGGCTTGGCTAGCATGGGCTTTGTGTCTATTGTTGCACTGGCTTTGTCTGCTGTCTGAGAATTGGAGCCCCTTTACCTTTCACCATCTTGTTCAACAACATGTGCAGGTTAAATTTTAAACCACCTACAAAGTATTATTTTAAGACAGTGTTTTAGTCTACCTGAGTCACTTCCTTGTGTAAGACATGGTGATGTGCCTGAAAATTTCAGGATGGGATAGGGATAATACTAATTAACTATTCAATTTGTCTGGTGCAACAAATGTTAAAGTAGCCGAAGTTGCCGCAGATGAACTGCCCTTGGCTAAGAAAGCTCTCAGAAGAGCTGTATCTACATACTGTCTTCACACATCAGGAAATCTAGTGTTTATTAATTTCAGCAAAAGAGGTATAAATGCAGGTAAAATCCCATAAATGAAATTGTCGGTTTCAGCACTGAAGAAGCTACTCAACTTTGTTGGAGACCTGCTATGAGAAATTACTAAGCTCTTCAAAAAGTGTTCCTCTAACTATAGCTCTGAAACAAATTCATATAAATTAATAGCACACTGCCTCATGGGTTGTCATTCTGTCCCATCAGCCACATCAGATTCTTCTGTAGACAGGAGAAAAAAGCATGCTCCTGGAATTGGCTTACTAGATCCTTAGATGTTTGTGGTGATAAGCTACTGTCAGAGGCTTGAGTGTGCTGTTCTAGTGTAACCTGTGGTGGCTGAGGTGTGGACACGGCACTGCCGCTGAACCAAAACCATAGAAGTGCTGCTTTTTGCCATGTCTGGTGATGTGAAGTAGGACATGGTGATCTTACAAAGACATGGAAGAGCAGCTTGTTCTGAGGATCAGTAGGGGAACTGAATGCCTTGGTAACAACTTTTCTCTTGAGAAGGTGTGGGGTGGAACTGGATCTATACGCTGAAGGCTTTAAAAAAAGACAAATTAGTAAATATGCAAGATTCAAAGACAGAATAAGTCCTTTAAGAGAACACTAAAGGGTGGTGACAGACCCCAGTGAGAAAAGAGATTCTGTTGCTGTCCATTTCACGAACTCACCCCATTCTTTTGTTGAACTGAAAGTAAAGCCTACTGAAAAGGTGGCATCATGGTAGCTGGGACACTCGGTTTTCCTGGCTGGCAAAAGGCAACAAGCAACTATCTGTGTGTTAGTAGTACTGCTGCTGCAGTTTGCTGCAGTGCTTCTGAGACAGTCCTACAGCTCTTTCCAAGCACTCTTTAACGCTCAGGTGAAATGTAATATATTTGAGACACCATCATTACATGCAAAATACCTTGTTCTGGTCACCTGTTTGCTTTTTCAGAGTTGTAAAAGCCTTTATCAGTCTGAATCAATCTGAAAGCCAGTAATTGTGTCTCAAACATAGATGTATCTACCCTCATGCTTTTTTCATTGAGAGAATGATTTATAAAAACATGTGATTAGGGTTACAAGCTTTATTTTTAATTTCCCCCTCCCCCCTAGAAGAACCAAGTTAGTTAACTGGGTTTGAACAATGTGAAAATAGCCCATTTCTGGTAAGACACTTAGAAATGTTTTGTGTAAAAGGCTGATATCAGTCGTTTCAAATACTTCTGTTAGCAACTGTCAAGAAACAAATTATTTTATTTCACTTGCTCTAGATGGTATAAAATATCCACATTTTACCAACCCTCCTAAATTTCTGATAATTTACCACTTCCCAAAAATACCTAGGACTTTTCTGTGAAATTAATTATGATTTCTTCCTCTTTGTAAAATGTGTATAGAATGACCTGCTAAGAGCAGTAACAGCAAAATAAAACAAAGAATCTTAAATGTCAGGTCACTCCCTGGGGCAGAATAGGGAAATCTAGGAAAAAAAGTCAATTACCATTTGTTATTTGAGGTAGTTGATTGGGTCATAAAGAGTCTTAAATGACTTGAAAGTAGTTAAAAAGTATTGCTGTAAGATGCTACTGAGAAAGATGTCACAGGATCTTAACAGACTAGTATCAGGGAGAAAGTAGGTAAATTTAAAATCTCAGAATTCATTTGCTCAAGATAAGGGATGAAAGTGTCAAAGAGAACTGCACATCAGGCTACTGGGCTTGTACTAGAGACTTGTTTGTTTAGGAGGGATTTAAACTCTAGAGCACTTGCTAATTTCAGTAAATATACAAGAATGCATTTAAATGGTTCATCTCTGGTTAGAAGCTTTCCAAGACAGAATGATTTGGCTCCCTGATGAGCTAGATAAACTTAACTCCTTAGTGACAATGAGCCTGATGCTAATAGCTTGGAGGATGGAAGTGGGTAGATACATAATCATTATATACACATATATATATAAAACTCTTATTTAGCAGGACAAATGGATTTCTGTAAGGAGTCAGGTGTGCAGTTCCCTGCCTCAGTGTTGTCTCTATTCATTCTGATAACATTATGCTCATGATAACATTAAGGATTATGCCTGTATACCTTTTGCCCCTGACTGCCATCTGCCTTCTGGCTATTTAGGTTGCCTGGCGAATTGGCCTGCAGAGCAGGCCTGTAAAACTCTGCTTGTCACATGAAGAATTTTGGAAGAAAGGGATCAGACCATGCACATGAATACCTTAAGGCAGTAGCAACAAGATGTCATTTCAGCCCATAGTAAGGCTGTTAAAAAAACTCCTGGACAGTGGGTCTCACTGCTATGTAGCCAGCACCCAGAAAAAACGTTTATAAGTTGTGGTACTGTACTACTATGCCCAACCTAGAGGTGAGGCTCCATTACCAGCAGTGTTAATATATCCATAGTTATACACTACTCCCTGTCCTACCACCTACTAAACAAGCAAAGTTTTGGCCATTCTGAAGAACAGGGGATGCCATTAGAGAATGTGTACTTGTCTACACACCCATTTCCTTTCCTATACCAATTTCTTCCTTTCCTTTTTCCTTCTTTTTTTTTTTTTTTTGTAAATCTGTCCTCAAATGTGCAGATGTACATAAAACCTGCCAGCTTGCTTCTGTATTAGTATCTGCTATGCATGGTCTGCCTGGATGAAAAATGGACTTGGTTTATTTGAGGGAGGAGGAGAAGAATAAAGACAGTGATGATCAGAAAAAGCACAAGAGGAGGTAAGAATGAGAGGCAGGCCATAATGGCAATGAGAAATAAGCAGAGACTAATGACATGGAATTCAGGTCAGGGAGTGTGAAATGGAGGTTCTTGGCAGCTCGTGGGAAGAGCTTTAGACTGAGACTTTTTTTTTTGGCTTCTCATGTCTCCTTCAGGTGTTGCTGGTGTGTAACTTCAAAACCAGTATTTATGTGTTGCTTCATCAGGTGTTTTTTGAACATTCTGCATAAGCAACTTCTCACAGAAGCAGTTATGATTGTAGTTGGGTGTAGGATGAAGTAGCTTGTGTAGAGATTGAAGTAACCCTCTTAACATGCTACCTTGACTAGATTACAGTTAAAGAAATGGTAACTAATTTAAGAAACAAGTACTTAAACACTTTTGCAACTGTGAAGAGGTTACTGCTGATCTAAGGAGTAAGGAAGTCAGCCTTCAAAGAAGATATTATTCATTACGTGGGCAGGCTGGATCCATGGGCAGAGGCCAACTTTATGGGGTTCAACAAGGCCAAGTGCTGGGTCCTACACTTGGTGACAATAACCCCAGGCAATGTTACAGTCTTGGGGCAGAGTGACTGGAGAGCTCCCTGGAGAAGGACCTGGGGGTATTAGTTGACAACTGACTGAACGTGTGCCAGCAGTGTACCCAGGTGGCCAAGAAGGTCAACAACATCTTGGTCTCAGAAATAGCGTGACCAACAGCAGTAGGGCAGTGATAGTTCTGTTGTGGTCAGCTGTGGTGAGGGTGGTGCCTTGAGTACTGTGCTCAGTTTTGGGCCCCTCACTACAGGAAGGATGTGGAGATGCTGGAGCAGGTCCAGAGGAGGCCGACAACGCTGGTGAAGGGTTTGGAGCACAAGTCCGGTGAGGAGCAGCTGAGGGAGCTGGGGCTTTTTAGTATTGAGAAAAGGAGACTGAGAGGAGACCTTATCACTCTCAACTACTACCTGCAAGGTGGTTGCAGAGATGTTGGGGTTGGTCTCTTCTCTCAGGTGACAAGTGATAGGACAAGAGGAAATGGCTGAAAATTGCACCAGGAATATTTAGGTTAGATATCATAAAGAATGTCTTTACTGAAAGGCTTGACAAGCATTGCAATAGGCTGCCCAGGGAAGTGGTGGAGTCACCATCCTTGGAGGTATTTAAAAGGCATGTAGATCAAGTGCTTAAGGACATGATCTAGAGGTGGACTAGTCATGGTTAGGCTATGGTTGGACTCAATGATCTAAAGGGTCTCTTCCAACCCAGGTGATTCTGTGATCTCCAGTTTCAGTCATTGCCACAGTACCATTTTCCAGGCAGCGTTGTTCAATATGTAGGTAGATTTTTTCCTTTTGTATTTTGGGGTATTTTCACTAAAGAAACCTTCTGTCTATTAGCAGGCACCGGTGAGTAGAAAATTTGTTGCAGAAAGGACTGTGATGCTTATCACACACCATACAAGGGAGCAGTATAACCCACAGATCAAACAGACAGGAACAGAGGTCTGCAGCTATATTGTGTTTTGTGTTGAATGTCTGAGCTTTGACAGAGATCTTCTGGGAAAAAAAACAAAGCACTGATTCCGAGAACTGGCAAAGATATTAGTGCAGATGGGACTTGAAATATCATGGGTGGAACATTTCCTACTTTGTTTCTGAAAGTATACATGTGTGATAGGAGTTTGTCCTTCATTGGAAATTCTTTGATTTTTAACTTAAATAACAGCAAGTGAATTGCTGCCAAAGCTTTCTGGAACTACACTGCACATAGGTAGAACATTGTTATCTTCCTGAGAATACTGCTTTCGTTTATTTTGTACATTGGGCTAAAGAAAGCAGCATTAATTTGCTTTGGATGCTAAACTGAGTTAGTAAATAGTACCAGAGCTCCTGTTCAGATCCCTCACAATGGCCTTCTTATGTCCTGGCATGTGAAGCCATGTTGACACATGATGGTAGAATTTCTAGCTCAGCACGCCATGATGGTAAATTTTATCCCCCAGTGTTTCTTATTGTCTGCAAGTATACTGTGAAGAATAATACTCTCGTTTTGCAAATGCAATTTGGCCAAACACCAAATTCTTGCAAGAAAGAGAGTCCCTACTTCGAAAGCACAAAGACAGCATGTAGTTTCCCAAAAAGAAAAAACAAACTAGTGGCTGAGGTATGGTCTGGAGACAGTGGTCAACTCTTTATCCAGTGATCTAACTGGTAGAAATGTTGATTGTGGATGACTTTTCCCTTACAGCTCAATAAATTGCATTAATTACTTGAGGAGAAGAAAAGGAGTGTTTTGAAGGCATTCTGTGAAACAGCCACTATCAACAAGAAATATGATGGGTAGGTTTAAAACTTGTAGCTTTAAATTTGTTTTCCATTTAGTAAAAAAAAAAAAAAATCTAAAAAACAAGCCTTTCAAGAATAGTTAGTGAAAATAAATAGTGACTTATCCTAGTAACAACTTGCTGAGTAATTCCATGGGCTGGAAATTGTAGGAGGATGTACTTTGATTTCAAATACAAGCAGGGCTTTGTAAATATGTTCAAATTACTGTGCACATAACGGCTTTGTGCCTGGAACCTACTCCAGATGGGTTATATATAAATGGAACACAATCCTCATGCTGCAGTTACACTATTATGCAATTAACATATTTAATGGTTTGCTACGATACCTTGCAGTTTTCTATCCAATCCTATAGAAATTCTGCCATCCAACTGATCATCAATTTTTTGCCTTTCAGAGTTTCTTTGGTGCTGTCTGCAAAAAGCACATTGCAGGCATGCTGCAGTATCGGTCTGAGCTGGTTTTTTTGCCTTGCTGCTGGATTGTTGATCGCGTAAGTCAGGGTAAGACTACATCTACATCCAGTTCCAGAAGAGCCGTTTTTTGTTTTTAATTGGTACAGCTCACTGTGACTCACAATCCACTGTCTTCAAGATCCACAACCCAAAACCACTTTTTGGGTAAATTTAAGGCTGAAAAGGGGGCACCAAATAATGGCTGAGTCACTTCTGTTGTATGCCAACAAATCACTTGTTTGCTGATTGGTCACCTGCCTTTGATCTGGATTATATCTTACCAGGAAGCTGCTCCAGCTGGCCAGAGACTGGAGAATGTGAGCTGTAGTCAAGGATACCTGCAAAGCACTGGGAGCTGCAGCAGATCGTCTTTGAAGAGAAGCGCTGGGAAAGGCAAGTTAGAGGGAAGGCAAGGGAAAAATAGGGGCAAGGAGCCAATTTCTGATCTCAGCATCACTGATGTCACCAATGAGAATCTGGTCCATGCTGGGGAAAGAAGAATAGAAACAGATCAGAGGGAAAGGTGACAGAGGGGGCAATTAATCATGTCGCAGCTGTAATCTTAATGACTACTCTGCTTTAACACTTGTAATGCCACTTACTCAGCCAGGAGCACAAAATTAGTAAAATCTTTCTAGGAGACTGGCTTGTCTGTCATAGCAGCTCCAGCAGTGATTTTTACTGGTGGCACACTTGACTGCAGTTCCGTCTGAAGAGCAATGTGCACGGATCTAATGAAAAGAAAAAGGGTTAAATCCCATGTTTCAGGTGAAATTATATGGTAATAAGTTTACACTTAAGATCTACTTTCTTAATTTTCTACACATTTCAAATGTTGCTTAATTTGCTAGTACTCTAAAGCCAGATAAACACCAAAAAGCTTTCCTGCTTTTTTTTTTTTTTTTTCAAAGCTTCAACTACACTTCAGAATATGCTTCTCAAAAAATTTCAACCCATGAAACCAACCTTCCTGAAAGACTTTCTTTTGAAAACACCGATGCGTTGGAACTCTATTGGCCAGTCGAAGCAGATGAAAATAAGTGTTGTGTTTGGTGCAAGGATTTTTTTTTTTACTTATTTCAATAGACTGTTGGTTTTGAAATGAAGTAGGAAAAGTAGGCTGGAAGAATGCTCGTCTGCTTCCTAATATTCCTCAAGCTAAAAAAAAAAAAAGTGCTTGAAAAAGTTTATTCTTGAAAATGTTAAAAATTATTTTTAAAAGTTTAAATAATAAAAATACTATAATTAAAATTGTAGTTGTTGTTAATGTTAAGTTTATATTTTTAATTATTTGCTCATAATGACTCCATTCCAAATTCTTTGATTTTACAAACACTTGGCCAGGAAAAATCTCGGGTAGGTTGACCTGCAGTCATAAAACTAAGGCAGTGCCAGTTTCACATGCCTTTCAGTATTAAAAGATATAATTCAGTTACTGCCTTTCCCTAAAGAGGATATCTTCCTCTCAAATAAGGCCCTGGAATTCTTTCTTAGTTGGACAGGTGCCTGATTTTCAGAATTGCTGTCTCGGAAGTTCCACTGAACTGTGAGAAAGGAGGGATTTTCTCCTATTTCTGTGGTGCAGAAGGAGGCCTCATCTAGCAAGAAGATGTGCTATGTCATTTTTCTGACCGTTGCATTAGAAACTGCAATATTTTTTGCTGGAATATTTTTGAAAGCTTGTCTTTGGCTTGATGCTGACAAACTTTGTCAAGGTTGAAAAATACCGCGCCCCCCCCCCCCCCCCCCCCCAAAAGAAAAGCTAAGAAAATGTTCTGTCCATTTAGTGACAGCCTTAGACATAACTAAAATAGGTATGGCATATTAAAATCATGGATATACCCCTGCTCTGATAACTAAGCTTTTTACAAACTCATTTGAATGTGTGGCATGTAACTCTCCATATAACTTACAGACCCCAGTTTTTAATACTGCCGGATGAGGTCATTCTCTCCTCCTAAACTGGTAAAAGCTTCCTTAGGGATAGATACCTATTAAGAAAAGTCATTGAGGGAGTCAACAGAATTGTGTGGTTCTCTGTAAGTTCAGGAATACCTCTAGAGTTTTGCAAGTCAGTTCCAAAGTTAAAGAAATTTTAGAATGTGAGATGTTCTGCTGTAATAAGTTTACAAAATGTTGTAATACTATTATTTTTGAAAAATAAGTTGTGCTTAGATTTTTACTACTGTACTTGCATCCCTTTACAGCATCTGGGGCTGAGTTGCAGTCCATGTCTTCCTGGTATAACTTGTCTAATAACTCATCAAAGTACAACCATTAGGGACAGAAATTCACACTAAACTGCTAGTATAAACTCCAGTGTGCCATGTATGTCGCCAGTCAACTTTTTGCCAGGACAGCTTCTCTCCTGGCCTGCTGGTGAGGGATCTCACCACAGAAATCCTTTTTAGAGGAGTGATCTGAGAATGGGTGAAACACACAATGTGATTATAAAGGTTCCTTCCCTTCGAGCTTGATAAGCTTCTCTTTCTCATGTCTTAAACAAAAAGTCTATTCATTAGAGAACAGACAAGAGAGCATTCTCCATTTTTCTGGGAGAATGTGTCATGAGATAATCATATGCCACACACCTCCTCTCAGCAGTTCATCTTCTCCTATCTTGCAGTCCACACAGCTGCTAGCTTGGAGGTAAAGCTCATTCCATGCCGAGTCTGCCCAAGCCAAGTTCCTTTTCAGGTGATAAATAAAAATAATCCTATTTCAAAGTTGAGTCTATAGTTTCACCAGCATTTGTTGATACAAAGGCATGTTTAAGAAGATGTGTATTAATGACATAGGGCCATAATTCACAGATAGCTTGGTTTCAGACAAGTGCTTTGAGAAATATTTTTCAGTGTCTTATTAGCATCAATTGTACATACTGCTCATTTGAGAAGATTCCCCTGTTACACACATTGCAGCCAAGAATGATGAGTATGTGTAAGGACTTGTTTGAAACCTTTGACATAAATGAGTGCAGGGGTCATAGTACCACTGACATCATAGTGGTGGGTTTGCTGTAATCTGTAGCAGATTGATTCATTGCACATTACAGGATACATGCAGATAAGCTCTTTGCATCACATGTAGTAAAGAGGCCCTGAAATCCCCAACAAGAATGTTTCTGCTCTGCATTCTGCAGTGAAGAATGATATCTGATTAATGTGAAGTATATATACCAGGAATGTATCAAAAAAAGATGTTCTCAGAGGTTAAAATTGTATTTGATCTGGTAGAAAATGTAATTTAGCACCATCCAAACAATATATTTTTCCACTGGCAATGCCTGCTGTTCCCCAAAAGCATAGTCTGCTTTTTCATACTATTCTTTCATTCATCCGCTTGTACAGTATTGTCTCTCAGTTTCTTTAAATATAAAATATTTCTGGCTCATGGATCTGACATGAAGGATGTGATACTCTCCCCAAGCAAGAACATTCGTGCTAATTTGCAAACTACAGTCAGGCAACACGTGGGAAATACTGCTTGAGAAAATTCCTATGATTTCTTGGTGAAGTTATGGAAGAGCTATTTGTTTCCCATTCTTTTATAAATCAGGTTAATATAAAAAGCACTTATGTAACCTGCTACAAGAACTGATTCCAGTCTTGATGTGATTTTAGTAAGAAAAATATAACTGATTCTAAGTATAATTTATTCTTTCTGGCATGTTATAATTATCGATAGTTCTTCAATCCAATCACTTAGCCAATCCTGTAACTTCCTGTAGTTCAGGCATTCCTCGCTAATGCACTTCAAATACCAGAAACAGTTGAAGTTTAAAAGATGTGCTGAAATCTGTTTGGCTTAATCTTCACCATGTTTTGAAGTAACAACAACAAGGCATGCTTTAAATGCAAGCAGAAATCAAAGATGCTTCTGATATGCATAGCGGCTGCTCATAGAGCTTTTTGAAGCCTCCAAGAACTGAGTTTATGCATTATATCCTCATAGCTGAGCTATGAATCCTTATGTATTTCTGGTTTCTTCACCCTATGACAGGTTTGGTTTTAGGCATTATTATTATTATTATTAGGGTGTTGGTGGTCCAGCACTGTCTTTGTATCATTGAAGTTCTGTAAGGTAGTGTGCTGATAAAACAAGTCTCCTGCTGTTTTCCCACAGTGACTTGGAAGTAGCTCTGTAACGTAAACAATTGTAATGCTTCGCAGCTGGTGTGAATGGTTTGCCCATAACAGGTTCACATTGTGTCCATTCTCTTCAAAAATTGGATTTCTATCTAGTCTTGTAAAAAATTGCAAGATGTTGTCTGTGAAGCTTGGAGGTGATTATAGAAAAAAGATTATTTGGCTTCCAGTTATAACTACACCTCCAAATATAATCAGAATGCAACCTATGCTATTTTTGCCTAATCTCAGTAATTTCTTAGGTTTGTTTCCTGTAACATTTTCCTAAGAATTATGAATGGAGAACTGAATATACCTAAACAAACTGTTTTTAATCCAGTATATAATTTTGCTTTTTCTGATCCATCTGCCATTGCACAGGAAAAGGAAATCTTTACAGCTATATACTTTTTAGCTTCATGATTGGAAGGGTAACCTGATATAAATACAACAAGGAACACTGATATCCACGAGAGTTTGAGTGTTAGTGACATTGAGCTCCATCCAAATACAGATCGCTCAGCAGAAACATCTGAAAAAAGACAACAATGTTATTTATGAGACTGAAGGTACTGCTCACACAGTTTCAGTGATCAGAAGTAGTCTTCTGTGGGTTGCTATCTTTTTTGACAGCTTCATGGACCTTACTTAGTTTGGCAATCATAGATTTGAAAACAGGTATGAAGGAGAATCCAAAAACCCCTAACAATTCTTACTTCTGACATGACAGTATAAAATGAGCACTTTCGTGTCCAAGTAATATGGTTGGTGAATGATAATGTGTTACTGAGCTCAGACCATCATTATTTTTTTTAATTAAATAACAGAAGGATGCATATTGAGACAGGAATAAGTCTTTTATTTTGCCCATCTAGAAGCATCCAGACATTGCTTTCTTGTTTATGAAATAAACAACATATTTTTCTATCAAAATGTTGATGCCTGTATTTCCTTGGCCATTATATCTTGCATTAAGAATGTTTGTTAAGCTCTCTACTCCAAGAAGAAGTAAAAAAAGAGATCTTCATTTCATCATTTTTTTTCTCATTAGAAAAAGCATAGAACAGACATTTCAGGTTCACAACAGGAGATGCTGACAGCAGGTGTCTGAGCGCTTTAGAGCCAAGGCTTGCTCAAGTACAGCACAGAGATCTAGTGTGTGCAAAGCTGATTCCCAATGCCGCAGAGCCCTGAAGGGCTAGAGCATGTAAAACCATCTGAAAATGAAAGAAAGCAAGTGATATTGTGCTGAGGATCTTGTAGGGACTATTTTCCTTTGTGAGAAAGTTGTTGAATGAGTGACTATGTGCTCAACAAACGACAATACCTAAATAAATAGTAAAAACAGCTTGTTAATACTGGTAATCAAGGTCAATATTTTCAGAAGTGCAAACTATTAGTCATGAAAATATGGGACCTAATTTTACAACCTTTATCATAAAGAAAATTGTCTTGGATACACCAGCAGTTCTCACCAGATTAAATGGGCTAAGAACAACCCTCTCTCACCCCAACCTCACACAGTGAAGTTTTGTCACCACTGACTGGCTAAGACTGCGTTTTGCTTTAGTGGTCGCTGTGGAGGATGCTGGAATACTGGTCATATTGGTATTTTGCTTTTGAAAAAGGGAGTGGTGAGAGAAAGGGAGTGCTGCTGTCTAAAAAGCAGAAAGAGCTGCTGGGATTGTTAACAGTTTTTTGGCTGAGTTCAGCAGCAGAGTGCTTTGTGGATCATACTTCCCCCAGAAATTCAAAACAATGTAGTTAGAGCAAATTTCTCATTTGCAGAGAAGCAGCCTAATGAGGCAAAGCCTACTTTTAAAAATGAGGTACCTATGGCGCCAGGGGTAATAATCTTCAGGGTTTCTTCCAGCTGCATGGCTAACCAGGATTTTTACAGCTCAAATGATGTTGTAACTAACACTTCCATAAGTGATCCACTCATAGAAGCTGACAAATCCTCCAAATGGCTCATTTCACCTCCTTCAGCCACCAGGGAGATACTTGAACTTAGAAGCACAGCTTCCTGAGAAGCTCTGAAAGCAAATTCAAAGCTGACCAGAACTCAGATGTTTCCATTTTCACTGACTGCTTAAGGTTTCCCTCTTGCAGTGGTTTAAACAGACCTGACAAACTGTGTAGATAAAAACAGGCAGACTTTCATCTTACTTCCATTGTTTATGACAGATTGGGCGTTGCTTGGAGGAAGGTGCATGTATAAACAAGTTCAAAGGTAAAATAATGGCAAGTTTGCAAGAGCTTAAAATTGAGCATGCATCATGCTGAAGTGCTTCCTCAGCAGAGAAAAACAATCCTCGCAGATGCTCATCTCAGAAATGTTGCACAAGATGTCAAGGTTCTTGAAAGGAAAAGTGATGTAGGTGCCAAACTTGCTAAACTGTTTCTAAAGATCAGCTTGTACCCGGTGGAAATGAAATAAAATGTGCCAACTTGCACTTTCAGTAGTGAAAATAATATTCTTAAGGTTGGGTTAATTGAAACGTGTTAGCTAAATTTAGCTGAAACCCAGTCGTTTATCCTTCCTTGAAAGTTCTGGAAGACTGTTGGGATGATTTTTCCTGCAGTCCTCAGATTTATAAGAGGTTCCTTTTCCTGTAATGCTGGAAAGTGAGAATTTACTTTGTGTACTTTTTCCATTGAAGAATTTCCTTATAGAAAGTATACCTAACTTACAGCGTTTCTCTGATGTGATATAGTATAACTGTGTGCTACCACTTCTTTTGTGTACCAAGCAGGTTATTTCATTAGTTTTTGGAGATGTTCAGCTGTAATAATAATTTTGGTTTGTAGTGAAATTTCACTCAAAGATTGGGATAAATATGATATTAAGTAACATTTTTGCCTTTTCCATTTAATTTTTATAAAATAAGTAAATATTGCTCTTGTTTTACCGGTTGGCAGTCAGGACAGAGCGGCTAAGTCTCTTAATGTGTTAGAGTTTGGGCACTTAGAAATTAAATCAAAGCATGTGATCCATGAGGGTAACAGAACCACGGTCACTGAGGCTGTGGGGCTCTTCTAGCAGATACAGCAGGTTGCTTGGGTCTGTGTCTGGTTGATTTTGAGTAAAGATGGAGAATATTACTGAGAAGAGTCAGACTCCATTTTCTTTATTCTCTCCCACTGACTATTTATGTGCATTTATAAGACTCCCTGAGCATTGTCTTCTCCAGGCAGAACAGTCTCAGCTGTCTTAGCCTCTAAGAGAGGTGCTCCAATCCTTTCATTACACTTATGCCCCGTTATTGGACTCTCTCCAGGATGTTTCTGGTGGCCTCGACCTCTACGAAACATCTGCATGTGCATCACCAGTGCTGAACAGAGGAAGGGTCACATCCCTTGACCTGTTAGCAACGTACTTCTTAGTGCAACCCGGGATACCATGGACTTTTTTTTTTCCAGGGGAGCACATTGCTGGTTCACGGTCAACTCAGTGTCCACCAGGACCCCAAGTATCTTTTCTGACTAGTTGTTCTCCAGCTGTTCAGTCCCCTTTGTGTAGCGCCCATGTCCAATGGACTCATATATGTCCAGTTTGTACATAGGCTCATCTAAGGGTGTGGACTCCTTTTGTCGTAAGGTACTCTAGGTACCTGTCCATGCCCAGGCTGCAGCTGACTCAGCAGGTCTGCGTGCTCTGCTTTCAGGTCATGCCTCAGCCTGTTCAGAGGCTCTTTGGTAAGTGAAGCTTTGCCTATAATTCGAGAGGGATCCGGTGCCGTAGCTGTGTTTATATCATACACTGATGTCAGTGAATCATCCCAAAAGAGAGTGCTGTGGTCATTTCCATCCTTAAACACAGCTAGCAGTCCAGGTAAACATCAATCTTTCTTTTTATTCTTTTTATTTTCCTTTCTATTTTTTTTTTCTTTGCAGCAGGACTTCACCATCAAACAAGAAACCGGGCTTCTTGGGTTTTGTCAACTTCAGGAAGTTCAAAATCACAGCTTCCAGAGAACTCAAGTTCAGATTAATTTTATTTTCAAGCCAGTGCCTACATGCTGTTGCATAGCCCTGGCATGATAGCACCTTTAAGAGCTCAGCTAGGCTGGATGCAGTTTGTAGACCTGCAGCAACAAGCTGCCTTTTGCAGTGGTGCTCAGATACCATGGCAACTGTCACTTTATAAATAGGCAGATAGCATCCCAAGACCCTGAACCATCCCATTGCCCAGAGCTACTGAAGCTTTGCAAGTTCCAGTAAACACTGGGGACTGGAGTAAGCCTGATATAAGCAGCCACAACTCCAGTGACTTCAAAGGAGTTTGTCCCACTGTCACCTTCACTGAAGTTACTATTTCAATGTCAGTGAAATAATTCCTATCAAGTGCAAAATATTTGGAACTTTTCGGACAAGTTAAACCTATTCATCATAGCTATGATAAGTGAACCGAAGACAGGAAATAAATCTAATTTTACTATTTTATTAGGATGTGAATGTTGGAAGTGGCTCCACTGCAGGTAAATCCCTATAGAGAGCTTCCATTTAAAACAGAACATCCTGCCCAGGAAAGCAGGATCAGGCCATATTAGACAGATTAATTTTAAGCCATTTGCATCTGTTCATTGAGAAAGTAATTTGTCTTACCATCACTACATGGAAAGACAAGAGTAATTTGTTTTGAGAAGGTAACATGATAACTGTGGAAAGCGTGGGACTGCCAAAGGGCAAACCAAAAGGGTTCATGTGCTCGCCAGGTAAGCCAGAGCTAGGATTCCCTGCTACTGTGCTCATCTGCACCTTGAGTACTGTCTTCAGTTTTGGGACCCTCACTACAAGAAAGACATTGAGGTCCTGGAGTGGGTCCTGAGAAGGGCAACAAAGCTGATGAAGGGACTGGAGAGAAGATCTTAGGAGGAGCAGCTGAGGGAGCTGGGGATGTTTAGCCTGGAGAAGAGGAGGCTGAGAGGAGACCTTATCATCACCTGCGACTTCCTGAATGAAAGTTGTAGAGGTGAGCAATGGTCTCTTCAGCCAAGCGACAGGTGATAGGACAAGGGGAAATGGCAGGTTCAGATTAGATGTTAGGAAAATGTTCTTCACCAAAAGGGTTATAAGGCACTGGAACAGGCTGCCCAGGGAGGCGCTTGAGTCACTGACCCTGGATGTATTTAAAGATGGGTAGACAATGTGCTCAGGGATATGGTTTAGTAGAGGGCAAGTACAGTTGGACTTGATGATCTCAAAGGTCTTTTCCAACCTTGTGATTCTATGATTCAAAGCATTCATACTGAATCTAGCTGGGATGGAAAGCATATTCTCCATAGCAACTCCTGTGGTGCTGTTAACATACTGATGTTCTACATACTGCTGAACAATTTTAGCACAGTGCCAAACCCTACTCTGCTCACTCTGCTTCCACTCTGAAGAGATTGAGATGCACGAGAGTTTGGGAGGGCACACAACCAGGCAGGTGATCCAAACTTCCCAAAGAGATTTTACATGCCAGTAATTAAATGGGGGAGAGGTGTTTAGGTAGATTAGCTGTCTTTTACTCAGGAATTGGTGGGGCATCAGTGTAGCATGGGAGGTTGCTAGTGGTTGTCTTTGCATCACTCACTTTGCTTTGTTTTGATTATTTCTTCTCCTTCTCCTCCTTCACCTATTAAACTATTTTTACTTTGACCCATGACTTTTCTTGGTTTTACTCTTTTATCTTTCCCCTTGGCACTGGGTTGTGGGTGAGGCAGTGAGAAAGTGGTGCTTGGCTGCCTTCAGGCGTTAACACAAAATAGGGTTTTAGTGTAACTCATGTAAATATCAGTCTTCAGGACAACACTTTTGGTGTGTCTTTAAAACCCATGAACTAATGGAATTGAAGCTTTTTGTGGATCAGTTTTATGCTATAAAGCCCATGGAAGAAATGACCTTTGAACAAGCAAAGAAATTGCCCACATTGTCTGGAGAGGACAGTGTGGAGTGAAACAGCATCACAGAATCCCTCCAGTGTTTTCCTTCTCTTCTTTGTGTTTCATTAGTCAACAGTGGTGACTGACAAGATAATGCAGTCACCTTGGGAATATGTATGTCAAGAGAGATGAAGACTACTAATAGCACTTGTTTCAAACCCATTGTGTCCTTCCTACCTAAAAAAAATAATCTTACTGCCTATTTGTGGTTTTCAAATTTCATGGAAGAGTTGCATTCATTTAAGAGAGAACGGAATTTGCAAAAGGAATTGGGACCGAGGACGTTCAGCAAATCATGTGCTGGTTTTAATCAGGAATTTGGAATTCAACTTCATTATGAATTTGTGATA
Source organism: Laterallus jamaicensis coturniculus (assembly GCA_022605575.1). Classification (NCBI taxonomy): domain Eukaryota; kingdom Metazoa; phylum Chordata; class Aves; order Gruiformes; family Rallidae; genus Laterallus; species Laterallus jamaicensis. The sequence goes on from JAKCOX010000055.1 coordinate 2,407,486, forward strand.
AAATTAGAGTTTACTTTCTTGAGTATCCAAGATAAAAATGATCCATGGTCTCTCACCTGAAAGATGCATCTCATTCTGTGTCTTTCTATGCCAGCTGAGCTTAGCTGACAAACTACTCCAGTTCCTAAGAAGTGGAGGTGCTGACATAGAGTTTTCAACTTCAGTCTCATTTCCCTGTCACAGTGGCCTGTCAATCTATAAAATCACATCTCCCTGATTACTTGCTTACCCTTTCGGTCCCCTCCCACTCGGTGTGACATATGACAGTCTTACAAGTCACTCTTGATAAAACAGCTTGATCTTAGAAATCAATGCTGGTATAAAAACTCAGAACAGCTTCAAATCCTCTCTGTTGAAAGCTTATCTATTTTTTTCTAATCAAGACGTACCTACTTGCAGAACTGTTGGATTTCTCACTGTGCTAAGACATAAGCATGTGTTTAATTGTAAGTATATGCTTAAGTCCCCCAGCACTCATTGAGACTTGAAGCATGTGCTCAGTTCAGTTGATGATGGAATAGAAACTGAGATGGCAGTAGATTTAAGGATATCTTCTTAAAAAATAGGTATTTTGGTCCTTGCTGTGGTCATAAATGCCGTTACAGAAGAGGACTTACCTTTCCAGGCTATTTATTTGTTTGTTTATTGTTAGGATGCATGAAAGGCATGTGGAGAATCGCAGTAGAAATGGTTTCCATCTTTTTTTTTGGTTATTTCAGTAGGTGTTTATGGACAAGGTTAGGCTGTTGGTAGGCCTGGTTATAAGGGTATAAAGATTGCTGAGTGGAGGGATTTGAATCACTGGAAAAGGGGATCAATGTCTGTCAGGTTTCTTCAGGGCTTCCAAGTAATGATGTGTATATGTGATCACTGCACCACAACAAAGAAGGTGCTTCCTCCTCCATGCAATGTTAGAATTACTGAAAGAACAAGATGAAGTATTTTTGTTCTCATCATTACTTCAGGTGTAACTGAAGAATAACTGGGTTCAGGCACTGATAGCTGGCACTGAAAAGGGTGTAACATCATGCAGTTTGAGTGAAGGTATGCCCGTGCTGTGAATTAAGCACAGACTCCATTGTGCTTTTTTGCCCAGGCATGCTCAGGAAATGCTGTCATTTGTAAGGCAGTACTAGGATACCAATTTAGACTCACCTTCATGATACTTGAAGGACAAAGTGTGAGCCTGCACCATGCTTCGGCCCAGGTGAGCTGTTTCCTTTATATGATCTGGAAGGACTGAACACGTTCATAGCACAGGCCAATCCACATAAAGCTGTACAAAGATTTAATCTTTCAGACAACAATGTCGGTGTCTTGGAGTCTTGAGTTTTTACCACGCTGACCAACAGCACTGGTCCTGGACAGAGACCAGGTGCTGGGAACGAGCCTGCTCATGTCTGCTGTCCAGCTTGTGCTTCTTCTTCCAGGGTGAGGGAAGCATGGGGGCTGGCTCATGGGCATGCCCCCTCCCATTCTCTCCATCTGCACATCCTCCTCCCATCCTCTGCATCTGAATATTACCTGTCTGCTGCCTTGAGATTTTTGTTTTTATCACTGCTTCTTCTACTTCTTTAGTCATTATTGCGTCATGCATTGTAAAATGTCAAGATAGGATCCACAGATAGAGTATGAATAATAAGACCCCTTAAAAAATGTTAATAATATAAACCTTTCTGATTATATCCTTTCTGTTACACATTACACGGGGTGATTTGCAATTACTGTATAGTCCCTGCACTTGGCAATGTAGTGTCTTGGATCAGATATGACTCTGAAAGTGTGACAAGAGCCTTTGTCACAATTCCTTCTGTATTTACACCGCCCACCAGGTGACATATTCTGATAAATGAACTCTTCAGTGCTAGATTTTATATCAGCACACTTACACTTGAGAGTGTAATGTACTTTTGCTTTGAGTATCATGGCAGTTCACAAAGTCCTGGATTTACTTCATCATAGCCATAATGAGGAAAGCATATGTGTGCATGCTGCATATTATTACTAAGGGCTATAGAAGTGCATAGTACATCATTGTTTGATGGGTTATTCCCAAAATACAATTCACAGTACATATAACAAATGAAAGTTGAAATTGTCTGAAGGTTACAGTCTAGGAAACACTGCCTTCACCAGCAAGGAATTAATGGAACACTAATCCATTAAACAGCAGGATGGATCTTTTCTCCCCATTTGGGGAATCTATGATACACTTTTTTGCTGTTTCCATTTCAACATTTTTTCTGCAACCTGGATTGGCTCTCACAATATTATATGCCGATTTCTCTCTACTATTGTGTCCCTGGATTTATTAATCCATCATTGTCTTTGGCCTGACATTTCAGATGTTAGATATAAGCTGTGATATTTTGTCTTGGCTATCACAATAAATAGGTTTGTAATAGTCACTCAGAATGCTTCGGCAATGGCTGTGTCCACCACTTGAAGAGCAACCTGATGGAACTACCTTCTGCCTGATTTAATCCTTTCTTTCATGCTCCCCTCCTTCAGCAGCTGCTACAGAAATAGAGAAAAAGCCACAAGCACGCACACATGCAGAGCACTCCTCAGCTGCTGGACAACGAATGCTTTCCTCTTTTCAGATAAATTATAATAAACCTGTAGAAACTCCTGTTAAAGAAGGTGTGGTACAACTTTGGACTACACAATAGCCTACATCTGAAAAAAAAAAATATGAGGACCACAGAAAAGCCAATTATTTCCATGCTGAAATGCAGAGTTGTAATTGCCATTATTTTTTGCAGGCTGAACCGAGAGTTTGTGTTGGTTACACTCTGTGATTCATGAGGTGAAGGCCAATGGAGAACCAGGAAATAACTTTCTATTTAGAGTAGACTAAAATTTCCTGGACATCAATTGATACAGATTTTATAATACAAGAAAAATAAAGATCCAGGTTATAGCTGTTCCATCTTTTTGCAAGGCAAGTAAATTCATATAAATCATTCATCGACTGAAATCAATTGTACCATGTGGTTTTCATTGCTGAGGTCTTCTGTGAAGCCTATTACTGTCTGCTGAAGTCAAAGGAAAAATAGTATAGGTCATTAAAAAAATATAAAATAAGTAGAAACAGTGTGACCAATGTATAATGATTTTGCTAGATTTAGAAAAAATGCAATTAATGATACTCAATGCATTCTCTAAGCTTACCTGCAGGGATTGATGGATGGACACAAGTTTGCATATGAAGACAAAGACCGAAAGAAACGTCCCAAGTACAATTTAAGCCATGAAAGTGGAGCTGGAGGGGGCGAGAGTACCTCTTATGAATAAGGTATCCCAAATGAACAATCCAGCTATAAATAAACTAACAACATTTGAGAGATTCAGAGGAGACAGGAAAATAAAATGTACAGTGATGACATTTTCATGGTCTCACAGTTTATGGACCTCCAGCACTACTTCTTTGATTTACACGGGTTTTTTTTAATGCAGAAGTATGGAATCTTATGGAAAATAATAAAGACATATTAGAATGCAGCTCCCTCTGTGTCAAAGAGGAGGAAGTATTAATCAGAGCTACACAATAACTGCAAACAGATGAGAATACCCATAAATATAGTTGAAAAGCAGAGCTTTCCATGCGGCACTAGAGGCATATTGAAATGACAAAATGGAGGAATAATTACCGAACTGGCAATGACCATCGCTGTTAAGTATGCTTTGCATAGCAATAAGTATGCTGAGCACCATCACCTATCCTAGCTACCTAGGCAAGCTATTGAGATTTTCCAATGTTGCAGGTAAATGAGGGCAAAAATGTTTGAGGTAAGGGCTGGTATCTTCTTCATCACCAGAAACTCACTAATTCATAAAGGGCATTTTAGCAATGAATGATTATTTGCTTATTGCCTAGGTGTTAGGCAAAAGTCTTTTGAAAACATCTGCAAAGGAGTGTGATGTTTCCCTGGGAGCTGTGTTGGCATACAGAATAACCTACAGATCAAGATGTGTTTTCTGAGTTTGGAATAAAAAGGCATGTAAGTTCCTCCCATGAAAGGAGCGAGAAAATTATGCTCCTGCTCTTTTTTAGATATTACTGTCACTTTTTCTACGGGAATAATTTATACATGGCCTCATTCAGATGTTTTTGAGGCCCTGACACTTAAGTGCTCACCATAGACAGATGTCTGAAATGAACTGCTCCTCCTTCATATCTCCAGAGCTACAGCTCACTTTCAAATGAGGAAACAGAGAGCAGTCCCTTTCTTCACAAAGTCCATGTTGTCCACTGTGGTCAGCTCTTCAGCCCAAGGAGAGCTCCTGGAGCACTATGCTTCAAGGCTGTTGAGTGGTTGGCATGGCTTCTTGGATATGGAAGGTGTGTTTTAAGAGATATTTGTTAGTGATCACTCCAGTGAGAACTTGTGGCAAAATAGGAAGTGACACTGCAAAATATCCTAAGTGATGGATTCCTCCTCTATCTTAAAATTAAGTCATATTTCTATTTAAATAGATCATGGTTCTGACATTGATTTGTATTTACATCATTTCAGTCCAATATATTTTTAATGTAGTTTTGGCTTTCTGGGAATCCAAAGTAACAGAACACATATATGCATAGGGAATATGTTACCATACTCCATATAACGATCTCTTTTATACAGTACACTTACGCTATTGGAGTGATTGAATGTAAGGTTACATCCTATGTACTTCTAGTAGGAATCAACTATTTTATTTGAGCTTGGCTCTACTTAGCTTAGCCCAGCTCTTTGTGGTTTTCTTATCTTGATGTATAACCTTGTGATTAAATTCTGGCTGTTAGAGACACATGAGTGCCACAGCAGAAGGGCAGCAGAGTACCACACCCTTTATTATCAGTAGGAACTTCTTTCAAAGTAAGGCTATTATATGACACATGGTGTCACCAGAAGATGTGAAAAAAATAGACCAAGATGTTAACAATTACAACATTAGGAAGTAAATCTAAACCAGGTAGTTGAAAGCAAGCATGGGTGCTCATATGCGTATGGGAGCATATAATGTAATTGAAAGTAGGAAGGATACCTTGGAGGATTCATCTTGCTGTCAAGCAAAGATACCAGCTGGTATCTTAGACAGAGCCCTGATACTTTGTAGCTTTTAATAAAGACTCTGGACTCATTTTTGATAGCAAAATATCTGTACAGCGAACCACCTGACATTTCTCTTGGTGTTTAAGGTGCCCATCTTCTGCTTATGCAAAAGTTTTCCTGTGTGTTAATTTATTCCTGACAGAGATAAAAAATCAGATAAGACCTCCCATTCTACTTTACTGGCAAGTCATTCAAGGCAGATACTCTTCTAATGAAACATGAAATTAGTAGTCATTATTTTCTTCCAATTAGTCTACCATTGCCTTACACAGTATAAAGAGAGTGCATGCAAAAGATAGGGATGCAACTGTTTGGCTGTGGCTTGCCTAGCCTTGCTCTACTCTATCCATCAGTTTGCACGCTGCTTTTGGTGGTTGATCTGCTTTAATCTGCAGCACATTTGGGGCACAGAACTGTACTCCAGCTGTCTACCTTCTGCATGATCAGTGGTCTAGTGACATTTTTCTAGCTAACTGGGTTGGCTGAGTAAGACAGAGCAAGCAAGGGACTTGACGAACTGTAGCAAGTGGCACTGCTCAGGAGAGGAGTGTCCTGCTCTCAGCCCTATGCCAGATCTCACCATGCTCTCTCAGGCATGCCCTGCTCCATCATCCCTGGGATTAATGCCTTCCTGCTCTGACAGGGAAGAGGAAGGCCCTTCATGCACAACGGGTGGACTTAAATGTTAAGTCACAGAAGTAAGTTAAAAGTGTTTTTTTAAAGGAGAGTCAAAGCACTGGGCACTATCAATATAAAAACCTGAGAAATACCTTTCACTCAGGAATCACCATGAAAATATGTCTAAATCAGAGATATTGATCAGATGACATTCTCTTTTCTGGGTATGGGTGCACTTAGGAATTTTTATAAACTTCATAAAAGGGACATTGGGACAAAACAAAGCTATTTCTTCCTACTTAGCAGCTGAAAGTAATGTGAATTTATCATCCCTACTGAACCACAAAGACAAAAACCAAGTGAGTAAATCCAGTACGGTATCCCATGGTTAAAATGATCTCCACCATGACTTGTATACCCGAAGGAACAAACTATTTGTTACAGGGTAGAGGTAATTCAGCCTCACTTTTGGCACTTAGCTGAAGAAAAACTGTAAAATATTAATTATTTGTTATAGGGTTGGGAGAGTGTGTGTGTGTGTGTCCACCGGCTGGGTGGATGGAGGGAGAACAGTGGATGTCATCTACCTTGACTTCAGCAAGGCTTTCGACACTGTCTCCCATGACACCCTGATAGAAAAGCTGAGAGAGCATGGGATAGTGGACAGTGAGGTGGGTCGAGAACTGGCTGTCGGACTGGGCTCAGAGGGTTGTGGTCAGTGGAGCAGAATCTGAATGGAGGCCTGAGACTAGTGGTGTTCCCCAGGGCTCGGTGTTGGGTCCAGTCCTGTTTAATATCTTCATTGACGACCTTGATGAGGGAATAGCATCCACCCTCAGCAAGTACGCCGATGATACAAAGCTGGGAGGGGTGGCTGACACGCAGGAACACTGCGCTGGCATCCAGTGAGACCTGGACAGGCTGGAAAGCTGGGCAGGGAGAAACCAGATGAAATTCAACAAAAGCAAGTGTAAAGTCTTTCACATGGGGAGGAACAACCACATGTATCAGTACAGGCTGGGGTTTGACCTGCTGGAGAAGAGCTCTGTGGAGAAGGACCTGGGGGTCCTGGTTGTCGATAGGTTGGCTATGAGTCAACAGTGTGCCCTGGTGGCTAAGAGGGCCAATGGGATCCTGGGGTGCATCAGGAGGAGTGTGGCCAGCAGGTCGAAGGAGGTGATCCTCCCCCTCTACTCTGCCCTGGTCAGGCCCCACCTGGATTATTGTGTCCAGTTCTGGGCTCCCTGGTATAAAAAGGACAGGGATCTCCTTGAGAGAGTCCAGAGAAGGGCTACGAAGATGATTAAGGGCCTGGAACATCTATCCTATGAGGAAAGGCTGAAAGAGCTGGGGCTGTTCAGCCTGGAGAAAAGGAGACTGAGGGGGGACCTAATCAATGTTTATAAATATCTAAAGTATGGGGTGCAGGGGGAATTGGCCAGCCCCTTTTCTGTGGTCTGTGGAGACAAGACAAGGGGCAATGGCTGCAAATTGGAGCACAGGAAGTTCTGCACCAACATGTGGAAAAGCTTTTTCACAGTGAGGGTGACAGAGCCCTGGAATAGGCTGCCCAGGGAGGTGGTGGAGTCTCCTTCTCTGGAGATATTCAAGACTCGTCTGGACGCCTATCTGTGCAGTATGAGCTAGGGAGCCTACTTTGGCAGGGGGGTTGGACCCGATGATCTCTTGAGGTCCCTTCCAACCCCTACAACTCTGTGTTTCTCTGATTCTGTAAACAACTGTAGTTCAGTAGGGACTGAAAAACTAATTTTCAACTAGGGTGGATTTCATTTAATGCAAAAATTAGTATTTCACTGGCTAAGCCACCAGATCCTCTTTTTCTCCTCTTTCCCTTTCCACTCTTCCAAATACTCCCCATATGGCATCTCCACTCATATCCAAGTGGATAAATATAAATACAACTGCATAACTCCTCCCTGCCCATCTACAAAAGAATTTGTTCTATTGCAGTGGGAAGTCCCAGTGTTTATTACATCTCTGTCTAAGCTGAACCTCAAAGCAAGCATTTCATCATGAGGTAGAAAATGTGATTTCCAAAACATAAAAGCATGCTGCAGAGAGCTTCAGGGCAGCGCATGTCAGTTTTTTCTTTGATGTATGCTATGTTTAAAAAAATAAAAAGCTGGGGAGGGGGGGGGGGGAGGCGGGGAAGGGGCAGAAGAGGAAAAACATGCACTGAGTGTCTTCCTTGAGATTTCCTCTGTTGCTTAACTCTTTAGTTGTTAGTGAGATTTCAGAGAAGGAAGAAAATTATCTCTCCTTGCTGCCTAGAGTGAGAATGAAAGTATTCTGAGGAGACATTGTAATAACTTCATTTAGTGAGATGGATGGTTTCACATTCTCTCTTGCATCTTAATGAAGCAAGCATTACCTCAAGAATGGCAGTGAGGGTGTAATGGCTTTTAAAGCATTGGTAGGATCAGCTGACAAATGCAAGCTACTTTGTTTCCTGACATGATTTAGAAAAGTAACACTTGATCTCAGGCTAGTGAACTTTATCACCTGACTCAGAAGTAAGGAGGTATCATCCTGGGGGAGCTGGAATTTATTGTGTGTGTTTATCCAGGCACTGAGTGCTAGTTTCCAAAATGCCTACTGCTGTTTATTCCCTAGGAGAGCCGAGTGGAACTCCTAAGGGTCAAGTGCAGTTGAATGTATTAATGTCTTGCTTTTTCTCTCTGTCCCTCTCTCGTCTGTTCAGTAAGACATTTCAGCACACATTGTACTATGCTCCCAAAGCAGAGATGGATGTTTTTCTCCTTCCTACCTGTTTTCATCATGCGGTTGAGTCTTCAAAATAAGAGCTCTTTTTCTTACACTTTTTCCCTAAGCCAACTTTGGATCTCCCCCTCTCCTCTCTGCCACCTCCTATTTGCAGTTACAACTCCTGTCACTGTCAGCTGTGACTGCCATCTGCTTCCAGAGTATTATGAAGCTGTAATCATAGGACATTTTGAAATTTATTCATATAAATTAAAGACGTTCAGTTGTTTTTAGATTTAGTGCTTGGGAAGGCATGGGTCTCCTGGCAGAGACTTTCAGAGCCAACAGCTGGCAGAGAGAAGTTGCAGGAGTTTTCCCTGCCCACTTTAACCATCTCACCTAGCTCATGACCTCCAGCATTTCTGCTTTCTCAGTGCTGAACTCAGCTGAGACAAATGGACTAATTGTGCCAGATCATTTGCCATTTAGTGATAAGCTTGAATCTGTGTGAGGATGAGACTAAAGTAATTTTTCACTTGTGACTGCATTTATTGCTCATGGAGAAAACCATATAGCTACAGCAGTAGCCTCTCTGTCTTGTTGACTTTACAAATAGAGTGTGGCTCAGCTTATTTTTTCTATTCAGGTTGTTTGGGATAGGAACTACTTCATTAAGTCCAAGCAGTGCGTAACACAGTGGCCTCTAGGTGCTATTCCAATACATGGTGGTAATAATGTTGAAATGCCTGTGGTTAGCTAGCTGTGTCTTCCCACATGGATAGCAGATGCTAAAGGTTACTCCTACACTGCTCAGTTTTATACTCTCAGCTTTTCAGTTTAACAGAAGAGGTTGTAATAGACTTTGTTTGCATTTTGAAGTGCTTCTACTCTTCTCTAGGAGAGGTCTTACAATCCTGGTGTCCAGGGCCTGCATACCCAAGGGGCCCATTTCAAGGTGGTGAGGATTTTTTTTTTTGCTTTGGGCTTGCTCTCATCCCCCGGACTGAACATACATCCGGTACAGAAGTGCATAAGGTGCATTCTTGGTGTGCAGCTTCCAATGTAGATTTACCCAAGGGGAGTCTGATCCATGCTCTGTGATTCCAACCAAAGTTCAAGTGATGGAGCACTGCATGCTTCTGTTCCAAACTATAGGGCTGATGTGGATGCAGCCAAGAAAACGCTGGTCTCTGCAACACAAAAAGTCCATTCTTTCCAAAGTCCTCCACTGACTTGGAAACTATTTAAAGTCAATTTAAAAAATTTTACTCTTTCACAGTTCAATATATTTGGTGCATTGGTGCACCCTTTAGACTGTCTATACTAGTTCTCCCGGTTTCTGAAAGCACCTGCACATATGCCCATGTTTTTTATAAATTGCCTTAAATGAAATCATCATTATGTGAGAAAGGCAGCAGCGATGAAAAAAGAGCCGTTACGTATTTCTGCAAAAACAAACCAATCCCCAAATGGCTTCCTTTTTCCCCCAAGACCTGTGGAGAGCTGGAGATTCAGGCTGTATATAATGTGGCAGTGGTCTCAGCAAACTGAATGCACATTGTCTGGGCTGCTTACAGCAGCTAAGCTGTCGCAGGCTCAGCTAGTAGCTGGGTGCCAGGCAGCTTAGGATCCTGGAGGCTGTAGACACAAGCCAAAGAGCTGTGGTCAACTGCTTGGCAGGTATGAAGCAACAGAAACAAAATCAGTAGAAAAGGTTCATTTGGTTCCATTGTCACCACTGAGCTGATGTGTGGTAATATAGTGTGACCTACTGATTTGCACTGGCAGTGCAACAGCCAGAGGCCTGCAAAAACAGGATGCTTTAATCGCAGAGGGCTTATTTTTTAAATTCAGGAGGAGGTCTCCGAAACACACTGAGAGAAGCTAAATGTGACACACATCACAAAGAGAAGCAGCATTTCCAAGGGATCAGATTTAGGATTAATTGATTCCCCATAATTGCCTACCTGCCCCTCGACTGGTGCCTCTGCACTTGTTAGTGGGAAAAACTGATGAAGGTATACTCAATTTGAATTTTAAATACCTGACAAGGACAAAGAGTACATCAGGAGAGGAAAGGTTAAGAGTCAGCTGATGCACTGGCTTTGCGAGGGACTGCAGCTGGTAACATGTCAACTCAAGGCTGACAGTGACACAAATGAAAGGGCAGACATGGAAAGGATCAGTGAAGGCAATAGTAATGAGAGAGAAATACCAGAGACAGGGGAGAGGCCACTGTATGTTACTACCCTGGAAGAAAAGCCTGAACATTGGTCCCATGGTGACAGTTTGCCATCTTTGCTGCCAGGTCCTGTGGAGCAGTAGTAGAGATTCAGAAGGGCTGGAGCAGGAAATGGTGATCATTGGGTTGTAACTGGGGAAAGCAGTCAGTAAGGCATTGGGGTCCTTGAGTCATGCTGCTGTGTGGAGACTGTTGTGGGCACAAAGTGGTGAAGCAGGCAGTGACACCTACCAAAAACCCATTCCAGTTCTATTAAATGATTTAGAACCCAGGCAAACACATGCTTCTTTGTAATGCTGGTTCCAATCACCTCACAGAGGGACTGTATCATTTAAATTAAATGCCTTGAAAACATGTCAAGGTCTGCACAGTTTCCTTTCAGGTCCTTTTTTTCCTCAGTATCTTTTCTGTGAAAATCATAGGGGTATGAGGTGACAGCACTCCCTGAGAAATACACACCTTACTCGGGCATGCATCGTAGGGTCTCAGGAGCTTTACCAGGTGCTGCAGGGGCATCCCTGTGCCTTAGTTCCCACCACTTTGATGCAGATGTGGCAATTCACTGATAGTGTATTGCCTGATAATTGCCAGCAAGGATACGCTTCACAGCCTTGGGATGGAGAGGGTAGGTATGACTACAGTCAAGGACACTGGCAAGAAACTGATTCTTGGGAAGCAAATGTTTAAGGCAGAACAAAAAATAATTGTCTTCTTGCCTAAATTCGCCATACATAGAATTGTCTGGGTTTGAATGTAGGTGGGTTATGGGGTTTTTTAGAGAGTGCATTCAGCAAGGCAATTATAAGCTGCTCGGCTCATGGCTACAGAGCTTCACACCTTCAAACTGTGTTAGTTGTACATGCTTAGCTACAGACTATATCGGTTATAAACTAACATGTATTGGAAAAGAATTCTGTGAACTGAACCTCAGCCTCTTACACACAGCTTCAGCTCTCAGCTACTTTCTCTCATACCTGTCTTTGAACTGAAAAAAATCTGCTGAAGTAATTATTGCTGCGGAATGGGTAATACAATTATTTTTATGTGTAGCTTGCAGTGAAACATAGGTACCTATCCATGGGTCATGCATAAGTCACACAAAAACCTGGCTTTGGTAGTAGACTATGCAGTTTACAAATGTTGCTTCTTCAAATCCAGCTCAGTATTCTTAGTAGGACTGAAAGAAACACCAACTGCTGACAGTTCAGAGTAGAGGATTCAGTGTTCCCAGGAGTCCTTAAGGGGCACGTGTTCAAAGGAGCACAACACCTATCTTCCTAAATTCTCAGATCTGATGTTAAGTGTCTGGCTAGGGAAATTATTATAGGCCAGTCTTGTGTGTGCTGGTATGAGAGCTCAGAATGGGACAGCATATGAAGCTATAAAATAGGAAACTCCAACATTAATTTGAAGGAAAACACGTGAACAATTTCTATCTGGCTTTTCTTTGCACAGAATGATAAGTACCATATTTAGAACAAATAATGTGACTTTTCAAGGTGCTTCTTGTTAGGAGATTCAGATTGAGGCTTACGCTCGCGATACGCTGATGATAAATATTTTGCCTTTTACAAAAATATTCTTTTGTAAACCAAGGACTGATACCTGCAGCTAAATTTGTGCTTCAACATGCTCCTCTGACATGAAAAACACTCATAAATTATAATCTAAACTGCAATTTCACATCCTCTTAGAAACCACTCTAACAGAGGCATGACAAGTCATTGAGCTAGTTGGCAGGGCAAAACCTGTCAGTACACCAACACTGCAGGCATGTAACCTGCTTTCCCTTCCTCCATCTGCCACGTCAATTTGGGATTGGGTAGGCATTATGCAGAGCAATAGCTGCACCCATTTCAGAAATATCTATAATTTCCCTTTGTTTCACAGTCATTTCCTTTCCATCGTATTGCATCATACATGCGGTGCTTTATGAATCTGAGGGAAAGGGAACTAAAAACATGATGAGAGCCATAGTTTTGCCAGGAACATGGTAGACTAGGAGAAGACCATGGACAGATGGTCCATTAAATGCTTGTCCTTTACAAGTGTGCAGAATATCACTCACATGGTATTTTTATGAGTGGCCTCAGGCCACCCCTACAGATAGGAAACCTGCAGAGGAGAAGAGTGCTGCACATTTTCAAAGGTCACTCAGTGATAGAGGCTGGAGACTCGCAACCTTGAGAACCCTATGGGATTGAACTCCCCTTGCCTTTTGTAGTTGGAGCATAGTGGAGCAGCCTGGGGTGTCAAACCGCCACAGAGGCCAAGCCTGGTGACACAGAGACTGTGGAGAACAGCAGGGGTGCCATGCTGCACCAGATTGCTAGAGCATTACTAAAGTTACCCTAGGTTACTGCCCCGGGTGTAAGGCATAGCCACGAAATCAGCACCTCTTCATGCCTTCAGCACCTCACCGTCTTCATGTGGAGGCATAATGCCTGCGTGTCTTTCTCATGGGAAATATTGCTCTGAGACTGCTGTGGGTTTCAAGTATCACTACCACCTGTCTCTCCCTAGTGCCATCCCCTGAATACCACTGTATCCAGGGAAAGCACTCTGCATGCAGTTGCTTGTTGACAGAGAGATTGTCAGTAGTCAAAGTGAAAAACTCCAATAATGGAACTGGAAGATAAGAAAGTAAGCAACAGCAGAGAAAGGGTGAGACTTACTCAACCAGAGACTTTCCTTTTTGAGAAGTAAAATCAGGACATGTAACAAACAAGGACAAATTGGAAGAAAAATATTCCCCTTGTGTCTTATTTTGTGATTTCTCTTAGGCTCAGTCTTGTACTGTATTGGCAGCCTAGACTCCTATTTGAGACATCTGTTTTGAGTTCAGAGAGTTATTTGTTTGATGTTTTGGAATTTTTTTCTTTTCATCTTTCTCCCTCTTGATTCTCTTCTTCCTCTGAATTTCCTCTAGTAATATTTCCACAGCTTTTGTCTTATCTTTTCCTCTTTTTTTCTTTTCCTCTCCTGTCTCTCCAGGCATGTTTAGTTGTGTCTGACTGTCACACTGTCTTGCAGAGCTAGATCCTCGAGATGACCAGTGTCCAAGCTTTAGAAAGACCTCTTCTTTCCTTTTTTTTCTTTTTTTTTCTTTCACCACCTTTTCTGTCTGCAAAACCAGCCACAGAGTGGGAGAGAGACCCTCCCTCCTTCCAAGGACACAGTGCCACCTTACTTAGAAATGGTTTTCCTTGACTTCTGCAGCTAATGGAATCATTTCCCCTCCTAGTTACTTTGATGTGTTTCTTTCTCTATCTCCCAGTGAGTGAGGCACCTGTGTGGGGGTTATTGGCAGCCAGGCACTTTATCATACCCTCTCTCAAGTAATGGGTTTGATTTTCATGTTCATTAAGGTTGCTCAACACCTGGTAAAGTGCGGCTTTTAGGACTCTCTAGTCTCCGGAGTTAGTGTAGAAGGGGTTTTGACACAAGTGAGAATAAAGACCAATACTGTTATTACCTGCTGTTCTAAATGACTCGTTACTTACTTTTCTCTGTGAAATTTTTGCTATCAGTGATATGAGAGAGGGAGGATGTTCTTGCCACTAAAAACAATGCGCAGTGACTTGGGGGATTTCAGACTCACTCGTGTTTTTGCCTATTAGGTAGTGCATAATGCCATTAGGTAATAGAGCTTGAGCTTAGATTTTGTCTCCAAAATATGAAAAAGTGCTTCCCTTTTTTAAAGGTGCTAGAGGATTTTAGGATTAATTTTGATTTGTACAGCAGAGGTGGCCCCACCCCCTTGTCTTCATATGAAATTAATCTGAAATCTTCAGCTGAAATAATTTTCTTTTTGTAGATGCACTCATTTCCTTCTCCTTGGCTATATTCATCTGTAAAATGTTCATGAGAAGGATTTTTGAATAGTCTGAGCTTTGTTTCTGAGGTGGTAAAGCCCAGCTATCACTAAGCTCTTAGAAAAATACACTATTCCATATGCTGAGTTTGTGTTGAGCACCATTTTGTTTTAAAATGAATTTTGCTTTAAAATCAATGTCGATTTTATTGTTCAGTGGTTTCCCTTGAACAAAAATTGGAGATGAAAACTGTGTATTAATTCTGGCATTTATAAAATATTGATCCTAATCTGTGCTTAAAAATAAATAGGTTTTCAGAGTTTCAGAAACCTGTCATTTAATGTTCTTCCATAGCTCATTTTTCAGTCAAAATATTCCTTTCGAATGACTCACCCGTAAGTCATTTCCACAACACTGGCACTTCTTGACCTCACACTTTCATAATAACTGTTACAATTTGCTACAATCATTTTCTTTGTTGGTGGGATGGCATGCATCCATTAGATGACCTCTTAAATTCTCCCCACTCTCCCTCTTCTTTTGTGTGTGTGTGAAGGAAATGGATGTCAGGTCTGAGTAGGTTTTCTCTGTATATTAGAGTATCTGTCTGGTGCACCATCTTGAAGGAGACAAGGAGTGTGATTTTGCAGATAGATGTTACTGTATCTTCTCAAGGTCACAGTTTTCAGTGAGTGCATCTACACCAAGAAGCAACACTGCACAATGCCAAAAGTCGTCAGCTTTTGTCTGCCAAACATCCAGGTCTCAATGTGCTCCACTTGCTAAGCAGTTCTGTCCCCATAGTGGGTGTTCTGGAGTTGGCAATAGCCTGTTCAGTAGAGGAATTACGCACTCAATAAATCTCACAATAATGGGATATTATATTTAATTTTATATTGTCGTTATTTTCAATAAGGTACAGATTATTAACTTCAGAATTCAGGAAGTTCACACCTTTTCAGTGTTTTTTCACTTAATGTGTGAAGTTTTGAAGCGAGGCCCAGTGTTTTTCTCTCTGTCTCCCCAGAAAAATCATAAATTACAGTGCTTTCTACCTAGAGAGATACTACTAGTTCTCTTTTACAAACTTCTGCTTTTGGCACTAACATGGTTTGACATGCTTCACACAAGCTGATTCTCTTCCCTGCAAGATGGTGAGTTTGGCTCTGTGTCAGTTGCATTTCTTGACATATTAAGCTAGTGCCGTTTTCACTTTACTAACAGCATTAATGCCTTAAAGCTGATTTCATGTGAAACAAAACTTAACTTTTCAGAGCTCTAATGACTGATGGGGCATTGCCCATTACTTAAGGAATTACTGCAGGAACTGTCAGCCTAGGTGGCTATTAGCAGCCGAGATTTACCTGACCCCAAGCTTATTATTAATTGTCTGCAAGTGTCCAACCAGACAGTCATTACATCAAGCATGAAATAATTCTCTTTTTTTCTGTGTTTACAAGTTAGTGGCTGCATAGGGCGCATCCTGAGGCACTGACCACAGGAGCAACAGTCCCACCTTCTGCTGCCAGCCCTGTCCTGCTTGCTCAGGAGGCAGCAAGTGCTGAAAAGGCTCTTGTCTTTCCCACTTTCAAAGGTTTTTCTCCTTCCGATGCCAGTGTTCCTTTTCAAGGAGTGTGCTGCTGTTCTGCCATTGCAGCTTCAGAACATGAAAGTGCAAACAGAAATTAAGTCCTCACACTTTTCCTGACCCTGGGTGAAAATATTCTAACTTGAACCACATTTAGGGTTCAGAAAAAAATCCAAGACTCTGATGCTGTGAAAAGCCAAAATCAAAACTCAGTAGCCTTGGTGACTATTGAGCAGCTATTCTTTATTGCAGTGCTGGGCAGCACAAGGGATTGATCGCTCTTCCAAATGAGTTCGCCAAACGAGTTAGTTGCACAGCTGATATGCAGGTTATACACACATATTCATGACCTTTCTGAAAAAAATTACTAATACAGTATTACTTTTCCAAGAATTCATTATCATAGGTTTCCACCTTTTTCTGCACTCATATGACAGCCTTTAGGTGGTCTTCAAGGACCCTGACGTCCATTTACTTCACTCACTCATCTTCAGTGCTGTGTTTTTGCCATGAATTACAGCCCTGATCTTCCTCTATCCTGTTTACCAGAGCTGCAGGACTGGTCTTGGGCCCCTTTTAGCCTGGAGTTTTCTTGTTCTTGAAGACAGTCCTGCTTGAAAGCTCAAAATGTTCTGGTACACACATTCCACAATACCCTTGTTGCAAAATATGTTACTAATATCTACAAAAGTCTAGACAGTGTCTCCATTAGAATCATTGCTGCACAGTATGTTGCTGACACCCACAAAACTCCAGAGAGGAAGTCCCCACCAGATCCAACCCAATCTTCAACCCCCTCTACAAAAAGAAATGTCATTACTGAATTTGGGTAGATTCTGGGTCTTGTGGGGAACAACAGGGGATCCTTGCAACCAGCCTGCAATCATGATAGCTCTTGGCTTTTAATTTTTCTGGTCTTTACAGCAGGCTAGTTTCCTTTGAAGGGATAACTTTTAGGCTATATTCCCTTTGTATAATAAAGATGCTCTTTATGCTGACTGAGCATGATTCCAAAGTAGGATAATACACTGTTTCACAGAATCACAGAATCACTAGGCTGGAAAGGACCTTTAAGATCATTCAGTCCAACAGTATCTGTCCTCTTCTAAATCATATCTCTAAGTACGTCATCTACTCACCTTTTAAACACATCCAAGGATGGTGACTCAACCACCTCCCTGGGCAGCCTGTTCCACGTCCCAACAACTCTTTTAGTGAAGAATTTTTTCCTATCACCTAATCTGAACCTGCCCTGGCACAGTTTAAGGCCATTTCCCCTTGTCCTGTCAGCTGTCACTTGGCTGAAGTGACCATCGCTCACCTCTCTACAACCTCTTTCCTGGTAATTGCAGTCTCCCCTCAGCCTTCTCTTCTCCAGACTAAACATCCCCAGCTCCCTCAGCCACTCCTCATAGGATTTGCCCTCCAGTCCCTTCATCAGCCAGCCTTTCTCTGAACTCGCTTCAGGACCTCAATGTCCTTCTTATGGTGAGGAGCCCAGAACTGGACACAGTTCTCAAGGTGTGGCCTCACCAATGCCGAGTACAGGGCCACAATCACCTCCCTAGACCTACTGGCCACACTGTGTTTGATACAAGCCAGGATGCTGTTGGCATTCCTGGCAACCTGGGCACACTGCTGACACATATTCAATCAGTAGTCAACCAACACCCCCAGGTCCTTCTCTGCCTGACAGCTCTCCAGCCAGTCTCCCCAAATCCTGTAGCACTGCATGGGGTTGTTGTGTCCCAGATGCAGGACTCTGCACTAGATGTTGTTGAGCCTCATCCTGTTGGTCTCAGCCCATCAGTCCAGTCTGTTCGGATCCCTTTGAAGAGCCTTCTTATCCTCAGGCAGATCAACACTTCCTCCCAGTTTAGTGTCATCCACAGACTTACCAAGGAAACATTCAATCCCTTCATCCAGGTCGTTGATAAAGATATTGAACAGAACTGTAAATTTTCAAATATTCCTGTCTAGACAAGAGTGCTCTTCAAAGGAGAGGCTGAAGGAATCAGGCATCCTGCACCAGGATGTGTACAGATCTTGTCCTGCAAGTGCACAGCTGATGGCTGGGACTTAGAGGCCCAGAATCACATGTAGATTAAAGTGTTTTATACATTTTATGCACATAGAACAGATAAGCAGGCTTTAAAAGGTTTTTTTTAAGCAATTCAAGCAGCCTACAACTGAAGCTTGATGTACACTACTGTGTTACGTAAATGTGTGCCCATTACACAGAATCAGGGTTCTCATTAGCAGCCCTGTCAACAAAGCTTTAATAATACACATTTGAAAATGGATCACCTTCCAGTGCAGGGAGTTTTCTGATTATGCAGTCTTCTGATTAAACAAATTAACTTTTCCTGAGCCGCTTTTTTTCCCCTAAGAAATAACACAGATCATAAAGTTTTATTTGCACACAACTAACGCAAAATCCCAAAAGCCTTGCACTTGTGAAAGTTTGAAAAGTTTCTGATGTTTTCTCCAGGTCAGAAACACTGCATGCAAATACCTGTTCTGCCATTTAGCCAGTGAGGTAAAAGCTAAAATCAATCCCTTCCCTGGAGTAATTGCTCAGCAAACAGGATGCATGTAATCCATTTTCATTATTAATACTTCAGCTAAGATTCTGGTACCATATTTTACTTCTTATAATGAGCACAGTTTTACAATGGATGTGTGGAGCTCTAAGTACAATAGCATCATTGACAGCTGCAGAATTCCTGTCATGTGCACCAGGGCTGGATTAAATATAAGCACATTTCTCTGGGCAGTAATAGAATGTAGAGAGATAAATTTGCAACATATGCCTACTTTACTGTCTGTGTGCAAACCTTATTTTCCTTGTTAATTCATTGCATGGACCATTTTATTTATCAACAAAGCTAAGTTCTTGCTTACAAATTGCAGCTCAGTTTCAGAAAGATTATTTACCTGTGAACATTACTGTGGTGACTGGTCCTGTGTATTTCCAGACATCAATTATTTGGCAATATCCTTCCTAAGCTCTCATATAATTTGGGATGAAGGCCCGAGATTATGTACTTCACCCCCTAATTTGTTTGCAGCATAGAAACAGGAGATTTTGATTTCTGTAATAGCAGAGACTTGGCAAATTCATGGGTTCATGATTTTCTTTGGTGCTAGCTATATCCTGAGAAGAGCGAATAGGAACAGAGTGGACATTAAACGAAATCTCTCCAACTACTGCCTGGTTTTCATGCACTGGTGGGCAATATTTTCCTGTTTCAAACAAAGATTATTTCCTAATTGCCACAGCCCTCATGAGAATGTTTGTGCAGCTGATTAAGAACTGTCTTAACTATTTTTTAAACAAAGCTTTTAAGTTGCAGACCTGCTGTCCCCCATAAGTCATCCTGCTCACTGACTGTTGTATACTGCTGGGTCTGGCTTGAGCTTGACTTTGCTGCACTGGTGCTTGTTTAAGTCTCATGAAAGAGCATTATGGAGTTTGTGCATGAGGCCAGATCAGGGAAGGGGACACGAGTTTCTGGGGCCCTCACCTCATACTGACAGCTGATGCTCACATAGTGTTCCACTGCATGCTCCTTCAGCAGCATGCAAGCTGAAGAGGCATGCAGGATCTCTGACCTTCCTCATCTCAGGAGAAGTCCTTTCAGGGCAGAAGGCTCCTTATTTAGTGCATTGGTGGAAGTGTGCATTGCGGAGGCAGTGTTGAATGGGGATCAGTAGAAATAATTGTGCCTCTGAGGGTTTTCAGGTGCCATTTTTTCATGTGCCTAAAACTACATGTGGAACAGTAAAATCAGTAGGACAAAGAAGGCTTCATTTTCAGCCTCTGGAAAGGTTGGACTCATTCTTCCATCCTTTTTTTCATGGCTACCTATAATTTCTGGGGAAGTTTTCTACCTCTCAATCCCCCCATGGTCATTCTTTCATCTAACCTAATAAAATCTATAGTGTGGGCTCTCAGGTCCCCTGTGTAAATATCTAATGGCTACCATCTAAGTACAGGAAGGTATGAAGATGAAGCATGAAGCTAACGTTTGTGCCAGAGATATTTCCTCTCCCAGCTTGGATGTTGCGTGTCATGTCAAATTGACACGTTTCTCCACAGTTTATGCTGCAAACCTCTGTATTTCCATTGTCTCAAGTGGACCTCTTGCTGTAAAGTTTTGAAGCACCAGAAGCATGTTTTAAATTTTCTGGATCTCTGCCTAAGATACATGTAACTAGCAGCATGTAACTGCTTAGGACAAAAAAAACCTGAAACCAAACAACTGCTGAATGATCACAAGATTATTTTTCTCTCATTGTAGGGAAATCTGTTTAATCTCCTATAACAGACTATTCATTAACTAAACACTCTAGTCCAGTCACTGTGAAGCAGCTGTCTGTGCACAGCCAGAAATACCAGTGGGAAACAATGCACATCATGGAGCACATTCCTCCCCCTGCCCTGGAGATATTGAAGAAACAGAAGGGCAAATCTCCTTCAAACTGGTACCAAGCCACCAACTTGGCTTTCTTTCATCAGAAAGGTGCTATTAGCAACCCCTAATCTATGCTAGGCTTTTATTAGGATTCACTCATAAGACATGTGGTAAATCTGTAACATCAAGGAGATGGTATATTTAGCATCTCATACAGAAAGCGCTCAGTTTTTAAAGTATCAGGCTTGACTCACAAAGGCAGGCACAGTGCAGATCTCCAAAAGATACTCAGACACCGTGAGCCCTGTGGAGGGTGCAGCCTGTCCTTGCTGTCCATCAGAGAGAGGAGAAAGAACAGACCCTGCACCATGAGTGGTAACTCTTGAAAAGGAGAGAGAGACATCCTCTCCTGCACTTAAATTTGTGTCCACAGGCAGAAAAGCAAAAGGCAGTATGGTCTTTAATATGGGAAGAGGAGTGCGCAGCAGAAAGGAATTCCAGCCACTCCAGCCTGTGAATCAACTTAATTGGGGCCCTAACTGAAATGTCTCTATGCAAATACATGTAGCATGGGGGATAAAGGAGGAATCAGACAAGTGCATATGCTTGCAGGACAATGAACTCATTGGCATCATGGAGACATGATGGAGTTTTGGAATGGAAAGATACAGGCTTTTTAGGAAGGATGGGAAGGGTATATGAAGAGGTGTCACCCTCTATCTCAGTAACTAGCTGGACCATGTGGAACTCTGGGAATGGGTGAGGTGGTGACCAAGAGCTTATGAGTCAAGACAAAAGGGTGTCCAGGGTCAGGTGACGTTATAATTGAGGTCACCCAACCAAGAAAACTGAGATGCTGAGGCCTTCTATACATACATAGGATTAGCTCCATGTTCATGAGCTCTGGTCCTCATGAGGGAATTCAACCTCTTCAATATCTGTTGGAAGGACAACACAGCAGGGCACAGGCAATCCAGGAGGTTCCTGGAATTAATTGATGAGTGTTTCCTTCTGCAAGTGATAAAGGAGACAACAAGGAGAGATGCCATGTCTGATCTTGTTCTCACTAACAAGAAGGGACTGGTGAGGAGTGTGAAGTTCAAGGGAAGACTTGGTCACAGTGACCATAACAGTGTGGAGTTCAAGATCTTCAGGCAGCGAGGAGGGCACACAGCAAGCTCACTACCTGGGACTTCCAGAGAGCAGACAATGGACTGTTCAGGGATGTGTTTGGTAGTGTACGATGTGACAAAACCGTGGAGGGAAAAGAACCCAAGAAAAGTGGTTTAATATTCAAGGATCCTCCCCTCCAAGCTCAGGAGCATCTACATGGATGAACAAGGAGCTTCTGGGCAAACTCAAAGACAAAAAGAAGCTACAGAGGCTGGAAGCAAGGGCAGGTAGCCCAGGAGCAATACAGAGAAACTGGATCCAAGAAGCTAGGAATGAAGTTAGGAAGGCTAAAGCCCTCTATTATCAAATACGGACAGGTACGCCGAGGGCAAGACAGGTACACCAGAGAAGGAAGACTAGGGAAAATGTGGCACCTCTCCGGAAAGAAATGGGAGACCTGGTTGCCCAGGATATGGAGAAGGCTGAGGTACTCAACAATTTTTTTTGCCCCGGTCTTCTCCAGCACCTTTTGCCTTAGCCACACCACCCAAGTCACTGAAGGCACAGGCAGGGATTGAGAGAATAAAGAAATGCCCACCGTAGGAAAAGATCAGGTTTGAAACCAACCAAACAGTCTGAAGGTGTACAGGTCCATCAGATCTGCTGAGATGCATTTGTGGGTCCTGAGGCAACTAGAGGATGAAATTCTAAGACATCATTTATCATGTTTGAAAATTCATGGTAGTTCAGTGAACTCCCTGCTGACTGGAAAAGGGGAAACATAATCCGCATTTTTAAAAAAAAAGAACCAGGGAACTACAGGGTGGTCAGTCTCACCTCAGTGCTCAGCAAGATGATGGAGCAGATCCTCTTGGAAACTATGCTAAGGAGCTGATTTGTGACAGCCAACATGGCTTCACTAAGGACAAATTATGCCTGACCAACCTGGTGGCCTTCTATGATGAGCTTACAGCATGGATGGATAAGGGAAGAGCAACTGATATCATCTACCTGTATTTGAGCAAAGCTTTTGACACTGCACAACATCATTGTCTCCTCTCTATCATTGGAGAGGCATAGATTTGACACATGGACGCCTTAGAGGATAAGGAATTGGCAGGATGGTTGCACTCAGAGTTCTGGTCAACAGCTCAATGTCCAAATGGAGATCAGTGACAAATCGTGTTCTGTGGGGGTCAGTACTAGGACTGGCACTTCTTAGCATGTCAGCAACATAGATAGTGGGACCAAGTGTATCCTCAGCAAGTCTCCTGAGACCAAGCTGTGTGGTGCAGTCGATATGCTGGAGGGAAGGGATGCCATACAGAGGGACACTGACAGGCTTGAGAGTGGGCCCATGAGAATCACATAAAGTTCAACAAGGCCAAGTGCAACATCCTGTCATTTACCTGGACTTGTGCAAGACATTTG
Organism: Laterallus jamaicensis coturniculus; assembly: GCA_022605575.1. Classification (NCBI taxonomy): domain Eukaryota; kingdom Metazoa; phylum Chordata; class Aves; order Gruiformes; family Rallidae; genus Laterallus; species Laterallus jamaicensis. The sequence goes on from JAKCOX010000055.1 coordinate 2,430,537, forward strand.
ACATGGTCCCCCATCACATCCTTATCTCTAAATTGAAGAGGTGTGGACTTGACAGGTGGACCATCCAGTGGATAAGGAACTAGTTAAAAGGACATGGACCCATTGACCACAGTGTTGGTGGTCAATGGGTCTATGTCCAGGTGGAGGCGGGTGACAAGCGAGGTCCCCCAGGGGTCTGTCATGGGACTGGTGCTCTTTAACATCTTTATCAATGACATCAATGATGGGATTGAGTGCACCCTCAGCAAGTTTGTGGATGACACCAAGCTGAGTGGTGTGGTTGACACAACAGAAGGAAAGGAAGCCATCCAGAGGGATCTTGACAGGCTGGAAAGATGGGCCTGGGTGAACCTAATGAGGTTCAACACTGCAAAGTGTATGGTCTTACACTTGGGCCAGAGGAATCCCAGGTATATAGAGAAACTGGGGGAAGAGCTTACTGAGAGTTACCCTGCTGAGAAGGACCTGGCAGTTCTGATGGACGAAAAACATAACATGAGCGAGCAGTGTGCTCTTGCAGCTCTGAAAGCCAATGGCATCCTAGGCTCTATCAGAAGAAGTGTGGCCAGCACAGACAGGAAGGTTATTGTCCCTCTCTATTTTGCCATTGTGAGGCCCCATCTGGAGTACTGTGTCCAGATCTGGGGCCTGCAATATAAGAAAGACGTAGAACTGTTGGAGAGGGTTCAGAGGAGGGCCACAAAGATGATTAGAGGGCTGGAGCACCTCCCCTACTGAGGGAGCTGGGCTTGTTCAGCCTGGAGAAGAGAAGGCTGCAAGGGGACCTCATTGCAGCCTTCCAGTACCTGAAGGGAGCATACAAACAGGAGGGGAATCATCTTTTTAAAAGGACAGACAATAGCAGGGCAAGGGGGAATGGATTAAAGCTAAAGGAGGGAAGGTTTAGATTGGATATTAGGGGGAAGTTTTTTACAGAGAGAGTGGTGAGGTGCTGGAACATGTTGCCCAGAGAGGTGGTGGATGCCCCATCCCTGGAAGTGTTCAAGGCCAGATTGCATGGAGCCCTGGGCAACCTTGTCTAGATCATGCCTTGATGTTGGTGACCCTGCCTGTGGCAGAGGGGTTAGAACTCTATGATCCTTGGGGTCCCTTCCAACCCAGACCATTCTGTGACTATGATCCTGCAACTGGGTTGGGGGAACTCAAGCACAACTACAGGCTGGGTGGAGAATGTATAGAGAACAGCCCTTGAGGAGACAAGGACAAGAAGGATGAGGGAGGAAAAGAGGAGGAGTACAGGAAAAGGACTTGGGATTGTTGGTGGACAAGAAGCTCAGTATGAACCAGCAACATGCACTTGCAGCCTAGAAAGGCAACTCTATCCTGGGCTGCATCAAAAGAAGCATGGCCAGCTTGTCAAGGGAGGTTATTCTGCCCCTCTACACCAGTCTCCTGAGATCCCTCCTTGAGTACTCCATCTAACTCTGGGGTGTGCAGCACAAGATATTGAGCTGTTGAGGCAAGTCTGGAGGAGGGCTATGAAGAGTATCAGAGGGCTAGTGCACCTCTCCGATAAGGACAGGCTGAGAGAGTTGGGTTTGTTCAGCCAACAAGCCGGACAGGAAGGTTTCAGGAGACCTCATAACAGCCTTCCAGTACCTGAAGGTGTCCAACAGGAAAGGTGAAGACGGGTTGTTTACATGGGCATGCAGTGATACAATGAGGGGTAATAGCCTTAAGCTGAAGGAAGGTAGACTTAGATTAGATATGAGGAAGAAATTATTTACTGTGAGGTTGGTGAGGCCCTGGCACAGGTCACCCAGAGAATCTGTGGCTGCCCCCTCCCTGGCAGTGCTCAAGGCCAGGTGCTATGGTGCTTTGGGCAACCTGCTCTAGAGGGCAACCTGTCACTGCCCAAGGCAGGAGGGTCTGAACTAAATGATCTTTAAGGTCTGTTCCAACCCAAACCATTCTGTGATTCTATGATTCTAACTCACGAGGTTCATCCAACAAAAGGCCCTTTTCCATAGCAGCAACCAACGCTGATCTTCTCCCTCTCCTCTTTCTGTCATAATTTTTTTTCAGAAACCTATTCAAGAATCTCTCAAACAAGATGTGGTTTGCCACCCTTGTCTCCCTCCCCCAGGATGATTTTATCACAGAATAGAAAATCTAAATAGTGTTCAGTGTAGTGCTACTCATACTTTGCATGCAAATATGAAGACACTGTAACCACAGGAATGAAATCTGTTGAGGTATGGAGTGAGGAGAAGCTGGCTGCTGTCTTCTGAACAGACCAGAGTGGAGTAAAGAGGGGTTTAAATATTCAGGGAGAACAAGAGCAATATCACTCCTGCTTTCACCAAACTATTAGCTTGGACTTTACTGCCCAGTAGGAGACACCTTCAGATTCAGAAAGCCAACAGGGAGTTAGCAGCAGGGAGATTAGTCCTCTACCCAGACAGCCAAGCAGCTCAGATCAGCCTCGTACCTTTTATGTGAAACCAAAAATGTCTGCATACTCTCCAACTGGCACCAGATCTCTATTTGCCATCAATCCTCAGCTTCAGAGAAGCAGTAAATTATTCCTTGCCCACGCAAAGACCAGGATTTCATAGGAAGACATATATAGCCTGCTGGTTGCTGCATTACCTTGGCCTTTTAGACTCAGGCTGCTGAAAACACTCCACAGCTTGTTCCTAGATTTTATACTATGCCCCAAAGTCACATCATAATCATCCAGCCAGCACTGCTGGTACCTTCATACGCCTGTGCTGGAGGCAAGACCTTCCAAATGCACCAATGTACAACACAGCACCAATCACCATTTCCCAGCAGTGTGCAGCTGATGTGTGATGGAGGTATTCTGTCCTGACACCTCTCTCATTCCCATGAGAGCATCACAGCACACTATCAAAAGAGCTCACTTGTCCACTGGCAGCCATCCGTGCTAAAAAAATTGGGTGCAGCCCATCTTGCTTTTATTGCTATTTGTTAATAACATTTCACCATTTGCTGAAAGCTTACGGTATACAGCAAACATACTTGTCCAGCTGTGTTTGTGAAACACAAGGATATCAATTTGATCTAAGTATCGTTCTCATCCTGGCTGTTCATGCTTCCTGCACCCTTATCTGAGTTGCTTCTACACTTCATACCTTCTGTTTCTCCTGCTGCTCCGTGCCAATAATGTCTGTTTATGCTGCAGAGAACATCCAGGCTTTATTTGCACAACAACAAGTACAACAGGGCCCTAAACTTGGCTGGGGCTTATTCAGGGAGAGAGTTGCTCCTGCAGATAAGGCTTGAATTTTAGCATCATTCTGGACTCAAGCTGAAAGATGCACACACTCATTCAGGCTAGGATTCAAAGGCAACAAATAGCAAGGTGACAGGTAGCTACTTCTGCCTTTTGGTATGTAAGCAAAGAAATTAGTCAGCTGTAACCATACTGGCATACACAGCCTGGAACAAACTCTGAAATAGACAGGCACTGATGTTTGTGTCAGATAAAAAAGACAACAGCAACAAAAAATGTAGAACAAAGAACAGTAATACTTCATAAAGTGACAGGGAAATCTCAACTACCATCAGAACACAACATTGGCTAAAGCTTCCAAAGAGCAGAAGGACCAATTTTAAAGTGCTCAGCATGCCCAGTCAGGGCCAAGTTTTCAATTTAGCTCAGTTCCCATGGAGGCAGCTAAACAAGAGCCAGATTTTTTAAATCACTCAGTCTCCAGCTGTTACCATTGTAATAACTCTGGCCCAGTTTTTAAAAAGAGCGCAGCACCACCCATCACCCTTTGTAACTTCAAAAGTTTGCCCTAAGTTGCTTTGCACCTAGGGTCATTGCTTTCCTGGTTACTTGTCAGAGGCTCAGGTCACCTTCATTTCTGTCTTATTGCTCCTTTTCTGAGGCCTGATGTGGTCTGAATAATATGAACTGTCAAATAACTTTTCTGGGTAAATGTAGAGAGGAAATATCAAAAGATGTACCACACAGACTGTGGCATGGTGAGCTTCATAGCTCTGCCAATTTAGCATGTGCTTCTGAGCTGCAAGAGACAGCATCGAGTTATGTCATTTTCCAAATGTCTGAGTTTGGAGGTGTCAACCCATTTTCACATGCAAATGAAGCCAAGAGTTTCTTTCTCCTGAAACCTGCAGGAAAGCTGAAAAGACAAGAGACACCATGATTCAGGGAAGGCTGTATGTCAGGTAGTATAAAACATCATCTGGCTATCAAGATAGCTATAAAAACTGCAGTCTTCCTTCATCACCATGTCAGTGTACAAGATTTCAAGGGCTGGAGTAATCCTTTGCTAGTTAGTTCAGCTTGAGAGTCCTAAGCCACACACAGATCCTGTACTCTATACTCTCCAACTTTCTGTAAGCTTGTAGGAAGAACTCGATAGACAGAAAATATGGATGGGAAGGGTAATGTCTTCTGCACTAGTGCTCAGTGTTTTCTATGGTTCTTGTGTAAGTGGAGATGGGCAATTCAGTGTAGAGGATGAAGTGCAGAAATTCTCAGAAGTGGAGTGGTCTACCAGAAGAAAAGAAAAAGCAGAGTTTTTCCCTTTTGTTTGGGTTGCTTTTGTTTTGTTTCTGATTGTTTGGAGGTTTTTTTATGTTCTTTGGTTGTTTTGTTGGGTTTTTTTCCTTTCTTTTAATTGAAGATCTTGGAGATACACAGAAAGCAGAGCTGATCAAAAAGGCAGCCCACCACAGAGACAGCCTCAGGCACAGTTAGCTGAAGACACTTTTCTGCTTTCAAAGCTGACTTAAAATGTCTCTTGCTCAAGCCAAACTCCCTGAAACAAGAGAGGACTTGAAATGCAGGTGAATTTCAGTCTCTTTAAAAAAAGATGCTGTTGTTCATTTCCCTGTTGGAGAGGGATGTATCTCCCCATTTGAAGCTTCCTCGTCTGTCATTCCTTCCTCTCATTTCCTCCAGCCCTTGCTGTGTGACCGTGTGATATACAGCCATTCGGTGAGAATTGAGAGAGATAGTGGCAGTCCGGGAGCTGTTGTTCCTGCTTATATATGCAAAGAACATAATTGCTAAGTGCATCATCTGTTGTAATTTACACATACATGCATGACATAGATCAGGGCAGTCTTCACATAAGGATGCAGTGCCTTATTTTCTTCTCCTCTGCTCTTTTGGGCAGGAAAATACTAGGTCACCTAGACCTCATAGTGCTAGGTGCTGCACAAATTCCCTAAAAGATGATCCCTGCTCCAAATAGCTTACACTTTTAATAGAGCTGCAGAGAACCAGCATGGGTGACGGTATTTAGCTCCACCACCTCACTTATAAGCAGCACAACTTTTGGCAACAACCTGACTTAAATCATATATGGAGGTCTGCAGCAGGTGTGGGAGAGAAGCTAGAAATGCCAAACCCAGCATTACAAAACCCCTCTGCAGTCACAGAGCCACTGAAGCAAGAGATGTGTTGCTCCACAGTGTTACCTAAGCAGGATGCAAGCAAGAAAGCATGCAGTGAACACTGGCCTGCAAGACGAGAATAGCAGCTCTGTAATAATAAGGGAAAACAAAAGCCTTAAAAAAAATAAATTGAGAGAGAATGTAAAAGGGATTTCTGATTGTCTTCCCTGTCAAATGTTTTGACTCTCACTGTCACAACAATTTGGCTTCTCACAATGTTCTGCAGCAGAAGCCAAGACAAGGTCTTCTCTTTTAGAATCTTCAGATGCAGGTCAGAGAGAGATGTGTCTGAAAGTGAAGACTACACAGGAATATCAGAGACCTCAGAAACCGGCACTGTGCTCCATGATGGCTAGGAAAGGGGCTTGTCTTCCCCTTCCCACTCTGTTAGGTAAATTTGCAGCTCCCAGTGTGCCCTGAATTCCTTTACCAGGTTGCATCTCTTGCACAAGATCCCCAAGTTACCCTTTAGGATCCTTGCCAATACACCCTCACTGTCCAAAAATGATTATTATTTTGTGACAAACTCCACCAATGTTTATTTTAGGATCTTTTAGTCAGTGGACTCTGACCATATTGTCTTGGGGGGTTACAGGCAGCCTCATCTCCTTCCCTGGTGCCTGGAGTGCTACATCTCCATTTTAAAAGATTCCAAAGAAAAATTTTCTTTTCCAACATCATTCTTTAAAACAACACTGTGTCTTGTGCAAACACAAGGAGGGCCCACAGAGCATCGACCACTGTTGGCATGCTGGTTTTTTTGGTCCATAAAGCAGAAAGCTGCGTTGTTGGATGTTACTTTCTGTACAGCACCACCAGAAGTGGGGGAGCTATGGGCTTTCACTGACTACCAAGCATTTCCATACATGTGCTTTCAGGTGATGCTTTCTTTGCATGTTCATGCAGAATGAAGGCTTCACTTGCTCCTGTTGTGCCGTGGGGACACGTTACCCAGGCAGAGATATAACCACTAGAGGGCCTTTGACGGACACCAGAGCAGCATGCAGCTGGTGCCCGGACAAGCCAGCCCCGGCTCTGTGATCCACTGTGCCGAAGTGTGGCATACAGCAAGGGGTCTTATCCCAGAGTCTTTCACATTCTGTCTTTCTGCGGTTGCCCCTGGGTGCTCTGGATTAGTGGTTTGCAGCAGACTGGGCATAGGTTGTCCTTGGATGTGTCTGAATCTTCTGCTCTGAATGGGCAGGTAGAGCAATGTTGTTGAATAGACCACTGAATAATCACTTTTGATCATACCTTTCAAAATAGCTATGGATGTAAATATTAGACATGGCTTTGTGCATCAGTTTTAATCAGTTTTCTGCACCTCCGTCTTCTAGTTTTCCCTGGTATTAAGTCAGAAGTCCGTGATTTTCGTCCCTTTTCTTATCTCTCTATGGAGAGATCTGCTCTCAAAGGGCAACCTTTAGCTAGAGAATGCACCTATGCTGACCATTCCTACTTCCTTCAAGTCTGTTTCAGTAGATGGAGGGATTGCATTCTAGATGAAGGCCATGACCATGAAACAAACACACAAAATATTTGCAGGGACTTATGTAGTTGTCTGTGATACAAAAAGAACATCCTACACAAACTACATGAACCATTTCAGCTTAACCAGCTCACCCCTGGCAGACCACTTTCCTCTTTCCCCCCCACCCCCCCTTTTTTGTACATCCACTAGCACAGTGAGTTTCTATGCAGATGGGTCCCCATGGGAGAATTTGCATTAAGGAGTTCCAGGTTTGTATGGCTGGAAGCTGCTCTTGGAGAAAAAGGAAAGGCAGAATGAGGGTGAGCTTCCACATGCGGTGGTCAAAGAAATACCAGCATGAGAACTTTTGGGTTAGTACCTGCCAGGCTATTCGTGAGAAGGAGAATGACCAAGTACCACCTCCATTATCTCCATATCAGTTTGTCTGGTAAAACTTCAGATTCTCAGGAGCACCCTTCTGAAGAGGAGTCTTACAGTGTTGGTACCAGGAAACCTAACACTTTTCATAAACATAACAAACACTGAGCCAGCATTGCATCAGGCAGTTCAGACCCAACAAAGGCAAAAGACAAACCAGTATGTTTATCCCTCAGGTATCCTCAAGCTGGGTCAGTTGACTTTGTGGTGGGGATTGGTAGCCCCATGATGTTGCATTAAGGGTAGCAGTGCCCAATTTATCGTTAGAAGTCTGGTCGCTTTCCATGCACTGAACTGTCATGATTATGGATTCACAAATAACGAAATACACCTTCAGTCTAGTCATGTTTCTTGAATTACCATGGCTACCTTTAAGAAGAGTTCAGTCACGTTCAATGTGAACTATCATGGCTAGCTTAATGAAAGTGCAGTTTATTAAAGTAACAGATATATATTTGGATTGCTGATGATAAATTCACTGTCTGCAAAGCACTTGTAAATAACAAGAGTCTTAACTACTTGTAACATGTTACAAGACATACAGCAAACTCAAGATTCTCCAGGGTTCTGAAAGCAGCTGAGGATGATGCCTTCTTGTTTTAGATAGCTGGGGATTTGAGAGGCATGATTCAAGGTGGGAGCAATGGGGAAAATTCCCTCCTTGCTCTCTCATTCTCATTCTCTTACGTGACTGTCACACAACAGCTGCTGAACAGGATTCCTCAAAATCATTATGTCAAATGCAGATGACACATCACACACAACAGGTAGTTATTGCAAATCTTGAGAGGTCCATCCTTTAACATTATAGTGGTTTCAGGGAGGCCACAAATGCTTTTGCTGATCAACAACCTATAGTTTCCCCCATGACCTAGGATGGAGGACTGCTTGGAGGTCTGAATTAAGTAAATTATTTCTTTCCTAGAATGAACAGAGTGCACTTGAGTTAAACAGTTAAAACTCCCTACTGATGCTGTTTTCAGGTCAGTTATGTCAGCTTAGGCTTCTTAGTTCTGCTCACGCAGCTCAGAGGAGAGTAGTGTGATCCCATGACCCTGCATACCACAAGCTCTTGGTATTTCCTTTGGACTGCTATGTAAATTCTAGACTGGAAGGCACCTCTGGCAATCATCTGGTGAAGACCCTGCTCAAAACAGGGCTATTGTAAGATACCCTAACCTGATAGATCAGGTTGGCTGAGGTGAATGTGGCAATCATACACATGAGCTTTCAGCCATCAAGAGGGGATGCAAGATTCATAAATCATGTTTCATCAGTTACTTTACTAGTAGTCAAGGTTGCACACATACTGGGTTTTAAGGTGAGCTGAAATCAGTTGTGGAAACCCTAAGATACCACCTTTGTGGAATCTTCTTTGCTGCTGTTATGAGCCTTACCCTTGTGGTGTGTGTTATGGGGACACACAGCTGCTGTGCCTCAGTGACATCAGTATGAAAAGGGCAATTTTACAACATCAGACATTGATTGGACAAAGGTAGAAACAACCTTTCAGGGTAGCCACCAAGAATCCTGTATTTGAAAGGTGTATTTGTTTTCCTATATCAGTACAAGTGTGGGAAATGCTGGGATACAGAACATTCAAACAAAACATTGGAAGATTGGGTTCTTCAGTAATGTGCTTTGTATATAAAATGTTGGTGTTCTGCAGAAATTAAATAAATTATCACTATTGTAATGGAGTTATGGGAAAATGAAGATACTGAACATACAGAAATTATAAACCTTACATAGGATTATATTTTCCTCATGACTGAACTGAGGAGGATCAGGTAGTGAGGTGGATTGTGAACTGGTTCAAGGAAAGAAGTCAGAGACTTGTGGTCAATGGGAGGCAGTCTAGCTGGAGGCCTATATCTAGTGGAGTGCCTCAAGGGTCAGTGCTGGGACCAGTACTTGTCAATATATTAATCACTGACATGGATGAGGGAGTAGAGCGCACCATTTACAAGCTTTCTGATGACACAATACTGGAAGGAGTGTCTGGAAGGCTGTGCTGCCATCCCGCAAGATCTGGACAGGCTGGGGAGTTGGGTGGGGAGAAATGAAATGGAGTAGAACAAAGGGAAGTGTAGAGTCTTGCATCTGGGGAAGAACAACCCCAGGTACCAGTATCAGTTGGGGATGGATCTGTTGGAGAGCAGCACAGGGGAAAGGGACCTGAGGGTGCTGGTGGGCAGCAGGATGACCATGAGCCAGCAATGTGCCCTCCTGGTCAAAGCGGCCAATGGTATCCTGGGGAGTATTAGAAGGGGTGTAGTTTGTAGGTCAAGAGAGGTTCTCCTTCCCCTCTACTTTGCCCTAGTGAGACCACACATGGAATATTTCGTCCTTTTCTGAGCCTCTCAGTTCAAGAAGGACAGGGAACTATTTGAAAAAGCCCAGCAAATGGCCACAAACTTGATGATAGGAGTGGAACATCTCCTTTATGAGGACAGGCTGAGGGAACTGCATCTCTTTAGCTTGGAGGAGACTTAGGGGTGACCCAATCAGTGCCTAGAAATATGTAAAGGGTGAGTGTCAGGAGGATGAAGCCAGGCTCTTTCTTCTCAGTGATGCACAATGATAGGTCTAGGGGCAATGAGTGCAAAGCTTTTTCACTGTGAAGGTGACGGAGCACCAGCACAGACTGTCCAGAGAGGCTGTGGAGTCTCCTTCTCTGGAGACACTGAAAACCCATCTGGGTATGTTCTTGTGTGACCTAATCTAGGTGATCCTGCTCTGGCCAGGTGGGTTGGACTAGATGATCTTTCAAGGTCACTTCCAACTCCTAACATTCTGTGATTCTGTGGCATCACGATTACATCAGGAGGAAGAAGGATTAAAGGCCAATGTTGGTCAGACAGTAAATACAAAACAAGCATACTGTACACTGACTTCTGAAAAAATAAATACAAGCTTCAGTGATTTCTTAAGGTACCCAAAGCACCTTTCTGAACTGTGTTTGCAGAAAGAGCTATCGTCAGTGTATAAAACATGGTTCTGCGATGGCCACACATCAGTATTTGCCAACATTTGTCTAAGTATTTGCGCTAATGCACTTACTAAAACTAGTTGAGACGCAAGCATGTGGTGGCATCACAATTAAAACAGTGTAAGCAAAAATTAACATTCTTATATTTGGGGTTTTTTTCCTCTGGTGATAACATTTGCTGTAATAAGACGACAATAACTTCTGCTATGAAGGCTTTGAGATTCCAATGTAACTTGTTTCCTGAACTTTGTCATCTTCCTGGTAGAAACACAGAGGAATATTTGGAGGTGTGTGTTTGCTGGCAAAGTGCCTAGTTTCCTACAGGTAAGTGCATTAGCTATGTGTAGTTTTTAAAACATTTTCTGATCAGCTGTTCCTATTCTGTGCATCAAAATCCTTCCTTCTCCCTGACTCCTTCATTAAGCCTGCTAGAAGAAAGGTTTGTGTTCTGCCTTTTGTGCAGTCTAAGGTATCTCAGGAGACACGTCTTGGTGGGTGAGAAGAGTACCCCAAGAAGAACACATGAACCGGAGGCATAGAGCAGTTTCTGACTCGGATTGGCTTCCTTTTGTTCCTGTCCCAATCCCAGCTCCCACACGTTGAGAGCCACACATGTAAAATGAGTAAGCAACTTACTGTAGGGGCTTTATGCACCTCAAAATCTGACTTTCATTTTACATGAAACATTTTGGCTGGGGTGAGGTCTCAGTTACACTTTGGCCACCAGATTTTTTTCAACATTACAATCACAAGAATCTATCCAGGATGTGTAGATTGCAGGTAAAGCAGCTTACTGAGAAGAGTGCTGGTTTTCTGTACCTCATTCACAGGAGCAAATAATAGCTATTAACATGAATTGAGTGGATTTCTAGTGTAGCTGACCGAGGCAAGTGTTTGTTTTCTGCCAAATGCTTTGTTGCACTCTGCAAACACAAGCTGACAGGTTGACCTCAGCACTTCTTTATCTTTTATTCAAAGTCATCAAGATGTTTATGATTCAGTTTCCTCCCCATCTCAGCAATAAATACCTACACAGCAAAGGCCTGTAAATCTGCCATTCAAGCAGCAAAAACAACAACATGCCAACCCAATAAATGACTCCCTCATGTTGTTTTTATTATACAGAGGGCTTTTTCTGCGCTCCATCCAAGAACATCATCCTGCAGGGGTTCCTTTGTAATAAACCAGGAAAGTCCAGCAGAGATGGGCAGCACATCAGAGAAAAAATAGTGTCACATACTATTTCACTAAAGCAGAGTGAAAAAAGCGAAGATGGGCTAATTACCCACTAGCATTTTATTAAATCTTGAAATTGGCCAATAGTTCTGCCACAGTTGCTTATGATTTTTTGGAAATAGCCTTTCACAGCTGCCATCCATGAGTACCTGGATGTTAAAGCAGTGCCATACATGTTTTGCTATTCTTTCCTGCTTCCTGTCTAAGAAAGAAATTACTTGTCTGCACTTTTTGCTGCTTACCCAGGGATGCTTAGTAAGGGATGATCAACCTACAGACAGTTGAAGCAAACTGTTTACAGGCAAATCATGAACTTATATATGTCTACAAAGTGTATTTTAAATTCTTATGAACAAAACAACCTGTCAGATTGTAAGCCAGTGCATACATCATTTGCAAACTTAAGAAAAGACTGCCTCTCACTATTGAGCACCAAAGTGTGTGATAAAGCAGAAAGGACAACAATCTCATAATACCTCTCTCTAGCTGCAGAAGTAGTAATATTGCTCCAATTTATAAATGTACCAGAAAGACAGGGCTCTTGTTCTACTATTTCTGCTTTGCTTTTGAGAGCCAGGGTAGATGTGATCTATTAGCTTTTTTTTATTTCCTTAAAAAGATAGAGAGATTTTCAACATATCTTTGCCACTTAGGAATAAGGATAAAACACCTGCAGACAATTGAAAAAACCCAAACAACACCAACAAACAAACAAAAAACCCAACAGAGAATGAGGAAAAGAAAAAGGCCCAGAGATCAAAAGCTACAATCAGATTGGCTCAAAGGCTTATGTCCTTAAAGACTTAATTGTCTTCCATGTTTAAGTTCAGCCTGTGGCACAAGCGTCAGGACATTTTCCTCCTTCAAAAAAAAAGAAAAAAAAACCAAAAACATGTTCCATCATGGCACAAAGCTATACAAATAGCTTTTTACCTGCCCCAGGGAAGAGGAGGAAACAACCAAGGTGATTTTATTACTTTGTTGGATAGATTTACAAATAAAAACCCATGGCATTTGCTTCAGTGGGTATGTTTTAAACCTGATACTAGGAAGAAATGTTATGGGACTGGAAAAGAGAGTGGAATCCAGAGGCACTCCAGTAAAGGAGTACTGCAACACAGCTAAGGGAGAAGAATGAGCAGAGAAGGGCAATGTGAACAAGAAGGACTGATTGCAGTCTTGAAAACAAGATGAACAGAACATTGTAGAGAAGACAATGTTAAAAGGAGCAATCAGCCAAGGAAGATGAAACCGGGGGATCCTGGAACAGGGTGCAGTATTGGAAGCATGAAAAGAGAGGAAAGGTAGACAGCAAAAGTCTCAAGACCAAGGAAAGCTTAAGTGTAGAAGCAAGGCAGAAGGAAGAGAAGAGGTTAGCACAGCCTCCGTTCTTCTGTACAGTGGCAGTGAGGGCTTAATGTGCGTGCACATTTGCACAAGAAGGGCATAACACAGACCATCTGCACAAGGACATAGCAGCACTGTGTGACTGCATTGCAGCTCACTAAAAAGAGCAGTTTCCACAAGAAAGTCGCCCACCAGAGTGTTTTAGCACCAGCTGTACTGATTTTTTTTTAATGGGAGTTTTCCTTGCCTTGTACAAACAAACCTAATTTCGAACAGAATATTATTGTCCCTTCACTGTTTTTCCCTGCAGCTGATGCTCTGTCAGTACCCCCCACCCTAAAATACAGACCACACTGTAACGATGCTGCAGTGCACAGACAGCAGCAAGAGCTACACTCTGATAATTGTGCTGCCACTACGACAGCAGGAACAAAAGCCCTTCAAAAAGAGTTGGTCTGACTGCTCCTTATTAAGGTGTTTAGTACATTTTGTCAAGAAACAGCGCAAAATCACGAAGTAACCCATCGGGCAAAGCACAAGGCCTGAGGAACAATGAGAAGCCAAGGGTGACTCCTTTTATCGAGCTTCAAAGTACCTTGTTGATCGTGGCATTGTAATAATAGTGCTTTGCAGGCAGACTCTGTTCCTCTGCAACACTCTGTGGGAACAAGGGAAAATTAAAAGATACGGAGCTGTTGCCCAGCTTTCCTTCCAGCAGGACCTGTCCCTGGAGAGAAGCAGTGCTGCCCAGGGCAGGAATAAGGACTTCCTTATGGGGGGCTGAAAGATCAGTTCTAAGAAGAACAAAAATATGGCAGGTTTTAATAAAGTCAGCATCCCAACTGTTTGAAAATAACTTGACAAAGATAAAAGCTTGCTCCTGCCTCTTTAGTCTCTACCTATTATAAATGCCAGCACCTTGCTATGACACAGGACTTCCTGCACGCCTGATTTAAGACATGTGTGTGGAAAGATTATCTAAGATGTCTATCTTAGGTACATCGAAAACCTTAAGACATCTTTATGGCAGAGAGCTGCAGTTACCTGGCACACCAGAAATATGATTCAATTACATATCTATTGCAGAAGCAGAGCCAGAAGCCGCACCAAAACTCAGCACGTTTTTGCATTTCTTTGACTGTAGAAGACCAGGGAGTCCAGTAACAGTAGCATTGTGTTAGCCTCAAGGAACTGTATTCAGCATGCTACAGGTTTACTCCCGCAGCCTTGCATTACAAAGGAGGTAAGAGCAGAGGTCCCTTCAGGCATTGCAGTGGAACTGTGCACTTCAAGGACAATTTTCAAAGTGTGGCTTAAAGCAAGAGTAGCATACAGTATCTTTAGAGCAGTGTTACTTCCCAGAAATTTCGCCTTGCTTAACTGCCCTTGCTAAATAGCCAACCCACCAAAAAATAGAAGGGTAGGTCTAGCACAGAGCAGGCACAGATGATGTGCCCTCTGAGGCTGCATCAACAAGGCAGGCTGGGGAGCACAGCACCACAGGCAGAGCAGGGAAGAGGGGCCTACCCGGTGCTCTTTCTGGAGTCATTAGTCATCAGCCCAGGTGCATATACATGTTCCCCAAGGACCTTGAAAAGAGGATAGGAATTCTGGCATTAGTGTAATTCATCCAGCTGCCTGTCCCAGATCAAGGCAGGCAATAATTTTTTATCAGATAGTTATGGGGATCCTCAACATCGCTTTACTGAAACTTGTGCAAAATCCCAACCAAGTTCTAGCACCCCTTTTTCTAATACTCCTTTTTTACTTAGCCTTTTCTCAGGAAGATTCTCAAACAGCAAACAAAAAAGGACTTTGGAATCTAACTCTTGGAATTTATTTTATCCTGTAACAACAGAGGAAAGTGAGTTTCTTTCAGCTCTAAGAATCTGAAAAAGATCTGTAAAGCACATCCACAGGAAAAGTTCTCTCTCTGCAGCCCTCATTTCCTGCCGCAGTAGGCCTGTTAACATTTCCACTGATGAGTTGTTCAGCTGCTGGGAACGAAACAGCTCCCAGTCACTCCACTGAAGTTTGGTCTGTTTGTATCATAACTGGCCATATAATCCTAACTGCAGTGCCTCGTATTTTCATTACATCCTTCTGAAATCAGGGGGCCGGGGCAGGAGGGGAGGAAATGCTTGATGCACAAATCTTCCTTTGCCTAATTCTTCGTGCCACATAATTTTTACAGTGTTTAGAAATGCTACACTTAGCCAGCATTCACCCTCACTGCTGTGGCAGTTTCAGAGAGTTGCTTGCTCAACACACAACACTGAATTTTCATTGTGAGCAATACCCATGCTGTCTGTGTAATAACCAAGCAGAACAACTTGAGGCATAAACTCCCCCACCAAGCAGCATTTACCTTTCTGAAGAGAACAGGCCTATGCATCAAGTTATGCTCAAATCCCTACACAGATCATTAGTCCTGTGGACAGACTCCAGGCCTCCTTTCCAGGGCTCCACAAGCCCAAGCAAAACTTAAGAGGAATACAAGTCGCCCGCTTGCCCATCAGTCATACAGCCTGCTGTTTCCAAGCATGCCTTTCTACCTTGAACTCACCTGCTATTTTCAGGGTCCGGAAACGATGCGCCAGGAGAGGAAACCCTTACCAGACTTTCCTGGCGCAGCGCTCTATGCCTACAGGACCAATCAGTGCACTGGTCCTACCAGTGTATCAAACTGGACTCTGCTGCAGCAGGCAGGACCAGGAGCAGGGTGGAGCCCTTGTGAGTTCTAGATCAGTTGCAAGATTGTAGGCAGTCCTGCTCCCTCAAAAGTACAACCTTCCCTCCAAGCCAGGATTGGAAACCTTCACATCACCTTGGCTAACCTTGATGAATGCTCACAGCCATGTATTCTGCTGCAGAGGAGTTGCTGGCTTCAGTTCCTGAAACAAAATGAATCAGATAGAGCTGCACTTGAATTAAAAACTGAAATTTGAAATCCTCTTTTGTTGTCCACAAGCAGCAGAAACATCTGCATTAGCTGAAGGATGTCACAGCAAGACAGCTGTTGTAAATAAACTCTCTTTTTCTTAGATGTTCTGACACAAAACAGTAAGTTCATAGTTCCCCCAGCATTTGTCTTTTATGTCACGCTGTGAAACAGTCCCCTTATGGATTTCACTCATCTGTCCATAGTGAAAGCGCTTGTACTAAGTAAGGCCTTGGACCACACATTCAAGATGCCCTCAAACTTGCTCAAGACAAAACAAGCCAAAACAATCTCTTTAGGGAAGAGTTTTTACCAGCATGAAAGTGCTGAGTGTAAA
Source organism: Laterallus jamaicensis coturniculus (assembly GCA_022605575.1). Taxonomy (NCBI): domain Eukaryota; kingdom Metazoa; phylum Chordata; class Aves; order Gruiformes; family Rallidae; genus Laterallus; species Laterallus jamaicensis. The sequence continues at coordinate 2,446,717 of JAKCOX010000055.1, forward strand.
CATAATTCTCCTCTCAAGAAAACATAATGATGAACATTTAAGGGAAAAGGAGTAAGACAGATGCCTCAGAGCATGAAACCCATCTCCTCTCATCCATATTTTCCTCCTTTCCCCAGATTAAGGTGAGGACTCCAGTTTTAGTTGCTACTGGAATTTTCCCCCTGAGAAGAACTCCAGGAAAAGGTTCAGATTTGAAAATGATCATTTTGTTACTTGTGAATTGAAGCAGCTGGTGAATGCCTTGAGAAAGGACATCCATCCCAAGGTTAAAAATAAGGAAGTGGTGGACTACTTCACCTGCTGTCAAGCCTTACATCTTTCCCATAATTAAACTGGTGCCCACAGCAATAGCTACTCTCCACACCTCTCCATGACTGCTTCCATCTGTACAAATATGTTGGGGTCGCTACTTTAACATCTGAAACTGTTCTCAACCTTTCCCTCACATATTCATTTGTCACACCAACAGTTTTCCATCTGGTGGGTCCACTGGTGGTGGAAGAGTCTTTGTGAATGTGAGCATTGGAACACTTACCCTACAGTAGCCATTTCTGAATCTATCTAGGGAAAAGGCACTAGCTGTTTATTCCTCCCCTCTGTTAACTAGTGATGGGAACTTCCCATACAATGCCCCAGCACAGGTTTCCCAAAACACGGTTTTGCATCCAACATAGTAACTGTCTAAATCAAACTCCTGGTCTCAGCAGCCCTTGGGTAGAAGCTCCATCCTGGAAGTCTGCTCCCAAGTCTGAGGTGCACAAGGTTCCACAGCAAGGATATCCCCACAGCTATTAATCTCTGCTTCAATAAGCTTCAGAAGAGCTGGTCCACTGCTGTAGAAGTTACAGAGATGGTGGCCAAGCAGATTGACATCCCCAAGACGCAGATCCTGTGAATGACAACCACACAGATTCATTTGAACTGAGGGCCTATTAAAAATGGTGAGTCATTTTATTCACAATGACAGACACATAAAAGGCCACACCCCCACAGTGATAAAGAGGATACACTTACACAAAAAAAATGGGACAAACCAAAGATAAATCTGTTGTTTTTACCTGAAAGAAATAGCCCATCTCCTGGCCAGTTTACCCATGCAATAGTCTGGTACACTAACTATATAGAATTGTTGAGGGATATTATGATTTTGCGAACATCTTCAGCTTAACATGAGCTAAGTGAAAACTCCATCATGAATTCCTTTATATGCCTTAGTAGTAGGAAATTTTGACATTTCCTTTCTTTTTTCTCCGCTTTCTACAACTTCACGGCATGTCAACAGCCTTCAGCCCTCACATTTGGTCCCCTGAACATTTACCAAAGATTGTACCACTGAGAAACATACCACAGCATCAAACCTACTTGCCAGCTGGGATGCTGGCTGTGCAACACACTGTGGAGGGAAAGAGTAGGGCTGTGTATGGCTCAAGCAGCCAGACTGTGTCTACCATGCCTACCTCATTCCTTCCTGCAGCCAAAGGTGTACCCCAGCATGGGTGGAGTCCCTGGGCAAGTTCTAAAACTCTTCCACATGCAGGAGAGCCATAGCACTGATCTCCAGCCCTTTGTTAACAAGCTTTCCACAAAATGTGACATAGACATGCTTTAAAGCACCTATTTGAGCATGAGTGCTTGTTGTGTGTCCTTTCCTTGCTGAGGATATCTGCATGAGGAAACACCATACCATTATCTCTTCCTTGTGTGGATAGAATGATTGACCTATGTGCATCATAGGGGCTTAAAGATTTCTGGAACTAAAAAAAAAAACCCACCACCAAAACACAGTAAGAGTATACAAAGAAAACTCAGTTGAAAATAAATTAATTTTCCTTTATCCTTAATAAGCAGTTGGATTTTTAAGTTTGTTATTTTTATAGCCACAATTTTTTTAGAGAAAATTCAGGTAATGTCAACCAAGAGAAATACTATTTTGTGTGTCACATTTGAATTAATGACTGAGACATTTTCATTCTCAGAGAAGTGTTCAGTACAGAAAAGTACCTTCTGGGAATGCAAATAGACCACACAAGGTATTTGGCAGTGATAAACAAATGAACATTTGCACAGGTGTAATTAAGAACAGAGGAGACAACTGATTTGCAGAACAAATTCACCTGCCTTGACAACCCAGATTAGATTGCACATTGCTGGATTATCAAATTGGTGTTTTGGAGATGTTGGATTACCAGATTTGTAGAATGGTGTAAATTAGGTGATAACTGTGACATCAACCTCTTAAGGTGGAATTGGTTTAAACTTAAGAAGTGTCAATGGAGGGTGCAGGATGGGGTGTGGGGAGTAGCAGTTTATTGCAAGAAGTAGAAGTGTGTCTTCTCAAACACAAACACAGAGAACTCCAGGCCATACAAAACATTGAAGTAGAAAGTAGTGTTTAGCTTCACTGCAGCGTGACTTTTCCAAATAGCGCATGCATAGATAAATAGTACTTTTCACATTGAAGAATTTGTGCTTGCAGTGCTGAAGTAAGGACAAAAGCCTCTTTAGGACATGCACAAGATGCTAGGAAATGCCATATATAGTATGTGGGAATCATCATAAACTTCTATCTCAATCTAATTCTGCTATTGCTAATGTCAAGAGCTCAAACACTAAAATCAGACTACAGCTCAAACTTGATTCTGTGCAACTCAAAAAGTTTGCGACATCTCATCACAGGTCTAGTTCAATTCTTTACTCCTCCCTTGCATAGATCAGCCAAACCCAATTTCAGGAAATTTCAGGAAATGGAGAAAGCTACCAAAGGCTCTAAAGAGGATTTGAGGAATTTTGAGTCTTCCCTACATCTTATCCTCAAAATGTGTAACCACCAGCAGATGTCTCTGCAGCTACCTGATCAGGGATGCACGCGTGAGGAAAAGCAGGGGCAGGGGGGGAATTTAAAGACTGAGCCTTTCTCCTAAAGATTTACCTCCAATTGTCAAACCTACACAGAAAATCCTGAAACAGCCATCCGATTCTGACAGTATTACATCAGTGCTCCCTAGGAAAGAAACAGCCACAGACTCGTTTTACAAATAGTACTGCAAATGCCTAAGAACTCCCTGCTATTGGATTGGTGAATCAGTAAGTTTCTAGATCTGGTGTCTTTGCCCATATTTTCCAAGCTATTTTGGTTTGAAAAAGGGCAGGTTTGTCTGCCTTCCTGGGAGCTGACGTTTGACTGTGGAATGAGCTTCCACAGGTGGAGATGTCTATCACAAGCATCCCCTACGCTGCTCCAACACAAAGCAAGCAGCTTCAGGCTTTCCTTTGCTAATGTATACAGAGCAACATGTGAAAAAAAAAATAGCATTTATTCTAGAAAAAACCCTCTCTGCTGTACATTGAATTCCCTCCATGGAGGCAGGCTGAGCTGGAAAATGAGCCGGATGATTGTTGTGAGTCACACTACTTAATACTTTGTGGTATGGCACTTAAATGTTATGACTGTGAGAGCAATAGGAGAAGCTATCTGCTAACAAAGCACATATTTTCTACCACTGTGATCTGATTTGTATGCCCAGTGAGTTGCTGACTAGCAGCCTATGGTCTCCTGATAGCATCGTTTCTATTGAACCCTGATGATATTCAAGAATCCCTGGCAGGTAGATTTGGTTGGTGTTTGTGTTTTTGTACAGAGGCAGTCCTCCTCAGCACAAGGTTGGGCCTGGACAATTGTCTTCTGACTTGGGACAACCCTGACAACTATATGCACTCTGCTTACAGGCTGCCATAAAAGGAAAACGTCTTCCCTGCTCTTGAACAGGGAAACAGACATTGAAGGTATAGACAGGCTGTTGGGTGTGAGTGCAGGTGCTGCATCTCCCCCACACTGTGTCAATGCTGTGTCAATGTGGGTGATGGGGAGCACAGGTTGGGGTTGAACACTGAGCAAAGAGCCCCTGCTGTGCCTGTTGTGTCGCCTGACCCGTCAGACAAGTGCAGGGTACCGTCCTTGCTTCGGAAGCTGGGGCAGTGTCAGCTACATGCAGTGTATGCCCCTTTATGGGAAGAAAATCTTAGCATGTAAATCGCTGCTCTTGGTTCACTTCTCAGAATATGTGAACAGGGCCACAGTTTATCAACTGTTTTCTCCTGACCATCTAATTATTAAAGTCCAAGAATTCCATTTCATTCAGGTAATGCAATAGGAAAATCCTACTGGCCTTCTGATTCTTGGTTGAAAGCACATAACAAATGTGGAGTTTCTCCTCCTTCCCTTTCCAAGTGAGACAATGGGGCATTCGATTTGTGGGGGGAAAAAAAGGCCAAGTGGCAGCAGACATCTTTATTATATGACGTATGTTTGTATAAAAGGTCTTGATTTTCTCCTTTCTTTAATTTCTACGAATTACATTTTATTCCCTCCCTTTGTTTTCACAAAGTATGTAGCAAAATTTGTATATACGTTTTACCACTATTTTATGAAAAGGTTGCAGTTCGCACCTGTTACATGCAATGAATGATGTATATAGGAAAAGTAGCTAGTGTTGTTACAGGCCTTCATCTTAATTATGAAAATTTTTAATTTAAATGTAGGGCTGAGCATATAAAATAACAGTACTAGGCCATCTGTTAATTTTCCATCTGGACTCATTTGCAAAATACTCTCTGTTTTCCCCCTAAACACTATTTATAATCGTCCTTGGAAAACAAATATGACTAATCTATGGCACACTAAAGATAGCTATTTGCATGCAGTTTTTAATAAAGTGGCTATATGTTTCCAAGTAGTAATAAAATACATTTATTTTGTTTTGCATGTAGGTATAAAAGCTCACATGGCTTCTAAACATGCAACAAAATCCAAACCTTTCTATGATAAATACTTTTAACTAGTACAAAGTGAAAATCCTCAGGATGTCTGATTTCAAGGGAAATTTACAAACTACAATGAGCAGCTACCATCTCATGTCTCTGACCATGATTTCTGCAGCAATTCTGAATGGGCTTGTATTTCAGACTTATTTCAGACTTGCTCCGTCTGAAATGTCCCCAGAATCCTGATTTCCAAAGATGAGCAATCAAGTCATTGCAAAATATTTTGAGCTAAATATCCCAAAGTTAGTGTAACCTTTAGTCATTTGGTCCAAATCCTTATCTGCCACAGCAGTAGAAGCACAGGTAATGACTGTATCTCAAAACAGCAGTTGCGGTCAGCCTGCTGGAAGCTCCCTGGGAGGCATTTGCATGGAACTGATTCTGGGCCACTCCCTAAGACCTTCTGCAAGTAACTACCAGTGTAATCCAGGGCACGGGCAATGAGTTGCTGTGATTTACGTCCTATTTTCTCTTTCCACTCAGGAGCGCAGAGAGGTGAAGGCCCTGGCGGCTCCTTAATAACTCTTTTACATCGTTGAGTCAGGTATCATGAAGTACCTTCTCAGGTCTTCCTAGCTAGCCCTAGTACATTGTCTTTGGCCAAAGTCCATTTGAGAGTTTCCAGAGTGGAAAGCAAAGAGAGGATTCTTTCAAGGGTTTAATGAAGAGCAACTAATTAGTCTTAGTAGTATCTTACTCTCCTCTTCACCTTCTAATATTTCAGTGGGCTGAAAAATGCCTTCAGATTCCCCTGTTTCATTTTAATTCTTCATTAAAAGGCAAAAGCGGGTTTCTCCTGACAGAGCATGCAGATCTCTGAGCAAGTTCTTTGCAGATTCATGTGGAGTCTTTTTTAGGAGCAAAACTAGAAAAATTTTGTTCTAGAAAATGTCTGGAGTAAATTTCAGGCTCCCTGACACTGCACCCTCACTTTGCGTCATCATATTTCATTGCTCTTGCTTGTCTTCCTGCCATCCCAGTCTGATACTTTTTAAGTTCTCTGCAACAAAGACGTCCCTTTTTTCTCTCTCCCATGTTCATTAGTATCTGACTACTGATTGTGAAATGGATCACACTTGAAAAGGTGCAACATCCCTTGTGCAGAGTCCTTATCATAACACCTGCAAGGCCTGAAAACTCTATGCAGCAAGCTGGCTTTTATTTTATGCTAATAGGAACCAAGTGACACCTCAAAATACCAACTCTTTTAAATGTCTCCCTGTCAAAGATGAACAAGCTGCCTTATCTCAGGATGTTGTATACATTTACAAGGAAACAGAAAATCAGAACAGATGCAGGAGATACAAAAGAGATATAACATACTGAGTTTAAATGAGTATAATGCAAACATTAGTAGCTATTTACTAACAATTTAATTAACTCCCCCTGTCCCCCCCACCACCATGATACCTCAATTTCAGTTCTTTCAATACCATTGTGAAAACATTTCCCCCAAAAAATGGTTGCAGATTTAGGACTGAAGGTGGATCAGGATCTGCAGGCACATGGTGAGCACATGGCTCCACTGGTGAGGCTGAGCAATATGAGACTAAATTTGACCTCAGTGAGACTTTGGGCTACATGGTTTCCCCCTTCCGTGGACTTCAGAGCCCTTTCTTTACCTGTTTTGGCTCCTGCTGGCTGCTGTGCTGCTGGTGATTGTCCTGCCCTTTGCACACCCATTTCTGCTTGTGTGATAGCTGCAGTTAGACCCACCACTTCATCCTGGAGCCATCTGGAGGCATCACATTGCGGCTCATTGTCAGAGCCAGCAGTGTGGGCTGCCTTGTGGGGAGATCCATTCTGAGTCAGCAGGCACAGAGAGCTGCAGATACAGTTAACCCTTTTCCCAAAGCCTCTCCTGTTACTCTCCAAGAAGAAAATAAACATGAAATAAGACTCTTTAGAAGGTCACTGATAGTGAAAAAGCTTACTCTTGACCCTTCAAAGGTCTTTCCTTATGACCCAGCATCAGCACGTATCCTTCCCAGCTAAGTCAACAGAGCTGTTCAACGTCCAGTCACTGTTTTCTGCTGCACAGTGTTTCTGTATCTGGGATGCAGGCAACAGAAAGGCACCTGCCTACCCTAACAGCATCCTCAGGAGTGGTGTGTGTGATGGTTGCAAAAAACAACAACCAAAAAAACCCAAACAAAGCACAGTGGCAGCACAGAAGAAGGGAAGGGGAAGGGGAAAGAGGAAGATACTAGCAATGGAGAAACCACTGTATTCCATTTGTTGCCTCTGGTATAGTATGAGGTTAAAGGTAGAAATGACGTAACTTGATTTCTCAGTAGGTCAAGACAGGTCCAAGCAATTACTCTGTATGGGTTCAAAGGAATTGATTTCAAATGTTAAACTAAAGTTATAAGATGCAATTCTGATTCACAGACATGTAATAAAATTTATGTACCATGAACATGCTGGTCAGTCTGCAGTCAGCATGAGTCTTGAGGTTTAACATGAGCTGTAGGAGCTAGTAGTAAAGCTTCCACAGTGGTTATGATTAAGTAGAAACAATACAGTTTTCAGAAATACTGAACAGCCACATTTTTCATCAGTTCTCATGAGATTCGCAGATGCTCAACACTTTTGAAAAATCATGTTAGCCTTGCAAGTGAATTATTTGCTAAATGGTCTGTTGAGAGATGTCTTCAAGGTTATTGTTATGTTAGTGTCTGAGCTGATTACTGTCATGCAAAAGGTTTCTCCTTCTAACAGGATTTTGCAGAATCTGTTCTGGAAATTTTGTCATGCTTTAAGTAAAACTCTTAAATACCACCCTTTTTGGAAAAAATTAAAAAAGATGTCAGATGGCAGATTCACAGAATTCTTTTCCCTTTTCTCTTAACAGGTAAAAGGAAAATTTTCCATGACAACATAGAAACAATCACTAACCCATTAACTGAAAGCCTTGATTTATTTTTTCATTGTAACAAGTATAACTTCATTCTATCAATATGTCTATTTCACATATTTTACTACTCAACACTATTTTTTAGTTTCAGTCATTTGCATTCCTTATAAATAAGTATTTGTTAATGCCAAGTGAATCAGAAGCCCATTATTAACTTTATACACAGCCTGAACTGCTAGTCTCTCCTTTTCCAGGATGTATGCACATTCAGCAATGCTGCCTGGAGAATTAAAAACTACCACTTTTTGTTTCCCTCCCTTTTTCCCCACTTTTAATAAATAGAGTTACTTTGTAAATGGGAAGAGTAGTTTCTGGAAGAACCTTATGCAGGTAGGGATTGTGCATTTTAATAATGCTACATTTGGAATTCAATGTTGAAACAATTTGAATAGTGATTTAAATAATGGCTCTCTGGACCTATTACAGGTGATCTAGGGGTGTCCAAACTTAGTAGTAAAGACCACATGCACTTGATGTGATTCTTCTTTGAAATTAAAGACAGCAGATATTTGAGAGGGACTTTTTAAGAAACACCACCATAGTGGTATGTGTATCTGAAATTTTTCACAGATAGGTGCTCAACAATGGTCAATCCTGTTCAGACAGGTAAAAACCTGTGAGAGCAGACTTTTATATATAGATTTCAAGTCAAAATGAAGATATAAATTTCTTACATTCTCCAGAATTTTTCCACATTCATCTTCGCAACTTCACAGTATTTCAGTATATAAAGCCAATGGCATATTAAAGCACACATGTAAACCTGGCAGATGTTTTAATTGCAGATGTGGCATTTATGGAGATGCGTTGCTGGGGAGAAAAACAGAAAAATTTGTGTCCTTCAGTTTGCTAGGAAGAATTGTGAGGTCCATCTTTATCCATTATCCATATCCCTTTTAATTAAAAAGTGTCCCACGATAGTCATTACCTCTTCATCATCATGAGGAAGTACTAAAGAAAACACCACATGGCACAATCTAAGGGGGGGTGTGTGTCAAATGCATGAAGCTGTTGGCCATTTGAATAAAATAATTAAAACAATCTGAAAACTATCTCAGTGTTCTCAAGACATTTTTCTCTGCTTTTCCCTGAAGTCTGATCATGATAGGTGCCAAGTAAGGTACCCCACTGTGCTTTGTTATACACTTGAGTTTCCTGACCTGGATTTGCTAGACTGGCATTTGCCTCAAACATATATTTCAGGGTGGGCAGAGAAGACTGACGGGAGGGTTTTAGTCCTGTATTTTTGAGCAATTACCTAAGGACACAGAGACATGATATCCCACCACTTCCTTAGTCAGCACAGGAGCTCAACCCTGTGGAAAGATGGACCCAAGGACACATCATGGTGGGGTTTCTTGTCCTTCAGATTGTACCTACAGACATATCGCAAAGCTGTACACCCTTGGGCATGAATCTTCAGAAGACTTTGGTTACAATTTGCTCTCCTGGAAAATTTAGCTACAAATTGTAATCTGTTTTGTTGAGACATCTGATTTTAAATGTCCCTCTCATGAACAGATGAAATACTACAGCTGTCAAAAAGCCTCATGTACACAACAAGCATTCAGTCAGGAATGATGCATCCCTTTGAGTAAGAAATCGGGAAAGAGAGGTAAAAGGCCTGTGTGGATGAGCAGGGAGCTAATGAATATACTCAAAGGGAAGCAGAAGGTCTATGAACTGTGGAAAAGGGGTCTGTGCATCTGGGAAGAATACAGGAATGTTGTCAGGGCCTGTAGGGATGCAACTAGGAAGGCTAAAACACACTTGGAAGTGCAGTTGGCAAGGGACATAAAGGATAATAAAAAGGGCTTTTTTAGATATGTGAATAGGAAGAGGATGACCAGGGATAATGCAGGCCCCTTGCTGAACGAGGCGGGTGTCCTGGTAACGGGGAATGACAAGAAGGTGGAGATACTGAATGCCTTCTTCACTTCGGTCTTCACTTCAAAGGCCCCCCAGGACCCACAGACACTGGATGAAAGTAGTAATGTTTGGGAAATGAAGAGCTTCCCTTTGGCTGAGGTAGGGGAGGTCCAGGAGCGTCTCAAAGGGATTAATGTACACAAATCTATGGGACTGGATGGGATGCACTGACGTGTGCTGAGGGAGCTGGCAGAAGTGATTGCTGAACCACTCTCTATCATCTTCGACAGGTCTTGGAGAACAGGAGAAGTGCCTGAGGACTGGAGGATAGCCAATGTCACTCCGGTCTTTAAAAAGGGCAAGAAGGAGGATCCTAGCAACTATAGGCCAGTCAGTCTCACTTCTGTCCCTGGAAAGGTGATGGAATAGCTTGTTCTGGATGCCATCTCCAAGCAACTGGAAGAGAAGAAGGTCATGAGGAGTAGTCAGCATGGATTCACCGAGGGGAGATCGTGCTCGACCAATCTCATAGTCTTCTATGATCACCGGCTGGGTGGATGGAGGGAGAGCAGTGGATGTCATCTACCTTGACTTCAGCAAGGCTTTTGATACTGTCTCCCATGACATCCTGATAACAAATCTGAGAGAGCATGGGGCAGATGAGTGGACAGTGAGGTGGGTTGAGAACTGGCTGTCAGACCAAGCCCAGAGTGTTGTGATACGTGGAGCAGAGTCTTACTGGAGGCCTGTGACCAGCGGTGTTCCCCAGGGATCTGTGTTGGGCCCAGTCCTGTTTAGTATCTTCATTGACGACCTTGATGAGGGAATAGCATCCACCCTCAGCAAGTACGCCAATGATACAAAGCTGGGAGGAGTGGCTGACACGCAGGAACACTGTGCTGGCATCCAGTGAGACCTGGACAAGCTGGAAAGCTGGGCAGGGAGAAACCTAATGATGAACAACAAAAGCAAGTGTAAAGTCTTGCACCGGGGGAGGAACAACCGTTCGTTTCAGTACAGGCTGGGGGATGTCCTGCTGGAGAAGAGCACTATAGAGAAGGACCTGGGGGTCCTGGTGGATGACAGGTTGGCTATGAGCCAGCAGTGTGCCCTGGTGGCTAAGAGAGCCAATGGGATCCTGGGGTGCATCAGGAGGAGTGTGGCCAGCAGGTCCAAGGAGCTGATCCTCCCACTCTACTCTGCCCTGGTCAGGCCCCACCTGGAGTATTGTGTCCAGTTCTGGGCTCCCTGGTGTAAAAAGGACAGGGATCTCCTTGAGAGAGTCCAGAGAAGGGCTACAAAGATGATTAAGGGCCTGGAGCATCTCCCTTATGAGGAGAGACTGAATAAGCTGGGACGGTTCAGTCTGGAGAAAAGAAGATTAAGGGGAGACCTAACTGGCTTTTATAATTATCTTAAGCATGGGAGGCAGGGCAAGTTAGCCAGCCCCTTTTCAGTGGTCAGTGGAGACAGGACAAGGGGCAATGGCTGCAAGTTAGAACACAGGAAATTCCGCACCAACATGCGGAGGAACTTTTTCACAGTGAGGGTGAGAGAGCACTGGAATAGGCTGCCCAGGGAGGTGGTGGAGTCTCCTTCTCTGGAGATATTCAAGACCCATCTGGACGCCTATCTGTGTAGTATGAGCTAGGGAGCCTGCTTTGGCAGGGGGGTTGGACCCAATGATCTCTGGAGATCCCTTCCAACCCCTATGATTCTGTGATTCTGTGAAGTCAGCAAACCCACGGCAAACACGACAACCAATCTGAATGAACAGTGAAGTACTTCTGGATCTCAGCACAACAGTGAGTAGATATAAGGCCATGCTCCCTTCAAGGAAACAAAGCTTGCCATGTCTGACTACTGTCAAGTCACCCCAGAAGCAGAGGAGGTGATAACAGGCTTTTTTTACAATCTCAAGCTTTTGTATAAGACAAAGAATATTATTTTGATTGTTTTGAATCATAGGGGTTGGAAGGGACCTCCAGAGATCATCGGGTCCAACCCCCCTGCCAAAGCAGGCTCCCTAGGACAGGTCACACAGGTAGGCATCCAGACGGGTCTTGAATATCTCCAGAGAAGGAGACTCCCCAGGCCCCTGGGCAGCCTATCCCAGTGCTCTGTCACCGTCACTGTGTAACAGTTCTTCCACAGGTTGGAACTTCCTGTGCTCCAATTTGCAGCCATTGTCCCTTGCCCAGTCTCCACAGACCACCGAAAAGGGGCTGGCCATTTCTCCCTGCATCCCATACTTAAGATATTTATAAACATTAATAAGGTCCCCCCTTAGTCTTCTTTTCTCCAGGCTGAACAGTCCCAGCTCACTCAGCCTTTCGTCATAGCAGAGAGAAATAACCATAGTTTCTACTAGCAAGAAAAAAAGAAAGCCATGTTAGCATCTCTCACATTCTCCATGTGCTTGATAGTATGCAGAAAAAAACACAATTTATGCTTCCAAACCACCAAAATGTTTTTTAAGAGATTCCATGGTTCATTTCCCAGGAGAGGGAGAATCAGCACTGTACAGCCTGGGTTTTATTTTCAAAAAGCCCCCATGATTCATTTGTTCTCATGGACTGGAAAGGACAGAGTGCGTTCTATATTGGCTGTTCCCAAAATGGGCAAATACACCCTGCCCTCCCTCATGGTAAATCCAAAGCAGATGCACGTTATTACTTGAACAGAAGCTCTCTCAAACAATTCCTAATTGTGTATCTCCAGGAATAGCCACACAGCACTCCTGCCTTTCTCCCTAGAAGCTGTGCTTTTCCGAGAACCACACGATTAGACAGACCAAACCAGGAAAGTCAGTCTTCGTGCTCTGTTTATTTGGCCAGAACTCTGCTTGGCACAAACAGCTCCAAGCTTCACAGCCGGCGGTGGTTATTGTTTTCACTAGTGGCTAAGGTAAATCTAGTCATCCTGCTGAAGCTACCTGGAGCTATGCCAGCCTGGGGAGACCAAAGACAGACTAATCTATCCTAGCAAACTCTGCCAGTTTGAGAAAGGGATGGGGGTGGATTCCATACAGCTGGGTACAAGAACAGTGAGAATGTTTCAGTTTATGTTTGAATTGTCACAGAGAAAGTACCTTCCTCTCTTACCCGAGTTTGACCATATTTTTTATTATGTCTTTTCTTCACCATTGTTATTGCACAGAACTGTGCACCCAAAGCCTGAGACAACTCTAATAGGACTTGTAGAGGTGAGATGACCCTGTCGAGTGATAGCATTTTTGAGAACACAAAAAGTGTCTTAGGAAGAGAAATCTGCAGTGGTGATCAGTCACTCTCCCAGTGTACCATCCCAATAAAGAAGGCAATGACATTAAGTCATCTCTAGACAGCCATTCCTTAACCCACTCATCACCCCAAGCCCTCACAGCTCCATGGCTCAGGCAGAAACAGAAAAAAGTGCAGATGCTACTGTGGAAGAAAACACTCTTTCACACAGCTGTTAATGCTGCTTTCAGCTTTGCAAACTCCTTTGCCAAGGCTGTTCTCTACCTCAGAGACCACTGCTCCCAGGCTGACATCAGAGGCCAGAGGGGCAGTTGCACTGAGAGGACTCTAAGTAGCCTGACTGATGTTGACTGTAAACCCAACAGCAGAAAATACCAGAGCTATTGCTGAGCCACTACCTTGGCTTAAAGAGCTCAGGGCCAGGCCCTTGTTTGCTCAATGAGGCAAGTCACTGCAAACCCTTCAGAGAAGCAAGGGGAAGGGATTTGTCTTGGAGATTTGCAGCTTAGTCATTGCAGTTTGTGTTTTCTTTTTTTCAGATGGAGGCTGCCCTCACCTGCCCTCTGGTGCAAAACTGTGCAAGTGAGCTACAGGAACACAGACGGAGTAGGTGGGACTTCACTGGTTCTTGTTCCCCTCTGCAGTTGATGAAGGGCTAAGGCATCCTAGACCCCTCACCTGCTGCTGCAGCAACTCACCTCGCCCCTCTTGACAAGACAGTGGGGAGAGAACTCTAGAATGTCTCCTGACCCCATCACCTCTCTGGTTTTACCCCCAATTGGAAGGGAGTGTCCTATCTTTTCCCTTTAATCCTTGTTGAGCAAGATTTTTTTTTCTCCCCTTTAATCTCTCACAGCTTCCCTTGGCTATACTTCTGAAATACTCTTCTTCCAGTCAGAACCTGAACCTCTATTTCAGAGCAGGTTTACACTAACACACTTGCATTAAAATATTATCTGTTGCAAAATTCTGATTTACCTATAGATCTTTATTTTTGGGTACTATTGTTTTTTGCAGCTTCCTAATTTATATAGCCATTTGTTTTGGCTGTCAAAATGTTTTAAATTTTAATTACCACGTATCATGCTTCTGGGTATAAAACTGTCAGATAAATTTGAGTATCTGCATAAAAATGTGGGGAACTGCATATGTAACTGCTCAACAATTGCTGGTGGGCAGTTAGCAGACTCCCATGCGGGTTCTGTGTTCAGCTGCTTCAGAGTGGCACTGGTAGGGATGAACTGTTGATCAGTTGTCAAGCCATGTGCAGCTACGTCCTTGACTCTGTATTAACATCAACTATCCAGACTACACAGGCCCTCAGAAAAGCAGTGTGCAAAGTAGTATGCACAGTCAACATTTTACTCCAGTCAGTCAAATTCAAAGTGCTCATCTGGCAGGACACCCCAGACAATGGGTTTGTTCTGTTGGTAAGAGAAAAAGAGGCATCATTTGCTGTATTGGGTGGTCAGCAGATAGGTGATGCCTTGTCAGTCCCTAAGAACAGAAACTTCTTTTTGTGTTGGGCCTTTTCAATAAGGATAAACCTACTTTCTGTGTGCAGTGACTGGAGTCACCCTTCACCAGCTGGGAGAAGATGAGCTCTGCAGTGCCAGCTTTGTGCTGCTGACTCCACACTGTAACAGGGCACCATGAGCAGTCACTTATGCCTTCTTCCCTGGCTTAGGTCTGAACCAAGTCAGGCAGAGGACCCATAGCACTGAGGCACAGCATAGTCTGGACTCTGAGCTCCTTGAGGAGTGAGGAAGCTCTCTAAGCTGATAGTGATATCGCTGCCAGACACACTGCAGCCACAAGGCACCCTGTGAGCACAATCAAGTGTTCCACTGACACACAGCACCAGGTAACATGTCCTGCCAGTGTATCTCTAGTGCTCCTGAAGCCCAGCATGACAGAGGTCGATCAAGTTTGCAAGGGCAGCAGTTCCTCTAAGGAGGCCAGGAGAACTTTAGTCCGTAGCAGCATCCTGATGTGCTTTTTCAGCTGGACTGTGCAGCTGAACACTTAAGCTGCATCTGCACTGGGCCTAGAAAAAATCACATTTTTCCCTGATATTTTCTGTCTGGGAAGATGTCCCTTTATCACCTGGTCAGAGCAGGCTTGGATTTGTTCAGTAATGACACTCCACTACACAAGGCAGGACTTTCTAGACCTCCATGGACCTCCAGACCTGAGATTTCTATTGATTATGACAGCAAAAAGTTTTCTCCTCATCTTTTTCCAGTATCATGCAGTAACTTGCTGTTCATGTGAATAGTCAACAGTACTTGGTGCCTCTGTCAAACTGCTGACTGCTTGGGTGACACAGACAGAAACAGTCCTTCACACACTGTCTTGTCTTTGTTTGCTGTCTCTGTTCTTATTGTGTCCTCTGGCATTTGTAATTAGAGGTCCACAGAGGTGGGACTCCATGCATCTGTGTACACAGCACCTGGCACAGTGGAGAAAGGCAGTTCTGTACCACAGAAAGAACGTGTTCTCAACCTGCCAACATTAGGGGAAAATGTATGGAGCAGAAAGGCAGGAGACATGCCAATGCCAGTGGCTGTTCTCACTCAGCACAACTACGGAACAGCTACAACGTTCCTGCGGCTGTTGTTTCAATTAATCCTGCTGCAAGTTAGACATAAAGCAGATCTCTTGGCACACTTCTGTTTACTCCTGGCTTAGGTCATGTTGTGCTTGCAACTATTTTGCTATTTTTGCTGCTACAGATGTATTATTTCACTTGTTAATGAACAGTCTGTCTGATGCAAAAAGGGAGTTGCTGTGATCTTTTGATAAACTCATCTTTGCTTTTTCATTTTGTGCCTCAGGTGCTCAAATTGAATGAACTTTACTGCCATCTGGAAATGCAGTATTTTAATTTCTGTTCATCATTCTACCTTTCAATCTCATTAAAGGCCCTCAATCTGGGGCTTAAGGAATATAAGGATTTTTGAGTTTTTACTTACTGTAATGTTGTACTCCTCTCCAAAGCAATTAGGTGCTGAAATAAAGGTGACGTCTGGCATCTCATGATAAGTTTGAACCAAACAGGCTAATTCACCTAATGGCAGACCCCTGCATGGTAGATGTGGACTGCTTTCAGTGTCAGGGAAAGATGACACTGATCATAGAATCATAGAATGGTCTAGGTTGGAAGGGACCCCAAGGATCATACTGTTCCAATCCCCCTGCTACAGGCAGGGCCACCAACCTCAGGCCTGGATCTACATAAGGTTTTCCAGGGCCCCATCCAACCTGGCCTTGAACACTTCCAAGGACGGGGCATCCACCACCTCTCTGGACAGCCTGTTCCAGCACCTCATCACTCTCTCTGTAAAGAACTTCCCCCTAATATCTAATCTAAACCTTCCCTCTTGTTCTGCCATTGTCTACCCTTTTACAAATTTGATTCCCCTCCTGTTTCTGTGCTCCCTTCAGGTACTGGAAGGCTGCAATGAGATACCCCCCAGCCTTCTCTTCTCCAGGCTGAACAAGCCCAGCTCCCTCAGCCTCTACTGATGCGCTGCAGTTCCACTTATGGCTGCCCAGAGAGGTTGTGGAGGCTCCCTCTCTGGAGACTTTCAAAACCTACCTGGATGAGTTCCTGTGACATGCACCAGGTAAACCTGCTTGTCAGGGTTTGGAGTAGATAATCTCTAGAGGTCACTTCCAACCCCAATGTTTCTGTGATTCTGCAGTTGGTCTGGGACCCAGGGGAATTAACAGGTAAGCCATGTCCTACATCTGGAACCTATCATTAGCTGGATCGGGTTGAGTGCTAATGGAACAGGTGTTGAAAGTACAATTGTTGGATTTCACAGAATCACAGATTCATAGGTGTTGGAAGGGACCTCCAGAGATCATCGGGTCCAACCCCCCTGCCAAAGCAGGCTCCCTAGGACAGGTCACACAGGTAGGCATCCAGACGGGTCTTGAATATCTCCAGAGAAGGAGACTCCCCAGGCCCCTGGGCAGCCTGTCCCAGTGCTCTGTCACCGTCACTGTGTAACAGTTCTTCCACAGGTTGGAACTTCCTGTGCTCCAATTTGCAGCCATTGTCCCTTGCCCAGTCTCCACAGACCACCGAAAAGGGGCTGGCCATTTCTCCCTGCATCCCATACTTAAGATATTTATAAACATTAATAAAATCCCCTCTTAGTCTTCTTTTCTCCAGGCTGAACAGTCCCAGCTCACTCAGCCTTTCCTCATAGGGGAGATGCTCCAGGCCCTTAATTTACCTTATTTTCTGCTGCACTGGTGTAAGTTTTTGTACTAGGCATAGCAGTGCTGTGCACTAGTAACAGGTCACCAGCTAGGATGTACACTCTGGGTGTGAATGTCTGCATAAGAGGGGTACATGGTCTTGTACAAGAGCCAGGAAATGGCATGTCAGCCTTTGGAAAACACATTACTAGACTCCCTTGGAACTAAGAGCAACATGATTTCAGTACAGACACTACAGACTGCCAAAGGAATTTAATATAAAATGAATGAAAGGTGGTTTGGGTTTTTTCTTTCGCTCAGTAAAGCTTGTGAAGCTCCTTCCCAAAGGAAGCTGTGGATGCAAAGCATTAGTATCACGTCAGATGAAAATGGGACTGATGTGTAGAAGACAGTAGGCTACTCAGCAAATCACATCAGCCTCAGGAAACCACCTGTGCAGAAAACAGGTCAAGGATGGGAGAGTGGAAGAGTTCTGGAGACACAGCTGGGGATATGTTTGTATTGTTCTTACACTTTCCTGAACATCTGCTAATGGCAAATGCTGGAGATGGGATGCTAGGCTCAATGTACCATTTTTTTGAGAAAGCACAGCCCTTCTTATGTTGTCATTTTATTATGACAAACTTAACAGCTGGAGGGAAAGGGATTGATGCAAAATAAGGGGAGTATTGAAATTTTGGACAATTTAAAATTGCTATTTTTTTCACTTGACACTTAAAGATTAATTAATTTATGAACTCTTGAGCTCAAAGAAAGTGGAAAAAAGTAGGATAGCAGTTCTGATACAATTCCACATAAACCTTTTTCCTACTTGTCATAACAAAACGTATGTTTCATCAAAGCACAATAACATTGTACTCAGTACTGCTTTTCACCTGCATTCATTCTAACTAGTAATCTTATAGTGGCTATCTGATTAATTAGAGTACTTGTGAAGTTACATGGTTTTTTTTCAGAGAGGCACCCTTGTTCTTTCATGAGGGGACAGTATTAAATACAGGGCAGAGTGAAGGTTCTTGTGATAAAAATGCTCTTGCACTTTGCACTCACTGAAAAGGAATAATGCTACAGTCAAATAAATTATAATCCTTGTTACTTTTTTAGTTGCTTTAGAGGGCTTGAAACTGAAGGGGGGAGGGGGAAGTGGGGACAAGAACTTCCCACTCTTAAAATATCATCAAGACTCGGATTACATTGACACAAGCTGCTTTTATGCCTAACATGCATAGAAGAGAATAGCTGAGTAGGATGGTAAGTTCTTTGAAACCCATCCTTCCTCACCCCAGAAATCTCTCCTGCTATTTTCATACCCCAGCCAGTAACTGGAATTGCAGCACCTGTGGTGTTTCAGATGTTGTGTACCGAGCTGCAACGAGTTGTGGATGCTAAGTCACCATCTACACCAGGACATTTTTCAGTCAATATTTTCATTGGTTCATCACTCTAGAGTGCTGCACTCACATGACCCACTTCAGGTCAGTTATTGGGCAACGAATCCCATGTCAACAGGGATTTGGCAAGACCAACTGTTAGCTTCCAATTACTAGTTGTTCAAGGTTTATCTCGTGTTGTGTCTTTAATTATCAAACTAAGATGTAAACTACAGTGTCCTTTAACAAAGTCAGCCCCGTGGGAATAATTTCAAGAACCTGGCTGCTGTTGCTGGGTAGTAATTGGGAACCAAAAGGGATTTGTATATTAATAGTAAATTAAGGTGTATAGTAGTAACAGCAATTTAGTACCTGGAATGTTAGAGTTCTTAATGACCCCATTAAAAGGAAAAAGGTAATTTGTTATTTAAAGGTTCAGGGGACACTGCACTTTCTAAAGATACAAAGCATACAACAGGTTAAGTACAAGGGTGAGATCAAGGGGTTGTCTGTTGTCCATTGTTAAGTACTTCCAAGCACAGTTAGCCTTCTGGGCCAGAGCATTTCTTACACTTTTTTAGTGACAAAATGTCTTAAAGTCTCAGGTGTTGACTGCCTAGAAAGTGTGAATTTAGGCAAGCTAATTTTACATCTCATGTGTTTTACATGCCTGAGTTTCACAGGGCAGAGCTGATGAGTAGGTGGGATTTACAGAGAAGAGGCTAAGGGAATTTGAGTGCTTCAGGTGTTCTGGCTGAAGAACAGCACTTTCTAAAATTAGTAGGACAGACTCAGTTCTCTGCTGCAGAAATGCTGAAGCTCAGTATAGTGAATCTGGCTATCAAAATAAATATGAAAGGTTGGAATAATAACTGAATACAGGTGAATATACTGTATGGATATGCTTTCAGATTACAACTCACATCAGTCCTGGTTTGAACAGAAGACTTATTCCTGGGTTTCCTCACATATCAGCTGAATACCTACATCACCATCTCTATTCTGGAAGCCACTGTAAAAATTAAAAACATTGGTATTTAATCCTGAGGTATATTTAATCCTGAGGTAAAGGAGGATATGTATTTGTGTAGTTTTGGTAAATTTCATGGGATCTGAATGCCACTTCCCACTTCCTTCTAGTCACTCTTATGACACAGCTTAGGATTAGACCCAAAACTCAAATTCAAGTCTCCTTCAAATCCAAATCCACATGCTAGACCATGTAGCTCAGCCCAGACAACATATAGGCAAAATAAAAATTTTACAAACTTGAGTAAAAACAGCTGAATATTTCATGACAGGGGCATGACAAAGCTGATAAAAATAAAGAACATCTAGATCTGAGAAGCTCTTTGCTTCCATGTTCCCTAGTCGTGAGTACTGTTAGATTCAACTCTGATGCCCAAGTCAAGTAGCCCACTTACACATACAGAAGCTTGTGTATATGTTGGAAGTCATGAAGCCATTAGTACCAGTTCTTTTAAAATCCTTTCAAATTAACAGAAAATATTCCCTGGACATTCAAATCCTAAGCAGAAATCTTGTCAGTAAGAGGTCTGGTCCCTTTCCCAGGAATGTGAAATTTTTGGGAGAAATAGGAACTTAAGTCTCTAAGTTTCATCCCTCAATTATTCACAGAATTTCAGTAGGCTGTTTAGGCTGCCAGTCTTCCCTAAAAGCAAGGGTACTGACTAAATGCTGCAGCTGGGTCCTTTCTCCAGAGAGCTGAGAGGCTGGATCTTCAGCTCCCAGTCCCCTGAGGAAAGCTTCACACTGTTGCCACAAGAGATATCTTGCCATTGGTCACCTGTATTCAAAATTAGCTGTGCTCTTCAGTTGGGTAAATGTAGTGAAATGGGTATGGTTTTGGAGTTTGGGTTTTTTCCTGAAAGACACATGCACAGCTTTTGGTGGCATTTTGTCTTCCCCCAAGACTGCCTTTCCTAGTCTTAGAAATGTTAGCACTTGGCAGCACAACACTACGAAAGAGTAATGCAACTTCTGCACACATGTAACAGCATAAGAAAAACCTGTGCTAGTAAAGTCTAAAAGGTACAGAACTTCCAAGTTAAACATATATATAGTGCCTTGAAACTGGAGCACCATCTGACTGTTATTTTGCTTCTGATATCTACTATTTTGCTTTTAAAAGAAGTTCCACAGAAGAAGGAAATAAGCCCGACTTTTTACTGGGCTTATGTCCTGTACCTCTACAGTCACACCTCTACAATAATTAGCGTTTCTTCCTTTCCTTTTGCCCAGCAGCTTGCAGCTTCCCTCTGCATCCCTGGAACACCTCCTTTACACCCTGTACTATCAAAGTGAGCCTACAGTTCCAGGTTACTTACATTATGACATCTGATGGTCAGCCAGCCAAAAAGGTGGTGAGTGAACTTTACTTTTTCTCTGCTGTTAGTGGAGAAACCAAGTTGAAAGTGTCTCTTGCAGTCAACTTCCAATTTCCTACAAGACACTGAGCTATTTTTGATAAATCAATCCCTATCAAATTTCTTTGAGTCCATTCTTCAGGTATCAGAACAGAAGTGACTGAAAAAGTAATCATTTCAGCTCTTACTCCTTCAAAAGTCAGGGCTAAACATTTTCATTCCTCTGTGGTGTAAAATAGCTCAAGCAGCTTACTGATCATTTTTGAAGCATCATATTGTAAAGGTAGTCAATATTTTTAATAGCTATGCATGGTAGCCAGCATATATAAGTACATTTATTGATTTAAATAATGCTTTTTGTCAATTAAAAGACAGTTCTTATGTTACCAAAATGTGCCATCAGTGATTCTGCAACTGCAGTTAAATGGCCCTGGAATTTTACAGTATTTTGGTGACTGGGTCAGAAAAGCTCACTACATCGTGATGTTAACGTTTATGCTATTCATTGACAGACTTTTAAATAGATAATTAGCTGAGACTGGTTGCTTGTTAATTGGCAGAGGAGAGGCAACCTAAAGGGTTGAGCTTGGGTGATACAAGTTATGTATTTGGGTTCCTACACCCAAGAGTTCAGTTTCTTTTAGCTGACAAGACACTTTCCTGCTCTGATTTTTTTTCCCAAGAAGGAATGTTTCTAAATGGTTTTAGTAGCCACCCTGCAAATATAGTGTGACAGCTATGCTGAGCTTCCTATGTTGCTCTTGCCTTCTGCTTGCTGATTTTTCCATTTGTGTTTCATATGGGCAGGGCAGGCAATAATCAGGTGAGGTACTGTCCTTGTTCCATTGTTGTCAGCATGATTTAACCTCATTTTTATTGCAAGAAGTATGCACCTCAAACATTTCTAGAGGCCGCCGTCAGCTTCCCTAAGTGGGACAGAGCTCTGTGTGGACACAGGTGACAACCCAGCAAACTGACATTAGAGTAAAAAGTGCTATGACATGCATTTGCCTGCATGAAGCAGGCTAAGAAAATATGACTGAAAGGTCAAATTCCAGTTTCCCTTAATGAAATTATCTTTTGTCTAACACATACACACACACACAGAGTGTTTTGATTGTAATTCTTCCTATGGGTTCATCAATTTACCAATGATCATTTTTTATTGAGATTAACTATTCTTTTTATTGACTACTGTTTGTATTTCATCAACTAAATATTTCTGCTGCACTCATGCAAATGAATTGAAAAAATGCATTACCTCCTCTTGGAAACAAGATTACCCAAGGATGGCATTGCCAGAACTGAAGAACAGTCAGATTAGAGTGTTGAAGGCTGGTAGTGATCAAGGAGGTCAACTGTGTAAAGGCTGCAGATATGAGCTGATTGCTGTGAAAGGGAACACTGATTTTATGGCGGAGAAAGATGAGTTGCAGTAATTTCTCATCTCAGCTCTGAATTATGTGTCCACATTTTCTATCCATCGTTCTTAGGAGGATGCAGCAATGCCAGGTTCCCTGGCAGAGTTCAAAGGGATTTTCCAGTCCACACCAGCTGCCACAGGAGTGACCACACTCACCACCAGCTTACAAACAGCTTCTAGGAAGCTTTTACAGAAATGTGAGGATCCTAAGTGGAAATCCAGTCACCCCTAAGAAAGAAATAAGGCATCAAAGTGACTATCCTCAGGAAATCACATAATGTATCCTTGGGCCTACAGTGAACTTTAGATTGCATCACTCTGAGCAAGCAAGCTACAGGTCAGAGCAGGACCCCAGCCTTTCTGGGCCCTTGTTCGTGGAGCTACATCACATTTTCTATTAATGTGTAAGACTATTAAAACCCGTGAGTCTGAAAAGCTTTACCTAGATAAAAATAGATACTATTAAGCATGAAAAAGATACTCTTTAATCCTACCTTTTAATTCCCTGAAATGCTCCACCCAAATCTTAACAGTTTTTTCATTCTTCAGATTTTCCCTTAAGAGTGGAACATACTCATTATGGTTTAACAAGTGGTGGTGGGAAAAAAAAGAGATGTAGTAAACTACCTCCTTTTCTAAAACACTTAAGCACTTTAAAAGTGGACTAGAATGAACATATAGGATTCATTAGGGAAAATTTTTTTTAAAAGCAAAAATTAAAAAACCCCGCCTATTTTCTTTGCAGTCGAACTTCCAGACAACTGACATCAGCACGAAGACACCAAGCAAGTTTTTATGTTATTGTCAAAATGATTCATTTGCACAGCTTCTGATTCATCTTGGAAATAAAACCCCAACAAACCCAACAACATTAAAACAGATTATTCCACAGTCTCTAGCCTGTCTGAGAAAACTGCAGTATAATCAGTGCTAAGGACTGCCTCACAGCAATCATTACCTACACATTAATTCCTTCACATTTCCTTCTCCACACACTTCTCTTTCCTCAGTCAAGTAGTTACCAACAATAATTTTAAAAAATAAATTTAAAAAGAGATAGAGACACCAAATACAGGCATTAAGTTTTTTCCTGTGCTTACGTACCCCAGTTCTTCAAGTATTCATGAGACTCTTGTAGTCACAGACAAAAGGTAGTATTATACAATTACACACCAACAACAACCTTAATGTTCAGACAAGCCTTGATCATTCTCATTATGCACACATTATGTGGTTGCTGTGTTCTGCAAGCAAAGATCAAAAGGGCCAGTAGCGTAGGTAAAACCCTGAGGGATTTTGGTGAAGCACTGAAAAGCAGAGCAACAGAGCATGATTTTCATGTGTCTTGAAATGCACATTAGCAGAGTCATCTGTCCTTCTCTGTTCTTTATGGTGTTGCTTGTGGTTCCAGAGGTAACTTAATCTGTTTGGTCTGAGAAAGACGCAAAAGGTAACTACTGCTGTGAAATTTCCACAGCCTTCACCTGAGCAGTAATGCAGCTGAGGAAAAACACAGGTAAAAGGCATTTGCTTCCTTTTAATTAGGACAATGCAGAGTTTTTCCACTGCTGGGTGTCTAACCTGAACTATCTGACAGGTGAATTTTACTCACTTTGATACATGATCCTTGCTCAGTGGATGTGTCAATGGGAGGACAATAAACAATAGTCAGAGAGGAGCTTTCTCTCCACAGAAGATGATACAGGTAAAAACGTACTGACTTAGAGTGTTCTATCAGATCTTCAATTACCTCAGAAATAGATTAAAGATCTTCAAGGCTCCTTGGGTTTTCTAAGCAACCTATAAAGGATAAGCAAGTTGATTATGTCACCCCATAACAAAGGTTGGCAAAGTTACATAAAATATAAAATCATGAGTAATCTCTAAGTTTAATAACAACGTATCTCTATATTTAAAGAAATCCTCCTACCACAACATTTATAGACAAAATGGCCAGGCCATCAAGGCTGCTTATTTACCACTGTCCTTGAATAAGCGTAAAGCAGGAGGGACTCAAGCTGAAATAAAATTGGGAGATGCTCTTTGCTGTGTTTGTGTATATCAGTTTTATGTGTAAAACTCAGATTTTACCAATTCATTCTTCCTAATTTATAGAATCACAGAATGGTTTGGGTTAGAAGGCACCTTAAAGGTCATCTAGTTCCAATCCCCCTGCAATGGATAGGAATATAATTCCACTAGAGTAGGTTGCCCAAAGCACCATCGCACCTGGCCTTGAACACTTCCAGGGATGGAGCATCCACAACCTCTCTGGTTAACATGTGCCAGGGCCTCACCATCCTCACAGTAAATAATTTCTTCCTCATATCTAATCTAAGTCTACCTTCCTTCAGCTTAAGGCTATTACCTCTCATCCTACCACTGCATGCCCGTGTAAACAGCCCCTCTTCACCTTTCCTGTTGGACCCCTTCAGGTACTGGAAGGCTCCTGAAACCTTCTCTTCCTCAGGCTGAACAAGCACAACACTCTCAGCCTCTCCTTATAGGAGAGGTGCTCTTTGTCTGGACTTGCTTCAACAGCTCAGTATCTTTCTTGTGCTGGACACCCCAGTTTGATGTAGGACTCAAGGAGGGGTCTCAGGAGAGTGATGTAGAGGGGCAGAATAACCTCCCTTGACAAGCCGGCCATGTTTCTTTTGATGCAGCCCAGGATAGAGTTGACTTTCTAGGCTGCAAGGGCACATTATCTGGTTCATATTGGGGTTCTTGTCCACCAACAATCCCAAGTCCTTTTCCTGCACTCCTCCTCCTTTCCTTCCTCCTCCTTCTTCTTGTCCTCTTCTCCTCAAGGGCTGCTCTCTATCCATTCTCCACCTAGCCTGTAGCTGTGCTTGAGTTCCTCCAACCCATGTGCAAGATGTTGCACTTGACCTTTGTGAACTAGTTCTCACGGGCCCACTCTCAAGCCTGTCAATGTCCTTCCCTCCAGCATGTTGACTGCACCATTTGCTGAGGGTGCACTCAATCCCCTTTTTAAATATGGGGGTTGTGCTTCCCCTTCTCCAGTCAGCAGGACATTCACTCAGATGCCATGACTTCTCAAATATGATGGATAGTGTCTTAGGAATTTCATCCATTAGTTGGTTCAGGACCTGCACATGAATCTCATCAAGTCCTATTGACTTCAGGTTCCTTAGTCTCAAACCACTACAGAATATTGTTCTACGGTGGGTGTTTCCCAGTCCTTGCCTGTGCGTTTTGGGTCTTGGGCATTGCCAATAGATTGTTTTCCTTGGCAATAAATTAATAAGTAAGCAAAAATATATGGAAATATTAAATATAAAAATAATTTCGTGCTGTATTTAAGAATGTTAAGTACACTAACATTGTATTCAACATCAAACTTATAGCAGAAATTAATTTCAATAATATAATCTTGGACCTGATGTATACCATTATGTTCTCTTTAATTAATGAAATAGTAACTTTTGACTTGAAGATATCTGCTGCCATTTTTGTGGTTGTCTTGTCAGTGAAAAGACTTTAACAAATGATGGTAGAGAGCATCAGTCATTTGGGGGGGTACTTTGGTACTCTTTAAATTAATGGCCTAATCATGTTTTTTCATTATAAAAGCATGAATCAGGACAAACACATTTGCCACAAGTACAGGACATCATAGCACTTCTCCAGGATTTTCACTGTAATTCAGCCTTCGTTACCTATATCATTATGGTAAAATGCATTCTCAGACACTGTGATGCCATTACAGGAAGTACCTTAGCACTCTCCAGAGAAGGTACTTTCAGAAGATATATTAAGACTGGAGGAACTTGGCGGCTGGTGAACCAAGTATTTATTCTTATGTCATACATGGGATACACTGTTTTTTTTGGTTGTGGTTTTGAGGTGGGTTTTTTTTTCAATTAAAGTTTGCCACTGAAGAATGAAATTCTATATCTCTCCTGTGCATTATTCATGCACATCCTGAATTATCCAGATTTACTGGCCAGGCACCATCTGCTCAGGACAGAACCAAACACTCAAACCACATTTGAGGCATTTCTAGTTGCACGAAAAATACATTAAAAAATAACATTTCTGTAAAACACTTTTTTAAAAGTTCCAGAAGGTCTTGGAAGGGTCAACAATTTCCTACACAATTTATTTTTATATTTATCTTTCACTAACAACAAAACTCTTTTTTCTTATAAAACATTGGCCAGTGCTCTTCATTTCTAGCATGGTGACTTCAAAGATAAATCAAATGAAATCTTTTTCCCAAAACAACATTATCAGGTACTCTCCAGGGAAATTATTTGTTTCTATATACTTAAACATCTATCCCAAAATAGCAACAGTCCAGCAAGGAGAGATTTTCATTGATCTTCATGCTTAATTATATCTGTGTGAGAATTATCGTGCACTCTAATTAGGCACTTCTCTCCACTTACAAGGAAAAAAGTATCAAATATAGTAAAAAAATCAAATGATTAAAGCACTGTCCTTTTTATTTTTTTGTTTCCCTCAGATGAATAGAGGAAAATTGGCTTGAGTGTTCAGACATTAATCCAGGACTCTAGTCAGGTTTAATATAATAAAATAACAAGGCTGAATTGGATTCTCAGTTAAATTATGTAAATGCAGAGCTGTATTAAGTCCATTAGCAGATCTGATGTTCACCCCTCTCAGTACCAGGAACCTCTCTTAGGTCCTTTTACACTTAGAGATCTGGGGAAGTAACACTATTCCTTCCTTTCCCAAAACACCTCAATGCAAACTTCCAAGGGGAAGAGAAAGAAAGATACTTTTCAGAAGCTGATATTTGTAAGCAACACTGAATGCTGCAAGTGGTCCGGGTATAGAATTCCTAAGTGATTAACTGCACCTCTTGTGCACAAGGCAACCTATTTTTTCCATTATTCCAACAGTTAACCCCCACTAATGGAATTAATAGATGTAGGTGTCGGGGAAGACAGCAGGCCTGCTAGCGGCCTAGCTATCTTCTCCCAAGATTTAGGCCCTGACAATATTCTTCTATTCCCATGAGAAAGGAAAAGTTACTCATGCTGAGAGGATCTTAAAAAGTCACATTCTCAAAACACAACGGCCTTGCTGATAGGGGTATAGGCCACCCTAAACCAAGAAGCAGTTATGGGAAGGTATTTGGGAGTAATGGAACATGTTAGGAACCAACCATAACAAGATGGTAAAAAAAAGCAGGTGTGCAGATGCTTTTAGGTATTAAAGGTAAACTAAGGATGTTTGGCTATAGGAAAGGTTTATCAGAACTCGTTATAGTTACTAACCAATCAATATGGTGTGAACAGTGTGTGTAACCAATTCGCAGTTTTTTAGCTTGCCACGTTTGTAGTAGGAAAGGTATAGAATCTGTGTGATTTGATATAATAAAATGGCTGGCTGGCTGGCTGGCTTCCTGCCTTCCTGGTTTCACCTAAAATTCATATATTGAATTGCGTGTTGCTCCCTGCTGGACGCCACACGTAGGAGGGTATTGGGTTGGATAATTTCATGTGATATACAGAAAGGTTTGTGGTGCTGGGTCCACATAGGTGTGTGGATAAAGACCAGAAGACTGCAGGCTGAATTCCTGGTGTGGAAGTCCTTCTCGTGGCTCTGAGAATCACAGAATCACAGAATTATAGGGGTTAGAAGGGACCTCCAGAGATCATCAGGTCCAATCCCCTTCCAAAGCAGGCTCCCTAGGACAGGTCACACAGGTAGGTGTCCAGAAGGGTCTTGAATATCTCCAGAGAAGGAGACTCCACAACCCACCTTGGCAGCCTGCCCCACTGCTCTGTCACCCTCACTGTGAAAAAGTTCTTCTGCGCGTTGGTGCGGAACTTCCTATTCTCTAATTTGCAGCCATTGGCCCTTGTTCTGTCTCCACAGACCACTGAAAGAGGCTGGCCATTTCCCCCTGTGTCCTATACTTGAGATATTTACAAACATTAATCAGATCCCCTGTTAATCTTTTTTCAAGGATGAACAGCTCCAGTTCTTTCAGCCTATCCTCATAGGGGAGATGCTCCACTCCTCCAATCACCTTCATAGCCCTTCGCTGCACTCTATCCGGAACATCCCTGTCTTTTTTATACCAGGGAGCCCAGAACTGGACACAAGACTCCAAGTGGGGCCTGACCAGGGCAGAGTAGAGGGGGAAGATCAGCTCCTTCAACCTGCTGGCCACACTCCTCCTGATGCACCCCAGGATCCCATTGGCTCTCTTAGCCACCAGGGCACACTGCTGGCTCATGGACAACTTGTCATCTAACAGGACTTCCAGGTCCTTCTCCACAGAGTTCTTCTCCAGCAGGTCATCCCCAAGTCTGTACTGATTCAAGCGGTTATTCCTTCCCAAATGCAAGACTCTACACTTGCTTTTGTTGAATCTCATCTGATTTCTTACTGCTCAGCTCTCTAGCCTGTCCAGGTCTCTCTGGATGGCAGTGCAGTGTTCCTGAGTGTCAGCCACTCCTCCCAGCTTTGTATCATCAGCGTACTTGCTGAGGGTGGATGCTATTCCCTCAAGGTTGTCAATGAAGATGTTAAACAAGACCGGTCCCAACACCAAGCCCTGGGGAACACTGCTAGTCACAGGCCTCCAGTAAGACTCTGCTCCACTGATCACCATCCTCTGAGCTCAGTCTGACAGCCAGTTCTCAACCCACCTCACTGTCCACTTATTGATCCAATACTCTCTCAGCTTTGTTATCAGGATGTCATGGGAGACAGTATCAAAAGCCTTGCTGAAGTCAAGGTAGACGACATCCACTGCTCTCCCTCCATCTACCCAGCTGGTGATGACATCATAGAAGACTATGAGATTGGTCAAGCACGATCTCCCTTTGGTGAATCCATGCTGACTCCTCCTCATGACCTTCTTTTCTTACAATTACTTGGAGATGGCATCCAGAACAAGCTATTCCATCACCATTCCTGGGTGACATAGGTGAGACTGACTGGCCTGTAGTTACTTGAATCCTCCTTCTTGCCCTTTTGAAGACCAGAGTGACATTGGCCATCCTCCAGTCTTTAGGTACCTCTTCTGATCACCACGACTTATCACCTCGGAAGGGAAGGCAAAAAAAGTATCAAAATTACAATTGCAAGCTAAATTTTTGGCCATTTATCTTATGTGTGGACCTGTATATACTGTGGTACTAAATAAGGCCTAGGGAAGCAAGCGGAGTGTAATCCTCTTTTTTTCCAGCATGTACTCCTAAGACATAGGCCTGACATGTTGAAGTCACACATGCACGTTCCCTGATGAGCACAGAAGTACTGCCCTCACACTAGGCAAGGACTGACTGCCAAGCCAAACATCTGCTGTGCCATTGCCGCTTCTCTTTTGCTTCTCTCTTGTTGTGTGCACAGAGGGGTGAGCCCAAAGAGCAGCCTCGCCTCCCCTCCCCTCCCCTCCCCTCCCCTCCCCTCCCCTCCCCTCCCCTCCCCTCCCCTCCCCTCCCCTCCCCTCCCCTCTCCTCTCCTCTCCTCTCCTCTCCTCTCCTCTCCTCTCCTCTCCTCTCCTCTCCTCTCCTCTCCTCTCCTCTCCTCTCCTCTCCTCTCCTCTCCTCTCCTCTCCTCTCCTCTCCTCTCCTCTCCTCTCCTCTCCTCTCCTCTCCTCTCCTCTCCTCTCCTCTCCTCTCCAGCCAACTGCTGATGCAGGGGCCTTGTGAAACACACACCCTGGCTCTCATGCTCAGACACATTAGCTGTGCCAGGATTCGGCCCTGGGGCAGGTAAAGGTACTGGAGGGATTATTCTCTGGCACCTTTCCTTGGCAGGAGCCTGTCGCCTCTGTTTTGGCTGCAGGTACACTTCCAGCTCTCCAAGCAACCCAAGGTCTCATTCCCTTCCCTTCGAGTGGGCAATGCTGATGAGCACTGTTATGCAGATGAAGTGGAGACTGGAGCAAACCAAGGAAAGAAAGCGGTCCCAAAACCCGAGTGAGCTGCCTCTAGGAGGAGCTGGCTTATTATTTTCTGTCTCACCCAGCTCCTTCCACCACCCCAGACTGGGGGCTAGCCCAAGCCTGTTGTTTAAATAGATTCAGTCAGAATGTAACTAGCTTTCTAACGCCTGTTTGCATTTTCATAGAGACCAGCATAGGAAGGAAATATTATTCTAAATCGGCACACACATGGTCCTATCTCAGGTTGCATTCTTCCTGGGAGTAGGGAAGCACTCAGATGTTTTTAATCTGCTTTCTTTCGCACAGTGTGGGCTTACTCTACCTTCCCTATCCATCACTGTCATCATCCCATTTAGGGCCATAAGCTAAATGCTGTCCTCATAACTGATACTTCCATGTCAGATGTCGGAAGATATTACTGGTGTTTGAGCTACCACAGCAGCCCCTTAGAGCGGTGTCTTATTGTCTCTGACTGCATTCAATAATAGTCTAAAAGACATTCTGCTATGAGGAACTTGTAGTCTAGACAGACCTGAATGAATAAATATGCTTCAGAAAACTGAGGCACAAAGCAGCGGTTTCAGCTGTCCCTAATTCTACAGAAAAAATAAGCAGATACAGAATTCTACTGGCAGTAAAAAGGATCCCTTTGGGACTGATTTTGTGCTCAAGGGGATGATAGATTGGGGCAAAAATGTATGTAAACATGTTCTTAAACCACCATCAAGTTTCAGTATTAAGTTCTAGTAAGGGTGTAAAATCAGCCTGGGACTGTAGAGGGACAACAATTCAGAGCTGAAAGGCTGGAAGTCCATTAGGTTTCACCCCCGGCTGAGGCTGGGGAGGTCAGTGGTCTCTGTGAGCAGTGTGCAGCTGCTGGGGTGAGTAGCTTAGATCTCTATCAGTGCCTGAAGTGGCACCTCCCTGCCCAATTCAGACTGGGTAGCACAGGGGGCAGGTTGCTCCATCCTATCTCATCTTGCCTGCTGAGATGGCTGCAGGTAGCTGAACCCATTGCAGCTAACAAAAGATCTCTTGGGTTCTCTCAAAATAGAGAACAAATACTGCTGTATAACAAAGCCCAATTACTTAAGCACAGAGCCCACACTGATACCACTTGAAACAAGCCATCTCATCAATCTTGTACACCTGGCTCACCTACTCAATAAGAAGGGTGATAATCTTTCCCCAAAGCAAAACTTTGCCTCTTTGATTCAGAGTAGAGGAGAAGATGGGGCAAACCACTTTGAGCGGAATGGGCTCTGACCTTAACATCTGCCTAAAATGGAAATTGTCCTGGTCTCTAAATGTTCTTTTTTCCAGTCTTGCATGTCTGTGCACTTTCTGGATAATGTCTTGGAAAATGAAAAAAGGACCTCACTTATCTGAGATCTCAAAACTTCTTTCCAGACTTAAGGAGGTTTGAATACACTTGCATAAGCAAGCCAAGTTGGCTTGTCACAGAGCTGTGATTTGGTATTTAACTAACAGGTTTATAAAATCATTAATTGATGGAGCAAAAGAAAACAAAATTGATCTGTGACAATGCTAAATGCTGATCTGGTTCAACGTTTCCTAAATGTTTTATCCAGTGATAATGTACTGAAGTTCTTTCATAAAACCCACACATGGAGGAATGCAATAGCAGAGGACTCATCTAAATTATATCTCAGTCCATGTAGCCATCTGACAAATCACGTAAAACATGGCACTGTCCCACATTATCTACATTATGTTTTAAATGAGTTAAGGCTGCAAAAACTCAATCCAGATACAGAGATCCACTCTGCTTCATCAACTAAACCAGTACAGCAAGTAATAAATTGTAAAGAAAATTAATTCTTTCATTATGCCGACAAATTATTTGGAGTGCTAGAAAAGGTCAAGGAGGCCATCTGATAATACATATGAACTTGAAAACATTTTCTGAAAAGTAAACAAGGGGTTTTTTTTGCCTCAGATAGCAGATGTTGCAGTGCAGTGTCAGATAATGTATTAACATCAAAACAAGAGTGCCCCATTATATTTCCAATGTAGACAAAAAGTAGATGATTGTCTGAAGTAAAAAAAACCAACATCATGAAACCAGAAATAATCTGAAGTAGCACTAGTTTGGTATCAAATCGGTGGAAGTCAAATAGACTTGAGTATGGAGCATTTTTATTTTATTTAGAAATCAGTCACATTCAAAATTAGTGTCACATTTGCTAATATAATAAATGTGAACTATGAACATTTACACTGTTACTAATACTAACTAGTCAGGTTTTTTGACGCACAACAAAGTGTCCAGACTGACACTGAAAAAGACAAAAAATTTAAGTCCACATTTGTCTTTTTTGGTGAACTTGAAGGGTAGTATATCATCTTATGAAACAGCATCAGAGACGTAATTGTGATAATTTCTGACATTCAGACTTCATAAGCAAGTATATGTATAAATACAGCATCAGGAAAATTTTGCAGTCAAGTTTAAAATGTTCAGGTGGCAGATACTAGCCTGGATGTTTTCACTCAGCCCCACATGAAGATTATGATCCAAACTGCTCCTTCACTGGTCATTAATCTATCATTACCCATGCAGCTTCTACTTGCAGTTTTCTTTATCTAAACCCATTGATGTTCAATATTGAGTCTTGGGAAACTTTTCCCACAAGAACACTGTAACACCAGATCTTGATTTGCTGAGAAGTCACCTTCTACAGTAAGATTTTCTATAAGAAATTCATCTATTCGTTAATTTTACAGGCAAGCCATTTGCTATAGACCTCTATAAACCGCCATCAATCAATGTAGTTCTTTTTGTAGGTCTGCTACAGCCATGTCCTTTGATGCCATGTAGAGTAGCGCAGCACAAAAGACCTGGACTTGTCATCTACGTTCAGGCACTTACGCCCTCTGCTGTATGGTAATGAGACGAGGAACTACACAGTCAAGTAGCTCAGATGAGAACTAGCTCCCTTCTGGGAGCTACTGTCCTTTATACAGAGACTACTGAGTGACATCTTTGCTTTTGGTAATGCAGGTACTTAAAGCAGCTGAGGTGAAGTAGGATGACACAAGGATGGCTGCTGACCAGGAGGCAGTTTGTTCAGTGACATAAGTCCTTCTCTTTCCCAAAGAATTGAAGGACTTAACCCACAAAAGTGCTTAACTTCACCTGTGCTGCCAGGTTTAGGGCAGTGAGTGTTGAAGGAGAAGAGAATCAGCTCAGGGAAGAAAATAGCTAATGAGCCTTCACACTGTTGTAAGGGTTGGAAGAGGAAGAGGAAGCAGCAGGATGTGCAGTGCACAGTTGTGTTTTCTAGTTACCAAGTTTCTGCTGTAATCACTTCAGGAATACAATCCTGAACTAGGATATGCAAGAGTGGCACCCTCCTCTGCAGAATTTTGGGGTCAGTAAGAGCAGAACCAGCTTAGATAGCTGAAGTTTAGGAGCCTGAAGCAATGGACCAACGCTGGAGCAGGGAAGCATGCTCATTGTTGTCAGGAACCTCTTCTGATGTGTGCCTGAGAGAGACCTTGGTAGCACCTACCTTGGTAGCACCATTTTCATGGATTAAAGCAGTTGAGCCTGTTGCATTGTCTCTTGGTGAACCATGTGCTCCTCCTGTGGCTGGAAACATTAGTTTGAGCTTTTGGCAAAGAGCAGATAGCCCACCCCCTGAGAAAGGACAGTTTCAGACTACATGAGGAGTCTGGGCAGGATTGCAGTTATTGGAGGTTTGAAGGCTGCAGAATTGGAGACAACATCAGCTTTTACCTTTCTGTCTGTGGACATCCTCTGGGTTTTACTGGAGTATTGGTTTGCTCCAAGTTTCCAAGGACATATATTCTGCTACTCCAGCTACATAGAAACTTTCTGGAGAGTGGCATGAAATAAAATAACCTTGAGACCATACAGTCCTATTCAACTTTTCCATCCTCTCCTCCTATGAAGGAGTCCAGCCATAGTACTGACACCGAATGCAGCAAGTAATGACTTGTTCTTCACACAAAGATTCTTGGCGTCACAACTTATATGACATGAGAATCCTGGTGGTGCCATTCAGCTAGCAGGATGAGCAATGAATTCTGTTAATAATTTCCTAGGAACTTTTAATCACAAAAGAAAATAGAAATTGAGCAATGACAAAGTTCATGCCATTTTTATCTCAAACTATACAGTCCCTGGACTATGACAGCTTTCACTGGGGTGGTTCCAGTAGAGCAAGTCCTACATCTTAGCCTGAGATCATCCACAGCACAGGTGGTCCAGACCCACAAATTGAAGAACAACCCTCTCCAGCACATCCAGAGCAGTGCTCCAGGATCTGAGGCCTGGAAATGAGAAATTTGCTTCATGATGTAATATTGTACAAGACAGGCAGAATAAACAATTACTGTAGTAAGTTGCCAGAAATGCCTCCATAAATGGTCTTAAATTCTTGTGGGTGGATGAGGATATCTGCCACCCTTTGTCACTGCCAGGGGATGACAGAGCCTCCCTACTGGACTTTGCTCAGTACATGTTCATGATTTCCTGTCATTTCCTGGGACAGCAACATCTTCTTCCCCAGACCATGCTCAGATGGGCCAAACTGCCAGTCATGTTTGGCCATAGTCCTGCAGCGACTTCTGCAAACAGGTGTCTCCAGGGAGTCTGCACTTGTAATGTGTTGCTCCCAGTGTCTTCAAAAACAGTGTTCAGACAGCTGGTGCTTGATTAAGGCAGAACAAGAAAGAACACATAGAAGTTAACAACAAATTTGTAATACCAACCAGCAACTTTAACTCTGAATAGTCATAATGACATGTACTAATGTATTCACAGCTAAAGCAAAATGAATTGAGAGTAAGGCAAACGCAGCTCAGAACACACAGCAAATGCTGGACTGCTGTGCTTACAGAGACTGTCAGGCAGTAGCTCCCAAGCTTTCAAGATACAGTTTGCTGTTTCACTCCAAAGATCCAGCTGAGCTCAAAGGTTACAAATAGTTTGATGGTCCTTTGAAAGGCTGAGTAGCAGTAATAAACCATGGAATTTACACAGTGCTTTTCTCTTTGGTGTTTTACAGACATTAATCAATCAATCCATATGTCTCTCCAGGGAAGAAGGAACTAAAACACCCTTTCCAGGAATGAGGAAATTGAGAAAGAGTAGCTAAATACCTTCACATGTCTTACAGAGATTCAGTCTTTGCAGAGGCTGCTGAATCCAGGAGGCTCCATCAGCATCCACCCTGCTTAGCCCACATTTTCCTGTCAGTGCAATTGTAACACAAATGCTTCCTCCTTTCTGTGTGCTTGCTGAGACCTGGGGCAAGTATCACTCTCAGGTATACCAGTGGATGTGGTTATGCTACTGCCAAGATTATAACACATACGAAAGATTGTTCTTAGAGTGTTGATGATATATATGTGGATGTAAGAGGGGCTTATTAAAGACTAAGCTTGATATATATGTGGATGTAAGAGGGGCTTATTAAAGACTAAGCTATACTAATAACATTCAAAGGTTATTTAGAATCAAAAATCCTATGATTTAAAATCAGTGGCCAAATACTGGATCATCTTCTATATTGTTAAGAAATTAGAACAAGAAAGGCACAGAATATCTGGTAGAAAAGTAAAAGCTTTTACCTAAGTGCCCCAGGTGGAGTCTGTGGGCTTTTCTGTGCTAGGTAAACCCCAATGCCTGTGTGAGAACCTCCTCCATGGGCACTGATGGCTTCATCTGCAGTCTGCCAGTGCCAAAATAGCTGGGGGGTGGCATTTTGTGGAGAATGTTCTGCTGTCACCCCTCTTTCAGGTTTATTTGCTCGGGTGTCTGTAGTCAGATGCAAAGAGCCTCAGCAAACAGGATATGCACAGCTTTACAAGCACACAGCGAGTATTTACTGGCTGGCACATGCAAAAGATAGCTATGATGTGATGAGCTACAAGACAGAGCTACAAGACATTCACCACCTTTCATAAGGCATCCTGTGTTGAACCTGTGGACAACCTCCAGAGGAGAGCACCCACCACTGTTTTCTCCATGAAGCAAACCCTTGGCATTGCAAACCCAATACCTCCCACCGGCTTCATCAATACCAAGATCACCCAATAACCCAGCAATCAGCTACTCATTTCTTTCCATTAGACGTTTAATCCTCATCTTGTCACTACCTTTCCTCTCAAATTCTCGAGCTACCTTCATCCCTTCCCTGTAGTTTTACCTTGGTTGTTATTGCTTCTTTTCTATAGACATTTGCACAGTTCTTTGTCACCGGCCAGTAGCTTCAGTAGCAGTCTGAGCCAAGGTTATACAGCCAGGTGGGAGCAGACCTGAGGCTTAAATCCCTGGAACATGAGCAGTCGAGCCCTGGAGTTGGGAAAGGTAGCAGAGAGAGAGATGCAGTGCCCTTTCTATCACCATCACACTTAGGAATCTATTCCGTCCCTTCTTGGAAAACCTTTAGCCTCAGACATGAGCAACATTTGAACTCTCTGTTAAGACTTTGCACTGTTTTGCTCCTTGGCAACCCAACTGAAGTCTGAGATTCTGAGAGGGGTAAAGAGCAGAAAATTTAATAGAAACTTACAGTACCTGAGGAGCTGAACAAAGGAAATAAAAGGGGATTTGCACCCTCAGAACACAGGACATTCCTCAGCACATGTATCGATGATAATCAATGCCTTCTCTGCATAGTGCTGCTGAATGCGGTGTGACTGTTCCTGTGAGCAGATCACGGTTTAAGCAGTTGTCATCTTTCGTGTTTCACCTGTCACAGTCTGGTTCTGAGGCATTGACATTTTATGCAGGGCCTTGAATCACATCATCTGATGATGATCAGCATAAAAAGCTTTTTATGCAGAAACCCTGCCATTCTGACCTCCAACTTGGCACATCCTTTGGCCTCTGCATAGCTAGGATATACTGGTGACTATGACAATGGTCTCCAACAGGGCTTTGTAAGACATCCGTCCCTCTGGGAATGGCATGCCTCATGTCTGATCATTCTTTCAGTCCTAACACCAAGTTTTGCAAATAAAAGAACACTTCAAAGCTGTAGATTCACAATAATGGAATAAATTTACCAAAAGACCCAACCAGATAGCAAATGCATTGTTAAGTTTATATTTAATGATGAGGATTTTCCTTGGCTACTGCAGTACTGCCACTTGCCTTTGATTCTGACTAATCAGTCCCTGAAGTGTCCTCTAAGGCTAGCGTATCTTGGAGAGTTTTAGATCTGTGTCTTTTCTGCTGTAATGATAATGATGACTGCAGGAACCACCTCTGACAATTGCTTTGGACAGTTTGGGCTTTTTTTTCCCCCAAGTTTATGCAGAAATATCTCCTCCATGTCTCGTGTGTCCTTTCACACCCACACAGGTCCCAGTCCCCCATCTTCTTATTTTACAGTCCCTCATCTCCGAAGATGGTTGTGGTGGTCTAAAAAAGAACTTAGTTTTGTTTTTCCACTAAGGTCTCTTAATGACTATTTCTATTAATATACCTGAACTACAGCACTGCTAGCTTCAAGCTTAAGCCATATTTTCAACTTACCAAGTCTTTCAAGACACAGTGGTGTGGCTCTACAAGTCATATATTCAAGAAGTTAATAACCAGCTAATAATCATATATTTTACTAACCTGGAAATCAGTCCACTCTCAGCACCACACAAAGTCTGATCACGATCTCTCAGCATCACAGAAAGCACCACCGTGATCCCTTGATCTAAATGAATGATAAAACTAGAAAGTGAATTATCTTGATTGGGTAAAACTTCTTTACCCCTCTGTAGTTTCAGATCCCCACAGGAACATGGTCACAAGAACACTGCTGAATATTCATCCATTTGAATGCCATGCTATTAGTTTTCACCATTTCCAAATAAAGTGCAGCTGTCTGCATGACCTGACATGTGTCCCTAAAGCAGCATTTCATCAGCCATTAAAGAAACTGGTGCATTCCCTGGAGTTCCCATTTAGTGCCTTCAAACCACAGGCTGAGCTGTTCAAGTTTTCTAGTTTGAGCTTTATTTTACTCAGTTACACAACTCCCAGGCAACCTCCAGCCAGTTCACAAGTGACAGAATATGTTCATCTCCTTCCAGCTAAATAAACTCAAGGAGGTTATGGAGTAGCACAACAAGAGCACACAGGTGTGAGTAAACAACCAACCAGCAGCAAGAGACATGGTATAGGAGACAGTATTTTACACCCATGAGAAGTTCCCGCTGGGTTCCTTAGAATTTTTTTCATACCTTTTGTTGGCTGCGTGCATTATGTTACACATTTGCTTGCTTGAGAGAGAGGGCAAACCAAACTGAGCTAAAGAACCAGGAAAGGGGCTGACTAATGCAGCATGGCAAGCGACTGCAATCCTTCAGAAGGCAGTGAGTGCATTGCAGGGGGTGCTGAGCTTTGTACCAGCTCTTGCTGTGTGACTCTCCTTTGCCTCCCAGGATCTCAAAGTGCTTCACAAATGTGAGCATCACTATTTCCATTCCTAGCAGAGAACCTTGGGAGAGAGATCATGCTTTTTCTGGGGCAAAGGGTGTTAACACCCAAGGCACACAAGCCCACCTCTCTCCCGACAAGCTGTTGAGCTACCAACCTAAAAATCTCAAAACAAAAGGCCTTTTATTTCAGCCACCTACCTGTCCTGCTCTTCTCTCAAAGAAAAAAAAAAAGTCATTTCAGAAACAGGCATTTAACAAAATTTAATCCAAGGTGTGTTTGGACCAGTGTATGGCTCTGTCCCCTCCAGCATCTGGGCCACATATAGAGGGGACCTCAACTAATGGAACTGTGTCAGCAAAAACATCTGCAGGTAC
The DNA here is from genome assembly GCA_022605575.1 of Laterallus jamaicensis coturniculus. Lineage (NCBI taxonomy): Eukaryota > Metazoa > Chordata > Aves > Gruiformes > Rallidae > Laterallus > Laterallus jamaicensis. The sequence goes on from JAKCOX010000055.1 coordinate 2,485,684, forward strand.
AAGTTCTAACCCCAGCTGGCAAGAGGATGGGGGAGTATATAAAACGCAGGCCAGAGCAGATTTTCATGACTCCTTGAAGGTGAAGATGAAAAACTAATGCTGCATATAAAGACTGGGAAGTTGATGAACAAAATAAGTCAGGCAGAGCAGCACAGTGGCAAGGAGATGGTTTTCAGAGTGTTGCTTTGAACAGAATGTGGGGAATTAAATGTTTACAATATGTTCAGTCTTGTCCTTTTACAACTGGAGCCTAGACAAATGATGAAGGAGAAAATGTGTGAGAGCTTCAGTGTGTGAGAGTGCCACTTAGGCTAAGCTTTTTTGACTTTAAAATAGCTAATTCTGCATGTTTGACAAATTCTGAGAGTTACGGTGCAATAAAATTCCATTTTTACTAAAAATAAGTACTTTTTCACCTCCTGCTACTTTATCTGCTCTCTGTTATGACAGCCCAGCTCTACCAGTCGGTCCTTACTCCTGTAGAGAACTGTCTCTGACAGATGATCAAATGATCATCTCTGGCAGAGATCCATAAGCACAGGAGCTCTTAACAGTTGTGAATGACACAGATTGACAAGATGGCAAATAACTCTGAGGATTCAGTGAGTGTAGTAACACATATCTATAAAACATCTAACCCATAGTATCTATAAAATATATGTACATTCATAATACATATATATAACATATATGAGGTTTATGTATACACATACATAAAAGTGTGCAAATGCTTGTTTATGCAGCTTGGGTTGCTCATAAAATTGGAACTACTTGTGCAAGAGATGCTTTAATATAAATATTTAGTATACGCTCATGATCGTAAAAGGAAGGCCTGCAAGTCACACAAACAAATGCATGCACTGCAGTGTGCAAAGTAAGGGGCTCAGCTCAACAGGAGCTTATCTGTCAATGCAGGAGCAAAGTAGATTTTTCAGCTCTTGGATGGCTAAAAAAGTGGGTAGAAGCTGAAAACACAATTTGCCTTCTGAGTATGACACTGATGATCTGTTACTGTGCATCTGTACTGTTTTGAAGTTTACACACTCATACACATGTGCAAATACACATACACGTGCAAATATCAGACATGTAGAGGGTACAGAAAAAGAGCAATAAAGTGATCTGACAGGGTGGAGGAAGTATATTACAGCAAGGATTTAAGAGACCTCTTCTTAAAGTCTTTAATAATTTTAAGTTACAGAGAAAAACAAAAATTGTTTAATAAGTATCTTTAGGGATGCTTGTTAAACAGTACAGATTAAAGCAGGTATTGATTTTACTACACCTTTATGTTTACACAATACTAAGTCACAAGTGCTTGTTAATAATTTTGAATTGCATGAACTTTTCACACATTTCACTTATATTGATATACAAAATAAAATAATTTATTGAAATAAAATGTCAGCTGAAAAATCACTGTCTCTGTATTTGCGTTAGAGGAGGAATAAGGATTGTATTTCACTGAAGGTTGCAGCATATTATCCATCGTTATCTTTTATACCTCAGGAGAGGTTATTTCAGGTTTTCTGGATTCCTAAGGTAGAATTGTATTGTCAAGCCCAAGTGTTCTGCATGTGCAAGCATGATCTTAATGAAGACCAGCCTGTTATCTGAGAGAGGAAATTCTGTGAACTGGAGTATAATCATGATGATTCTTATTTGGAGTGGATCCCTAAACCCAGAAGCAAATCAGATTTGCAAATTTGTGATTTCCTCTGAAGCTTAAATTTGTGAGGTATATAGTACCTTCATTTACAGTGTCATTTCTGTTCTCAGATCTCCCTGAGCTTTCTGCTCCAGAAACAGGGCTAGGACACTTTAGAAGTTGCATGTGGGTTGAATATATGGTGATAACTGGCAAGGCTAATCCATCGTGAGCCTCCAGATCTCTACCATGCACAGGATGCTCAGCTGGCTGCCATTGGGGACACAGAGAGAGAGAAATCATGCTACTGCTGCATGTACCACAGGACAGAGGAGGTGCTGAGCAACTGCACAGCCTTGGCAATTTTGTCTTATGGAATTTTGTATGCTACAGCTCTCGTTCCCCTGGCCAGGTTTTGGCCAGTACTTTACAGCTGACACAAAGGGAAAACAACCTGAATTTGTCACTCTCTTATGCACAGGTTGACACTCACACAGGCAGAGAGCCAAGTAATAAATCCAGGTGTTTTTCTGACTGGCCTTGACCTCTCAAACAACAAAATGCACCAAGAGTTGGAAGTGATAGAGTAATTGAGGATGGAAGAAACCTAAGCAGGTCATCTCTCTCAGCCTCCTGCTCAATGCAGCACTAGGTTTCTTTAAAACATGCAGGACACTAAAGCCAGTGTTCTAAAGGCATGCCCTGCAGAGGGTGGAGGCAGTGATTGAACCTATCAGCCTTATGTTTGAAACAAAGGTGACAGAATTTATTGGCTTACAGGCAAGAGAAGCCCACACATTCCCTTGGCATCAGCTGCAGCTGCCAAGAAGAACCAGCCATGAGGAAGTCAATAAGATCTTCCCTTGGCCCAAGGGTCCCCATGCACTGTGGTGGATGCAGTCACCTGTCACTCTTTCCTTCCCAGTGTCAAGTGCTACTTCCCAGCAGAGTTTCAGACCTGAAGCTACTCTTAATAAGCTTAAAGCTTAGTATGAAAAGCTAGTTTCAAGAAAGCTAGTTACTCAGAGAAATCGCATGGGTGGGGGATCAAAGTAATACAATAACTTGATTTTTTGGGAAGTATCTCTTTTGTCTGATGAAAGTTAAATGCCATCATGTTAAGAAATCTCGCACTGGTGATTGCAATTCTTAAGTATCCAGTGAGGATACAGTAAACAGTGAGAATGGGCAGGTCTGGAATAACATAGTATCAAAGTATCTCTAAAATACATTAGTTTCTATTTCTGTCCTCAGGTGCTTGAATTATTAGTAAATAACTTCTTAGGATGTTGAAAAGTGCTTTGACATTGATGAAGATAGTATATCACCAAATAAAAAAGATTCTTGCCAATATCAGAGTTTCCATGTAGTTATTCAGAATCATAGAATCATAGAATGGCATGGGTTGGAAGGGACCCCAAGGATCATAGAGCTCCAACACCCCTGACACAGGCAGAGCCAACAAGCTCAGGCCTGAATCTACACAATGTTGCCCAGAGCCCCATCCAACCTGGCCTTCAACACCTCCAGGGATGGGGCATCCTCCACGTCTCTGCGCAGCCTGTTCTAGCACCTCACCACTCTCTCTGTAAAAAACTTCTCCCTAATATCTAATTTAAACCTTCCTTCCTTTAGCTTCAATCCATTCCCCCTTGTCCTGCCAATGTCTACCCTTTTAAAAAGTTGAATCCCCTCCTGTTTGTATGCTCCCTTCAGGTTCTGGAAGGCCGCAATGAGGTCCCCCCACAGCCTTCTCTTCTCCAGGCTGAACAAGCCCAGCTCCCTCAGCCTCTCTTCATAGGGGAGTTGCTCCAGCCCTCTTTGTGGCCCTCCTCTGAATCCTCTCCTACAGTTCTAGATCTTTCTTGTATTGGGGGCCCCAGATCTGAACACAGGATTCCAGATGGTTCCTCACGAGGGCAGAGTAGAGATGGACAATCACCTCCCTGTCCCTGCTGGCCACCCCTCTTCTGATGGAGCCCAGGATACCATTGGCCTTCCAAGCTGCAAGAGCACACTGCTGGCACGGTCTGGCTTCTTTTTTCTTCCTTACCAGTATATTTACCCTTCTGATTGACCCCAGAGAGGTGTGCAACACAGAGTCTTTACACTTCAGTGACCAATCTTGCAACAGAAGCCTTTTCCAAGACACTGAGAGCTTCCTGTTTTCAAATGGTCTGGTAATAGTAATTACAGAGGCATGTGGAAAGCTGAAAAAGAGTGACCTAAAAAGCTACAGTAAACGTAAAACTCATATTCTTGAAAGTTTCTTATTCAAACTAAACATGCGGGGGCTGGTCTTTGGGCTAGGGGAAGAAAATGGTACCAATTATTACAAAAAACAAGTTCTAAATAATTTGATAAAACGAAAGATACGGAAAGAATAACAGCCTGATCAGAGGCAAGTGGAGGTGTTTGTCTTGTTCCTGAATCTCGCTTTCCCTCTTTCCTTGATGTATCTTCTGTCCTCCTGATGATACTTGTAAAAACAAGCCTTTCATGTTTTTTCTGATCACCTTCTCTTGGCAGCCTGGAGTTAAAATTTTGCATCATTCTCAGTGAGGTTTACATCACACTTTGATATCCCTCAACACATATGTGGCAGCCCATAAATGTTGAGGAGTGAAAACCTGGCTGTCCAGTGCTTGGAGGGATGTGGCAGGGATGTTCTGATGTTTTAAGTAGCCAGGAAGAGGCACTGCAGCATCACACATTTGTTTTCTTTCCCTCCCAAAGATCCTAGTTTCCCTGGCTTGACCTGAATAGGAGGAAGGAGAAATCACAGAGATATTTTAAAGCCAGGTCTCCAGCATGATCAGACAGGTTTAGTGTCTTTAAGATGACTGGGTGGAGACAGGGGAAGGGAACTGAAACTGTTTTGAAGTAATAGCAATCTCAGCTGCCACAATAGAGTGCAGAGATATGTGATATACTGTGAATATTGCAGTTTAGAGGCTTCCTCTTCAGACCACAACATTTTTCACTCTTTTTGTAAACAGGATTACATTACAGGTGTTACAACCTTTCTTCAGAATCAGACTGGCCAGGGAACTGTAAATCTAAATCATGCCTGCCCTCAGGAAACCTGTCAGCCTGTAAACACTATGAAATGGGTGAGATGAAAGCACCTGAGTGAGAAAATGAATTTTAAGCATTCCACTGAAGTCTATTTAGTTTTTACAGTCTGGCCCAGTGTTTCTAACAGCAGCTGGGGAGGACATTCTAATTCTCGGTGAGTAATGATGGGAAGATTACCTTGAAATTACCTTCGGCCATAGGCATGCAAAGCAAGTGAAAAGGTTTTAAACTATAGTTTCTGGGTGAGTGGAACCTCAATCTATCCCACTCCTACCTGTTTGTTACCAGTGTCAGCAATAGTTGCACAAGGATAGGAGAAGAGCCTTAGATCAGCAGGAGAACACCTGAAGTTTGGCACAGAGGAATTCAAGTCACTCCAGCCAATAAGTCATCTTCATCAGGGATCCAAATTAACTGCCTCTATGCAAACACACATTGCATGGGAAATAAATTAGAAGTCAGAAATGTGTGCATGCCTGCAGGGCCATGATTTCACTGGTGTCATGGAGAAATGCTGGGATGGCTCTATGCTGTGAGTGTTGGAGTGGAAGGATACAGGCTCTTTAGTAAAGACAGGTAGGGCAGACAATGAGGGAGTGTCACACTCTACCTCAGTGACCAGCTGGAATGCATGGAGCTCTGCTTTCAGATAGATGAGGAGCCAAGTGAAAGCTTCTAGATCAGGACTAAAGGGTGGCCAGGGACAGGTAACATTATAGTCAAGGGTCTGATGCAGGCCGTCCAAACAGCAAGACTGAGAAGATGAGGCCCTCTATAGATAGATGGGAGCATCCACATGCTCACAAACACTGGTTATTATGAGACATAAGCCACCCTGATGTCTGTTGGAGGGACAATACAACAGGGCATAAGCAATCCAAGAGGTTCATGGAATGTGTTGATGATAACTTCCTCCTCCAAGTGATAGAAGAGTCAGTGACGAGAGGTGCCATGTTGGACTTTATTCTCACACAGAAGGGGAGATACCCAACGTCTGATGGGGATTGTGGGGCTCAAGAACCACCTTGGCCACAGCGACCATGAAATGGTGGAATTCAAGATCCTCAGGGCAGTGAGGATAGTGCACCATGAACTCACTGCCCCTGACTTTTGGAGACCAGACTTTGGCCTCTTCAGGGACCTGCTTGGTAGAGTCGCATGGGACAAAGCCCTAGAGGGGAAGAGGTCCCAGAAAAGCTCCTTAGGATTCAAACTGCACCTTCTCCAAGCTCAGGAGCAATGCATTCCAACAAAAAGGGAGTCAAGCAATAATAGCTGGAGGTGTGCATGGATGAACAAGGAGCTCCTGGGCAAACTCAAACACAAAACAGAAGCCTACAGAAAGTAGAAAAAAGGGCAGGTAGCATAGGACGAATGTAAAGAAATGCAGTCAGGGAACAGTTTATGAAAGCTAAAGCCTTGACAGAATTAAATCTGGCCAGAGACATTAAAGGCAAGAAAAAAAGCTTCTATAGTTAACAACAAGGGTAAAGAAAGACTAGGGAAGATGCAGGACCTCTCCAGAAGTGGAGACCTAGTTACCTGGATCTGAAGTACTCAATAAATTTTTGTCTCAGTCTGTATCAAGTGCATAGCCACACCACCCAAGTCACTGAAGGCAAAGGCAGGGACTGAGAGACTAAAAAAATGCCCACTGTAGAAGAAGATCAGGTTTGAGACCAAGTAAGCAATCTGAAGCTGTACAAGTCCATTGCATCTGATCAGATGCATCCACGGTTCCTGAAATAATTGGTGGATGAAATGGCTAAGCCAGTAAGCGTCATGGTAGTCCAGTAAACTCCCTGATGACTGGAAAAGGGGAAACAGAGCCAGCATTTAGAAAAAGGGAAAAAGGAAGACCCAGGAAACTACAGACAGGCCAGTCTCACCTCTCTGCCTGGCAAGATCATGGAGGTGACTGGAATCTGTGCTCAGACACATGGAAAAAAAGAGGTGAGACAATATGGCTTCACTAAGGGCAGCTCATGCCTGACAAATTTTGACCTTCTCTGATGGAGTTGCAATATTGGTGGATAAGGAAAGAGCAACTGACATCATCTACCTGGACTTGTGCAAAGCATTTCACACTGCTCCATAGGACATTCTTGTCTCTAACCTGGAGAGACGTATGGACCCCTTAAAGGATAAGACATTGGCAGGATGGTTGCACTCAGGGTTGTGATCTACAGCTCAATGTCCAAGTGGAGATGAATGATGAATGGCATTCTTCAGCGGTTGGGATTGGGACCCCTGTTTAATATGTTTGTTGGCAACATGGACAATGGTATCAAGTGCACCATCAGCAATGGTGCAGCTGACATGCTGGAGGGAAGAAAGGTCATCCAGAGGGAACTTGACAGGCTTGAGAGGTGAGCCCATGCAAATCACAAGTTCAACAAGGCCAAGTGTAAGGTGTTGCACATGTCGACAAAATCCCAAGCACAACTAGAGGCTGAGTGGAGAATGGATTGAGAGCAGCCCCCAGGAGAAGGATTTAGAGTTGCTAATGGATGAGAAGCTCAGCATAATGTAACAATGTGTGTTTGCAGCCTAGAAAGATGACTGCACCCTTTGTTGAAACCCCACCTACATCCAGCTCTGGGGTCCCCAGCAAGGCTGAGAGAGTTGGGGTTTTTTGCCTGGAAAAAAAGAGAGCTCTGGGGGGACCTTATAGCAGCATTCCAATTCCTGCAAAAAAAAAAAAAATGGAGAGGGACTGTTTTTTACAAGGGCATTCATTAATGTGATGAGGGGTGATGGCCTTTAAACTGAAGGATGTTAGATTTATATGAAATATGAAGAAAAAATTCTTCACTATGAAAGTGTTGAGGCGCTGGACCAGGTTGCCTAGAGAATCATAGAATCACAGAATATCCAGAATTGGATTGCAGCTTCATACTATATTCTCAGTTTCTATCAGTGGTCAGCAAAGAGAGGAGACCGGTGCCCGCCCCTTCACTCCCCCTCATCAGGAAGCCATAGACCATGATGAGGTCTCCTCTCAGCCTCCTCTTCTCCAGGCTGAGCAAACCAGGGAACTTGAGCTTCTACTTGTAAGACTTTCCCTCCAGACCCTTCACCATCCTCGTTGCCCTTCTCTGGACACTCTCCAATAGTTTCACATCCCTCTTCTACTGTGGCACCCAAAACTGCACACAGTACTCGAGGTGAGGTCTCACCAGCACAGTGTTGAGCATAACAATCCCCTCCCTGGATGAGCCAGTAATGCAGTGCTTGATGCACCCCACGATGCTGTTGGCCGTCCTGGCTGCCTGGGCACACTGCTGGCTCATGTTCAACTTGCTGGTGACCAAGACTCCCCATATCCCTCTCAGCATGGCCGGTCTCCAGCATCTGATCCCCCTTTCTGGATGTGCAGCCAGGGCTGCCCCTTCCCAGGTGCAGGATCTGACATTTGCCCTTGTTAAACTTAATGCTGTTGTGATTCCCCAGCTCTCTAATCTGACCAGGTGTCTCTGCAAGACTTCTCCACCATCAATGGAGTCAAAAGCTCCTTCCAGTTCAGAGGAAATTTTCTTAAGACACCGTCTAGTTTGTGAGAAGCTGTGGGAAACCAGAAGTTGTGACGGCCCCTTCCCTGGCAATGTTCAAGACCAGGCTGGATTGGGCTTTGCCAACCTGTTCTAGGGTACGATGTCCCTGTCCGTGCCAGGGGTGTTGGAACTACATGATCGTTGTGGTGTCTTCCAACTCAAACTATTCTGTGATGATTCTGTTCCATGCCTTTAGGTGGAAGGGCTCCCAGAATCACTGCCTTGCTTATTGCAGTGAGCTTGTACTAAGAAATATGGGGAGAGACCCATGGATGACTTGTAAGAGTCGCAAAGTAAAAGAAAAATATTTGAAGGGAGTATGAAACACATTCATATTGGAAGCATTTACTGATAGAGCCTGGGAATGGTAGTGACAACAAGAAGGTACATCAGGCCTGGAAGGAAATGTTTTAGAGGTCTCAGAATTTGTAGTGATGATTCGTGCTGCACCAAGTCTTTTTGCTAGGTTGATCAAATTAACATGGAACCTAAATTCCTGGGCAGGCTGTGATGGGCATCTGCCAAGCCTCCCCCATTTTGTATTTGTTCTGGTCCTGACAATGGTGCAGAAATTACTCCCATTCTGAACATCTGGGAATTTACTGATTTTGGGCTACCCAGCTGTCTCTTGAATAATGAACTCTGTGTCAGGGGAGATAAAAGGCTGCTGGGCCTTTCCTTCAAGGTCAGCAACTAGAATCAGGTAGAAACAGGGCAAATGTCTAAAGTGTCTTTCAATGTTCTTTCCTGTTAGATGATGGTTTCAGTTTTTCTGAAAAGATAAGTGGGAATTCAGATACTTTTATTTATTTATTTTCCCCTAAAAATAATCCACCCCTTGCTATCTTTCCTAATATTATTGTTTTCAGGTGTGGAAATATATTTATTGTGCAGCAAATCTAACTTGATGTCCAATATTCACTAACATTGCAGTTTTGACCTTGGAGCAACAATTAGTTTTAATTAAAGGATCATAATGGAATAAATAATGATGTATACCTCTATACACAGAAGGCATTCCGTGTCCAAAATTTATAAGACAATTAAATGCCTTAAAAAATGTCTGTATATACATTCAGACATACAAGCATGCACAATTTTTGGAATATTTTACATATTCACAAATATGCTAGTTTTAAGAGTATATATTTTAAAAGCATATAAGTATATTACATGCAGTAGTAATAACATTATATACGTATAAATCATGCTACAGAAATAAAAAAGCAGCAAAGTTTTCTGCTTAGAAGTTTGTTACAGAACAAGAAGAACAACTCTACCCACCTTGTGCAGCACTGCAAAGAAGCAGATCTGATTATTTTAAAACAGTTATGGTTTTGGATATTATAAATGGTTATGATTGAGCTGTTAAAATGTTCAAGAAAACATCTGTCAAGAAATTGCCATCTGAAGCATGACATGTGCTTTTATAAAAGTTTGTCTAAATATTTCTGATGTTAATGGATCTAAAACAGACTTTGAAGACTTTGAAGAAGGTGTTTAAACTCTTTTCTATCTATACAGGCAGATTCCAGGTGAAAATTTTAGGATTCTGAACTATGCTTCATGAGTTTCCAACTCATTTTTAATGGTACTTCGAAATAGAGTGAAAATAGTCACTTCTGTGACTTGACCCATTTCTCATTCTGCAGTTCTGCAATGACAACAGAGGTCGCAAATTTCAAGATTTAGAAACAGATCCTAAGCTGTATTTCAGCACTCACCTCTGAAATGGCACCAAGAGGTGCTACATGAACAATTTCACATCCTGAGCCTGTTTCCTTCCAGGTAGCACAATTCAGGCAAGACAGACTGTATTTCCCAGATCAAACGATTTCTTGGAGGCAGTAATAAACACCAGGCACCAAGATTATTCAGAGAGACGGATGTGCCAACCCAGTCTCTCACTCATTCTGAAAAGTCTAGGCTTCATATGACATCTTATGTCTTTGTAACAGCCTGCAAGACAATATCACTTAAATTTACCTTCAGATAAAACCAATAAAAGACACAATTAATAACACGATTGATGGGCATCTGTGGCAAATGTTAACATCTATAGAGAAAGGACAGGAGAAAGTTACCAACAGTTTAAGTTAAACAGTTGCTTTCTAGCATAATGATTCTTAAGATCCTTGAAAATTAAACCAGAGTGAAGTCACTGCTGCAAAGACAAAGCTAAGCATTTATGTCTGTTCTCCAGTATAAATACTTTAAATGTAAAGAAAGCAAAAATATGTTTCAAATCAGCTCACTGCATGGTTCTAGGAAATCGTCTGCAAACCTGTGTTCCCCATTAATTTGGAGTCTTGTGTCACTTGGGCTTCTCTCATAGATAAAAGGTTTCTTTTCCTGTTCTTTGTTTCTTTTTTGCGCGTCTCTGATTTCTAGATAATTGAAACAAGAGAAGCTGAGTGTATTTTAGGCTGATACATTCTAAGCTGTTCTTGGCTCAAATCCCTGATGCAAGGCTTGCCCTCCTGATTTTTTTTTATTATTTTTTTTTTCTGTAACAAGCTGTTGGGCTGATAAACAGCAAGCTGAGAACAGTCTGAAAAGCTTGAAAGAAAAGAGGGGGGGGAAAGGGGAAGGGGAGGGGGAGGGAGAGGGGGAAGGAGAGGGGGAGGGGGAGGGGAAGGAGAGGGGGGGGAGGGGAGGGGAGGGGAGGGGAGGGGAGGGAAGGGAAGGGAAGGGAAGGGAAGGGAAGGGAAGGGAAGGGAAGGGAAGGGAAGGGAAGGGAAGGGAAGGGAAGGGAAGGGAAGGGAAGGGAAGGGAAGGGAAGGGAAGGGAAGGGAAGGGAAGGGAAGGGAAGGGAAGGGAAGGGAAGGGAAGTCTATTCCAAGTGCTTCATTGATTCTGAAGGCATATCTTCTTGGTTCCCAGTCTACGTTGTGCAAAAATTAAAATAAAGACCATAACCCTGACTTCCATCATTTTCTAAAAATTGACTTATTCCCATGTTTACTTGTTTAGTAGTTGCATTGCAAACACATCAAAAGTAACACCCATGCTTGGACCCAGGTCTGATTCTGCAGACAGAAGTCCATATTTGTACAATTAAGCGCAAAGTCAAGTACACACAATTATCACTGTTTGAAGCAGCAAATCAGATGCATCAAACCATTGATTTTTAATGGGTTCTAGTCCACTTCATGTTGACCATATGGAAGTATTGAATAAATTTTTATAAACATGTTGATTTTTTCAGTTTGCATGAAACCTAAGAAGAGGGAGGTGAGCATGACTGCCAGCACCAGAATATTCGAACCTTAGGGAGCCTCCAAAAATGCTAAATTTAAATGTGGGGTGAAGGTTTGGGCCTTTTCTTGTTCCATTCTAGCTAATCGGACTGAGATGTCATGTTCATATGAACAAGAGGGATTCAGAAAGCAGGGTGGTTTAGAAGGTAAATTTTCTTGTGCATGTTTTCCTTGATTCACTGATTATCTTTCAAATACTAGATCCAGCTTCACCTGGGAGATAGTTAGAAAAACTTTATTCTCAACACCTGCAGTTCTGGTCCCTGCTTTTGTAGTTACTAGGGACATCAACAAGCTTTTGCAGGAGCTTGCAACCTCCAAAAAATAGCATAAGAGGGAGGCTTTCCTTCTAAAAAACCCTGTAAGTGGCTGCAGAGAAAAGTGTAGAATTCAGCCTGCAGGTGCTCCAACTTCGCCAAACTTCTTGTCCCAAACATTCCTCGCTGCCTCCTAGAGCTGGACGCGCAGGATAACTTACGCTGCCAAAAGTGACATCATGTAGGAGCCGGGAACAAAAGGCAGCGGAGCACCGTCCCTTGGCGTCCCAGGGTGGCGGTGTGTGCGTGGTATGGGATTCGGTGCAGGGACTCGCGGCCTCCCCGGCACGCCCCGGGACGATCTCCCCCGGAGCCACAAGATGGCGGTGCACACTGCGCTCCCTACAGGCCTCCCCGCAGCCGGCCTCCCCACAGCCGGCCTCCCCGCAGCCGGCCTCCCCACAGCCACCCCTCAGCACGCAGGGTGAAAATTGCTAAATTGCTGCTTTTTTCTTTTTTGCTTTTTTTTTTTTTTTTTTCCCGCTGCAAATATTTGCCGCTTCGTTAATTGTACAGGTTCGTACTACCTGGCTGGGTATCCAAGCCCACCTTTGCCGTCTTGACCTAGGAGAGGAGATCGGGGCACGATCTGTTTCGCTCTCCGACTCCACCGAGACGCGGTACGCTGCCGCAAGGGGGGAGCACAGGGAGCGCTTCTCTTACCGGTTTTAATATCTTTCCCGCGAATTCGTGTCAGCGCTTGGAAGTAGGGCTTGCTTCTTCTACCTCCGCAGTCTTCCAAGAAGAAATCCACGGACTATATAGATTGTAAGCTGAAAATCACCAAGGCAGGGAAAAAAAAAAAAGCCGAGGAATTTTACTTTGAACAAGTGCACTCTTCTACATAGAAATTACACTGCCACCTTCTTGTTCCATTAGCAGAGGAGAGTGAGTGAGGCCCGAACTGGCCTTTCATCTTTACAGGTGTAAAGGAGGCTTAATTCTGCCAATGCCGCTGCGACTGTGCTAGTGCAAACTTGATCCTAGATCAAAACTGAGCCAAAGATAGTCTGTCTTGTGAGGAGGTCATGAAAGGATTTTTAAGATACTGATGGGCTCAGGTAAAAAGATAAGCAGACTCACTTTGGTATTGCAGTTACTGCTGGATGCCAGCAACAGCAAAAGGGTCTAAATTTTGCTGCGTTGCAATGACTTTTCTGCTATGTGAAGCTATTAGTTAAACTCTAGCATTGTCATATAAAGAAAAATGCTTGAAAGGCCACACCTTCCATTGGGGCACTTGAGTTGCCATCTCTATCAGATCTAGATGGGGCATCAGTCTGCACTTCCAGCTCTAAGAATGCAGCTAAAATAGATGTAAACAAATATAAAAACACAGCAGGAAAATAAAGCTCCCAAATATTACACATATGCACTAATTTGTACCAGGATCTGATGGTGCCTCATCCAACCTTTACAGATTCCTGATGACTAGTAGTCTTCTTAGCACAATAAACTTGGTTTTCGAAGACAGTATTATTCAATATACGTATCTTATTACACACTATAGTTGTGTCTGTCCATTTTTACCGGGAAACAGCTAATAAGGTAATCTTAAACTTCATTAATGACTCACTGAAATGTCATTTTTGCAGTCACAGAGAGTTCAATTCAGGTTAGACTCTTTCCTTAAAAGCCAAATGGACAGATTTTTACAGAAAGATCAAAGTTCAGTCTACCAGTTCAGGTTCTTAGATCACTGCCCTACAGAGCCTACATTGCTTCTTGCTCCACGTGTCCTGAGTTTCTAGTTCCTCAACCTGTTACGTATTGCATCATTGCTTCTGGCACCTTGCCCTAGTGCCCAACCGAGACGTGCCTTCAGTTACTTGGGGATTTCAGTGAAGCGACTCAAAAGTCTTCAACTAGATTTCTAGGAGGGTAGATTGTATCAGCTAGTAGATTGGTTGCTTGTTCTTCTTGCTGTGGAGTTGCATGAGAAGAGATGCATGTAAAAATTCATAGCCTAGCCTGGCATGCACCCTTGGTCAGACCTGGCTGTTCTGAGCAGGGGGACACTGTTAGCTTAACCCATGTAGTCCGGAGAGGTGATGTAACTACACTAACTGGAAAACTACTGCTAAAGTATACAATATCTGTGTAAACACAGATGAAGGCAATTTAATGTTTGTTGGCTCCACTTTAGCTGCAAAGACTGCAATGTATAGGGGGCCACCGCTGGCCTAGATAAAAGCAAGGGAAATAATATTTGTTTTCTAAACACTGTCCAGTGGTACAGTCATCTGTCAAAACAACTGGTGTTTTGGGAAGTATATCTTGTTTTAAAAAGTGCAGCACTGACTTATTGACAATGTTTACCTATAGAAAAACAATCCTTCCTTGGGATTGGATTAATTAGTTGGGTTTTCAGGTTTAGATGGTATTGAATACATCTTGTTTTAATTTCATTCCCCACATTAGCTTGCTCACATTATTACTATGGCAACTAGTGCATTCCCTTACCTTGAACACAAGCTAAGAACCTCCATGGATATTTAAGTGAAATGAGTTTTATTCCCTTGATTTTGATTTTTCATTGTCTTTCTTTGTCTCCAGCTGTTGTTGGTCCAGTTTGCCCAGCTGTGATAGAGGAGCCAGGGCACCAGAACCAAATGACTCCTTACAGGGCAGTGTGGCACTGGGATTAAGCAGCAGTCTTGTACATCCAAGCTGACAGAAGAATAGTCTTACAAATCCCTCAGGAGGTCTTTCCACCCCACTGGCCCCATGGATGAACATTAAAGGATAAACTACCTGTAGGGTGTCAGGCAAAAGGCCAGCATAATGCTGTGGTCTGTCTCTGGCAGTGTCCAAGAGCAGATGCCCAAGAGAACAGTACAAGAGCAAGGTAAGAACGTAATATAATAGCATTTGTCCATTCTGTACTAATTCGATCCCCATGCTATCTTGATCTTCATAGAATCATAGAATTTGTTAGGTTGAAAGGGACCATCTAGGGTCATCTGGTCATCTAGTCCAACACCCCCCCTCTTCCCCCTGCATTATGCAGGGACATCTTCACGAGATCAGGTCACTCAGAGCACCATCAAACCTGACCTTGAATACCTGCAGGGATGGGGTGTCCACTATCTCTCCAGGCAACCTTTTCTAGTGACCTACTAGTGATCTGTCTTAGATAGTGTGTTTTATTTCAGCCTTCCCTTGCTGTTGCTTCCCATTAATTTGTTCAATCACTTTTTGAAATCACAAGTACTTTTAGTTTCCACTCATCTCTACACTGAGCAAGTCTCTCTCCAGAGGGGGTTATGTTTTTAAATTTTTCGTTTGATATTCAGGAGTGGACAGGTCGAGTGCTGAAGAGACACGTGCATGCCTGAGGGTGAAGTGTAAAAGCAGGGCTCATAGACTTGCCCTTCAGCATCCACAATCGCATGTTGAGCACCAGACCGTAGAGGAAGAATAAAAGGCTTTTGCCCTCTCTACACACTGTGTGGGCCAACTGATATGCATTCTTGACCAGTCTTGCTCTGCATCATTTCCCCGGAGTCACCCCCAGCTCTCGCCGTGCACAAAGCAGTCAGCAGATGTTCACAGGCCCTGCACAAGGGTACTCTGTATGTCACATTTCCCACAATGCTGAGATACAAGGTCTCAGCTGTGCCCAGACTTTCTGCAGCAGTAAGGACTTAGGCTTGCCTTTGAAGGAAGCTCATACACTGTATATACTGTATGGGAGTTTGTGAGGTTTTTTCAAGAAAAAATGTATTTCAGGGTTTTACTCTGATGGCAGATTGTGGGTATTTGTGCTTTTTGCAGAGTATGTTTCTGAGGCATTTCTGTTTTAAACAATTCCCTATGCAGTCGAGTCGAAGAGCATGAAATAGAATTAACACCAATATGAGCTGCACAGTTGCTTCATTTAGGCTGCCTTTTGAATGCAAATGTTACCTGACCAGCAGCTGTTACCAGTAAATGTAAATCAAAACCAGGAAATTGAATTATTTTATACAATAGGAACAAATCATTTCTTCTTGCAGTATACAAAACATTTTTCTTTTCCTCTAAATGGTTTGGTTGTTACTGTTATTACAGAGTTGTAGCCACACTGCTCACTTTCCTTTCCTTTCCTTTCCTTTCCTTTCCTTTCCTTTCCTTTCCTTTCCTTTCCTTTCCTTTCCTTTCCTTTCCTTTCCTTTCCTTTCCTTTCCTTTCCTTTCCTTTCCTTTCCTTTCCTTTCCTTTCCTTTCCTTTCCTTTCCTTTCCCTTTCCCTTTCCCTTTCCCTTTCCCTTTCCCTTTCCCTTTCCCTTTCCCTTTCCCTTTCCCTTTCCCTTTCCCTTTCCCTTTCCCTTTTATTTTCCTTTCTTTTTTTCCCTCTTAATGGTTCTGCCGAAATAGTCAGACACATTTATTCCTGCAACTAAGTATTTTTGGGTTTTGATGACGATGACATAGTAAGGAGGCTAAGCTGTGCTGAAATAGATGAGATGCGTTACACTCATTCTGATTTATCTGGCTCCTTTATTGATTTGCCAGTTTGAAATCTTTGGCACGGTTTCAGACCATGTCTTTGGCAGAGCTGGGGTCTTTTTCTTTTGTCACTGTTATTGAAAATTCTTTCTTCACTTTTGTTCTAGATGATGTGGTTAAAGCTTAAAGTGCCACAATGTTAAATCCAACTTTTTTTTTTTCTTTTCCCTACAGCTGTAAGACAGGAAGAAAAGCGGCTGGAGGGGGAGAAGCAGTTCATGTCAGTTTCTCCGCCCACAGAGACTAACTTTTATCACCTGTTCCCGCACGAAACACTTTAGAACTACTTTGGAAGGTAGACATCTGCATGCAGCAGCAGTGTGTGGGTTATGTCCTCTGCTGAAACCACTGCAAAAATTCTAATGCCCATTCTAATTAACATAACCCACACACTGCTGCTGCATGCAGATGTCTACCTTCCAAAGTAGTTCTAAAGTGTTTCGTGCGGGAACAGGTGATAAAAGTTAGTCTCTGTGGGTGGAGAAACTGACATGAACTGCTTCTCCCCCTCCAGCCGCTTTTCTTCCTGTCTTACAGCTGTAGGGAAAAGAAAAATAAAAGTTGGATTTAACATTGTGGCACTTTAAGCTTTGTACACCAGCTAGTCCTACACAACCAGCCCGGAGCGATGCCTGCGGACGAGCTGACCCAGTGGTCCACTGATCTTGCTGAGGACTGTGCATTAGTAGGTACCACCCTGGTTGACAAGCCACCAGCTTCTTGATGTGAAAGGACTTCATTCCATCTGTCCTTTCTCATGCTAACCAAGGAAGTACCATTTTTGCACACTATGAATTTAACACATGATGATGAATTCCATTATGAAGTAACGTCAGCAGGAGAAAAAAGAAGGTGGCTTTCCAGACCAACTGGTGCTCTGGGAGTACGGAATGGAAGGAAGCTGAGTGTACAAATATTTGCTCTATGAGCCATTCCTAGGACCAGTCAATCTTTTCCACGGGCACCACATACCTCTGGGAACTATCTGTCCAGTCTGGGAGCTTTGATTTTTCTCCACTTGCTAGCAACTGCAATACATAAAGTTAATAGAAAAGGATGTCCTTTCACCTTCATAACCCAGCATAAACTACATACTTTCTTTTACTACTGTTTCTACTTCTGTTTGATAGGTTTTCAACACGGTCATGAAAAAGGATAAATTCAGTACAAACTGCTAGTGAAATTAAAGAATGCTCCAAATTAATGGTGTTTGGAGACAATACAATCTGCACCAAAACAAATACCTTCTCTTTATTAAGACTTATTTAGAGCACATCAAACAGAAAATATTAAGATATTCTTCTTAAGAGAAGTAACAATAAGGAACAATGAAATAGTTCTTGATACAAATCTATAATTGTATTGTCCTGAGAAATGCCTTATGGCATGCTATGCTAATAAATTCTCCACCAGAGCTCTGTTCCCTTGCAGGAGAAATATTCTCTTACCAAATATATTTGATCTGGTAAAATTATTTCGAGGTTTGTCTTAGAAAAGTACTTTATGCACGAGAAAGTCTCACAACCCAGATGCTTTGGACTAGTAAAAGAATTAAATTGGAATGACTGCATATAGTCCACATGCAGAAAGATCAGAGAAATGCTGGAACCCGTTCAAGCAAGATCATCAATCCAATCATGTTTTGAGAAAGGAATTTAAAGTCTTCCTTGAGTCACAGGGATTCAAATAACACTCCTAGATGGCCTGAGAAGTTCACATTCATTCCTGACGGGCTTTGGGTGGAAAAAACACCTGTACCATTTGGCAGTTTTCAGATGATTATTTAACTTTTGAGGGTTATGTATGACAGGGAAGGATGAGGACTTTCATTTAGCAAAAAGGAAAACTAAGTAACAGTTCGGGTTTTTTTAAAAATATATGTTGACCACAGGTAACAAGGAGCAGAGGCATCACATCAAATTCAGATTAATCCCTTTGTTCTTTTTTTTTTAGAAGTTTTTACGTTGCAGTGTATTCTGAACCTATTCCTGTGAGCAGATGCTGTATTCCTGATTTAATTCTTGTGTATATGACAGCTGTTGGCATAAGTAAAAATTGTTTACAGGGACTACTTTTTGTTGCTTTCTTTTAGTGGGTTTTCTTTTCCCCTTTTCTATTCCTAGTGGTTCCCCTTTTCTATTTCTAGTGGTTCCCCTTCTCTATTTCTAGTGATTATTGAAATCTGAGGATTAAGCCTGCTTATATTTCTTTCTTTTTTTATTTATACTTTCATACTGATAAGCATAAGCATCCATTTCCATGGTATATTGTATTGCCGTAATCTAGACATTACCTATAAAACTTTCAATAGAAATCAATTAACATAAATTGATTTCGAACAGACTTGTTTACTTTTGAGAGATTCCTGACAGAAATTATTATTAGGCCCAAATTGAGCCAAGTACTTAAGAATAACCTTTGTCAGGGTCACTTTCACTCTTGGAGTTAACTGGGATTACAATTTATCTTTCATTAAAGCAGCACGATTAAGAAAAGAAATCTCCTTAAGTCATTTGAGGAGAGAAATAATTCAAATCTCTTTTGACTTAAATACTTCCTCGGGAAATACATCAGACAGGTTAATAAAAACATCAAGGCAAAAAAAAGTCCTCAGTACAACCATTAGGTGTATTTTATGGGGGGAAAAAAAAGACAATAGTTTAGGAGCCCGTTGTCATTTAATCCCAGATGGCAGCTAAGTACCACACAGAGGCTCACTCACTCTACACTCAGTGGGAGGGGGAAGAGAATTGGAAAGGTAAAAGTGAGACAAGTTGTGCATTGAGATGAAGACAGTTTAGCAGGTAAAGCAAAAGCTGCACACATGAGCAAAGCAAGACAAAGAATTCATTCATTTCCCATGGGCATGCAGGTGAAGACAAGCGTCATAATTATGAACGTGTCCCTCTCCATAAACTTCTTCCCCCCAGTTTTAAATGCTGAGCATGACATCATATGGTATAGAATATCCTTTGGGTCATTTAGGGTCAGCTGCCCCAGCTGTGTCCCCTTTTAACTCCTTGTGTACCCCCAGCATCCTCATTGGGAAAAGGACATGACACTGTGTAAGTCCACAGCAAGAACTAAAACATCTCTGTGTTATTAACACTGTTTCCAGCACAAAGCCAAACCACAGCCACATACCAGCTACTATGAAGAAAATTAACTTCATTCCAGCCAAAACCAGCACAGAGCCCAAATAAAGCTGTCAGATGTAAAGCTGCTTGTCAGCTTGCTCAACTTCTAATTTAGTGGGTTAATGTAAAATTACAGTATTGCCTATCAGAAAAGCAGTTTGGAAAAGTCAAATGAGAATTTGTTTCCAAAAATGTTATGAGAATGAGAAGTGAAGATAGAGTCACCTGGCTTCTAGTCTACTGTGAACTAGAGCTGACCTTCTCACTGAGGTCCCCTTCCCTGCAGGGAAAATATAACCTGGAGAAACAGTGCAAGACAGCATTATTGCTCTAAGCATGCCAAACCCTTCACATGGGTCAGTACCACACAAATTTTTACCTTCCAGAAGCAGGAAGTGGCAGATCCAGAGGCCAAAGCCAAGGATCTTTCAGTTCTGATGGGCAAAACCATGGCCACCTGAATGTATGTTTTTTCTAGAGGTGATGGGGAAAGTTGATGGCACCTGTCTTTATGTATTAATTAGTGTGATCTTGCTGGCTACAAGAAGCTTGTCTTTAAGTCCCTCCTTGTGTTGGTTTGTAATTGTGGGATGGAGTAGGGTTTGGAATAGCTTCTTAGCGAGTTGACAGTGTTGAAGGCACTGCTGAGAGCAGGGAGGATCTTGGCAGAACCAAGTGTAGGGAGAGAGGGAGGATTAGTTAGAGGTGCCTGAGTGGCAGAGAACTCTCTGTTTTGTGGGACTGGTACTATGTTCTGTCGCTGATTCAGTCCTATAATCTTTGATCTCAAGTCAAAGAATATCTCCTGACTGGTTTCCAGGTGGTCCCTCTGTACTTTATTTCCGTATGGCATTTTTCTTCTTCATCATCGCTCAGAGACTGCTGTTCATATGCCTTCATCAGAACGGTAGCAGTCATAGATCCCAGAAGGCCCACTGGCATCAATATTCTACCTGAGACTTAATCTGCTGATTTTGCCTTTGAAGTTTCTGAATTAAGGTAGCTTAAACCATTACCTTTGATGGGAAGGGAACTGTAGAAGATGCTTCATTTCAAAGACTGTTTCTATTCAGAAACTCATTGCTAAATGAGTGGAAATGAGTACTGGTAGAGCCTGCAAAACATGTGAAACATCGAAAATGCCTGATCCTCTCTTCCCATCTCCATCTCTCTGTTCCTCATTTTGTGACTAGCTGTCTTACTAGGTCTTATTTTGTATTTAGATAATTATGTTTATAGAAAAATATAAACATTATATATGCATATATAAACACGCATAAAACCAATTCCTATTTAGCAGCAGGAACAAAAGAGATGCACAGTTACAATTGGGGATCCAAAGTGCTTTGGGAAATGGGCTGCTTGCCCAGGAAAGACAGGTGAGAGTAGCAGAGATTCAAAAGAATGCAAGAGAGAAAAGACAGGGACATAAGAGAGAGGAAACAGGAGACTAGAAAGAGGACTCCAGGCTGAAAGCAGCCTTCACACTTAATTAACAGGATCTGCTTTAGGAGGAACAGAAAGACCTGGCCCTCCTCCCTCAGGCTTTTGCAACTGCAACATCAGAAACTCCAGTACCCAGAAAGGACTGGAGCAAAATCTGGTGTTTTTAACATTTGCCATTAAAAAAATAAAGTTAAAGATATTTCTGAAAATGACACCACATGCAAGGCAAGAGGGAGATCAGACAATGTCTGTCCAGAGCTCAGATCATTGTCTGGTGTTTCTGTGTGGTACCATAGTGCAACCAGGAATTATTTATAACAACAACTAAGGAGGCTTTGTAACGATAGGTATTTTATTCCTTGTAAGATGCAGCTCTGAATCTCTCTGAGCCTAGCACCGCAAATACTTCTTTTTCCAGGCCTCGCAGCCATAGTCACAGTGTGACTATCTCAAATCAAAATTTTATTTTACTGTTTTCTTTGATACTTTCTCAGAGTTCACTTGGAACACAGCTTTTTTGGTGTTTTCATGCTTGTTTTTTGGCAATAATATCTAATATGCAAGTGAGGAATAAGGGGGGAAGTCAAGTAAAACACTGTCTATGGATTACAAATTACTTGTAAAAGACTACAAGGTATTTTTTGATTCAGAATACTGACTTACAAAACAAATCCCAAAATGCTATGTATGAGACACCGTGTCAGGCTCCATCACCGTTGCAGGACTCATTGTTAGCAAGTTGAAATCACATATCACTTTTCACTTTAAAAGGGGGAGTATCAAATGAACAGCCAGAAATAAAACTTGTCAGTTTTGCCCAGAAAGCCATTATTCTGCACTCACTAAATAAAACTAGATGATTATCTTTCAAATGGATGGGCTACCACGATATAAAAAAATCAAAAGCTATCTAGTTCTTTCAATGCCATAGAATCACTGAAAGGACTGAAAAGAGGGGTCTGCTGCAACACTTCTTTCTGTCACACGGTAATAACACATTTTTGAACTTCAAGGACTAGTAATGTGAAGGAACTTTAGCTGCTTCCTTCTCAGGTATGTGCTCCATCTTAGTGCAGCTGCATTTGCAGGAATGTCAGGTTTATTGCTTTTGTGACATCTTGTTGCTTTTATCAAACAAGATGTTCGTGGCTCTGTAGACCACTTGTGTTCAGCAACAGTTACTACAGCCGTATGGTGGTAAGGTTTATGAGTAGCATTTTGATCAGGACTACCATGCCTGTTTTTCAGGACAGAACCTGAGCAGATGGTACCTCTTACATTATCCCACGCGTGCTCTCCTTTGATAGGGTCTTTTTTAACATTACCTAGAAGGACAATAGTTAACAGGGTGTAAACTGATTTACTCTGAATATCATAGAATCATAGAATCACAGAATGGTCTGGGTTGGAAGGGACATTAAAGATCACCAAGTTCCAACCCCCTACCATGGGCAGGGACACCTCTCACTAGACCAGGCTACTCAAGGTTCCATGCAACCTGGTCTTGAATACCTCCAGGGAGGGGGCATCCACCGCCTCACTGAGCAACCTGGTCCAGTGCCTCACCACCCTCACAGTAAAGAATTTTTTCCTAATATCCAATCTAGATCTAGCCCCTTCCAATTTAAAACCATTCCCCCTTGTCCTATCACTACATTCCCTTCTAAAAAGCTCCTCCCCAGCTTTCCTGTAGGCCCCCTTCAGGTACCTGAAGGCGACTATAAGATCGTCCTGGAGCCTTCTCTTCTCCAGTCTGAACAACCTCAACTCTCTCATCATGTCAACGTGCATACATAAATGTATGTATTGCATCATCCTCAGCGTGTTAGAGATACTAACAGAGGTTAGGGTACTGTAATACGCCACACATGTTTTCTCCAGTAGTTTAGAAACAATAACTTCTGAAGCTACCACTAGTTCTGTTGCCTAGTAATTATGTATCGGGCCAGATTTTTATTAGCTCAGTCACATAATTTACATCAGGTCTACACAGGTCCATATTTTCTTCACTCAGGAGAGGTGCAGCGCATCTTTTATGTATAGGGTGAAGGAGGTCTAGAGTGAGATGGTGGCTGTGAAGGAGAAAGACTGGAGATATAGGACTCACATAACCTCAGGTTGTCAAACTGCCCTCATCTTTGTCAGCTAGAGTTTACATTTGCAAATTCAAGTCACAGATGCCTAAGCTGTCTTTTATTTACACTCAAGAGCATTTCCAGACTGTGGACACTGATTTAGTTTTGCCATATCTTCAGCAGTGGTGTGTATTTTTGTTGAAAAGCAAGGGTATGAAAAAATTAAGAGGACAATTTTATGCATAGTCCAAAAATGCTGCTTCATTTATGAGATGGCGCAAGAGGCAAGGGGAATGTTCTCTGGTGCTTGTCATTTCTATGATTAAGCCAAATGGTCTGTTGGTTTCTTCCCATTCAAAAACATATTACTCCATTGAATGCTGTTACTCTCACTTTATGACTTGAGAGTCAGGGCACAGCCACAAAATAAACTTTGCAAGGTCTTCCAGAAAGTGTAAAATAGAGAAAAGTCTTCAAAAATTTTAAGATAGTGCAAGAAACATAACAGGTTCAGAGCTAAGAGATTAACAGGGATATACATCTTTTGTTTAGCTGTTCAGTGATAGATATCTCCAGGCCTTCACCCGTCTGATGAAAACTGTAGTCCAAAGACTGCTGGGCTGGGATTTCTGTGACTGCAAGTGCAGCCAAGCATGGTTGTGAATGAGAATTCAGCTTATATCCCCAGAACAGCCTAGGAAGTGTTGTTGTGTTTATAGTCACTGGAATAGTTTACTAAATTCACTTTTGAACTACATGTTTCACTGATTGTTTATTTGAAGTCTGGAACAAGAGCTTTGATAAAAGTATTTATTTTATTTAGCACCTGTGCTGAAAGATTAGTAATGCTGGACTGAAGTGTTCCACATGTTTCTCTTACCTCAGACTAGTTAAGCAAGCGCATTCACACATTTCCTTAATCCCAGTCATCATAAATCCTTTACAAGATCCCTGCTTCATTGTTCTTCTCTCAGGGGCTTAGCAAAACTCTTGGCATGCACAATTTGTCTCTCCCAGAGCCCACATGGCTTACAATAAACCTCATCATTGTCTTGTTCTGGAGGGTTTAACGGTGCTGCTGCTGAGGAAATCAGGGAGAAGTGGTAGAGGAGAGTTGAAGTGTAAGGACCCAAGTCTTGCCCAAGACTCCATGTTGCAGTATTCTTACGTACAGAAGTAGCTTTCTACATTTTTGAAGACTGGACTCAGCTACAGCAGTAAAAGATATTGTCACAGCAAGTTTTTTTATGAATTGAGTATCAACAGCTAACATTAATTGAGGGGTGTTTCTTTAACAAAACAAAAAATCTGGTCAAAGTTCATTATTTCTTAATCAAGCAGGCCTTTAGGTATGTCTGTGTGCATTTAGGGAGAGTCCCATCAGCTTACCCTGCCTACAACACTCCTTAAACTGTGTTATAACAGTGAAACATGTCAATAGAAAAATGCAGCAGTGAAAGTGGCTAGTTGGCAAGGTTTCTTTTCAGCAGTGTGCTTCTATGTGTAAGTAAATACATTTGGCGGGAACTCCACAAGCAAGAGGATTGATCAAGTCCTTTTACTATGCTGACTCAGAAAGCAGCCTTAGGAGCGTTTCACTCCACCATATATGGCTGTAATAGTATTTAGGTACTTTTATGCATTAGTACCCCCAAAAATTTCAAAGTCACCGACACTTGACCAGGTCCAGGAAAAAATGCTTTAAATTATCTTTTTTATAAAGATCTGCTTGTTACTGACTTTCACATCACTAGAAGGCACAGGGAATTAATCAGGATTTCCCAAAGGTTACTATCACTTTTCTCCTTTCTGATCTGGCAAAACCTTTAATTCAAAAATCTGTTGATAAAGCATGACTCTTGATGAAGTCAGTGTTCTAATAATTTCATTATGGTCAAGTACTTTAGTGATATAGACAGCCACTCAGCTGTCATCAGGCTAATATAGACTGGTCATACTAATAATTTTATGCATTTGTTTAACTTTTTTACCTTTGTAAACCACATTAGCACAAGAACCCACACCACTTAGATACAAACACACACACACCCTTTTGGAGAAGGCTTTTATGCAGATGTGATAAAAGGGAAAGGAATGGGGAAAGAAGACGTAAAAGAAAAAAAAAAAGCAAAAACATTCTGTTTAAAAGGGGTAGAAAAACAGAAGGAAAAATTCTTCTGTCATGAAATGTAGGTAGTTTAAAGTCTGAAGTTACCAGCGTGCCTAAAGCCTATGAAAAATAATTACTGAAAGGCTTACATTTTCAGTGGTTCATTGTGAAAATTATTCTATTTTAATTTCTTTCACAAAATTGGTTCTTCCACAAAATTGGTGATAAATCAGCTTGGTCTAAATGGCTAAATTCTTCTGCATTTAAAAGATAACTCTTAAATATAACTTTTAAATATTATTAGGAATTTGAAAATAAAACTTCTACTTAATTTCTTCCAAGCAAACTGAACATTGTTATGGGCAGGGAAAGGTTTAATTTGTAAATACCACATCTCTAAAACTGTGCAAAGAGCTGTAGATTGTCACAAAAGCTAAAAACAGAAGCAAACACAATAATTCTCCGAATTGCAATGAAGAAAGTAATTATCTAACTTGTCTATTTACTTTAAAGAAAGAACAAGTACATATACAGAGAAAAATACCAGCCAATCAAGGTGCCATGTTTTCAGAGTTTTTCAAAGGATTTTCAAGATCAATAGGACTAGTTTCTTCTCTAAAAGGACTCATTACATAATTTCATAATTTCTAATCCAAAGGTTCTTTGAGGGATGGAAAGATACTTTTATATAAAAGGTACATGGGGATTTGCTGTTCTGTGGCTAATTCAGTGCCTAGTCTCTCCTGGAACTATCTTTATGGATCATGATTGTTTTCAAAGAGGCTAGCTTGCACAATTCAGGTTATGAAAATAAATCTATGCATATAGATTAAATTATAGATTAAATCTATGCTGCATTGCATTTTCTTTACAGTTCACTTTCCATTAGGAATTATTTTGTGACACTTCTTCTAACTGCTGGTGCAAGGTGAGGGGAAAGGCACTGATCGGTGGTGGTTGTGAGGCATTTCCATGCTTTTGGCAGTGATGCACTCATGAGTGCCTGACACTGCCCACGGAGCTGTGACTGGGAAAGACAGTGCAGATGCTTCATGCACAACAACTTGATAGTGTGTTTTGTTCATGAGGATACTGTGGGCTAAAATTCCTGGAAGAGATTTTCATTTTCACAGTTGAACCAAAAAAACAAATTCGGAGTGTAAAAGAGAACGTCATTGAGCAATTTTGTGCGTATTCCTCTATTATTTGTTACTGGATAGATGGAGAATAAATTCTGAAGTGCTGGGAGATAAAATTTATATAACAGCTTCTAGGTCCAAGAGTCACCATGCAAAAGTCCAGCTTTTATAGGCCAAATTATATGGAACCTGAGAAAGTTCTTCATGCAGTAAGTATTAGTGTTGGCTGTCCAAAACCACCTTTAAAAGCAGAGTCCTAAAACTCCCAAAACATCTTGTACAGTGTTTTGTTAATGCCTTGGATAGCTATATTAAATAAAGACAATTTAAATATCAACAAAATACAGTTTTGCAAAGATTCTGGGTCATCCAATGACCAATATCTAATATGCTAGATCTGTGCTGAAGTCTCTTCAGTCCAAGCATCAGGAAGTGCAGGTATGTCCTCTTGTTCTCCTTGTCTTAGGGACACCAGTATTTGTCTCAGACCGAGCCCTTTGAGGTCAAGTGGAGCAGACATCTATGGAATAGGCAAGAGTGTGGACTTGCAGTGATACTCAAGCAACAGTTATTCCAGTATTTTACAACAGAATGAAGGAAAGTACCTGGTCTATATGTAGCAGATTTTAAAGAAGGAATACAGGATAATATACCATGGAAACCAAAAGATTTTGCACAGTAATTCTTTTTGTCCACATTTGCTCTTGAACCATCCCAGTATATAGCCATTCCCACTACACAAAGATATATACAGTGCACATCTCTGCCACCTGACTCTTTTAGCTATGGCTGCCTCTTTCTTGCACCCTTTGCTGATGCAGGAGTAGTATAGAAAAGTGGATAATTTTTGAGTCTCCCTTTTCTACTTGTGTTTTCTGTTTTTTATTTTTGAGGTGAGGAAATTCAACAGATGCAATCACTTAATTAAAGCTTTAGTTAACCTGCTTGTTGCTTTGTTTTTTCTCTGTGAGTGAGTTTGTCTACTAACAGTTGACTTCTCTCATCCTTGTGCTGGCTTTGCTGAGAAAACATTTACTTACTCAGATGGAAGGAACACAGGACTAGTCTCTCGTCTTTCTTTTTAGTTTGACATTGACACTGGGGAGCTGACAAATAGCCCTGAACAGTAATTTGCACAAAGTAGCTCTTCACATAATGGCATAGGGGTGGAGGGTGAGACACACCTTCCATTTTTTCCCCTTTGTTGTCATGCTCTTAAAAATAACCAGCAGTTGCAATGCAGGCCAGGAGATTAAATTGTATTTGTCATAATAAACACAGATGTGGAAGGGCTTTTTCACCCTTATGCTGTGCCTGCAGGAACTTGTATAGGATTTGCAAGTAATGGAAGGCGTTATTACGTTCCTTTAAATTTCAAAACAAACTCAAATATCCATGTATCACTTGGCTGTTTAACTATTTCAGAACTTTACTGCATGTTGAGGATATAGAACAGAGATTTCTCATGTACAGGGGCTTAGCCAAGATATAGTTTTAAAGAGTCTGAGGGAGGATGTGCACCAGTAGATCACAGGCAACTTGTAGTCCAAAAGCTTGTTTTTCAGTTTTAGAATTTTTTTAAAGCATAATTTCAATATTCAAACTGTGCCAGCAATGGTAACATTTAAAGTAGTCTGTCCTAGATGATCAGTAATGAAAGTATGCATTTGCCAATTAGCATTAGCTTCCAGAAAGTTGTCTTCTAATGCCTGTGTAGTTGGGTTTGAGTACTTTTGCCTCGCTGATGCTTATAAAGTATGGAAAGTATCCTGGTGTTTAAGAATCATTTGTGGTCCACTTTAACTAGCATCTTCTGCTGCTCCCAGAATCCGTGTTTTGTGACTATCAGATGTTGTGATAAGTGGATACTTTTATTTGATCAGAGATTGTTATTTCCATGTGTCTGTTCAGGTGCAAATGCACGGGAGTCTTTCTGAGATGAGTAGCAACAGAAAACTGACACACTTTGTCTTTGCCATCTGGCTAGACCTTTTGCCCTAATTCAGTAGCCTGCAATTTTTTTCTATGGTAAGAATCAAATATAATCAAGGCTCATAGATTTTCAGGCCTCTGTAAAATATCTCCTATGGAACTGATGTCATGAGTCCGTAAATAACAAATTTCAAGCTTTTTCACCAAAAGGAACCCAAGGGATTGCAGTAGTCCCTCATGATAATCCATAGGATGACCCAAGAGAACAAGGTTGTCACCACAGAGCCACTGCTCCTTACTTCATTTGCAATGTGATGCCTGTGTGCAGCTGACACAGACAGACATTTCTGACCACTCATGAAAACTAGGCTGGTCTGGTTCCATTTTACACAGTTTCAGTCATTTCCGGGAAGCTCACAGTAACGTCCCAGCTCTAGTTACAGGAGAAAGGGCTTAGGTACAGAAATCAGATCCTACCTTCCATTTTCTTTGTTAGACTGACAAGGATCTTTCTGGTACAAATCTCAGCCTTTCAGAACGGGACATCATTGCTGCTGCAGAGGAATTACACTTCAGCAAAGCTCTTGTCAAATTTGACAAGAGGTATGTTTGGGGTTTTGGGTTTATTATTTGGATATGGAAGATTACAATTATCTTCACTAACGGTGCATGTTTTTTTTAAGCAGATATAGAAAAACACAAAAGGTTTTGTCTTGTCTGAGAATAGAGCCCTTGCAATACTGATACAATACTGATACAATAGAACTTCCAGGCTCTGTCCTGATCTCCTTGCAATCCTCTCATGGTTTTTTTATGTTTATCAGTACACCAGAGACTATGCTGCACTAAAAGAAATTGAGCCTGGATCTCCTTCACAGATGCTGAGGTTGGGCTTATAAACCAAGACGATGATCAAGGTAAAAAGTATGGTTTATTTTTCTTTTTTTTGCTAGTGCACACTCCTTAGGCTGATTCCATATGCTGGCATGCCTCTTATGAGCAAGGACATCACTTAGTGGTGGTTTTGGTAGGTTAGGCTGATGGTTGAACTTGGTGATCTGAAAGGTCCCTTTTAACCAAAACAATTCTGTGTTTCTACGTTTCTACTTCCTTTAAACCAGCTATGAAACCTGCCTGTAAAATTCTCTGCAGTGACTTGCACCCAGCCATGGTCCCTGCCATGGTTTCAGCAACTCGAACCAGGAATCTGCAAGAAGCCCACACAACAGTGGTGGGTCAGCATCTCACATCCTCATTCATGCATCCAGGGAGACAGCTCCATTCACAGTGTTTAGCTCCAGCCTCCTCTGTGGCAGGTGGGAGGTGTTTGAGGCTTGTCTTTGCATAAAGGACCTCATGCGTGCAATATTAGCACTTTTCAAGTAACTACCAACATATCATTTTCAATATGCTACACAAACTTTTACAGTGAAATGGATCTGGAAACACTGCAGCACCTCATCACAGAGGTCTAAAATAGAAAGTTCCTTTCATCTGTAGAATTCCAATATTAAATACCAAACAAGGAATCACAGATTTCTGCACTAACGTAATCAGCACATCTTTATTAGCAAGTAATTTTGAAAGTGCATGGAATTTCTTCTGGTCATTTAGTTCTAGGTTAAATTCTTAATGTTCACTACAAATGGGTCTTCTACTACACTCCTTTAAATTTATTTATTCTTTTCCCTATCTTGCTACAGATTTTATGTTTGGTAATGTGCAAGACTTGTGTTTATTACTTAGTTCACAAAGCAGATTAAGGGGGTGGTGTGGTGTTCTAGGTTTACTGTTTGCTTCTGGGGGCAGGGGGGAAGGCTTTTTGCTTTCTTGTAGTTGGCACTGGAAACTTTAAAAAGCCTAAACCTGAAAGTTACACAGTGATAAGAATGGAAGTACTGCATTTTATGAGCCTCTTTACTCAGCAGGCTGACTTGGTAGGAGGCACTGACATGAAGAGCTGTAGAGAACTCCTACAGCTGCTTTGCAAGGATGTCATTTTATGCTGGAAAAAACCTTAAGATTCTCACACAGAACAATTATTCATTTCCTCTTTCAAACAGCCATTTCCCTGATCTTTGTACTTTACCATTGTACGAATGCCGCAGCTTATGCATTCAGAGCCTATGAAACTTAAAGTGCTCCCTCACTCTCATCTAGAAGAAAATACTGTTATCAGACATAAGCAACTTACAGAACCTTTGGTTATGTTTAAGCAATAATTGGGATAATGTACATATCTGCTTGTAAAGAACTATTTGGGGGAGCCAGATTTAATTTTTTTCCCCAGAGCTCTGCACTGACTGTACGTGTGTCTGTGTTTCCATGTGAAATCTACAACCTTGTGGATGTCTACAAGTCAACAAGTCTATGGGGCTGGATGACATGCATCCCAGGGTCCTGAAGGAGCTGGTAGATGTGGTTGCTGAGCCACTTTCCATCATATTTGAAAAGTCGTGGCTGTCAGGAGAGGTCCCTGGGGATTGGAAAAAAAGTCATGTCACTCCCATTTATAAGAAAGGGAGCAAGGAAGACCCAGGGAATTACAGGCCGGTGAGCCTCACCTCTGTGCCTGGGAAGATCATGGAACAGATCCTCCTGGATGACATGCTGGAGCACATGAGGGAAGAGCATGTGATCCGGGACAGCCAGCACGGCTTCACCAAGGAAAGGTCGTGCCTTACCAATCTGGTGACTTTCTATGATGGAGTGACAGCGTCAGTAGATAAAGGGAAGGCGACCGATGTCATCTACCTGGACTTGTGCAAGGCCTTTGACACAGTCCCGCACCACACCCTTATCTCTAAACTGGAGAGATGTGGATTTGATGGGTGGACCATCCAGTGGATAAGAAACTGGTTAACAGACCGTAGCCAAAGAGTGGTGGTCAATGGGCCCATGTCCAAGTGGAGGCTGGTGACAAGCAGTGTCCCCCAGGGGTCTGTCTTGGGACTGGTTCTCTTTAACATCTTTATCAATGACATCGATGATGGGATTGAGTGCACCCTCAGCACGTTTGCGGATGACACCAAGCTGAGTGGTGTGGTTGACACAACAGAAGAAAAGGAAGCCATCCAGAGGGATCTTGACAGGCTGGAAAGGTGGGCGCGGGTGAACCTAATGAGGTTCAACACTACCAAGTGTAAGGTGTTGCACTTGGGCTGGAAGAATCCCAGACATAGATACAGACTGAGAGAAGAGCTTCTTGAGAGTAGCCCTGCTGAGAAGGACCTGGGTGTCACAGTGGATGAGAAACTTAACATGAGCCAACAGTGTGCTGTTTCAGCTCGCAAGGCCAATGGTATCCTGGGCTCCATCAGAAGAGGGGTGTCCAGCAGGGACTGGGAGGTGATTGTCCCTCTCTACTCTGCCCTCATGAGGCCCCATCTGTAGTACTGTGTCCAGATCTGGGGCCCCCAATGGCAGGACAAGGTGGAATGGATTGAAGCTAAAGGATGGAAGGTTTAGATTAGATGTTAGGGGGAAGCTCTTTACAGAGAGAGTGGTGAGGAGGTAGAACAGGTTGCCCAGAGAGGTGGTCAGTCCCCGATCCCTGGAGGTGTTGAAGGCCAGGTTGGATAGGGCCCTGGGCAACCTTAGGTAGATCCAGGCCTGAGGTTGGTGGCCCTGCCTGTGGCAGGGGGGTTGGAGCTGTATGATCCTTGGGGTCCCTTCCAACCCATGCTATTCTATGATTCGATGATTCTATGAATTCAAGCTGGGTAACCAGGACTATTTTATGAATACTGAGTCTGGAAATAATTCTTCCTAACTTTCCATTGTCTGTAACAGATTTTCTTCTTTGAACCAGACCATTGCATGGCCATATGTTAAATCTGGTCTGTTATACTTAATCCTTTGTATCTACAACTACTGGAACTCCTCTTGTCCAGCACATTCTGGACAGTGTGACACCCACCAGCCATGAGGCCAGCCTGCTCACTGGAAAGGCCACTGCCACTAAAATGGTCTAGCTGAAGAGAAGTCAGAATGTGCTACACCCCTAATGGTACCTCCTATCTTCCCAAAAACTCCAAAGGAGGATTCATGCTGATGTATCCCGGGCATGCAGTCGTTAACTTTTGGATGATAACAACTCCTTATGGGCTTCATAATTTTAAAGAAGGAATGGAAAGCTGAAATGGCAGCTTTAAAATGTCCACCGTACACTCTCCATCAGACTTCATGGTTTTTAATTGTTCTTTTGAAAGCAGTCCAAGCATTACCCTCTGGGCGGTGTGCTTTTCCTGACTGAATCTGGAAGAGTTGAGTTGTTCAGAGCTAACGACAGAAATTCTCTTCAGAAGTCCCTTTGCCTCTAAGAGACAACCTTGCTGCTTCTTCCTTTTGAAAGTGATCTCCTAGGTATGTTACCAGCCCTACCGATGTTGTTGGACAAAGTGGTGTGCCTAAATCAGCATTTAGAATATCATCCCATCTCATTGTTCCTCTTCTTCCTAGCTGGTATGCCTTGTAATGTCTCATATAAAAGGCAGCTTCTAGCAGTTGCTTCTGTCTTTACACTGGGAATAGACATCGCATGCATGCATAGTTGAGTCCTTTTTACCAACATCTCATCATGAACAAATCACCCACAAAGTTGGGAAAAATCTAGTCTGTTCTTGCTGGCGGGATACTGTTATTAATTATCCTTATTAGCGTGTTATAAATAATTAATTTAACACTAAATATGTTGGAAAGTAGTTCCGAAAATGTTATAGACATTTTCATTGCCGTCAACACTTAACTGTAGTGAAATTTACAGAGTCAACACAGACATTTCACTTCTGTGGAAAGGCCCAATTCAAATTCCCACAACACCTATCTTTGTCCACATTCCCTTGGAAGCATGCAGTAGCACATGAAAGAAAGTATTCCTGACATTCAATCCCTCAGTTTTCCTGTTTGGTTTTCATTCTCCTACTCCTATAAACAAAAAACCCACATTGGTGGTGATAATTCTATTACTACTGCACGATAGATTTTTGTATAAACCAAAACAAAAGTACAGCAGAATCTCCAGATATTCCTTTTACTTAAACCACGGCTTTCACTTTTAGCATAGTTAATAAATGCATAGCATATTTACTATATTTAAAACCTTTACTATTATATGTTTCAAGTGTTACATGTATAAGGCAAAGATACTCTAAAAATTAAAAAAACTATAAAAGGAATGATGAAAGTCTGTCTAAATTATGTTTATACAAACTTAAATGTTATTGCTTAAAACTTGAAAACACATACTGAATTCCCGATGCCTCTGCTACTCATAGCAGCATCAGGCAAGCACACCAAGAATCATGGAATGTACAAGAAGGAAAGTCAGAGTACCTGTCAACTAGTAGAGCTTCAAAAATAATTCCGCTCAAGTTGAGAAAGTATGGTGAAGCTCCTGTGTGAGTAGTCTTAAAGCAGTAATCTACTGGCCAACTAATGAGTTTGGTACATTTGTTCACATCATGTTATGCCTGTGTTTTGGCTTTGCGTGGCCAACAGCCCACCATGCCAACTTCTGGCTTTTCCAGTTCTACATAGCCTCTCTAAGAGAAAGGCTTCTCTTGGCAGCTTGTATGGAGCATAAAGACAACAATCTTTCTCAATTTTTCTTGAATTTACCTCATCATGCTATGAAACAGCATAATACACAATGTTCTGCGGCTTTTCAGTCTTCAGTTAGCTCACAGACTGTGTCCCAAAGTCCATATATACCAGTGGCTGTACAATTCCGAAGCTAAGATGTCTTCAAACTGCTGTACCTGTGCAGTTATTTTACAGGTATGTGTTACTTCTGTCAACTTTATTTTTGTGAAGCCAGAAAGTGTTTTGAAAATCCTTGTGCCATCATCGGTCTCTTTCAGTCACTTCTTTTTTTCCTTTTGGTTTTTGTGGTATGGGGCTTGGAGGACAAAGCTTCAAGCACAGCTGGGTTAATAGATACTGCGATGGAGCCTTTAGGCCATAAACCATGGCATGTGGCAAGATTGTAATAAACAAAGTTGCATGCCCTCTGCTGGGACAGGCTCCAGAAGAAGCCTCTGCTTTAGATAACATATGCCTAATGTCTGGCGCATTTTAGAAGTTCTACTAGCATGATTAAGTAAAGTCACTGGCGTGACAGTAAGTTGCTGACCAACCAGATGCAGTCCCACAAGCAGTGTATGTATGAAAGGACCAATCTATTTAAAGCACACTGTCTTCTGAGCATATTTAAAGGAATGATTTTATACAATAAATTGACCTTCGCTTGCTTCAAGCAGTGTCCCGTCTCTCTGTCATGGCAAGATTTTGAATTACAAACTTTTTTTTTTTGTTCATTACATGATACAGACTAGTGCATTTTAGAGCTTTGGGATTAAGTATATACATCACTGTTAATTGTCCTACTGTAGATAACCAAAGGTTTGGCTTCTAATAAAGAGTGTCTGTGGTTATTTGCCTCTCTGCTTTTCTTGGTGAAAGTTCCAGTTCTGTCCTTATGAAATCAGGCAAGATTCATCATTCCTCACTCAAGTCTGGCTCAGCTTTCAGTGGATGTATTTAAAAAGCATACATGCTCAGGGAACAATTATAATAACATAGTGAGATACAAAGCACTTGTTTTTACAACAGAGCAGTGAATTCCCATAAACTGGAATCAGTAATTCCTGAGTCGATGGCACCCCTATTGTTAACTTCAGGAATAATAAGGAATGAGAGCTGGTACTTGTAAATGCTCATTCCCTCTCTTTCGCCAATTTTTCTGCCAGTGTTCCTCCACTGTGAGTGGGAGATACCACGCTTAACAGTCTGTTTGAGCCTCATTGCTACAACATGCTAGTAGCATTGTTCATATGCAGCTCTCCTAGCACTGTGGGCAGGGTGAAAAGGGACAATAAAACCTACTGAAGTTCCTTGTGGAAACTAGTAGGGGCAAGGGAAGACAAGACTTTTGATCCTGGAAATAATTTTTTTACTGAGTTAGCTTTCCTATTTTCTTTTATATTATGGAAGTGCTTTGAAAAGAAGACAGCACTAATGTGGTCCAAGTTGTTGGTGGTGTTTGTGTTAGAGGGAGCAGCTATGCTAGTAGTGCTGTATGTTGCCAGTGTAACTCTTCCAGCAGCAGCCAGAGCTCCTGGAAGAGATCTGTGAAGGGTGTTGAGGAGGTGTAAGAGGATGTCAGGAGGGACGTGCGGATGCTATAAGGGCTTTGATTTCTCCTCCTAATGAGCAAAGGAGACTGCACCATCCCCTGGGATCAGAGAAAAGGAGCCTGGGACATGTACTCTCCTAGCTGCTCTGTTGCCCACACTTGCTCAGGTGTGATGTTTATGTTGCACAACTGACAGAAATTTTTGCGTGGCTCTGAGTGTA
The DNA here is from genome assembly GCA_022605575.1 of Laterallus jamaicensis coturniculus. Lineage (NCBI taxonomy): Eukaryota > Metazoa > Chordata > Aves > Gruiformes > Rallidae > Laterallus > Laterallus jamaicensis. The sequence continues at coordinate 2,521,225 of JAKCOX010000055.1, forward strand.
GCTTTCAATAACTGATCTCAGACTTAAGCTCTGATCAAAATTCTCTGGAAGTTTGGATTTAGATTGCAGTCTGTTACATTGCTACCCTTCTGGTACCACTATTCCCTGGCTTGTCATAAGACAGAAGAGCCCTTTCAGCCCCTAATATCCCTGGATGTGACTGAGTCCTGTCTCCTCCTCCTTCATGAGGATGGAGAGAAATTCACTCATGAGTGAGTCTCCAGTGAGAAAGAGTCAGAGGTACGGGCCAGGGTCAAAATGATTGCACGTACTTGACGTCAGGGATAGCAGGAGCACTGGGAACAGAATAATCCTCCTCCCCAGGGTGCTCCAGTATGGATTAACTGACAGAGGAGCTTGCTCTCCACCTCCTAGGAGTTGGCAGCCTTGCTGCTGGATCGGGAGAGGTGGGTAGGTGTAAATACAGACCACTAAGTGCTGGCCTGAGATCACACATTTCCCATGAGCCTTTATACAACTATTCCACATGCTCACAGAGAAACAGGGTGAGTGTCTGGTGGGACCTTTGCCCTAAGCACTGGCACACCTAAGTCTTTCTACTACCACTCAGACAGTAATGCATCCTTCTGCACTGCCTGTTGCAGGAACAATTTAAGTCCTGATGACGCACGCGGCCAGCTCCAGTGACAGATCTCCAGATAGTGCGTTCCTGCAAGTGAGCAGGTGCTGCCTAAAGCCAAGGACACATAAAAGGAAAGAAAGTTTATCCTGTCAGGAGCCCTGTCATTAATCATGTTCAAATGCTATACTGGTCAGATGTACTTCTCCCCATTAACAAGCTTATACAAGCATGCTTATTTGGCTATAGCTGGTGGTGACTGTTAGCCACTAGCAATCCACTGCAGAGTATTTAATTTTTTAAGTTTTCTCCTTTCCAAGGGTGTTGAAAGGTCCCATTTGTGGGTAACACTGCCTGCATTGTTCACTCTGAGGAAAAAACCTGCGTCTGTCAGCCTCTGGAGAGCTTGTTTTGTTTCTCCCCCTGCGGTCCTGCCCTCTGTGGTCACCTGCAATGGAGGATAGCAAACAGCAGCCTGAACTTGCCTACCTTCCTTTCTTAACTCCACAAAGTAACTTGTCACAGCCATGAGAAAGGTTTCTATTTAAAAACAAAGAGCTGTGACCACAGAACTGTGACTAATACTGGAATTTAGCAAGAAGTCAGCTCTTGTTACAAGAGGTTGTGTTGCAAGTTTGGGAACATTTGCTACTAAAGCTCTTGACGAATGACTCCAGGAAGAGGGAGTTAGTTTTTTTATTTCTTCTTCTCTTTCAGTGCTCGTTTTGCACAGATGATAATGAGGAGTGTCAGGCAAGCATGCAGCAAACTGTTTTCTCTCTCTTGACAGAGCAAAGCTATCATTATGTCAGCCTGATATTGAGAACTTGCTGGACTTGGACAATAAATAGATTTAGAGAGAAAAGCATTAAAAAAAAAAAGAGGAAAAAAAAGAGAGAAAAAAAGAGAAAAAAAAGAAAAGGAGTAAGCATTATAAATCACTTTGCTCTTTCACGACTGAATCATTCAGGGTATCTCATAGGTGTCCTTTTGCATTAATTTTTTTTTCCTGCCTCCACGATGTACAGTTCAAGTTGGAACATGTAAGTGAAAAGCTTTAAAAGATTGTCTCCTTTTTCCTTTTCTTTTTCTTCTTTTTTTCTTTCTCTTTTCCTTTTCTTTTTCTTTTTCTTTTTTTCTTTTCCTTTCCTTTTTCTTTTTCTTCTTTTTTCTTTTTCTTTTCCTTTTCTTTTTCTTTTCCTTTCCCTTTTCTTTTTCTTTTTCTTTTTTCTTTTTCTTTTTCTTTTTCTTTTTCTTTTTCTTTTTCTTTTTCTTTTTCTTTTTCTTTTTCTTTTTCTTTTTCTTTTTCTTTTTCTTTTTCTTTTTCTTTTTCTTTTTCTTTTTCTTTTTCTTTTTCTTTTTCTTTTTCTTTTTCTTTTTCTTTTTCTTTTTCTTTTTCTTTTCTCTTTTTCTTTTTCTTTTTCTTTTTCTTTCCCTTTTTCTTTTTCTTTCTCTTTCTCTTTTCATTTGACATCTTATTGACATATTTACCATAGACATTAGAAAAACTGACATACTCCCAATTCAGATAGAAGTGGATGCCCAAATCCAAAATGAAAAATCCAAAACCCAAACGGGTCTCCACAGGTTCTCAGTATGAACACTTCTCCTTTGCTGCCTCTGGCAACAAGGTTTTCTCCTATGTCTCTGTCTGGGTTTACCAAGCAGGGTCTCCCGTAGAAGAGGAAATATAACCATATTTTCTTCAGATTTTCTGCAGAATAACTACTTTTGTTAGCATTTTGGAGCTGAATTTGTTGCTAGTTTCTGTTACTAGGTAGGAGCCTTTTCCCACAGCACGCAGTCTCTTGTTCTGTCTCTTTCCTGGAACAAAGAGGAAGGTAGGAGCACTGCACCTCATACAATTACCCAAGCTGTGCAGTTTTGTCCAGCAGATTGTGCAATGACCGTTTCCAAATGTAAAAGTTACAATTAAGTCCCTCTTTTTCAGGCTCTGGGCTGCTCGTCTTCCTGTAGGGCATAAGGATTTTTATTCCTGTGGGAAAGCCTCATCAGCCTATGCTTCTCTCTGCTTCATTCCTGCCCACCATCCAGGGGACTCTTGCTGCAGGGTAGAAAGATGTTTTGAGCCTTGTCTGCTTCCCTGCTCTCTCTCACACAATGTTTCAGCTGCCATGCCCTTGTTCTATTTTGCTTACAGAGGTACTGATTCCTTGGAAATTGTGTTGAAGGCCTCTAGCTTCACTAGGAGATCAGCTTTCATCTGTTTGAAAGCCTGTGTGCTCTAATCTTGTTAATGGCGACAGACGCACCCCTTCAACCAGGCCTGGTGTCCACACCTCAATTACTAACCATGACAGAGGATCTCGTACAAGAATTTACCAAATTAACACTTTTTTCATCTGGCTCACAATTCTTGGGTTGACTCTCCTGGATTGTGGTTTCAGCATTAAGACAAAATCAAAAATATTCAGTCTGCAGTGCATCTCAAAATGAACTTAGCTGATTGCTTCCCCACTCCCACCATCCACCTTAGTGTTTATTATTGTAACAGACTACTCAAAGCACAGTAGTTACTTCAGAGACATAGAAAAAGGCACAACCCCAGCTGTTCTGAGGTGGCCAGCATCCTTCTGATCCTCAGATCAAGGGTGGCCAACACTGGAACATATTCCACTGATGGAGACTGGCATCACAAAGCTAGCTCCGGGCACACAGGGTGTGCACATTCTCTTTCTAAGCAGACTCAGTTTCTCTGTTGGTTCTGACTCTAGATAAACTCCGTAAACTCCAGATCAGCCATCTTAATCCACCATTCCACATTCTCTTCTGAAGAGACGCAATTCCTCTTGTTAGAGGACTCACAATGTATGTTCCAGAGATGGTCTGATCTGACTCCCCCTTACCTTTCCTTCTTAGCTGTAGTAGAATTAGTGCTAGCCATCCTGTCTTAATTACAGCACAATAAGATTTCATTTTGAAAGCCTTAGTTCAATTAATTTCAAATTAATTTTAGACTTCTGATAAAGCATCATTAAATCTAAATTGCTTCCTATCTTGAATATTTAGAACTGCATGACATAATAAAGCTTCAAAGTCACCCAGCTACCAGTTCTGCTGTGATAATCTCTTTTATACTCACTGGTTTGTTCTCATTTATCATTACTAAGATACCACTCATTACTACCTGGATCAGGAAATGATTAGGCAAGATTTATATGCGCTAAAGCTGACCCTTGCATATACATAAACATGCACCTATTACATCAAGAAAGAACTGTTTCCATAATAGTTCAAATGCTGTAAGTTTGAAGATGAAATAGAGGAAAATATTTATCTGGACCATCTACAGCTTCTTCAGAAAGCATGTCTAAGTGGAATTGACACTAATAGTGGCTATATGCAAAGACTGAGGATCATATTTATGGCCTTAAGAGATTTAAGTTGTTGGCTGTGTGCCATCACCTTTTGGTTTGGAACAGTTCCAAATCTAAGTAAATTTCAATAAGTTAGAACAAATTAACTGACTGATGATTTCATAAGAAGTGCAGCATGCTTTTGCTCCTGTGCTCATCTCCTACTCATTTTGCAATGCTACACCACAATGGACTTCATTGGCCACACAGCAGACTACGTATAACAGAAAGGAGGTCACAAGCATGCTCAGGAGGTTTTACACTCTATCCAAAGCCTTTTGCAGACAGTGAAGAACTCCTGTTGCCTTCAGGGGCTTTGGATAAATGCCTTTGTGGTAAAAATAAAGCCCAGGCAGGGCTTTCTGCGTTAAAAGTTCTATGTAAATATATTAGTTAGTAATGTTTGTTATAATTCTTCCTGTTGATGTGGGTCATTATTTCAGAACACACAGCAATACAGAATGAGTATTTGACATAATGGCAGCGTGTTTACTCACATAGGCTTTTTTGCTACCATGCAAGAATTCTGAGCCTCCATATGAGATTTTTTTGTTGGAATTCTTAAAGTGTGTAGGCAAAACAGGATCATTATTTTTGTCAAGTCTGCAAAAACCTACACAGCCAATTGTTTGCCCTACTATATGTATTCTTACTGGAGCAAAAGCATCGAGCGTGTGAGAAAACTTCTTGTAGAGGTACTGTATACTTTGGAAGCAATTGCATGTAGATGTCTCATCCTAACACAAAATCCATCACACAACAGCACACCAGTGAATTCTGTGAGACAGCAGTCATTGAGAAAGGGAATGGCACCATGTCAAGCTGCCAGCATCAGAGCAACACCAGACCACTGATCTTTGGGGTTGCCAATAATGACCGGCCAAGTTCTAAACTCCACAGAAGTGCCTAAAGCTCACATATTTCTCTATTGCACCAAAACACTGCAGTGCAAACTCCTTCTGTGTTATTGACATGGTGTTGAAGGCTGCTGACACAGCCTTGGCTTATATTTATCTTCAAAGCACAGAGTTGCTGATGTGATGCCAGCAAATCATCTTTTGACATCGTGAATGGAAGTTTTGTGGGCTTACATCTGGAAATTGCACCAGATATGGCACCATTCACATCAAGGATATTTCTTATTGGCCTCCACTCTAGAAGTACATTTCCCTGCTTAAGAGCAACTCTCAGTGCATACCCTAGCTAAACCCCTCTATCCTTTGACTGCAGTGATTTACACTCACCTTCCCCTGGAATATGTAAGTCACCGTACCCAAAATGTTCATCTTGTAAATTCCAATGTAAGCCTGGATGATAATTTATTTGAATCGTAGAAATAATTCGTTTAGACCCTAATGTGATTTTTCAATCAAGCAATGAAATCTGATTTTTTTTTTCCATCACCATGTCCAACTGATTGAATGTGTTTTCTGTCTTCGTGATTTACACTGTACCTAATTGTAGCATGAACAGGTTAGCTTCTCAGAAATAACTAACAGGTGTACAATTATGTGCACTCACATTACTGCCATCCGGGTGATTTCACACTCCATATCCAAATGCAGCAGCTTATTTTTCTTTTTTGGCAAGTGGTTGAAAACTAACTCAAGGAGGAATGTGCCCTGCTGGAAATCAAACTGCAAGCATGAAAATTCACTACATTCTTAAGACAATGTTTGCTTCATGTCATAAAGAACTGTAGAAAGTTGTCAGCCAGGTGAATTCCTTATTTGTGTATCCCATTAAGTGTATTTTAAAGACAGGTCACCATCTATGTAATTTTAAGGATGACATAAGGTAGGACAATTGTATCAGTAATGATGCTCCGGATAGTTTCCTACATGCTGTAAATGTATATAGAATGTACAAGACACTACACTCAAAGAACCATGAATGAGAAGCATAACTTTGCTAATTTTTTTTTAAATTATAGAACAATTCAATTTTTAACTGGTTTACAGCTTCTATCGCCATTCCTGTTATGCAAGTTTTATTATATGTATCATATATGTAAATTGGAGTCTTCCATTTACTTTTGTGTTTAACAAAATAAGCTTCCTAAATAGAAGCAAATCTTCAATTTTCCAAATAGTTCTTTCATTAAGTCCTTCCACTGGCAGCTTGTCTATGCAGATCTACAGGACAGGCTGCCATTCATCCAAGTACCAAATAACAGAGGCAATTCGATCTCTGAAATGAAGTGACTGTGGGAAGAAGTGAACTGCAACAACTGGAAAACTAATAATTTTAGAGAAATGGTTTAATTATATTTTTATTGGCTGTGTCATATCTTTAGCTGTCTCTTTTCTCTTTAAAGCTAGCTGACTCACCTTGATGCTGAACACTACCTTGAGCAGTATCTGGAATTCTTCCTACTGACTTCTGTGTTCCTTAAGCCTGTTAATGCCATTCCTAATGCAATGTTTTTAAGATAAGGACATCATGTACTTCATCCTAGCATTAAAGACAATTTTGTCTTGTGGAAAAGCCTTTCTATGGGAGCTTCACCATGGGTCCTGAGCACTTGACCATATTTGCCATTTCTTTTCCTATCAGACCAAAGCATCACCTCTGTAGACCTTTCATATCAACACAGAGACTGCCCACCTCATAATCAGAACCCTTTGCATACCAAAAGCTACCCAAATGGAGGTTTGAGAAATGATGTATCCAAAGTAAGTGGTTGAACAAGCACTAATGGGCATGTACCTGGCTGAAACCCCCCCCAACAGACTAAAACCAAATGAAAACACCCCACTGCCTCCCTTCTCTCCTAGCATTTCTGCTTTAACAGGGAATATAATATTTGTTTAACTCCCTTGGTTCTTCTAGCGTAACTACCAGAGCTACAGCAGGATAATTTGTAACTTTGCCTTCTGTTTGTTTCTATGTAAGAAAGTCAGAACTCTCATAAAGCCAAAAGTGATATGACAATTTGACCTCATCAGCACAGGTCTGTATCCCATTGAGAACTATGTTACTATCTGCCCAGTTATTAGAGTCCTCAATGACAACTCATAAATATAATTATGGGTACTTTGTCACTGTACTATACAAATATCACAGTCTCTCAGTTGTTGTTAAAAGGTACGTCCAGTTTAGACACTTCATGAATGACAAACACATCATTGTAGAGCCTAAAATTTCTGTTTAACTGATACAGCCTGTAGCTTTTTTCAGAGCAAACCTGTGTTTCTGGTGCTTATAGGCTTGCATACCAGAGCTCAAGATTAAATTAACAATGGCTCATCCTATTTCAGACAGTCCTTTCTTTCCCTGTGCAATGTTCCCCTTTTCCCCAGTGAGGAATTCCCCTGGGAGAATGGTGCTCTCACACAGCCTCAAGAAAAGAAACTGCATTAGTCCATTGCTGAATTGTCCTCATTGATCACTGGCATTGGCAATCTCTTGCAAAGAGCTGTGATCCACTGAAGTTTCTGCCCTTTTCTCCTACTGCTGGTTGTTGATGAAGTGTGAGTGTGGCCCTAACGATGTTTTCTGAGGAATTTGTTCCTGAGGAATTTTGATAAACCTTCAGTCAAGCGTGAGCAGCTTTTCCTATGCTTTTCCTTTGTCAGTGGCAAGTTCTGGGCCTTGGACTAATTTGTTCATGAATATTTTACACCACCCTTGTGTCACCCTCTGTTTCTCTGGTCAGGAGCTATCCAAAATGAGAGGGTTGGCTTTCCAGCCCTGAATGATATTTCACCTTTGTCCTCCTTTCTGAACTCCTCATCTGAAAACAAATTCTCTCTTTTTCCTGTAGAACATAGCACTCTCCAAATGTCTATACTACCATATCATATGCAACATCCTTTATCCAGGTTACTTGAAACCATTTAAAACATGAAGTTCTTTGGGGATGGCTGTTGTCAGAAACTTTCTATCAGGTGTCTTCTTTTTTACTTGTAGACATATACAGGACAATCAGCCACATAAACCTTTTCCACTTTGCCTCCACACTTCTGTCTACACTCAGGTGTAGACATTCAACGCTCCATGCTGCTACAGTGAGTATCTTTTAGTCCCTTCAATTCTTGGTACTACAGGTTGCCTGGCAGAGATGCCCTTCTTGCAGTACTGGAAGGTCTGTTGGCTGGCAGCAAGTATGAGTTTTGGAAAAACATGAGCTGTTCCAAATATGCCTCACAAGGTACATTTAAGAGTTACAGTTCCCCATATTATCCTCTCCAAAAGGTGAAATTCACTTACCCATTTATGACAGGCTGAGAGTCACTTAAATCTCCATGCCTCTAATGCATGACCCTGCCTGAAATATGACCAGGCCATAGAGAATACCAGGATAACAGGAGGACAAGCAACCTCTCCCTTGCTTTGATATGCAGACTGTCACAGACCGGACATTCAGCCTTGAACTGCAGTTGACACAGCAAGGGGAAAGGGTCTCCATGATGTGATTGCTGGTGCACAGAAAGGTCTCTCACTGCTTGAAGAATCCAAGGAGTAGCATGGAGACAGTAGGTTACCATTTTCCTCACCTGAGAGAAATATTAGGTTGTTTCCCTACTGGGACTATCCATCTGCCTTGTAATGCCTCCTTTCAGGTGTGGCCTCCTCAATACAGCCCATCTGGTCAGCTTGGCAAGCTCCTTGTCCACCTGGTGGAGACCAGGAGGCCAAACCTGCCCAGTGTGGAGCACTGCCCAGACCATAGTCCCTCAGGAGAAGTAAGGTAGCTCAGAAGTTTGAAGGGCTCTGTCCACTAAATGAGCTCTGCATAACTCAAAGGGAGAGACTAATTCCAGGGAACATACAAAGAATCTTATTCTGAAAGCCCTTTCTGAATGACATGCAAAATACTGAAGAGATGCAGCATGCACTTGGCCTTCTTGCAATGCCTATTAGTACCAACTGCTGCTGAACAAAACCAGGGAAAGACCTCTGGAGAGCAGCCATACATTTTCAGCTTGTTCTTGAGGGTCTTGCAGTATGTTGGCTCCTCTTTCATCTTTATGGAGCCCAGAAAAGCCAAGTCCACGGAAGTCATGTATTCTATATGTACATGAACTGTAGGCTCTGTAAGGAACACAACAAATATTTTGGAAAGAGGTCTTTTCCCTCAGTTACCTTGATTTCCTTTTTTTTAAATACCTCATTTCTACATTTTGTTCTGTTTTACCTTTCTTGTTGTCCATCTCACACTGAAGCCAGTATGTAATTAATGTTAGTTGATCTCACTGTGGATAACCTAAAGATCCAGTAGCATCCATCTCCTGTAGGATCTTAAGCTCCGTTAATTTACTGCATGTGCCTCTGACAGCTCCCTTCTCTCAGGTGAAGTCACTTGGATTCACTTTTTAAATAATAGAACATTAGTAACATAAATCCAAACAGCTTCTGAAGTTATACTGGCCACAGGGTATCTTTTCACAATATGTTTCATGCACATCTTTTTCTTAGAATCATGTTTGTGTTTCTCACACTCATAGCAGAGTCCTGAGTTTTCACAGAATCACAGAATTGTTGGGGTTGGAAGGGACCTCAAGAGATCATTGGGTCCAACCCCCCTGCCAAAGCAGGCTCCCTAGCTCATATTACACAGATAGGCAGCCAGACAGGTCTTGAGCATCTCCAGGGAAGGAGACTCCACCACCTCTCTGGGCAGCCTATTCCAGTGCTCTCTCACCCTCACTGTGAAAAAGTTCTTCCACAGGTTGGAACTTCCTGTGCTCCAATTTGCAGCCATTGCCCCTTGTCCTGTCTCCACAGACCACCGAAAAGGGGCTGGCAAATTCCCCCTGCATCCCGTGCTTAAGATAATTGTAAACACCAATTAGGTCTCCCCTTAATCTTCTTTTCTCCAGACTGAACAGTCCCAGCTTATTCAGCCTCTCCTCATAGGGGAGATGCTCCAGGCCCTTAATCATCTTCATAGCCCTTTTTTGGACTCTCTCAAGGAGATCCCTGTCCTTTTTACACCAGGGAGCCCAGAACTGGTCACAAGACTCCAGGTGAGGCCTGACCAGGGCAGAGTAGAGGGGGAGGATCAGCTCCTTCAACCTGCTGGCCACACTCCTCCTGATGCACCCCAGGATCCCACTGGCTCTCTTAGCCACCAGGGCACACAGCTGGCTCATAGCCAACCTGTCATCCACCAGGACCCCCAGGTCCTTCTCCATAGAGCTCTTCTCCAGCAGGACATCCCCCAGCCTGTACTGAAACGAATGGTTGTTCCTCCCCAGGTGCAAGATTTTACACTTGCTTTTGTTGAATTTCGTCTGGTTTCTCCCTGCCCAGCTTTCCAGCCTGTCCAAGACTTGTTGGATGGCAGCGCAGTGTTCCTGCATGTCAGCCACTCCTCCCAGCTATGTATCATTGGCGTACTTGCTGAGGGTGGATGCTATTCCCTCATCAAGGTCGTCAATGAAGATATTGAACAGGACTGGACCCAACACAGATCCCTGGGGAACACCACTAGTCGCAGGCCTCCAGTCCGACTCTGCTCCACTTATCACAACACTCTGGGCTCGGCCCAACAGCCAATTCTCAACCCACCTCACTGTCCACCCATCTGTCCCATGCTCTCTCAGTTTTGTTATCAGGATGTTATGGGAGACAGTATCAAAACCCTTGCTGAAGTCAAGGAAGATAACATCTACGGTTCTCCCTCCATCTACCCAGCAAGTGATGAGATCATAGAAGGCTATGAGATTGGTCGAGCACGATCTCCCCTTGGTGTATCCATGCTGACTACTCCTCATGACCTTCTTCTCTTCCTGTGGCTTGGAGATGGCATCCAGAACAAGCTGTTCCATCACCCTTCCAGGGACAGAAGTGAGGCTGACTGGCCTATAGTTGCTAGGATCCTCCTTCTTGCCCTTTTTAAAGACCGGAGGGACATTGGCTATCCTCCAGTCCTCGGGCACTTTTCCTGTTCTCCAAGACCTATCAAAGATGATAGAGAGCAGCTCAGCAATCACTTCTGCCAGCTCCCTCAGCACACGTGGATGCATCCCATCCGGTCCCATGGATTTGTGTACATTAATCTCTTTGAGACGCTCCTGGACCACCCCCACCTCAGCCAAAGGGAAGCTCTTCATTTCCCAAACATTACTACTTTCATCCAGTGTCTGTGGGTCCCGGGGGGCCTTTGAAGTCAAGACCTTCTTGTTATCCCCCGTTACCAGGACACCCGCCTCATTCAGCAAGGGGTCTACATTATCCCTCGTCATCCTCTTCCTATTCACTTATCTAAAAAAGCCCTTTTTGTCCCTTGCCAACTGCACTTCCAAGTGGGTTTTAGTCTTCCTAGTTGCATCCCTACAGGCCCTGACAACATTCCTATATTCTTCCCAGATGCACAGACCCTTTTTCCACAGTTCATAGACCTTCTGCTTCCCTTTGAGTATATTCATTAGCTCCCTGCTCATCCACACAGGCCTTTTACCTCTCTTTCCCGATTTCTTACTCAAAGGGATGCATCATTCCTGTGCTTGGAAGAAGCACTGTTTGAATGCTAGCCAGCTCTCACAGGCTCCCATTCCTTCAAACTGTGTAGCCCACGGGATAAACCGTGTTAGATTTTGGAGGAGATCAAGTTAGCTCTACCAAAATTCAGGGTAGCTATCCTACTTTTTGGCTTGCCTCTTCCACTCAGGATCTTGAACTCGACCAATTCATGGTCGCTTTGTCCTAAGCTGCCCCCAAACTTCCCTCCCCTGTCGAGCCAGTCCTTTTTTGTAAAAACAAGGTCCAGCACCTGCCCTCCCCTCGTAGGTTCCTGCACCGTCTGTAGCAGGAAATTGTCTTTTACACATTGCAGAAATTGTCTGGACTGCATATGACTGGCCGTATTGCTTGCCCAGCAAATATCTGGGTAATTGAATTCCCCCATCAGGACCAGCACCTGTGATCTCAAGGCTACTTCCAACTGCTTATATAATGCACTATCAACCCACTCCTCTTGATCAGGGGGCCTGTAGTACACACCCACAACAATGTCACACACATTAGCCTTCCCCTTAATTCGTACCCACAAGCACTCAACAGAGCGTTCATCCTTCCCCAGGTGGAGGTCAATACATTCTAGGTGCTCTCTAAGATAAAGAGCAACTCCTCCACCTCGCCTCCCTAGCCTATCTTTCCTAAAAAGCACATAGTCATCCATGGTAGCGTGCCAGTCGTCCAGGCTGTCCCACCATGTCTCTGTGATTGCAATGAGAACGTGGCCCTGCGACTGCACAAAGATCTCTAATTCTTGTTTGTTCCCCATGCTACGTGCATTTGTATAAAGGCATTTTAGTGGTGCAGCAGATGCAGGTATCCTCGTCAGACCACAGCAAGGTTTCCAATAGGGGACAGGCAAAAGTGGCTCCACTCAGGAGTCCTCAGGGTAATCCACAGCATTTTCCCTACTCTCACGTGGAGCAACATCCTCAAGTCTGCCATTGTGCTGCTGGCATTTACCTTTTTCCACCATCAACTCATGCTGTGACTCCTAAAGCACTTGCCTGACCCCAGCAGCCTTTGTAATATCTCCTTCCCCTTTCCTAACTAGTTTAAAGCCTGATTGATGAGCCCTGCCATCTCCTGGGCAAGGATCCGCTTTCCTCTATGGGACAACTGAGCCCCATCAGCAGTACTCATGCAAGGAGCAGAGTACACCATCCCCTGGTCAAAAAACACAAAGTTCTTGTGCAGACACAAGCCTTTCAGCCACTCATTCAGCTCATGACTTCTCCTGTCCTGCTCTGAACCCCTCCTCTCACAAGTGGGGATAGACGAAAATATTATTTGAGCTCCCCCCGCCTCAACAAAGCACCCTAGGTCATGGAATTCCCTCTTGATAGCACGCAGGCTACACTTTGTGATTGCATCCCAGCCTGCTTGAACTATCAATAACGGATAATAGTCAGAGGAACTTACCAGCCCTGGGAGCCTTCTGGTAATATCCCTGACCTGGGCTCCAGGGAGGCAGCATACCTCCCTGTGTGTAGGGTCTGGCCTACATATGGAGCCCTCTGTCCCCCTGAGGAGGGAATCCCCTACCACAACTACCCTTCTTTCTTGCTTAACTGGGGTCGTTTCAAGGCATGCAGATAATCGTCTCACTCTGGGCTTCCTCTGAGGCAGAGGGGCTACCTTCATCTCCTCACATACCTCCTTCTCAACATCCAGGGCCCCCTAACCCATTGCTTAGGGAAACCAGGGGGAGTGGGGTAGGTAGGCAGGGAGAGTGTCTATGGCGGCAAGTTGGGACTGTTTTCCAGCCCTCCTCAGGGTTCTGGTCACTTCCATTTACCTGGCTAAGACAGGACAGGGGGACCGCCTTCAGTTGTGTGGTGACTTCCTGGCACTCTTCCCTTTTGGATGCCAGGGAGCTACTCCACCAGTCAATCTCTTGCTCGCATTCCCTGATGGCACTCAGTCTTTCAAGCTCTCTCACATTCCCTGATGGCTCTCAGTCTTTTGAGCTCATCTTTTAGATTCGCTACCAAGCAAAGCAGATTGTTCACCTGCTCACACCTCACACAGGTGAGGTCTTTGCCTCTTTCCCCTGGTAGTAGCAGACTCTGACATTCCCTGCAGCCAGTGATCTGAACCGAAGCATCCCTAGGCAGGTCCTCCATCTGGGTTGCCCCAGCTTTGTAGGGGGAAGCTCTCTGCCTGGTGGACACCATGGTCTAACTTTAGTTTTAATCCATTCCCCCTTGTCCTGCCGTTGTCTACCCTTTTAAAAAGTCCCTTCCTGTTTCTCTGCTCCCTTCAGGTACTGGAAGGCTGCAATGAGGTCCCCCTGCAGCCTTCTCTTCTCCAGGTTGAACAAGCCCGCTCCCTCAGCCTCTCTTTGTAGGGGAGGTGCTCCAGGAACATCCAGGGAACTGGAAAGGAGCTGAGTAGAGCTTGGCAATCAATACAATCACTCATATTTGAATCCGTCATCTCCAGAGTAGCTCAGCTTGTGCTACATTGAACATTTACATATCTTCCGCTGCTGGCTTGGTGACTGGCCTTGCTCAGGAGCAAACAGACATCCTTAAGTGTTGCATTGGTTTGTGGGGTTTTTTGTGATTATCAAAGCCTGTAGGGTCAACAAGAAGTGCAGAAAGGCATGGCATCGAGGAGGGAGGAAGATAAAGGGTGATGAGTGGGACAGATTCATCAAATAATGCTTTGCAAAGAGGAGGTCCCTGTTAATGCAATAGCAAGGAGGACTTTCAAAGTTAGCACTGCCTCGCTCAGCCTAGAAAACAGCACAGCCATGGCTTTGGCTCTGAAGAAACTAGCACAGGAACTCACGACATAAATCCATTTGTACAATCTGATGGCAGTTCAGGGAGAGAGGACTCTTTTGTAATTGAGATGGATCAAGAAGGACTGACCTCTGTATTTGTCCATACCACACCTTCCTCCATTTTGCTATGAAAGCAGCAAGACTTGGGGCATTGCAGAAATTAAAACTGAGCATACATTCAAGCCAACTCGGGGACACCCATCATCCAACACATGTACAAACACAGATTCCCACTGAGACGGCTTTAACCCAAGGTTCAGAGCTCATTCACAGTTTAAAGAACTGTCTGGGCAGAGCCTGTTTCACCTCTGCCTGCAAGCTAAGAGCAGTAAGTACAGGGAGACCTCTATTTCGAGCAGATCTTCCTGAGGAGTTGCTGACTACTCCTTGGAAGACTTGTGTCTATTCATGTTTACTTTCTGAAGGGACTTCAGTAGCCTAAGTCTCATTCCTAGGCATGAGGCTTCAGAAGTACAATACAGACACTGTGTGGTACTAGTTACAGGCAGGAATTCATGCAGGAAGTCTGTGGGATACAGTAGTCTGTTGATTTCATGTAGTTCACAAGTGTCACTTTCTTCTTCCAGTATGGATGCACCCCTATTTCTTTGACTGTTGGTGAAATGAAGATACATCTTACCTGTAACATGTGGGAATAATAAGCCTCAACAAAATGATGTTTACAAAGGGCTTTGCATTCCTTGAAAGGAAAGTGTTGTACAAACACAAAATATTTCACTCAAACTTCAGGAAAAGGTTGCATTTATAAATGGTGTACAAGTGGGTAACAAATGATTAACAGATGTTACAGCCATTCTACAGAGATTAATATAAGCTAGATGGTTATAAACTATCTATTGAGGTTTTGGACTCTTTAAGGATCTAGAGAAGTAGATTAACCATGGATTAAAATATCAATCATGTGTTAAACTCATTTATAAATGTACCCTTAGTAAAAAAAAGTTAATATGCATTTGATGAGGTTTCATTCATGGGAAAAGAGCAACGGTGAATCAAGCATGTCATTTCACTGTTACCAACAGCATGGGGGGAAGCATTCATTCTTTCATTTAAGGAGCTTTATTTTGTTGATATAAGAGTTCATGTAATGGAAATTACACATTTTTAGCCCCCTCTTCTTTTACTCTGAGAAAGATTAAACTCCTTTATGCCTGTGGATTAGACTCTTTGCAGTCTTCATCCGCTCAGCTACTAAAGTGTGTTTGTTATACCATTCTCCTAAAAAATTGATACAAACGTGAAAGACACAAACCTAGAAAAAAAACCCCTCAAATTATTGAACTCCCCCAGGGAACCAACATTAATGAAGCTAATAAATTATGTGGTAGCAAAAGCAGCTTTTGTATCCGGTTATTACGTTTAACATCAGTCTTTGTCAGCACTGTTGTTCCAATTCAACAATTGTTACTTAAATACAATTTTTTACAGCTTTTAAGTAGCCCCAAGAAAAAAATAATATTCCAGCATTGTAAGTTATTCAGCACTCAGCTTTCTGGTCCCGTCCTTTGTTCTATATTTTTTATAACTTCTAATTCTAGCATCCTTGAGTGCTCAGTGTCATTTAGTAGCCACTGTATTATATCATAAAAGTGATCCTACCCTTGTCTACTCTGGTGCAAATCCAAACAAGCCAACTAAGGTACAGGTGGTGTAACACAACAGCATAGAAAATGTCTAGAAGGTCTGACTTTCTTCTAAATAACTTTCTATGGCCCCTCTTCTGCCTAGTTCTGTTCACTGAGGTGTGAGTTGTTCTACTGAAAATCATTACCACCATAATCTCCCCACAGGCCAGTCTGTGCTTTAAATCAAATTGGCTGCTATCTTGCCTGATCCTTTGGGCTTATGAAGGATGTACCCTGGTACCCTTTCTGGCATGCATATAGCAACCCCGAGCTCCTGTATTTATTAACCACCAGGTCTCTAAATATGGAAAGAAAATGTTTCAGGAGTAAAATCATGGATGTTTGAGACAGAAACAAAGGACTGCCATGAAAACAGACTGCATAAAATGGTCTGTGTTAACCATCAGCTATCCACTCAGTGTTAAAAGAACCACTCATTCTCAGGCATTGCTAAATGAGAACAGCTGATAAATAATGACCTGTACATAGCCTGTGGTAAACCAGTTTGACTAGATCCATCAACTTTCTCTTAAGATTTAAATTCATAGAATCATAGAGTCACAGAATGACTTGGGTTGGAAGACACCTCAAAGACCACCTAGTTCCAACCCTCCTGCCATGGGCAGGGACAGCCTCCACTAGACCAGGTTGTTCAAAGCACCATTCAACGTGGCTTTGAACACTCCAGAGCCAGGCCATCCACAACTTTTCTGTGCAACCTGGTCTACTATCTCATCACCCTCCCCATCAAGAATCAATTCCTCATATCTAATCTGAATCTACTATCCTTCATCTTAAGGTCATTACCCTTCATCCTATCACTACATGCCCTTATGAACAGTCCCTCATTATCCAATAGGTTCTGGAAGGTATT
Source organism: Laterallus jamaicensis coturniculus (assembly GCA_022605575.1). Taxonomy (NCBI): domain Eukaryota; kingdom Metazoa; phylum Chordata; class Aves; order Gruiformes; family Rallidae; genus Laterallus; species Laterallus jamaicensis. Next base: position 2,537,957 of record JAKCOX010000055.1, read on the forward strand.
TGCCCTCTTCAGATACTGGTACACTGCTATAAGGTCTCCCTGGAGCCTTCTCTTCTCTAGGCTGAACAAGCCCATCTTTCAGCCTGGCTTAATAGGATAATCGCTCCAACCCTCTCATCATCTTCATGACCCTCCTCTGGACTTGCTCCAATAGCTCCATGTCTTTATTGTGTCTGGGACCCCAGAGCTGGACACACTACTCTAGGTAGTCTTAGGAGAGCAAAGTAGAGGGGCAGAATCCCTTCCCTCAACCTGTTGGTCATGCTGGTTTTGATACAACACAGGATACAGTTGGCTCTCTGGGCTGAAAATTCATGAACTGTTACTCCTCCTTGTACAGTAAACTCCAGTGAAGGGAAGTAAACCAAGACAGGAAGACCTGTAGACTATCCTGATCGAGCCACAACTGCAGCATGGGACAGACATTCTGAGAAAGATTGGCACACACAACCCTGATCAGGACCATAACAAGTGTGGTTTCATTTTTACTTTTAATCTTTATTTTCCAACAACATGAGATTAATTTTTCTTTGCAAACTACATGTCTTGTGCTCCCAGCCTGGTATTTACCTCCCTTTACATATGAATTTTATTTCAGGTTCTTATTGAGGTCTTCCCCCACTTTCCCATCCCTTGCTTTGTGTTTCACAAGGAAAAAAAGAAACGGTATCAAATCAATAAATTCCTGGCTGAGAGGCCAACTCCCTCTAAGCCCTTAGACCCAATGGGCATTGGCTTGCTGAGTGTAACCTGAAATCTTAAAACACTTTCTAGACGAACATTAAGGTACAAATGAGGGCTGGTTTGTCTCTCAAGTCAACACTTAAAATGAAAAAGCTGACGATGTTTTCATTGAGTTGGAAAGAGTGACAGACAGCCTCTTGACAGAGGATTACCAGGAGAGAAAAAACAGAGCTAAAGTTCTGTTTTCACTTTCCAACTGCAGAGTGAAGGAGGGAGGTCGGGGGACTGGGGAGGAGGTTGGGAGTGGGGAGCTGCATTTTTCCTTGTGTTTTTTTGTTGAGCTCAGTTACACATATATCACCATGGCTAAATTAAAAGGCCTGTATTCTGCTGATAGATGGGCAGTAGGTTTTGCATAGAACCACAGGAACTCTCAGGATAACATTGGCAATACCTGCACTGAAGGGAAATTGACAGTATGACCTGAGTGTTAAGCTTCCCTTCCAGTAACAGACTGGGATTCAATCCATGAGAGCTCTTTCTGTACTCGTCCTTCTGCAGCAGAATATTTTAGACATCATTTAGGGACCAGTCCTCAATGAAGTACTTAAAGACAGAGGAGAGGAAATTCACACTAAACTCCCCTGCAAAAGCTAGAAATGGGAAAAAAGCAACTCACACATCATGAGAAAAAAAGCAGTGCTAATTTTGGGGTCCAGACATGTGCTCTGAATTGTACTTCTCCTGCAGAACCAGCTATTCCAACTGGGAATAGGTGTTCCCCAGACAAAGGGAGCAAGGATGAGCAGTGACAGCAAACACCCACACTTCCAGCACTGTTCAATGAAAACAAAGCAAAGTTTTCTAGTAAAATTCACATCCTTGGCATGGTAGAGACTTACTCCTTATCCACTTTGGCGTCAGGCTGTCCTCTTTAACTGTAAATTGTAACACCTTGCTGTCTCACTGCTGCGGCCCTGATCTTGAGGCATCATATATGTCTTTGCCTTTCCAGATGAGTGTATTTCACTTGCTTTGACGTAATAGACTATTCCCATCAGTGGAGACCTCTGACCCCAGCATTTCCAGGAGGAACAACTATGATGTTTCTGATGATACTAATGTTTCTTGATTCTGGGCCTTTCTGTGAGAGCAAAGGAGACCCAGAAGACAAGAAAAAGCAGCTACCATCTCAATGACCTTCTGTCCTCTTGCTGTTTGGCTCATTTTGCCCACATAACTCTGGACAGCAGTAGCAGGAATGGGACAATTGGATGTATGCCCAGTCAATAAATTTATTTTCAAAAGGAAAAAAATCATGTTACTGTCTGAAAACCAAGCTACTTTTTAGGGTCCTTCAGGTCACTCTCCCCCATAACTCCTGGATCACCTGAAAAAAAACCCAGCAAAATAAAACTACTCACCACATCTGACAAATCTTGGCAAGGTCCATCTCTGAAATCTCATGGCCAGTGTAAACACCACGAAAGACCCACCACACACATGTTCCAGAAATGTCTTTCCTCCACCACATATGCTCATGCAAGGGTTGTTTTTTTTTAAAAAGGTGGAAATAAACAAAGTTAAAGACAATTGAATAAATTACACATACAGTGGATGTGAACCCAAGTGGAAATGTTTAGCATGTTATAAATACTCTTTCATTTTTAAGAATAAAAAAATACATAGTAGAGACACATCTAAAGAAAGTCTGACCCTAGGCTGGAAGGCTCAAAACATCATAGAACTGGATGGGTCCCCTGCACTGTTTGGTGCCAGAGTATCCTGCTTGTGCCACTGTATTTAAAATGAGGGCAAGAATTAGACCCTGAGGCCAATGTGTAGCAAAAGGGAATATCAGAATAGACCTCTGCCTACAGAAAAGCAGCAATATAGTGAAGACAGGACTAGGAGTTCTGAAAGAGATCAGGTTCACAGTGTGATGTGGGCAACAGGACAGCAAGCACTGATCATGAGGATGGGCCAGCACTGGAGAGCAACTGCAATGGGATTTTAGAATGTAAATTAGAGATGTGAGAAATTCCAAATGCAAGTTAGGGAATGAGGCTTTTCTGGGGGTTGATTTTGTTTGGGTTTTTTTCACTTTTGCTGTTTGCTAGCTGACGTAGTTGTTCAGGCTGATCATTTAAATTTCAGCATTAGTGCAGTTAACTGATTTGTCAGTTAATTTAAATGCTATGTAATCACTTGAAGCAGAATTACTGCCAGAACATCCAGATATTTTTTTAAATAGAAAAATGTAATCAGTTGACAGAAAAAGAGACAGAAAAAGAAGATTAAAGTTCAGTGAAAGAAAGAGTAAAATAATTTTTTAAAAATACAGAATTTAGTAATACTGAATGGAAAGTGTAAGGACGTCCACATGCATTTATGTGACTATTTTCTGACATTTTCTGTGTTTTATTACATTATCCTGGAAAAAAACACAGAAGCCTCAAGAACAGAGGAAACCACCTTGCACTGGTGATGGGCATCCTAGGCTGACTAAGAGCAAAAGAAGTTTGGGCATACAGGTAACCCAGGGACAGCACTGTTCCATTTGGAAGGTGCATCATCTGTCACTTTATATCTCAGAGTTGTGTAATTGCCGTGGGTGGCATATCTTCCTGAGGTAACTTGGTAGCAGTCAATAGTAGAGGTATTTGTGTCCATGAGAATTTTGATACCTCTTTCGTCCCTGTTGACAAGCAACACGAATAGGAAAAACACATGCACTTCATTGTGCCAAGCCAAGGCTGGGGACTTCATAGCTGGACACATCTGGGACACAATTTCACTCATTTTCAAATACATTGCATGCAGTCTATATTAATCTCTTAGAGGAAGCAAATCCTGAGGCACAATAAAGATATAATCATAGAATCACAGAATCTTTAAAGAGGGAAATTGCCTCTAAGATCATCAAGTTCAACCACCAACCCAAAACCACCATATCTACTAAACTGTGAACTGAAGTGCTACGTCTGCATGCTTTTGAACACTTCCAGGGATGGCGACTCCACTGCCTTTCTGCACAGCCTGTTCCAGTGCTTGATAACCCTTTCAGTGAAGAAATTTTTCATAATATCCAATCTAATCCTCCCCTAACTCAATTTGGCACCATTTCCCCTTCTATTATTTGTTACTTGGGAGAAGAGACCAACCCTCACCTCACTACAACCTCCTTTGAGGTAGTTGTAGAGAGCGATAAGGTACTCCCTCAGCTGCCTCTTCTTCAGACTAAACAACCTCAGTTCCCTCAGCTGCTCCTCATAAGACTTCTGCTCCAGGCCCTCCCCCCAGATGATTTTGCCTGTACAAACCATTTGTAGAGAGCGTTTTTTTCACGTTGCCTGAGATGTCCACCACCACCATGTGTCACTATGGCACTAAATCCACTATGAAGCAGAGACGACTGAGCTCCTCATCAGCTGTCTTAGTATAAGGGCCACACTTTCTTTGCGCTGGTGTCTTCCGATGCAGGAATTAGGTAAGGTATTTCTTTTGAAAGCTTTCATCATCTAAACGTAAAATCATAAAATGGTTTGGGTTGGAAGGGACCTTTAAGATCATCTAGTTCCAATCATAAAAGAAAGCATAAAAGGTAGATAAGAGAATTCCTGTTTCCCCACAGCTCTCCTCTTTGTTTCTGAGAACAATTACTCCAAAATGAAGGTAGCAAAAGAAGCCTACCAAGAGTAAAAGCAGAGCTATTCTGTACCCATGCTGTCCTTAAGTCTGATGTCAAGTGTAATTATGGTGATACTGGAATATCACTTCCAGCAATAGTGGTGTGAGGACCTTGCATCCTCAGAACTGGGTAGTGCTGTCCTTGTGTGCATAAGGAGGAAGTGGCTGTTATGAGCCTTATATGTGCATTTGTTATTTTCCCAGGACCTATACACAACAGAAATAGAGGAAAGACAAATACATAAATGCAGATATGTGTTTACTAAATACTCAGTGAGGGGGAAATTGGCATACAATGGGAATGGCATGAAATGTAGCTGCAAAATTTCTGTATTTCTTTGGGAACTGACAGCAGACCAGAGGACATTTCTCTCCAGAGGTCCACATAGGGACCCTTTTCTCTCTTTTGTTTCCCTTGCTGTGGTCTTTCATTGGCATAGATGGTGTGACAGGCTTTCCTTTACATACTTCAGTATTCAGAGGTATGTAAGAACAGATGGCAGAATAGAAACATTTGCCCTTGAACTGTGCTGCAATTTCTGAATGCAGAACACACTTCTTAACTTATTAACTATAATTTTCTAATGAGTGAAAACACTTCTTCCAGCTGCAAGAGTTAGCAGGCAGGTTGATCTCTAGGCAGCAGACAGCAGATGCTGGAACCAGAAGAAGGGATTCAACTCACGTCCCTACCAATGTTTCTCTCCATCACCAGTGAAAGACATATGCCACAGATTCACCAACAAGGAAAAAGCAAGAAGACTATGTAGAATCAGGTTGGGAGTGCATAAACAAAAATACAGTGTTGTGACCCATCTGCTCCACTTCAAAGGATTAATTCTACAAGCTTTTTTCTGCCTCAAAACTGCGTACCTGCCCACAGTGCTGCTGCAGACCAATCCCCCTCCCACCCTGTGAAGTGGCAGAGATATAAAGCTAGAGGAAATTGTTGACCCATAAAAAAAATAAATTTCACTCAGGTCACATCATGTTGTCTCCTACACACTTAAAATTGAAATAAGTTGTAGTATGGCAAGAGAAATGTCGATTTAGCCATGTTTTCTGTCTCATGGAGATTGGAGGTGCAGGAATACCTACACTCAATAGGTATAGGACACCTACACCTCCAATACACCTCAGGTATTGGAGGTGTAGGTGAAAAAACACAGTCATACAGTGATAGTATCCAGCATGATCTTCCAGCTTCCAGATACCTGCAGCTCATACGGTTCAGAGACAGAGGTAGGATCTTCATGTTAGATAATCCTTGATAAGTCTTTTTTACCAACTTACCTAACACCTTCAAAACAGACATGCATATGACACAGAATCATACACATGTACTTTTCCCAAGATTAGACTAATCTGATTTTTTTATGGCTCATCCTGTATTTGCTGTTGGAAAAGCTGAAATGTATTTTACTTTGGCTCAGTTTCATGAGCACTGATGTGTTCATCAGTCCTCACAAGAGTAGGTATAAAATGAAATTTCACATTTCCACGTTACTCAACATGTAAATATTTGGTAAGCTGTTATGTTTACATACTAATATTTAATTAAATATCCTAGGATTAATAGATGTCCTAAATCTTTTTATGAGCAGCCATTTCAGACGCTGCCAAAACCAAAATAAATTATGATAAATTTAGAAATACACAAAAAAGGTTAATTTTTTTGAAAGAATTCATAAACAAATGTTTTTACCTTTTGAGAAATCAGGTACTTCATTCTAAATATTTATTATAGGAGTATTATCAAGAAAGAGGCAGGAGCCATGCAGCTGGAACTAAGCTGCTATGAATAATTTTGTTAAAGAACACTGTCAACAGTATTTATACTGTGTCCAAATTGTGCTCAGTTTTTTGCACACTATTAAGAAGATAAGATCACATACCTATTGTAGTGTTTGGCAACTCACTCAGAGCCAAGAAGTCTGGCTGAACTCCATCCCAGTCCGTGCCTAAGCTCTTAACTGATCAGCATTGTTCAACTTGCAACTCCATGCAGTGAGGGCTTTCTAGAGGTGCAGTTCTCAACCCCTATGCTCCTGCCCAGCTGTGGCTGAGCAGTCATATGAAATGGGATTCAAGGTGAGAAAAGTAATTTAAGCCCATAATACAGTGAGCAACAGACGAGTATTTTAAGTATTTTAAGAATCTCCTTCTGGCCAAATTCTCATTTGGCGAAGACATGGCAGAGAGAATTACACTTTGTTGTACACAAACTTCAACTTGTCTGTGTGCGGTTGGTTTGTGGTCAGATACTCTGCTTTGTTACTACAGGTGAGTTCATGAATGCAAATGAATGCATGAAGTATTACACTACTCCTCACAAATTACAGATGATTGTATGCAAATATGCATGCATAAATACTCACAGGGTATAGTTCTAAAATAGTACATACAGATCTGATCAAAACTGAGGAATATATGCTCACTGTTTTTTACTTTACCTACTTCTTACGTTGTAAAAAGTTGACACATTTTTCAAATGCAGGTTATTCCTTACCTGCATGCTTTCTTTTTAAAATGTTTTAATTTTGTTTGGATGTCTCCGACAGCACTTTGCATTAAAAATCAGCTTGGGTAAAGCCAATAATTTGTAAACCAACAGGAGTACTTCCTTAGAGTATTCAGTCGTAAGGTTTAGTTTTAGGTAGCCCTGTGAGGAGCAGGAAGTTAGACTCGATGACTCTTGTGGGTTCCTTCCGACTTGAAATTATCTAGAATTCTAGGAAAATTATATAGACTGACTTTTTTGCCTACCAAACCTTGCAGGAAATTAGGTCAATAGGGTTGTCATTCCAGAAACACATGAAAATAAAATATGTTGTCTATCAATCAAGTTCTGGATTTAATCCAGAGGACTGATTTTAGGAATATCTTTAACTTGTAAACTCTAAGTTTTAGCACAGATGCTTAAGTAAGCAAGGTCTTTGAGACTAAGAACTGTTGCCTGTTTGTATTTGTACATCCTGCTCACTACTAATAAAGTTTCAGCCATTAACAGTTTTGATCCAGTCAAACAGAGAAGACAAAGTCTCCACAATCAACAAGTTTCTCCAGATCCAGAGAAAACAGCATCCAGGAAGAGAAAAGGAATACCTGTGGTGATGTCTTACAGGGGGCTAGAGGCATCAAATGGACAGAGCGATCACAAAGGCTTCATACCCCAAAAGAAATCACTGGTCGGAGTTCTTGCCCAGCCTTAGCACATCCCATCCTCCCCGGGACATAAACCCATTGGAAGCCAAGCATCAACTCTGGGCCTGAAGACAGCGATGTGCGTGGAGGACAGGCACTGCAGGCCACCGGCGCATTTTCATGTGGGTGGCCTGCATGTCCTGCACCGACGTGAGGGGCTTTTAATCAGCAGAGACACCGCAGTTACGCGACCTTCTGCTGGCGACAGTCTGCGGAGTTTCAGTCCGTGCCGATGCTTGTCGCTGCCCACAGGTGGCAGTGGCCCTTCACCGTTCGCGAGAGTCCCCGTGAGCCGTGGCGCGGGGGTTCGCGGGCAGCGGCAGCGCGGCCCCGTCTCTCTCGAGGGCCTGCTCGGAGTGCTGGGATCTGGCTTTTCTGGAAACTACTTAGCGGAGGGCTGGCGGCGCTTTCCAGTCCCCTTTCTGCACACGCCAGAACATAATCTGTGCGGCTGGGAAAAGTTTGTAGGCTGATGAGAACGAGCAAGGCCTGCCAAAAAAGATCTCGTTCGAATCTGCAATGTAAAAATGTGGCAATGCCATCAGAGAAGTTACGCTTCAAATGGGAATACGTTGCAGGGATGGTGGTCACTTTAACATTTATAGCTGCTGGAACACATTCCTGGTGGGAAAAGGCAGAGCGAGGTAGGGAAAAAGGAAAGCAATTGAGCAGATCAGAGATCAGAAAATTACCCATGCTATTCAGTGTAATAAACTTCACTGACAACAAGCATAGCTTCCCTCAGATTTTCCAAAGAATAACAATCAGTATTGTTTACATTTAAGCACTCTCTCTCCCATGTCCTTTATCACAGTTCCAAAACACTTGCTGAGTTCAAGCTTTTGAACCTGCATAGATACACAGATTAGATTAATTAGACTCTCAGAACAATAACAGTGGAGGTGAGTGGAAAAACAGACAGTAAGTAACATTTAGCCAACCTGTACGTTGATCACATTTGTACACACCATACAAAATTTGGCTCCCCTTTTTTTTCTCCCCCTGGAATCAATAACTAGATGAATCATGTGGGGTCAGTGAGGATCCCCCCTTTTTGTCTCCAGCAGCAAACATCGAAGTGACAAGAAACACCAGCAAAACAAAAAAGCAAACAAATGTGAATTTTTTTTCAAACAGGCCACTGCCCAAATATGAATTAACTATGTGAGTTTTTTGCTCTTCTCTTGGACAGCTGTGAACACCTGCCAAGTGACTGGAAGCCTATTGCATATGGTGCCACCTGTGTCTTGATATATAGCAACAAGACAAGTTTTGCCATCATATATGTCTTTGCATCCCCACTGGATCCACTAAGGTTGCACGCATGTAACTGAGAGTTTAATCTCAGTGGAGCTCTGTTGTGCTGCCCAGCGACTAAGTTCAATGGACTTCAGTGGAGTCACAGGACACAACCAAGATCAGACCCTCTCTACTTATCACTAAGCACAGTCTGGAGCCCTGCATGGAAAGTTTCCCCAAAAAATGGGTATTCTGACAAGTAGAGAGCTTTGCTACAAGGCAGCTCCAGCTTGGTGGCCTGATTTTAAGTCAAATGCTACAATGAGGCTTCTGTTACTTTCCCACAAAAAAAACAGAGTTCTGTGAATCCTCCACTCCCAAGTCCCTGGGCCAAAGCAGAGGCACATGTCCTGTGGGAATGACTAGCTCAGGATTTACAGCTAATGGGAACGATGTCAGGGAACAGGACCTCAGAGGCCATAAGGGCCCTGCCTCTCCAAGGCAGTGGCCAGACTGGATTTCTGTGTGACAGCAGATTCCACATGTTCAGCACCAAATCCACACTGATTTCTTACCAGAGAATAAGACTCCAGCCCTGGAATGGCCTGCATCTGGATGTTTGAGGAAAGTAGATGACCCATCCATGAGAGCTGGCAGTGTGTGTACAGAAGATGAACTCCATGTTGTGTCTCATCAACCATGTGGTCACAAAAGAAAGGTTTTATCTAGAAAAGATATGAGACATGCAATGTCTGTGTTCTTCAGGAAAACAGAAACCCCTAAAACAGCCCACATATTACCTGAAGGATTCAATACATAATGTTTAACTGTGATTGAGATATCTCAAGGAAAAACATCATGTAAAAATTTACATTTTACATGCTGTTATGTAAAAGAAATCCTTGAAGTCTTTGGTATTTTGTATACTTCATGCATTTGCAACTCCATGTTTTGGGCAGAGTCAATTTCACATAGTCTGCATATGGCAATTTTATACAGGAAAAGAATTCACATACAAGCAAAGCCAGAATCGTCTGGCACATAGCTCCGAGAGACAGATGGTGCCACCTGCATCCTCAACTAAGAATAGTCCCAGCCAGGTTTGTAGACAATGACCTATTTAATTGAGAAAGGGGTCGGGAGGTAAGGAGGGTAGGATACACAAGCTCTCTTCCTTTTCTAAGTACAGAACATTTACAGAAATAGAGAATGATGAAAATGAGGTGTTACTGAGAGCTGCATACTTATACTGAGACACAGACCTGAAAGAGAAAACATGGAAAGAGATGTATGTCCTCAATGCTTTTCAAATATGCTACTTCTTTCTAGCCACACAGTTTCTCTTCCAAAGATGTGTTTTGAGCCACAGGTTCTGGGTTTATATTGAAATTACCAACCTCCAGGTCTTCCTTCTCCTTCTTCTTCTTCTGACCAAGGTTTTTCAGCCTTGCATTTTATCTTAAGTTGCTTTTTTTTTGGATAGGTTTATTGTTGCAATGAATCTGCAGTTGTGTTCTCATCTTGATATCATATTCTCTTGCCCCTGAAATTAAAGATGTCACAAATTCAGCACTGAAGGGAGCACTGAGAGTTGAAAATTCGTTTTCATGAATTTGCTTTAACAAGCAGCAGTAACATCCAGAGGAAAGGTAAATAAAGGAAGGAGAAAGAAGGGTAAGTATGTGAGTTTTTCTTAACATGGAAAGTATCCTACTTGCAGGAAAACCATTTATTTTGTCAGCTATTACTGGACTTCATGTCCTGGTAAGAAAACTGTGTTATGTGTTTTTTAAATTTCATCTGTCCTTTGTAGAAGGATGTCTGAAAACAGATATTCTTTCATTTATTGAACAACCAGTTGCTCCCAAAAATCATGTGTGTTTGTATGGGTATACAGATACATGGCTATACACCAAGGCTTTAAACTATGTACAGGCACTAGCTGACAATGCTTTTGCTTCTTTTCCAGCATTGTTAATAGGCATGCTGATAAAAGCTGATTTCCTTCTAGAGAGAAATGAGAAGCTAAATAAACTTACCTTTTCAACGGTACAGGTCTTTCTTGATTTCTTGTATCTAATAATCCGACCTTCGTAGTTGTTTGGTGTGCTTGAAACCAACAAATGCTACAATGTCATTGAATGTCCCCTAAATTTCAGCACCTCACCATTTGGAAAATAAACTTAATCAGTTGCTTTCTACCTAAACAAACCAGTAAAAATTTAATCCATAATATTTCCATACTGTTACCATTAGTTTCTATTGGGCTGAAGAGTAGTGCACTGGGACACCCTTCCTGTAGTCTTGTTCTTCTTGGTCAAAATAAAGAAATGCTACAAAACCCCAACCCATACTATACATTATCAAATTTTTAGCAACTTACAAGGAAGGTTTTTTCATTTGCATTTCAGGGTGGAGTTTGGATCTGTCTTTCACTCAAATACCCAGGGGTTTTTTCTATTTCTAGTTGAAGTGTTTTGTGGTGAAGGGTATTTAGATCGAAAACCAAAAACTGCTCCCTCCCGTTGGTGCAGTTAGGTACCATGGGAATGAACACTCAGGGACATGCCACAGTACAAACACCTGGTCATTAACTGTTTTAGCTATTTTTTTATTTTAAAAAATTATAGGAATCTGTTTTGAAGACTGATTAAAGCTATAGTAGTGGTTTTGTATGCCATCCATGCAATTTAGATAGAAGTGGTATGAGAAAAAATAATAGGATATTTATAGCTACTGTTACTTTTTTGTGATGCTTGAAGTTTCTAGATGTCTGAATGCTCTTCTCTTTTTAAGTGGGTGATCCTGAAATAATTTTTTAAAACACATCAATAGCACATGTGTTTTCATAAACTATTTTACTGTTCAAATATTATATGTGGGTTATTCCTTTTCCTGAGAAAGCAAGGCTTGATAAACTTGAATTAAATGAAATTTAATGAAAAGAGATGAAGACTTAACAGTTTGGCTAACTGAATCGTTTTAAAAGTTTCAAATTAAATGACACATTGAAAATACCTCTTTTGCCAACTTTTCCAGCAAAAAAACAACTACAACAAAAGCTAAGTAAAGCTCTTCTAATGTTTGAGTTACATCAAAACCACAAGAGACTTTTTAAAAAAGAACATGCTATAGACAGCACTGGACAGAGTCTAAACACTGACTTCTGCATGTATAAGCTTCAGTGGGGTGTTAGGCTCACATGCATAAGTACACAGTAAACTCGTAGAAGGAAATGCAGGCTTTAAAACTGCTTCTTTTACCTTAAACCTAGTTTCTTAGACCTCTCCAGGTGTGTTCTTGAGCAACAAACTGACCACATGGTCATAAATTACTCTATTCCTTCAAGTGTCTTTGACAAGTTATTTTACACACTAGTATTACCAAATACTGAATTTCTGATAATGACTGGATACATGACATTCATCTTTCAAAGGATGTTGTTTCTCAGGACATATAAATAAAATAGACAGATAGATAGATAGATAGATAGATAGATAGATAGATAGATAGATAGATAGATAAGCATATAAAATCTTATTTGTTTCTTCAGTGGTTTTGGCGGGGTTTTTAAAACCCTGCTGTGTGATATAGTATCTGTCTCAAAGATGATACGCCAAAAACCTGTCAGTAAAAATCAGATGAACTTTCTAACTTTTTCTGAAACTCTTTTAAGAGCTAAAAATTTATTTCTCATTTTTAGGTTTGCTGTCTATAGTTTTCCTTAGACATAGTGTAAAATGAATTCCTGACATATCATTGTTGCCAGTATTGTTATTCCTATGCTTTATATAACTTCTTGGTACTCAAAGAGAGAGAGAGGAAATGAAAGGAAGAAGGGAGGAAATCTGAGTTTCTTCTGTAATTAGAAGCAAAAATAAAAAGAAAAACAAGACTCTTTGGCTTACAGAGCACCTGAAAACTGAAAGTGAAGTTAAGCTCTTGGTATGAAAGAAAGCTACAGCTGAAGGCAGACATTAAGGATAGGTGGTGTGGCTGGTATTACTTCCCTGGAAGCAGTTATCTGGGAACTTTCTTCAATGAACTAGGCAGCCTCGCTATCAAGGATTTGCTGCCACATGCAAAAGACTTCTCTTTCCACCTCCTCATAAGTTTGCTTCATATTTTGCCCATTCACAGGTGAGCAGTGCATGTTTTTGGGAATGTTTCCTTCTCAGCATAAAAAATGTGAAGTGAGAAGACCACCCCTTGTGGGAATACTGAGAAAACTTTGGCTGAGAATGGAAGAGTAAAGAGAGTATGACCATAAAAGATAAGCAGCAAATCAGTGCTGGTCAAACCACCAATAGGGCTGTCCAATCCCTTAGTGCCCTTAGGATACTTGGGGCGGGGGGGGGGGGGAGGGGTAGAGTGTGTGTGCATTAAAAATGGAACCAGACTGAATTAATACATTCTCCTGGGGTTCATGGTGCTTGCTAGAACAACCCACAGATTCTTAATCCAACTGGGTCACAAAATATTTGCTTGATGCTGACTTTGATGTTTTTGAGCTAGCCATATTGCAGTTTCCCACTGGCTACTGTCATCAGACACTCAACTTAGAGCAGAAAGAAGCTTGATATATTCCTCCAGGAAAACAAGAATCAGCCAGGAGGATGGTTGCTGGAACTTGGCCAGAAGAGTTAAGGAAGAAGCAGGTGTTTAAGAAATGGTCAGCAAAATCTGCCAATAAAACTGGAAGAAAAGGTCTGTTATTATGACTGTTATAAATAGATGCCTTGAGGCTGCTATTGCTATTTAACAGTTTTGAAGGATATTCTTTTCAGAGGTAGGCTTGTAAACTTACAGAAATTAGGTTTTTTATGTAATATCAGTATATCTGTTTGACTCGTTTGTGTTTTTATAATGATTATCAATTTGCTTTGACATATCAATGAGTTCTGAGGAACAGGATACCACTGTGCCAGGTTGTAGATTGGAAGTCTATTGCTAAGTATGAAATAAAGTAACTGCAACAGATGGGTAACATAAGGGCAGAAGTGGATAGTAATGGTCAGTACATGTACTGGGTCTGCCTGGGGTGGAATAAATTTCTTTTGTAGCAGCTCAAGTTGTGCTGTGGTTTAGATTTGTGACCAAGACAATTCTGATGACACACTAATGCTTAGCTGTTGCTGAACAGCATTTCCATAGCATCAAAGCCTTCTCTGGGTGTGTTCTAGAGATTGGGACACACAACAATGCAGATGACCTGAAGTAACCAAATACACACCAAACAGCATCATGTTTAGCAAGACAAATGGAAAAGAGAGGGGTTTTGGAGGATTAGCCATCTTCTGCTCAGAAGCTTTCAGGGTATTTGTCCACCCATGGCAGGTGCAGAGGCTTTGCCTTTGTAACACCCCTGTTTTGCTTCCTGGAATGAAGGGGGGACGTATGCAAGAGGCTATGTGGTGCTTAGCTGCCTATTCACAGCAGTATGATAGCCCAGCACATGGGCAAGAGCTTGTAGAGAAAAGTGAGTTTTAAGGAGTGATTCAAGAGAGGATGGCACATTCTTAATTTCTTAGTACTTGCATGTAACTGCCAGTTATAAGGGGTAGCATGAAAAAGAACCCAAAGATGTTTGAATATCAAATGGGTGATGGATGTGAAGGGGAGAGCTGACATATAAGAGAGTGAGAGATGTAAAACTGGTATGCAGAAGGCTTGAAGGACTCCTAAAATGAGAGGGATTTTGTGGGAAGATTCAAAGTAGATATAAGTTGATTCTTCTCTTTCAATTTTATTATTATTATTATTATTATTGCTATGTTATTACTACTTGTCCAGCTAGTAACAAGGAATACTACTATTGAATGGAAGTAACGACATAAGGACCCTGTGTATATAAGGCTGATTTCATCCACCAAGTGCTGGGAGCTGGTATATTTTTTAAAAAAATACAGGGTGAACTGTGTTCATTATTCACCCTTCAGAATTATTTCTACAGATGTGCCCAAGCTCACTCACTGCCTGACCGATTTACAAGCACTGCGTCTTCATACACAGGCATCCAAGTGCAGAACCCAACAAAGAGATTTAGTAAGCTTCTTGGTAACACACACAAACAGACAGCAACATCTGGGAAAAAGAACACCAATAAATTTTCATAGTTGCCAGTGTGTTGCTTGTTCCATTAAGCCACATCGATCAATCTCACTGCCATTTCGCATGGCTAACGTACCTGAATGCAAAATGCCATGCCAGTCTGCAGAGGCAGGACAGTCACAACCTGTGAAATAGGTGTTTTTCCTCAGCAAGCTGTGTGCCTGGTAGAAGACTCAGACCAAATGTCCATGTTTGTTTTAATTGTGAAACTGCCTGTAACCCAAGCCTACTGGAAAAGGCTACTGCTGAGAGAATGGAGAGGGACAGTTTGCAGAAAGACCAGCCAGAGGCACTGTCTGCACCAAATACGTTCCCACACATGGACCGCACTGTGGTGCAAGCCCTCCAAGACCTGCCAAGGAGAAATGGAGGTACTGGAGATCCATGTGACAGATTGTACAATTTAATTTGTTTTCTCAGAGCTTACGTTGTACACACCTTAACATCTTGCTTGTTAGGAAGGATGGGGTAGTGCAAAAGGAGGAAAGCTGCCAGGTCACAGTCATCTTCTCCTGAAGTGTGCAGTCCAGGTGGCTTGGAATAGGTCAGAGGAATCCTGAGTACAAATGCAACTTTATAGCTGCAGCAAGCCACAGAGCCCCACACAGTACAAGGCAGAGGAAGAAACACCATCCAGAGGGCAAGCTGAAATTAAGAATGCACCAAGAGGTGAGCTTCATGGGCAACGGGAGGAGAGAACTATTTCTGATGGACCTAGAAGGCACAGTGCAGATGTGGTTAACTCTCAGGGAGTTAATTAAAATGTGCATTGAGGCACAAACTCTGGAAAAGGATCTGCCTCTGCAAGGACATGGTAGGGAAAAAATTTTGCTCATAAAAACTTGTGTTCTGTCTAGCAGATTAACACTGATCTATTTCAAATGGAAAGTTGCTGCAATTTAAGTTTTAATATGTTGGTTGTTTGTCTTCTGGCAATATTTCATGCAGGAAACAAGAGCTCATTTGAGATTTTCCACATAGTGACTCCAAAGAGAAGCTACAGGTGCCTACATTGCCTGACCCTGAGCCGCTCAAGATCCTGCTGTGCATACACCCTCTACGCCTCACTGAAGAGTCTAATAAAGCCATTTTGTGAAAAAACAGTGCTGGTAGGATCATAATAAGTATGTAGAGGTGAAAGAAATAAACAGACCAAGAAAGGGCAGGAAGGCACTGAATTCCAGATACCCATGGCGTTCTCTGAGTACTTCCTTGGTTGCTGAAGAGTTTCAGAAGTTATCATTTTGTTGGATACTTATGAGGTTGGACAGTGCCAAGTCTAGCTAAGAAAACTTGTACCATTCTCCTTTCAGAATCACCAATTAAAGCTGGTGTTGCTATTGTAATTCCATCTTATGTCCCTGGAAAAGCATTCTTCCCATGCTAACTATTATGTATTCAGACAAAAATGGCTGAAGAGACTGAAGTTCCAAGATATGTCTGCTTTTTTAGGCTATGTAAATATATTTTATATATATTGATATACTTATATTTTTAGATAAGTTATAAAAGGCAGATTCTATAAATGAACTGTTGAAAAATAATACAGGTCCCACGAGGAGAATTGGGACAGGATACCTCTTCTAGCTTGCAGAAAATAGCTAGAGAATCATAGAATCATAGAATGGCAAGGGTTGGAAGAGACCCCAAGGATCATAAAGCTCCAACCCCCCTGCCACAGGCAGGGCCACCAACTTCAGGCCTGGACCTACACAAGGTTGCCCAGGGCCCCATCCAACCTGGCCTTCAACACTTCCAGGGATGGGGCATCCACCACCTTTCTGGGCAGCCTGTTCCAGGACCTCACCACTCTTTCTGTAAAAAACTTCCCCCTAATATCTAATCTAAACCTTCCCTCCTTCATCTTTAAAATATTCCCCCTTGTCCTGCCATTATCTGCCCTTTTAAAAAGTTGATTCCACTCCTGTTTGTATGCTCCCTTCAGGTACTAGAAGGCTGCAATGAGGTCCCCCTGCAGCCTCCTCTTCTCCAGGTTGAACAAGCCCACCTCCCTCAGCCTCTCTTTGTAGAGCAGGTGCTCCGGCACTCTAATCATCTTTGTGGCCCTCCTCTGAACCCTCTCCAACAGTTCCACATCTTTCTTGTATTGGAGGCCCCAGATCTGGACACAGTACTACAGATGGGGCCTCATGAGGGCAGAGTAGAGAGGGACAATCACCTCCCTGTCCCTGCTGGCCACCCCTCTGCTGATGGAGCCCAGGATACCATTGGCCTTGCGAGCTGAAACAGCACACTGCTGGCTCATGTTAAGTTTCTCATCCACTATGACACCCAGGTCCTTCTCAGCAGGGCTATTCTCAAGGAGTCTGTATCTATGTCTGGGATTCTTCCAGCCCAAGTGCAACACCTTACACTTGGTAGTGTTGAACCTCATTAGGTTCACCCGCGCCCACCTTTCCAGCCTGTCAAGATCCCTCTGGATGGCTTCCTTTTCTTCTGTTGTGTCAACCACACCACTCAGCTTGGTGTCATCCGCAAACTTGCTGAGGGTGCACTCAATCCCATCATCGATGTCATTGATAAAGATGTTAAAGAGACAGACCCCTGGGGACACTGCTTGTCACCGGCCTCCACCTGGACATAGACCCATTGACCACCACCCTTTGGCTACGGTCTGTTAACCAGTTTCTTATCCACTGGATGGTCCACCCATCAAATCCACATCTCTCCAGTTTAGAGATAAGGATGTGGTGGGGGACTGTGTCAAAGGTCTTGCACAAGTCCAGGTAGATGACATCGGTCGCCTTCCCTTTATCTACTGATGCTGTCACTCCATCATAGAAAGTCACCAGATTGGTAAGGCACAACCTTTCCTTGGTGAATCCGTGCTGGCTGCCCTGGATCACATGCTCTTCCCTCATGTGCTCCAGCATGTCATCCAGGAGGACCTGTTCCATGATCTTCCCAGGCACAGAGGTGAGGCTCACCGGCCTGTAGTTCCCTGGGTCTTCCTTGCCCCCTTTCTTATAGATGGGAGTGACGTGACCTTTTTTCCAGTCCCCAGGGACCTCTCCTGACAGCCATGACTTTTCAAATATGATGGAGAACGGCACAGCAACCACATCAGCCAGCTCCTTCAGGACCCTGGGATGCATGTCATCCGGTCCCATAGACTTGTAGACATTCAGTCTCATGAGGCGGTCTCGGACTTGCTCCGCTCTTACAGTGGGGGGGGATTTACTCCCCCAGTTCCCATCTAGAGGTCCAGGGATGCAAGATTCTGGGATTTGAGGATTATGAGAATCCTGGCTGCCTGAGAAGACTGAGGCAAAGAACTCATTCAGTACCTCAGCCTTCTCCTCATCTGTTGCAGCCAATTCTCCTTTCTCATTTACTAAGGGAGGTATGTTCTCTTTGACCTGTCTCTTCTGGCCAATGTACTTGTAAAATCCCTTCTTGTTGTTTTTAACATCCCTTGCCAAGTTCAGTTCCATCTGCACCTTGGCTTTCCTGACCCTGTCTCTGCAAGTCCGAACAGCATCCCTGTATTCTTTCCAGGCTACATACCCTTGCTTCCAGAGCTTGTGTTTGCCTTTCTTTTCTCTCAGTTTGACCAGCAGGTCCTTACTTAGCCATGCTGGCCTCTTGCCTCTTCTGCCCACTTTTTATTCAGAGGGACAGAAAGCCCTTGAGCTCTCAGAAAGGCATCCTTAAAGAGTAGCCAGCTGTCCTCAACATTTCTGTCTCTAAGGACCACCTCCCAGGAGATCCTGGTCAACAGGTCCTTGAACAGCCTAAAGTTTGCTCTCTTAAAGTTCAGTGTCCTGATCCCACTCTTCTCCAGGCCCACATCCCTTGAGATCACAAACTCAACTAGGGCATGGCCACTGCAGCCCAGGCTGTCTCCAACCTTAACACCTTTAATGATCTCCCCCACATTGGTGAGCACCAGGTCCACCAATGCATCTCCTCTGGTTGGTCTATCAACTATTTGAACCAGAAAGTTGTCATCTACAGACTCCAGGAGTCTCCTGGATCTCTTGCAGGTCGCCGTGTGGTTTTTCCAACAGATGTCTGGGTGGTTTAAGTCCCCCATCAGAATGAGTGCCTGTGACCGCGACACCTCCTTCAGCTGAAGGAAGAAAGCCTCGTCAGTATTCTCTCTTTGATCAGGTGGCCTGTAGTAAACCCCTATCACCAGCTGCTCTTTATTAGCCCCATCCCTAATTCTGACCCACAGGCTTTCGACCTGCTCCTGGCCACTTCTCAGAGAGAGCTCCTCACAGTCTATCCACTTTTTAACATAGAGGGCAACTCCCCCACCCTTCCTTCCTAACCTATCCCTTCTAAAAAGTCGATACCCTTCTACAGGGGTATTCCAACTGTGGGAATCATCCCACCATGTTTCCATGATTGCAACTACATCAAAATTTTCCAGTGACATCATGGTTTCCAATTCCTCCTGCTTGTTACCCATGCTGCGTGCATTCGTGTAAAGACACTTCAGCTGGGCTTTCTGACTCACTAGCTTTTTTGAGGAGCCCACCCTCAAACCTCTGGGAGGAATCTGAAGTTTTCCCCCACTGCCTCCTAGAGGGACATTAGAAGGCTCCAGAAGGAGGGCCAGCAATACTAGCTCGTCTGAGGAGTCCCCAGAAGTTCCTAAGGGACGCGTTAGATGTATTTCCCTACAGTCTTGTAGAATTTCAGCATCCCCAAGCCCTTCTCTATCCTGTTGAATTTCACCCTTTTCACCCTTCAAATCTTGTATAAAGCTAGAGGCTACCTGCTCAACCCTAGCAAGCCTCACTATTTCCCCTCCCCCGTTCCTAACTAGTTTAAAGCCCTGTCAATGAGGCCTGCCAGCTCTTGAGCTAGGATTCTCGTCCCTCTTGGGGACAGGTGGCACCCATCCGCTGCTATCAGGCCAGGCGCTGAGTAAACAGCCCTGTGATTAAAAAACCCAAATTTCATAAGGCAGAACCAGCCCCTCAGCCAACTATTGAACACCTCTGTTTTCCTGGCCCACTTCGTGTTCTTCACTGCTCTAAATGGGATAGAAGAGAACACCACATGCATTCCCCCTCCCTCAATCAGCCTCCCTAAACCCCTGAAGTCTCTTTTGATACTTCTCAGACTTCTTTGAGAGATATCATCACTGCCTGCCTGAACAATGAGTTTTCTAGTTATGTCCTTGATCCGTGCCCTAGCCAATGTTATTTATATAATCATTGCAGCTAGCACTGATGTTTCAGAAGACTATCTTTTCTTCTATTGATGACCTTGATGAGGGAATAGCATCCACCCTCAGCAAGTACGCCAATGATACAAAGCTGGGAGGGGTGGCTGACATGCAGGAACACTGCACTGCCATCCAGCGAGACCTGGACAGGCTGGAAAGCTGGGCGGGGAGAAACCTAATGAAGTTCAACAAAAGCAAGTGTAAAGTCTTGCACCTGGGAAGGAATCATTCATTTTAGTACAGGCTGGGGGATGTCCTATTGGAGAAGAGCTCTATGGAGATGGACCTGGGGGTCCTAATGAATGACAGGTTGGCTATGAGTCAACAGTGTGCCCTGGCAGCTAAGAGACCCAATGGAATCCTGGGGTGCATCAGGAGGAGTGTGGCCAGCAGGTCAAAGGAGCTGATCCTCCCCCTCTACTCTGCCCTGGTCAGGCCCCACCTGGAGTATTGTGTGCAGTTCTGGGCTCCCTGGTGTAAAAAGGACAGGGATCTCCTTGAGAGAGTCCAAAGAAGGGCTATGAAGATGATTAAGGGCCTGGAGCATCTCCCCTATGAGGAGAGGCTGAATAAGCTGGGACTGTTCAGTCTGGAGAAAAGAAGATTAAGGGGGGACCTAATTGGTGTTTACAATTATCTTAAGCATGGGATGCAGGGCAAGTTAGCCAGCCCCTTTTCAGTGGTTAGCGGAGACAGGACAAGGGGCAATGGCTGCAAGTTAGAACGTAGGAAATTCCACACCAACATGCGGAGGAACTTTTTCACAGTGAGGGTGACAGAGCACTGGAATAGGCTGCCCAGGGAGGTGGTGGAGTCTCCTTTCCTGGACATATTCAAGACCTGTCTGGATGCCTATCTGTGCAATATGAGCTAGGGAGCCTGCTTTAGCAGGGGGGGTTGGACCCGATGATCTCTCGAGGTCCCTTCCAACCCCTACAATTCTGTGATTCTGTGATTCTATTTACGTTACTCACATGTAAATGATAGCACTTGAGAGGGAGTAAAAATTGTTCTATTTACAGTGATTTTAGAGTGATGTAACAATGAAAAGTATCTTCTTTGTCAGGAGCAGAAGGGCAACCTTCTTCCAGCAGAAAGGATGGCAGCCCCTGCAAATGCATACAGTTTTCCGATACAGGAGGCAAAGTTCTCTTCCAGTACATCTGTATAGAAGGTATGCAGTGTTTACTGTACAGAGATGCTACTAAACTAACTGGACAGAACTCCAAAGGACACATCTTAAACTGGTTTTGTAGGGCATAATTTCCTCTCCCAGTCTAACTGCTCAAATGCTTCTAAATACTCACTGTTGTACCATATTTGAAATATAGAGCTTCAATTGTCTCTTGTAACTTCTTCATAAACACTAAAAAGAAAAACAGTTCTAAAACCGGTGGAGATAACACCTTAATGATGTTGGCGGCTGCTTACTAGGGTAGAAATGTCTGACTTCCCACATACGTGGTACTCAAGTAATGTTTCAGTGACCTTCAGAAATGTTTTCAAAAAGTGTCTGACCAAATTGGGAGGAGCTGTTGGCTCTGTTGAAGGTGGAGAAGCCTTACAGGGAGACCTGAACAGATCAGAGTGCTGGGCAATCACCATCTGCGTGAAATTCCATCCGGGCAAATGCCCTGGGAAGGGGCAGCCCTGGCTGCACATCCAGACAGGGGGATCAGATGTTGGAGGCCAGTCATACAGAGAGGGAGTTGGGGGTCTTGGTTGACAGCATGTTGAACATGAGCCAGCAGTGTGCCCAGGCAGCCAGGACGGCCAACAGCATCGTGGGGTGCATCAAGCACTGCATTACTGGCTCATCCAGGGAGGGGATTGTTATGCTCAACACTGTGCTGGTGAGACCTCACCTCGAGTACTGTGTGCAGTTTTGGGTGCCACAGTACAAGAGGGATGTGAAACTATTGGAGAGTGTCCAGAGAAGGGTAACGAGGATGGTGAAGGGTCTGGAGGGAAAGTCTTACAAGTAGAAGCTCAAGTTCCCTGGTTTGTTCAGCCTTGAGAAGAGGAGGCTGAGAGGAGACCTCATCATGGTCTATGGCTTCCTGATGAGGGGGAGTGAAGGGGCGGGCACCGATCTCCTCTCTCTGCTGACCACTGATAGAAACTGAGAATATAGTATGAAGCTGCAACAGGGGAGATTTAGGTTGGTGTCCTGGGTTCAGCCCAGCAACAGGCTATGTTAGCCCTGAGAGTATTCCATACCAACTGCGCCATGATCAGGTGGTCCAGCCCCCCCTCCCGCAGGGGCGACTCCGGACCCAGGCATGGGAGGTTCTGGTCTGGGCAGGCGCAGTGCCAGTTCCAGGGGCGACTCAGGACCCATCAGAAACTGCTCCGGACCCGGGCACGGGAAGTTCCGGTCTGGGCAGGTGCAGTGCCAATTCCGGGCTCTTTCTCTTTCTCTTTTGGATCGGCGTGGCAGGCGGCGGTGAGGGGGATTTTGGGACCGCCGGTCGGGAGTGCTGCATCTGGGGCTCCAATTCGGCAGCGGTTCGGGCACGGCTCAAATTACATAGTGGGGTGAGAGGTTTGCACTGTATATAATAGCACTGTAGTTAGTTGTTTTCATATCTTTTCCTGTTGTTTAGTAAACTATCCTTATCCCAACCCGCGGGGCTTTGGGTTTTTTTTCCTTCCTCGCGGCTCCTTGGCTCCCTCCGTTCGCCCATCCCCCACCTCTTAAAGAGGCAGGGGACTTTTTTTTCTAACTTTTGTGGCCCCAGCTTTTCAGCTGAGGTTTAAACCACAACAGTTGGATATTAGGAAGAGGTTCTTTACTTACAGGGTGGTCAGGCACTGGAATAGGCTCCCTAGGGAAGTGGTCACCAGCACCCAGCTTGACAGAGTTCAAGAAGCGTCTGGACAATGCATTCAGTCCCATGCTCTGACTTGGCTGGTCCTGTGTGGAGCCAGAAGTTGGACTCAATGATCCTTATGAGTCCTTCCAACTCAGGATATTCTGTGATTCTATAAAATTCTAAAGAATGTAGAGGTACAGTATGAATGTATCTCCCTCCCCTTGCTTGTACAGTTGCAAAAATAGCTGCCACACCTCTGAGAGAATATGAGAAGTATGACTTGAGGTGCAGTCTGCAGCAAGAAAGTGCCTGCATTCTTCCTATGTCTAAAAGCCTACAAGAAAAATTAAAAATGTTCAATCTGTGCTTTTGGAGGTAAACTTAACAGCATTTCTTGGGTCAGTGTTTTGAAAACAAGGAAAGGGGTTTGCGACCCCTTTTGCCAAAACACATGTAGGGGAAAACAGACTTTATGCCATTGAGGGAGGAGAGAAAAAATACAGTAAGAGTGTCTTCAAGTTTTTGAGACAGTACCATCACCAATTAGGTGGAATTAGGGTATGGCTTCACATAGGGGATACTGATGATAATATTTTTATTCTAGCTAAAACTTTGCTTATGACAAAGTGTTAATAAAAAGAATATGGTCAATATGAAGAATCTGTGTCTGCTTTCAAAATGTTTTAAACATTTCTGGAGGGCTGGCATGGCATTTTTTTTACTTCGAAGTCTTTCAAGGAAGGATAGTTACTGGAAGCCTTTTTCATGTCTCCTCATCACATATAACCTGTCAGTAAAGGACTAAGAAGGAGGAGTATGGGACAAAACCCATGCAGAAACAAAAATCTAGCAAAAGATATACAGTTCATTTCCACATCAGAGAAATTGGCCTTTTCCTTTCCACTGTTCTTCACTTGTGGCTAAGAAACAGGCATTACAGAGTTACTCTGAAGTTAAATTAGTAACTGGGCCTAAAAGCTGCTCTGAGTTATGTCAGAAGAGCTCTGAAAATCTGACAACAGAATGCCTCACAATGGTGCAACATACTAAAAAGGGAGAAAAGTGCACATTGCATATCAGTTGCAGGTCCAACATGAATTCCTTAAGGGCACAGATCTTATCTTCTGATAGTCCTAGAAGACACTGTACAAAGGTGGCTGACTTCTAGGCACTCGTTAAAATATGGGACTGCAGATAATCTCCAGAAGCCGCCTGCCCTGCAGGGAAAGGAAAAACTTTCTGTCTCCAGAAAGTAATTGTCTTGGGGCTGAGCCTGGGGCTCCTGAGTCAATGATCATTATATCAAATTTTTTCTTGCTGCAGTTTGATTCCCCTTTCCACAACACTTTTTCTCATAGAGGTTGAAGTGGGCTGCAACTCTCCCTCCAGCATGTTGGTGCCTCCCTTCTAGGATTCCCTCCAGCCTGCAGTGCACCCACAACCTAGCCCTCCCTTGGGAGAGGGAGAGCTCTGCTTGCTCCTGACAACCAGCTGAAGGCAAGGGGAAGCCTTTCGTCTTTGCACACCAAATGCCTAATACTGCATGCTATATGAGACCTATTTTTTATACGTAGTTCAAAAGCCTGGTATGTGTCACCCAACACAGTCAGTTGCATTGCTCCAGTCACTCAGATTCATAGGAAATCTGGGACCTTTCCACCACACCATACCAGGACAACAAAGGCTGTTTTCATAGACTTCAGCAACTTTTATGAGGCTGAAATAATCACAAACATTTTGGGGTGTGCCACAGCCTATCCAATTCTCATTATAATTCCCTTCGAGCATACAAAATGTTACTTTCAGTCAATCTCAGAATGCATCTTTCAGGGAAAAAAAATCTAATTTCTATATTTATATTTTTATCTATATTTTCTCTGAATTTATAGGATGCAACTGGAGAAGAATCACAGAATTGTAGGGGTTGGAAGGGACCTCGAGAGATCATTGGGTCCAACCCCCCTGCCAAAGCAGGCTCCCTATCTCATATTACACAAATAGGCAGCCAGACAGGTCTTGAATATGCCCAGGGAAGGAGACTCCACCACCTCCCTGGGCAGCCTATTCCAGTGCTCTGTCACCCTCACTGTGAAAAAGTTCCTCCGCATGTTGATGCGGAACTTCCTGTGCTCCAATTTGCAGCCATTGCCCCTTGTCCTGTCTCCACAGACCACAGAAAACGGGCTGGCCAATTCCCCCTGCACCCTATACTTAAGATATTTATAAACATTGATAAGGTCCCCCCTCAGTCTTCTTTTCTCCAGGCTGAACAGCCCCAGCTCTCTCAGCCTTTCCTCATAGGGTAGATGTTACATGCCCTTAATGATCTTCGTAGCCCTTCTTCGGACTCTCTCAAGGAGATCCCTGTCTTTTTTATACCAGGGAGCCCAGAACTGGACACAATACTCCAGGTGAGCCCTGACCAGGGCAGAGTAGAGGGGGAGGATCAGCTCCTTGGACCTGCTGGCCACACTCCTCCTGATGCACCCCAGGATCCCATTGGCTCTCTTAGCCACCAGGGCACACAGCTGGCTCATAGCCAACCTGTCATTCATTAGGACCCCCAGGTCCCTCTCCATAGAGCTCTTCTCCAGCAGGACATCCCCCAGCCTGTACTGAAACGAATGGTTGTTCTTCCCCAGGTGCAAGACTTTACACTTGCTTTTGTTGAATTTCATTAGGTTTCTCCCTGCCCAGCTTTCCAGCCTGTCCAGGTCTCGCTGGATGACAGCACAGTGTTCCTGCATGTCAGCCACCCCTCCCAGCTTTGTATCATTGGCGTACTTGCTGAGGGTGGATGCTCTTCCCTCATCAAGGTCGTCAATGAAGATATTGAACAGGACTGGGCCCAACACAGATCCCTGGGGAACACTGCTAGTCACAGGCCTCCAGTCCGACTCTGCTCCACTTATCACAACACTCTGGGCTCGGCCCAACAGCCAATTCTCAACCCACCTCACTGTCCTCTCATCTATCCCATAGTCCATCAGCTTTGCTATCAGGATATCATGGGAGACAGTATCAATAGCCTTGATGAAGTCAAGGTAGATGACATCTACTGCTCTCCCTCCATCTACCCAGTGGGTGATGAGATCATAAAAGGCTATGAGATTGGTCGAGCATGATCTCCCCTTTGTGAATCCATGCTGGCTACTCCTCATGACCTTCTTCTCTTCCTGTGGCTTGGTGATGGCATCCAGAACAAGCTGTTCCATAACTTTTCCAGGGACAGAAGTGAGGGTGACTGGCCTATTGTTGCTAGGATCCTCCTTCTTGCCCTTTTTAAAGACTGGAGTGATATTGGTTATCCTCCAGTCCTCAGGCATTTGTCCTGTTCGCCAAGACCTGTCAAAGATGATAGAGAGTGGCTTCGCAATCACTTCCACCAGCTCCCTCAGCACATGTGGATGCATCCCATCCGGACCAATGGATTTGTATGCATCAATCACTTTGAGCTGCTCCTGGACCTCCCTTACCTCAACTAGAGGGAAACTCTTCAATCCCCAAACAGTCCTATTTTCATCCAGGAAAAATTGCTGGAGTCTGTTGCTAAGTGAGTAGGACATAAATATTGCTTTTTTCAGCATTTAGCATCACTATGTACTTTACTTTTTTTAAGGGGTACAACTTTATGAAAGGAGTCACAGGATGAAAAACAAAGCGAGTGAGTTTGCACTACCTCTTTGTATACTTCTAAGGTGCCCTTCTCTTCTGCCTTTGAACACTGAGATGCGTTTTCTGTATGCCATCAGATACAAGAAGCACTCTGCTGAATGCAATTTTAACAATAGAATAAAAAGTTAGAAGTGAAAGATTATAAACCCTAGTGTAGTAAGTATAAATGGCAAAGCTCTCAGTGATAACAGTGCCTGATAATTTGGCAAATAGCAGGGGCAGTCAAGTTGTTGTATTTTATAATTTGAAACTTGACAAAGTTGTATAAATAACGGGGTTTTACATCTTACTGTGTATTTTAGACCCTGATACCCCATCTAGAAATCTTGTTACACAGCTTGATGTCACAATCCTTTCTCAAAAATACTAGCTTAATAAAAATAAACCCAGAAAACCTACCTGTAAAAGACCACTTTCCATTTTTTTAAGGAAGATTTTAGGAAAAAAAATCTGCAAGACACAGAACATACAATGTGTTGTTCTTGCAAGGAAAGATGATACGTGTGATGTCAGATTATTGAAGAATTACTTGGCAGATGGAAGAGAAACAACTAAACCCATAAGACCTAGCTCAAACTTAGGATGATCTTGTGGCTAATTGCACTGCAGCTGTCCAGCAGCAGGCCTCAGAACATGCCGAGCCACTTCTTCACACCTCCAGAAATATTTATTTTCTTATACATGCTTAAAAGTTGTAGTTTATTTGCACTTGGATGTTTGCAGCAGTTCATAATTTGCAATGAAGAACAAGCTATTCTGAGAATTCCCCTGTATTCTCTTATTTCTTCCAAATTCCCTTGATAACCAGACAATATAGTGCAGCTGGACAGAATTTTAAATATGCATTTCTTATACCATCTGTGCTCTTCCTCTACAGCCTCCTGCCATCCCCCACTGCACCAAGCAGAAAGCAGGGTTCAGCTAATGGAACTAAGAAAACCTTTCTTATAAGTTTTAAATTTATTTTTATGCAAGTGATGCAGTAAAACCTGTTCTCCTTCTGCTTATCCCCTTGCTGTCAAAAACGTGGCAGCCAGAGGTAGCTCAGGGATGTTTTTTAATTAGCTCAAGACATCACTGTTGTGACAAGGCTGAAGATAGACCAGCCAGCCAAGGCCACTTGAATTTTTACAGTTTATGCTGAGATACAAGTTGGTCTGTCAGCAGAGCATGCCAAGGCTGGCTAACTGAAATGTGTCATCTCAGGTGTTTTAGCAAGCTTCATTTGTACCTCTGCCTGACACGCGGGTAACTCTTTGCTGAATGTATTCAAAGCACAGGGTTTTACCACATCAGGGTTCAGGGCTGACATTTTCTTCTGCTTGCCCTCCGAGTGCAGCCTGATTCACTGTCATTGTTTAAGAGCTCTGCCAATGACCTAAAGCAACATGTAAGCACCAGTGTTCATGAGGTCCTGCTCAGCTGGGTGTGAGCTGAAATAATGTCCATTTATGTGTTCTTGGGCAATGACATGTTCAGCTCCACTACCAGATGGAGCTGAAACAGTTAACCAAAACACCTGTTAAGTGGCACAATTTAGGTGGGTGGGGAACATGGGGATTTTCCGCAAGAAATTTGCTCTTAGGAACAACTTTCACAGACATCGTGGTCTTCTTGTTCAAAGTGTTCTCGTTTTTGTTTTGAACTTCCTTGCTGGTGTCCTTCAAAGTGGAATTGTGGTGTGCAACTGACTTTCTCTTGACCCAGGGATGAGAACACTGCCAGCTATACTAACCGAACTCTTTATCAGTGACACCATTACAACTCCACTGAAATGGGACTGCTTTTGAAACCACTGCCCTTTCACCCCATTTTGTGCTGAATAGTTTCTGTGACATTCCCAAGAATTAACAAATAATGAAATGTTTCCAAGGGTCACATTTTTATAATGTCAGTTTCTCTCATCAGCTGAAGTCATAGTCTTGATCATAGAATGGCAAGGGTTGGAAGGGACCCCAAGGATCATAAAGAAACTGACACTTTCCAGAAAAAAAAATCCGTCTTTACTTCCCCCTCTCTGTATGTCACTAGCCACCGAACCTGCTTTGATGAGGTGTAAGACATGTAAAAGGTGTAGATAACACCTGAACATGCCCAAATGAAAGTCTTTTTTTGAGACTGGAACTCTAATTACACTCAGTAAACTGTTTTATATCACTTGGTCATTGCAGGTGAATCAGCAATGGAAGGCCAGAAGCTGTGAGTGTATTACACTACTAATGTACTTCTCTGCCAGAACTTCCAGAATTCTGTTGTCCACCAGACCACAAACACTCGAGAGGGAGGTTTAGCTTTCTGGGACAGGCAATCAAGTTCTGTCCTTCTTTGTGGTACGTTCAACTCTCCTAAAGTGGCACAGTCTAAATATTTCTCTCAAAATGTTTTCCACTGGATATTCTCATAATGCCAGGGGTCATTTGGCTATTTTTTTGGCTGAGTCATTTTTAACACAGCACATATGTAAAAAGGCACTTACTAACAGATTTTTTTCCAGTATTGGTGTCCATTACTATAAGCACTCAATTATGTTTCTAATCTTTATGAGATATGGATCCTTTCCACTGTTCCCATACCATAATTAACAAAATGTCTTTATTTGAAAAATTCTTGCAAAACTTAAGTAACCACTAGTGTATCTGGATAGATTTCAGCTTCAGTTACATGATGATTAAGAGTTACCAAAAAATTATATGAGTTTTATAAACACCTTAATTGTGCTATGCCAAGGAGGAGCATGTCTCTCACAGGACAAAAAGACATCTCGTGATTCCAGTGGAAAATGTGTGTATTTGTGCTATAAAATTATAGTATCTTTTCTTCTATTTTAATGAACTTCCTTTTCTAGCTATCAGTGATTTAAAGATTAATTTAAAGATTAATTTCTCTGCTCCTTTGACTGACAGTGCCATCAGTTGATGGGTCTGAATTTCACTTTAAAAAACCGTACCCTGGGAAAGCAAAGCCACAGTTTGTGACTGCTCCTATGAGTCTTGCCTGGGTATCCAAACTTCTGACTTATGCATCTCCATAAGTGCAAGGCACTGCTTCACATCATGAGGATCTGATGCATATATTCCCTCTTGAGGTCTGGTTGTGTTTTTCACGCAGGTAGCATTGATAATAAGGTTCACTTTGTAATTCAGAACCAATTTTAGCAAACTGGGGCTGAGGTTCTTCGATGGGAGTTCAGTGAAGTGCATCACCTTGTAGGAGATACTCACCATCTCTTTGCTGAATAAAGTCAGTTACAAAGAAACTGTGACATCAGCAAGAATTACCAGTTTGAAAACATGATACTCTATCTCTGGTTTATTTTTTTAAAGAAAAGCTACAGAAAGCTGAAGACAACTCATGACATAGATGAAAACAGCAACAGGACAATGCATTTCAGCTGTTTAGAGAGGACTGTTTAGAGTAACAAACTTGTTCCCTTTCACTCACCCTACTATGCCACATGTCATTTTTCCACACATTGTAGCAGGGCCTGCCTGCCTTGAAGGTCTGTTCCTCTTAAAAAAAAAAAAAAAAAGAGCCAAGGCCTCCAGGTATTCTCTAAACCTATAGTATATCCTCAGCATTGAAGTATGCTCCAATATTAAGGTAAACAGGCCTTAATAAATTTTTGTTATTCCCAGCTAGTGCTCTGCTCCGTGTCTATCTACCCAAGCAGCAGATATTGCTGACAAATGTTGCAAGGGTAAAGGCAGGAACAAGGCAGGAAGCTGTCAAGCCTGGCCACTGAAGGACTCTACATCCAGATCAGCTGCCTCCAGCTTTCTGCAAGATGAGAAACTAAACTCCCATCACCCAGCTGGGTGGTGGTCCTCAGGGTGCAAGGAAGTTGTGTTACTTTTCCCCTTGAACTGATCTTGCACACACATGCACACACACGAAGTGATAACACTGCCTGAGGGGGCAAAGCTACCAATATGTGTTTACAGCATAAACTCCCTAGGGTAAAGCAACCCTCTTTTGTTAGTTCAGTTTGGGGTTTAATATCAAATTGACAACATTTTCCAGATGCTCAAAAGTGTGTCAGCTATAATAGTGGTACCTCTCTTGGTCCCCCTATGTTGTATATAGAGTCTTCTGTCACGAACTTCAAACAAGATTAGTTTCTTTCCTTTTGTGAAACTGTAGTGCCGGTAAGGGTTTGCACCATGAATTTTAAACCCAGTCTGGGTTATGTTGTTAGCTTTTGTTTTGGGATGTGTGTTGTTTTGCTAGGGGGGTTTTTTTGGGGGGGTGCTGTAACACTAAATATATTAACACAATGTGTAATCTAGTGAAAAGGAAAGTATTCATTCATATTTTGATTAATGTAGTTATCTGTAGTTGTGAATTTCTAATATTTCCTTTCCATATCAGTTCACATCAATAGACCTTCCTGAAAAATTCCTGTACGCTGAAAAAGGTCCATAATGTTTCAGGCAGAAGGACTCATCTGGAAAAAAAAAAAAGGCTGGTGGGTTTTTTTTCCCATACACACAGTGCAGATAATCACCTACTCATATTAGCAGAATTTGAAGAGGAGTATGTTCTGATGTATTTGTAAGATGAGAAAGGACCAGGCAGTAACGCTCTTCTACTCTTTCCCATACTTTGTTGAATTTTGATGGAACTTAGTAAATAAGCCATTTTTCATCTGTTCAGACCCTTTTCAGCACAGAACAAATTTGTAGGATACTTCGCATCTCTTGCAAATGTGACAACTAACTTAGGGACAGAGTACACTTTGCTACATTAAGCCAATGGTACTCTAAAACAGCAATGGAGGAGCCAAGGCCTTAAGAAGGTTTATATGAAGGACAACATCCAATGGCCCAAGAAAGGAGAACTAATGACTTCATGGGTTATTTTTCTTGGGATTCTTGTCCTTCTATTTCAATTAATTTGCACACACATCTTGTCATAGCTGACTGGGTAACTGATTATTTCACCACCAGAGCTACTGTTATAGCCATTTATATGTTTTCAGCTTTGTCATCATCATCAGGTGACTTGAGGCACTTAGTACTGACAAGCTCTTAGTCATTATCTTTCAATGCAGTAGCTGGGGCAGTGTCTGGAGCAATAGAAAGAGTAAATTCATTCATTTCTTCACCCTCAGCTGTTTTTGATCCATGCCAAATGGTTCCCTCTTTAATTCAAATTTGAAATGTTAGAAGAGATACTCTATAGTCTGTTCCAGCTATAAAATCATATTTTCCTTCTCATTTGGAGTGTCTGCAATTGTTCTCTCGTAGTTTTTAACCTTTAAAGTCAGGAGGTCACTTGGAAGCTCTCCAGTCTGAAATGCAAACGTCCATATTTAAAATACAGAAACCCTTTTAAAAGGTTGAAGGTATTTTTATTTGAAAGCTCAGTTTATAATGACTGTTGTCCATCAAGCCAGAACTACTTTCTTGCCAGGGATCTTTATTGTTTCTTTCTTATTACATGGTATAACAATTCTTTGGTACTCATTTCCTGAAGAAGATTACTTTTCAGTATCAAACTTCGCCAACAGGTCTTTTTTGGGCCAAAGTCTGCAAATCTGCATTGCAATGAAGCAGGGAAGCTTTCCAGGCATTGCCGACTGCAAAGAAAAATCTGATGTCTGTTCTACGGTTTCTTTCTCATCACATTTACTGCTGATCATGAATGTATGCACTCTGGGCTGTACTAATCTAAGAATTAGAGTTTCTTGCAATGAAACACAAAACCAAGAGAAACTCGGCTGGTTTTGAGTTTCATTACAAAATCAAAACTCAGACCAATTTGATCTAAAGGTTTGCTAAGGTTCTCCAATTCTTTGATATAAACTGGGTGCACTTATGACTCAACTTGGCAGATTTATGGTGTCATATTGAAACAGGCATTTGATGAAAAATGGACCATCAAAATTAGCTGGAATTAAAGTGGCATTTTTAGATGCACCTCAGTGACTTACAAGTCCCGTTATCAGAACTAGCTTAATCACTTCTGTAAATTTTGCTCCAGAGCTTGGCACCGAGCTCCAAGGCTAAAGAAGAAGTGAAATTTGGTTTGATTTTACGGTGCTGCTGTCACATAAGCTTTTCAGAGTTATGGTGTGTTATAACCAATTTGAAATTTCACTCTTTGCATTGAAAAGTAGTACTTCGGTTATTTTCAAAAAAAACCACTTCCTTGAGATAGACATTAGAGGCACATCCAGATAAAAAGCATAACATTTAACCCCTTTCCAGTAAAGTGTAGAAAAGATAAATGAATCACAATGTGGACATGCTTGAGAATGTGAAGACACCTGGCACTAAGTTTGCCCCATAAATAAACTTTTTTTAACAGTGTTGCAGAGCACCATGCTAAATATATCTGAGACTGGATTTGATATTTTGATTCCTTCTGAACCTTGAGAAAGTGTGCAAAATACCTAGATATGAATGTTAAACTTAGGTAAAATTAGGGTCAAACGTCCTTTGACCCCAGTAATATTTGCTTGTTTATGAAAGATGAAACAGATCCAACAAGACAAAGAGAATCATGACCACAATTTGGGTCTTTCCTGCTTTCTGTGGATCATTGTAGTTGTGGCTTTCATTAGAAAGTATGGTCTCTCATCTTACTGCTATGTATTTAAAAAGGTGTTGTGGATCAAGGTAGATGACAGCCTTGTGAATTAGTTCTCAGATTTTCTAAATTTGACTTGTACTATTTCGTTGTGCACCACTGTGGAGGACTGGATCTGATGTTATAGTTGGTCTTTTCCTTCTCTCCATCTTTATAGTCATCCTAATTAACCAATAACCTGGTGGTTACTACACTCCATAGATGGGAGTGAAAATTATTCATCATACTCTTGTAATATTCTAGGATGGATCATTCTTCCTGGGAGAGTCTTCAGTAGACATTCTTCCTATGTCTGAGAAACACTTCACAGAAGCATTATCAAAGAACTGAAAAATTCCAGTGAGAGGTCTTAGCGCAACATCACAGGTTTTTACCATTAAAAAAATTTCAAATTATTTTTTCTGCAGAGTTCCTAATCCCTTCTCATATTTCACCAATAAAATTACATACAGAATCACCATTGTGTGTACAGTATCACCTTTGTGTGGGGCACAACTGCATAATCCCAATAAGAGGCTCAGATGTAACGCAGGCTATGTTCAAAGTTTACTGGAGAAATGGTTTGGAATCTGGGTTTACAGAGGTAGGCTTTGGTTGCAAAGCATTTAAGTCAGAGTTTTGAGCCTGATCCATCCTTTACAATAGCAAGGTGAAATTATTTCCCTTTGGTTGGACATATAATTAACACAGAATTTGTATGTGCTTGATATATTTATTTCTTTTTGGAAATGTAGTGCAAGAAATGAACAGGTCTTCCCAGCTATAAAGTCATTTCCAAGGTTTTAATTTTCAAAAAGCTGGTAATTATTTTTAATAATTCTAATGCTTTTTATAAAGGACTCAAATCATAATTGCTTCCTTCAACAATCTACCAGCAGTTCTTTGTTAGCTCCTTGTTAGCTTCTAGTGCCATCAAAAATGTAATGCAGTTATTATCGTAACACGTTTGAAATTTTTTTAGGCATCAGATTATAGCCAAATCTTCAAACTGGATTATTTTCATTGTAACTCACAGGATCTTTTAACTCAGCAGCCTAGCTTTCCTAATGCAGGGCAAAAGATGAAGGGTTGAGAATTCCTGAGCCCCACATGAAATGGTCAATATGAAACTCTTGCATGCCTTTCAGAAGGCCTAAGATACCATTTGTAGAAACATGTCATCTGACCAATACACAGAAGGATTAAGCATTTTCCTAGCCAAACAATAGTATATCTAATGTAACAGTGAAGCTGTCTTTAAAACCTTTCTGCACCAGCAAAAAACAGAGCAAAAAGAAATAAAATAGAAACCCAAAAAAAATTGAATAGGTTAATATCTTAGTTGGTGATGTTATGGGATTTACAGGTCACCGTTATGAAAATGTCTCCACTGTCTTCTTCACACTACCAGGATTATTCTGCGATGGTCTGTGCACTACCTGCTCTGCAAAGTAGCATTAAGCTAAGATAGTGTTTTCCATTCAGAGTGACTCTGCAAAAAGTCAATCAAGCCTGAGACAAAACAGGGTGTGTATCAACTTGATGGAGAGGAACTGATGTAAAATCAAGATGTCTGGCTCAATGAAAGATGTTACACACATTTTTGTTATTCCAAGCAAGGACAGAATTAGCCCTTTGGGAGACATGAGATCTGCAGAGCTCTTGGATTTTTACATTTCAGATTGTCTACCATGTATCAGACTGTAGAGTTGGGTTCCAAACCAATTCTCACAGGAGAGACTTTGTTTCTTTGAGAAAGCAGACATTCTTATCTCCAGCTTAATTTGATAACTGAGGTGGCCCAACTGTTTAGTTCTTCTCCAATCATAGGCTTTCTATGTTGGATACAACAAATATTTCCTAGCAAGAGAAAATATTACGACTCACAAGTCCCTTCCAGGATGATTTCTGTCGAGTGGGAGCAGTAAGACAGCAGTAAGCAGGTGTTCCCAGTTGCTCAGCATTCTCCTCCACAGTGAAAAATGTGTTTCTGCTTTTAACTAGCATTACAGTGAGTTTACCTAACTCAGGTACTTCTGTGACTGGTAAAGTTACCTCACAAATCAGTCTGCCAGACTCTCAGAACTGGCGAAAGGGTAACCTGCAACACAGCTTTTCTTCTGGTGGTGGCTCAAGGGTCCCCATCTGTCTATAAACCTCTTACACTGCTCAGCACTTTTGTGTGTGGTGAACATGCTTCACCAACCTTGTCATGTCACCTCACAGCCCCTTGCTAACATATGGTCTTCTAAATGTAGATATTCATCTGCTTGACTTTCTTTAAAGCTACTAGTAAAAATAAAATTTTTTGTAAAACCCCAACACCTAAATATGAAACAGATGTACAAGTGCACCTTGGGATGGATGTATTACAGGGACAAACCATCATCAGGCTCCTTGAGATCCCATTCTAGTGTTGTTTTATTATCACCTGGTCATGTGGTGTGCACCTGTGCCCTGATGGCTCTGCAACTTAGATCCCAGGGCTTGAAAAGCAGGACCAGCTGAGGCAGTGCCATGCATTGGCTTCACACAGTTTGAATACCCCTGAGTCTAGACTGAGATTTTTTCCCCCCCTTGGGACATCTGAAATGCTGCATTCCTCATCATACTTATCAAAATCTGAGGGAATACACAAAAACTGGTAGATTCCTGGTTAATGATGCTGAGAGTTATTACCATCTGATCCCTCTGGTTAACCTGACAGGACCAGAGTTCTCCACCAGTTCCTAGTGAAAAGTTCTCTGCATCATAGTGGATGCTGCCTGGCATCATTTTAACTACAATAGTTACTTGTACATATCCACAGATCCCCAGAATCTATCAAATGGTGAGCATGTGGTCATGTAGCTCTCCTGCTGCTCAGTCTGCTGACTCTTCAATATTCAAAGAATTAATATATTTTTAAATAGTTTATAATAGTTAAGCTTGTTTTCTGATAGTAAATTTTTAAACTCCTTTTATTGTAACAAAACCCCCCTAAATTCTGCTCTCTGCACTTAATATGGTAACAGGAAAACTCCACTTGCAAGGTACAACTGACACTATGAATTCCCGTACTGTAGGAACACCAAGTGTGAGCCAGCTTCCTTTAGTGAGAGTTGTTGTGCACTAAATTAAACCTCAGCTTAGTGTACCTCTGGAGCAGCAGTGAGGAGCCAAACACAGCACTTCATAAAGAGCTAGGATTTATTGAAGAGGGGAAGCCTATTCATACAGAAATTAGGATGTGGGAGTGCTAATTTCTATTTGATTAAAACAGAGGTGTGTGTGATTTTTAAAAGTGGTCAGGAGTATTGATCTTTGAGAAACTAGATTGTATGAACTGCGTCCACTCACTGCAGATTCAGGGGAGGCAGATCTGCAGGCTCACAACTCTGTGCCTTACCAGGCAATCAGCTACCCTACCCAGAATTCCAGGCAGCTTGTCTGGAAAAGGGTGTGCATAGATGATTCACCGCTTTCCTACGTGACTTACCTCTTGTATCTGTAATGGGGGCTGAAGGGGTTTCAGTTTGGTTTGGTTTTGATGGAAACATTCAGTAAAGAAACAACTTCGGGCAAGTTATTTAAGCTAATACCAATTGCCAAGGTAATGTTTCACGCTGATATACAAGACATATTGCTATGCCAACTGTATCAGTCTTGCATAAATATCTAATATCTTCAGGTTTGCTTTTTTTTTCTTTCTGATGTATCATTTTACTGCATTTTCAATGATCTATCTTTGCATAGCAATTGCAACTCTTCAAACAGCAAACCACTCTATATTTTTTTCCCTTAAAAGCCATAGGTTTTTTAATTAAGATTTTTTTTCCAGAAATGAGGTATTAAGACTTTAAATTAAGGAAGTACCTCATTATATTCAGATAATTTTCACTGATAGTATCAGATAGAGAGAGAGAATGAGTACCTTCTGTTTTCATTCCGTTCAAAAAATGTTACATCACATTTCGGAATGTGGTTCCAAAATTATTATATGCACTCTATTTAAACTTCAGCAGAACTGAGGTACAAAGTACCTCTCAGGATCCATATTTAAGTTGACAAATAAAGGGCAGACATCTGATACATCAAGCTCCTATTAACAACCTCTTGGTATATGCGGAAGTTCCGCACCAACATGCGGAAGAACTTTTTCACAGTGAGGGTGACAGAGCAGTGGAATAGGCTGCCCAGGGAGGTGGTGGAGTCTCCTTCTCTGGAGATATTCAAGTCTCGTCTGGACGCCTATCTATGTAATATGAGATAGGGAGCCTGCTTTGGCAGGGGGGTTGGACCCGAAGATCTCTTGAGGTCCCTTCCAACCCCTAAGATTCTGTGATTCTGTATTCTGTGAAAAAAAAAGGACCTCAGTTTTTGATCTGCTTTCAGGGTGCTATTGCAATATTAGTAATATACAGAAGGATAAAGTCAGGGTTGCATATAAGCTAAGGGACATTTCTACAGGCATTCAGAAAAAGTGAAGTTCAAAGACACTCCAAAACCAGCAGTTTAAAGTACTCAAAAAAAAACCAGGAAGAAAACCAAGGAAGTCCAACATTTTTCCCCCTATAACATATCCTTTCCTTGCAGCATTTTTCCCTATAACATGGTCTCTTTCCAGGGAAAGAATAAAATCCCCTTCTTTACTTGCATCCCTTCTCCAACTGCCTCTAACTTTTTTTTGCTAGTGGCAAAGGGAGAGAGAGGGAGGGAGAGTACGCCTGTGAATGTGCTAAAGAGGGAGGTAGACAGCAGAGTTTGTCAGAAATGCCTTTAATCAGTTGTAGGTCAAAGAGGATATGCCAAATTGTTGCTGTGGATTACGTTTAGGTTGAGGATCAGGTTTAAGGCTGAACTGAGGTTAAGAGTTTTGGGTTACTGTACTGAAATTTTGAGACACCCTTGTGAAATTACAGCCCCAAATGGTGGCAATTGAATGATATCCCAGGGAATAGGTTAAAGTCTTCCTCTAAGCCCAGTGAGAAGACTAAGTTGTGCAAACAATTTGGAAGGATTATTAATTTGGGGATTTAGTTGACAGGTCTAAGGTTTGAATTATGTGAAGTTTATCATTACAGTCAGCATTTACCTGCATGGGAGGGGTAGAAGGAGACAAAGTCACTATTTGTTGTATTACAGCTTGCTGCTTCCCATCCTAGGCTGAGGGGTGAGGGGAGGCTGGTGTGTTTTTTAGATTATTAATTGTGGATGAAAGATGGGTTATTATGTTTAGATTAAGAATGGAAGGGGATACAGTGAGTTACAAATGTGGCAGTCCAGGGAGGAAGCAATTTTAAAGAGTCAGGAGATCCAAACGCGCCTCACCAAAGAAATATTTGCTTTCTTTTAAAAATGTAACTAAACCTTTCCCCTTGGGGTGATTCAGTTAGTCAGCAAGCCAAAATCTGACTTCATTATTTACCCGCTGACCCTCAGAAGAGAGAACTGGCTGCAATCAGCCTTTCTAGGAGAGGCGATGGATGAGATGGCAACGCTGTACATGAACAGGGCAGGGGGAGGTGTATGCATTTCTGGAACAGGTTTCAAAAGGAAGCCCAGCATCTATTTTTTCCATTACATGCCTTTGTCTCCTTTACTACAAAATACAGAAAAAGACTTTAGCAGCATTACAGAGTTGCAGCATCCTTTGCAAGGATACAACCCTCACGGGGTTCTTTTTGTAATGAGTACTGCTTGTGACACCTGTAGATGAAGAGAGATGAACATTCAGCTTAAGATTTGTAGAGTGTCATAAGTGCTTCCATTGTAAATGTTCTTGCATAAAGGCATTGGTCTTCATTTCTTTCTGGTGATTCTAAATCTTGAAATAAATCATGTGACCCTGTTTGAAAATAAATGGTCCTATTCCATTCAAGTTATAAGACTGGGTGATACCTGCAGACCAAGGAGATAATGCCACACCTGGGGTGAATCCCTAGTGAAGAGTGGTTGCTGCATGTTGTCTCAGAATTTGAATCAGAGCCAGTTGCACTGTGATGCGGGGGTAAGCCCATAACATGACTGTCCCCAAGGGGATGACAGACCCCAAGGTCATCCTCCAACCTGTACAATTAGGTAGAGAGGTAAAAGGCAAAAACTGTATAACACAGTGTCTAGGACAATCCCGTTTCTCCCCACAGCCCATGTCCTCAGTCTCTTGCAGGAACCAAAGGCTTGTGCAGTCCTCTGTCTTCTCTAATTCAATGCTGAGGTAAGGATTGCACGTGGTGCTGATGCATGGCCAGGGCTGGACAGCAAGATTCCAGGCGGCTGTAATTCTAATAAAAATTTATGGAAACATTACTGGAACACAAATCTAAATCTCAGTCCTGCCTATCTGCTCTAATACACAACTTTCAAAAAGTAACAGCGTTTTCTTGTAAAGGCTACAATGTGGCATATATTAATTAAATAATTACAAAAGGACTGAGAAAGGATTGAAGCCATTTTCATGAATGTGTGAAGGGATCTGTTTTAAATATATATTCAGCACCCATTTATAATAAATATCTGTTCTTCTGGAAAGCACTTGTAAGCCGTTCTATTGAACTAAAATTACTGTAAAAATTAAGTGTTCTTCTGGTTTGATTATTTCCACACACTTTTTGTTGGAAACTTATACTAGAATAGGGGTTTGGCATGTAATAACAAAAATTTATCACTCTTATTTATTATAACTACAACACACATGTATTCAGAGAGTTTTCATTAGTTCAGACATCTGCCTGTTGACATACAATTTACATTACACAGAATGTGCCCACTAAAAACTTGTTTGGCTGGATATGTAAAATGTTTTTCTAAAGTCTTTATTCTCAAACAGTGTGGACTTTATACAAAATGTTTCCCACAGTCATTTCAGTCATAACTGCATTAATTCAATTTTTGCAATGGCTGCTTTTTCTTACAAAGTAATTCTGATTTCTACAACACTCAGATGTTTGCACTGAGCTCCGACATTCAGCTATTTTTTATTTTCCCGTCCCAACCCACACACAAGTTGTAATACCATGGAAGCAGTGTGGCTTGCTGCTCTCCTTTGGAAATTGTCTATACATGGCAGTCAAATGTGTCATCAGGTGGCAACAAACAAATTCATTACAAGAAATAGAATTCCAGCCAGTTGTATGAGTGACTCACCAAAAACAACTGCCCTTTTATTTTTGAAGACTGTTCTATCCCATTAAAGTTATGAGTTTAATGGCAAGTAACAGTAAATCTCCCTCGATAATAAAAGAACAGACCCACTGTGTTTTAACACTTAGCAGCATCATTCACTCAAATTTTTATGACTATTCTTGTTTTGTTTTGTTTCTTTGTTTGGGATTTTTTTTATATTTTATATAGAATGTGCTTGAGTCTCCAGTTCTTTTTCTGAGGATTAAAAGACTTCTCTTACACCTGAATGGACCAACTTTCCTGCCCTTTCTTTCTCTGATCTAACATAGTGGAACCATTTCTGCTTACATCAGTTAGAGCTGCCCTGGACTTTAAAACAGCATCTGTTCCAATAAAAACCTGCATCTCCTTACCAGGAAAAAAAAGAACCAAAAACCGAAAAGAACCCTAGTGCTTTAAATGTAAAAAACCCCAACCCAACCAACACAAAACCTTCCCTTATATTTTTCTGTGAAATATGCGGTTCCCATGCATTGTCTCAGCATTATATTTTCCATATAACTCTACTTACACACTTTTCTCTTTATGATGTCCCAGAAAAATATCCTTATCATGTTTTTAACACTGTAAAGTAGCAAAACATTGTCACTTGAAATATATGTCTGCTTGATTTGGACTGACTTTGGACAAAATCTATATGCTGGACCTAAGCACCCTTAGCTTTTATCCACTCTTGTAGATTTAATTTACCTTTGTAGGTATTGTATTCTAACTGGACTGTCACTCTGAAAGGAAATACCTACTTCAGTGTATCCATCCTTTGCTAGCTCAGTGGTAACAGTCCTGGACAAGTAAATGCTCTTGGTCCATGTCATAATTGACTCTCCTGATGGCCTCAAATTTAATTTTAATCTTTTCATGTGGTTGTAAACAATGTAATGAAGTCAGCTAAGAAGTGAACATATAATGTTGTGGCAAAAAAAACATTAATGCACAGTATATTATTCTACCAGGAATAACTTAGTTATTCACAGCCTTCCAGTTGTCCAGTGCCAAGCATACTTAACAAAGCACTGAAGACCATTTATCCCTGATGGCATTGAAAATGTACATTGATAGTAAACTAATTGTTATTATCCACAGTTCACCATTGTTGTCATAGGCAGAGGAAGGCACCAGATCTCTATCTCTTTCTCTTTTTCATGTTCCTCAGTTCTTGTGCCTCTGTTGGCTTCATGAAGAACAGCAGTACAAGGTTTTGTGATGGGTCTCGTGATGTTAGGTCTTTTTATGAGAGAAGGAGTTGGACCATACAAGCTCAAATAACTGCTGAAAGCATCTCTCAGTGAGGACTACCAGACATGACCCAGAAAACACTAAGTGACCTCTTGAGAAATTTTACAGCTTTGACATTTCCAATGGCTGCAGCAAAGCAGTAACCAACTCTCCTTGCTCCAGTCAAAGAGGCCAACTCTTCCTCTTTAAGGATGAACTATTCAACTTAGGGGAAAGGAATCTTTTCAAAGTGATGCCTTTGAATATCCTGGTAGGTCTAACAGCCATACAGAGCAGAGCCAATTCTGGACTCAGACCTGGCTGCTCAGGGCTTCATCCAGTTGTGGCTTGAAATCTAAAAAGTTGAAGACAGCCCAGACTTTCTGGGCTCTGGCTCCAGTGCTAGACTGCCATCATGTCCACTCTCTATATCCAGCCTGAGCCTCTCATATTTCAGCTTGCGCTGCTGCCTCTCACCCTCCCACCACACACCACTGTGAAGAACCTGACTGCACCATGATTTGGCACAATTGTCCCCTTGATAAATCTATGCTGACTTTCCAGTCACCTTCTCGTTGGATGACACCAAGCTAACTGGTGTGATTGACACAACAGAAGGAAAGGAAGCCATCCAGAAGGATCTTGACAGGCTGGAAAGGTTCGCCCAGGTGAACCAAGTGTCAGGTGTTGCACTTGGGCCGGAAGAATCCCAGACATAGATACAGACTGGGAGAAGAGCTCCTTGAGAATATCCCCTCTGAGAAGGACAGTTCTGGCAGTTCTGGTGGATGAGAAACTTAACATGAGCCAGCAGTGTGGTCTTGCAGCTCGCAAGGCAAATGGTATCCTGGGCTCCATCAGAAGAGGGGTGGCCAGCAGGGACAGGGAGGTGATTGTCCCTCTCTACTCTGCCCTCTTGAGGCCTCATCTGGAGTACTGTGTCCAGATCTGGGGTCCTCCATACGAGAAAGATGTGGAACTGTTGGAGAGGGTTCAGAAGAGAGCCACGAAGATGATTAGAGGGCTGGAGCACCTCCCCGACGAAGAGAGGCTGAGGGAGCTGGACTTGTTCAGCCTGGAGAAGGGAAGGCTGAGGGGGGACCTCATTGCAGCCTTCCAGTAACTGAAGGGAGCATACAAACAGGAGGGGAATCAACTTTTTAAAAGGGTAGATAATGACAAGACAAGGGGGAATGGACTAAAGCTAAAGGAGGGAATGTTTATATTAGATATTAGGGGAAGCTCTTTACAGAGAGAGTGGTGAGTGGTGAGGAGGCTGCCCAGAAAGGTGGTGGATCCCCCATCCCTGGAGGTGTTCAAGGACAGGTTGGATGGGGCCCTGGGCAACCTTGTGTAGATCCAGGACTGAGATTGTTGGCCCTGCCTGTGGCAGGGGGATTGGAACTATATGATCCTTTGGGTCTCTTCCAACCCATGCCATTCTATGATTCTATGATTTTCCTTTTCTAGATGACTGTCATTATTTTCTTTATATGCTTGTGTTGAATTTGGGTCTGAAATGCAGGCCGGGTTTGTATATATGTTTTGCTTGTAAATCTTCCTAGCCACAGAACTTTCCCTCACTCAGTAACGGACTCTGCAGAAGTTTAAAACTTCTTGGATGCAGGAACCATATCTTTATACTGATCTTTACTACATGCAGTACAATTCAACCTCTGTTTTGATTAAAGGCCAGGTACTGGTGTAACAGAGACACTGAGGGGTAATACAAGTTTTGTTGAATTTCAAGTAGGCCTGGGACTTAAATCAGGCCTGCCTGAAGGAAAAAACAAAGAAAGCACTCAAAATAAATTGTTCAATAAACACATTTGTTCACGGCATTTATTTCTGTCACATGAGATAAAAAACCACTTTGCTTTAATTTCATGCTCTGCAACAGAACATTAATTCATACTAAATTACTGTAGAATTCCTGTGTTACCTTACACCCACAGCAGAGTCACCCTTTGAGTGCACAGGCAGTGCAACAGGACTCCTACAAACTGAGGGAAAAGTAATATGAAGTGTTAGGGCAAACATTTATGGTGTGAATTTGTCGAGAGCCCACACTTAACTGTATGACTTTTTGCTTTACGTAGTGTTTGATTTGCTGCATCCAAAAGAACCTCAGCACTTTTTGGCTCTGCTATACTAGACAGTACATGCTGTTTTCTGTGTGTCAGCAGTGTATAAATTTCTAATCAGATTGTATCTGATAACATGGCTTTCTGATTGCTCTATTCATCAGCTTGTTCTAAATCTCTTTCAAACCCTGTTTGTACGATGGCATTCATGACCCAAATCATCCTGGCTACAGCAAGCAGGATAATGTGGATTTACATTAATCTGAGATACTCAGCACAACATAAACTGGAGATTTAGATTCAGTTTGGTTCCTAAATGTTCAGGACCCAGTTGGAGTTTGATCTTACATGCAGAACACTGCAAAGCAGTATTTTACCTATATTTGAACAGCAAACATAATACTTTCATATTTCTTTAAATCCTTTTCATTAAGTTAAATGTTTCATGCCAAGCTTCCTTCAGGCTCACATTTCAGAAATCCCAGTTCAGGCTTCGGTACAGAAACGCACTCAGTGGCTAACAAACAAAATACCTTAATGCATTTCATCTGTAGCTGCACCACAGGAATTGGCCTTGCACTGGTGCACAGTTATATTTTGTATCTGAATGTGTCTTCGACCTACCAGTGCCAAGAAACAACATGTTTCCAGTGTGTGGAACATCATCAAGTTACAGCCATTGAATGGGCTAACAAGCAACCTGCAGCAGTGCTAAGCTATTGTCAATCAAAGGAGGGCTGTGTCTGGGTGAAAATCATCGCAAACCTCAGTAGAAAGAAGAGTTTAAACTCTCTGCCATCATCAGGTCCCCTCTCTCTCCCACAGACACACAGACAGACACACAGCCCTCAGCTCTGCTCTCTGACAGTCTGGGCACAGCCACTAGTAATTGCAGAAGCATATGAGGAAGCCAGTTGACTTCTTGACCCCAAATCATTTTGTAGATGTCACAAGGATGCCAAATGTGAAGCAGAAGGCTGTCAAAGATGAGCTGAGGCTAAAAGAAAGACTATGAGCTGTAATACAAAGCAGAAGGAGCCTCTGGGGAACAATCTGTCTTCCTAAGAAGTCTTGTGAAGCTTTTTAGTATCAGGTGCATCATCTTGAGAAACCATTGTACATTCCAAGTAAAATTACTTTAATATTCCCACATAAAAAGACCACAACCAGGTGGAGAATCA
Source organism: Laterallus jamaicensis coturniculus (assembly GCA_022605575.1). Lineage (NCBI taxonomy): Eukaryota > Metazoa > Chordata > Aves > Gruiformes > Rallidae > Laterallus > Laterallus jamaicensis. The sequence goes on from JAKCOX010000055.1 coordinate 2,582,793, forward strand.
GGATTGGAGAACACAGTGTGGAACTAAAAAGTTTTGCATGTTGCTGGGAAGAAATTGTGTGGAAATATATTACAGATACATTTCATATGTAAATCACAGCCACATATTAAAATGGGTATAAAAGTGGGTGACTTTATGAGTGCTAAATACCTCTACATGGTAGCCTTTTGAATGGGAATGTTTATTCCCACCAGGGAATTTTTACAGGTAGTGGGAAGCAGGTACTTACACTCTCACACAGTGTCCCCAGTATTTGGACAAGTTTTGGGATTTTTTTCTTTTTCTGTTAGTTGGAGAAGGATCAGGTCCTAGCTGAGTCATTTGTCCTTTGAGTAAAATAGACCCTACAGTACTGAATGTATTATAAATGAGAGTTAAGTCAGAAAGGAGCAACTAAAATAAGGATAACTGACGACTAAATCATTAATCCTGGCCAAAAAAGTGTGCTACATTTCATAGTAATCAAATTGTTTGGTAACACAGATATAACCCTGCATCCACTTGAATACCTGCTGCACTTTCTAGCCCGTCTTTTGTTATTCTACTGCCATCTATAAAACTATCATTAGATGCTAATACATTACCAAATTGTCTGACCTTGCTCTGAGTAACCCTGAGAGAAAAAGTAGGAGAAATGCATGGTATAAGTTTATGTTTAAAAATGTACATCATAGTAATTAATTTAATTTTGCCTAACAATTGCATTTACAGCTTCTAGACATAATAAGCCATGTCAAGATGGGGTTTTTCTGCTCATTTGCTCATGATGAGTGGTTACCACATGTTGCTTGCCCACTGCACCATGTTGAAGCTCATGAGTGCTGTAAGTGTCAAAGTTATGTTACAAGCCATGTGTTTCAGTTCTGTTACAGTGGGAATGTTGTTAGAGCCTTTTTAAGTGTGATATGTCATGGACTACAGTGCTAGAGAGCATTTCAGAGGCATTTCCATTCAGCTGAATCAATGTGAAAAGTGCAACATGGATTAAACACAACTTTTTCTCTGCCAGTTTAAGTAAATGCTTGGGATCTTCTGGTTAACCTGTTTGACTGAAGGATAATGCTTCTAAGTCAAGTCATTCTGCAGACAACCGTCTTCCTAGTTCCTGTCTAATGCTAACATATAAGGCTATTCTAAATTATTCCATTATTATTCCTGTGTGAAAGAGGGGGATTTATTTACTTGGCATTTATCAATGCAATGGGATAAAGAATAGTCTAGCTAGGAACAGCAGACATCCCAGAACATATTTACATGATTCATTTTTTTTAAACCATAATCTCTGTCATGTCATGGTTCAGATCATTTGCAGAACCTGATGAGAGCTTAATCCAGAATTTGTAGGACTATAGTATATGTCAGAAATGGAAGGTAGGTATGATCACGTAGAATGCAGATTTACTTCTTTTAAGCTTCATCATTGTGATATGAAACACATCCAACAAAAATATTCAGCCCATTAAGTAACACGTCAACATTTAACATGCAAACACATGTTATCATTAAATGTTATGCTAAGAAAGTTCTTTCAAATGAGAAATGTATTTCCATAGCCTTGCCTGCTAGAGAATACAGTCAAGCCTAGTGTGGAATATCTTTTACACTATAGCTAGTCGAGTCTAATTGGGCTTTTCTAGAATATTTCCCTGATGCGGATACCCTGTCTGTTATTCTGGAATAATGGCCACTCTTTCTGAGTATTGTTCCAGAATTAACTCATTCTGAAGAAGACAGGGAGGACAGAATGGTGGAGAGGGGTAAGCTCCTCACTACAGTTCCAGAAGCGAGGTGTTGAACCTTGCTCGTGTCAAAGGACCTCCTGTACATAAAGGGCTGCTGGGTCATTTGGCCTAGAAAATCAATGATTTACATATAGCCACATCGCTCCCTATGTGAAGTTTGCTCCAGAAATTGGCATGCCTTGACTACACAGTAAGAGCCACCTAAGAAAAATCACTCTGTTTCAGATCTTACTATCCACACAAGGAGTTGTTTGGAGAAAACACAGTTCAACAGTTACTTAGCAGTAGCTGTTCCAAATCATGAAGGCAAACCCAGTAGGCACACAAAATTATCCACTATCAGAGAACTTGCTAACAGGTTGACTTCATGCTGTGTCCTTGGAAGCAGTAAGGAACAAAATTCTCACCACTGTGATCAAACCTCTGTTTTCTTAATATTCCCTACACAAGTCGAGGCTGACACAGGGAAAGGAAAATCCTTCATTAGCTTAAGCAGAATTAGTAGGCAGTTCATGTGTTGAAAATGGTAGGCCCCATAAACCTTTCAAAGATTAGCCAAGAAACAGGGTGACTGCTGACTCCCCTTTAATTTCTTATTCTTCTCATGTTTGATTACCAAATGAAAGGCAAGTTTTGGCTTCTGAATAAAGACAGTTTTGCATTTGTCAGCACAGTACCATAGGTGCAGAACTGGCTGATGGGTTGGGCTCAAAGGGTTGTATTAAATGGGGTAACATTCCTGGTGGCACTCATCAGTGCTGTTACCCAGGGCTCAATTTTTGGATCAAATGTTTTTTTCTTCAGTGTTTTTGGCCTGGGCACAGAGATTTAATGTACATAAATAAGTTTGCTAATAATGCCTGCAGAGACCTCTCAATAGCTGAGAGCACTGGTCAATTATCAGCTGCATGAAATTTAACAAAAACAAATGCAAGATTCTACAGCTCGGAAAATGTAATCCTGGAGGGATGTATAGTGGGAGGATAAGAGGCTGGAGTGCCCCTTGTAGGAAGGGATCTGGGGGGGTTGACTGATGGTAAACTCAGTATGAGTCAATAATATGTACTGGCAGTCTAAAGAGCCAAATAACCTGGGGTAAATGAAGCACAGTATAGCTAACTGTTTCAAAGTGTTTGTCCCAGCATTGGTACAACCTCACCTCAAGTAATGTGTGCACTTTTGGGCTCCAGAATATGATAGACAAATATTGGAAAGTGTCCAAAGGAAAGCAACAAAGAGGATGAAAATACTAGAGGATATGACTTCTGAGGAATGGCTGAGGATATTTCGCTTGTATATCTTATAAAAGAGGAGTCTGAGGGGTGATCTCACTGCTGTCTACAATGTCCTCACAAATGAGAGAAGAGGGGTTGTTGAGCTTTTCTTTCCAGTGTCCAGTGATGAGCCATGAAGGAATGGCTTAAAGTTGCACCAGAGAAAGTTCAAGTCAGATAGTAGAAAAAATTTCTTCACCTAGAGTGTAGTCAAGCAGTGAAACAAGCGCCGGGGATGCTTCTTTAACTTCAGGTGGAAGTTAAAGATCATAGGAGAAGTTTATATGAATTGGGGGTGGGGTGGGGGTGGGGGGAGCAGAGGGGTGTGCATAATTACTTTCATATTTGCCTGCATTGCAAGTCCACCAGCAGAGTAGCTTTCAAAAGGGACTTTTTAATACTGCCAGTACACACAGTTTTGAATAAAAGCAAAATCCTGGCTTTGTGTCTGAGCTACCTACATCCATAAACATTTAAATCTGTTCACAAATTTGAATAGATGCTGCCTACTTCAATTGTAAATTAAAGTAATTAATTGACATTTTGCAGTTTAAATTCACTTTCTGGATCACAAATATTTTGAAACCATGGTCAAAGTTCTGTAAAAGAGACACATTTGGCAGGCGTCTTTGTCTGTAGTGTTAATGCATACATATATTTACACAGAGGGCCTGAAGGAGAGGACTACTAATGTATGTGGAGCTGCATTAGAGAGAACACTGGTGGCCAGGGATTCAAGTAGTACCATTTCACCCTCCTCTTATTCGGGAAAACACTGAGCCCCCATGGGTTTTCCACAGCTCTGATCAAATGATCACACAAGGGGTGAGGATAGCCCAAATTTACACCCCTAGGTCCAAGCAGTTACATACTGCAACTGACTGCAACTGTGTGGACGCATCCTAAATACAAACATCACCCTGTGTGTACATCAAAAATTAAAATCCCTGTAGTCTTGTCATACAGCAGGCAAAATATGGTACACACTGCATTTTGTGCATGCTGCCAGTGAACTTGGCCCTGTGAGCTCTGTTGTCTCCCACGTGCCAGGGATCTTTGCTCTGTAGCTGGCAGGGCAGCTGTTTTTCTTCTTAGGGATCAAACAGCAAGAGCTGGAAGTAAAGGGGATAAATAAGGGTGGCAGTAATATGGAGGAAGCCTTCTGAAGGGGGATTCAAGTCAGTTGTGCAAGTGATGTGCGTTACAGCTCTAGTGTTGCTGTAGCTGTTGTTGCAGGACAAGATGCATCAGGGGCAGGGGGAGAGGTGTCGTGATGTCCTTATGACACTAACTCATGTAATTGGGAGACCCAGGCAGCCAGGATTCCGGGTCAGTCCAAAAGCTGAGACTGAGAGAGAACTTTGGAGGCTGGAAATGCCCCTCTGTCCCCAATCTGATTTGAACGATTGCTAAAAAGGAACCAAGTACAGGCTGCTAAGTGAAGGCAATGGGCTGTAAGTTAAGAAAATACCAGTGACTTAGCCCTTGATGCAAAAGCAATGAAGTTACTGTGATTTTAAAGAAAAATAATGCATCAAATGTTTTATACACCTCCGGAACACATTTATGCTTAGTTGCATAAAGTGTGTTGTAATAGAGTATTCCCGTTCCAGACTTTACAGCAGATTATTGCAATAATAGGGATTCCTTTCCATATTTTCCATCTCTCACTTAGTCACCAGTTTATGAATTGTCTCTCATTAGAAGGGCTATCAGAAGATATTATTAACAAGGTTGGTAAAACTCTGATGGCTTTTAGATGGATTTACATGCTTATAGAAATCATCTGAGAGCTTTAAGCTACTACTGTCTCCAAAAGTAACCTTGTCTGTGTGGTTTCCTAAACAGGGAGATAGCACACTTGACAGCACCCTTTGATCTAATTTCCAGTTTTAGAAACCCATTTTTGTTCACTCCACTACCTGTACCCACAAAAGCAAGAGATCTCCCTGGCTCATGAATATGGAAGTGTGCTTTAAAGCATTCAAGTACAGGTTTTGGTACAAGTATGTGGATAAATACAAGGAGACAGTGAAAATTCAGGCTTTCAATATAGACTATGTACATTCAAACACAACTTTCCTTGGACACAGCAGAACTGGAATATGACCAAGAATTTTAGATGAAAAATTATAGTCTCCACTCCGTTGCAATTGATTTTAGCTTTTGTTTCATTATTTTTATCCTTCTTTGTCCATTTGCTATGTGAAAATGTGAAAGTATACAATTATTTCCAATCATTATATTATTTTTATACAACTTTGATTTAAGAATTCAAAAAGCAATAACTATTGGGAAGGTCCGCAACTTTTCATTAGACATAAGGGGGTTTAATATTAGCTTTAAAGTTAAGAAGTGAAAAAATCAAACCACTCATCTTTTCAGCATTTCTGAAAGCCAAGTTACTTAGAAATAGCATCAATTTAAGTATCCTAGCACTAGTCACACATTCATAAAGTTCCAATCCATCTTTTTTTAAACTGACATCTGAATTTTCTAGGAAGAGCATATTTAAGCTGTTCCTGGATAGGTAGGATTCTCTTTCTCAGAAACAGCTTTAAAAAAATAATCAAAAAGGGCTTCATAACTTTAAACTTGTACACAAAATCCCATTAGCTTTGAACAACTTTAAGCAGAAGCATAAACATGAAAGCAAATACTGCAATACTTTCTAATGGGACTGTTCCTTGAATAGGAATGTTTTCCAAAACAGACATCGCATCATGCAAGGAATTTGTTGAAGATAGAAAATGCCCAGTTCAGAAGCAGAGAGAACTGGCTGAGTGAAGCCTTGAAGTGCCTAAATGCAACTTTGCTTTTTCCCAGCCATGGAATCCTAGACAAGATACTTACAAAGTTTTCCTTTTCTCTTAAGCAAAATTTCTTGCTTCCCCGATGTTCATTCAAGAGTGTCCTAACACATGTGGTGTGCCCTGCTAATGTGAAGGCATTTGCATGACAGAGCTTCACAAAGAGCAGGAGCTGCTTCTCCCCAGGCAGACTTCCCAGTAATGGACAGGGTACCATTATGTTCTTAAAAAAATAAAGCACAGCAAAATTCTAACAGGGGATACAGAAATATTATGGATGATTAGGAATTTTAAAGCTAGACAAGGTTGGAAATTTAAAAAATTACTTTGTCAAGGTTATTAATGTTTTCTTCATTTACAGGAATAAGGCTGGGTAATTTTCTTTCCCTGAAAAGTATTGAGAGAGGCTTTGATTACAGTACTATGTGTATCTTAGTCTAAAAGCTTGTTTAATGTAACTATAAAATTCATGACATTTCAGGCCCTCTGACTGGTAAGGTCTGTACATTGGCTCATGTTCCTTCAAGAGCTATGTATCAGATAGTCAACAGTACACCTGACAGCTACCAGGCAACCAAAACAGTTTAAAAAAAAAGAAATTACAGTGGATAAAACCAGGACTGGGATTAGAGAGATGCTAAGGAAAAAAAAAATTCCTGTTACCTGGCAGCAACCAAATAATCCTGGCTACCTGGTGTCCCAGGAAGAGTAGGTCCAAAACAAGCCCAAACAGCTGGTGAAATCTGGTGTTTCCCATTTTTTTACTGCTTCTTTTATTGCAGATTTGTTCACAGAAAAAAAACCCCAAAACACTCAAAATCAAACCAAAGTCATTACCATATTGTGAGGGAAATTACAACAATGAAATGAACAACTGCTATACTCAGCAAAGTGCTTACAGCCAAGATTGTGGATAAGAATAGGCTCAAAATTTGTGGAAGTTCAACATCCTATATATAGGCATCTGGACCCAAATTATGTCCCTGGACATCGCTGCTGTAGTAGACTGAAACAAAACGCCATCTAAAGACTTTGTGTCTTAGTTCTGGTTCTGAATTTTGTGGGTTTGTTTTATCATTACTTAAATGTAGTTGCAAATGTTTGTGCCAAATCCCCACTGCCTTCCCACTCCTTCTCTGTTTATTAAATCACTATAACATTTTACTTACCATACATAAAATTTCTCCGCATACAAGAAAAGTCTTGGTTTTGACTTTAAATCATAAATAACATAACCTCAGCTACAATTCTACATCAAAGTATCTGAAGAAAAATATTCTTATATTTTAGATCCAAATTGTTCTCTCTTTAAACAGAGAATCCATTTTCAGAAATGACCATGACAACTGGGAAAAAAAAATCAACCCCTATGAGTCAGGTACATGTGGTTTGTTATTTATGTCTTATTTTTTAATTTTTAGTCTATTTTTTTTAAGCCAGATGTTAGTAAATAACTCTTCAAAACTGTTTCTTGTTTTAGGAACTAATAATTCTTCTGTTATGAAAATTAACCTTTCATCTAAGGAAATGCAGCTGGTAAGAGTCCAGGCTCTGTTTCATCTTTGCAAAGTCCTTCCCTATTCCTTTAGGTTAGCATTTAAGCAACCCTTCTGTAAACATGGAGGTGATGAGTTAAGCAGGCTGCCTTCATGCTGATGCAGTCTGGAAATAGGTCCACTGCCTGCTCACACAGGTGAACAGTGTGGGCAGTTTGCTCTTAAAGGTGAGGAATGGACAGCAAGAAGAGGAAAGGCAGGAGCCTCTTACACTGCTCCAACTAGACCTAAAAGCACATCCCTTCATCCCCTCAATTCATTCAATTGATAATTTTTGTGGTTTTTAAGCAGGTACAGAGGAATTTGCTGGATCAGGGTCTTAAAGACTCAACATGTGTTCCCTATCTGCTTTCATGTAGTCTCAAAATAATATAATTTTCCAGTTTCTGTGCTAAACCTTTTGTAGCTAAAACTGATAATCATCCCAGGTTCCCTTGCTGGGTTTTCTAGTCCCTTAAGCTTCAGTTTAGTAACATTTTGGCTGATCAATTGGATACAAACCCCTTTATTTTCTGTTTAAATTCCCATTCCAATAAGTAAGGCTTTAGGCTTAAGTCTACATAACTCTCTTTTCAAAGTTTGAGCCAGAGAGTCAAGAGTCTAAAAAAAAAGCCACTCAAAACACATTTTCTACTTTGTGCATGTTTTTCATGTGATCTCAAAAGAACAAGTTGGAGTTAGAACCAAAGAGATGGAAGCAGATGTTGCAATTTCCATAAAAAAGCTTTCTTGGAAAACAAACTAACTTTTTTTTTTTTTAATGTTAAAACCCCAGACTTTACTTAACTAATAGTTTTCATTTAAAAGTCTTAGCAGTGAGACGTTAGGGCATTGTAGCTCTACCCCTACTTAATTTCACATTCTGTACAAATTATTTCAAGCTTCCTGAGATCCCTCCATGCGATGCAGTCTAATCAATAAATTACGAACCAGTTTTATTTATACTGTATGTTAAGTCATATATCTGTATTTTAGAATCTGGGCTGTTTTCCTGTGTCTCCATATTTGCATTGTACCTTTCCACAGTGAGGCAGATTTAAGAGTTGTTATCCTAGCTTCATAATAATTGCAAGAAAATCCAGTCCCATCTGTTTCTGCCAACATATGGAAATTAAATGAGAATATCAACAGAAAATGGCACTTGCTCAATATCAAGTGCACACCAGCTATTGTGTTTGTTAAGGAAACTTGTGGTCGAGCAGGCTGAGAGAAGTCAGTAAGGTGCCTGCCTGGTAAGAAATCCAGGTACTGATCTTTCTCATGCCAGTCTGTCAGTTGTCAGTTGCTAGATTTCAGGTTAATAAACATATTTCCGTCACTTAGAGATGATGTGCTGCTGAATGAGACATGGTTTGCCCTGCACTACTTAGTATGAAGAAAGATTTTCACTGTTCCAAAAGACAGATAAGGTTTTGTTGGAAAAATGAGCATCAGATCTGGAGAGGGATAAAGAATATGTATAACATAATTTTAGAGCTGGGAGGAGAATAAAATTACTGCTTTATCCACCACTAAATAATAAGTCTTAAATACTTTTCATTCGTAACCAAGTCATCACATAACTTTTGAGAGGTTACAATAGTTGCACTGTATTACCACTGTCCAGTTTTGCAACAGGTTAGAAAAATGTAAAGCATATTTTAAAACACACATAGGAAGAGAGAAGTGAGTTGTCTCACAAGTGGCCCAGAAGTTCAAATCTCCCTGATCAACTGTAAAATAAAGTTTTCCATCAAACACATATCCTCCTGGGATTCCCCCCACTTCAGATGCTGCCGTGCTGTGCAATCCCCATAGACAAGTTTGAAGTTGGCTGGGTTTTGCTTTGCAGAAATGTTAGAAATGTTGTTTTTTCTTGCATAAGCTATTCTAAAGCTTTTTAAGTCCAAGGACATTGAAATAGGAAGAATATGTTCAGGAAAAACTGTGCAGCTCTGAAGGATGCAGACAATCTCAACCAATCATGTGAGGATCATGTAAGCAGTTGCCTCTCTGTGAGATTTACCATGTCTCTGATGACATATGGGCTGATCACGCATGCACACACTCCTGTTCTATTTAAAACACATGTAAAATGAGTTTACTTAGAACAGCATGAGCATCTGAGCAAACATGGGTACCTTTCAAGTACTTATTTCAGGTTCTTTTGAATCCATGCTTATTCCCTGTATTTACACACATACTGAGAGGGTTTTTTCCCCAGATTTGACACCTAGAAGACTAGGTGAGCAATGCGCTGTCAAGTAAAATCTACCACAACAGACTTGTGCATGTCTACATTTCTGAGCTACTTAATGAAGTGGTTCAAGAAAAGTTATGATCATAATGTGAGAAAGACGAAAATGCCTGTCTTGTAAAAGACATCCTTTCCTTTCTCCTCTGGTAGATCGGCATATTATTTTCCATCAGATAAGCAACAGAGCTGTTAAATTTATATAACCCGGACCTCTGAGTAAGCAAAGCAAGGGTGCATGTTGCAGCAGACTGATGAGTGACTTTGAGTCTGTGCCCCAGGAGGATACCTGCTGAGAGCTGTCTAACACGGCTCAGCCAGTTCCACGTTGGTAGAGTTTCTACACACCTCTGTACTGCAATGCCATTCATGCAGTCAGCAACCTGAAGGCAAGATGCTCCTTAAGTTATTTCCATTTTCCTCCCCCACCTTCTTCCCTGCTCCCTTAATTGTGATAAAAAGCCTGTGGCTTTAAGAACACTTAACTGTAATACAATTTTCATAGCTCAAGTTACGTGCTAAGTAAGTGTTTTATATATCCTGTTTGTGAAAGACCAGACAAGCTCTTTGTAGGAAGGTAAATAATACTTAAAGTCCCGATCATAATCATCCATCCATCTCTGCTCTGTGATTTAATTTAATACCAATTATCAAATGTTTTATTTTTAAGAATTCATGAGGTGTTTGGCCGCCAAAAATGAGTATTCATTGCTAGGTACTCAGGAATTAGGCAAACATAGCATACTGAATTGCATATCACAACATAAAGCTGCTTTTAAGATGTTACTGTCTTCTCAAAGAAAAAAAAGTGTTGGAAAGCTTTAAATTCAGGGAAAGTTCAGTATCACATTAACTGGGTTTCATCTCCTCCCAAGTTCTCACCCTATTTTGCTTCTCAAAAATGGGGTACTGGAAAGTAACAACCTTAAAGAATCTTTTCTCAGAAACCCATTGCCTAATTGATTATTTTAGGTTCAAGATTTTACCACTGTGCAAGATCCAAGCCTCTTACCTATCTCCCTGCAAGTGTTAGGCAGTCTCCAAAGACAAACAATGCATTTTCCTGGTCCCAGTGAGCTCATAGATGAGAAATATAAACAAAAACATAAATATAAAAAATGTTTGGGAGAGGTGAAGGAAAGGACTCTAGGAGCAAAGTAACATGGTTGTAATGAATTCTGAGCCTCGCAGTTGGCTCGAGGATTTTTATTTTTTCTTTGTCATATTTAAAAGGGGCAAATTACATCCTCACCTTCCCACACTCCCCACAAATGCCAGCCCTCCATCTTGCCTCACACCGGTGTCAAGCTTAATATTTGCACATCCAGTTCCTTGCCTTGTCTTCCCAGGGCTTTCCGCTCCTTTTTTTTTCCATATGAATGAAGCAGTTAAAAAAAGTGTTGATAGACAAGTAGAAGACACAGGCCTTCGTGAGAGGCCGAAATGAAAGAAATGAGCTTTGCCCTCCTTTTGGTTCAGTGTATCTCACGTTTCTGTCCAGAGCTTCCACTAGAGAGTAGTGCCAATTCGCACCAGCACCGCACCTGTCCCGTTCCGTGTCTGCAGCCTTGGTGCATGCCTGCCAGCAGCACAGGCAAGCAGGACCAGCAACATGCATGGCATCTGTGACAAATAACACAAGCCATACATTTCCCACTCCCCAGCCAAAGGAGATCACTTCTACTCTCTGATATCCTTGATACAGTCAAATATTTGCAGGATTGGACACAGAGGGAAGTCCACAAAAATCTTGGATGCATTAAGTTTCCCGTTGTAAAAGCAACCTGTGTTAAGGCTGGGAAAAGTTGTACAGAGCACTAGTCTGTAAGAAGAGTGAGAGACTGAGAAGTAAAACCAGGAATGCTTGTTGGGTTTGGTTTTTTTTATCCTGGCAACTTCTGATTAGCTTCATAATATTAAACATTTTTTGTGTTGCCTTTTCAGATTTAGCCTGCGTGACCTAGCAGCTGTTTCACTTGGCTTGGGGCATTTATGACTTTATTTTGGACAAATCTTTAACATTTTCATTTGATTTCTCCCAACTCAGCTTTTTGCCTCAAAACTTGTTTTAAATTTTACGGTCTTCCTTTTTTTTCTCTCCTCCCACCCCACACCCCCCCCCCCCGCCCCTTCTTACCCTTCTTACAGCTGTAGGCTCTGGAAACCAACAACTGTGGTGTTCCTGTCCTCTGCCAGCAGCCTGTTTTACAAGGTTAAGACAAAAGAAAGGAGGGCATTTTGGAGGGAAAGAAAAATAAGACAAGAAAGGAAGGAAGGAAGAAAGAAAGACGCAGGAGAGGTCTTTTACTGAATCTACTCAGAGCAAGCTAAAACCTAACACTATATAAATACTGAAGTACACAGTAGACTAAAAGTATTCAATAAACATTTACTGTGAATGGAGGCATTAGGAAAGGCTTAGGCCCTGCCTGAATTCCCATGAAATTTATAAATATTTCTTTCATTTGTTCTCCATTTACAATTAGTTGCGGTCAAGCTGATCAAAGACAGAAGAGGCCTGTTGCATGTGAACCAGCATCCCTCACAATGACATTCACAAAGCAGAATGAAATATGAAATATCAGGTTTCCACGGATGTATGAACTTGTAAAAAATCTGAAAGAATAGGAGGTTTTTCACACTGAGTAATGTGAAACATTTGGTGAGGATTGTAGGCCTCTGAAGAAGAAAACTGAGAGCCAAAATCCATCAGGCAGTAAAACAGAAGCAGGCAAAACTTAAAACAACAGCCATTCACTACGATCTATTGATTTAGATATCATGATTTTCTGTGCTATAGCAGTTATGGATGCTAGTGGGATCTTCCACTTAAATTATTATCAGGAACAAACCCCAGTGCCACAGACCTGAGAGCAGGCTGGAATAACATTTGTGTCAGGAATACACTTTGTCTGTTCCTCTCACTTTAAAAAAAAAAGAAAAAAAAAAAGAGGGAAAAAAAGCCTTGCCACAGCTTGTTCACACTGCTCCCAAGTGTTTGCAGCGAAACAGGTGCTAAGGTTAATTGGGTAAGTAGCCTGAACCTTCCAGTTTTCAAACGAACTTTAAGTAAATAAATAACCACAAGTGGATCCAGGAGGGTAGACTTGCACAAAGCCCCTGAGCAGCATGTTACAGCACTCGAGGTTCCCGGTTTTATCTCTTTTGCAGACCCACGCCTTTCGGAGAGAAGGGCCCATTGGTCTTTGTGACTAATACAGTGTGCTTTAATTGCTTCCTATGTCTTTCACAGCTGTCAGCCCCTAATGGGGTCAGGGTCAGCAGGGGCGGAGCTCTTGGAGAGTTTGCATCCCTTCATCTCCTGAAGTGCTCCCAGGCTGGAGAAGGACAACACACCATACAGCATCTGGGAAACCTGTGGCTCTCACTGAAATGAGACATGTGCCCACTCCACCCCAGAAGTCAGTCACCCCACTTGGATTCACCCTTTTTAGATGCTGGAAAAGGTACAGGCAAGTAGAGACAGCACCATTAATGGACGCCCTGACCCAAGAGGCTGTAATTGCTTCTCAAGTAGTGCAAAATTTGTTTATGATATTAACCAGTGTCAAACCACAAGGAAGAATGTAAAAATAGATGTTTTCACATTGTTTTGAGAAAGATTTGGGGGGATTAAAGAGTAACTGGAGCCTGCTAGCATAAACACAGTGGACACTTCACGCTGTTTATGGTATAAATCCCGTTATGTTTCAGTCCATACCAGAAAATGTATAAAGAGAGGTAAATAGTAGGTAGGGGAAATAACAGGAGGTATAAATGTGTTGCGGATGTCCTTTCCAAGTAAAGACTTTCACAGAAATGGTGTAAGGCAAATACTTCCATAAAGGGACTGTACCAGAAAATATCTGAGAATTCATACTGTTTCCTTTTCTTCTTTAAACTCTAAAACTGAAACCAAAAATGCTACCTATTCTCAGGTATGGAATAGGAGGGTGTCAGGGAATACGTGGTCTTGCAGTTCACAGTACTGCTAACACTGAACACCCAGAAGGCTTGTGTTGGGGCCCCAAAACTCCTGAAACCACCTTACAAAAAGTAGTATGTGTATGTGTTTTCTTAAATTGACACACTGGGAGGTTTTATGTTTCTCTCAGCACTCACACGAGCTAGAAACTTACTGCTTTATAGGAAAGCTAAGAGTGTGGGATAATCACGTATCTCCAAAGACTGAGGCTTTAAGAAAAAAAAGGTCCAGTGCTACTCGACTGACAATAAAGCCCTTAGAGAAAAGAATACTAGGAGAAAAGAATATTGGACTGTGACTTACTTTCAATTCCCTGGGCTAGGTGATGCTGCACTCTGGATGGGTATCAGCATGGCCAACTTCAGCTCCTAATAGGAAATTTGAAAACTCCCATCCCATTCCATCTGTGTACTTCTTGAAATTTCCACATAACCTCAGTCAAGTCACATCATCAAGCTGTGCCTCAGTTTTCCAGCTATTTTAGTATTCAGGATTTTTTTAAATAACTCACACTGTGTGTCTAGGCATGTGTCTGCAGAAATTATTCTATACCAGGAAAGTGAGCAGGAAAGGGTTTAGAGTTTGGAGAAGTAGGTACTAGCTTAAAATATTAGATAAGAAAATAATGAGACATTATTTTCTAGAGTAATAGACACCAGGGATCTTAACAAAAAGTGATACTAAGGGAAGAAATCAGAGTCCCAGTGTTAAGTCAACAAAGCAGGATTCCTCAGTATTGTAGAGGAATCTCACTAAAGTGTCTCTGACAAGTGATGTCAGTGTTAAAGGGAAAACACAGAAGTGCTGCTTTAAAAAAAAAAAAAAGTGTAACAGAACTGAACAAAGTGGAGGAAGCATTTCCAGCATACCAAGTCTACCAGACAGGCAAGTGTGGGCTTGTGCTTCTAATGCCTTCCTTTGCATAGGTGTGAAGAGACACTGTAAGTGGTCTAAATCTCACTAAGTAATGTAGCTAGGTAGGAAGGAAATATTTCACAGGAGCAAGAAGTACCTTTGCTTCATCACTGGTCTCTCCTTTGAGCAAAAGCTGCATTGTGAGTTGTGTTACCTGGATCTTGATTTCTCTCTTTTCTTCTTCCTCCTCTTTTTGCCACGTCAACATGAATAAAGGTTCAAAAGATACAATGGACATTTTCAGTCACATTTAGCAAATATTTTTAAGGCCTCTCCACTTGAGTTGGAAAATAGTAAGAGATTTTTGAGGGAGCAGGAAAAGAATTCTCTCTGTCCAAAAGTAACTTAGATTTACTAAAGTTCAGGCTTCTACTTACGCTTTCCAAAAAGGCAAGCATAAACATGTGTAAGCAGGGAGTTCACTATCCCTAAGGACCTTTCATGACATAGATGTTTGTCTCCAGATTAACACTAAACAAAAACAGGAGCTGAGGCAGGCAGACATTCCCCTACACAGACACACCTCTTTAAGGATTCTTTCTTATTTATTGGCCAGAAAAATCCACTGCAGAAGAGGCTTCTGAGATAAATGCACTGTGCCTTCCCTCAGGGGTGTACCCCCAAGCTTTGTTTGGAGTGGGAGATGAGAGAAGCTGAGTAATGTACAATGAAATAGCTACTCCTACTATAAAACTGAAAGAAAATTACATTTTAAAAAATGTTATTAGGATGATCCATGTACAATCCTGCAGTGGCTGTGGAAGTATGTGGTTTAAGTTTCTACCCATTTTGGTTTGGTCCAGCTACTTGCTCAGCTAAGACTTTGCAGATGAGCCTAACCTCCTCACATGATATGTTATGGACAGTATCAGAATACTGTACTGTGTGTTCATCCAAAAATCAGTGTTCTCATTTTTATTACCCAGCATGTTTCAACATTTGTTTTTGCTCAGGTCCGTTATAAAATATATATCTATACTTCAGAACTTTTTATGGCAATATAATACATGTTAAGTCCTTGTCCCAGTTTCAGCTAAGATGGAGTTAATTTACTTTTTAGCAGTGGCTGGAATGCGGAGTTTGGGTGTTAGGATGAAAGCAGTGCTGATAGCACCCTGATGTTTCTAGTTGTTGCCAAGCAATCAAGGACTTTTTCAGTTCTTCATATTTCTAACTAATGGGAGGAGACACAAGCAGGACAGGTGACCCGAACTGGCCAAAGAGGATATTCCATGCTAATTACATCATGCTTAGTATAAAGGGGGGGGTGGAAGGAGGAGGAGGCAACTCCAGGATGTGTGGGTTTTTTGGGACGGTCGGGTTCTGGGACGGCTCAGGGCTGTATGGCCTAAGATGTGTGGTTCGGTGAGAGACTGCATTGTGTATCACCAGTTTCATGTATTTTGTGCCCTAAAGTCATGTTATTATTGTTGTAATTTTTTTTCTTTTTTTCTGCTATTTTAGTAAACTGTCCTTATCCCAACCCGCAGGGTTTTGGTTTTCTAGGTTTTGGTTTGGTTTTTTTCCCTCTTTACATTTCCCTTCTCCCCGCCTCCCCCTGCCCTCTTCTTTTTGTTAAAAGAACAAGTGACTGTGTGGGGCTCAGTTCTCAGCTGGGGCTAAACCACCACAGTCATTTTGTAAGACTGCCTTATCCTGAGTAATAAAGGTCAGTGTTCAAGAGACAAACAAAATGTGGCAATTTAACCCTCACTGTCTTCACACATTGCTCCTGCCAGCAGCAGAAGACTGCGGAGATGTATTGAACTCAGTTAATGAGCACAGTAAGTCTCTTAGGTCATGGAAGAACAGGAGTCATGAAATGGACACATCTCCCATCTACATCACACATGCACAGTAGCAGTCACGGCCAGTCCCAGGTTAAAAGACAATAGTGGTCTCTATCATCTTCAACAGGTCTTGGAGAACAGGAGAAGTGTCTGAGGACTGGAGGATAGCTGATATCACTTCGGTCTTTAAAAAGGGCAAGAAGGAGAATCCTAGCAACTATAGGCCAGTCAGCCTCATTTCTGTCCCTGGAAAGGTGATGGAACAGCTTGTTCTGGATGCCATCTCCAAGCAACTGGAAGAGAAGAAGGTCATGAGGAGGAGTCAGCATGGATTCACCAAGGGGAGATCGTGATTGACTAATTTCATAGTCTTCTATGATGTCATCACCCGCTGGGTAGATGGAGAACAGTAGATGTCATCTACCTTGACTTCAGCAAGGCTATTGATACTGTCTCCCATGACATCCTGATAGAAAAGCTGACGGACTATGGGATAGATGAGAGGACAGTGAGGTGGGTCGAGAATTGGCTGTCGGACCAAGCCCAAAGGGTCATGATCAGTGGAGCAGAATCTGAATGGAGGCCTGTGACTAGCGGTGTTCCCCAGGGATCTGTGTTGGGTCCAGTCCTGTTCAATATCTTCATTGACGACCTTGATGAGGGAATAGTATCCACCCTCAGCAAGCACACCGATGATACAAAGCTAGGAGGGGTGGCTGACATGCAGGAACACTGCGCTGCCATCCAGCGAGATCTGGACAGGCTGGAAAGCTGGGCAGAGAGAAACCTAATGATGAACAACAAAAGCAAGTGTAAAGTCTTGCACCTGGGAAGGAATAACCGTTCGTTTCAGTACAGGCTGGGGGATGTCCTGCTGGAGCAGAGCTCTGTGGAGAAGGACCTGGGGGTCCTGGTGGATGACAGGTTGGCTATGAGCCAGCAGTGTGCCCTGGTGGCTAAGAGAGCCAATGGGATCCTGGGGTGCATCAGGAGGAGTGTGGCCAGCAGGTCCAAGGAGCTGATCCTCCCCCTCTACTCTGCCCTGGTCAGGCCCCACCTGGAGTCTTGTGACCAGTTCTGGGCTCCCTGGTTAAAAAGGACAGGGATCTCATTGAGAGAGTCTGAAGAAGGGCTACGAAGATGACTAAGGGCATGGAACATCTGTGTGAGGAAAGGCTGAATGAGCTGGGACTGTTCAGTCCAGAGAAAGGAAGACTGAGGTGGGACCTAATCAATATTTATAAATATCTTAAGTATGGGATGCAGGGGGAATTGGCCAGCCCCTTTTCGGTGGTCTGTGGAGATAGGACAAGGGACAATGGCTGCAAATTGGAGCACAGGAAGTTCCACACCAACATGCTGAAGAACTTCTTCACAGTGAGGGTGAGAGAGCACTGGAATAGGCTGCCCAGGGAGGTGGTGGAGTCTCCTTCTCTGGAAATATTCAAGACCTGTCTGGACGCCTATCTGTGCAATATGAGCTAGGGAGCCTGCCTTGGCAGGGGGGGCGGATCCGATGATCTCTCAAGGTCCCTTTCAACCCCTACGATTCTGTGATTCTGTTATTCTGTTTCTGTACCATATAGTGTTCTGCTTACATCATAGGTTAGTTGCTTGCATTCTATTATTTCCCAGACTACTTGTCCATCATAGGTAGCTGAGGAAAGCAAACTCGTATACTCTCTACAGCAAAATATATATATATATATATATATATATATATATATATATATATATATATATAAAAATGTATCTGCACTTCTCATGAAAACATACTGGAGATCCACGAAGCCAGTCAGTTTTCTTTTGCCAAGAAGAACATCTCAAAGTAGATTGTCAGTACAGCGCAAGCCCTGACAATAGTAACAATGATGGGTTTACTTCCTTCTGCAATTCACAGTTCAGCAATTGATTGCACTTTACTTGTCCTGCTATTTCTGAAGAATATCAGTACGATTTTTTTTCTTTTTTTTTTTCTTTTTTATTCCTCACTCTGAGTACTGTAGAACAAATATTGTTTTCTAAATGTTGCTTGTCTATTAATAGTGCCTGTTGGAAATATGCACTGAGTTATATGAGATCTGGGATTAAACTTGACAGGAACATTTTTCCCTTTATGATGAGATCAGAACAGATTCCTGAACAAATCATTATGTCTCTGTTTCCAGAAAACATTACAGCAGAGCTTTGTTCATGCTACTATCATAAAGGCTTCCACCAGTATTTCTATTTCAATCTTTATTTTCAAGGGGTTTTAACTCAGCCAGAACAATTCACTGTGGGCTGAAAGTTGTCATTTCATGGTGTTCACGCCATGAAGGAATTTGTTTCACTATAAACTCTGAAAAATAATAGCACAAGCTATTTTGAAGCTGGAAAGAGGTCTAGTGGAAGGTAGTGGTTTCCTGCAAACCCATTGTTTAATCAACTGAAAACAAAATCCAGGGGACGCTTTCTTTTGTTTTTAGCAGAGATCAGGCATAAGGAAAAATATGATGAGACTACCATAGCTTTCAAAATGACAAAGTAAATTCCCCATCCCACAAGTCCACACAGAAAAAGCCTTTCTGCCTAGTGAACTTCAGACTTACACCTTCTGCCTCTGTGAATTTCCAACAACCCACACTGTCCCACAAATAACAAAGGAGAGGACATGGGGCCAAGTTCTTTTGTGGTGTGAATTGCTAATTGTAAACCAGTATAAACAAATAACTTCCATGGAGCTTAAGCAGCACCAGGTTACTTAAGAGGTCTGCTTCCCAAAGGAACTAGCCATTCATTTCTTGTTTTGCAGGCACAGCTGGAGCACTGGAAAATTCTCTTTGAATGTACGTCTGAACTCATCATCTGTAACCTGCAATTTCTATTAGTTTCTTTGCAATTCAATGGTGTGTTCCTACTTTCCTGTACCTGCTTCTCTTCCAACTATTCATCTTAGTTGTCTATCCTGTACTTTTCTCCAAGCAAGACCTTTCTTTTACTGTCTCTGCAGCAGCTAGCACAATGTCAGTTTTACCCGAGTCCTCTAGACTTTACTGAACTATGGGTAAAAATGCTAGTAATGAATAATAAAATGCTTGCTCCATTTCTTCAGTCATTCTCTTCCATGAGAAAAATCTCATCCTTCAAGACTGGAGTTCTGCCCATGATAAATCCAAAAAGTATGAGATTGAATCCAAACTTTCCATATTGTAGCTCACAAGCTTGGCTCCAGGGTTTTGGTAATGGCCCATCTTTATTACTAAAATATTTCTCTGCCTTCCTCTGAAACATCCTCTCTTACACCAAACAAGATTTCCTGGGATAGTGAGTACAATTCACATTATTGCACATACTTTTTCTGCTTTAATTTTATCTCCAAAATATATGAAATCTACATTTATTAAATGGAGTTATTTTTCCACCCTGCAAGCATCAGCCCAGTATCTTGAACGATGTAACAATGAGGCTTATGAATAAAACCTTTTTTGGAAAACACGAACAAATTATAACCGGTTGTGATAGTTTTCCACATTTTTATAATATCTAAAAATATGTTCAAATATCCAGAAATGATCTTGTGATTTGATTTATTCACAAGTCCCCTGAAGTGTTTAATAAGTACAATATGGTACGACTAAAATCATGCTTATTACTGCTATTAGCTTGGTAATTCTCCAAGATGAAATCATACTTTTCAGGTTATAAATACACGTTTTTATTGTTGATTTCATGCTGTATTTTGAAATATTGCTTCTCTGCTTTCATATTTTCAGTGCTGTATTACAGTACTATAAATCAGCCCAGCAGTAAAGGTATTCTAATTGGTATCAGGTGATTTTTTTAAAAATAGGGAAAAAGTTAAACTTATATCCTTTTGAATGAAGATAAATTCTCTTGAAGATCTTAAAAATACATCAGATGTGTCCAGAATGTACATGATTTATCTTTTTGAAAGACTAATCAGGTAAAAGTATGCTCAGTACACATCAAAGTATATGTAGGAACTCAAAACCACCATAAAAGATACCTCTAGCTGTCTAAGTAAGTACCGAGAATCCTTTCTCTGGTATTTTTTGATTCTTTGCCTATGCTGTTTCCATTTTTCCATCTCACTAACTACACAAGCTTGTGCTTCTGTGCTGCCTCCTTTTATCCATGTATTTTATTGTTCTTAAAAAAAAAACCACCCTGCAGATGTATTACTAATGTCTCAGCACCACTGTAGAGCAAATTTGATCCTTAAACTATTGATTTTTTTCAGTGATGGACCTGCCCAGAGTTGCTCTTTATATCCGTCTGTACCATGTCCAATGCAGTAGTCAGTCTAGCAGGCCACAATCAACGATGCATTATGTGTCAAAGTACTGGGATTTATAATGAATTTAGTGCTCTGTGGTTAAGGAAAAGAGCAATAAATTAATATTTTTGAGGTAAAAAGCCAGAAAACACACACTGTATACAAGATATTTCAAAACAACATTATGGACTTCCCTTTTCCCCAAAACCACATGAATGAATCCATAAAAAACTTTCTTTTCCCCAGGAAAAAAAAAAAAACACAATTAATACAAAAAATGGAGATTTGATTCCTCTGCACTGATATGGTAGCGATAGGTTTCTGTGGAACCCTGTATTTTTTCATCTGAAGTTTTGTCCAATCTGGCATATTTTCATAGCTCCTTAGAAGTTCCTCCTGGTATTTACTCTATGCCACAAAGCAGAAATCCACAATGCATTACCAGATACTTTCAAGAGAAAAGAAATACGCAGAAGAAATAGCTCTCCTTCTTTCCCAGACATCCCCACGCTGTGCTCTTTAGCTGAACAACGTTGGGATGGAAAGCTATAACGTTAATGGGATTAATTACTCAATACAGTATGCCATACAGAGCTACTTTTTTTTTTAGAGTGACTGAGTTGCTCTGTGCACACTTGAAGCTCTTGAACAACCGGAAGTTGACAGAAGAGCTCTGTCATGAAGTCCAGAAGATTAAAAACTAAATGAGTCCAAATAAAAATCATGTTAAGTAGATATTCAGCAGAAAGGCATCTCAGCAAAGACAAAACAAGCAAAAAGATATCTATACACACCTTGGACAGCTGCTCAGAGTCAGACAAAAACCAGACGGAGGATATCAAGAGGAAAATAAAGCTAAACAAGGCCATATTTGCAAAGATAAAAGGTAGCAATGAATGTCACCTTTCATTGGGGTACAGCACTGACGTGAAAAAATATTACATGACTTGGACATACAATCTAATGCCAACAGGATGAGAAGGATAAATGTTTGCATCCACCGAGCCTTTGCTCCATGAAGGGGAATGGAGACAACACTTTAGGATTCCTCTGTGGTCAACAGAAATATGTACCTGGCACAGGTGATAATATGAAGGATCCTGTTATTTCTATGATGCTTAGGGAGTCCATTAGTAATCTCTATATTGCCTAATTTTCCAATTGCATTGGAAAACTGTTGTGAAATGGCTTTTGTATCCTCTTTCCCTTGCACACTGAGGTCTTCCCCTGTTAGGGAATATCTCTCATCACACCTCAAATTCTTTTTCCAGGCAAGGTCAAGTCTGCCACTTCTCCCTGTTGCACACTGTTAGGTATTCTTCCACCTATCTTTGGGCTTTCTGACTCACTTAGGCTACTTCCCCATCATGCCTCAAGACTGGTAACATGTCTCCAAGAGTGAGACAAGTTGAGATGAAGTGTAACACAGACGACACACCCCATGCTTCCCCCTCTATTCTCAGGTTCCAAAACACACACTCTTCTGCAAGAGCACTATCCCCAGCACCCTGGTCCTCACCATAACTCCTGACTGTAGAACATGATGTTCACTGTCAGGTAACTCCCATGATTTCATGACTGACTCTGTAGTGTTACTGAAAGGAGAATTTTGCCCAACATTTAATATTAATTGTTGAGGTAATACCACAGCCAGAGTTGTACATGAGATACATTTAGTCATATAGTAGAAGAATATGTAACTTTCAGGTTGCATGTGTGGCTAGCCTGGTTGCATGTCATCTACCGTTAGCCATCTGGTCTACACTAGCATAAGAAGCCTGTCTTAGCGTTTATTGAAATATCCTCTCTTATTCTGGATATAGCATGCAAGGGTGTTGGGGACCAGTTTAGACTAAGTATTTAGCTTTGATATGACTGATACTATATCACGTGGATCTACAGATCACAGTAACTACAGATGATGAAAAGACCATGGTTCTCAACAACTTTTTTGCCTCAATCTTCACTGGCAACCTCTCTCCTCACTGCTCTCAAATTGATGGCCCACAAGATGGGGACCGGGTAGACAGAGTCCTTCCCACTGTAAGTTAAGGTTTGTATCCATTGGAGGAACTTGAATGTACACAACTCTGTGTGAGCTGACGAGATGCATCCCAGAGTCCTGAAGGAATTGCCTGATGAAGTTGTCAAGCCACTCTCCATGATATCTGAAAAGTCATGGCAGTCAGGTATAGACCCTAATGACTGTAAGAAAGGAAACATCACAGCCATTTTTTAAAAGGGTAGGAAGGAGGACCCTGGGAACTACCGACCTGTCAGTCTCACCTCAGTGCCTGGTAAGATAATGGAACTGATCCTCCTAGAAGTTATGCTGAGGCACATGGAGGACAGGGAGGTGATTCAAGATAGTCAGCATGGCTTTACTAGGGGCAAGTCCTGCCTGAGCAATCTCGTGGCTTTCTACAATGGACTAACTGCATCAGTGGACAAGGGAAGAGCTATGGATGTCATCTCTCTGGATTTCTGCAAGGCCTTTGACACAGTCTCCCCTCTCTAAATTGGAGAGATATGGATTTGATGGGTGGAGTGTTCAGTGGATTAGGAACTGGATAGATGGTAGCACCCAGAGGGTGGTGGTCAATG
Organism: Laterallus jamaicensis coturniculus; assembly: GCA_022605575.1. Classification (NCBI taxonomy): domain Eukaryota; kingdom Metazoa; phylum Chordata; class Aves; order Gruiformes; family Rallidae; genus Laterallus; species Laterallus jamaicensis. The sequence continues at coordinate 2,605,981 of JAKCOX010000055.1, forward strand.
CCTTCAAGTCCAGATGGAAGGCAGTGACAAGCAGTGTTCCTCAAGGGTCCGCACTGGTACCAGTGCTGTTTAATACATTTAGTAATGATATTGACAGTGGGATTGAGTGCACCCTCAGGAAGTTTGCAGATGCTACCAAGCTGAGTAGTGAAGTTAATGTGCCAGAGGGATAGGATGCCATCCAGAGGGACCTGGACAGGCTGGAGAAGTGGGCCCAGGTGAACCTCATGAGGTTCAACAAAGCCAAGTGCAGGGTCCTGCACCTGGGTCGGGATAATCCCTGTTATCCATACAAGTTAGGAGATGACGTGCTAGAAAGCAGCCCTAAGGAAAAAGACATGGGGGTACTCAGGGATGAAAAGCTGGACATGAGCCAGCAATGTTCGCCTGTAGCCCAGAAGGACAACCGCATCCTGGGCTGCATCAAAAGTAGTGTGGCCAGCAGATTGAGAGAAGTGATTTTGCCCCTCTACTCTGCTGTGGGGAGACCTCACTTGGAATACTGGGTTCAGCTTTGGAGCCCTCAACACAAGAAGGACATGGACCTGTTGGTGTGTGTCCAGAGGAGGGCCACAAAAATGATCAAAGGGCTGAAGCACCTCTCCTGCGAAGACAGGCTGAGGGAATTGAATTTGTTCAGTCTAGAGAAGAGAAGGCTCTGGGAGAACTTATAGCAGCCTTCCAATATTGAAAGGTGCCTATGGGAAAGTTGGGAAACAATGATTCACAAGGGCAATAGAGTGAGGGATAATGGTATTAAACTAGAAAAGTGGAAATTTTGATTGGATATTAAGAAAAAAATATTTAATATGAGTGTGGTAGATCACTGGAACAGGTTGCTCAGAAAGGTAGTGAAGTCCCCTTCCCTGGAGATCATAGAATCACAAGTTTGGAAAAGACCTTTGAAGATCATCAAGTCCAACCATTCTCATCCTAAACTAAACCATATCCCTAAGTACCTCATCTACCTTTTTTTTAAACACAGCCAGGGCAGGTGACTCAACCACCTCCCTGGGCAGCCTGTTCCACATCCCAACAACTCTTTCAGTAAAAAATTTTTTTCTAACACCTAATCTGAACCGGCCCTGGCATAGCTTCCTGCCATTTCCCCTTGTCCTATAACCTGCCACCTGGCTGAAGAGACCATCACCCACCTTTCTACAACCTCCCTTCAGGTAGTGGTAGGTGGTGATAAGGTCTCCCCTCAGCCTCCTCTTCTCCAGGCTAAACATCCCCAGCTCCCTCAGCCACTCCTCATAGGGTTTGCTCTCCAGCCCCTTCACCAGCCTGGTTGCCCTTCTCTGAACTCGCTCCAGGACCTCAATGTCCTTCTTATGGTGAGGAGCCCAGAACTGCACACAGTACTCGAGGTGCAGCCTCACCAATGCCGAGTACAGGGGCACAATCACCTCCCTAGACCTACTGGCCACACTGTTTCTGATACAAGCCAAGATGCCATTGGCCTTCTTGGCCGCCTGTGCACACTGCTGACTCATATTCAGCCTGCAGTCAACCAACACCCCCAGGTCCTTCTCTGCCTGACAGCTCTCCAGCCAGTCTCTCCAAAACCAGTAGCGCTGCATGGGGTTGTTATGTCCCATTTGCAGCACTCTGCATTTGGTCTTGTTAAACTTCATCCCATTGGTCTCAACCCATCGTTCCAGTCTGTTCAGATCCCTCTGAAGAGCCTCCCTACCCTCAGGCAGATCAACACTTTCTCCTAGTTTAGTGTCATCTGCAAACTTACTGAGGGAGCATTCAATCCCTTCATCTAGGTCATTGATAAAGATGTTGAACAAGACTGGACCCAGCATTGAGCCCTGGGGGACGCCACTCGTGACTGGCCTCCAGCTGGATTTTGTTCTGTTTACCACCACCCATTGGGCCTGTCTATCCATCCAGTTTTTAACCCAGCTCAGGGTCCATGTGTCCAGGCAAGTGGCAGCCAGTTCCTCAATCAGAATGCTGTGAGAAACTGTCAAAGGTTTTACTGAAGTCCAGGTAGACCACAGCCTTCCCCTCGTCCATTAAGCAGGTCACTTTATCATAGAATGCAATCAGGTTAGTTTGACAGGATCTACCTTTTGTAAACCCACGTTGACTAGGCCTGATCCCCTGGCCATCATGCATGTGCTGCATGATAGCTCCCAAGATGATGCTCTCCGTGATCTTCCCTGGGACTGAGGTCAGACTGACAGGCCTGTAGTTCCCCAGATCCTCCTTCTGACCCTTCTTATATATGGGAGTAACATCTGCCAGCCCCCAGTCGAGTGGAACTTCCCCAGTCTGCCAGGATTGCTGATAGATCATGGAAAGGGGTTTGGCAAGCACATCTGACAGCTCCCTCAGCACCCTCAGGTGAATCCCATCTGGCCCCACTGACTTGCAGCTATCTAAGTGGCCAAGTAGGTCACTAATCATTTCCTCCTGAACAATGGGAGCTTTGTTATTCTTCCCCTCTCTGTCAGCCAGTTCTTGAGGATGTGTACTCAAGGAATATCCATCTTTACTATTTAAGACTGAGGTAAAGAAGGAATTAAGGACCTCAACCTTGTCCTCATCCCTTGTCACTAATGTTCCCCCTGTGTCAAATAAGGGCTGGAGAGTCTCCTTCACCCTCTTTTTACTATTAATATTCCTATAGAAGGACTTTTTATTATCTTTTACAGAACTGGCCAGTCTGAGTTCCAGTTCAGCTTTAGCCCTTCTGACTTTCTCCCTACATGATCTCACTGCATTCCTATAGTTGTCCCAAGACACCTGCCCCTTCTTCCAAAGGTCTTATTTTTCCCTCTTTCCCGAATATCTTCCTGAATCTCTCTACTCAGCCAAGCTTGCTTCCTTGCTCTCTGACTCCTCTTCCAACATACTGGGACAGCCTGTTCTTGTGCCGCCAAGATTTCCTCTTGAGGAGCAACCAACCCTCTTGGGCTCCTTTGCCCTCAAGGGCTGCCTCCCATGGAATCTTATCAAGCAGCTTTCTGAACAGATATTCAAGGCCAGGCTTGATGGGGCTCTGAGTGACCTAATCTACTGAGGATGTCCCTGCTTCCTGCAGGGGAGTTGGACTAGATGACTTCTAAAGGTCCCTTCCAACCTATGGTTGGAATGATTGTATGATTGTATGATTCTACAGTCCAAGGTAGACACCAGCCTTTAAGGCAAGTCATCACAGAAACCATAACAATACCCACAGAAAATGTTTGAACGATATCCACAGAAAATGTTTGGGGGACCATAATGGATACTTGTTGTCTTAGTTTAAGGAAACCTCCGCAAGACCTCGAAACCAGGAAAGAACTGAAGAAAACAGGCATAACCACAATGATAGTGACTGAATATGCCGGCTTCTATAAGAATTCAAACCAGTCCAAGCAAAGAGGAGGACAGTAAAATTATTAAAAGCAATGAGTGCAAGATGATGACTCTGCAACCAAAGCCAGGTGTGGGAAAGGACCACACTGTCAGGAAGTGGTTGAGTGGCATTGAGGGCAGGCTGGGAGAGGAGGAGAGGAGACGAGCTTCCCTCAGAACTCGATCCTGTACACACAGAGTGTCTCTGCAGCAGTAGATTGTGGCAGTGAGTGACAAGGAGAGCAAGGCAGGAAAGCAGCCCTGTGGCACTAGCAGGCAGGAGCAGTTCTCCCCTCTCTCAAAGACTTCCTTCCTCCAGGATAAAATTTCACAATGTAGCAATTCTGAACTAGAAAGCACAAGACGTGGGGATTTCTCATGGAATTACAGACACAGAGCAAGGATTGAAGCAAGCGACCAGGCAATCAGACAGGCTTAACCTTAGCTCACCTGGAATCCACTCCAGTGCCCACTGAGGACAGCACTCTCTATGGACAGACTCTTGGCAGCACACAACTGCATTCCCAGCAGACCTGGACTACCACATCACATCTCCACCCACAGACATTTCCTAGCTATTGTGAGAGCATTTACTTGTTTTGGATGTTTATAAACTCTTGTTGGAATACAAGGTCTACATGGGTTCATCTAAATCCTGATCTTTTTGATCTGGAAAACCTTCAGTAATTGAAAAAAATCTATTTCATCTCTTGCTTCAGAACATCATGTATAGTTTATAACCTAGAAACCCATGGCTCAGATTTAATGGTAATCATATAACATCTGTTTAATTTTAAAATTTATATGGAGGCTTTTTTGGAAATCCCTTGGAGTTTTTCAACTTTCTGTCTTCTCTATGCACACAGAGGATGTAGAAAATTAATTTCCTGTGTAAAAATACAAGATGACAGAAGGTCCAAGGTTAAACCTATTTACAGAGCAAATCACTGCCAGTGTTTAGGAAATTCTGCTTTTATTTGAAATATTTGGTGGTGTACCTGGCTTCCCATGTCCTCATGGTATTTAAGCGTATAAGGCTTTCTGTCCAATAAAGTGTAGTGAAAACCTCCTCTGTATTGATTTTTCCCTGATGAATTGTGAACTGTCTATTCATATGGTGATCCATTTATTTTAATAAAGAAGACAAAACTGTAGGAGTTTCTTATTTTTCCACCCCTCTGGCCTCTTGTGAAAGGGCTTAGCCTGCTGCAGAGGCCAGATGAAACCAGATGCCACTGGCTGACATACACTTGGTTACTTTATGGCAGAGGTAGCTCGCAGCAGGGTAGGAATGTGTCTGTCCATTCCTTACACAATACAAAAAGAGAAGAAACACAAAGCCCAGATGTGGCAGAGACCATAGCAAAGGTCTCAGTGCCAGGGAAGCACTGACCCTCATTTCTTCCATTTCTAAGAATGCACTGAAGTAAATTAGGTCAGAAGTATTTGATACTGTAGAAGAAAAGATAATCCAGTCCACTGCTGAAGGAGATCATGAAGTCATCAGCTCAGTCTCATTTGGTGGTGGAAACCATTACTTATTCTTTCATAAAAACTTATATAAAATGGATCAGGTCTTTTATTCCATTGCACAGTTTTGATATCATTAGCTTGCAATACATAGCTTCACCACAGAGAGCTGGGAAGGCACCTTATGCCATAGTTCTCCGAAAACAGAGGAAGAGCTGAACAGAAAGCCCTTTTACTACCAGAACACCTGGATGTCAGTGGAGCTCTTGGAAGAGGGAGGAGCTACTGGGAGCTGGTACCCAGGTGTCTGACAAGAATAGAGCACAGTGAGTCTAGCACTCCTGTGATCAGTTGATAGGACCTCCTCACCATTGCTCACCATTAATCACCACCATCCTTCAATCAGCAGTCTGGGGTTCCCTAATCATTTGCCCAAACCTGGAAGGATGAGAACCTCTGGCAACCCAATTTTAACACAAACACTGAGACCTGTAACTCCATGTGAGAAAGCCTGGTAAAGCTGTGGTCTGTGTCCACTAGGTAAATAAATAGCAAGCCAAGAGGCAGCAGCAAATACTCCAGAAATTTTCTGTACACCATGTAGCATGGGGTGGTTCCTCTGTTTCAGGACACCTCATGAGACTCTGAAATCAACCACTCTCTTTGATACTGGATATTTATTTTTAATTTCCTTCCCAACAAAAATTTCAAAACATCAAGTTTTCATCTTTGTTCAGATTAGAAAGGCTTCCAGAAGCCCTGAATTTCCTGCTTCAGATAGCTCTATTGTAAATTATCATTGCTCACATTGAAATCTGAAAGTAGCCTGGAGACTGCTTTATCAAAACATGGACCAGGTCTGTATTAGGCCTGGACTATGGTTTTGCACTTTCAGTGAATTCCTGAATGTCAGGGCCCCAGTACTGTCATTTCTTAACATTGATCTCTGTTCCAAACAGTCTTAATTTTCAGGCTGAGTTTCACTGATCTCCACTTTCATCCTGGGCTTTGGCAGTTAGGTTGCTTTCTTGCTATCTGAAGCTCACCCATCAGTTTCTGAGCGTGCTGCAGACCCAGTAAAGTCATCAGCTACCAAAACAATAACACCTTGGAATCAAAGAGTGCTGCAGTAAAACCAGTGAAGTTTCACTGCTCCAAATAATTATGCAGAGGTTAACAAGTACATGACTTTGCTGACAAAGTCCAAGACCAAATGCAATTCAATTCACTCAAGCATCACTGGGCTGACCAAGTGTTAAAAAACAGTAAAAGCTTATTTTTGTCAATAAAAGAAGTTCATACAACTTAATATGAGTAGGGGCTGTTGAGTTAAAGGGTGTTATTTTTAGTCCCTTTTTCTGAGTAGAACCACACTTTAACATGAACTTATTCTAAATTGTTAGCTGTTTGATCTTTTTTCTTTACAATGTCAGCATTTGGGGAACAGCTAAGGATCTAATAAAGGACCCTATAGCATTAGGCACTATACATAATGCAAAATAACTGTCCACAAGCTAAAGAAACATGCTATGTCAATGCAAGCTGGCTAAAGGTAAGATTTGCTACTTTTACTCTTCCCCACGTGACTTTCCCTTCTTACAAACTCTGGGCACATGCTTAGCAATTCAGGTCATTACTAACAGCAATAAAGCACCTCAGTCTCTGCTAAAGTCTGGAAAGAAGAAGCAGTAAAACGCTTTCCAAAATTAAATGTACCTGGATTAGGTGAACCTTTGATACAGGGCAGCTCATCCACTGGAGAAGACAAGAAAAGTATAAACACTGGGGAAGTTTTTACTGTAACAGAAAAAAAAGGACATCTCACTGTAGCTTAAGCTGCAGACTAAGTCACGAAGGAAATCCAAGACAACTAATAGTACGCTGTTCCCTGACAGAAGGACAGGGCAGATGAGTTAAGTATTTGTGTTTAGCTGCTTTTCTCCTCATTCCATTAATGCTTTTTATCAATCTGAGGAATCTGACTATACGTCTTTAAAACTGCTCAGTGAAACATCTTCTTTCTGAACTGCAAAATGCCCTGGCCACCACTGAGCAGAAGAACAGACAGGCCCCTTGCTTCACAAAGCATTATTGCTTGCTGCTTTGCCCTATGGCATGCACAGCTTTAAAGAAATATTAGTATCTGCCTAGAAAAGACTGAAAGAAAGTCTGTTGCTGTAGAACGGAAAATTAGAGGAAAATGTTGAACTATTGTATGCAGTTCCTCATCTGGATATTATTAGGTCATACTTTTTTAATCATGAGCAGTACTTTACATATTGCTACTGTTTTTCTTATACACGTCTTCTTAATAAGTATAAAATATAGCACAATTTTTTTTGTCTATCATATCAACCACTAGAAAACACTTTCACAGATGATTTTAGTATATAGTTGGGGTTGTTGTAAAATAAAATAATAATTTGCTGGTTTATGTGTGCAAGGAAGCTTTAAGCCATGTACTGTGTTATATTACTAACTTGTAATTGGTAGAAAACACAACAGTAACCTAGACAGAGACAATAGCAAAACTGCATTTGAGACTTCTACAGAAAGGTGAACTACAAAAATTAAATCTCTTTTGAGACATCCACAAGGATATAGTGATAAAATAGTTATAAAAGAAAGCATGTTGGTGCCAATTTGTTGAAAACTGTTGAAAACTGTTGAAAAATCTGGGTTGCGATTTTCATCATGTTGGTAATACCAGAACTATAAAACACTTCAATGACCCACTTTAATTGTTGGTTTTAGTCCCTTTCCTCATTTCTATGTTTGTCAATGTCCCGTTCAAATGTTTGGGCTAACAATCCACACCAAAAAGCCTCCCTTGGTGCTCTCAAGTCTCTGGAGGGTCCCTTCCAACCCGCACCAGAAGCAGGCAAAGATCGCATGCTGTTCTACTTCCTCACAACAAAGCTGAAATGACTCAAGGTTTACAGAATAATGGAAAAGTACTGCAAAAGTAAAAAATGGAGACGAAACATTCTCTGTTCAAAACTCTCTTTGGTCATAGCATAAGGGAAGGCTCTCTAGGAATTAAAGTTTTTATTTCCCACCACCAACCACCCCAGTTTACTGGGCCCCTTTAGAAAGGTATATCATATTCACTGCTGAGTTTCATATTTTGCAATCTGCACAAATCACATGATGTGCAGCTTCTACTATGCCACTTGTTGTGAGAGTTCATTGTAGACCCTCTAATGAGCCTGCCATACTCCTTCAGCATGCACAGCACCATCTTCTCAATCATGCTTTTCAAGAGATTAAGATTCAGTGATGCAATACAGCCCATGACACAAAGCCTCCTTTCAAACATAAAAGAGCCAATTGTTTTTACAACCACCAAGCTTGCACAATTTTTGCTTCACATGTCCATGCAATAAGTGGCCTAAAAGTTTCATATCCTCCTTGCAATATGGAACTTGACCCTTGAAAATCCCTCCTGACAATTCAACTGGTAAAGCGGAAATCTTTTCCCAAGACCCTAATACACTGGCAAAATATTTGCACTATTTCCATGTATACACACTCCATTACACTGTTCTCCTTGCATATTACACTAACTAACAACATTTTTGAAGCTCTGTATCCTCTTGTCTTCTCTGTCCATAAATTATCTCAGCTGCCTCCAGACCCCTCAGATTAAATTCATTACTCCCAGATCCTTCTGGCAGGAGCTGTGTTTCTGAGTGTAGCTAAAACCTCTCTGCTTATGCCAACACTCACTGCATGAAAACAAGTGTCAAGACCTGGGGGACACAAATAAACTGACCTTTTGTGAGCACAGGGAAGTGTTCAAAGCTCTCTGTTCCCAGGGATTTTAGGTTGTGCTTTTAAAGCATGGGCTGATACCATCAGGGCACAAGATTTGGCCTGGGGGAGGAAGCACCTCTGTGGAGGTGTCAGCCCTGCTATAGAAACTTCAGAAAGGTACATGAGATGTATTCAAGCTAACAGATCAGTAAGTGTCTTGATGTTCTGGTCCAGTCATCTGAGCTCCTTTGGCAGTCAACAGCAAAGGAAACACCCCTGCAGGGTGACTTAACCGAAGTGCTTTCAGGGCTTGTTTTGGAAAGCAGTGAATCACTCTGGGGGTGCCTGCCTTAGCAGATACCTTGGCAAGGACTACCCATGTCCTGCCTTGCAGTCCCTTGCATGCAGCATGAGGAGAAAGTGCCCTGTCATCCCTGGTTCAGGCTAGTGGTGCAGTCATAAATACCCTGCAGACTGTGACACCCCCAGGTGTTGTGATTCCCCCTGTCCAAAATCCAGATTTTGGGAAATATTTTAAATCCAGGGGCTTTGGAAGTGCAGAGCAGTGCTAGGAAAAGAATGCCTACCAATATGATTAAAAACAATCAGTTTATTCCTTTTTAAGGCAGTTGTTAACATTCTCAAAGTTTCTTATCTCATGAATTGTTTCTTATCTCATTAGTTGTTTCTTACAAGCTCCTGTTCTCACAGAAATCTGCTCTCCTGTTACTGCATACCAACATGTCTCTGCTAGCTTCCCCAGGCCTGGTTATATGGGAGTCAGCAATAAATCTGGATGGGCCACTAAACCCACTCCTCTCAATATGCATTGCTACATCCAGTTACTGTGCCATCTCTGTATGTGATTGCTTACAACCCTGTAGTAGCTCTGCATCAGTGGAAGGAATCTGCTATTTAATGGGATGGCACAGGCCCCGCCCCCTTCCCCCCCCCCCCCCCCAAAAAAAAGCACAGGTCCAGAGAATATTATGTTTGAAAAAAACCAATCAAAACTAGATACTGCTAAACTTGTTTTTCCCTTTCATTGCAATACCTGTGATAAATACCTCTCCAAACCCTTCTTGTTATTAGGCTGTTAATCAGGAACTGCCCAACTGGCTCAAACCCACTGGCCATCTAAACCCCACATTCTCTCTCTGGAGGTGGCCAGCATCAGATGTTTCACTCTAGGATGGAAAATTCAGTCTTATCCATGGGTCAGAGGTTCACATGAGTAATTGTCACCCCTAGAATTTCATTTCCAAACACCTTTAGTAATATGTGAGTAAGAATTTCTTTTCAACAAAAATGCAAATAAAAGTGTCAGCTTTATTATGCTTTTTTAAGTGAAAAACAGAAAAAGTTGGAAAAGGAATCTGAGTGGAGATGATCCCACTTATTCCAGTATATAAAAAAGAAGCAAATAAAAAAGCAACTTAATCTTTTCCGCATTCTAATACACTTCTTTTGAAAACAGTAGCAGTAGCAATGTTTCGCTCTCTTCTCCACTATTTGCTATGACATTCACCCAGTTGATGAATTTTTCTGCAAGATTTGATTTTCTTTAGACAAGTGTGTTAAATCAGTGCGTTAGACCAGTTTCTTCACTGAGTGACGAAAACTATGTAACAGCCCCCAAGCCCTTCAGTGGCCTGTACAAGAGCTGTCTTAGGGTTCATCAATCTTTATTACTAATCAACAAACATCAAGTATTTCAGAAGGCCAATGCAGGAGAATATACAGCTGTCCAACCTGCCCTCTGGTCAATTCCTTTTATATCTCAGGAAATCAAGGTCAGAATTTTCTAAGATCTGCATTTGTCATGGTAATGATTATTTGAAAGTTTGGAGTGCTTTGGAGCCATGAAGTTATTGCTGTCTTTTTTCCTCAAATTTTAATGTTTTCAATTCTACATAGAGAACCAAAACTAATGAAATGAAAAAGATGTGTGACTGGTTAGAAACATTTTCAGTGAATGGGTGAGATATCAGTGGTTCTGCTGTCGGATATAACACGCCCATAGTGACTGTATCATGTCTGGCACTACTCAATATTTCATTAAATGTTTGGAGCAGACAGAATTCTCATTAAATTCCTTTAAAAAAAAAAAAAAGTTGAGCAAGACAGTTCATCAAAGGAAAAGTTCCAAGTGATCTTGAGAAGTTAGAGGACAGGTCTGAAATAAACAAGATACAGTTCAGCCAGGAAAGATGGAAGGGTCTCAGGGAAGAAAAACCATCTGTATCTAAAAAAGATGATGGGGAGGTGCCGGCAGAAACACAGTACTGCAGAAAAAGGTCTAAAGGTTGTACCAGAGCTTGAAAAGAGCTAGTTGCTGGGGGAAAAAATCCAATTGCCCTACCAAAATGACTAGGCAAGAATGTGATCTACTGGGCACATAAATTATTTTTTCTGCTCCACTTGGTTCTGGTAAGTCTCAAGTTCAGGAAAGGTTTGGCCCTGATTCAAGGAGTCATGAGGATGACTAGAAAAATATTATCTTCAGGAAAAGACTGAAGTACTGTACTGCTTATATTGGAGACTGGCAGACAAAGAAAAAATAGTAGTGACCATCTTCAGCTACATGGAGGGTGCCAGCAAATAGGAAGGAAACAAGTTCTTCCCTGTGTCCTCTGGAGATAAGAAAAAAAAGTAAATTAATATAATTATCAACAAGAAATTAATATATCAACAATATAATAAATATATCAACAAGAAATAATAGTTATCAACCAAGCTTAAATGTTAGAAAAGCTTTTTAATGGCAATGGAAGAGAATCACTGGGAGGTCTTACAGCAGAGAAATTCTGGTCATGCATTGTCACTCACAAGTGGAGCTCACTAAGGACAGACTTGATGCCTATTTGCCAGAACAAGATGCTGGAATAGCTGATGCTGGGAAGGGGCATAGGAGGTAACTAGATAATCCCTTTGAGCTCTGCTGTCCTGCAGGTCTATGTGGAGTCAACATCCCATTCCAGGTGACAGCTCAAGTGATGCAGATGTTCTACTGGGCACCCCGACCGCCTCACAATGCCTGATTTCACAGCACAGAGTATTTCTCCCCATCCACCCTGCTGTCCCTGAAGGGGAGCCCATGTTTGCAGGGCACTGTAGACCTCTCTGGCATCATGTCAGGGATGCTGCAGGCCGAATGGGAATGGGGAATTGGCTCCACACTTGCTCTGACCTGTGCCAGCCCATCCCACCAACCCCAGTCCAGCAGTTCCCATTCCCAGAACAAAGCAGTCTCAAGTCAGCATATACCTGTGAAATAAATTGTCAAGGTAGGTGAGAAAAAGCATAGGTTAAAAAGAAGGAGACTGTCAGCTGCAACAGAAACCATGAGGAGAAGCATCTGTTCATGAGGTGTTACCTCAGCAGTTAACTGAGTGGCATCTTCAGCCGGTTGTCTCATCTGCAACCTACATGCTGGCTGACCCATTTGGAAGGAGCCTTGCTCCAGCCGTTTTCTTCACTGTTCCATTCTCCTTTACCCTGCTTCATGCCTTCCACTCTACCTATATTAAACTCACTTACTCTTTCCCTCTTTTACCATCCAAGGGACAGGGAAAACTGCCTTCTTGTTGTTTTTTTGGTTTTGTTTCTTTTTTAATGCAGGGCTCAGTTGTTTTAATATAAACCCACAGCTCCTCTAGTTAGTGAATTCTAGTGTTTCAAACTGTAATATAACGTACCATAAACGACATTCCATGCCATAAAATGTTGCAGCAAGATATACTTTTACTCCTAGAAGCAGTGGCTAGATTCTGTTGGACTGAATATAGTGGAGCTTCAATCAAAACTGAGACGAAACAAAGGAAAAAGACTCCAGGTTCACTGCAGAGTTCACTTACATTTTTTCTGTCCCCAACAATAAAAGGATTACCTTAAATCAAGAGCATCAGTGTCAATGAAAACCAGAAAACTTAACACATAGAAGGGCAAGAAGATCAAAGCTTAGCACCTGGAGAATACCACATGCTCTGGATTAATAAAACAATATGCTCCATTACATAAATCTTGAGCAAGGTTATTTGTGGACACACATACAAAAAAAATTACTGTGGGGTTCAGACAACTGATATTTAATACTGGTGCTCTGCCTCTATCAGAGAATACCCTCTCACATTATAGGAGTGTTGACACAGAGCAGTGAGACATTATTTTGTTTTAAACACTTTTAGTCTAAACTTGACGTTACAGTTTTTGGACCTGGATACTGCACATCTGCAAGTCAGCGGAAATACCAAATTCTTGCATGCTCCTTTGATTGTTACATTTAAGGTATCATATATGCTACCAGCTCAGCTGCTGCAAGGCATTAAAGCCCATTACTCCAAGCTTGTAAAGTACTTTGGAAATGCTATAGACAAGGATTAGGGAAGATGAGTATTCCACATGGCTTCAGAAGGGATGATAAACAGAGGGTAAATGTACTGTAGTTAAAGTGATATATTGGCTACATGTGGGGAGCAATAGCACAAGATCACTTCTGATGAATATTTTGTTGAGTGGTTTTGAAACTATATGCTTTTATCAAGCCGTTATATTTCTAAGAACAGCTAGCTCTGTTTACGGTGCCTTATCCTACAAACTACTGACAGGCTGAAAACCAGAAAACTGGAGGAGCTGGAACTTGGAATACAGCTTAATTTAGGATACATGTGTGAGTACAATTTGAGAGGTTGCAAGAGGGGAGAAGGGATAGAAAGAAGATAGTCCAACTATAGTTGTCAGTTTCACAAAGAAATATAATCAGCATTAAGACCATAAAGTTCTTTATATAATAACTTTAATCATAAAGTGAGCCGGTTCTGTTTCTCAACAAAGAGCTAAATTCTCTTTCAAATGTGAAAACTGCATTTAAGCATCAGGTTGTTGTCACCTACAGGTGCAACAGAAAATCACTCATCTGTGTAGCATAGCGATTGCAGGAAAAAAGCAGTTCTTTAACGGAGGAGCACTTCATCCTAGAAAAATGCAGGACAGGAAAGGGAGAAGAATAAGCATCCCTCTAGCCAACATACTGGGGTATCCAGAGTCACTGGAGAAAGCTGCCACCCTGGAAGTGGTACAGCTATGCTAGGAAAGTCTTCTCCATCAAGTCATGTTCAGGCTTTCAGGGCCTCTGCCAATTTTCCAGTTTCTATTGAGGACCATAGTGCCCATACAGCTGCGATAGAGGAAAGCAAGTCTTTTGTGCATTTAAAATCCAGTTCACAGAGGCTCATAATGACTGAGAATATGTTGGTGCAGAAATTTCGCAAGATGGCATAGCCAGGTTCTGACTGAACTTGTTCCTAAGTGCTGGCAAAAAATAAACCCAAGCAAACTGTTTTGGTATGGAAGCCAGTTGAGAGCACTAAGTCACCTTTCCCTCTTCAGTGCTCTTTAGCACTCTGTTATTTTAGCACCAGCAAACTGAATCGTGGTTTACCATTATTAATTGGGCACATTAATTGGACTTGAGAAGACCATATGCAGAGGTTGGACTAGACGACCTCCTGAGATCTTTTCACATCTGGGCTTTGATCATGTGGTCTTAGCTTGAGTTTTTTTCTATTAAAAGGAAATGGAAAATTAGTAGGAAAGTAGCAAAGGAGAAAATTGTTGTTGGTGTCGGATTCAAAAAAAAAGAAAAAGGTTTAAACTAAAAGTAGAGGTCAACAGGAATCTCAGGGGAGATCAGACTTGGTGAACTGAAAGGAAGATGGCAAGTCACAAGCATGGGAAAGACTCTAGCCAGGTGAACTCTCTGGGGCAGGACTCATGGAGTATTCACACGAGCAAGGATGGATGCCAAGCCAGTGTTAAGACATACAGGGCAGCCAAGGGAATACACAGCAGCTGGGCAAAATGTACTCCTCCCTCATATGACCCCAACACTGTCCTGTTGCTTAGGTTGGCCCTGGATCTGCTTCCGGAGCCAAACCAAACTCCATCTTCCTTTGCTGCCAGCCAACAACACTCCACACCAGGAAACAGGCTGGGTTATACTATTACTCCTCCAATACTGCAGGGCAAATGTTTGAGCAATGGAGCTAGGCTTTTGATCTGCTTAGTGATATAATTTACAGCTTGGCATTGTCAACAGGGATCTCCCATTTTCAGGTTCCTTCCCAGGCCCTGTCATAAACTTGTTTCATTGCTCAGACTGCTCCTGGACTCAGTTTACCCCTACTTAAAATGCATTTTATATAGGACTATGAATTTAGATGGACATAGTGAGACTTAATTAATGTCAGTCACACTGTTGAACTCTTCAAATGAAAAATACGGAGTGGCTGTAAATTAAAGGTACAATAACAAAAAGCTTCACGATCTTTAGAGTCCCTCTTCAGTAGAGCTGTAAGGAAAATATAGGAATGATAATAAATACATCATAAACATTAAAGAGCCATAAAATAGCCACATATAGATCCTATAAAACCTAATATAGAAATAATTCAAGCTGGGCTGAAAAGCAAATACCTCCAACTCCTGAAAGCTTTTGCAGTAACTTGGGATCCCAGGAAAGGGGGTTGATATCACAGCTGTGCTGAGTGTTTATTGAGACCGACACTTTCTTTTAAGGTCATTCTGCCATGATATTTTTGAAAGCCCTTTGAGTAGTCATGTATCACACTTAATTTTCTTTTATAACTGAAATAGTCCACTGGAATTCTTTGATATCACCAGATCTGTTTTGAGACCAAAAAGAACAGTGTATCTGAGAGATATAGAGATTGCACCATTTAAAGCTGAAATGACATTGACAAAATACCTTTCCTCCCCTTTAAGTTATGTTTGCTATGGTTACAACTTCAAAATCTCAGCAGTTCACTTGAGCTTTGGGATGAGTATATTTTATGGCAAAAAGACTCCATTCCAGGAAGTTCCAAATATCAGAAGAGTCACAGTCTAGCATTCTGGTAGTAATGTTAAAATGTGACTTTTACTGAAAGTAAGCATATCAAGTTCTTAAGAGTTGTTCTCAGTCATCATAATAAGGCAGCAGAAGAGACACACAGGTCAGAATGACTTTTCCATAAGCCCTAGATAGATTTGTAATCATGTGCAAGATTACTCCATGGAGGATCTTTGCTGAGTATATTTGCTCAGTTTTCCAGCCTCTGCCAAAATGCCCTGGGTGCATTTCGGGAGAGGTGTGGATGCAAGTCTGCCTCCTGGGCTCCCCCCTCTGTACTGGGACTTTGGGGCAGCTCCTCTGCAGAGACTCGAGGAGCTCTGGGCTGCCTGGTTTGCCAGGTCTGCCACAGCTCTGAGGCACCCAACTTCTACTGAGGTGCTGATGAGTGCAAGCTGACACTGGAAGCATGAAGGTGCATGATCAAGATCCCTTTTCAATGTCTATCACCACCATGAAGGATCACCAACTTATGCTGGAGCAAATGCAGAGTCCTTCTCATTCCTCCCACCAAATGACCTGCACAGTGTACAGGTTACTGATACCCTCAGTCATCTCCTTAACCACACACAGTTCAGACATAATCATCTCCAACTGTCGTTCACATGAAACTTAGTGGTTTAAAAGTATTTATGGCATGGGTGAGATTCTTTTCTTATTTCCACAAAGGAAATCAAAGATATTTCTAAGCGTTGCTGTTCAGACGAAATAGACTTCACAGTTGTCAACAGCTGTCTCCTGAATTAGTTTAGATCTGCCACCCTGTCAAAGCCCACAGTCTGCTGGATCCTGTGTGTCAGAGAAGGCTACAAATCTTAAAGCTTTGCATTTATTTTAAAGGCAAGTAATGCGGTAGCCATTTTAGAAGCATGTACAAAAATCTCAAGTGAACTTTATCAAGTATCAGCTGAGGTGTTTGGAGTGAAATGTACACAGAGTCTTAATTTATTATGCTAGAGGAAGAAAGCAACTAAGGTATAGAAGAATGTAATCCTTCTTTAAATATTATTCCTGGGAGTACTTTTATCACCAAATGTTCAGCTTCAAATTGAATTATATATTTTCATCACATGTCTACATTCCTGGGGCTTGGTTCTAAAATGAAACTGTTTATATAGACAAAAAATATCTGATTTTATGACATGGCAAGGAAAAAGAAAAAAAAAAGATATTTTGTTTCTGACTTTTCTCAACACAATCTCCCCTAAGCCAGCCTCCTATAGCTGGAACATAAAGCCCTTCATAGAATCATCTGGGTGGGAAGAGACACTTTAGATCATCGATTCTATAGCCTAACCTTGACTAGTCCACCTCTAGATCATGTCCTTATGCACTTCATCTACACACCTTTTAAATATCTCCAGGGTGACTCCACTACCTCCCTGGACAGCCTATTTCAATGCCTAACAACCCTTTCACTAAAGAAATTCTTCCTAATATCTAATTTAAATTTCCCCTGTTGCAATTTCAAGCCATTCTCAGTGTGGCGCATCAAGGGTAACCCATGCAAGGCCTTATCAGCGCAACAGAAATAAGGAAGCCTGTCCTGGAAAGTATGGTGCATAGCATAGCTTCTCCCGAGGAATCAAAATAAACTAGTCATGGTCTCCTTGAGGCATACACCAGTTTACACCATCATTATTAAAGGCATCTCAGCTTAAAAAAAAAAACAACAAACCAAACAGCACCACATGAGGGAGAGAATTCCCAGCTGGGCCAGAGGCCTCCTCCACTACTGATAACTTGTTTATCTCTCCTCACCCTCACCTCCTCATGTACAAAAGGAAGGTAGTGGAATGAAGGTGTTACTGGGGATAAATGGAAAGATGCTCTTTGCAAAATGAGGCTTGGATACTTGCGTGGAGCAGTCTGATGGGAGCCAAAGTTCCACGTGTGAGCAGTTGGAAAAGGCAATTCTTCAGCTGTGCCAGGGAGCAGCCATGGCAAACAATCCCTCTGACTCCAGTCACCATGTCAGCAGACGGAGCACACAAGGCAGCTGGAAAAGCTAGCCGTATTTTATTGATAATTCGAGAGCAAGCTTAGTTTTCAGCTATAAAAGTACAGTTGCTTCATAAGCAACATGTCCAGAAACGTAATTTCTTTCAAAAGCTGAGCAGTGCTTGGGATAGCCCCTCCAAGAGCACCAGAAGCACTTGGGAGGAGCTGTTTTAACCTGAGGTAGGGCACCAAGTGCTTAAACAATTCTTAGGCCTATAAAAATGCCATTTATCTTGCCATCCCCAGCTACTCCAGGTGCTCACCATGGTCATACATGGCAGCTAGGGGTTCCATTGGGCGACGCTCGATTTGAGCCAAGTCTTCTGCATGTTTTAACCATGCACATGTTTTACCAGAGGGATTTTATGGCAGGCTGTGAACGCTGTGAACTTGAGTACATTAGAAACAAAAATAGAACTGCACCAAAACTCCAGATTTGATCCAAACTTCACAGCAGGAGCATTTCCAGGTAACAGTCTGGGGAAAAAGCCCAACGAGTTAGTTACACACAATGCTGAACTTTCAAAATACTCATTATAAAACCCGAACCCAAACCCTGAAGCTTGCATCCATGTCTAATGAGACACGGTCTGGACTTGAAGTACATTAAAGAGCACAGCACCGCACCACTACTCACACTGATTTCCTTGGATAGTTTGTAGGACTGCATTGTAGAAAATTCAGTGATTTTTGTCCACCCAGCAAAATGCAGCTGATGAGCCATTTTTGGAGGGGTGGGAGGAAGCTTCTTTTTTAGATATCTTGATTGGCTGGAGAGGGGAAAAAAAAGAAGAGCTTTTCTTCCACTAAATCTTTTTGAGATCACAGTTTTAAGCAGTCCCAGCAGAGGATGGAACACAGTGTTCATTGGTAGGCAGAGTATCCAAAAAAAATTTAAAATGTTTACAAGATGCAGTATAAGGAGTATACTGCATTATTCAATTACAAACTTTTATTGCCAAGGTATTCTGATATCATATAAATCCATATATATAAATTAGTTTTGAATGCTGACCGGGATTCTGCAGAATTGTCAGCTAATTAGCAAATCTAATGAAGATTTTACTCCTCCTGTGACATTTTTCTCACAGAAAGCTAGTAATTTTGAAGTTCAAAAAATCTGAAACAAAATTATTAATAACCTTAAGGACATTTTAAATTGTGCAGACTTATGTGTGTGTATAAAGAAATACTTAGGAAACCTCATCTGTCATAATTTCCAATGTAGTGAGTTAGATGCACAAGTGCCTTTGTTTACTTTGCCAGAAGAAAGCAAGCAACTAAAGAATGGAAGAAAGTAATCCTTCTTTAAATATTATTCCTGGGAGTACTTTTATCACCAAATATTCAGCTTCAAATTTAATTATATATTTTCATCACAGGTCCACATTCCTGAGGATTGGTTCTAAAATGAAATTGTTTATACAGACAAAAAAATGGTTGATTTTATATTATGGCAGAGAAAGATTCAGGATTGTGTTTCTGGCTTTTCTCCCCATAACCTCCCTGAGTCAACCTTTTACAGCCTGTATATAAGGTGTTATGCACTGTGGTGCAAATGCAGAGTAGCACACGCACTGCGTATCAAATACAGACATTTCCCTTTTACAAATAAATGTCTTGTATACTGTGGGTCATATGACTATAGTGAGTCTTAGTCTCAGGTCTGAGGATGAATTTCCAGGAAAAATGTTGAAGTGCTCCACACACTTAAAAGTCAGTGCTCTAGTGTCACAAAAATCTACATCTTCACAACAGAAGCTCTTGGCTGTCCCTTTGTGATCCTCTGTAACTTTTCTTCTCTATTAGGATAACCACCCTGCCCTGCACAGATCACAGCCTTGAAAGTCAATATGAAGTCTGAGTATGGATGTATCAGACAAGTACTGCTCTGGAGGGTTCAGAAAGTGAATATGTTACCACTGAGAAATAATTCCTGGTGTTATGGCTGAGCCCTTTGCATGTGTCACCCTTTCCCACAGATTACCACACCCAGGTTTCCCCACCCAGAATGGAGCTGCCCCCTGCTTTATTTGCTTTGCTGAAGACAGGCAGGGCTCCATTTGAAAGCAGTCACCATGTACCACAGTAGGAATCTCACTGAGCAAATAGGATCATTATCTCTTTAAAGAGATCTCAGCATTTTTACAGTCTCATCCCAAACAGGATCCTGCTGCCAAAAGGACACTTGAGCTGACAAAAATTCAGTGTATGGAACAGAAGGCAAGCAGATAGCTCAGTGACATCAACAGTCAAGAAAAGTCTGGGGTACTGGTTCTTCCCTTCCATTTCTGTCTGTCTGCATGGATTGAGGGCAGTGCTTTGCTTTGAGGAGGTAACTTATTTGTCTTGGGGTTAACATCCACAGTATTTGTGGTGTGAGTTTGTCAGGGAGGAGTGTTGTTCAGTGGTCCCTGACAGACAATCAAATTATACCTCTGTGGTGCTACAAGGTCACAGCCAAAAGACGGTACATGAGATAAGGCTGAGCAAGGAAATCAGTACAGGAGGTGTGCATACCTGTTAAGAGGAGAATATCTGTTGAAGCCCCTGCAATCATGCTCTGTGCAGGTCTGGTCTGGACCAGATTTGTTGTTATTCTTTGGACCCAGTGTCCCAAGTACTTGTATGGTTTGCAGATACCCATAGGACCTGGCATTTGATCTGACTCTGCGTCCTCACAAGGGATTGGAGAAAACTCACTGAGTTCGTGAACCTGAACTTTGGGACTGATTTTTTACAGGAAAGTTTCTTCTCAAAGGGATTCTCAAAGTGTCTCAAAGGGACTAATGTACACAAATCCATGGGACCGGATGGGATGCACCGACATGAGTTGAGGGAGCTGGTAGAAGTGATTGCTGATCCGCTCTCTATCATCTTCGATAGGTCTTGGAGAAGTGCCTGACGATTGGAGGATAGCCAATGTCACTCCGGTCTTTAAAAAGGGCAAGAAGGAGGATCCTAGCAACTATAGGCCAGTCAGCCTCATTTCTGTCCCTGGAAAGGTGACGGAACAGCTTGTTCTGGATGCCATCTCCAAGTAACTGGAAGAGAAGAAGGTCATGAGGAGGAGTCAGCATGGATTCACCAAGGGGAGATCATGCTCGACCAATCTCATAGCCTTCTATGATGTCATCACCTGCTGGGTAGATGGAGGGAGAACAGTAGATGTCATCTTCCTTGACTTCATCAAGGCTATTGATACTGTCTCCCGTAACATCCTGATAAAAAAGCTGAGAGAGCATGGGATAGATGAGTGGACAGTGAGGTGGGTTGAGAATTGACTGTCAGACCGAGCTCAGAGGGTTGTGATCAGTGGAGCAGAGTTGGACTGGAGGCCTGTGACTAGTGCTGTTCCCCAGGGATCTGTGTTGGGTCCAGTCCTGTTCAATATCTTCATTGACGACCTTGATGAGGGAATAGTATCCACCCTCAGCAAGTAAGCCAATGATACATAGCTGGCATCCAGAGAGATCTGGACAGGCTGGAAAGCTGGGCATGGGGAAACCTAATGAAGTTCAACAAAAGCAAGTGTAAAATCTTGCACCTGGGAAGGAACAACCATTCGTTTCAGTACAGGCTGGGGGATGTCCTATTGGAGAAGAGCTCTACGGAGAGGGACCTGGGGGTCCTAGTGGATGACAGGTTGGCTATGAGCCAGCAGTGTGCCCTGGTGGCTGAGAGCCAATGGGATCCTGGGGTGCATCAAGAGGAGTGTGGCCAGCAGGTTGAAGGAGCTGATCCTCCCCCTCTGCTCTGCCCTGGTCAGGCCCCACCTGGAGTCTTGTGACCAGTTCTGGGCTCCCTGGTGTAAAAAGGACAGGGATCTCCTTGAGAGAGTCCGAAGAAGGGCTACAAAGATGATTAAGGGCCTGGAGCATCTCCCCTATGAGGAGAGGCTGAATTAGCTGGGACTGTTCATTCTAGGGAAAAGAAGATTAAGGGGGGACCTAATTGGTGTTTATAATTATCTTAAGTATGGGATGCAGGGGGAATTAGCCAGCCCCTTTTCAGTGGTTAGCAGAGACAGGACAAGGGGCAATGGCTGCAAGTTAGAACACAGGAAGTTCCACACCAACATGCGGAGGAACTTTTTCACAGTGAGGGTGACAGAGCACTGGAATAGGCTGCCCAGGGAGGTGGTGGAGTCTCCTTCCCTGGAGATATTCAAGACCTGTCTGGCTGCCTATCTGTGTAATATGAGCTAGGGAGCCTGCTTTGGCAGTGGGGGCGGACCCGATGATCTCTCAAGGTCCCTTTCAACCCCTACAATTCTGTGATTCTGTGAATCTATGATTCTCACATGAATTACTCTGCAAATCACAGAATCACAGTATGCTAGGAGTTGGAAGGGACCTCAAAAGACCATATAGTCCAACCCTCCTGCCAGTCCCAGTGTAAATCTCACAGGGACTTCAGGAAAACAGCCGAGTTTATGGAGCCACTAGGTTGCTGGAACCCAAAATTTTGACCTCAGCAGAGCAAGAAACAAGACAGTCCTTCAGCTCTAACCTAAGTGAGGTAAGTGGAGGAAGTTAGAGGATTTGCTAATAAACCACATTAAAATGCTGTCATAGCAACTATGGAGTAAGAATACAAGGTGCCCTGTATTGCCATCACAATAGCACATGTAACCTGCAAGCAGGTAGCGCAGTCTTTCAAAATTAGGTTTTCACTTAGTGTTCTGATATCATCTCCCATGGTGGAAAGAGGAGAAAGGGAAAAACTACATTCAGAGCTCTCATCTTCTCAGACTCTTGTGTTACTTGTGGTCTTGTGTTGCTGTTTGTCTCTGCTGAAAACAGTGAACCAAATAAAAGTCACAGGCAAACTGGAATCCTGCGGAGATGTTGCCTTAAATATGGGATGAACATTGCAAAATGCTCAATAAATTATACTGAAAAGCAAGTGTAAATATATAAGAATTCATAGCAAAGAAAAGAAAGGAGGCGTTGGAAACATTACTTCAATGACACACTATCTGCTAAAATACATGCTTTTCATCATTCAGGAATTAGGGAAAAATTCCACCCACAGAGGTTCAGAATCTATTTCTGAACTAAACTTCAGTGGTTCTCTTGGGAAAACCATTGGTACCATTTTTACTAATTGAGTGTTTTCTCCTTGTATCAGAGCGATAAGGGGAGTGGAAAAGGGAGAGAAGAGCTTGAGTGTATACATTATTTCCCAGGAAGTCAGTTCTCTTCTCTAAGGACTGACAAGAGCATTGCAAGCTGTTACTTTGCTTTCTCCAAGAGCTCCCTCCCCACCTCCACAATTCCCATGCCGTGTCCTTTTGACTTCACCTGCCCAGTCAAAAAACAGCAAAGGGGAAGACATTGCTGAATTGGTTGTAGAATGCACCTTTTTTGTATCTAAAATGGAAGACATGAGGTGGAACAAATTGCCTTTAAGACCCTTTGCACTTTCTTGTGCTTTTTCCATTATCATTTTTATAGTTGAGATTTCTGTGAGGATTCACAGTGAGTCATTTTATGAGACAGCTCTGTACCATCTGCAGTAAAGAGTTTCCTATCACTCTAGACATTACGTATCTCCTTATGGCAGCCTGGACACTGTAGGGAAATTGCCAAGCCAGGTCACATGCCAGTGGGCCATCATTCATCCAAAAAAGGCGGGCAAAATCTGCTTACAATTAGTTTCAACCCTTGGTTCTGCATAACATGTCCCCATGGCTACAATTTTTTTCCTGCCAGCCCCCCACAGTGCTCAGAAGGAGTCCTAGTCTGCACCTGACCAGAGGGAAGAGGTCCTTGCCTCTCTCCTTCCTTCTCACACTTTCTCAATCTTTGTAAAGAACTATATGTTTTTGTATTGTGTCATGCTGGTAGTAAGTACAACTGCTGCTCTAAGTGCTTACAAAAGATATACAGTTAAATGGCAAAATGTTTTTATAATGAAAAAGCTAAAACTTCATGGAGAAAAAAACATCTCATAAAAAACATTAATTTGAGCTCCTAATTTTCAAAAGGAAAAACTTTACTGAGAGTACTATATAACTAAAAATGAGCCAGAATACTTATAATGTAAAGAGGGCTACCATGTTATATCCGGACCTCTGTTTAATGGTAGAAAACACATCCAGATGCAACCATATGCCTGCAGCATAATCTGGTTAAAACTGTTGTGTGGTAGATTCCAACCTAGCAGCTGATCATGTGAGGTTCAGGAGGTGTTTCTCCAGTAGAAGCAAAAACTTTGATCTTAAGATGGTCTGAGACTGGTTATCAGAAAATACATGTAAATTCAGAAAATGCAATAACCTATTAGGAATTTCCTCTCCCTTTCCATCACTAGCCAAGACTTGAACTCAGTCTTTGCCACTTGCTCTTGGCAAGTTCATTCATACATACTCAAGTGTAAGGGGTGCTTGTGGTGTCTTCTGCTGGAGCAGGAGTGAGACATAAAATGACTGTACTAGAGTCTACTCAGGAAATGCTTTCAGGCAACTTTCAGTGTGAAACTTCCCTTAAACAGGCAATATAATTTTAGCCCAGTGTCCATTCTTTATTTGGGCATGCCTTGGAGCAACCAAAATCAATATGGCTGCTGGGAATACAAGTAGCAGAAGTAATGATAGGATCATAAAATCACTGAATAATTTAGGTTGGAAGGGACCTTATAGATCATCTTGTTCCAGCGTCCTCCCCAGCCCCTCCATGAGACTAGGTAACTCAAAGCCCCATCCAGCCTGACCTTGAACATTTCCAGGGAGGGGGTATCCACAACTTTCTGGGCAACCTGTTCCCATGCCTCACTACCCTCACAGTGAAAAATTTCTTCCTTATATCTAGACTAAATCTACCCTCTTCCAATTTATAGCCATTACCCCTTGTTCTGTGGTTACATGTCCTTGTAAAAAGTCCCTCCCCATCTTTCCTGTAGGCTCCTTTCAGGTACTGGAATGCTGATGTAAGATCTCCCCGAAGCTTCTCTTCTCCAAGAGTGCCCATAGGCTGCCCAGGGAGGTGATGGAGTTTCCTTCCCTGGAGATATTCAAGACCCGTCTGGACGCCTATCTGTGCAATATGAGCTAGGGAGCCTGCTTTGGCAGGGGGGGTGGACCCGATGATCTCTTGAGGTCCCTTCCAACCCCTACAGTTCTGTGATTCTGTGATTCTGTGATCATTGCAAAGACTGGTGTCATGATGGAGTAACTGTAAATGGTCCAACTGAAAATCACAAATGGGAAAGTACCTTCGTTCCCACAGATGACATCTTTCTCACCTTGCCTTAACATAGTTGTGGGATAGGAGCAGAAACAAGGTACCATCACCTACAATTTGGCAGCTGAAAGGTCTGTTCAATTACTGCCCTCTTCTTGGAAAATGGTCTTGGAAAACAATATCTGTACTATTGGTGACAGCATCAAAAGGAATAGCACTACTATAGTAAGGAGAAATGCAAATTAGACGTACAAGTCAGAGGCACCTCTATTCGTGGAAGGTTCTGCTTCATAACCTTTATGAATTGCCCAGAATTTAAGGCAAAAAGAACACTTGCTAGTAAAGGTCATGTTTATTTGCATAACATAGTACATTTTCATAGATGTAGGCGAGTAAATGTTAGGGAAGCAAGGCAATGGCTTTGGGAATGCACTCATTGTGATCCTGAGGACAAAGGGAAGTTGTCTGCAATTCCAGGTGCTTTGGTGTCCATGAAAATTTTTTGTTCTATCTGCTTTGTTCTTCCAGAGAACAAAATGTTGAGCCAACTCAGTAGCCTGGAAGGACACAAGCATACAGCCAGAGAGATTTGTTGCCATGTCTGAGCTTGGTTACCTCTGATCCAGATGGAATAAAGAAACAGTTTCCCTATTACCTGCAAGCTGCAACATAAATTAGTCAGCAGGGGAACACAGAGAGACTCAAGGCTTTGGTTCAAACTTTCAAATTTGCTTCTAAGCATGTGCTGTTGGGTTACAAACTTGTGTAAAAACACTCACACAGCACTGACTCTTGAATCATCTGAGCTCAGCTATGTCAGCATATATCCAAAACGATCTGCTGAGATTGCTGTGTTCAGCATCTTGCCCTGGAAAACACTTGCTGTGGTCAGCACCACTCATAACTCACTCGCTAGCTCACCGGTCAAGTGTGTAATGTCTTGTGTGATGAATACTGCCATCCACTACCCTCAGGGTAATTTTTACCTGTGGGATCATGGGCTAATTAACAAAATCTGGAGGAACCACAGGACTACTGTGGCCTGAACTAGAGTTGGCCCTTGGCTCATTAGCTTCCTCCTCAAGTTTGGCAAGTGGAAGAAACACCCTGCAGCCGAGTTATACATTGGTGCCAACACCACCCAGTTGAACAAAACTAGTGGAGCAAAGTTAAGAATAGCTGCACAAGAAAAATTCTTATCCCTGTAGAAGCAAGACATACCTGCCAGGAAGCAAGTGAACACAAAGATTCTGTTAGTGGTGGGAAGTCTCACATGGAGGACAAAAGATTGAAAGCGTAGAAAAGGAGAGAAGACTGCAAAAGGCATGAAAAAATTAGAGATATCAGAGGACAAATAAAAAAATAAGAAAGGGAATATATATGCAGTGAAAAAAATTATCCAAGGACAGAAAGGTATATAGAAGGAAAAGCAGGCAGGAAAGAAGAGCTTGTATTTAATTGTATTTGTATCTGGTATACAGTGAAGAGCACTTCAGATGTGGTGCTATCATTATTTTTTTCCTAATATTGATTGTTGACCTCAGGAAATCCTTAGTAACAGGTCATAAGTCCCTCGTGCTCTAGGCTTGTCACAGTGAGCTCCCAGAAAAACTGTCTCTGGGATTTAAACAAGGGGACCCAGGGATTTAGAGTCCAGATTATTTTTCTTGAAGAAAGCAGGGAGAAGAAATAAGCTTTGACAACTGCTATTAGGTGAGGCCACTCTTCTCCAATAAGCTGGGCTGGATCAAGGCAAAGCCAAAAGCCTGTAATGACTAGAAAAAGCAAACCATGGGATAGGAAGACAGCAAGTCAGAAGACTTCCAATTGCTCTCTGCTTGCTAGAATCTGAACACTGCAAGCTACATGGATGGGGAAAGGCATGGCAGCTACAGCAGCAGGAGTTTTTCAAGACCAAAACTTCACTCAATGAAAATCTGGTCACAGCTAGGGCATGTGTCATTTCTCCTGTAAGTCTAGGCTTTACCAGCCAGGCCTTTTACAGAAGCAGCCGCAGGAAGCTGGTCAGGTTTTCATCTCCAGAACTGCTGGCTTCTTTTCTTTTGAACAATAGAATGAAATAAAGAAAAAAAAGCAGGAAGTTCAGAAGTCAAAAATTAATACTGAAACAGTTAATTCATGAAATATCTCTACTTGAGCCCAGTCCTTTTTTTATCCTGAATCAGCTCATTCATCCAATAAGGTTAATAGTATGGAGAGAGGAGGGGGAGATGAGAACTTTTTCTATTGTGTGTACTTCAAATGAGCAGAATAAGGCAACTTTTCTGCAGAAAACACACATGAACAAAAACTACACAAGTGCCATGCTGTAATATCTCTCAAAATCAGACCATTTGCTGTATTAATTTCGTGTCTAGTCTTTTTGTAGCCATCTTTTTCACCTTCCTCTGACGTTGCACGTGCTGAAGGACCCTAAGTAGCCCAAGCTGCCATTGAAAGGCAAGTGTAAGTGGCACATTTACAAACTGATCCTGTCTAAACTCAATGAGTGCTACCACTCTGGACCTATACAAGAATTTAAAAGGTGTTGTTTGTCATGATTTTTTTTTGCATTCAGTGCATTGCCTTTGAACACACTGGACTTTTGGGATAGAAAATGGGAGATGCCAGGGAGAAGCCTACCAGGGGATCTATAGCTTCTGGTTTGATAATTGCTCAACAATTGGACTACAATTACCATATCTCAGGGAGATAATAATAAACAGAGCTGCCATCAAATTAAGAGAGGCACTTCCCATATGTCTGCACTTCTTTTCTATGTATGAGTAAGCAGAGGGAGAGGAGCAGGGAGCATTCACATCAAGTGATAAATACCAGCCCCTGGGAGTTCTTGGAAAACAAATGGGTTAATTTTTAAGAACCTAACTATCATTATTATGATTATTTATTGTTAAGAGCCATGCAGTAAGAGAAAGCATCATCAGGTGATTATTGCTATGTACATAAGAACTTTCAGCATTTAATGTAAAATATTCCTTCATGTCAAACCAATAATCACCCTTTCAAAATGATGCCTTAGAGAGTCATATATATGAAGTGTTGAGTATAAATCTTTTGATTCCCTGTTGCAATGTGCAATGTGTCGCCTCTCACATGAAGGCTGCTGCAGGGCTTTGTGACAGCTGAAAAGCACATGTTGTTCTTCCCCCACCTTCTCCTTCTCCTTCTTCTTACAGTTTTTCAAAGCCTCTCTTGATAAATGTCTTCAAAAAATATTTTATGAGGTGCTTACCTATAAAAATATATCTTTCAAGGCCATGTACACAATGAAGCCTTAAACACTAACCACACACAAGAAACGCTGATCGTTTGGTCCAACATGTAGATGGGAGGAAATCAAAACCCATCAGGGCATGGTCAGAGCCAACGTGGAACCTATTAATAGTTTCTTGTGACTTGATGTTATTCACCTGCTGCAGGAGAGAAGAGAAGCCTCTCACAGAAGATGTCCTTTTGTTTAAACAGCTGTTCGTGTCTCAAGATGTAAAGCCTGAAAACAGCAGCGTGTATGATCAAAGATGTGGCACATAACTATGTTTGCTGTCACAAGACGTAGTAAAGATGAGGAATAGAAGTGCATTCAAAAAGCAGATGAAGGTTTCATTAGTAACTTGCCTGTGCAATCACACATCAGTGAACCCGCAGCTGGCTCTTTTGGTGGGAGAAGGGAAATGTTATCAGGCCATCATGGTCATGAAGGATAACTCTCAAATCTCATAGCTGACACCTTCACCTAGGCTGTGCTTCTTAATAACTTGTAGAAGCATCAGTTTAAGTATTACCCACAGGGAAAAAATTTACTTTTTAACCCCTGGGACATGTTTCTGCTGTGGTTAACATTCCCAAAATATCATGGTCATTATCAGTCCCATTTCAGAAGCAGGTAATTACAGTTTCTTGTTTTTATGAAGTATTTTCCATTCTGTTCACAGTGCATTTGCCATATCACACTGAAGGGTAAATAGCTTGTCATTTCCAAGAACCAGTACATTTACTGTTACAGCATTTCAATTCAGAAGAAAATTTCCAGGGAAATCCAAAGTCAAGGTAGCCTGACAAGTACCCTTCATTCTCCCTTCTCAATATATTGCGAGCGTTCTCTTAAATCCTGAAGTTTTACTTTCTAAAATTAAAATATTACATCTTTTCTCTCACATTATACCAGAATCCATGTGCCCAAACTGAGTAACTAACCTGTAAAATGTGATACAGTTACAGCTCAACTCAATGTAGCAGCTCACTTCCTCATTTTAGGTGAAATTATTCCAGCTACATAAAACAAGTAGACATCACCAGATGAGGGAGCACATGTTTTATCTCTTCCTGTTTCTCTGTACAGACCGCAAGATAGTATTATCAGCATGGCTTACTAGCTGATAACATCCAGCCACGGTCATTTTCCCTGAGATATGTAGGTCTGCAAATTGCTGAGACAGAGATGCATTTTAGTTGTTCTTCCCTTTAAAACAAAAAAATGACAATACCAAAGAAAACAGCACACTGAGGGCAGATGAAAACAGGGCTGCCAAGGTGCTGTTCCCTCTTCCACTCTGTCCACATGAAGGTCTTTAAACTGATATTAAAAAGATACAATTCCAGGCAGGGAGGTACCAAAGAGGTCTAAGATTTCACATGGTGTAGGTGCTTGAGTTTGGTTTTGCCATTTTAAGGAGTCTGTGGTGAGTTTGATTTTTGCAATATCAAACATATCAATATCAATACATGAAGAGCAATAGAAACATGTTAGATTTGCATTGAAATGCTTGTCGCTTGTACTTTAGGGAAGTTTTATCTACTCTAAGAGCTTTAGCTCTAAAACCTGTGTAATACATTGTCTTGTTACAACCAGGAGACAGTCATCTACTGCATTTGTGACTTACTTGGAAGCTTTCTTTGGGATTCAAGCTTTTTATATTAGCTAGAAAAAAGGAACGAATCACTTCATGGTTTCCATAAGCATGTCCCAGAACCTACCTGTGTTTCTCAAGAGGAAAGAAGCATCCTGCTTCGATCAATCCTTAGGCTTCAGAAGAAGTGAAAAAAAACATATCATGCATCAACTCATTCACATGAGATCGTTGGTGGCAGACAGATACCTTGCTGCCCCTCCATATCTGCCCAGACACCTAGTTTTCAGTTATTTCTACCACTGTGTGAGTCAGCAGAGCTCGAGTTGTAAGTATGCATTGTAATATAACAAGTGCCCTTTTTCAGTTGTAAGTATGCATTCCAATATAACAAGTGCCTTTTTTCAATTTGCAATTTGTGTGCATTTGCAAGTAAATGTCAAGTAGCTCCTTTACTTTTCATCTTTGCACACTAATCTATTGTACAAATGTTTAAACAGCATCGCAACCCTTGGTGATAAATTCATGGAAGAAATATCACCTGTAGACAATGACTAATGTCCGATTCAGGCGTTTCTGCCCTACATTCTACCATACATTTGGGGAGAGGGGGCAGAAGATATCATATGGATTAAGTTAGTAACACTCATACTCACATTTTCAGGGAGTGCTTCCCCTTAAATCATATGTCTTTGGACCCTGACAAGCTTTCACACCTAGTCTTATTTCATGCTGGAACTTTCCAGGGACACATTAGTCATGCTTCACAAATCACCATGTTTGCTGGTTAATGAAACACCCTAAGCAAGCATTACTTAAATCCTTGAAAGAATTGGGAACATTTTACACTTCTGACAGTGGTGAGCAAAAGGGCCTATCTCCTTCAGGCTTCTGCCATATGTTTTGTTCCTTAAGTAAGTATCTTAATAAGGCAGTCACAGAAGATTCTGATTAGTGTAAGGTTCCAATGATATCTTTATCTCATAGCATCTTTCCTCTGTATTTATCTGTAGAAGTTTTGTTGTTGTTAATCTAAGGAGTGCTAATTTGGGATCATAATAGGGGTTTTTAGCCACTTACTTTCTTATCTTGGTTCACCAAAAATGTATGTACTCCCTCCACTTTAATATGTCAATATATCATATGGAACAAATAGATAAATAGCAAATGTCCTTTCTGCATATAACTCACCTGATATTGAAGATCAGGGACATATTACTATATCTAAACAGTGTAAACTAAACCATAGCTTTTAGGGGGAAAAAAAAAAGGCTTGTATGAGCCAAAGTATGAAGTCTTTAATCTGGAAACTAACTTTGAAATAAACTCTGAAAACAACAGAAAATCAACAGCAGAAGTCTCAGACACAATAGAGGCTTCTTCAGAATTATGTGATGACTTAACTTCATCTCAGATAAGTTACCACCATCCTGGTGGCCATATAATTTTCAAAACACTTTTGAGACTTTTAGTTATAGTGTTGTGAGTCTTGAAAGAGCAGGAAAGCATCATCCAGCTCAACTGCTGGCTTTACAAATCAGGTGGACTAAACCTAGGCAACACTAACAAGTAAGCATTCAAAGTAATATTCTCAGGCAATAACCCAGCAGAGCATGACACAAATGCCAGGCCACAGCAAGTCTTATCAGTTCCAGGAACACTGAAATTATTAGTGTTATAACCAAATTTGGACAGGAAACCTTTTATTTTGGCTCATTGTGTTTGATTGCCTTTTGCAGAAGACCTAGCTCCTGAAGTCTGCAGAGGCAGTGCATGTCAGTGGTGTTCTAATAACGATGAGCATGGATTTTGGGTAACCTGAATCATTCATTGGAAACAGAATTAAAGAATCACATCATGAGATGCTGCACTGTGACATAAGAGAATGCCATATAGCCATGTCATAACAGGAGATCTCAGGCCGATGTGGGCTAATTTTGCCAGTTTCTTCTAAAGCTTCCAAAACTTCTGTGCAGAAACTGATTCTTTTTTTCCCCCAAGGAGTGCAGCCTGTATGCCTTAGTGTGACAAGGTACATCAGTTGGCTCTTGTTGACACAAACTTCCTACACGAGGGCACAAGGTCTTTTAAGCTTCCTCTGTTCTTGGAGGAGAAAGATAAATACCTCAAGAGGTCAGTAAATCTCATCTGAAGACAGGCAATCTCTGGAGCTGCTTATCTACTAATCATGAAGGCAGAGTGGACTACTGACTTACAACAGACAGCTCTGTTTTAGACAGTTAAACATAAAATGGATTTGGCCTATGTCCTGTTGTGCACCCATGTAACACAGAAGGGGCAAAAGGACTGCTCCCATTTAAGTGTCCGCGCCCTGGC
This sequence comes from Laterallus jamaicensis coturniculus, assembly GCA_022605575.1. Classification (NCBI taxonomy): domain Eukaryota; kingdom Metazoa; phylum Chordata; class Aves; order Gruiformes; family Rallidae; genus Laterallus; species Laterallus jamaicensis. Next base: position 2,637,864 of record JAKCOX010000055.1, read on the forward strand.
TTCTGCAACCTGGCAAGGACAATGTTAAAGCAGGCAAGGAAGCCAGTTCTCAATATTTTCTTGTAAAATTATCTTTTCTCTGAGGACAAGTATGTAACAAAACAGTAAACAAAACTGTGCAAAAGCAGAGAGCTACATCTCAGGTCTGTACAACTAATTAAGTTGTCTGGTCTTAAAATAGGCTCAGGCCAATTAATTAAAGCAATTAAAATTATGTCCTTTGGGGCAACTAAAGGAACAAGTGCGTTCACCACACTAGGTAAATATTAACGCACTTCAAATTTATGGCCATCTTTAATGTTAGTCTTACCCATTTGAATTGAAGAGCTCACATGCCTACAAAAAACCTGTTAGCTAGGAGGCATATCATCACTAAGGTGTCGATGTTGTTCAGCTGAGAAAATAGAACAGACGTACAGGTAACCAGCTCAGTAAAAACAAGTGGTGAAGAAGGGAGAACAAATCAGTGCCACTTCATCAAGAAGCCTGGATGTTGCAGAAATATGTTTTGGGCTGTTTGGTGTATAAACTGCAAAGTCACTGTGAACTAACATACGACATAGCTTTCTGTCTACCCTTAAACATGGTTCTTTGTCAATGAACAAAAGCCACAGCTGTAAACAGTTTATGGTGCAATTTCTTGAACAACAGCCATCAGAATAAAAGTAAGGTGAGCCTGCCTTTGTTGCCTCAACAGCCCTCACCTCTGCTACAAAAATGCTTTTTTTCTTGTAAGACATGCAGACAGGCGTCTTCACAAGTGTTTCTAATTCAGCTAAATATCTTGATAGGAAATGTCATAGATTACATGTATGAGACAGTCAGTAGAATTTTCAACAGACATAACATGAGTTCATACTGAAATAAAATTAGAGCCTTGGACAAATTTCTCAACCTATAAATGTTCAACTTCACCTACAATCCCACTCACAAAGACGTCTGGGAAATCTTTGATGATCCCATCTAACACGTGATTGGTGAGAGTGGGAGACTTATAGGCCATAAGTTCCCTACACCTTGGACAGTAATCTTCTTGTGTTTTTCCACAAGTTATTCCACTTACATGTTTCAGAAGTGATAAAATGTATCACAAATAAGCTATTGTGTCCACTTCCTGAATACTTATCTCAGGCTGGGAAAAAAATTTCTCTTTGCATTTTGATATTTGTTTCCAGGTGTATTTATTTCTCTGGTAGGCATTTGAGACCTGGGTGCTGAAAAGACTCATGCATGTACTTAACGTTATATATTTGAGTACCACCATTGATCTCAGCAGGACTACCCTTTGTCTGAAGTCAGTGAGACTACTCGTGTCTGAAATTAAGCAAGTAAATTACAGCCTTTCAGGATCAGCGTTAAAGCAAACATTTTATCCCTCAACAGCGGTGTATGAAAAACAAAACCAAAACCAAACAATCAAAAAAAACCCCCACACCCCAACCAAAACCTTCCTTTTCAGAACTACTATTTTCTTTTGACACATTTGCTATCAATAAAGGTATCTCAGTTTAGAGACTAATTCTGCTTTATTTTTCCTGCAGTTGCTAAAATTCCCTGTTGGAATCTTTATAAAACTGAGATCTTCTTGTTTGCACTGAAAACTGTGCTAACTTTGAAGTATTGTATGCTACCATGTTAGCCACATTTTAGACGCTTTCATTGGTTTCCTGAGCAGTTAAGTATATCTACCACATGTGGTTCTTTTCTATTTTATGGGATTCATATGCCACTCTACTTACTTTTATGCCTCTGGTTCTTCATCAAGGTGTGTGATTAACATCTATCATTGTCAAATTTGCATTGAAATAGAAACCATTGCTTTGAAGCTACACAAAGTTGAACTCCATGTTCTGGAACTGATGTGATTCTACACACACCACTCATCTTAACATGGTTTCAGGTTAAGGCCAGTTGGTGCATATCTATAACTCATGGTCTTATCCAAATTTGACCTCTCTGGAGTGCTCCTTCAAATCTCTACTCTTGAGCTCCTTTTTTTTTTTGTTTAGCTAAGCATTCTCAGTAAGTACAGCTGGACTTTAGCAAATGCTGCTTTTCCTTTCCAGACCATATAAACAACAATAAATACAGCAACAACAAATAGCAACAACTAAGCAGCATACTTCAAAAAGCTGCTTATATTGAAGAGGAAGAACAAGATTAGAGAAAAAGGAGGTTATAATATATCAAGAATCTGTACTCTTCTCTGTCTTAAATTAAGACAAAATACCTCAGAAAGAGTCTGGTTTCTTCAGACTGTAAGGAAATGTGAGAAGCACTTCCTCAGTGGCCCTATGGATGGAACGAGATGGTTTTGTTTTGTGTTGTCCTTCTCATGTGCTGCTTCTCATAAAAAGTCAAAGCAGCAGGATTTCTGCAAATAGGAGCTCATATGTGGCCAGTTACACTTTAGAACTGTTTAACTCCGAGGTGTCCTACCTTCACATGATTTTACTGAGCAAGGTTTACACTCATTCTACCAGCAATCAACAAATAAGCACACATATTCAATCAGCAATTATTCAAGTAACCCAACCACAAGTCCTTAGTAATAAAGCAACATAGTCCATATAGATGTTTATGTGTATATATATTTTATATATAGTTCTGTGGATTCTAACACTAATTCTAATTTCCTATACTTCCTGTCAATCTAAAGAGTTTCTTTTTCTTGTGTTCACAGAAAAAATATTATCAACTACATAATAAACTTGTGATGGGATTCTTAAGGAGTGGCTGAAATTGGATGCCTTAGAACCGTACAGATATTGCACTGGATCCATTGCTGTAAAATTGCTGAATCAGATACTATCCATAGAAATGGCTCCATTTCACAAGAAAAGGATCTGACTAGCTTTTTCTTGCCAGTCTGGAAGTACTCAGCCTGAACTGATGCTTTCAAAGCTGTCATTTTGTTTCCTGGCAAATAACATTCAGAGAGATCCCAAATTATTTACCATAATGGGCCCATTAAAAAAAATAAAATCCTGAGAATTGTTGTCTAACCCACTTCTATTTCCAGCACAGTCCTTCCAAATGATTACTGAAGCAAGCAGCACTAGGCCGAGAGCAAATACAACGAAGATAGTTGAATTAGAGGAAGCAAGTCAAGGAAACAGCTCTCAGCCTTTTTCCTGAGGAAATGTACTTGTACGTGCATCTCTTCATCTGCCTGTTTGTACCTCTGAGTCACGATATTTTCTCATTGCTTGTCAATTTTAACCAATCTCAGAGGTCTTAGCGAAATATATTTCCATGTATTTTCTGGAAAGAGAAATTCATATAGAGGGGAGAAAGCAATGAGGCAGAGGTTACAAGCTGCACTTAACTCTAATTTGTTCTCAGGTATCGTGAACTTCCCAATGCAAGGAAAATCTCTGGTCAACATTTACACTTCACAAGGTATCAGACAGCCCAGCTTTGAGGCATAAATTCACAGGACCCCGGTCCTACTTTTCCTGTTTGTCCTGGAACAAGTTATTGATACGTCTATTAATTATCACCAGCTGACCAGCTGAAGTTCTCTGCAACCCCTATAGAGGCATATACAAAGCGACTCACCAGTTTGGTTTGTGACTTGTACTGCTTGTACAAGTACAGACTTGTACTGCTTGGTATCTAAATGTTCCTCTGATGTTGGTGTTCACAGTAGTCATAATAGTACTTCAGAGTTGTGTGTTTGTTTCTTTTCCACCACAGATTACAAAAAATATTCAGAAAATATGTAAACAATTTTACTTCTCTTTCACAGATAAGGTACAGGGTATTGGTAACATGCAGACATGTAAAGAGAGACCACATACCTCTGGCTCCAGCACTACCTTCTATTTGGTTATGTCACCAAATGACAGCAGGTCCTACAGCAGTCATTAGTACGTATTATCACACCAGAACCCACACCAAAAAACAGACACAATTTTAATGAAATCTTTAAGTATCAGGGCAAATAGTAGGAGTGGAAATGTTCACCTCTGCCTCACCTTCTAAACATTTCTCCCTACCCATGTTCTCAGCTTTGTGGATCCACTATATATAAAATTGCCAAATCACCATGTAGTTAAGCTATTCCAGGTTCCCCTTACAGTAGGCATTGTGGTTGGGAAAATATTTTCAAATACTGTTTAAACTTACAATACTCTTCAGAACTTGTTTTTATATGTGACTCTGGCCTTTTATCTCTTCTTAGTGCAGACAGGGACCTGACTCCATTAATCTGCAACTGATTTGTGTGATGGCAACATTTGCAGCTGCAGAAGTGCTGTAACATCTACACCTAAATTAGCTCATGAGTCAACAGATCCAGTTGGGTTATTACATGTATTGCATCAATTATCTACAAACGAAATACAGCTGCATTGTCTGTTGCACCATTTTAAAACATCCACTTAATGAGTCTTAGAGCTCAAAAAGATTGGGAGCATTTGGTGACAACAAACAAAAAGGAAATCTAATCCAGTCCTGTATTATCCAGCTGTAATTTGTTTGGGTTTTTTTTTTTTTAGTAGAACCTAATCAGGTGTTTACCATAAACATGGGCAGTACTTTTAGTTTATTTGCTAAATAGGAGTTGGACACAAGAAGCATGCTTAGGTCACAGTCAAAGGCTTTCACTTGCAAAAACAAGGTCACACAGGTCTTTGTGACAGATACTTGAATTTAAAAAAGCTTCTTTTCCAGCAATTCAAGATCAGACTGACATTTTGATGGATCCTCCTTAATCATTTTCATATTTTCTTTTAGTAAATGGGGAAGCATCAGTATGGCCTGACAGTTTCCTCCATTTCTGGGAGGAGGGGAAGCAAGGGAATTAGAGGGGATGCATAGGAATTGGGGGCTGGGAAGTTGTCTCCGTATTTTCAGCAGTTGAAAGAATCTCCAGAGAGCTCCCAAACTGCCTGTATACATTTTTATGTGCAGCATGTCGAGCACCTGTTTTCAATTGCATGTTCAGATCAGAAGATCCTCCTACTTGGGGTCTGCAAGCCTGGCCATAACATATAAAACGTCCCATGCATATGGCTGTCATTTCAGGTTTCTTTGCAAATGATTTCTGTTCCGTGTGTAGGTGAGAGGCTTGTTTGAGGTCTGCTTACATCATACTTATGGAACTTGATCCCCACTGTAGGAAATGCATACGGAGGGCATTTGTTTAAACTTTTGGTCAGTGGGGGTCATTCTCATTGTAAATGGATTTTCACTCATAAACTATGCAAGATTACTTTAAGTCCTCACTGGAGACCGCAGCTTTGCAGAAATCATGGCACATGAAAGCAAGTTGACTTCTCGTTCAAGCTTGTCCCTGTGCAACTTCCAGATGCAGGTACATCAGCCAGCAGCTTTTGCACAGCTATCTATCACAGCTGCAGCAATAAGCAAAGAAATTCCATGTTACAAGAAACTGTTGTACACCCATTCCTAGGAAATAGCTGTCCAAAGTGGGATCACCAGAAGGAAACTGACCCTTCCACTCACACAAATTGCCCCTTATTTGGTAAATCGTAAAGTCAGGCCTGGTGACAGAGCCATACTGTAGGGCTAAAACCCAAGTGTGATTTCAAACATCCACGTTTGTAGGAGCTTAAACACCAGTGCTTGACTGAGTTCATTACTGAGATATAGCTTGGGAATGGTGGCCAGTAAACTAAAGGAGGTGTAAGGGAAAAGAAGAAGAAATAAGCTGTTAAGAGAAACGAGTCAACTATAGATTAAACAGGCTGTTTATTCACAAAATGTCACAACAAACAACAAACCTGCCTGAGGAAGCAAGTTAGCACTCATCTTCCCCCAGAAAAGAGTGACGAAAGAATATGTAGGAGCCTCAGTGAGCAAAGAAGCATCCCTTTCTTTCTGGTATACCTATCCATGGGCACTCATCAGCTGCCCAGTGCCTTTCAGTGTCACCCCAGGACCTACAGACCACCCCAGGCAACGACTGCTGCCATGGTGCACAGAGGTCATATCTGGAAAAGGCTGTCCCATGCACTAAAACATCTTCATGGGTCTCAGAGACTTCAGTGTCCATGCTGCAAAGCAGGTGCCTCCATGATGGACATCCTCATGCTGCCAGTGGCTGCCCCTGTGACAATGTCCACCCACCAAGCAGCTGAACTGGCTTCTCATAAATGACCTTTTTTTAACCAATGAAGCCACAAGTTGGTGGGACAATTGAGAAGGTGTGGAAAAAAAATAAGGTGGGAAACAGAAGTATATGAGGCATTAGATGTTGCCCACCAAAGTGATAGCATAGGACACCAGCTTGGTGGCTTTCTCCAAGAGGCCTTCAGATCTGGGTGTACCTCTGATGCTTGGCCACCACCTTCCATGAGATCCCAGCCTGCCTCATAGGGTGGCGAGATCTCTGTTGAGACCACAGCAGGACCCCCAGCCTCCTCCTAGCTGCCCACAGTGCCCAGGAAGGGGAAACTGCATCACAAGTGAGGGCTGGTCACTTGCACATGGAGGACCAGGCGAACACTGGTCCCCCTTGTGCTAGAGTAAAGTTAACTTCTAAACATCCTTGATGCTTACATTCCTCTGGACCAAGGCTTTCACACTTGAGTCCCTCAGTGTTTTCCTTCCCATTATCATGATTACAGAGCATGTAATCCCCCTTCTCCTCTTTTTTTTTTTTTTTCTTGTCTTCATTTGATCTGTCATTAAGGATCTGTTTTCTTTGCTCCCCTGACTGCTGTGCCCCTCCCAGCCCTGGACATCTCTGGGAAACACACAGGCACACATGGCCTTTACTGTAGGGCATCCCTCAAAGCAAGGAAAAAAAAACCAAGATCAAAAAGTCATAAGTGTAGCAGATGTCAAGTGGTCCCTCCAGACCTCTACTTAACCCCTTCCTCAGGCTTTGCTGGACCTTGACAAGAAATCAATCAGAGGGAAAAGCAAAGCTTTTCTTAAACTTTATTCTGTTTTATTATAGCTCACAGCTCAGTTTATATATATCCTAATGCCTTGCTCAACTGCAGGAAACATTTAATGAAGCCAGAACTGGCTTAAAACCCTAGCTATGAACCTGCTTATTACTAATTGGGATTGTTTATGACTTTATGTAATAAAGCTTGACATTACAAACTGTGAACACTTTTTACAGTACTTCCTTCTTTTTCTAACCCTGAAATGTCATCTAAAACCAGGAGTATGAAATGTCTGTGCAGCAGTTAAGCAATCAATGCCTCTTATCTAAATGACAGAGATGTATATGGCATTTAAAGCCTAATGATTATAAATGGTGGAGAAAATGAGCATGAAGGAACTTTTCCATCTTTTTCCTCTAAGTACAGTATGCCTTGCAAATTTATCATATTCTCCGCAAGCCACCTCAGGATTGCCTACGACTCCTTACACTATGAAAAATTGCAAACCATTTTGCAGAGGGAAAATATCTTCTTAAATTGCAGCTTTGTCTACAGTTTGGGGAATACTACCCAAGTCAAAATGAGGAAAAAAAAAGTGAAATAAAAAACATGAAGTCAGTCTCATAAGGTAGAAAAATCTGAAAACAGTTTTTTGCAACAAAATATTGGGAAAAAATATTCTTCTGTGAGCATAGTGGGCTTTGAAGGTCCTCTGATGACTGGGGGGTGGTGTGTAAGGGTTCTACCTGTATATTTTATTCTGAGTCAGGTTTAGTTTTCAGCTGCAGTTTCCCATTCCACGATCAGTTCTATCCTGGCAGACCTTTTCACCTATGCAGAGATCCTGTGAGAGCTTTTCACTTTGCACAAGACATAACTCCCTCAGTTAGATCAGATTGCAGGATCAGGGCCTGAGCGTGAGTACATCCAGTCCTCACAGGAAATGCTTCAATTGACCAAAGAAGTGTAACTCAAGGAACAACACTCTACTTCATATGAAAAAAACGACTTCACCAAATACATTTATCTGTAGCATTCTGCCACTGCAACCAGCAGCTACAAGAAAAGGTGACATTTCTTCCTTCCCTGGCATGCCCATCCTCTGCCAGGATCATTTTGGAAGAGTAAAAGAACAACTTAATTCTGTGCAGGCTCAGAGGTCCGTAATTATGGCTTTTCATGCATGACTGGCATCTTTACTGTGTATAATGCAGTTTGATCTTTATCTGCCTGATTACAGGGACGAGGAGAACCAGGGGCATGACCTTCATCTCTACCTTACCAACCCCAGAAGTGTGGCTAGTTTCAGCCCATGGTCAGTTTTATCATTGGCAATCCAGCCCCTTTCCAAGCCTCAATAACGGAAGTTTCTGTCCAGCAACTGCAGCACACATATGCTCATCTGTTCATACATCACAGCCTTATGCCCTCGGAGGACCTCAGCCACACCAACACGTATGAATCAACTGCACACACACCAGGCCTACTTTCAGTAGGTCTGCATAAGAAAGACTCTCTCCCCTTAACTTTTTTCTTCATAACTGACATCCTTCCCCAAGCTTTGCCTTGCCTCCTGGCTGAGAAGAATGAATTTCACCTCTCATGGCATATGCTGGGGGAGACATCCAGCTACAGGACCAAAGGTGGAAACCTGGAGCATGTGAGCTAGCAAGGAATAGATCCAGCATCGTTGGACCCAAAACACCAGAGAACACAAAGTGTCCCGCAAAGGGGCCAGACTGACACACAAAATCTCAGCTGATCTGAAAAGCTACAGGTCGAAAGCAGAACACCATGCTCAAGGGTACATGGAATCGTGCATACCTCTATGAACAACCACCTTTGAATGAGGTCTGGGCCAGGTTTGGCCATACTGGGGCACTCTTATAAATGTGTTTAAGGATCTAAGCACGTGATTGCAGACTCACTGGAATTTTCAAACAAGTCTAAGCAGGATAGACATCTGGCATCAAATTATCCTAGGTCTTCAACTTCTAATTTGTCTTGCTGCATCTGAAAAGTTCAGAAGCATCTATCTATCTATCATCTGTCTCCCAAGATGTCCAAATACCTCTGAAAAGCTGGAAGCTGGCTATAGAGAACAGTGCCCCATTATATCTCTGGGACTCTCAGTGCAATGTTTCCTGTAGCATTATATATTATTCACTTAGCTCCTGTAACAAGTAAGTTTATTTCTGTGCCATTTATAAAAAAAATACTATAAAGTCAAGTCAGCTTCTCTTTTCTCTTGAAGTCTAAAGAGAATAAAAATATAGTGCAAGTGTAATTAATCTTTTTAAAAACAGTTCACCTTTCTCTAAGTACCTCCAGTATAGCATCAGGGAAAAAAAAAGAGAAATGGCCTTCTCTAGTGCTACAGGATTTCTTTCCTTAATCAAAAACATTTGATGGGTGATCATTAATAACATGTTTGTCAGTAACTATAGTCTGGTTCAAACACCATTCTTTGAACTGGAGTATCATATTTGGGTACATTGCAAGTCCACAGTGATTTTTACACAGCGTTTTATTTTACCTTTTTCTTGTGTCAAGAGATTCAAGTTACATAAGAGCTGACAGGCAGATGCAATAGATCGTCTACAGAGAATGATGGTAGGCAATGGGTTTTGTAACTTTTCAAAGTAGACTGCCATATTTCAAGTGTCTAACCTGGTGATGAATCTGCTATCATTTACCATTAAATGCTTTGGTCTCTGCCTTCAGAAATTACTGGGGTTTTTTTCTATCCAGCCTTGTCATGAAATATGAAGAATGACCAATTTTGCTTAAAATCCATGCTGTAACTAAAACAGGCTTCAGCATAAGCAGGAAAAACCCAATTTAAGCCTATGAAATCATGTCATATGGCAACCTAGTCATAACCTGGAAGAGATATCATTGTCACAAACATCTTCCATAGCCATCAAAGTCTGTAAAAATGCCTAACTGATTATGTCTGGCAGTTGAACAGCAGCAAATAAATATTTAACAGTTTGAAGAGACGTAGGTTTTTTGTGCCAGACCCACATAGGGTATGAGTCTTTGATCATTGAAAGAAAATAATTATTCTTTGTCAGAAAACAAAAACAAAAGGGGTATGAAATTTTACAAAGATTTCAGAGAGTTTGGGTTTGGTTTGGTTTGGTTAATGTCTCTGATGTTGGCCTACACAATGCGGGGAAATGACAGATTGATGGTCACCACAAATGTCAAAGAATATCACCTGCTGGCCAAAACATGGTGTACCCTTATGGTATCAGATTCTTCTTGTGCTTTTTATTATGGCTTACTTAAAAAGGTCAGGGTAGACTGAGAATCCCAGTGAAATTCAATCTCTCCATTTAACAAGAAATCTAGTAAGATGTCTCGAATAGGATAAGAAAACTGTATTTTGAGGACTGTAGTAATCCCAAAGGAGTCTTATCATAGCCACAGATGAAATACAACAGATCTGATACTTTATTCATAGCCAAAACATATTTTACTTCTTGTTTTTAATCACAATTCTATTTGTCAACTTTTCAAGGAGCATCTATATATACAGAGCACAGGCTTTGTGAAAGACACCTCAGAGGAGTGGGGAGCAGTGGTAAATTCTCTTTGCACAATGATACATATATAATTGTAATTAGAATTTTTAAAATCTCTCTCCAAACTCAGGAGCATGGAAGCCTTGAAGGAAAAAAGAAATCCATGACTACTAGTAGCAATTTATTTGCCCACATATCTCCTCTGTAAGGTATATGAGGAACAAGGGAATAAGATCTCATTGAAGAATGAATGATTTCCTCATCCAGGTTACCATTAGCATACAAACCATAACCTCACATTTCAGAATATCAAATTCAGTCCCACAGAACAATGCACCACACCATAGCTCTTTGTCAGTTCCTCTTTTCCAGAATGCCAAGAAGCTGCCCCGTTTAGCACTGTGACAAGATAATAGCCTCATATACTTTTCTCTCACCTCTGATGGACATGTTTGCCCTTCAAAGATTATTGACTTTTCAGCATATGCATGAAAATAACTGAAAAAAAAAGTCAAAGTCTAAGACAAATGTCTCACAACTTTTAAAGATCACTTCTGATGGTGGAAAGAAAGAAAAAAATAATTGAAAATCAGAGTCTTAGTTACCAGGGCGCTTGTTTTCCTTCATATGGGACAATGTCACTGCCAAGGCTGGAGAGAGCACTTCTTTCACAGATAATCTTTGCAGCCTAGGATCAATCCTTAGACATTGCTTATTTATGTTTGACACTAGCAAATGCAATTAGTTCCATTGCTGTCATAACTACTAAAACTGCATGCAGCTTCTTCTGAAGAAAAAAGCAACGGTCAGTTCCATTTCACTGGGCAGACAAAATACAGGCAGCATTGCATGCAGACAAAATATAGGCAGCATTAAAAAAGAAGGCAGCCTTTAGAATTACATGCAAGACTTCACTTTTCAGCACACTGCAACAAAAAGCAGAACCATCAGGTAAGTATGCGCAATAAAAGGCAAAAAGTTCTTACAGCATCCATCATCCCTGACAGTACACTTACAAAATCCACATCCCCTTTTCCTTCTCTGCTCTACTTTCCACCATCAGTCACTCCCTTCAAGCCACAGGTGGAAACCATTGAAGTGTTCTTCAATTATTTGTTAGCATATGATGTGTGTAGCGTATTCTAGGTGAAATGGATTCCAAGAAGCAGCTTCTGAAGGATCAGTCAGCCTCTCAGCCTCTGTGAGAGCCACTCAGGAGGGTATTCCTCTGCCATGTCCCTACATTAATGTCAGTGAGATGGCAGGAGGAGTAGGGTCAGGAGATACTCTAGACTGTTCTCCTTAGCTGAAGTATGCCAAAACAGTCTCAGAGACTTACTGCAGGCTCATGATTGTCTACTGAGAAATACAATTCAAGGAATTATAACTTAGTCCCTGATTCAGCTTCATGTTTTTCCCTGAACTGGCTAAAATCGAGCAACAGGTGACAATTCAGCCCCTAGCATGCGACAGAAGCGAAGGTCTTCAGACATGGAAACTCAATTGCCAAAACAATTTTCTGATGGGTCAGTGTGTTATACTGTCTAATAGGCTAACCCTTAAATCAGTTTATCTTCCTTTTCCCTTACCATTCTTTTGGATTCAGGATGTAGGTCTGTTCCCAGACAAGTCAGTAGGAAAAGTTCCAGCACATTACACCTCTTGGAGTCCCTCCCAAAAGAAAGAGTTCATGCTTCTGCAGGTGAGCAGCAAGAACATCTGAGCAGAGTGGTCTGAGATGGTGAACAGCTCTCCTGAGAAGTCATTGTAGCAGCTTTAGCATTTCAATCTTCAGGAAACACTGCAAGCAAATTGCAAACTTTGGCAAAGGAAAGACAATCTCTAAAATGTAGGGAAAATTTCAGACACAAGGACCGCACTGTAGCCTGATTTTGTCATAGAAAATATCCTATTTAGAGTGCAGTCCATACAGGTGAAAAATAATCATTTTATCTTTATTAAATACTTAAGAATTACAGAAAAATATTTAAGCATTCATTCCTATTCCTATATGTTATCATAGGGATACGGTTCAGCAGAAATTTTTATTTTTAATCAGAAATTAAATTTAGCCTTGATAAAATTTGGTGGGTTTTCACAGAGTAGCTGTGAAACTGATATCAAAAAAGGCAGCGAAGTTTCAAATTTTATGGCATATCCCATTACTCCAAAGGAGTAGGTGTAGCAACTGGCAGTGAATTAGCATTGCTGGAAACTTCTGGTAGTATTACCCCTACCTTGGATCTTCATCTGGAGCTGACTGAAAAAGCTGCAAGGGGAGCTCTTGTCACTGTGATTGTGTATCTCATCCCGGCTCTCTGGGGTCTGCCTCCAACATACCAGATACAGGGACACTAACACCTGTTTCTTGGAAACTGTAGTGGTGTAACCAAACACGTTTCTGTTCAGATTGTGAAAAAACTGTTGACACTGCTGATTGAGACTGGGAAAATTTACTTTTCCATAATGGCCTCTTTTGCAGTTGTTTTTTCAGCTTGGTTTTTTGCTTATTGTTTCTCGTTGTCACTGCATCACCTTGACAGCTTACAATCAGGCACACGTGTAGTAACAGACAGGAATCATGAAACAGTTTTCAGGGTTAGTCCACAATACACTGAGTTTGTCCTCTCTCTATCTACACTCATTTTTGCTGGTATATGAAACTGGAAACTGAGAGCATTGAAGGAGAGAAAAAAAAAAAGATCCAAAATTAAAAGCAATAATCTCACCAAGACATGAAAGATAATGTATTCAGCAGCTGTGTGTTCTTTTGGTTGCACCAAAACAGCTGCAAACTCACTGTGTCCTTGGTTAAGAGGGGAATCCAGAAACGAGCCGTCTGTATTAACCATAACATACACAGGCCACTACATACACTGCAGCAACTGTGTTCAGCAGCAGCCAGCTAGAAGAAATCAATGATCTCCTAGAAGAGCTCTGGGCACAGGAAAAATGCTGGGTTTAAGAGGTTAGTTTTCAACAGTTATAATCAAGTTTCTGAAGACCTGTGCCTTGCCAAGCTGCATAAAAATGACTGACTTCTGCAACAAGCAAATTCCACAGGACTCAGTGCTTCTGGAGAAAGAATAAAGGATACAGATGCTCTGAGGACAGTGCCTCAGCAGTCTTTCAATCATGCAGCAAGAAACTCTGGATGAGACTGGAATTTTTATATCTCTTATACCCAACTGCCAAACATAAGCAAAACTGGCACTCAGGTAAGTTGCAGACATAGTGGTACAGCGAACAGTAGAAATCACAAGGGGAACAGAACGTCGTAACTCTGCAGAAGGAAATGCATGAACAAAAAAAAGGAGGCAAATGATTGGCTGGAAAGAACCTGAAGAAAACCTGACTTGAAGCAAATACACAGTTCCATCGTTTTATTGAAATGGGCAGACCACAGAGGATTTCTTGTCTGGCTTACAAGTACACCAAACCTCGAAATGGGAAACAGTGTATAAGGCAGCATCCTCTGTATTAAAAAATTTTTAAAAGCATAACACACTGGATAGAAACCACTTAACTCATGATATTCAGACATCCACAGTAATAACTCAGACTGGAAAACTGCAGGTTCTCTCTATGGACTAAAAATGTGCCTTTTCAAACTGTTAGGGAAAATGCAGAGAAGGGTAAATTAAGCTCCAGAAGGAGACAGTGCAAATATACATCAGTAATGACAACTGTGGACTGAGCATTAGCTAGACCCCTGCCATCACAGATTGCCTCCTTTTCACAGACCAGTTAATCGGACTGCTGGGCAGTGGCAACTGCCTGTGCTGGTCAGAGAGAGGAAATATGGAAGCAGCCCAGTCACTACCTGAGTAAAGACAGATGCCTTTTACCTGAGGACAGTCTGTGCAGCTCAGCAGAGAAAGGACCCCATTCACATTCCATTGTTACCACACTGCAGGCATTTTAAGGCCAAAGGCATGACAGAAGGAATATCTGACAGACAAATATGCAGGGCCAAAGAAGTTTATGAGAATGACCTAAAGAGTTCCCAGAAGGAAACCCTCAAGATCCAGTGTAATTACAAAGATCTATGCAAATACATAATCACTGCACTTCAATGAAGGATTACTGTGCATTAATGTGACATTACAAATGCATTCTTTGTCCCCAGTCAGAAAACCTAACCATGGACGCAGGATGGTGAGATGAGCATAGTTGTGAAACATGATCGGCAGAACCCAAGCTGATTAGCAACCAGAGTCCATTAGGACTGTCTGTCTCAAAATCACAGGCCCAGAAAAAACACTTTGTGATGACAACCTGCTGTCATCATGAGACTAACATCCATTATATCAACCATGCCCCCTACAAAGAATCCCATCAGACTTTTTAAAGCGTGGAAGTACAGTCGAGGGGAAAATAAATTAACACACAAACAAATAAGGTTGAGGGGGTGAGGCATGTGTGCAGAGAGAAATACGACTTTGGAAAATTTTGCATTAGTTGTCTGACGATACCAGATGTAAAGAGCACAGTCAGAATGCTAACCAGGTTAGAAATGGCCATGGGTATTGTAGTAAATTTCAGTCTCTCAAATGAACCTGACACACAGGCTGTTATGATGGACAGATTCATGAAAGAGGAAGAAGATAATACATGTAGCAACATAAAAATTGTGTTCAAAGGAAGTGCTTAGTGAGAGACTAGGTGGGAGAATGAATAAGGAGAGAATGTAGTGCTTTCATGGGTTCTTCTCTTTCCTTATCATGCGTACGAGAAAATGGAGAATGCTCTTCCTACTGAAGGCAACAAATCTCCAGAGATCTCTGCAGGTAATTACCGGAACAGTCCTGGTGCAGATTGACTGTGTTGAGGTTAAAAGTTAAACAAAATTCTAAGTTCAAATACTTATTGGAAAATATGCTTGGGCGAAACAGAGTCCTCAGGGCTAGCTGATGAGTTAAATGATTAAGGTTCTGCTTGGAACAGTACATAAAACAATTCCCAGTTTGGGCTTGACAAACTTCCTTTCTCACCTGTGGTTTTGTTAGCTAGCTTCTACCCTTCCAAGAACAAATCTGACTTTCTGAAGCTCAACTGCTTGTCATCATTAAGTGAAATGAAAAGCTTTTGTTAACAGTTTCAGTTGTTTGACTATGATGAAATAGTTTTGATTAGAGAATGTTTTATGTTACTTTCCAGAGTTTATTTTTCCTTTTAAAGGTAATATGAGACCATAGGTTAGATTTAGAGTTTTCTTAAGTAGTTTGTCCAGAGGCGATAGACATTTTGGTGAAGGAAAAGCTATCTGTCTTCACTTTCATTATGCTCTCTGTTTGTGTTCTTCATAACATGCAATGCATTTTACCTGCTGTGTTTCCAATACCATCAGCAGTCACGACTTGCCATTGACCCTTTTAAGACAAGTACATGCTCTTAATGTGAGCTTTGTAATTTCCTATGAAACAATAGAGCTGAACTACTTTCTGGTTCTGCTCCAAGGGGATTCATAACACCCCATGGGCAAAAAATACACATATTCACAAGCTCGACGTGGAAATGGAGAAAACAGAAGTGAAAAGTCTGTAATGACAGCTGCACCCATCCCAAGCAATATCACTCTGATCCAAACTGTAGCACAAAGGGGGTGACTTACAAAACAGAAGAGATTCAAGACAGAACTGGAGGTTTATATGGGATATTTTTAAACCTACACCATCTCCATCATGGGCAGTGTGGTCCCTTAAAGAGTGATTAACCACCATTACTGCAAAATAATATTGACTGAGCATATCAAAGGCTAGGAAGCAACAGCAGATGAACAAATTGAAAGAAATGTTCAAATAGCAACCTCCCAGGTTTCATGGCACATTGACTTTTCCATCACACAGTCAGTACTTAATCCTCAGGGACAGCATTTAAGGGAAATTGGAAAATACATAGCTTCAGGCATGTGGATTCCTTTAGCATACATACAAGGAGAAAACAGAAGAATATTTACTTTTTTGAAGACTCAAAAAGAGATGGAAAAAGCAAGAGTCAATTATGATCGAGTCAACTGCCCATAAGCTAGATAAGCACCATTAAAAGTCTTTGGGAGAAAGATACTTTGCCCTCAATATCTTCTGTCCCACAGACAAGGAAGGTTTGCAAAGTAGACTCTGGGCATTGTAACACTACCCAAACTAATGCCTTCTTTTCCTCTCCTGGCTGAAGACTCTCTTTCAAGATTTTCAAATGACAGACGACAGAGGTACTACTTCCACAAACAGTGACAGTTATTTTCTGCTCCATGCACCAATGAAAATGAAACAGAAAAGAGCTGACACTTCCTTTTTTTTATTTCTATACTGTTTGTTTCTGCATCTGTTTTAACATAAAGGGACTAATAATCAATAACTAATGTGTATTTCATCTCTATGTATGCATTCTTATATAACTTACAAACTTGCTAATTCACACTTAGTTTTCTAAATACAAAATCTCAGTCATTCACAAAATCCAGACATAACTGTCCATTGAATTTTTCCACAATGTAAATAAATAACTGAACAACATAATGCCAAGGAAAGCCCAATGCTTTTCGTGTCAACAACCATAGGCTGATACGCAACCAAGAACGAATTCTTGAAACCCCTGAGAAAAACAGAATGTCATTTAGTGTTCATTTAGTATTTCCTTACATAGTCTGAAATCTCCCTGGCCTGTCCCACGGAGCCATTTCCTCCTCTTGGAATGTAAATCCAGACATTCCTGTTGTTTTTGTCACCTGAGACACCACAGTGACAAAATACACCAAAGTCTATGAAGATGTCTGACACCTCTTCAGAGCTTGCATGGTTTTGAACACTGACATAAGGGTTGTATTTGCAAGTCCAATACTGACCATTTCATTGTAAGACTGGAAACTCTCCCTTCTTTAATGTTCATTCATTATAATATTCAAGTGTCCATAGTATTTGTCTACTTGCTAATCCCAATACAAAATGCTTAGCTGTCACAAAGATTTTTATGTCATCTTCCATTAAGGATAAAAATAGCTCCTATCCCTGATCCTAGTGCCACCTGTAAGTACACATATAGCCTGACACAAACAGGGCCAGGAATTTCTCACTAATTACTGATTTCTCTCTGCAGTGAATATGGGAACTCTGCTAGGGATAAAATCTTTGTGTGCTCAAGTGAGAAGAAGAGACAACTGATCTCTGAGATGAGCAAACTGGGATACTATCCTACATCTATCCCAGACTTCTGTAAAAGACTAAAGAACACAGCCAGAAACTTTTGTCCTCCTCTGAGGAAGAAGAGGGAAGTGGTAGGGGTATATCCTATCCTATTCCCATTACACTGGATCAGAAAGCCTGCACATCACGTTTCTCAATTTTCCTCTCTGCAGTGCCTAAAGATGTGTGGCTGGCATGTGCTGTCATATTAAACAACAAAGAGCAAATTTAACTCCTGGGTTTTTTTCAGTTACTGTTTTTAATGTGGAGGGGTTGGGGTTATATTTTTTATTGTACCTACATTAGAAAGTAGGTATGGCCAAGATATAGAATAATAATATGGAATAATATAGCTTGAATTAGAACTCTGGATGTTTGTTGTCCAATATTCTGTTTATAGCAGGGCCAGTTCTGAAGTGAAGTCAGGTTGCTCAGCTGTGCTCAACTCATTTTGAGTTCGATGTATCTCCAGTGACAGAGATGTAACCATCTCTCTGGGCAACCTGTAGATTAAATCTGACTCCTCTTGTCAAAAGACATACGTAAGATAAAGGCACAGTTATTGTATATTGACTAATAACTTAGGTGTTGCTTGTACAGAAGTGTAGGAAAGTAATTCTTAGGCCATATTAGACATTTCAGTTTACTTTTCAAAAATCACTAAGGTGGTCCTTTTCACCCCTTGTAGGCAGTCTTACTGCCTGAGGGTCGTAGGCCAGATTCCAGAAATTGGACTAAATGAAGCTCATCTCATTTAATCTTTGCTAGGGTTTTTTGTTGATTTTTTGTTTTTTTCCCAGCTCAGCTAGAGATATTATTTCTCTTTTTTTTTTGCTTTTCCAAGTTTGGGGGTTGGGGTTAGCTTTCCTACAGAAGTCAGTTGCACTGTCACTCCATTTCAGACTAACCACTTTCATAATTTACATGGTACCTTCTCAAAATAGCCAAAATCATACCAGTCTTGACAGCACTGACCTCATTAGTTCAGAGAGGTGAATCATGGATATCATTTTCATAAACTCATTATATTTAAATCAAAGAGCATTCTGTGTGTTTTTTCTGATATTCACTAGCATCTATGTCCCTCTGTCTTGATCACTTATGACCATGTTTTTCTTTAATATGCAACTATGTGTTACTGCTAGTGGTGTTGGATCAAGAGCCCTGGACAACACAGTCTTCTGTTGTCCCTTAGAACTGCAATTAGCAATGCAGTGGTAGCAGCGTGCCAGCTACCGGGGTGACTGCTGTGACAGGAGACACCCTCTGTCTTCTGCCCAAATGAGATCTGACGGTTTCTATAGCAACCAGGAAGAATTTTTTTATAAAAATAACATTTGTGTACTATAAACTGAGGATGTAAAAAAACCCAGGATCAACAGCAAACACTTCCTTATAAGTTATCTTAAGTTAAATACCAGAGAAGTTCTGGAAACACCCAAGCAATTAACTTTGTGTTTCCATAAACTCTGCGGACACACAGGATCGTGGCACAGGCTGAGAGAATATTTTTAGTTGAAAACCAAACCCACGGAAACCAGTTGCATTCAAATTATTCAGATTACCATGTATAATCTGGGTCAAGGTTTTCACTGCAGAAATGTGGTAAGGGAGCAGATTTCTTGGAGCAGATTTTTCTCCAGCCACTCCCTCTCCACAGCAACTGCTGGCACCATGTGCTCTGTAATTCTGCACAGCAGTGCTCACCATGGCAGAGGAGCCAAGGAAGTGGAGTCTCCTGTTCAGGCTTCCCATGTCATGCTGATGGCATGAGGGGGTACAGAGATGTGAGTAGTGCCCTGTGGGGATCATGGGATCAAGCAGCGCTGCAAGGAGGACTCTGTACATCAGCCTCCAGAGCCATCT
The DNA here is from genome assembly GCA_022605575.1 of Laterallus jamaicensis coturniculus. Taxonomy (NCBI): domain Eukaryota; kingdom Metazoa; phylum Chordata; class Aves; order Gruiformes; family Rallidae; genus Laterallus; species Laterallus jamaicensis. The sequence continues at coordinate 2,657,307 of JAKCOX010000055.1, forward strand.
CAGCTGTGGAAGGAAAAAGGCTTTGCCTGTGTGACATCTTCTGGGGAATGAAAAGTGATAGCAAGGGTTGAAAAAAGGATTTGTGGAAGCAGAGTGCCAAAGAAAAGCCATGCCTTAAGCAGAAGATGAGAAGGAGAAGCAATGGTGTTCTCAGAAGGGGAAAGGAATGACAGACTCAGGAGGGAGAAAGAAGAAAAAGGTAAACAGAAGAAAGAAGCCAAGAAAAGTACAGCAGAAAGCTAGACCTTATGCAGAGGACCATATGGTCACATTGCCAAAGGTGACATGGCAAAGCCCTCAGCAGAGACGCAGCATACACAAACAAGAGGCAAGGGAGTTGGAAGAGGTAGCAAGATACTTCCTCTCCATATTTCTCCTCTCATCTGTCCCCATTTACATGAGCACACTCAAATATGTCTCAAGTTCATAAGGATCTCTAATATTTGTTTTTCCACATGCCATGCTCCATGACACCACTCACGTGAATGCTCCCAGGACCGCACACAAGCAGCAGAGCTCCCAGCTGCTGCCTCCTGTTTTGGTCTGGTTTAATTACTAGCAAATGCTGAGCCAGCAGCTTTCGATACATGTCTGCATGAACTCAGTGCACCATGGCTGCTAAGCCAGGACCCTCAGCAAGGCTGTGCATTGGCATCCTCCCTGCCAGTCAGAGTCTCGAAGCCTCCCTGAAACCCAAGCTTGCAAGCAACCCCAGCAAGTTAAGTGAGCTCCACTAAAAAGGGTTGGTTTTCAACATTGGGCAAGCAATTTCAGGACCTTGACATCAGCCTCACTTTTGAAAGTAAGTTGGTGATACCACGAACAGCAACACATTTTCTAACTAGACCCACTGAGACCCTGATATTGCTGTCTTGCTTCTTGACATCAACATAGCAAATCAGGGGCATTGAAGATCTAGAGTCACACTTTGGAGCACGTGTACTCCACTACTACTGTGTCTGCATACCTCTGCAGCATTGAAACCTACAGCTAGCCTTGCTTCTGTTGAAACAGATTTTTTGTCACAGTCCTGTCCTTCTTTCGTCTCTTTTCATCACCCTCCACCTTTGAAGGCATCTTTTTAGACGTATCTGACTTTAAGATATCTCCCACATGCTGGCTCTGTCATCTTTCTTTACTATTTTTTCTTTTCATTCTTCCTAGGTTCCACATGATCACATTTCATTTGTTTATTTGCCATTATATGCCAATGACTGACACCTCTAATCCCACATTCATTCCTCTGTTCAGAACTTGAAGCACTGCAGGGGCAAGGCACCTTACAGATCCTACTACTATTATTTATGGGGTCCATGCTGTTCTAAATAAAACCAAAAAACGATATTCATATTCCAGTGTTTCTTGATCAACTATAACTGTGAAACAGTCAAATGCATTTAAAAAGTGATGTAGCTAAGAAGTTTATTAACAAGAGGAAAACTGACACTAGTCATAAGTTGAGGCTTGAGTGGGCTAACTGGCAAAACATTCTGATTTATTTTGCACAGTGAGAATATGATCACTTCATAGTTAGTGCAATGGCTGAAGACAAGTACATTCTGTAAAGTGCTACTGAAATGTGTTTCCTTCATTTCTTTCACAGAAAATATTTATAATATGAAAGACAAATGGAGGTCACGTTCATCTACTGCAGCACACAGAGTGACTGATATTTTACTAGGTTCAGCCGGAGTTTATGGGAAATGATCTCGGAGTTTGTTCTCCCAGGCTCGGCCCTACAATAGCTCCCTCACAAGGATCACAATCTGGTATTACCCTTCTGACAAGGATTATGTGGGGAAGGGAAGCGTAATGCCAGGCTGCTGAATGGCTTTCCTGCAGCAGTCCACAACACAAGAGAGTAAATCTTTGTGTGTTAAGCTCTGTACACTTTGAGGAATAATATGTGAAAGGAAAGCCAACCTAATAGGTGAATGCAAGTTATCAGTTAGGTGAATTATTCAGTGACTTCTATCACTTTCCTTTCTACCCTCTGTAAACACTCCAGCAAAACAACTTCTGAGACCTCATGCTAGAAAATGCCAGTATTAGGTTCATACTTAAAAGTACTATTAGGAAGCAAACCTGAACTCTTTCTCTGCTGTGGTCTCACTGGAGAAAGTCAGCCTTCATACAGGCAGAACAAGAAAACACACACACCATTATCCATGTCAACCCCTGCCCAGGCTTTCAATGGCAATGTTAGGCACCCACATCCAAAACTGCACCTGGAAATCAGTGATTTGTCATTTGCTCCTTTCCAATCTTTCCAGACAAAAAACCAGCAGATTAGAACAGATTAAGAGAGATTTCATACCCAAAATACTTTTTTTTCTGTTAACACATATTGTTAAAATTTCGTTTAGAGAAGAGCAAAGAACTTCAGGCTGCATTGGTTCCCCCTTTGGCCATCTACCTGAGAAAGAACAATTGTATCATTCAGGCTGGGTTCTTTATTACATTTTCTGCTGCAAAAGCTGAGCCCTGGGTTTACATATATTTTCTACTGTGTGCAGTCAGCATAAAATCCCTATGATACATTGTGACATTGTCATGGGTGTGTACTAACTACAGGCCCCCGATCAAGAGGAGCAGGTTGATAGTGCATTCTGTAAGTAGTTGGAAGTGACCTCAAGATCACAGGCGCTGGTCCTGATGGGGGACTTCAATTACCCAGATATTTGCTGAGCAAGCAATATGGCCAGTCATATGCAGTCCAAACAATTTCTGCAATGTGTGAAAGACAATTTCCTGCTACAGATGGTGCAGGAACCTACGAGAGGAGGGCAGGTGCTGGACCTTGTTTTTACTAACAAGGGCGGGCTCGATAGGGAAGTGAAGGTCAGGGGCAGCTTAGGACAAAGCGACTGTGAATTGGTTGAGTTCAAGAACCTGAGTGGAAGAAGCAAGCCAAAAAGTAGGATAGCTACCCTGAATTTTGGTAGAGCTAACTTGATCTCCTCCAAAATCTAACAGGGGTTATCCTGTGGGCTACACCATTTGAAGGAATGGGAGCCTGTGAGAGCTGGCTGGCATTCAAACAGTGCTTCTTCCAAGCACAGGACCGGTGCATCCTTTTGAGTAAGAAATTGGGAAAGAGGGGTAAAAGACCTGTGTGGATGAGCAGGGAGCTAATGAATATACTCAAAGGGAAGGAGAAGGTCTATGAACTGTGGAAAAAGGGTCTGTGCATCTGGGAAGAATACAGGAATATTGTCAGGGCCTGTAGGGACGCAACTAGGAAGGCTAAAGCCCACTTGGAAGTGCAGTTGGCAAGGGACATAAAGGATAATAAAAAGGGGGTTTTTTAGATATGTGAATAGGAAGAGGATGACCAGGGATAATGCAGGCCCCTTGCTGAACGAGGCGGGTGTCCTGGTAACGGGGAATGACAAGAAGGTGGAGATACTGAATGCCTTCTTCACTTCAGTCTTCACTTCAAAGGCCCCCCGGGACCCACAGACACTGGATGAAAGTAGTAATGTTTGGGAAATGAAGAGCTTTCCTTTGGTTGAGGTGGGGGTGGTCCAGGAGCGTCTCAAAGAGATTAATGTACACAAATCCATGGGACCGGATGGGATGCACCCACGTGTGCTGAGGGAGCTGGCAGAAGTGATTGCTGAGCCACTCTCTATCATCTTTGATAGGTCTTGGAGAACAGGAGAAGTGCCCAAGGACTGGAGGATAGCCAATGTCACTCCGGTCTTTAAAAAGGGCAAGAAGGAGGATCCTAGCAACTATAGGCCAGTCAGTCTCACTTCTGTCCCTGGAAAGGTGATGGAATAGCTTGTTCTGGATGCCATCTCCAAGTAATTGTAAGAAAAGAAGGTCATGAGGAGGAGTCAGCATGGATTCACCAAAGGGAGATTGTGCTTGACCAATCTCATAGTCTTCTATGATGTCATCACCAGCTGGGTTGATGGAGGGAGAGCAGTGGATGTCGTCTACCTTGACTTCAGCACGGCTTTTGATACTGTCTCCCATGACATCCTGATAACAAAGCTGAGAGAGTACTGGATAAATAAGTGGACATTGAGGTGGGTTGAGAACTGGCTGTCAGACCGAGCTCAGAGGGTGGTGATCAGTGGAGCAGAGTCTTACTGGAGGCCTGTGGCTAGCGATGTTCCCCAAGGATCTCTGTTGGGTCCAGTCCTGTTCAATATCCTCATTGACGACCTTGATGAGGGAATAGCATCCACCCTCAGCAAGTATGCCGATGATACAAAGCTGGGAGGAGTGGCTGACACGCAGGAACACTGTGCTGCCATCCAGCGAGACCTGGACAGGCTGGAAAGCTGGGCAGGGAGAAACCTAATGAAATTCAACAAAAGCAAGTGTAAAGTCTTGCACCTGGGGAGGAACAACCGCATGTATCAGTACAGGTTGGGGGATGTCTTGCTGGAGCAGAACACTATGGAGAAAGACCTGGGGCTCCTGGTGGATGACAGGTTGGCTATGAGCCAGCAGTGTGCCTTGGTGGCTAAGAGAGCCAATGGGATCCTGGGGTGCATCAGGAGGAGTGTGGCCAGCAGGTTGAAGGAGCTGATCCTCCCCCTCTACTCTGCTCTGGTCAGGCCCCACTTGGAGTCTTGTGTCCAGTTCTGGGCTCCCTGGTGTAAAAAGGACAGGGATCAGTCCACAAGGTCGACTGCTCGGAACCGGCACAGCCAGAGCTGCAGCGATCGATCACGCACGGCTAGAGCTTTTGAAGTGATTGCTCTGCCAGAAGAAACTGCTGAGAAAGCAGAGACCCGTCAGTACCAAGTAGCTCTCTCGTGCGAGAGGCTGATGTGATGTAGGCTTTGCAAGGGCAACGGCGGCCTCAGCACCACCCATCACCTAGAAAAACCCTCACACGCAGAGAGGGGAGGTCAGCGCGTGCGTACGGCTGACCCTGTATCTCGTGTGGTCGGGCAGGTAAGTTCCGGCTCTCATCACCGGGCAACTCTCTCACCTACTGCCAGTCTCTGAGACAGCAGATTACCATGGCCTCCACCAGGCAGAGGGCTCGCCCCATTAAGAGTATGGGGACCCAGACGGAGGACCTGCCCAGGAGTGTAGTCTCCACCAGGCAGAGGGCTCACCCCATTAAGAGTGTTGCGACCCAGACTGAGTGCCTGCCCAGGAGTGTGGTCTCCACCAGGCAGAGAGCTCGCCCCATTAAGAGCATGAAGACACAGACCGAGGGCCTGTCCAGGAGTGAGGCTGTGCAAGTCTCTGGCTGTAGGGAGTGCCTGAGCCTGCTCCTGCCGGCAGATGGTGTCGACGATCTCACCTGTGTGAGGTGTGAGCAGGTGGAAGATCTGCTTAGCATGGGGGCAGATCTCAAAGAAGAGGTAGAGAGACTGAGAAGCATTAGGGAGTGTGAGAGGGAAATTGATTGGTGGAGCAACTCGCTAGCTAGACAGAGGGAAATTCACCAGGGAAATTTTCCCCAAAAAATGATGGATCCCCAGCCCTACCAGGCAGAACAGGGAGAAGTCAGTGACTAGAAAGATGGAGAGGGTTGGAAGATAGTCCCAGCTCGGCACAGGGGGAAAACCTCCTCCCTGCCTACCTCGGTTCCTCAGGTCTCTCTAAGCAATAGGGCTGAGGTGCTGGGAGTTGAAGAGGAGGCAAATGGGAAGGTGGGGGACGATCTCCCTAATAGGAGGCTAAGAATGAGGAAGTCAACTCCATGCCTCAAGACTGCCTCCACTAGGAAAGACAGAAAGGTGATTTTGGTTGGGGATTCCCTTCTCAAGGGAACAGAGGGCCCCATATGCAGGCCAGACCCTACCCGTAGGGAAGTGTGCTGCCTCCCTGGGGTACGGATCAAGAACATAACTAGAAAACTCCCGGTTCTGGTTCATCCCTCTGATTACTACCCATTACTCATTGTTCAGGCAAGCAGTGATGATATCTCTCAAAGAAGTCTGAGAAGTATCAAAAGAGACTTCAGGGGTTTAGGGAGGCTAATTGAGGGAGGGGGAATGCAAGTAGTGTTTTCTTCTATCCCATTTGGAGCAGTGAAGAACACGAAGTGGGCCAGGAAAAGAGAGGTGTTCAATAGTTGGCTGAGGGGCTGGTGCCGCTTTATGAACTTTGGGTTTTTTAATCACGGGGCTGTTTACTCAGCGCCTGGCCTGATAGCAGCGGATGGGTGCCACCTGTCCCCAAGAGGGACAAGAATCTTAGCTCAAGAGCTTGCAGGCCTCATTGACAGGGCTTTAAACTAGTTAGGAACGGGGGAGGGGAAATAGTGAGACTTGCTAGGGTTGAGCAAGTCGCCTCTAGCCTTATACAAGATTTGAAGGGTGAAAAGGGTGAAATTCAACAGGATAGAGAAGGGCTTGGGGATGCTGAAATTCTACAAGACTTTAGGGAAATACCTCTAAAGTGCCCCTTAGGAACTTCTGGGGACTCCTCAGAGGAGGTAGTATTGCTGACCCCCTTTCTGGAACCTTCTAATGTCCCTCTAGGAGGCAGTGGGGGAAAACTTCAGATTCCTCCCAGAGGTTTGAGGGTGGGCTCCTCAAAAAAGCTAGTGAGTCAGAAAGCCCAGCTGAAGTGTCTTTACACGAATGCACGCAGCATGGGTAACAAGCAGGAGGAACTGGAAAATTTTGATGTAGTTGCAATCATGGAGACACGGTGGGATGATTCCCACAGTTGGAATACCCCTGTAGAAGGGTATCGACTTTTTAGAAGGGATAGGTTAGGAAGGAAGGGTGGGGGAGTTGCCCTCTATGTTAAAAAGTGGATAGACTGTGAGGAGCTCTCTCTGAGAAGTGGCCAGGAGCAGGTCGAAAGCCTGTGGGTGAGAATTAGGGATGGGGCTAATAAAGAGCCGCTGGTGATAGGGGTTTACTAAAGGCCACCTGATCAAAGAGAGAATACTGACGAGGCTTTCTTCCTTCAGCTGCAGGAGGTATCATGGTCACAGGCACTCATTCTGATGGGGGACTTTAACCACCCAGACATCTGTTGGAAAAACCACACGGCGACCTGCAAGAGATCCAGGAGATTCCTGGAGTCTGTAGATGACAACTTTCTGGTTCAAATAGTTGATAGACCGACCAGAGGAGATGCATTGCTGGACCTGGTGCTCACCAACGTGGGGGAGATCATTAAAGGTGTTAAGGTTGGAGACAGCCTGGGCTGCAGTGACCATGCCCTAGTTGAGTTTGTGATCTCAAGGGATGTGGGCCTGGAGAAGAGTGGGATCAGGACACTGAACATTAAGAGAGCAAACTTTAGGCTGTTCAAGGACCTGTTGACCAGGATCTCCTGGGAGGTGGTCCTTAGAGACAGAAATGTTGAGGACAGCTGGCTACTCTTTAAGGATGCCTTTCTGAGAGCTCAAGGGCTCTCTGTCCCTCTGAATAAGAAAGTGGGCAGGAGGGGCAGGAAGCCAGCATGGCTAAGTAAGGACCTGCTGGTCAAACTAAGAGAAAAGAAAGGCAAACACAAGCTCTGGAAGCAAGGGTATGTAGCCTGGAAAGAATACAGGGATGCTGTTCGGACTTGCAGAGACGGGGTCAGGAAAGCCAAAGAGCAGATGGAACTGAACTTGGCAAGGGATGCTAAAAACAACAAGAAGGGATTTTACAGGTACATTGGCCAGAATAAATAGGTCAAAGAGAACGTACCCCCCTTGGTAAATGAGAAAGGAGAACTGGCTGCAACTGATGAGGAGAAGGCTGAGGTACTGAATGAATTCTTTGCCTCAGTCTTCTCAGGCAGCCAGGATTCTCATAATCCTCAAATCCCAGAACCTTGCATCCCTGGACTTCTAGGTGGGAACTGGGGGAGTAAATCCCCCCTACTGTAAGAGCAGAGCAAGTCCGAGACCGCCTCATGAGACTGAATGTCTACAAGTCTATGGGGCCGGATTGACATGCATCCCAGGATCCTGAAGGAGCTGGCTGATGTGGTTGCTGACCCACTCTCCATCATATTTGAAAAGTCGTGGCGGTCGGGAGAGGTCCCTGGGGGACTGGGAAAAAGGTCACGTCACTCCCATTTATAAGAAAGGGAGCAAGGAGGACCCAGGGAACTACCAGGCCGGTGAGCCTCACCTCTATGCCTGGGAAGATCATGGAACAGATCCTCCTGGATGACATGCTGGAGCACATGAGGGAAGAGCATGTGATCCGGGACAGCCAGCACAGCTTCACCAAGGGAAGGTCGTGCCTCACCAATCTGGTGACTTTCTATGATGGAGTAACAGCATCAGTAGATAAAGGGAAGGCGACCGATGTCATCTACCTGGACTTGTGCAAGGCCTTTGACACAGTCCCCCACCACATCCTTATCTCTAAACTGGAGAGACGTGGATTTGATGGGTGGACCATCAGTGGATAAGAAACTGGTTAACAGACCGTAGCAAAGGGTGGTGGTCAATGGGTCCTGTGTCCAGGTGGAGGCCAGTGACAAGCAGTGTCCCCCAGGGGTCTGTCTTGGGACCGGTTCTCTTTAACATCCTTATCAATTACATCGATGATGGAATTGAGTGCACTCTCAGCAAGTTTGCGGATGACACAAAACTGAGTGGTGGGTTGAACACCCTAGAAGGAAAGGAAGCCATCCAGAGGGATCTTGACAGCTGGAAAAATGGGCCCAGGGGAACCTAATGACGTTCAATACTGTCAAGTGTAAGGTGTTGCACTTGGGCCAGAAGAATCCCAGACATAGATACAGACTGGGAGAAGAGCTTCTTGAGAGTAGCCCTGCTGAGAAGGACCTGGGTGTCACAGTGGATGAGAAACTTAACATGAGCCAGCAGTGTGCTCTGCAGCTCGCAAGGCCAATGGTATCCTGGGCTCCATCAGAAGAGGGGTGGCCAGCAGGGACAGGGAGGTGATTGTACCTCTCTACTCTGCCCTCGTGAGGCCCCACCTGGAGTACTGTGTCCAGATCTGGGGCCCCCAATACAAGAAGGATGTAGAACTGTTGGAGAGGGTTCAGAGAAGGGGGAGGGGAGGGGGAGGAGGAGGGGGAGGGGGAGAGAAGAGAGGAGAGGGAGAGGGAGAGGGAGAGGGAGAGGGAGAGGAGAGGGAGAGGGGGAGAGGGAGAGGGGGAGAGGGAGGAGGGGAGAGGGAGAGGGAGAGGGAGAGGGAGAGGGAGAGGGAGGAGGGAGAGGGAGAGGGAGAGGGAGAGGGAGAGGGAGAGGAGAGGGAGAGGGAGAGGAGAGGAGAGGGAGAGGGAGAGGGAGAGGGAGAGGGAGAGGAGGGCTAGAGGAAAAATTTAACACAATAGATTTTACACCATAATGCTGGGACCTGTTACACATGCAAAGGCTCCTTGGAGCAACTGGGCTGTGACCCACAGCCATGCAAACTGAAAACTAAATAGCATAGCTCAAGCCTCACTATCTCACAAGGGTTCTTTAGTTTCATGTCTCCTATTTTTCTCTGTGGCGCAGCATATGAGAAATGTTGATTTCCTCTAAAAAAATAAAATTCTTTCCATGCAGTTGTTCAGTGATTTATTCTTTTGAGCACAACTGAGAGTAGAATTATGCTGAGTTGAGATTTTGGTAGGGTTTGCTTTGAGGAGTACAGGTGCAATTGGTCATAATTACACTCAGACCTGTTCCATGTGGTTTGTCACCCAGGGCAGTAAATCAGTTTATGGCAGAGCGAGTCCAAGCCAATACCTTAAATGTTAGTTACAGTATCAGTAACTTTGCACATACAGCAATAACACATAACAATACAGCACCAAAAATTTTTAAAAAAAAAGGTCATGAAAGAGGATTAGGTCACAGTTTCAGAGTAAAAAGAGCAAAGCATTTTTCAAGCAAAACAACACAGGCTTGCATTATGTTTTACTTTCGTAGTTTTAAGGGCTGCAATTTTACACATTTTTTAAAACAATCTCAAGTTTATAAAAGCTGTAGTCTTTTTAAATCGATGGGCAAAGTATCTTCCCTCCAAAATTCTGTTGTGGAAATTCTGCTCATAATATTAATGTTCTGGAAAGGAAATGAGTGATAGTATTCAATTTTATCACACAAAAAATATTTGCCGTGGAAAACAGGGATCCTACTTTGCCTCTTGACAAGTTTTTAGGGAGAAAAGCACATAAAGCAAAATAAACACTTGCAAGTGACATAGCTAGGCATTAACAGAGTTGCCACATATTCAGAGAGACTTTTCTTATCCTTTTGATTTGACTGCAACATGAAATACAAGAAACGATTTCAGATACAAGATGACTTGAGATACTAGTAGCCTGATGATCATTTTCCTCTCCAGAATCATGCTGGCATTCAGTAGTCTAAGCACCAAGAAGCTGAAAGATTGGCTCTGAGCTGTTCTTGCAAACATTGCCTTGCCTTGAACCACACAGGGTGCCAGACAGACACTCCTGAGACTCTGACACAAGAGTCAAATGATCCAGTAGCTACAACTCACATACTTCTCTGAGTACTGAAAATTCAGTTTCAGCAAATATTTTCATATGCAGTTTTCCCCACACCTACACAAATGCCAGTAAAATTTGATGAGTGGAATATCCCTGAAAAATAAAAGATCATACAGAAAGAAACAAGTTTGGCATGGTTAGAGCCAAAGAATTTGGCACCTGAGTACATCATTGTAGAAGGGATTTTTCACAGTGTTTGCCCAGTGACAATAAAAAGAAGTAATGTATAGTACTACGTAATATGTCATGTACCTACCTCACTGGCACATATAATACACAGTTGTGTCTGACTGTTTAACAAGCACTCCTTGGTCATTAATGCTTAAAACTGTAACTGCAAATCCCCAAATGGGAAAGGGGAGAAATAAATGAGAATTTAAAATGCCTGTTTTCTGGCTCTCCATGGCCTATTGCTAGATGAGGTCAGAGGAATTGAAGGGTGGAGCACTTCTATGAAGATGGGGCTTGTTCAGCTTGGAGAAGAGAAGGCTGTGGGGAGACTCTATAGCAGCCTTCCAATACCTGAAAGGTGCTTATAGGAAAGCTGGGGAAGAACTGTTCATGAGGGCATGTGGCAATAGGACAAAGGGTAACACTTTTAAACTAGAAAATGAGAGATGTAGGTTAGATATTAGGAAAAAATTCTTCAGTATGAGGGTGGTAGATCACTGGAACGGGTTGCCCAGAGAGGTAATGGAGGCCTCATCCCTGGAGACATTCAAGGCCAGTGAAGGTGTCCTTACTGCATGGCAGTTGGACTAGATGACCTTTAACGGTCCCTTTCAACTTAACACAGTCTATGATGCTAAGGATCTCAGAGGATGCCATCTGTGATGGAATGGCAAATGACAGGTAAGAAACTGAAATCATAGAATATGTCTGATTGGATTGCAACTGGGGCAAACTGGGAATATGACATAGATATAACAGTGTCTACGCCGATGGGTGGTAGCTTCTTGAACTTTTCCTTGGCCATAGTTGCTCACAACTGAAATACCAATGTTGAAATATAAAACCAGCAGAAAAAAGAGCAGCACTCAGGGATATGACTGCTCAGATAACTAAGCACTACTAATAATGGATGAAGAGCAGTTTTAAAGGCCAGGTTTTGAAGTGAAATGAAATGGGATAACCTGAAGGGGATTTATGCAAGCAAGAAATGTCAGCCTTGAGAGGGACACTCCAGAAAGCAGCTTATGAACATTAGGACAGTTTTTCACCAGCACATACTGTACTGGGTCATGGAAAGTTTCTTTTGAGAACACAGGACATTCTTTTTTCTTATAGTAATATTCTGAAAAACAAACTACACAAGTGCAAAACAAAATCAAATATCACATTTGATAATATTATTTCATTTAAAAAATTATTTCATCAAAAAGCCTTGAACAAATCAAATATTTAAACAGTAACAAAAAAACAAGTTACCCAACTCATTAGAAGGAAATTCAGCCACACAACTATCACTTTCGGTGTGCCAGCTCCAGCACTGTGGTCTTCCCTTAAACACACTGATTCATCACATCCCAGTTGACCCGCAGTGGAACTGTCTCCCATATCAAACACCTCACCCACTCTTCCATGTTTCCAAGGTACACCAAGGTTGTGAAGGCTCTTGCCAAAGTGGATAGAGCCCAGCATAAGTGACTCAGACATCTACAGAGGCAAGTTGACCAGGCCCTCCTTTTCTTGAGAAATGGAGGGTTCAAAAAGAACGAAAGAGATTCTACCTGAAAAGGAAAACAAATCAGGGCCATTTCAGGCCGTGGAGGATTTAGAATTGAACACAAATTAAAATAACGGTTCTTTAGATAGGTAACCTGTTTAAATAGCAGTTTACCTCAGGAGTTAATGCCACTGCATGTTAGCATGTCTGTGCACTGTCCAGTTGGTAGCAATGGGTTGTCATTACAGACTCCATGAAGCTGCTGGCGCTTCACTCTTTCGAGAGCAAAATCTTTGTTTAGGAGTGGGGTTTGGTCCCCATCGACATGGTCATTGTTGCTGATATGCTTCCAGATGTTACATGGAAGCTCCATGATCCTGATTGGATGCCAAGTTGGAAAAGCCATTCATTTCCTTCAAAGGACCATTTACCTCTCTTTCCCAATCAGGAAACTGTCCGACAAGAAGTGGAGCTCCCAACTGCCACTTCAGGATGTTGCCCAGTTTCTGTTTCTCTTGATGGCAAGGGTATGCCTGGCAGGATTTAGCACCAAACGTATGTACAGGTCATCACAGTTCTTGCTGTCAGAGACACACAACCCCTTGGACTTCCTTCACTCCCCTCCTCTTTACCCCATCTTTCTTTCTCACAGTCCTGCCCCATACTCTTCCATTCCTGCTTCCTCACATGTCTGCGGGGCTGGTGCTCAGGGCATCGGTCATGCTACACGCCCTTTGCCAGGAGGCTCTCAGCCTTACAAACACAGCTTAGGCAAAGCTGAGCAAAAGCTCCAAAGGACCTACTGGAGGGGCTCCTTTCCCTAGCAAATCTTGAAAATTCCAGTTCACAGTTACGAAATTCCTCCCTGCCATGTCACTGAAGGTTGTGACTTTTCCCACAAACATGCTTCACAGAATCATAGAATCACCAGGATGGAAAAGACCTTTGATGTCATTGAATCCAACCATACCTGTCCTCTGCTAAACCATACCTCTGAGCACCTCATCTAACCATCTTTTAAATACATCCAGGGATGGTGACTCAACTGCCTCCCTGGGCAGCCTGTTACAGTGCCCAATAACTCTTTCAGTGAAGAATTGTTTCCTAATGTCTAATCTGAACATGCTCTAGTGCAGCTTGAGGTCATTCCCCCTCATCCTATCACCTGTCACTTGGGTGAAGAGACCAACACCCACCTCTCTGCAACCTCCTTTCAGGTAGTTAGAGGTAGTGATAAGGTCTCCCCTCAGCATCCTCTTCTCCAGGCAAAACCACCACCAGTTCTCTCAGCCACTCCTTGTAAGATTTTCTCTGCAGCTCCTTCACCAGCTTTGTTGCCCTTCTCTGGACCCACTCCAGGACCTCTATGTCTTTCTGGTAGTGAAGGGCCCAGAACTGAACACAGCTGATGCCAGGCACAGGTCTGCAGTTTCTGAGGTTTTTTATTCTCACGGGAAAGTAAGAATTAATATTTTTGCATGCACAAAAATTTCCCTCAGTGCCATGGTCTTTCATTCTTACCAGCAAGCACACACAGAATTCATAAATGTTTTGTGGGAGTTTTTTCTCCATTTAAAAAAAAAGGAAAAGCAATGAGTTCCTGCTGACAACAGCCCACAAAGAGCATAGCTTTCCTTCTCATCACCACTACCTAAACATCCTTCTCAATGCCATCAGACTGCAACTGATAAAAGTGTCAAGAGCCATTTTGAATGCCTTCTCTATCTCCACATTTCTTATCATTTTGCTTATTACTTGCTACAAAATTTAATTGAAATAGTTGTTCATATACATACCTCAGGGGTGGGCTTCCAAAACTCAAAGATAATTATTGCATTTTCCATTAGGAAAGCACAAATTATTGGTCATCCATATGCTTTATATAGATCTAGCTAATTTCCAGGATATCTACATGGACTTAGTCAACAAGCACTGGCAAGGAATTATAAATTGTCCTTAAAGTGATCCACATATGGTCAGCACCATGGATGGAGGTAGCTGGAATCTTTTGCAAAGTCACCAATGAAAAATAAAAATATGGATCAAAATGGAAATGTGAGGAAAAAATCAAGTTGGGTGTGAAAAATCATGTTATCATGTTATCACAGTTTGATCATGTGTTTTTGTTATCACTGTTTTTTAAATAGTCTGTAATATTATATTGACACTGCTTACAGAAAACATTTTCCTTCTGAGGTGTTTCTTTGGGCAAATTCTGAACTAGGTATTAAAAATATTGCCGTAATGGCTCAAAACTAGAATTTTACCACTCTGAAACTGTAACCATAACCTAAACCAAGTAAAAGAAAGAGGAGGTCAGCAAAAAAAGCTCTTCATCAGACCTTGAAAAGCCTGTACTGTACTGAGTCCAACCAATGAAGTGAATTGTGTCGGGTTTGCACTCTGCCCAAGTGCAGCCACTGACCTGCGCTTGTGCAGCATGAACAGAAGTCCCACAATCTCCTACCCTCAAAAATCCCTTGGATAGAGCAATGAAAAACATTTCACAGGAAGCCAAGGTTCCCACTGAACTACCACTGCAGTCCTATGTGCACTGTTTGGACACTCCCTGCTGAATAAGCTTTTAGGTGGGTGGTCCCTTTGCTGATAGCTGATGTAAATGCCATTGCCTATGTAACAGGAGCAGCTAGAGAAAACTGGAGAATGGCTACTGAAGGCCTATTACCTGTAAGACCTTTGCTACAGCTCTGTGTGTTTCCACCACTGTGTTACCAGCCATTCAATCACAGTCAACAATTTTTCCTTGAGCAGTCAGTACATCAGCAACATTTATGTACTGCAAAGGTGAGTGTGCCCTTATTCAGCAAAAGTAAAAGAAATACAGTTTGCTTGAATAAACATGTTTAACATGCCATGGCATCAGTCACTTGCTGCTGGGAGAGAAGAATTGAAATGTTACATTTTTCATCCCCCAGCAATCCACTGCTGTAATGAATGACCTGTTAAGCACCCTCCAAAACTGACAAGCCAGGAAAGCTGGGGTTGTTCAAGTCACTCTTGCAACTCTGAGCACTGTTGACTACAGCACTTTCTTAGTATGGCTGCAGAGAGCTATTTGCCACTAATTAACCTCCAGCTGCACATCTGATAATGTCCTAAATCGTGGCTATGATTTTCTGGGAAAAGATCTCCATGATCTGAGAGGTCCTTCCAGTCTTCAGCTGTGAGACTTGCATGTCACTGCTTTAGAGCATTTTACTGCCATAGGATTTATTTTATGACACCTGAAATCATACTGAATCATCTACATTCTTTTCCCTTCCTCTCTGGGCCTTTTCCTCCTGTCTGACTTGCTGCCCCCTTGTTCCTCCCCAGGCACATTACCAGTGAGGAAATAGAACTTTTAGCCTTGTTTTCTGTTCACCTGACCAGAATTTGTTTTCCTCTAAAATACTGGCCATCAAAAAAAATGCAGCTTGTGTTCACTTGGCTAATTTCACTTGAGTTCATTAAAGTGCCCAGAGCTATTTGCGAGCTCAGTACCCAGAACATCTTAAAGCATAAGCATGAATGTCTACTGTTGAGGCATTAAAGCCATCAAACTGTAGCAAGTTCATTACTTACTTATTCAAGCCAGACATTTAAGGGTCAAAGACTGCCCTTCTGAAACACGTCATAAGTGCAGGCAGGTTTTCCTAGCTGAGGCTCAGTTCCCACATAGGCTTTAACCGGACACTCAAAGACAGAATTAGCCACTTCTGATAATGTTTTCCATGTTGGCTGTAGGCAGCATGGTTTTAACTTCTCAGTTTGTTTTCAGTCAACACTGGCAGCAGAAATTGCAGTGCAGACTAATCCAGCAGGAACTCATTATCCCTGAAAACAGGTGAGCAAAAGTGACACACACAAATTGTTTTCCGCAATTATATTGGTGAGTAAAGTTCATGCTGTCTATAGTCAAAACAAATTCTGATAACACTCTGACTTCATATTTAGACAGCTCATAGCATGGAAAATTACCTGATAACATTCCCTGAATAGCTGTATCTTTTTCCCCTTTCTTCCTTTTTACTGTTGTAGAGGAGCGAAGGACTCTATTCTCTCCTTTCTAGACCACTATTCACTTTGTTGATAGTTACGTAATATTTTCCCTATTAAGTATTTTCAGTTTCCATCTTTTCTAGCTATGTGACCATGAATCCATAATTCATGGGGAAAAGTCTGCATAGTGACAATTTTTAGCTAACTTGCTTCTTCAGAGCTAGTACCAATGTTGTGCCCCAGCACCATTGACTCTTCATAGTAAGCAAAGGAAAAGGGAAAGTCCTAGCTTTTCTCTGTCCCAGGCTAATGTAACAGGGTCTCAATGTCCTCTCCTTTTCCAGGAGCTCAGTGAGGATCCAGAAGAGGCAATGTTAGAGAACAGCGGGTGAGACAGACCTTCAATGAAACGGGCATCAATTCACATGTCACAGAATTTTCCTTCTGCTGCTGCCATATAATGTTCATTACCACTTCTGGATGCTCTTTGTGTTCATTTTTAGTCACAGCCTAAACCTACTTTCCCTTTCTGATCACAACAGATTCACTGTGCTGCTCATGACAAGATGAGCCAGGCAGTGGGCCACCATAAGCATCCTAAGAGGGAGATTTAAACTAGATCCAATTAGTAAAGCCTGTATTCAGAGCAGAAAGTGTGATGTTTCCTGAACAAGTGATGAATAAAACAAAGCTAATTAAACGTTTCTTGTCTTCTAACAAACAAGGAAAGATTCTCACTGTCAAGCGTCAAGATTCCCAAATACAGTTCTGCAGAATGCTAGACATAATTTCTGTTTACGGTTATTCCTGGAAAAAAATGCTTCTTGAAGAATTTTAATTTTAATTTAGTTCCTCTTTCCATATCATAATGCCTCTCTCACTTTTTCACTAAATATAGCTAACATCAGCAAGGGTTTTTTTCCTGCAAATATAGCTCTTCTTGTGTTTAGCAGAGAGTAACAATACAATTTTTCATCCTTACAGCTACAGAACAAACCTTTTCCATTCAAACTCACAGAGTAAATTATTAACAGAGTAAGTTACCTAACTAAGGCTAGAAAAACAAAAGTTATGTCCAAAGGTTTTTCCGTAGTATTTAATTTGAGAACACCCTTCCTGATATCTAGGAATAAACAGTTGAAACTGTTGTAACAGTTGTAACTGTTGAAACTCTTTTGTAAAGAAGAATTAGAAGTGAGACACCTGACCTCTAAAAACACTCAACTTGAAACAAAAGTTACAGCGTCTAGAAGCCAGAAGTAAAAAAAAAAAAGTATCAAAATGCCAGGTGATGGATTAACATATTCCAACATGGCTTTAAATTGTCATGCCATGCCAATATACTGTCAGTCATGAAAGATTAGTCTGGCATTGTAAAGATTTTCATCCAACAAAAGTACTGAGAAGTTAAAAGTATGCTGTCTAGTTTTATATCAACACAATCTAGAGTTATATTAAGTAAATATGAAAAAAATTGTATAAGAGGTATAACTGTTGACATGCAGGTTTAGAAACAACAAAGGGAGCCTTTTAAAATGTCATTGCATTCAGATAAGAAAACGTATCTTTTATCACTTTACCAAAAGGGGGGTAGCCCTGTAAGTATAGTTTCCAAGAAAAATAGACATTAACTCACGGGGAAGAGAAATTTCACCTTTTCACCAGCTTAATCCACACATGTTTTAGGGATACCTAATACTTTTATTTATGTGTTTCATATCCTATTCCCTTAGAAACTTTTTGTTAGCTTAAGTAGCAGGGCCTATAAAGGTAGCAGAATTGGCACAATAAAGACCCTGACGCTAAGCAGCCCAAACATGGTTAACAAGAGCATGTTGCATGCACCACAGAGGCCATAGCCAAGACAACCCCATCCTGGATCCATAGCTGTGAGCTTAGCTGCTGGCCTGAGTGCAGGCACTGGAGTGCAGTGGGTGCCTCCAGCTCTCCTGCTCACCCATCCCAGGAGCAGGACAATGCCAGAAGGGGCTGGCCAGATATTGGGTTATTCTCTCAGGAAGCTCTATCTGGAAAGTAAATATTTTTTCATGCTCATCACAAGCAAAAAATCTTCAACATCCTCCCCCAAGAGTGGATGCTTCTTGCACCACAACTTGGGGAATTGCAGAAGGTGGATTTGCAACTTTTTGTGAATCTGAGCTTCAACGGGCACATAAAATGAACAGCAAATTAAATAGCGGGGGGTAGGGGGGTGGAGGGGTGGAGGAGAAACACACACAACGCACACAAACTTCAATTGCTGACATTCCACACACCCGCCTTGAAGGGAGGATGATAATATATGACTAACCATGTGAGAAATGCATCTTTGTAGCTGGAGCACTGGACCAGAAGCCAAGAAATCCTCAGTCTTAAAACAGGACCCTGAGATGGATTGCTCTTGTGGCTTTGGCCAGCTCACTTGGGCTTTCTTGTTCAGTGTGTTTGTTTCAACCAGGGAGCCCAGAGATAAGCACGGTTTGTGGAAAAGGAATATATTCAACCCATGGCAGGGCAGCAGAGGGTGACAAATGGCATCATTAATCACTGCTGAGCAGGATTAGGGATCTCAATCCCCAGGACTGATCCTGGGCAGAGGAATTGAAAACTACAGTGACCCATAACTGAGGCAGAAAGTAAAAGCATCTCTCTCCAGGGCCCTTGCAAGTTTTGGTGGATGTCAGCCCAGACTAGCTGTTGGCATGTGGCAGTGATCAGTGTTTCATTAGAAGCCCAATCCATGAAAAGAGTCTTCATGCTACCTCTGAGAAGCTTTTACTGTACAAACCACAGAGAGCGTCAGCCTTGGGCCTCACCAGTCCAGTGAAAGCACACTGCATAATGGTGTGTGTCAAAGAATGATACACACTAGAAAAACTGCATGGGTGAAAAGCCACCCTGGACCACACACAACTCCAGGAAGGGCCATGAATTTAGAACCCCACCCTGGGCAGCAGATTTCTATTTCAACCCACTTCTCCTGGCCAATCTTTTCTCTGCCAACATCCTTCTCTGTGTTATATTAGGTACAAGGATGGGGGAACACACAAAAGCTCAATAATGCCCTCCATTTGTGGAGAAAGAATATATTCAACCCATGGCAGGGCAGCAGAGGTGATGAGGTGATGATCAAGTGGAGGTGATGATGATTACTAACACTTCCTGTGTCCACCTCTGACCTTGGGGGACAGCAAATCTCACCAACCACAGCCCTCATGCCCAGCTTTGCATGCAAACTTGCCTTTATTTCTGCTCCAGCTGGGACACTAACACTGTATCTCTGCTGCTGCTCACCATGCCCTCCCAAGTCCTGCAGCCTGGGAGACTTGAGGCGTCCAAGATGCTGTACTTCCCTCCACGTTGCTGTTTTCCCTTTTCTTTACAGAGATCACCCCAAAACGCAGTTTCTACTGCTACAACTCTGACAATATGTGCACGGGATGCAGCCTCTCTGTGTCTAAGTCCCCAATTTGAATTCCTCCAGAATATTCCCATTACACATCAGCTGTTCAGACAATCACATAAGCAGCAGCCTCAGCAGAAAGACCAAGGCCTTCGAGAGCGGAGGAACTGAGCTAAGCCCTCACCCTCCCCAAGTAATCCTTCCAGACCAGGGTGGAGGTACAGTGGCTGCAACCTCTGTGGGAAGGCTTAAAGAGCCAGCCTGAGCTGTGTTTAGGACATACTAGACTGCAGTCTCTGACCTGTTGTGTTAGCATTATATTTATCTTTTGCAAGCACAGAATTCAATTCATGGCACTTTAAAAAAATGTATATTTTAAATAGTTTAAGCCTGAAAATTATTCTTGTTCTCACAGTTTCACATCAGCTTTTTGCACAGCTGCCAAAAGCCCTCCTACCCCCTTGCCTAGCCCACCTGTGTAAACACTAGGAAAGTTTCTTCTTGTGAAGCACAGGTAAGGTCTTGTGGCTTGATAATGTGCAAAAAAAAAAAAAAAAAAAGGGACAGACACTTTCTTTACAATACCAGATGTGGGAGGGATCTGCCCTGTCCAAGTTACTGTGTGTTTGAGGGTAGCTTTACAACTTCTTTTATAAATAATATTGGTTTCAAAGTATTGTATGGGACGTCTGACATTTTAGACCAAAGTAATGTTTTTAAAGCTTCTTTAAATTATTTCAGATTGAACGGCATTGCAGAAGACAATTGATATACAACAAATACTGCACCCCCTCTCATTTGCCTTGTTCTGTGTTTCTTAGCCATGCTGAATTACAGTTTTATTCAAATGTTCCTGTTGATTTCAAAGAGCTTAAGCATATATGAACATATTCAGCATCAGTTAGAGCTGATGAATCAGTTCTTCCCATTTTTCTTTCTAGGTTCAATGGACATGAAAGTGGTGAAACTGGAAAGAGAGCCATCAGCTTGTTATGAAGGAGATTTGTGAGCATAGTCTGAAAGATGGGCTGAGGAACATCCTGGTACAAGGTCTCCAAATGAGTGTTTCCAGGACAGCCTCTTGAATTCATTAGTCAGCATTACACATTGGGGGTTTACCAGTGTTATATGCTATGAACAAATCTACTGAAGAGGAATAGCATGTTTCTTATGAAAACTTAAACCACCAAGCACATCAGTAGAAGTGTGACTGTCCAAGAAAGGAGTAAGAAGATGAGAAATAAGTTACTTTCATGCCATTCCACAGCAGAAATACCTTACATAACAACTAGTCACAGATTTGGTGATGAGACCTCACCATACCTTCACCTTGGACCTGATTCCTTTTTCAGAGAAGTTACGTTCAGCAAAACACCTGCAATAAAACAACCCTGGAGTCACACCATAGTGCTACAAAGGGCTGCCTCGATGAGGGCTCATATACCATGTGTGGCCTACATGCAGCAACTTTCCTGGGCTTTTCAAGCCCAGGCTTGCTCATGCTTGCCAACAAGAAGACAAACAACCAGCCCAAGGCAGGGCTGCTATTCATTTCTTATTCCACCTCAAACCCAACCCATCACCCAGATCTCTCACGCCTGGCACAGCAGGAGGAGTGCTTCTCCACATCACCTATAGGCTGCACGTGGCCATGACATGCGCTGGTGCTGAACCATCCGACATTATTCATGCTTTGTATGACTGAATCTGAGCTTATAAAACAGGTTTATTTCCGCCAAGCTGTATTTTAGATTCCACCTTCAGACTAAGAAACTCAACTTGTCTGTTTAGCCAGGGATAAAAGTCGCTCAAATGCTACTGCAGAAGAAGATTTTAAAAAATTAATTATGGGGGTGGTCATGACTAGCCAGCTTGCTATAGGTCTTGTTTAACCAAAGAAAGCGTGCTGTGTCAGGCTTTGTACTAGCCAGCATGTTCTAACAACTGCAGACTGGAATGTTACTCTTCCCATGTCACTGTCACCGTTTACCCCATCCAGCAGCTAAACCAACCACACAACCATGCAGCCATTCACCACTCACTCCACTCCCCCACCCCAGTGAGATAAGGGAGAGAATTGACAATGGAAAAGGCGAGGTGGGGGGAGGTAAACTCATAGGTTGAGATAAAGACAGTTTAATAGGACAGAAAAGGAAAAGAATTCACAGTAGTACTAGTAGTAGTAATAATTGCAATAAAAGAATATCCAAAACAAGTAATGAGCAACACAATTTCTCGTTGCCAACAGTCGATACTCAGCAAGACCTAAAGCTGCCCTGCCCCCCAGCCATCCCTCCAGTTATATACAGAGCATGATGTCATATGGTATGGAATATCCCTTTGGCCAGTTTGGGTCAGTTGCCCTGGCTGTGTCCCCACCCATCTTCTTGGATGCCCCCAGCCTTCTCATTGGCAGGCCAGTATGAGAAGCTGAAAAGTCCCTGAGTGCTTAGCAACAACTAAATCATCAGTGTGTTATTAACATGATCCTCATACTAAATCCCAAACACAGCACTAACCAGGTACTAGGAAGAAAATTAACTCTATCACTGCCCAAACCAGAACAACCACATCCCAAGACAGTGAGCAGAGGTAGATGAAGTTAATTATTTCTACCCATTTTTTCCCCAACTGAGATGAGAGAGAAACACAAATCTGGCCATGCCTGAGACATCTCTCTCTTCATGAATTCACTGAGGCCTTTCTGCAGAGAAAGGCACATACCACTGGGGAGAAGAGAAGTTTTTCAAACAGATCTGAGTAATCACATGTTGGAGCTTGTCTATACTGTGAATGCAAGGGTATTGTGATTGTTTCATGGTTCTCAGAAAGTATAGAGCTGCTTGGATGCATTTGTGGAAGGGAAAAAACGCTGGACATGTGCCCATTCTTGCTTCTTCCTAATGCACAAGGAGGACCTGAATAATTTTGCCTTCTTGTTACTGCTTTCACATTAAGAAAGAGTTTTGCACAGCGCAGAAGAGGCTATAATCACCAGTAGAAGCACTGATTAGTAGCAGTAACTGGTAGCAAAGAGTGAGAAACTGGGTTAATTGAGTCTGTCTAAAACTGTCTAGGCATTTTTAGTATGAATCACACATACCAAGAAGAAAAGACATCCTAGGTAATGAAACAGCACAGTCAGTGCTTCAATTAATAGCCAACAGTCATCCTAACAGACATCTCTGAAAGTTCCAGGAGGACAGCCAATGAAACAAGGGCAGAAAAGACTTGTCAGTCTCAGCAGTCCCAGGGTTAAAAAAGAAAAGCCAGGAAAAGTCAATCTGAAAGCAGTTTCAGTTCCTGATATCTTAGAATTCTCTTTCAGAAAACATCTTTGAAATTATGGCATACATGACTGACCATTGTATTTAGCAGCAGGATTGCTTACTTCCTCCTGATTCAAACCCACCTTTCCTCTCTGCCTGTTCTTTTTGAAGCACTACAGGAGTTGGCCCAGGTCTGTCAGAATGAATAGCTACATGTCACTTAGGCTGTGTCTCTCTCTGCCAACTCCTACCACAGCCAGCATACACTTCAACTGCTAAGTGACAGGATTTCACCTTTAGCCTTTGACATACTGAAGATAGGAAGATATTGCTATATGACATCTTTCATTTTTCCCATCCAGACTTGCAAAGTCATCTTCAGAATACAAATAATGAAATTAAGCATAAGCACCTGCTTCCAGAGGAAAAATAGTGGGTGTGGTTTGTTGGGTTTTTTTAAACTGATCTTGATAATTTAAATAAATGAACTTGTAACTAGCCACAAGGGCTAGTCAATCTATTTTTATGATCTGTACTCAACCTTTAGTCTTAACTCCACTGCATAGTTTTTAAATAAAATCATGCCTTGTTTTTGTGGACTCAAATATGCTAATGCATAGGCAGGCAGGTGAAAAGGAGTGCCCTTTGCTGTTCCCTAAGCAGGGCACCGATTCAGCTCTGCTGCATGCACTCCTGAGGCGCACCACCAGCTGGAGGACTTCACCACTCATGACTCTACCCTCCATTCAGTTTTTTCCTGCATACATCTACAAGGCATGCACTACCATAGAGTATCAGTAATGTATCTTTTTGTTGGTGCTGTTGCTGTTTTCCAATATTCTTTTTCTTCCTCACTTTGGTCTCAGGTTGTACAAGTCAACATCATTGGGTTTCTTTGTAGTGTCGAAGCTTTTTCTCCTTCTGAAGAAACAGAGAAGCTATTTAACTATGTGTCTTCACAGGCTGGTATCCCAGGGGCCAGGTGAGACAGGGTGTGAGGGTAGGAAACACATCTCCGCACATCCACAGTCCTTGCAGGTGCACGGCGGTGGAGAGGTTTTTCAGCCTTCCTTGCTCTGGAGGCCTCTTCGCACCACACACTCACCCCACGTAGACAAAACGTGGAAAACCAGGAGGGAAGCTGTGAGACCTTCCACTCCTGCCGTTGCGAGCTCCTATTAAAATCACAGGCGTCATCTAGTGGGCGCCTGGAGAAACGGGGAGCCCCGGCGCAGTGCTGACGGGTGATGAGCCAAGAAGGCATGAGCGGGGACGGGGGGTGGGAGCAGAGATGCAGGCGACGCCGCTCCGCAGCCAGCGGAGGGGAGCGGCAAGGACGAGCTCCAAGCTGCGCTGCGGTCCCGTCGCGTTCGTGGCAAACACCCTGGAGCTGCCGCGAAAGGGCCCCGCTTTTCTCAGTCGAAACGCTGCTGTCACACGGGTCGTGAGCCCTAATTTATGCTCGCTGTAAGCCCGAGAACGCATGGACTTGGCGAGTCTAAGCAAAAAATTAGATTGTGCCTTGGGAAGGACTAGAAGAGAGGAAACGGCTCCTCTGCCGCTCCGTTGCTACTGAGAATTTGCGGCTTGATGTTGGTTCTGTTCAGTGACAAACGGCGAGCGGGTGCAGAGGAAGCAATGCTTCTGGGGATGAGCTGCCACCTAAACAAACTGTTCATCTTTAAAAGGCAGTTCATAATTAGTTCCTTTTTTCAGTGTTCATATTTGCTCAGAATAAAGGATGGCTCTATTTGCAGTTGATTAATTACTGTCTTTCAAATGTTTTGCCCCCTGATGCCTAATTAAGAGCATCTCGAGAATCATGGCAACACTACTCAAAATAGCTATATTGGGTGGCATTAGCAAAAAGCTTTTTAAGAGCTGGCCAAAGACCAGCATAAGATTCAGTTGACTTTGCCTTCATTTCTCACTTATCAGCAGAGGTAAGCAGCCTGTCTATTCACAGATTTGAGCTTTATTAGAGCAGTAAGAAAAGCTGATCATGGTACTAATCACCATGAGCACAAGCCACTCTAGAGAAGGGACTGTGGCCTGAAAGGTGGCATAAAGCTTATAATAACCATGCTCCTACCTAAAACATGAGTTTTAAGTAACCGTGTTAGTGCCACAAGGCTGGGAACATGTCTGTGGTGTTCACACAGACCAGTCCATCCAGAGCTTGACCTGCTGGTACACAAGCATAGCTGTAAAGGGTAAGGGCAAATTCAGTGGCCAGGAACCCATGAAACAGATGCAGGACCAGCACTGACAGCCTACAAATCAGGCATTAGTGTGTCCTCGTGACCCCTAGACTGTCTACATGGAAGCGCTCTATCTGCTAGTCAGATTACTTGTGATATATAGGAGGCTCGGTCTCACCTAGCATGAAAAGCTTACAGTAGAATGCTGCTATAATGGATGCAAGCCTTACTTATGAAAGATATGCCTGATCAAACTTGCATCACAGCAATACTACCAAATGGAAAAGAGTACATGCCAGGGAAATTCTTCATCAAAAGGGTTGTTGGGCACTGGAGCAGGCTGTCCAAGGAGGTGTTTGAGTCACCGACCCTGGATGTATTTAAAAGATGGGTAGATGAAGCACTTAAGGATATGGTTTAGTAGATGACAGGTACAATTGGACTTAATGATCCCTAAGGTGTTTTCCAACCTTGTGATTCTGTGAATAAGAGGAGCCTTTTAGTGGGTTTACAGGTCAGTTGCAGCTCAACTAAGCACAGTTTGCTGAACTGAGAAGAGGTAGAAGCAGCCTTACAGTGGGTAAATATCTTCTTGTGGGGAAATAAAAACACATGGCTAAGGACGATATTAGTAAAGCAGCTTATAGGCAGCATACAGTTGGATGTAGGGGAGCACCTTTTGCTGCAGGACAGAAGCCCTGGCACTTGAAGCTCTTGTCAAAGGTGATTGTAAGGTGTCTGTGATGAAGAAGTTCGATGTGTGAAATGTGGATGGGACAAACTGCGCTCAAGGAAAGCTGGAAGACAGCAGGGTGGGAGCATGATTCTCTGCTGGCGTAGTCACCACAGGAGGCCACCCACTAGCCTTGGGGATGGACACAGCTCAGGAAGGAGCAGCTGCAGGATCAGGCCAGGAACAGAAATTTCAGGGTACTAGCAACAAAGCAAAACATGGTGCCTCAACTCTGTACTAATTTGGAGAAAGCACACTCCTCCTCATCTCCTGCAACCACAGCAATTCCTCAAGCACCATATAAAGCATATCAAAGCTGTCAGGAAGGAAGGCAGAAAGAAGATGCTCTGCATACTACAAATCAGCCCTCAAAGCCGTATTTAGGTTTGTCAAATTTATTTTAAACTTAAAATTTACACAACTTCCCTGTTCTCACACTTACTTTCTGTGGGACCATAAGGCTTCTGCTGAGATATCCAAGTTCTCCATAAAAGAAGCCAAATGCCATGGTCCCAGATTACCTGCAGAATCAGGAGCAACAGCAAGGGGTTGTAAAAGATACAGAAAGCCATTAAAACCATGGCTGTGTCAGAAACTGGTGGAAGTAGGTCGGATTTAGCTGAAATCCGGCTCAGATAAAATCTTTTGGCTAAAGTAAACCATTTAAGGGAGACTAGCACTATCACTTCCAATGACAGTTGCCCAACAAAAGAACAATGCCTATATGTGTCCTGTTGTGTAGTGAGTACCTGTTGTGGATACAGGTAAATGCTGCATTTTAACAACCTCTAGAGTAGTAATATGCACATTGGGATCTGGACCCTGGCAGCAAGGACCAAGCTAGACACACATACACAATTTGCGGGATTTGGGAGCTCCTGAAATGTTTATTCTCTTCTTGTCTGGAAGATGGCACAGACTCGAAATGCTGTCCTGTGCTCAGCTACATTTCCCCCTAGACATCAGCTGACAGTAACTATTTCATTGGAGCAGGTGTATGTTCATGTGAAGCATGAATTGCTGTTGGACTTCCCATCTCCAGCCTTGATATCCTTGAAAACTTTTATCCAAACAGGGACTGATGGTATACTCAAGAATAGCTATTTCACAACTGCGTCTACTAGGAAGTTTTGACACACCAGTTCTGATACACTGCAACTATTTTTAATTTACTTTATTGACAATATCTGCAAATAATATTTCCCCATTCTAAAACCCAGCCCTTTTGCGATTAAACCTATTTGATAATAATATTTCCTCATAAGCAGAAAGGTAAAATAATCCAGGAATGAAACACTGTATAGGGCTTTTGGAAGCTGACATCTGAATGTACTTAGTGGAGAGGAAACTTCTTTCTCCCTCCCTTTTTTTTTAACTTTCATTTCTTGCTTCTTTTATCCTTAAGCTCAGCAATAAACTAGCACTCTGTGGTTAAAAAGTCAGGAGAACAGATGTATGGTACCAGCGCATCAGAATCTGTATTTCTGTTATAGGGTGTAAATTATAAGTCCTTCCAAGAAGTTTTATGAGTATTTAGCTAGCTTTTGTTGCAAGGATATTGTAATAGCAAATATGATGGTGATTATTATTATCATTATCATTATTATTATTACAGTCACTTGATTACACTAAAGTAAACACATCAGTTGAAGTTCAGTCAGGGTTCACCATTCAGCTTGCTGCTTTTAAGGTGAATCCTGAAGAAATTTCACTGAGCATTGTAGATTTTGCAGCACATTTCAGTAAGCTCCAAGTCAGGCTTCTTACCAAGGGCCTGCCTGTCCCTCTGCTAACTCTGCAAAACATCTGAAGGCCAAACTACATTACCAAGCATCATACAATAAATGTTGAGGATTTGAGTGTTAGCAAGCCACATGCTAAAGTGTTTTTACATGGCTCCCTTCTTATCCCTGGTTTGTCCTTCACTCATTTCATGTACATGTCCCATTTGAGAGGGAATATATCCAGCAATTACAAGCATGTGAAAGCTTGTTTTTATTACATTTGGTTAAGGTTCCTTTACCACAGAGAGCGTTGATTAGCAGTGAAAGAGAGTCAAAGTGCCTTGCATGTCTGGATGTGGCTCAGCCTCAGGGTGTGGTGCTGGGCAGACTGCAAGACCAGCCTCCACACCCCACCTCAGCCCCCAGTGAGAAATTCCCAATGGCCACCTGAGGACAATTCAGGGCAAGTGATCTGTTCTGATCCATCCTGCAGCCTCCCTCATGCGGCTGTCCACAGAAGCCACCTGAAGTCAGGGCAGTGAAAGGGCCCTGCTCTTCTCTCCAAATGTCCAGAGTACCTCTTCATGGGTTGGGACCTGTTAGTGTCTTCATGAAATATTTCAAGATAACAGAGGGAAAAAAAAATTATACATAGTGCTTATCACTGAAGTTTGCAAACCTTAGCAAGGTGTCTCTACCTTCAGTTGGTGGCTACGGAGGGTAGACCAAAGCAGTGAACAAGCTTTCCCAAGCATGTTCCACAGGGAGGTCTCTCCTCTCAGGCAGGACACAGAGTACTGTGCTCCTTCTGCCTAGAAAGACTGTCAGTGTTCTGGTGTGACTTACCACCAAACCAAGGAGAGAGCAACAGTCCACAAAACATGATCCTGCCTCTGCAGGTTCTTCTACCTTGCAAGGCAGATTGTTTGAGACAAATCACTTATTCCAATTTGCAAAGAGCTGGCATTTGGAGCAATTCATCTGGAAACCTGTAGATTATGTGGGTAGACTGGAAGGGTCTTGCATTACTTTGTTAGTCTAGTGATCTATATAGATGGATGTGAAGATGCCCATTTTGATTATTCAGCATATGCTTTTTCCCAGAAGCACAAAGTGGTACATCAGGCTGCTATCTTGGCAAAGAGGCACTCTGTTCAGCAGCTCCAACAGCAGCTTCAGCCCTTCCTCTCCACGTCCAGAAGCAAGTGCATTAACGGGGCCTTTGAAAAGATTTTCATGTCACCCAGGCTCCTAACACCAGAGCATTACCCTATCACATCTATCCTTGTTTGTGAAGTGTTCTTCTCCCACCTTGCAGGCAAGGAACAAAGAGAAGAGCTTCATCATCAGCTTTGGTGGGAGTAGAACTGAGTCCTCAGGTCACACAGCACACTTGCAGGACATCCAGGGCCAAGACACTGCAGATCTACATGCAGGGATCCAGATCTTTGGGACCTCTTGTCTTTTTCTCAGATTCCCCATGGCAAATGGCCAAAGGACCAGCCTACAAACTCTCCACTAAGCTGTCCAAGACAGAGACAGAAATCCTGCTTGCACATGGTGTTGCCCTCCCACTATCTGTAAAGCCCAAGCTGAAATATGGAAGCCATCACTTTGTTGCCTAAACCAAGTTTTATACAATCTACTCAGATATAGAATGACTAGAGATAGGTCAGCAGATATTGCTGGGCCCAGATGGTTTTCCAAGATGCAACCCTTCTCTTGAGTAAAAGTTTTTCTTTAAAAAAACCGTCAAACCATCCAGATGCTCCAATGTCTTGTCATGCTAGATGCTCCCTGTCTCCTAGCTCCATGAATTTGGCCTCCTCACCCAGCAGAGACCAACAGATCAACCTATCATGGCTTGCTCCTTCTCCTTCAGAATTGTTTTGCCCGGTTCTTAGGAACTGATGGCCAGTATTTACTTCTCGCTTAGTGTCACCAAACACCCTGTCGAAACAAGAAGTGGCCAAGCAGGGCTGGAAATGGTGCTAGGTTCTACACTATCAATGCATTTCATTCAGCCATTTAAAATCTAGAAGACTTTAATAAGCAGAAAGAGATTTGCAATGTTGATGACGCACTGTAAAGATGACTTGGCAGGAGTTAGATGACTTTCTCTTATGTGTGGGCACTGACACCTGGGATATGCTGAAGAGGGGATTTCTGGCCTTCCTTTTGGTCCAAACATCAGTACCAATATTCACTGTATCTTCCTTTCACAGACTACACTATCAGTAAGATGCACAATGGATGGCAGAGCAGATGGCCTTCATTTTCCCTACTCTCCAAGGCAAAGTCTGTGCATGTACTTCAGCTTTCTGCCTCGAAGGCTTTAATCTCTCAAATGTTATAGTGTGTTTGCTTAACACAAGAATGCATTTCTTCAATATAAAAAAACCAGTAAGGACAGAGCAGTCCAAAGCAACTGTAGGAAAGGATTAATCATATCGGCTACATAATACAGCATCAGCCACAGGACTGAGTTAGTCTTCACTTTTTATTCTTGAAAGATTAAGGCTATACTTTGAAAACTCTTGAGCAAACCAATGGCCTGACAGCTTGAACACAGAACACTTCCATTTAAGCATGCTCAAGTATGCATCTGCAGAGCATACCAAACAAGCATATTGGAGGCCTGTCTTCTGGACTCAGCGGTTAACACCAAACAAGTACCAGAAAGCACAGTGGTATAGAAAATCTTGCAACTGCTTTTGCTGTAAACCTTCATTCTGTCAAGATATTTGACTCTTCAACAAGTGGCTGCATGGAGATAAATACCTCTGCTTCTTCTTTGACAGCAATGGAAACAGTTATAACTGTGGGTTGAAAGACCAAGCCCTGTATTTTATCCTGCTCTCGCACTCTTTTCTGAAATAACAGGTCAGAGGAACATTCATAATTGTAACATATTTCATACATTTTCTGGTATAATCAGTGCACAAGAGACTCTTCAGATGTACAGTCACTAGGGAGTGGTGCCTACCCTGTTTTGACTCAGATGCAGGATGATAGCCTTTGCTGTAAATTGGCTCAGACCACATCTTCATGTGTTAGTTTTGCCTACTCACTTTCAGATGTTACCAGCTTCTAGTACTATGGAACTGCTTTGGAATACATGTGATTTTCATTTTACACATTTTTCAGTTCCTTCATATGCCCAAATGAAAAATCCAGCATTCAGGGACATCGTGTGGATTTATGATACTCTGTGGTGAGACTTTGTGTTCAGAACCCAATGAATGGATTATCCTCATCCACATGTGGCATTTCCCAGCTGTGGTAGATAGGTCATTTTTCCTTGTTTACTTCGCAGCTTCCACACATGCATGCTGAGCTGGTTGATTTGTAGAAGGCTTTTACAAGTCACTCGAGTGCAGGGGCCTGTTTTGTGGCACAAGAACACAATCTTGGGCACAAATAGTGCCAGTGCTCAACTGCTGCCATGTGTAAAGAGAAGAACAGAGCTCAGCACTTACTTTGGAGTCATCACTGGTATATTGTAGACAAAAGGAGATATCGTGTGTGCCAGGAAAAGAAGGAGATTAGAAAGGTACACAAGATTTACTGCCCAGGAGAGGATAACAGGAAAAGCATATGCGAACTAGCCTTGTTTCCCAAAACATTTTGCATCTACTCCACTTCTGAAACTATTTCAGCTCCATCTGCAGACACTAGCAGTCTTAAAGAGAGCAAACAAGTGTCACAGATACAGTTAGTTGGATTGAGAGCATACATTGTACAGTGTATCTCCATTCCAGGAGAAAAAGTGGTAGGAGGGGTCCTACTTTTATTAGTTGCACTAGAGAGAATCCAACTCAAAGACAACATTCTGCTGGGACCCTGACTCCAAGGGACACATTGCTGGTGGAAGGGCTTGATTTGCATTTGCAGGTGTAAAAGTGGGTACCAAGCAAAAGCAAAGCCAGTTGTACATACCAATCTACTATTTCTCATGTATCTGCTGGAATTATATCAATCTGTATCCACCAAGTGTATGCTTTGATACTGTGGGAAGTTGTGAGCTGTTGTGCAGTGAGCAGTAAAAAAAAGCAGGGAA
The DNA here is from genome assembly GCA_022605575.1 of Laterallus jamaicensis coturniculus. Taxonomy (NCBI): domain Eukaryota; kingdom Metazoa; phylum Chordata; class Aves; order Gruiformes; family Rallidae; genus Laterallus; species Laterallus jamaicensis. The sequence goes on from JAKCOX010000055.1 coordinate 2,688,775, forward strand.
ATACAAAAGTAAGTTCCCTTTTATTACTGGGGATCCTGTTGTTAACGTGTATGCTTTCTTTTCTGTAAGCCTGGACTTATTACTGGTTGTCATAAATTACAGAAGATCATCCACTCAGCATAAACTTCTGCTCATATTCTCCTTTGTTAGACACAAACCCCTTTATGGTTAGCTACACCATCATTGCTTTGAGGCTAAATTATTACAAATAAAGCTCACAGCCTCATGGGCTTACTCTCAGTTGTTCTTAGTTCAAAATCCCCGAGTCACTCTCCTCTAGTTCTGAGCAAGGAATTTAATGGACTGAAGAAAAGAGTTTTATCCCAGAAACCTTTTTCCTCTCACTTCTTTGCCTCTGCCTAAAGCCTCCATACCCCACAGAGCATGCCCCCTTACTGATATATCTGCAAACTGTTAGCCCACAATTGCTACTCAAGCAGAACACATCAGCTTTGTAAGCAAATGGTTTTGCACTGGGGGATACTGCACTGTCTTTAAAAAAAAAAAAAAAGTTTTTTGATTGAAAAAAGCTCTCAGTGAGCTCCAAAACTGGCCACCACCCATCCATCAGCATGAGGATAATTGGCTGTCCCTCTGTGACCAGGCAGATGCTCAGGTGGTGATTGTACTGTCTCTGACCACGGGTGGGAAGCATACAGGTGCTGGGGTCTGTATGGCACTCTGCTGCCACTCCCACATTTCCAAGGCCAGTAAGGAGAAGGTGTAAATCAGGCAGAGCTGACCTACCAGCCATTAGGTAAAGTTCTCCTTGGAAGTTTTAGTCTTCTTTTTCTCTGTAATTTTCTGCCATACCAAGATCACTTCCCAAAGCAACAAGGCTACCAGCTTACTCTAGGCACATCCTAGATGACAAAGTAACTTCAGTATGAAGCCCTTTGTTCCTGAATGCAAACCCTAGACCAGTTTGCCAGAGTCAGAAGGAAAGTAATTTTAAGTTATCATAAAGAGACTCAGTTTTCTCAGTCCATTTATGAAAGGGTAATATGGGAACCTATGGTGAGTGATGAGGTAGACATTATGTTTGAAGCTGCAGGAAGTCAGGTGTGGTGGTTTGACCCCAGCTGGAGGCCAGACACTCCAGTCACTCTATCACTCCTCTTTTCAGCTGGACAGGGGAGAAAATATGTATTGAGAAGCTTAGAAGTCAAGATAAGGACAGGGAGAGATAATTCTGCAGTTAGCATCACGGGCAAAACAGACTCAACACAGAATAAAGGAAAGCAGACTCTCTAATTTATGATACTGCACTGCACACCCAGTGACACCAGAGTCTGGTAATGAGAAGTAAGGTCAGGTCTTAAAGCACCTCCCCCCAAACTCCTCCCTTCTTAGCAGGCTTCACTTTAGTCAGGATTTCGCTCCCTTCTTCCCCCCATTACTGTGGCACAGGGAGGGGCAGGGCCTGAGGGAATGGGGGTTTTGGTCAGTTTCTCCTAAGTTGGTTTCCTTCTTAGTCAGGGGGGGCAGGGGCATTCTTCATGCCCTTCCCCTGATGCACTATGGAGTCCCACCCACAGCATACAGTCCTTCACAAACTTCTCCAACCTGAGTCCTTTCCCAGAGAGCTTTGGCTCTTCACCAGCTGCATCAGCATGAGTCACTTCTATGGGGTGCAGTCACAAATCACAGAATGTCTCTCAGTCTCTCAAGCCCAGACTGCTCCAGTCTGCTCCTCAATGAAGTCACAAGCCCCGCCTTCCACGGCAAACCTGCTCTGGTGTGGATCTCTCTCTCTCTTGCTCATCTCTTTGTCTCTGCCTCTCTCCAGGGGCTGCAAGTGCTGATGGAGGCTTGCTCCAACACAGGTCACATCTTCTGTATGTCTACACCTGCTCCAGTATGGGGTGTCTCCACGGGCTGCAGGTGGGGTCTCAGCCTTTTCCATGGGCTGTGGGGCGACACCCACTCCACCATGGATTTCTCCACAGGCTGCAGAGGCATCTCTCTGGCACCTGGGGCACCTCCTCCTCCCCTTCCCCGGCCTTGGAGCCTGCACAGTTACTAACATCTTCTCAGTCCCTTCTCTGGTGGCAGAAAGCAGCTGCTTGCAGGCTTTTTTCTCCTGAATGTGATTCCCAGAGGCACTGTAACCATTGCTGATGGCTCAGCTCTGTCAGGCCTGCAGAGAGCTTCCGGCTGCTTCTTGCAGAAGCCACCCCTGCAGCACTCCCCTTCTCCACCAGAACCCAGCCATGCAAAACGTCAGCCCTTCCTAACATAGAGCTTTTTAGTCATGTACTACACAGAGAGTTCATCTTGAGTCTGAGCTGAAGTTTTATCATCACCCTAATCCCAGGTTTGCATAGATTTGCAATATGGTTGTTGTTATGCTTTCAGAATTTCGCAAGTTTTTTTTTTTCTTTTCAGGTCTTGCAGTCCTAAATTTATAGGGAGCCACTTCTTTTTGCACTTACTCCATCATTAATCTAGTAAGCAATGATTTAACAGGGAAGAGTTTATTTAATCCTTGTGCAGATGACCGTAGTGTTGCAAAATATCCTGCCTGACATGTCCTGAGACAGGGTGGCCCAGCTGGACACTGAGTTGACCAGAAGGCATCAGTGTGCTGTTCAGCAAGTTTGTCCAATGTATCCTGGTCTGCACTGGGCAGAGTGTTGCCAACATGTGGAGAAAGGTGATCCTTCCTCTCTACTTAACCCCAGCAAGATACACCTGGAGTACTGTGTCCAGTGCTGGGCTCCTCTGTACAAAAAGACATACTGGATTGAGTCTAGAAAAGTGCTTTGAAGATGGTTAAGGAACTGGAACATTATTTCATGAAAGGCTGAGAGAACTGGGACTGTCCAGCCTGGAGAAGGGTAGGCTCGGTAGCCCCTTAACACTATATATACAGGCAGTGAGAGCAAAGGTAGTCAAGCAAAGAAGACAGATCTTGCAGTTGTGTCCAGGAGAGGACAAGAGGCTACAGGCACACACTGGAATACAGAAAATTCTGTCTAAACAGAAGAACTTCTTTTCCTGGGCAGGTGGACAAACACTGGAACAGCCTGCCCAGAGAGGCTGTGAAGTTTCCATCCTTCGATATATTTGAACCAAACTGAACATAGCCCTGAGCAACCTGCCGTGATTGACCTGCTGTGGGCAAGAGTGGGGCTGGGCACCCTCCAGAGCTACTGTCCAGCCTCAGTGACACCACAGTTCTACTCTAAAATTCTATCACATAGCATTAAGTTACAACTAATAAACACATTTGAGGATATAGTAGAGGAAGTATTAGTTCTCTGCAATGTAAGGACAGCTCAGATGGTAACGTGTAGATAAAGTTTCTAAAATGAAAGATTATATCAAATGTTATTTTCCACACAGGTTAAAGCTTAAGGCTCCTGTACATTTGTCAGCTCCAAGTCACTTTCTAAAACCTGCTGATTCACTACTGCAAGTCTAAAATTGCCTGAAAGGAGTTGGCTTTAACTATATATATTTTACAGTAAGGAAGGGGGGTCCTATCCGTATACACAGCTCATCTTTCTAAATCTATGATCCAACAATTCTGTCACAACTTACAAAATCTTTCCACAGTAGACTAACTCCAGTGTGTTTTTCATGACCCAGAGGCAAGCATCCCTGAAGCTAGATGGTTCACCCATGTTTTCTGTCTGACTTAGAAAAGTGAAGACTGGCCATGGCCAAGTCACATAGGAGGTCCTTTGTTTAGATAAAACAGTTGAAGAAAACTGGTCAGGGTGTAATGAATATCACTATTAGTTCCTGATACATAAATACAGAAACTGTATATCACACATGGTACTTGTTCAATCTACCTGTTTCCTGCCAAGCAATGAGTAAAAATTCTAGTCAGTTTTGAAGTTCAGATTCAGCCAACTGCAGTGAGGTACAGACACAGAGGCTGTCTACCAGACAGCAAGACAGAAATCTGGCAGTCCTCAGACCTTTGTATCTCTTCTAAATATATTTCTATATTCCCTCTTGAAAGGCTAAGTACATATCTTAGTAAGCTCCAGTTAGTATACACTTCAGTAGGCTTGCCTGTACAGTTTTTCACTTTTCCTTCAGTGGATTTAAACTGAAACTATTTTTTACAAAAGTTGGGAAAAGGGCCACTGCCCTCTTACAAGATTATTTTTCATATTTAAAATTATTCCAACATAATATCTCAACATAACTGAATATGAAGAAACATTCCTTTCTTTTCTCCTGGTCACTGGAAGCTCTTATTTGTCAGCAAAATCTAGACATGACAGCATGTCCAGCAACACACAGGTTAGATGGTGAGTTTACATTCCAGAGACCCAAATGCCCCCACATCCATGCAACATTTGGAGCACTGAGTACAGAGTGAGGTCTAGGATCCTACTTTCATCTTGTAAGCATGGAGAAGTATCAGCCCCTGTACTGTAGGCAGTGGGTCACAATAACTGAAGAGCTCACCAGCCTTGGGCTACCAACTCCAAATGGCAACCAAAAGAAGGGTTGCAGCCCACAAACCTGATTTCTGGCCTGTGGCTTCTGGACAGAAAAGACATTGTACCTTGTTCACAAAGAGCCGGTGCTGGGGACAGGAAGAGAGAGCAACAACAATGTTAAATGATTATTTTTTTTTCAGTTTGCATGTTTTCACTCTTTATGAAGAGTGATGCTTCCTCACGTAAAATATTACTGGTTCCTGTCTCCCCAATCATGCTGACATTCCTGACACCAGTTTCCACCTGCCCACACATGCTTACCCAGCAGCCCTTCTTGCATAAGCCACAGTTTGTCTTGGTTTCAATGCAAGCAAACAGAAAATGGCTGATCACTACTATCTGAGGCATTATGTGTACTTTATGCAGTTCAGCTGGCACAAATTCAGAGAAACAACTTAGTGATACAGTGAGAATCTCATTCATCACAGGCAATGACTCCTGGTGCCAGCTTTCACATCAAGGTCAGCTGAGTGGAAAGTGTTGGGTACAGGAAATGAAAGGCCTGATCGTGCAAACAAGCTGCCAAATCAAGATTAGAACATACCTCCCTGTTCTACACTTAAAGAAATTTAGAGAGTGTCAAATTCTCTAATTCCAGAACAATAGCAACTGGAAGGTGGTTAATGTTCAGTGTTTAAAGCCATTAACTCTACAGAGACTTGTGCCTTCACAGCTGGCCACAAAGGGACATGCATGCTTTCATGATTCTAAGGAGATGAGGAGCTCTGATTGCAAGACTCATAGAGGCCTTTGTCACAGCAGAAAGATAAGCAGACACTGCAGAGCTAAGTCATATTCTTGGACCAGAATGCAAATACATTCAGCTGATGATTTCACTGGCGTTTCAGTCTTGACATAGCTGAAGGACTTGAGTCCAATTATCCATCCACCAAACTCTGTACCTTGACCTACCACCCACCACCAGTCACCCTATGCCACCAGGCCAGTTAGTAAGACAGGTGCTGTCTGGGGTACTATTAATTCCCAGTTCCTATAGTTCTATATACCTCTGCACACCTGTAATTTTTTTTTCTCTCAGCCTGCACTTCCAAAAAGTACCTGGTTGTCTCTCACAATGTCACCAGTCAGGCTTGCTATTTTGAAGACCAAGTGAATACTCCTTTCCACATCCATTTGGAGCTCCACAGCCAGCACAGGCTCTTGGCCTCCTGTCCCAACCCTAAAGCTGATATTCCCAACAAGCATGTCTGTTCCACCGCTGAGGTCAGAAGGGGATTAGAGGGAAATGCAACCCAATGTCCATGAGCACAGTGCAAAGGCATATCTCATACTCAGAGACTAGTCATGCTGTACAAGAGATACAAGTGTCCACACATCCAACAGCTGCCACAGCAATTCTATTGAAGAAGCAGGAAGCACAGGGGACCATAGGATATTTTAACAACTGACCTATTTCCAGGAAGACGCTGCCTATCAGTAAGTGCTAGACAGTTCCAAGGCAATGACTTCTTTTGTCCACAAGTTTGTACAGCTGTACCAGCACTCGCAGACAAGTCACTATTTCTACTCTAAAGAAGCACATGGCTGAAAGAAGCAAAAATGTTGTGCCCCCGCTGTAAAGACGTATGAGGGACATCACACAGTCCCTGTGTATCTGCTCCTTGCTCAAGCTACTCATCATCCTCTCTGTGAAAAAATATACTTTATGCATGTTTTTAAGAAGGAAATGCAAAAAAACCAAACTGGGTGCAACAAGCTTTCAAAATGCATGAGAGGCAAGGTGCCGAGTCTGTGAAATGAAAGGAAGCAAAGTACAGGGACAAATCGCTAATGGAGGTGAAGGAAGGTGTGAGGAAGTGACAGCAGGACAGGGTGGCCAAATGCTGACTCCAGTGCAACTTACTTGTTAAGCATAGCAAACAGTTTGTCCAGCTTCCACCTCAAGGGTCATATTTCTTCAACTAGTAATAGAAATGTCACTCTATTTTCTGATGCCTGAGACTTGAACAAAAGTATCTGGAGCATGCATATGTTTTCGATACAGACGTGTGTGTGTGTGTGTGTATGTGAATATTAGTGTTTGGTATATCTTCAGAAATTGGATGTATTCAGTTCTGATGGGTCTTTAAAAGGTCAAGGGGTACCAGTCTATTGGAAGGGGTTGGTTTTCTGATCATTTTTTAAGAGATAAACAAAGGCCAATGACTTCCTGGAAAAATATTTCAGATGTGAGATTGAACAATGCAAGATGCACACATTGTCAAGTGAAAAAATATTTATGCAGGACTAATTCCAGCATCCAATATTGGTTCACTACATAGATTGCTGAACTCTCTTTCATCTGTCATCCTAGTTTATGCCATAAGCTTGAAAAACAAAACAAATCATATTTTTAATAACAAAGGAAACCCTGCTAAAATTAAAACCCCTTGTAAGCATTTAATGTTCGACTAAGCCAAAGAAGGAAGCTGCAGTGAAAGCAAACAAATATGAAATGTGAAGAATTTCACTCCATTTACTCCGGGTAAGACTGTTTAGCTTGGTCTGACTGCTGAACAGGCAGATTCATCTCTAAACTAAGTTAAAACTCCCTCTAATGGCAACTGGATAAAGGACAGAACGTGAAAAAAATGGAAAGCTGCATTTGAAATGTATTTTTGGCCAGACAAATTCTAGTTAAGCATGATTGCTTTTGAAAAGTGAAACTTTAGCTAGTGGCCAAGATTCTCTTAAATTGCAACATTTTTTTTTTACATTCTTGACATAATTTTGTGTGTGTGTGTGTGTGTGTGCTTTCTAAGGCGTGTTATGTAGAAACTTACACGTTATGCAAAACATGTTTTCTCCACTGTGCTTGTTGCTTTAATAAAGTGGCTTAAATAAGCACCCATAGCAGACAACTTCTCCCATCCATGAAAAGGGTCCAGCCATTTGGCATCACCACTCCCAACAGAAACACTAATCATTTTCAGAGACATTTACAGAATCGGAAATTAACCAGCTCAGTTTTATTCCTAGTAAAATAAACAATTAACACTATGTGGCGAGTGCGATAAAATCAGAAAACATTACATTCTGCCCACAAATACCAAACAGAAATTGCCTTTAGAAAATAATATAAGTCAAGAACAAACCACAGCTCCTCTCAACCATCTGAACACTGTCTGCAGGATAAAAACCTTAAGGGAGGAAGGTAACCAAGGGATTACCAATCATCACACATGGAGAAAAAAAAGGCCATATAAAATCATGAATTTATAAAGCTTCAAACTCAGTCATAGTGAGAGCTGGCATTGCCTTTTTCCTCAACCTTGAGTGCATTCCAGGTTTCCAAGTAAATTCTACTGGTTACTCTCCTCTATTTCTGCTATAGCTGCAAAAAGGCATAGAATTACAAAATGGAGAGATCATGACTTGATATCTCATTAGCAGTGGTGATTCTGTGCATGATTTTTACAGCCTAAAGGTCATTTCAATTACCACAACACAAGAATCTCCGGCTCTCACTGGTCAAAGGTGAAATGTTTTCAGAAGGAAAAAATTCTAAGGGGTGGAAAACACTAGTGAAGTCAGCTGAACATAAAAAAGAAGGAAAAAGACCACAGACTTCTTATTAAAAACCCGATTTTTAAAAAATGCTGACTTTTTATCCAAAACCTCTCCCCAGAGCCATTCTCCTCAAATCCAATGGAGTAACTCTCTGATTTAGGAATAGAAGCTTCTACAGAGACATGTGGAGCAAACCAGGTTTTTTTATGCTTCTGAATAGGAAAGGCATTTGGAACCTGATCCGAACCTTAAATGAATAAAAAAAAGTCCTGTGAATTCATACTAATTTATGTGAGCTGTTGTTACCTCTTCTGGTAACTTCTTGTTATTGCGACTCAAAGCAGAAATGACCACTTACCCCACAAAGATAACTACTGTTGATAATATCAGATAAAAGAATAAGTATATTTTGAATTTATGGCATGCTTGTCTGTGAGTTATTAAAGACAAAGAGATTGGCAAATACATTTATATTTCTAGGTAAACTCATTTTATTGAATGGCTTGAAGTGTTGCTTAAAATAACACTTTACAGTCTGTACATGCTGTTTCAATGTACAAATTTTTTTTTCAGAGAAAACATGCATATTAATGTACATCATTTTAAGATAAAAGAAAGAATTGCAATTAACAGCAGGAAATCCTCTTTTTAAAAATTTTAAGAAACAAGGCAGGCAGTATCAATTCTGCAGAAGGCAAAACATACAAATTCTCTACAGTGAAAGTATAGTTTATTCATTGAGAGACATTAGCAACTGCAGAAGAAGGTCGTTTAAGGATGGATTCAACTGAAAATGACAGTGGCTCAGTTGTTGAAAGTTTTATTGTGGCTTGTTTGGCCCCAAAGAAGCCTTTTGTGCATTTGTCTATTGTGAACTTGTATTTTCGGTTCTCTTTAATGGCACACTCTCTGTATTTCTTAGACACATCTTCAAAAGGCTCTTTCACAAGTGTTCTCAATTCTGTTCCTGGTCTGTCAGGAAATGTTTGCTGGAACATTGTCTGAAATTTACTGTATTTGATCGGTGGAGGGGGCTTGCTACTGTCTTTGCTGATCTTGCTTAATACCTGTTCCTGAGGAATCAGAGAGTCCTTATCAGAAATCTGAGAGAAAGTCCTTTTTGGAGTAAAAAAAGCTGACCTCTCACGAGCTTCCTGAGGAAGGCACAGTATCTCATTACATGGCTGCTGAATGTCTTGCGTGTGGGTCAGAACAAGTGAATTTTCCAGTTTTGGAGATATGATGTCATGCTCAGTGTTTGGACATTCCTGACTTTGTGAGACCTTGGTATCCCAACCTGCCCCAGGTTTGAGAGCTTGGACAGTAGTAGCGTTTAACAGGCACTGCTGGTAGAGGAGAGCGTCGCTAATAGGGCCACATTTTGGCCACACTAGAAACCTAGAAGACAGGGGATACTGCCTGTAGGTAGTAGCTACACTGACATTTGAAGAAATTAGTTCCATGTTGCTGGATCCTGAATACTGCATGGTTAAATCAAGGCAGGTTGGTAAAAAGTTACAAAACTCCTTGTTTGGAGTATCAACTTGCGTAGGATTGAAGGCTGTTTTATAGGAGTTGTATTCAGCTCCATGCACCATGCGATTAGGGAGAAAAAGGGCAGCTGCTTGCGTAGCTTCCATCATCTCTCTCTCTTTAAACTCTCTCTCTAGCATAATGTTCTCCAACTCTTTGTCAGCAAAAGCCCGTCTCTTTCTCATCCTGTCACTTACAGGGGGTGGCATGGGTGCATTCCCTCCCAGGTAAGGATCTGTTGGAATAGGACGGTAACCTAAAACAACAAAGCAACATTAGGAATGAAACCGCTTAAGAAAAACATCAAAGCTGTGTTTGTAGAAGGGCTCCATTTGGAGCCAGTCCCACCAGGTGCTGAGCACTTGCTGCAAACCCTGGATGCCGTCAGCTCCTACTGAAGTCACCATGCCACAGAGCCTTAGCTCCCTATGCCACTAGGTACGTTTAGTACTGGTTCCTCAATGCAGATAAAGCAAGCCCAGCTCCTCCAACATGTGCTGTTTTCTTTAAAGCTAGCTAATTAGTAACTTTTAAAAGCATTTCAAAAACAACAGATGGACTGGGAAGGAGGCAAGGGGGGAGAGCAAAAAATTCTGCAGCATGTGTTATGACCAGGATTGCATTATGCAGCTTACAAAGGTAACCATCCGTTTTTAACAAACACGAAAAATATTAAAATATTTTATTTCATATGAACTAAAAGAAAACTTGAATAAAACATGGAAATCCAGTCTCTAGTATATTCCATTACCAGGCTAACTGGATTAATTTAATATAACCAAAAAGGTCCAATCCTGTTTGCTATACCCAGGCAAATTAATGAAATTACTTACATGGCTAAGGAGAATATGGTCTTACTGTTTTCACTCCCACTCCTCTCACATGGGTTTCCCCACTGCCAAGGAAGATAGCTATATCTAAAGTGGATGCCTTTTCTATTCTCTAAAGATCGAGCACTAAGTACACATTGCTACAGACTGTAGAAAATTCCAAGGAGAACTAGGAAAAAATAAAAAGAAAGCTGAGATAAATTAGAGGAAAGAATACAGAAGGGTTTTTTTTTAAGTGTGAACTGTAGCTGAAAATTAGAGATTTCTAACAAGGCAAAATTTTAATAGTACTTTCACAGTGCTATTAAAAGAAGAGCTTCCTATTAAAAAAAAAAAAAGGAAAATAAAAGCTAGATTTGAGAACTGTAACACTTTACAGGGCTACAGTTTGGAAAGCAATCAAAGCAGACATAGAAATAAATTTGAGAATGATCTGAAGTGGGAAAGTGGAACAAAAAAAGGACACCCTCTCACTAAAAATATCCACCTTTAAAATGCCGTTCTTCCACAGTTATTTTTTTTTACTTTAAAAAAAATTTTAATGGGCAGCCCATTATGCATATCTTACTATCGATAATGCAGCAAATGGTGCAGCTGTGTTAGGCGTTCAGATGAAAAGGAAAAGAAAAAGGGGGGGGAAGAGAAAAAAAGAAAAAGAAAATGAAAAAGAAAGAGGGAAAAAATGCCTAACTGATGTATTCCTTTGCAGGATAAAAACATCCGCGAACAAATTAACCGGCACTGCAAAACGCTTCTGGATAGTCATGTAAAAAGAATGTCAGCTTGTAACAGTAACTCTCGAATTTCAAATGGCCGTTGCTAGTATTTCAGGCATTATTTTGGGCGCGGGGGGAGCCGGGGGACACGACTGAATTTTTGCCACATCTATCCCAGACACGAAGGGCGGGAGCCGCGGGCGGAAGCTGCGAGGGCACCCGGCGCACGGAGCGGGCCGCGCTTTAGCGCCGTTCCTGCGCTGATTTCGGGAACTAACGCTGCATGTCACGCGTGTTCGTGAGCAGCCGCGCCTCGGAAGGGACATACTGGTTTTCCTGAGGAAGAGTGGGGTTTCCCCGCTGCCGGCCAGTGCTGCGGGGCCGGGGTCAGCCCGTGGAGGGGCGGTGGGTGCGCTTACCTTCCAGGATGCTCTTTGCCAGGAGGCTGGGCGTCCGGACGTGCCTCTGGTAGACGGCTTTGCGCTCCAGGTTCGCCTGCTTCCCCGCCAGACCCTTCTTGTCCTAGAAGAGCGATCGGGCGGCTCTGTCAAGCCCGAGAGCGCCCGTCCGTTCCCGTTCCGTCCCGACCCGTCCCGTCCCCTCTCACCTCGGTAGCCTGCTGCCGTCGGAGCGCCACCTGGGCGGCCATGACGCGCTGCCGCTCTACCACCAACAGGCAGTTGGCGCACTGGCAGTCGCGCCAGCGGCAGAACCGCTTGTGCCCCTTCAGGCAAGACACCACGCCGTGGTTGCGGCACCGGGCGCATTTGGGAGTGCGGCTCAGCTTCCGCGGCTCGCCCCGCCGCGGGGCTGCCGCCGCTTCCTCGCCTTCCTCCTCCTCCTCTTCCTCCTCCGGGCCGGCGTTGCTGCGCGGCACGCCGGGTGCCTCGGCCGCCTCCACCTCTAAGCTCTCCACGTCGATCTCCCAGTCGGCGGCGGCGCGTACTTCAGCCATGGCTCCTCGGCGGCGCAGCTGCAAGAGAGGGGTCAGGCCGCCCGCCCCTGCGGCGGGACAGCAACGGGGGGGACTCTCGGTTCCCCAGGTGAGCGTCTCGGCCCGGCCCGCCGGCAGCTCCGCCGAGATGTGTCCCCCTCGGTGTATAACGGCAGAGCCCGCTGGAGATGTCATCTCCCTCCTCATCCTCCTCACCGTCTGCTCGGCTCTCTTCCCTCAAGCAGGGCACAGCTTAACCTCGACGGTCGCTTCCCCACCGCCCGCCCCCGCTTTCCCGGGAAACCGTGTTGTCCCGCCGCAGGCAGAAGTGCATCTACGGCGTTGGAAGATGCCTAAGGCACCGCCCCAGTGCGATGCCGAGCGTCGCAGGGCTGCGGAACTGTCAAGTCCCCGCGGGGACCTGTTCATTCTCAGGATCCTGACAACCCTCCTGCCTGATGCATGCAGACTGAGAGGGCAGGTAGGGAACCTGGGCTTTGCACACCGCCGCTGTCCACTCCAGCGACCAGCGGCTATATGGGCTCCTGGAGCTCTCTGCACCGCAGAACAATCAGCGCCTTCAGACGCCTCCCACCCGACCTCCCCATACTTCCTCCCGCACTTTGCACTTACCCTAGTCCAGATCCCCAAGCCGGCACGCGGTGCAGGCAGCAGGCAGCCGCGCCGCTCCCGCAGCTCGCAGGGCCGCCTCTATACAAGCACAGCCAGAGGCAGGGAACTTCCGAGCCCCGCACCTGCGGGAGAACTGCTACCCGACAGCCGGGACGCCGCGCCGTCGGGGAGACGCCGCGTCGCAAGGCGGCGGGTCGGGTCGGACCGGGGCGGGTCGGACCGGACCGAGCTGAGATGCGCTTGGGCGGAGTACGGGTGCGCGCTCGCTGCGCTTGCGCCGAGGCTGACACCCGGCCTCACCCACGCCGCTACCGCCCCGCGTACAGCGCCCGACGCGCCGGCCCCGCCGTGTTATCAGCGCCGCCCGCCGCCGCCCGCACCGCCCATTGGGCCCGCGCCGCGCGGCCGCAGTTCTGATTGGCCCAGACCCCCGCCGCCCCGCCCCCGCTCCCCTCCCCCGCACGTGGGTGCGGGCGGGAGCGGGTTGCGTGGGGCCGACGCGGCTCGGCACCCCACCGCACAGCCCCGCCGAACGGGAAAAGTACTCAGCCCGCGGGGACGTGATCTTTAATTTTGGGGCTAGTGAGGGGCGGTGGGGCTGGGCGGGGAGCAAAGAAAGAGAGAAAAAATGGTAACGCGCGTGATGGTGACAGCTAGGGAGCCCGTTCGGCGGGCGAGCGGCGTCACGGTAAACGAGGAGCGGACCGGAGCCGCGGGTTTTGGGAATCCGAAACAGGCACCGCCGTTTCGGTTTACCGTCGTTCGCATTGCTTGCCCCGCAAGTGGAGAGGGCGCTTAACAATCACTTTTTTCCCGAATCTGAAAACGCAACGGAATCGTTGAAACGTTGTCCCGCTGCCCTGGCGAGCCATGAAACTGAGGCGAGGGAAAGCATTCGTTTGTTTTCTCAGCCTTCCCTCCTCGCGGCGGCGTTTTCCACCGGCCACTGAGCTGTTGAGTAACTTTTTACACGCACGCACGCACTCACGCTTCCCGACGGAGGCTGCTCTTCGGAAGCTGGGGAATGCCCCTGGTCTCCCAAAACAGTGAGCGATCGAGATCGTAGTGCACAAAGCCTCGGCCGTGCCAGGGAGGTGCTGGAGCTCGGGGATTACGTCGGTGAAAATCCCCACGGGGGCAAAAGCGAACAAAATGTACCTCTCGGGAGCGTGCGGCGGCGGACGGGGAAAGAGTGAGCGAATTTGAACAGGTTATCCCCGGGACAGGAATAAAATATGAAGGGGAAAAAAAACCCAACACCATAACCAAAACCCAAACAATCAAACAAACAAGGCATGCGGGAGAGCACCAGTTCCCCACCAGCACAGCCGAAACTACTCCCCGAAAAGAGAAAATATTTTGCTCTTTGCCCGAACGGCGTCTGTGTATAACAAATATTTATTATGCTCGTGTATATAATAAACACGGGCACACGCTCATGGTGACCGCACCGACCGGCTGCCGGACACTGGTTCGGCACGGAAAAACCCTGCTCTTGCAGCCTTGCCGTTCAGGACAGAGGCCAGCGGGCGAGCGGCGCGGAGGACGCGAGGCTGGGGGACAAGCGCGGCCGCCGCCGCCGCCCGCCCGTCGTCCGGATCTCCCAACACCGCCCCGACCTGGGCAGGGCTCCGGTCCTTCTCTGGCTCCTGGGCTGCGGGCACCGGCGGGGCGGGACGGAGCGTTTCTCTTCGTCGGGACGCACTGTTTCCGAGTGCTGACGCCGGGACAGCGGGGAGAGAGGAGCGGCGCATCCCCCGACGGCAGGTATTATTCATCCCAAAAGAGACCCTAGCTACTGTTTTGACTTACAAGCATGACTAAAAGGCAAATACCCAAGGAATTCCACTTTCCCCCTCGGGGTCCCTCTTAAAAGGCAGAAGCATGACAAAGGACCCGCTAGGTTAGGAAACAGAAGTCCCCTTCGCTTGTAAACCGACACCAAATTACAAAGTACGGTTCTGTGGACCGCTGGAGTGAATTACAAAACAGTTCGCCTCCTGTTTACTTTAACTACAGGGAACTGTGAAACCCAGCCACGATTTTAAAGCGTGTTTGTATAACTTTCTTCTGCTCCCCTTGTTTGCGCTCGGCTCCGCGGCTCGTTTGCACTCCTCTGCAGTCCCTCTCCCCTTTCCCGCCGGGAGGGAGAAATGCCTCTGCGGTCCCCCGGCGGGACGCACCCGCGGCAGGGGAACCCGGAGAGCTGTCTCTGGCACCGCTGCTTCCACTCCCGTGCGGCGGGGACTGCCGCTCCCGCCCAGCCTTCGCTTTTGGGCGGTGGTGCAGCTGTGCCAACTGTGGGTTGACACGGACCGATGCCGCGCCGTGCCGGGAAATGCACTGATTTCCACGCTAGGGAAGGCAGCGAAGCCGGCTGATGTGCAAAAGTCTATCCACCGGCCTCGCTACAACGCTCCCGCTGGAGCGTCCCGCCGCCCCGCTAGTCCCGATCCCCGCGGCTCCGGCTGCCCACGGCCCGGGCTGCTGAGACGCTCTGGGGCTCCTTTAGAGCCTCCTCCGCACACCTTCAGCCGTGCCTCCCCCTCATCCCGCGCACTGCCACGGGTGTCCCCGAGAGCTGCACTGCGATGCGCCAGACACCGATGAGGGGCCGGGGATGCGTCCTCAGGCCGTGCAGGCGGCGGCAGGTTGCTGCCCGGCTTGTGGCAGCGTCCTGACCCATGAAAAAAGGGAGAGAAAGAGCAGCTCCAGGGCTCTGCACAGGCTCTGAACAGAGACCGGCGGAAGCGGGGCACCGCTCTCGGGGACCTGCTTTGCATTGCACTGCCGTGCGACGGGGACGGCGGGCGTGCAGGTGCAAGTGCCGCGGTGCCCTCGCTCCTCGGCTCCCCAGTCCTCCCTCCTTCCCTCCCGGGAAATTTATTATCGACGTAAGCGCAGGCAAACCAAACGGCAACCCCGGGTGCAATTTCCCCGGGAGGAATGCTTTGATCTTACCCTCTCCCCGCGCCGCCGGGAGCAGATTGCTTTGCCAAACGCGGGAGATCCCCGCCGCTTGTTTGGTCAGAGATGTTACCGGCTAATCTGAAATAAATTGCCTCTGCCCGTGTCCCGCCTGCCGGCGCAGCCCCGGCCCTCGGCCAGGGGCTCCCGCGCCGTGCGAACCCCGCACCGTCGGCGGCAGAGATCCGCACGGCACATGCTGTGGCCTCGGGGTCGGGCCCTGCACGGCAGCCGCCTTCTGCTCCGCGGAACATAGGGTTAAACATCTATTTTATCCAGCGGAGACGCTGAGATTCACCAGGTGATCTCAGTTTGGAAGGGGAAGGAAGAAGTCACCTTTTCCAGGATGATCCACCCAGTAAACCCCGTGATTTCTTTTGCAGTTTTCTTCCATAAAAACGTGGGGTTTAAAATCATTTTAATAATAATAAAAAATATTAGTATTACACAATAATTATGTATTATTATGTGTTGTTATTATTACTGGTAATATAGAGTAATAATACTATAATATTATAATATATATAGCAATAGTAATTTTTCCATGTCAAATTCCCTGTCTCTTCTAAACAGTAGTTACACTACAGTAACACTGAATGAGATTTTTATCCGTGACACAGTAATTTCTAAACTGATTATACCTTATAGCGTTTTAAACAAACACAATCTAAATTGTGTTTGCGTTTTAAACAAGCGTTTTAATTTTATATTTTTTTAATGCATTGCTACCTAGCATATTTGTAAAGCAGCCAGATGCAGAGCTAGAGAAAGAATTTTCGGTTATTCCTGCATGTCAGTCAAATAAATGTAAGAAATAAGTATTATAGGACGCAAGAAATGTCGAGGTGATGTGTTCACGATAGCATGATATGGAAGCAAATTTTATTGACTGTGAGAGTGATTCAGCTGCCTCTGTAGGAATGTTTGCTTTGGCAAGGAGGGCAAGGGTTAGCCTTTATAGCAAGATGTACATATCATACCAGGATAATCTTCAGTCATGTAAAACTGGATTGATATCAAAAGCAGTAGTGGTGAGCAGAGCAGAATTGCCACCTCAAGCAGTTAGGGAAGGTAATAGACAGCCTTGGATTGGGCACAGAATACAGCAGATTTTCTTCCCATCTACAGCCCTTCTTCACCCTGGCAGCTGCCTAGAAGAAGTCATGAGCGCCGGAAGAGGAGGAAGGGGTGGGCCATGAGGGAAGGGCAGGTTTGGCCTCTGTGGCTGAGGGCTCTGCCCGCTCATCCGGGCTGCACCAGGGAGGCAGCCTCTGGCCCATGCCTCTGCAAATGTTGTCGTTAGACAGGGTGAGGAAGAAACATGGCTCAGCAGGAATAGAACTGCCTCCTCTGTAGCCTCCAGGTTCACATCCAGGGGACATCGAGGCAAACCCAGAGAGGGTCCTGTTCAGAATCAGTACAAATGAGTACTTTTCCAACCCCATGCTGGAATTTTGAATTAAACAAGAAAAATTAAACAAGAAAAATTAAATTTGAATTAAACAAGAGGGGGGCTTGGTGTGCCATCTGCAGGGGCTTTGCTGTGGTTCATAAACAAGGCTGACATTTGGTTTGCCAGCATTTAATAAGCCAGTAGGCATTTGGCAGGTCCCTTGCTAAAATGTACTAGAAAGCTGGATCAATTCTCAGCATGAATATCAAGAATCCACTATACAGGCACTGACCATAGCAAATTGTCAAGTCAGCAACTAATGTATTTCACTATAATCTTCCCAAATGTCTTAAGTAGTTTGGCAAATCTCTTCTTGCAATAAATTCTAGTGAAGTTTTGGGGTTTGTTTTTTTCTTTTTTCAACATATGGCCTTAAATACTAACTTAGCCAAGAATATTTTTAGAGTCATTGCAGAGTTTGCTGGAGATGTTGTCTCAAAACTTGTTTGCTCTCTGGCAGTTTTATTCCAATGTCAACCAGATGCAGAAAGTGTGGGGTTTTATGTTTTACTTTACAGTCCTGGAAAGTAAAGGTCAAGCCACTGCAACGCAAATTTTCTTCTTGATTGCCATATCAAGAAGCAAGAAAAGCAAGGGGTCTTTCTAATAAACCGTTTTGCAGTGTTTTGTTTAGTTTTTGTGGAGTATTGTTTTTTGTTGCAGGGTTTGGGGGCTTTTTTTTTTTTTTTTTTCTTTATACTCATATGCAAAATATTTAAAATGCCAGTAAGACACCTACTAAATCAAGTAAGTTGGTCAGGCTATAGCCTGCTTAGCAGTAAAAACTCAATCACGTAACTGTAACTGGCCAGACTGTGTTCTCATTTACCAGGTAGTGATGCAGTCACCAAGTAGCCTTACTGAAATTAATAGTGTGACCTGAGGCATCAGTTAGCATGAAAACTTGGCAATATATTGGTTAGCATAAGCCAGACAGACTCAGGCCATATCGATACATCCAGCTACCCAGGTGATGCCAAAGGCTGCTTGTTGCACTCCCACTAGTAAGCCTGTAGAGCCACTGACAAAGTGTGATGTTGCGCCATGCAAACAGAAGTGCCAGCTACAGGTCCATGATGGAGCATGCAGGCATATGAGCTCCAAGAGGCGAGTGGGATCTGCTCAGCACTCACAGTGTGAGAGTGAATGCGAGGCAGTTTGGCCCCCTGAAAACTGCGCAGAAAACACAGAGTAGTACACCCCCATCCCATGGCATTGGCACTGAAGCTCTCGGAAGGATTTTACCATCTGCCCTTCTGAGAACTTACCTTGAAAACCAGATGAGTTTTTGCTGTAATTCCATGGAGCAGGAGATCTGTTCATGTGATGCATGGACATGTGCAGGTACTGTGAACCTCCACGCATTTCTCGGACACAATTTCCTATTGGGGAAATAGAAAAACACGGGATGAACTATCAATACAGCAGGTGCAATGGTGACGAATCTCAAATTGTTCCCATACCTAAAAGGAAGCATTTATGGGTGCAGGGGCCTTCTTCCAGAAGATTTTGGATTATGTTTAAGGTGGAAGAGACTTCTGCAGGTATACAAATAAAATCTGAGCCTTTCCCCTACATACACTTTCGGCTAGTACTTCCGCACATTATCTGTTTTGCTTTGTTGAGGGTAGGTTCAGAGACAGCACTGTGAGAATCAAAAATTGCATGGAGCACAGAGAAAGAAACAAGTATTTTTAGGACCCTGGAGGTGGAACCCTTGCATTGGGAGTACCTAAAAAGTACTCCAAACAGCCTAGAAAAAAAATTTGATAGCCAGGAAATTTCCCAGTACACCACACTTGGTCCACAAATCTTTCCTACCAAGTATTTTGGAGGGGAGGGGAGTACAGTTGCTGCCAGCCTTTCTCTCTTTATCTCAGCTGCCATCATAGGGACCTCTCACTCCCCTCAGAGTCAGTATAAAAGGAGGGGTGACACAAAGGTCACTTTCTGAATGGATAGCATTGCCACCACAGGAGAGAAGCAGATGCCCTGGCTGGGCATAGCACCTATGTGCTAAGGGAAATTCAGGAGTATCTCATCTGGCGCTGCTCTTGCCCTGCCCTTGACAAAGTTCTGGTTGCAGTGCTATGCTAAGCAGCAGCTTTGCAAATGCTCTTGCTGGGCAGAGGTGCCTCTGCCCCATCTTGTGAATCTGTCTCCTAGCAGAAGGGAGCGGGACAGAAACATTCATTTTTGTTACATATGTGAAGGGGAACACAGGAACTGCCTCAAACTCTTTACCTCTTGCAAGTACACCTGCTCATTGACCGGCTTGACTTTGACTCTTGAAATAGACATACTGGTCATGTCTGTGTATCAGAGCCCATGCTCACCAGACACCTACCAGTGTGACTCAACACATGGCCCTACTGCAGATTCTTCTGGATATGTTGTTTTCTGAAATAATCAAAGAAAAAACAAAAAATACTTGACATTTTTCCTTCATTACATAGACCATTGCTAGACTGGAATGTGTTAGATCACTGATAAACACTATGTTTATTATTATAAACACGAATCTAGGTGAAAATCTAACATATAAAGCCTTCCTAAAAGGTGCAGCCATTCAGCATTCTGGGATCAAACTCTTTCCTTCATTCCATATAGACACCCCATTGAAATCCTTAGATTAAATGGGCATAAGTCTGAGTTTAACATATTGCAGATGTGTATATATATTAAGAACATTGGATGCATTGTACTCAAAAATGCTATTTTACTTACAGTATTTTTTCAGCACTTATGATTACTTAATAAACAATAATAAGAAAGACTATTCCACAAACTGTGCTAAGATCATATGACATAGTGAGCACACTGTCATCTGCTTCATGATTTAACAGCTGTGACACTATGGTAATTTACGGTCTTTGGCCATCCAACATGATGATATCAACTACACAAAGCATCAAACCATCCTGTGCATAAAAATTAACTCATTCTAGGAGTAAAGGGCTTTGACCAGCTCTGCTGAAGTCAACAGAAAACCTCCTGTGTAGACTGTAGGAGAAATTGAGTAAGGCCCATATTTATCTTTAGGGCCCACTTTACTGGTTTGTAGGGGTATTTTCCAACCTGTACCAGGCTGCAGCACAGAAATACCAATACCTCAACTGGAATGTCCAACCAGCTGATACAGCTTTAACCCTGTAAATTACCTGGGTCATACACCATTCAGGGCATATACAGCTATAAATGACAGCTCCCTTTTCTACATAGTGATGGGAAAACTCTTTCAAAATACATCTGAGATACCAAGACACAACCTAACTGGTTCAGAAAAAAAAATTAAAATCCAATTTTTAACCAGAACATAAGGAAACATGGGAATATGTCCAAGAATGTAGCCTGTTTGTG
The DNA here is from genome assembly GCA_022605575.1 of Laterallus jamaicensis coturniculus. Lineage (NCBI taxonomy): Eukaryota > Metazoa > Chordata > Aves > Gruiformes > Rallidae > Laterallus > Laterallus jamaicensis. Next base: position 2,709,177 of record JAKCOX010000055.1, read on the forward strand.
GTGGTGTCTTGATTTAGAAAACTTATCATCACTTCAACAAGGCACCAGAAATTCATGCCATGATGGTTAAGCTAGTGAAGTGCACTGGAGGATGTGCAAAACCAGGATATACACCCCAGGGTCAAGTGCTGGGTGAAGAATGAACTCTTCTGATTTCAGCCAAAGGCACCATAAAATCCTAACCATGAAATTGTGGATGTAAACGGTGGCTTGCCCACCACTTTCACTTAGCCAGACTGCATCAGTTAGGGATCACTACAACGTGCATGTGCTAATCTCTTGCTTCTTTGGCTGTGCATGATACATCTCCTAAAAACAGTAGAATTATCATACATCAAAAGGAACATATTACAGGGATGTCAATGTGCTTCAATACAAGCAAAAAATTTCTGGGACCTTGGCTCGCCTAGCCAAGAATAAATTTTAATCAAATTCCTAATTTTTAATTTTTTTTCTCCTTTGTCTACACAAGAACTAGTTTACACCTGGGAACAAAAGGCAGTTATAATAGTAAAGGTTTAAGACCATCAAGGCTTTTATTGTAACTGAATTGTAAATAACACAGATGTAAATTAACAGATGCCTTCCTTATACTTGCATGGGAGCAGAACGTGCCCTCTAATTCAGTCACATCCCTCTTCAATTCAGTGGCTGCTCTGTATTAGGGCTGCCTGCCCAGCAGCATGTAACACACACAAATGCTGGCAAGGTAGAAATGTCGTTGTACATGATTTGAGAACTCTATTCCATGATATACCACAATAATAATGCACAACAATAAATGAGAGTCCTTGGCTTCTCTTTGGCTGAATAGGTCTAGCTGAGTCAGAAGAGACCACGTCTCATTTTTCCAATGTGTCCTTTTGTTAGGTCAATAGACAGACTGTTATATAGTGGTAACGTGAGCTGGGTAATGTGTGCAGGTTCTGAGGCTTTATTGTGTCCCTGCTATGTTAATTAGTATTAGGAACATGATGGATTGGCAACACGTGTACTTTCTGACTCTTAAACCAGCCCTGAAAGTTTAGCACTCCATTAGTTACACATCACAGGAACCCGGAGATGTTTACTCAAAAAAGTATCACTTACAAGAATGAAACATTCTAATTCATCCCAATAGGGGCCCTGGGGGACACCCGCCCACATTCAGACCCTGATGGGCCATGCTCCAGCCCAGCCTGGGGTCACCCTGGGCTTCTCACATCAAAGGTCTATCTGAAGCAGTTCTCAAGGGAGGGAGAGATGGAGAAGCACCAGCCTGGACAAGCAGGCACTTCTTCGCAGCTTCTCTGGTAGGGAAGATAGGAGCAGGGATTTGGGCAAGAGATGGGTAAGATACATGTGCCAGTGAAATTCATCCACAGAAGAGCAGACAGAGGAACTGACGGTGCCGCTTCCTTTCCGGGCCCCAGCAGCCACCTCTCCCCCAGTAACGCTAGCACACCAGCCATCAAGGAAACTCTCCTCTCTGCAAACTGGAGATGCAAATCATCATGAGGGCCAAACTTTTGAAAGAGCCTCAGCCCTTCTCAGAGACCCATGGAGAAAAGGCCTGAATACAATTTTTCTCATAGCCAGAGACACACCAATCCTTCCACATACCATGTAATGAAGACCTCAGCTCTGCTCCCTGACAATGTGCCTCCCTGGAGCAATTTTTTTTAAGTTTCCTGCCCTTTAGTAACATGCCCTTCCCACATACTTCTTTAAGGAAGCACTAGGACAACCAAAAGACAACATTAGATCTATTTCCTTTTTTCGTGCAAGCTTCCTCTCTTACCTGACAAACTCACAACTCTCAGGAACTGCTGTCTTCCTAGCACACACCTTTCTTCCCCATGTCAGTCCCCTTCACTTCAAACCTGACCTGGTAGGCTAATGTTTGTCTTCGTACTGTTAGACTTGAATATTCTCTTGCAGAAATCTGCAAGCACAACAATGTAAAGAACACAAAACCAATTGTCATCTTCACCTTCCAGCAAATCAGTTCCATGTAATTCTGCAGCCACTCTTTAGCACTGGTTTCCTACTAAGATTTTACAGGAAATACCCTGCAATGAATTGGTGTCCTGAGCATGCACATGGGATTACCCTTCAGCACTCCAGTTACAGTCATTAGCAATTAATAATTAGCAGAGCAGGCCCTGGCAAAGCCATGGACGTGACAGTGGCCCGATACTCCTCTTGTTAGGTTTCTGGCACGCCTTGTAGTAGTTAGAAACACAAATTATTTGTGCAGCCCAGTGCCATAACAGCAGTGGTTGACATAATTACACATCAAGTTGGCCTTGTGCATGTGTTTCAAATTCCATAAATATGAACTCAAATAGGTAGCTACCAATAAGAAAAGAAACATCAAAAACACTTCCACATTGTCACTGAATTATCTCCTCTACAGACCTAATTTTTGTATTGAGTTATGTCCATGTCATAGAATCATAGAATCATAGAATGGCAAGGGTTGGAAGGGACCCCAAGGATCATAGAGCTCCAACCCCCCTGCCACAGGCAGGGCCAACAACCTCAGGCCGGGATCTCCACAAGGTTGCTCAGGGCCCCATCCAACCTGGCCTTGAACACTTCCAGGGATGGGGCATCCACTACTTCTCTGGGCAGCCTGTTCCAGGACCTCACCACTCTTCCTGTAAAAAACTTCCCCCTAATATCCAATCTAAACCTTCCCTCCTTTAGCTTTAAACCATTCCCCCTTGTCCTGCCATTCTCTACCCTTTTAAAAAGTTGATTCCCCTCCTGTTTATAATCTCCCTTCAGGTACTGGAAGGCTGCAATGAGGTCCCCCTGCAGCCTTCTCTTCTCCAGGCTGAACAAGCCCAGCTCCCTCAGCCTCTCTTTGTAGGGCAGGTGCTCCAGCCCTCAAATCATCTTTGTGGGCCTCCTCTGAACCCTCTCCAACAGTTCTACATCCTTCTTGTATTGGGGGCCCCAGATTTGGACACAGTACTCCAGGTGGGGCCTCAAGAGGGCAGAGTAGAGAGGTACAATCACTTCCCTGTCCCTGCTGGCCACCCCTCTGCTGATGGAGCCCAGGATACCATTGGCCTTGCGAGCTGAAACAGCACACTGTTGGCTCATGTTAAGTTTCTCATCCACTATGACACCCAGGTCCTTCTCAGCAGGGCTACTCTCAAGAAGCTCTTCTCCCAGTCTGTATCTATGTCTGGGATTCTTCCAGCCCAAGTGCAACACCTTACACTTGGCAGTGTTGAACCTCATAAGGTTCACCCGGGCCCACCTTTCCAGCCTGTCAAGATCCCTCTGGATGGCTTCCTTTCCTTCTAGGGTGTCGACCACACCACTCAGCTTGGTGTCATCTGCAAACTTGCTGAGGGTGCACTCAATTCCATCATCCATGTCATTGATAAAGATGTTAAAGAGAACCGGTCCCAAGACAGACCCCTGAGGGACACCGCTTGTCACCGGCCTCAACCTGGACATAGACCCTTTGACCACCACCCTCTGGCTACGGTCTGTTAACCAGTTTCTTATCCACTGGATGGTCCACCCATCAAATCCACATCTCTCCAGTTTAGAGATAAGGATGTGGTGGGGGACTGTGTCAAAGGTCTTGCACAAGTCCATGTAGATGACATCGGTCGCCTTCCCTTTATCTACTGATGCTGTCACTCCATCATAGAAAGTCACCAGATTGGTGAGGCACGACCTTCCCTTGGTGAAGCCGTGCTGGCTGTCCCGGATCACATGCTCTTCCCTCATGTGCTCCAGCATGTCATCCAGGAGGATCTGTTCCATGATCTTCCCAGGCACAGAGGTGAGGCTCACCGGCCTATAATTCCCTGGCTCTTCTTTGCTCCCTTCCTTATAAATGGGAATGAGATGACCTTTTTTCCAGTCCCCAGGGACCTCTCCTGACAGTCACGACTTTTCAAATATGATGGAGAGCATCTCAGCAATCACATCAGCCAGCTCCTTCAGGACCCTGGGATGCATGTCATCCGGCCCCATAGACTTGTAGACATTCAGTCTCATGAGGAGGTCTCGGACTTGCTCTGCTCTTACAGTGGGAGGGGGATTTACTCCCCCAGTTCCCACCTAGAGGTCCAGGGATGCAAGATTCTGGGATTTGAGGATTATGAGAATCCTGGCTTCCTGAGAAGACTGAGGCAAGGAACTCATTCCGTACCTCAGCCTTCTCCTCATCAGTTGCAGCCAATTCTCCTTTCTCATTTAACAAGGGAGGTACGTTCTCTTTGAACTGTCTCTTCTGGCCAATGTACCTGTAAAATATCTTCTTGTTGTTTTTAACATCCCTTACCAAGTTCAGTTCCATCTGCGCCTTGGCTTTCCTGACCCCGTCTCTGCAAGTCCGAACAGCATCCCTGTATTATTTCCAGGCTACATACCCTTGCTTCCAGAGCTTGTATATGCTTTTCTTTTCCCTCAGTTTGACCAGGTCCTTGCTTAGCCATGCTGGCCTCCTGCCCCTCCTGCCCACTTATTCAGAGGGAAATTCATGTAATCTGACTGAGGGAATTAATGGAATCTGACTGAGACAATTCGGGTTAAATAAGAATATCCATGGACACAAACTGGATTTGTTTTCTCATATTCCTGGTCGTATCACCCAATGCATGGAGAAAAACCCATTTTCACCAGTGTTCAATCTAGCATCTCAAGCAAGCACAGCACACTGAATTGCCTCGGGAAGCATGCATGCCATGTTGGTCTTGCCATCCTGACAGTCAAAAATAAATGCTACATTAACTTGACAGCTAAAGATGGACACTCTGTATCTTGCTGGAAGCAAAAATATATTAATTTATTAATCTTTTGACTGCAACCATATTTTGAGGAGTGTTGTGATTTTTATTTTTTTTTATGGGAATGAAATCAGTGTCAACAGTGCTGCTGTCCAAAACTACACAGCTAAGAGGCAATCCGAGATAATTTAAATAACAACTAAAGGGCTTGGGGTTGTTTTTTTCAGTTCTACATCAGGTCCTACAATATACAGCATGCCATCACAGCATGTCTACTTTTCATATGTCAGAACATGTCAGCATCTGAACAGTCAAAAAACAACACACCCAAGACGAGCCAGATGTGCTCGCATGAATGACCAATTTGTTATTGTTACAGAGAAGCCGGATCAGCATGTGGCAAGGCACTTCAGTACCACAGGTCGCTTTGCCACCTCTAGGTACATCAGGCAAGAATGACTAAAATCATGAGTACGATGCTCACTCCCTCCCAGGCCAGTTAGAAAAGCAGATCCTTCAGCTCTGTAATGTTAGGAGTGCAAGTTTATTAACTTGCATTTTGTGTTGAATCTTGCACACTGCAACCCTAAAACCTGACAGCAGTGTCCAAGCAATGCCAAAATACAAGCAGGCAAGTCCAATAATAATCTTCTGCAGTCATTTCCTGCTTCTCGCATGTAAAGGTAACAGACACAGCTAAAGAGGCTGAAATGGTCTTTACGGCTTGGCACACCTCTAATAGAAAAAAAAACTCACAAAAAAAACCCAAACAAAACCTGATCATATGAAGAAAGGGACAGTTCTGGGATATAAATACTGCAGAAATTGGGAACTCCTGTGGCAGGCAGAACATCTGTTTATTACATTTTCCAGTGTTTTATTTTCAGTTGCCCATGACAAAGAATCAGAACTTTTACCAGTGCAAACTGTGCTTGGTCATAAACACAATACTATCCTCTTTAGGTACCTTGAGCATTATAAAGCAGCAGCTTTATTACAGGGAAGTGACAGAGAGTCAGAAATCAAGGCACAGGAAAGACAGTTCGAGAACAGGCCACCTTTTATGAAGAAAGTATTTTACTTACAGGTGAGGGGATTTATTTCATGTGAACATAAATACTTTAAGCAGCATGACGGAAAACGTTGAGAAAAGCTTCTTGTGGTAAAACAATCTGCACTGAAGTCCTCCACAAAATCCCTACAACAATATTAACCTACTGACACTTGAGGAATGAGTTCTGGTAACATAAACTTCATTCTTTGTTGTGCGTTAGCACAGTATCATTACTGAACGAGGATGTGTTCCAAAAATGTTATTGTTAATGGGAAAATCAGAAAACACCACACTCAGCAGCAAAGTCCATAAGGAAATTCACTTGAGGCCACATCCAAGGTATTACTGTCCTTGATTTAGTCTTCATTTTATGTGCACCACTGAAAAGTGTTACATGGTGAACTCACTTCACTGTAATGCAATGCTGTTTTATTAAATATACCTTTAATGGGTCTCTGGGTCAGCCAAAGACCTTGGAATGAGACAAACATAAAGCACAGCAGTCGTTTGGTAAAATGAAGATCCTACTTGTTGCAGTTTTGTGTGGCTGTGCTGCTTTGGTGGCTTTTGAGAGCCACAGTTACAGCTTTCTGCAAGCCCCATATTTTGAAAACATGGTCAGTTCAAGGCCAAATTCGAGACTGGGCCTATCAGAGCTGGTCATAGTGCCTCTGTGAATCACATATAGGAGAAAAAAACCTGCTGGCAGGCGCACTTTACCACGGGAACAGCAGAGAGAAGATGTAACAAGCTGCACAGGCACTCAAGGCCAGGCCTGCAGAAGAGGGGGGTGAAGAATGCGAAAAGAGTTTCCCCGGCAGCTCATGGTGAAGACCATGGTGAAACAGGTGTCTCCCCAAAGCCCATGGATGAGAACAGGGAGTAGAGACACCTATGCCCTGTGAAGATTGATCCATACCTCAGCAGGTTTGCTGGGGGACTTGTGACTTTGCAGGGGACCAGGCTGGGGGGTCTGGACCCAGATGTCAGCACCCTATGAGAGAGGAGTCCTGCTGAGAGGCCTGTGGTGAGGAGATGGCTTCCCAATAGAGAGGACTCACGCTGTAGAAGTTCGTGGATATGACTCTCGCGTGGGTGGGACCCCACGACACCACAGGGGAAGTATGTGGAATGCCCCCCCCCCAGCTGAGACAGAAGACAACTCGTGAGGAACGGACTGAAATCCCCCACTCCCTGTTCCCTGCCCCTCCAGGTGCTGCGATGGGAGGGAAGAAGAGAGCAGATCTATGATTAAAGTCAAGAGTGCAAAGAGGCGAGGGGTGGGGGGAAGTAGAAGTGATAAGATCTGGAGAAGGAAAGCAGCTTGTGAGGGATCATCGGAACCCCACTGCCTATTCCCTGCCCCTCCCCATGCCATGTTGTGGAGGGGAAGAAGGGAGTAAAATCATGATGAGTTTTGAGTGTGCTAAGAAGGGAGGGGTGGGGGGGGGAAGGTGCTTTAAGACCTGGCCGCTTCTTATCTCGTTCCGGTTCACTGGGTGTATTAGTTGTAGTAGTAATAAATCACGTTCCTTTATTCTGTGCTGAATCTGTTTTGCCCATTGTACTAATTGGAGAGCGATCCCTCTGTCCTTATCTCGGGTCCTAAGCCTCCTAATATCTATTTTCTCCCCTTTTTGGCTGAAGGGGAGAGTGGCTTGGTGGGTATTTGGCCTCTGGCTAGGGCCAAAACCACTACACTACTCAAAGTAAACCAGAACAAGGTGGCTCTACGCAGAAAGAGCACTTCTTGGACCTACTGAGAAGGAATAGAGTATGAGATTAGAAAATCAGCCTACATCCATTGCTGTGACTATTTTGTCAAGATTCTTCCATGCTGGAGGCAGGCAAACAGCCTCTCCACAGAAACCCTCTCCCAAAAACCCTGGCACCCCAAGCATCCACACAAAAATTTCATCAGGGCCCTGGAGCAAGACCAGAGCAAAGCACTGAGTGTCCTACTGACTATGTCCCAAAGATAAAGCACACGAACCAAAGCAAATTAGACCAGAAATATTAGACATTAATGCCACCTTTCCCAACACTAATGATTTGTCAAAGTGCATGACATTAATCACTTCAACAGGGGAAGTGGACCTTGTCCTTCCAGAATCTGCAGTTGTAACAGGAACCAGCAGAAGGGTGGTAGCAATGGGAACTTCCTGTGGCCTTTGAACAGAGGGCTTGGATGAAGACAGATGTACAGGAAAGCTCCCACAGCTCCCTGTCTCCAGGAAGGGTGAACTCTACACTTGCTACAGACATGGTTAAAAGTACAGCATATATGACCAAACGCCACATATTTTCCTTACATCCTACATCATCATATGCCACCATTTATGAGGGAGAAATAGGGTCACAGAGAATCTAGGCTAACTCCTACCTGTCCCTGACCTGGCAGCTTTAGCCTACCCCTGTAAGTGCTTGTCTCACCCCAGGAATTTCCCAGTCCCCTCTTGACTGACTGGTACCAGCAGCTGTGGCATCCATTGGGTATGTCAAAGCTTACGTTTGTTCCTGATTGTATCCCAAGTTGTTGGGTAACGTGGCCGCATTTGCTTCTGAGTGCCCTAGACATCCGGCATGACCTTTAAGCCCAAGCACACCTAGTGCTAAATGTCTACAGCCAAGAGCAGTAATGCCTAAGCTGGATTTCCACAACTTGTATTAATAAATATATTTCTAAACATAAAGGATAATTTAGATGGGGAGGGGTGCAGAATGGGACACAACTTACTATTTCAAACTAACCTATTCAGCTCTACTCCTAGAAACTGCAAACAGGATGTGGGCTTTTATAGGTGGGCACCTTGCCTACATGGAGCAAAGGAAGCAGAATAGACAGCTTTGCACAAACCAAAAAATATCCCACCAGCAAACCAAACCCATGCCACCTCTCCCTCATTTCAAAATTAAGACCTTACTGAGTATGTCACAAAGAGCAGAGCAGTCAGGATATTTTTAAGGCACAGAGGATTGATTTCAAGCCCACCAAGAAGGCTGTTCCAGGCTGGGTGTAACCAGGACTGTTTGGCATGAAGCGAAAGATACCCTAGGAAAATCTTAATTACACCAGATACACTGGGCATTAACACAGGCAATCTGTTTTGACTACAAAATGTTTGTAATTTCAGAATGTGAAAAAAAGTGTTGTATTTGGCATCAGTTTCACTTTACAAGCAGATGAATATTTAATCTTCTGATAAAGAAATAGTCTAGCATTGACTATAACTAAGAGAGTACAAAATAAAAAGTGCCAAAAGAAGGCCTTGAAGTGTCCAGGACAAAGGTAACTGGGAAAAAGGTTTGCCTCTTCATAGCAAAAAGCAGCTAGAAGCTAGCAATCCCACATGAGAGGACCTCAGATAAAAGGGCATGCACATTGCCCACATGTATTGCAGACTGCTGACATGGCCAAACGCCTCTGGACTGACCAGACGCTAGTTAATTTTCCCCTACTGCCACCGTTCCACCCCACAGTGGCAAAAAAGTTTTAGCAACTAACATCATAGAAACTGAAAAAAAAGAGTAAGTCTCTTGAACAGTAAGGCAGAAAGGCTATTTTCAGGTGTCTCGAGACCCTGGGATACTTGATGAGTCAAAAGTTTGGCATACGGCTTCCTCAAGTATTGCCCCTTTATTTTGTTTAGGCCCATTCCACAGTCAGGTAGGATAAACAAAATACCTTTGACATCACTGACTTCTTGTGAAAGAAGAGTTCAGAGGGAAGTTTTATGTGTATGCATGCAAGATGCATGCATAGGCAAGTAGATACTACTGCATCACTTTCTGATTTTCTCCCACTAAATACAGCTTGGTGACTTCGGTTGTATCTGTGTTGCAATGCCATTATTAATGGTGGTATGTCCATGTGCATGAAAGTGTTGTCAATCCTCTGGCTGTTCAGTTATGAGCTAGTTTTCCTGTCTACAGTGGTAATAATGTCCCCGGTCTCTGAGAAGGCAATGTACAGGTATTTGAGGATCTGTTCAAAAGCTCCTTAGGACTTCGGGGGTCATGTATCTGGAAAGGCTAGTAAGCAGCAAGTAACACGTTAAAGAAAAAAAATTACATTAGAAAATAAGACAAATGCAGCTTGTTTCTTGAGGAACTTAAAATATTATATGAAGTGATACTAAAATACAGTACCACAGTCTGGGTCTCATGTCAAATGTGACACCAAACCTATCTCTGTCCCAGTGCAAAACCTGACAGCAGCTCCAACCAATGTATTTTGATTCATGTACAGAATCATCTTCTTCCTCTTTCTTCTTCCTCCTCTTCCTCTTCCTCCTTCTTCCTTTTCCTCTTTTTCTTCCTCTCCTTCCCTTCTCCTTCTCCCCATCCTCCTCCTCCTCCTCCTCCTCCTCCTCCTCCTCCTCCTCCTCCTCCTTCTCCTTCTCCTTCTCCTTCTCCTTCTCCTTCTCCTTCTCCTTCTCCTCTCTCCCCCTCTGTCTTCCCTCATGCCTCCTCCCTTCTCTGTAGTCTCCTCTGTAGTCATCATCATCTGTCATCACTACCTCTGTTATTGTTCCTAGACAAGATTAAAGTAGAGTTTAAATATAAAACTTTAAATTCTTCACTAATGAAGAAATCCTTGTGGTGCTTGAAATGTAGCACATAATGACATCTTTCTTGACCTTAACCTGTTGAAATAGCCTCCTTGACAACCTTTTCAACAGTTCCCGCCTCACAGGTTGCATTAACTTACCTAGGAATTTCCATAGGAATGCAACTGGAGTGAAAAAAAAAATCAGCATGAGATGTATTTACTTATTTATATTTTTTTCACACTGAAAAGACAAGATCCATGTTATTGTTGTACAAGAAGCATATCAAACTGCCCATGTTCCCTTTCAAGAAGCCAGCCAGCTAGCTTATTTTGAGCAGCAGGGTTGCATGGGCTGATGGCAAATGCCTTCTCTGTTGACTTGCTCAGAGATGTGGGTTTGTCCATTTATCTAACTTCTGGATAAAACTTCAGGAACAGATAGGAACTACATTCAGGCATGACAGGCAAATTTAGGGGTAAAGGCCACATCTTCTCCACCAAGTTGCTACAAGGTAAATCACACCCAGTACACATGATGGGGAAATCTCATCCTGTATCTGTTCCTTTTTTGCTTACGTATTGTGAGAAAGGTACATGTTTTTTGTGTTGTTACCTTCAGTACTGCCAAGAAACTTGCCTGCCTTTTGACAGAGGACATCACCCATCTATTTAACTATTGCAATGTATTTTTAATCCGTCCACACAGTAAATCTAGCCAGCAACAAAACTAGGAGCAACACACGGCATCTCAGTGTTAATTGAGTACTTCCAGGAGCTCACAGTACCAACCGTTTTCAGTCAGCAAAAATGGGCACTGCCATCCCTGTTCATTGATTTTCACAGCCTGCCACAGGAGCCATTTATTTTCCCCATGCATGTGCCAGGGAACACAGGCAGTGGCACTGGAAGTGCTGGTGTCCTGAATGAGAAGTGGGTTTTCCATGCAGATCCTTTCTTGACAGTCTGTGACTTGCACACGGAGGTGTTTTCATGCCTGTTCACCTTGCCCCGTCACTTCAATGCAGCAGTTACCTGGGCTGCCTGCACTGCCCAACCAACCTTGGGAGGAGTGAAGCTCAGCAGTGGGGAGCCACTGGTGCTATTCTCCTGGCAACATCTGCTTTGGCATAGGCTTCCCTTGGTGAACTGCTGGTCTAGTGACCAGCGTGTGAGATTTGCTCCTGGCCCAATTTCCCCAAGTTTGGTGGAAGCCTAGTACTGCCCATGAAAGGTCAGTGACCGCAAATAAGCTGGTGCCATGGGTGCCCAGTGCCAGCCTTCAGGTCCTGCCAAAACCGGCACCCATGGCAAGGGAGAGGGAGTTCCGGTGACCCCCGCCTCGCCGCTCTGCTCCTCGCCGCTCTGCGCGGGGGGGGGGGCTCAGCTGGGGCGCTAAGCACTCCCCAAATACAACGGCGGCGCAGAACTAGGGCAGAGCAGGCCCGTCCCTCCCCGTTACACGTCATCCTGCAGAGCCACCCGGCTGCACGCTGGTTCCGCGCAGGCGGGGCGGCAGGCGGCCGCACTGACACTAGGTGGGGCCATCGACTAGAAGGAAGGAGGCCGCCGGGGGTCAGGAAGTTCCGGTTCCCATCTCCAATGAGCCATCGCTCCTTGCCCTTACAAACCCACCCGGAGTTCGGCTGAAATGTCGCCGGACTGCGGTACTTTATGTGAAGGTGAGGCCGCGTCTTTGATGTCCCGGTCGAGTTGCGCAAGACAAGAGTTTGCTTTAGAAATTATATATATATATATACATATGTTCGAATATGTGCTGCAATTGTTTGCGACTGACTCTTTTCTCCTCTGAGAATGATGCATTCAAAGACAGTTGCGATTCCAGACATTTGGAAGGGAAAAATGCAGCCCGTTTCCCAAGGAGCTTTCAAATACCTTGTATGCACAGTTCACATTTTTGCCTGAAGATGTACTTGGCCAATTTAAGGAGGAGGAGGGGGCCCTGGGCTGAAGGACTGGAGTTCTTCAGCATCAGTGATTTTTGGGGTGCTGGTGGAACAACAAAACAAAACAATTTGAGTCCCTTCAGGGAGTTGTCTGAACCGTTCGCAGGTGAATTAAAACCAGGTCAGAGTAGTTGGCCTGTGAAAGTATGTACAAAACTGGAAGGGCAGTGCTGTAAAGGAGGTGAGGATTTCGAGTACAGGCACAGTAAACAGAACAGTGGTGACTTGCCTCTCAGCACACCCACAACCACAGTTACTTCTATTGCCAGACTAACGGGACAGCAGAAAAAATGAGAATCTGTTAAAACAGCAGCCAACAGTGATAGCTAAAGCAGGAAATATATGAAAGCCAGACAATAATTCAAGAAGCAGGACATGAGCTTGAGATTTCAGATGTTTTTATATATATATATATATATATATATATATCTTGATCACATGGGGAATTAGTCATAGCTTTCCATAGCCATACATCACACAAGTCTGCAAAAACCTCATGTGGTGAACTTTCTTACAGGGGCGGGCGGGGAAGGAAGGAAAGAGTGAGGGGAGTCAGGCAGTGAGACCAGCCCATCTTCTGACTTCTGCTACAGATCATTCTGTTCCCTTTCCAAGGCAATGGCAATGCACATGTTGACTCTGACAGTGCAGGCTTGGGTCCAGGAAATCACTGCTCCTGAGATCCCTTGAGGGTCAGAAATGAGCCCCTCCCTCACTCCTTACTTGTTTCAAAGTTCTGCAAGGCAACCCAAAATCCAGCCCAATCCCCTCTTGCTCATAAGGACTGCAGGGATTGACGCCTCTTCTGTGTTCACCCAGCACAGGTGAGAGTAGCAGAGGGAGGTACATGTGGGTACAAGGAACCGATCCCCTCCTCCCTCTGGACCCCCAGAAATAGTACCACCTACATTTCAAAGTATTTATGTTTTCAACAAAAATTCAAATTAACTTCACTTCTCCCCACCCTCCCCCCCCTATCTCGGACTATGAATTATTTGACAATGGGGCTAAAAGAAGCAAAATACATGTGGCTAAATGTACCTCTTGTTTATGCTTCTGCAGACACTTAGAAAAAAAGAAATACAGAGGAGAGAACAAGGAAGGTAATCCGTAACAAATGTAGCTGGTCAGAAGGGTATTAGTGATTAAGTCACATAGAATAAAACGTAATAGCTGTGAGTTGGGCCAAAGTTACAAAGGGTGTTGAAGTTTCCTGGAAAGGGCTTTGCAGTAAGCATGGAGCTATGCAGAATCATTTTCTGCAGCTTAGGAACTGTTCTTCTTAAGAAAGTGTTGCTTTTATATATTATTATATATAAATATACATATTTATATGTTTATATATAGATACATATTTTTATATGTTTATATATATATATAAAGGAGGAATGTGTTAGGTTGAAGGTAAGAACCCATCGATTTCTCTGCCTAGGGAAGATGCAAGTTGTGCCATGTGAACAGCCTGGAGAACCCTCCAGGAGCCTGCTCCTAATGAGTGAGCTGAGTGCAGAGGAAGAGAAACCTGAAGTTTTACTGCAGTGCTCCCTTGGGTGTAATGGCCCATCAGGAATGCTTCTGCACCCCTTGTCACATCAATCATGTAGCCCTTTTAAACAATAACACCATCCAAATTTGACAAGTCACAAGGAAGTGCCTATCACGGCATTTCTGTGTATTTCAGTGTCTCATTTATATTTCTCTGCATATGCTTGGTTTTATCGCGCTCCTTCCAGTTTGTATTCCCTGGGACAAGAAGGAATCTTGGCAATGCGCAGACAAGGCAACGGGACTAGGCTTCAAAGGAAGGTGTTTCTGAAAGGGGGTTTGAGCTTCACCACATGCAACAAAGCACGGAAGTAACTTCTTGCAGTAGTTTCTACAAACACCTTCACAATCACCCTGCTGCCATGCTACTGCCTTTCTCCTCCAACATGCACCCACTGCCAATTGGGCTGCAGCCCCCCAGACTGAGGCACGTACTGCTGGGAGAAGTGCCAGTGCATGCTCACCCATCACCCCTAGAGAGACCAGGACGAGACCAGCTTCTTCTGAGTCTGCAGATCCCCCCGCCTGAGGCACACAAGTGGGGCCTTAAGAGGCTTAGAAGAAAGTACAGACTTCCCTGTGCCTTAAGGCCTGCTTTCTTTCTTTTCCACAACCCTTTGCTGGCTCATGTATTTACTCTGCCTTTGTTTTATCGCAAGATTTCTTGTGTTGCCTGGACACCACAGAGAAGATAGTTGAAATGTACTACGTCCTCAGGCTCAGAAATGTGGCAGATGTTTACCTTAGGTCTCTTGAATTTTAGCCATTGTATGTCAGTGAACATCTCAGGATGACCTTGGGATTATCCCAACCTTAGCTTTTCCAGGGCAGCCCTTGCTGAAGGCAAGCGCTGTTCAGTTATTGAAAAGCTATAGCGGCCTTCTCTGGGAGAGGAAAACTGAGAAAATCTTACGCTGCATCCTCTGGTAAATACTACTCCCTGTGCTCATGTTTACAGAGGATTTACATTTTTAAAGAATTTTCAGATAATAGCCATTAAATCCTTGTAGCAGCCATTTTTGGACAGCAGAAATTTAAACTGACCAATACGATTTTTCTCAGGTTAGTGGGCAGAACAAGGCTGTAACCCTGCAAAGGGTTCCTGCTATCCATCACTCAGCATAATCTCCTGCACAGCTTGTGAAGATGAAAAATAGCAAACCACAGTCCCAAGGATGCTGTAAACACTGTGTTTCTGTGGCAGCTTCAGGACACCTTGGTCTGTGGCAGTGTTATCTACTTAGGGTAATCTCCCTCTGCAGGTGCCAAATCTCTCTGTACCCGTAATGATCCATATCCGTCTTCTGTAGGATCTGCTAGTGCTCTAAGGGTTTGATCCTCTACTTAAGGTCAGAATTCATCCTGTACACAGGCATGCTCTGTGGGGGATCCTCTGGGGAGTTGCTGAGTCATGCACCAACTCTGCCTGTGATGGTGCAGAATGCTGCAGGGAGCACATTAACAAGTCGCTGTTTAGGGAGAAAAGACTTGTCTTCATTATCTTCCAGTGGCAGATGAGTGAGAGAATGTTAAAATACTGTATTAAGTTAGTTGTTATAGGGAAGGGAGAAGAATGATGCTTCAGAGTTATATGTCCACTAAAATTGAAGTTTGGGTAGTATGCATTCACAAATAATTTTATTTTCCAGTAATGACAATATGCAATATCACGTAAGAAATGAAATTGAAGAATTGATCTTATTCCTCAAATACAGGATAGCTTCAATATTAAAATTAACATATAAATTTAGCATCAATCTTATTTCCCCACTCACGTCTGTTGAGTAAATGCACATAAAGAATGAATCACTGAAACAGTATACTGAGAGAATCAAAGTCATTTTTCAAAGGTGTTAGCGCAAATGTGAGGTGAGCCTGTTCACCAAGCATCCGACAAATGTTGTAGGGTTGGCTCTCCAGACCCATAAGAAGGACATGTCAGGGACGCCCAGGGAGAGCACCACAACCACCAGCAAAGGGAAGGCAGGGAGGAGTGCTCACCCTGCACCTGACTCTTCCCGTATCTACAGGTATGTGAGCCGTCAGGTGTTGTGAGCATCACACCAGGGCTCTCCACAGCACTCCTGAGGGAGAAGTTATGCTATTTACGTCTTTGTTGACCTTATCAACCTTATCACAGATAGCTCAAACAGCATGCTGCTGGGGCAGCAGCCAGCCTCTTCAGAGTGCACAGCTCTGGGGCCTGTGGTGGGCCTGCGCTGCTGCTGCTGCTGCCGAGAAGCAGAGCCATGGACAGAGAGACAGCTTCCCCTAGCATTGCCCGTTTTGTGTGCACCCACAGACAGTGGATGGTGAAATCACCTGCCTGACAGGACAAAAAGCAGCCCTGGGCACTCCAGAAAGGCATGGCTGCAACTGCTCAAACAGGAGGAGGAACTGTGGGGAGGGCCAGGGGTGAAGCACTTTTGCTCCAAGAAAGCCACAACATGCCAGCGCTTTAAAAAATAAACCCAAACAGACAATCAAACAACAAAAAAGCCCGAACCCCAAAGACCCCTTTGGTTTCTGGTCTTTAGCAGAGACATCGCCATGCTCAAGCAATCTTTCCTGACGCTTAAATTAATTATTTTTCCTGCTGGGTGTTTCTGAGCATTGATGCCTTCAGCTTTACCCCTCCTCACGTCTTTCTTCCGCCTTCCACAGCTTGCTCCGACACAGAAATACCCCGATTGACCACAAGATGGGGCTGGAAAACGCAGGGTGTGGGAGTCGTATCCGCAGCCTTTCCTGCGGGCCCCACAGCCCTGGGGGAAGGACGCTGCAGCGCGACGGGCTCCGGACACAGCCCTGCCACCGACCGCGGTAAACCTCGGCCTGGGCCAGAACGGGTCCCACCATCTCGGGGAGAAGGGAGGATGGCCCCCTGCGGACCCTGGCTGGCCGGCGCACCCAGGGCTCCTGGAAAAGGGGGCTTCCTCGACCCGCGGTTCCCCAGGCAGGAGTGGGGATGAGTGGTGGGCATTCCCCCACCGGCATGGCAACGGTCTGAGGAACAGGTTACAGTGTTGTGTGGGCAGAAAGAGGTCCTGCCAACATGCCCAGGGCTCCTTGCTCTGCAGCAAGTTAAAAATTGCGTTTGCTTATAGTGCCAGCCTGGAAAGTACTGCTGGGCGAATAATTTCTCCTGGGCGTCATTGCAAGCCAATCCATATTTTTAAAAATAAATTAATTAATCTTTTGGATAGCCAAAATAGTAAAAAAAAACTCAAACGAAAACCCTGCTCAACACCAAAACTTGCATTTTTTATTTTAAACACATTTGGATTTAGTTTACTGGGGGAAAAAAAAAGTCAATTGAGTCAAAAGCTGACAAGGACTATTTTAACTCGTTTGCTTTTTCAGAAAACAGTTTATCAAAAGAGATCTGATTTTAAGAATCATACCGCCAAACCTGCACTTTTCACCACAGGTGTTCAGAGCAATAATAATACACCCAGCTTTAGCCAAGGGTCACCTTTCTTTGAAAGATGCTTCCCAGCTCCAAGTCACCAAAATTCTGTTCTCTGAACCTGACAGGCCATAGTGCGTGCGGTCACTATGAGCTGCTGCAGGCATCAATGTCTGATCTTTCTGCTGGAGCTGATTCACAGTCTGTAGCCAGGGTGGGGGGGCTGGGGGCGGGAAGAAAAAAGAAAAAAATCATTCAAAGCACAGGGCTGCCAAGACAGAGGTTTCTGCCGGAGGGAAATCTGCTTGGTATGTGAGCAGCTCCCAGACTACTCTTAGCGAGCCTCCAGCAGTTTCACCATGACATTGGAGCGCAGCATTTCCCTATCTCATCACTTTCTGAGTGCACAATGAAGCCTGTTTTACCTATCACTTTTCCTCTCTGGAGTGGCTGAAAGATGAATTTGTTTATAAGTGCCATGTGAGTGCAGACAAATCTGTCGGTAAAAGATTGTAATTCTGCATTTATGAAAATTCCAGGTGTTTTCACATTTATGCTTCTATAAGGGAAGCCACTTGTTTCCTTCCCTCCCTCCCCCCAGCCTTTGTGTCTTTGCTCTGTAGCATGGCCAACCAAACACTTTTCTGAACAGGCTGGAAATTTACGCAAGAAAAAAGTATCTTTCTGTTCATTTATCCCCTAAGGAAAATAAAAATTATTATTTTATTCTCCTTTCTGTGCGTGTTCAGCAACCTTACAAATGCAAAATCCACAGGGTGCATAAATCTTACAAAATACGGAATGCCAAATGAGAACACAGGCGTTTCAACCACCATGGAGACTGGGTAGCGTGCCTGATATATATTACAGTTTTAAGGCCCATCTGCTTTAGAGTCCAACTTCAGGGCAGCCTCAATTGTATTTCTTGAGGTGTGAGACTAATCCATACACCTGGCAGTCCTGGCAGCCATCTCATCTGCCTTCAGAGGTGTGTTTTGGAAAACCCAACTAACTGTCAAGCAGGCACAGTCACTTGTGAACAGTTAAAAAAAAAACCCCGGCACTAAAACCTTAACAAACGTCTAAGCAGAGAATTAATTTAGTGACATTCCTCATCAGAAGCAATTCCTCATGTCACTCTGATACACGTAAGATATGCAGAGATACCGATGCATGCAAACATGCAATAAATTGTTCAAACCGTTACTTTTCTAGATTTAGGGAATTTGCCATTTGGCTAAACATTATTTTAAAGAAATGCCTGGTATTACATCCTTTTTTTTTTCTACTTCTACAGTATAGGAAAAAAAGCCACTTCTGAAGCACTGGGAGAGCCTTTTTTTCTTCTTCCTGTGACTGTAGCAAGCTCTGCCTTACTCAGCTGAGCTTGAAAGTGTCTGCAGTATATACCCAGGACACCTCAGCTCCCCTGATGACATTTGCCTAATCTCAGCTGTGAGCTACAAGGCAGGGAAGCAGAACTCAGACTCAGAAAAAAAAGAGGCTTCCCTTGGCTGCAATTGCTGGACATTTTAACCCTGACTGAGAATTAATCAGCTCTCTATCTTCAGAAATGTTATTTGCCCAGCATAAATGACATAAACCAAGATCATCATCTTAGTTTATTTTTCTAGAGTCCTTAGCATGCTACATTAACCTGACAACGCTTAATCTGGTGTTCATTTCACGATACACTTCATGCAATTCACAGCTGTAATTGGTTTTACACTGACATTACACATTTCGACCTAGCCATGGGAAAGGAATAACTCTTAATATTTCTCTGAAGAGGGTCCAAGCTCAAATGGCACAGAAGCAGCTCATGCTAGTTTCATGTGCGTATTTCTTTCATCTGTATTTTCTTTCAGAAATAATCACTGGCATGAGATTGTAAGGTCCTTGTTTTAGTCCATTTGCAATTGAACTACGTTTGTTTGTTTTCTTATGTCCTGAGGAGTTCTCTCTTATAAAACAGCATTCAAGTATTCTAGTTTAACATCCCCATTTTTCTGAGCTAAGGAACAAAGTAGACCTCGGGCTTCTGTTTCCATTATGAGTCTTCCAGAGTCCCATAAGTGATAGCCATGAAGCCTGCCTTTGTAACACACACTCAGCACGAAAGCCAGAGTATTGCTATTTGGCATTATCCAGTGAAGTGCAAGAAATTTAAATAAGTTATGTCTTTATTGCTATAGTACAATACCAAGCAAAGTCACTTTTTAATACAATTGCAAGAGTTCCACAGCGTACATGTCCCTCCTCTTAGGGTCCAGTAGTTCAGCTGCACTGCAAGTATCACTTAGCTATCACGTGTTAAATGTCAGACTAAGAAGATGTGTTGAGTATTCTTGAGTCCGAAGAATCAGACCTTTCTTCGTACTCATCTTCTGTGTATATTGGTTGCTTAGACACAATAGGACACCCTTCATCAGGGATTGAGATCCTGGGATCTTCTGATGAGCGGGAAGGAAGGACAGGCGAGCTTCGGAAAACACTGGCTGAGTTGCTAGAGAAAGGACTGACGTACTGGGACCGCAGCTGGTACTGCTGCTGCAGTGTCATGGTGTTCCACAGGGTGACGTCATTGTGCAGGAATGGGCTGGACTGGTTTCTTGCCAAAGTGTTCCTCAGCATCAGCGGGTAACGTGGTGGCTGAGGGAAAGGGTGCTGCAAAGGTACAGCCAGAGGATTTGGCACAACATTACTGGAATCAGCAGAGAACCTCAGCGTGTCAGGAACCCTAAATGCTGAGCCCACAGACCACTTGGAAGAAGAAATAGGGTACGAACTCAGCGTGTGTTCAAAAATGTGCCCATTGGAAGGCAAAACAAGACCATCAGATTCTGCAGAAGTTCTCTCTCCACCAGCCACCGAAGACCTACTGGACAGGAGAACCTCTACAGCACTCACCAGATCACCACCACACCCCTTCAGGATCAGCTCCAGCACCGTTGGCTTTTGGTTTGGGAAGATCTTTTTCAAGACTTCAAGTGGAGGTCTGTTGGCTTTCAAACTGAAAGGTAAAGAAACTGCCCCAGAAGGACCTTCTATCAGGAGGTGGTTCTGCTCTGGATGGTACTTGGGGCTGTCTGGATGGCTCTCTGTGCTCCCACCATTTTTCTGAACTGCATAACCAACCTCGTCCACTGAAACGATTTCAGGGCTTTCAGGGGTAAAGCAACTTTTGGCTTTAGCCATGTCTGGGGAACTCCTTTGGTCTGTGTCTTTGTCACTGTAGGTCTCTGCATTGTCTGCTCCACCAGCATCACCCAACCGCTCCTCATTCATGTCTGCAAAGAGAAGGCAGAGAAGTTAACAAAAAACTGAGGCCAAAAGCTTTTACAGGCATTTGAGGATACAGTCTTCTTAAAGTGAGCAGAGCAGGATCCCAGGGGAAAAACAAAACAAAAAAACCCCAAACCAACCAAACAGAAAAACCCCCACCAGTTTTCATGGAGAAGTAGTATGAGCCTGTCTAGGCATTTTGTGCTGCCTTACGGATACCTGCCTCATTCTCCCATATACAAGAAAAACAGCAGTGGTCATTTTTCTGCTGCATCCATCTTTTCTCACTGGCTACAAGGCAGCAACATACACGCAGGTGCAAGCTTTTGCAGAGGAACTTCAACAGTTGCACAGCATAATTCCTCACTATCACCATCTCACTGACTGAAGATACCCACAGAGCACTTGGGAGACCAACATTCCCTCTGCAAGTCCATTGTCGTTGGTGGAACAACTCTGTCGTGACTACTGCCTGAAGGTCAAGCAAATGTTCAAATAAATCAGTGTATCCTAGTTCTGGCTCTACCAAAACTGGTGCCTCCCCCAGCAAGAATCACAGGTTCTTTCTTCAACCTCTGGAGCACAGCTGATGCCTTGGCTGTAAGAGCACAGAATCTAGAAAAATCTAGTTTGGAAAGGACCTCTGGAAGGGATCTGACCCAACCTCCAGTTCAAAGCAGGAGTAACTTAAAATATAGAGCAGGTTGCTCCCATCCTTGCTCAGCTGAGATTTAGATAATTCCAAGGATGGAAACTCCACAGCCTTTCCCAGCATTTATTACAAGTGCCTTGCTTTTTGTGTGCTAAGAAGGGCAAGAGCTGAGTACCGAACTGAAAAAAAGTCCATTGACCACGCTGCCTCCAGGTGGGTACTCAAAAATGGGGATACCCCAAACCTCTGGTCACTTTGGCAACACCTGGCCAGTGTATGGAAGCCTTTGGTGTAAGATGGCTTGTCAGAAAGAAGAGGAGGAGAGAGATGGCCAACTTTCACAGTTTCAGTGCAAGGGGTGCAACATGCTCGCTTCAGGCTGTATGTAGTAATTTCCCAAGGACGCTGTTCTGCTGGCTGTCTTCCTGCAGCACAATGATGAGCTCCCTGGGAAGCATCGACATCAAGGCAAAGGCTCATTGTCCAAGCAGTGGCTGACAACCTGCTTTACCTGCACAAGGTAAGGCGTGCAGGTGCCTGAGCCTCGCTGCTCACCGCAGACAGACCTGCCCAGGCCCTCTCAGCCCTGGAACAGGCAGGGCGTTCACCCGTGCAGAAGGATGTTGAGTGTCAGACAGGTCAGCTTGAGGGTAACCACCACTGCAATTCACTCACCTTGAGAAAGGACCCGGGATCTGACCAAGCCTGCCACTGAGTGAGAAGCCCCTGTGCTCACCAGAATGGGACTTTTAAATAAATACGAGATTCTGGAAGGGCAGAGCCTGACAGCGCAGCAAAGGGAGGCTTTCCTCATGAGAGAGAGGACTGTTTCTGCCAAGCAGAAATGATGGTCCTACAGAATTGTGGGATGCTGCTAGTTTGGGCTGCAGAAGGTGAGCACGGGAGTGGAGTTGAGCAATACAGATGTGCTTCTGAAGATCTTGCTCTTCTGTTTTAGCAGGCTAACCTGGTTTAAATGTCCATTTCTATACTGGTTATATTGTCTGTCCAGTGCCAACAGAAAAGCAATAGCTCTTCACGTTAGTAGGTAGTGAATGAATGCTCTTCTTCATACACTCAGTGCATCAGTCTTGCTTTCCCAGCCAGAGGGGAAGGGAGGAGGTGTTGGCAGGCAGCAAACTGGCACGGGGTATCCTGTTGAGGAGATGGTGAGACCTCGGCACAGCTCACCTATTCTTTGAAAAAAAAAAACCCCAAGAAAACAACGAAGAAAAAAAAACCCAAACAAACAAAACTAAACCAACAACAAAAAAAAAAAAAAACCCTAACCAGAAACAATACCGGGAGGCTCACACTAGTTTCTCTCCTAATCCTTTCATATGTTCATAATAATGCGTTTATTACAAAAGACGGGATGGCAAGAATAATTCACATCTAAATGAATGGGCAATTTATACATCGCAGGCTTTCCAGGCAGCCTAGGGACGGCTAATTACCTCTGTCTGTGTCTTGCCAGCGTTAGAGAGGCCCTTAAAAGAGACGACAGTCCTAATTTACACATAAATGGATTGCACGGTGGTGTCCAATATTACCAAATGGACCACATGCAAGTACAGCCTATTTCAGAACTACTGCGCTTTTCCAGTGTATCTTTGTGAGCAGTTACCACTGGGAAGGAAATGTATGCTTAAGAAAAAAGAAAAAGGAAAGAGAAAAAAAAAAAGAAGGAAAAAAAAAAGAAAGAAAAAAGAAGCACCACCAGCACCAGATTAGATCTGCATAATACTCTCATTGATCCTTATAAATTATTATTTACAGGATATTTCAGGTTAGTTTAGCTTTCGACAGAATTTAAAGTATCTTTGGGGGGGGGGGGGGCGGGCTTAGCTAAAAATTTTCTTAAAATTCTGAAAACTCGTCCCAGCGAAGTTCCCATTGTTACCATCAGGACAGTGCACGGATCCCGGCTCTCGGTCCTGCACCGGGACAGCCTCCTGGTACACACAGATCACAGCGGTGCATCCCATCAGACTACTGGGGTCGCGGGCTCAGGCCCGTAAAACAAGATTTCAGTGATGTATATCAAACGCTGTTACTGCTGCAGGAGGATCACACTCCTCCAGTAAATATCGAGTTTGGATGCGCTTTTTTCTAATTATCTTTTTTTGTTCCTCTCCCTCTCCGCCTTTTTGAGACCATTTTTCACTACCGGTGCCAGGGGGTATTGGGGTTTTGTGGGGGTTTTGTTTTGGTATTTTTCCTCGGCATGCTTCAGCACCGGGCTACTGAGGTGTCACCTACCCCCGGTGCCCCTTGCCGATGCTCCGAGGGGGTTGGGTCGGGTGGTCGGTGCCGGCTTACCCGGCGGGTTCCCGGTGGTGCCCTGCCCGTGTTCTGGCTACGCTTTTCCCTCACCTGAACAGCCCCTGCACACCACGATCACGGCGCGGGGGAGAGCCAGGTGGAAAGCCTGAGGGGGGGCACTGTCCCCGCCTCTGCAGGGGAATTGTCGAGATCAGGGCTTGGGGTTTTTTGGGGTTTGGTTTTGCTTTTTGGGTTTGTTTTTTTTTCTTTCGTTTGCTTGAAACGGGCACAAAGCAGCCAACGGTAAATAAACAAACATTAGGGGAGATGATGTACGTTATAAACATCCGTACGTGGGCACTGAGTTGTAGGAATATTGCGCGCGTGTCTTCACTCCAAACATCTATATTTTTCAGATACAAAACCATTAATTTTATGTTTAGAATCTTCAATCCCACTGCTCTTGGCCAAAGGTATTTCTCCCACCGCATGCGAGCGCGTTTTAGGTTTTAGGACAGAAATCTCGTTTTCAGGTGTTTTCAACGCTTGTGGGATTTAGGCGGTTTGGGTCGTGCCGTCCCCGTCCCGTCCCCCCGTCCCCGTCCCCCTTTTCTTTTTTATTCCAAATTCCTTATATTCAGGTATTCACTTATCCAGCCCCGCGGAAACAAGGGGCAATGTTTTCTTACCGATGCAAACGATGGGGGAACATTCACAAACCAACGTGCGTGGAAATACGCACCCAGCTCTCCGGGGCGCCAGTACAGGCGCGCATGAAACACAGTTCAGCGTGAGTACCGTACGCGCATCCGCGGTAAAGCCTACATCAATAAATAAAACTTCCTACGAATCTGGAACAATGTCCAACCCTGTATTTCCTCGCCGATTTGTACATTAAGGATCATGAGGCGAATACTGTAAAGGGGCCAAAAAAAAAAAAAAAAAAAAGTGAAACGCGTGAGAGAGGAGAAGCTGTTCTCTTCAAGTTAATAACTTGTCTGGAAAACTTCCTCAAATACTTTGGAACCAAGTTTGTTTCCATGATATTCCCACCGCTGCCCCTCTGCTGAAACAGTTTGCGCTTCGACTGTAAGGACAGCTCCTTCTGCGTCAAGGATTTTCCTGGATCACAAAAACATCTGCCTTTTCCCCTAGTTCTATTATTAGGGTGGACTCATACCAGAACTAGTATAAAACCACATGAAGCTGAGGTCGTGTAAACTTATGGAGGTATTTATTGGGGTTTTTGGGTGGGTTTTTTTTGGGGGGGGGGGG
Source organism: Laterallus jamaicensis coturniculus (assembly GCA_022605575.1). Lineage (NCBI taxonomy): Eukaryota > Metazoa > Chordata > Aves > Gruiformes > Rallidae > Laterallus > Laterallus jamaicensis. The sequence goes on from JAKCOX010000055.1 coordinate 2,733,917, forward strand.
GAGGGAGTTGGTTTGGCTTTTTGTTTGGGTTTGTTGGGGTTTTTTTGGTTAATTATTATTGGTTGGGTGTTTGTTTTGCTGTTTGTTTCGGGTGGGGTTTTTTGGGTGGGGGGCTTTTGTTTGTTTTTAATTAGTATCACCCCAGGCTTTCTACCTTATCTTCTGTGGTCTAAGGTGCTTTATACGGGACTAGTCACTACGCCAGACTAACTGGATCGGCGGTATTACGTTAGGACGTAGGCTCTAAAAATCAACAGAAGCCTCGGTGTAGCGTCGTATTAAAAAGTTTAAAAGCCTTGATAACTGCCACTAAGACAGAGTAGTGTAACGCGCTCACATGAGAGATGAAAGTTCAATAGTGGGGTGTCAGGGGAAGGAAGGAATTATTCCGGGTGAGCGCAGGCAGGTGTCAGAGGGGCAGTAGCTCCGAAGGGCTGCACTTGGCATCAAGCAGAACTTTACAACTGCCCCACCGAAATGGCCGGTTCGGTGGGGAGGAACAAAAATAAACGGGTCTGATTCGGCCGTGCCTCGGGAAATGCCTCAGAGAAACGTCCAGGACATCAGTGTCCGGGGCGGGAACTGGGGCGGGATGGAGGAGCAAATAATTATATACCCCAATTCTGATGATGCTTGTCATACAGATAGCGAGGAAGAGAAAGTGAAAGCCCTGCAGGTCGGAAATCATCAGGTTAAACTGTGTCTGCTGATAGCAGGACACCCCCACCCCCCTCACGAGGAGGTAATATTTCGCTGTCCTTCCACATAGCCCCATATTCATAAAAGGGGATACACACACACACCCTGTGCACACCCCGCCGCTGTAACAATCGGAGATAGGGAACAGTTTAAGTGAGCTCTGTGCTCACTCGGGGATGCTTCCCGGGTTCCGGGGTGGCCTGCTTCCCTCCCCCCCCATCCCCCTCACACACCCACCGCAACCACGGGCGGAGACGGGAGTATGTGTAGCGGGTCTTGATTTATTAAGATCTCCGTTTGGGTTTGTAGTCGGGTTTGGGTGGGTTTTTTTCCCCTCCCCGTGAAGCTGTTACCAGAAAGTGCTGACTGGCTGGCAAGGAAGAATTTCTCGTCAATACACTTTGATTGTATTTTGCAAACAAAATGCCTGTTGCTTGGTAACATTTCACTTGAGCCTGACCTTCCCCAAAAGTTATTGCTATCAGATTCGATTTACACTGTTCTCCCGTGATTACTGTAATCTTTTAAGCTGGGAAGTTCATATATCAGGGGAAAGAAAAGTTGGGCGTGCAAGTCAATACCGTTCCTATCCGCCAGATTTATATTCTGCTGGAGAAGTTTATTTGTTTCGTTTTCTGGAAGGAGTCAAGGTGGGTTGTTTTTTGTTGTTGTTGAGTTCTGGGGCTCTCTCTTTTTTGTCCCTCGGCTTCTCCCTGCCCCTCCGTTAGGTCTCTGCCCCGACCAAGGGCCGTCGCGGTTGCGGGGCCCAGAGAGGTTCCGCGCCGACGGGAGGCTGCGACCAGGAGGAAAGTTGGGGTGCAGAAGGACCCCAAAGCCCCAGCTGTGGGACATGGCGGGCAGAACCGGGCCGAAATGCGAAGGACGGGAAGGGACAGACCAAGGGGAAGCGAGTCTCGTACCACCAGTAACCTCGCCACACCGACCGACCCAGGGGTTCTGTCTTCCTCAGAGCTGGAGGAGCTGTGCCCCGTCTTGGGGCCCCGACGGACTGCTCCGGGGCCGGGACCGCTCAATACCTATGCCCTCATAGAGAGACTGACTGGTCACAACCTCAGCCCCGCCGAGGACTCCGGCCACCCGGCAGTGAGCCGTAAGGAGCCGAGCTCTGCGGGAGCCCAGAGTTTGCCATTCCCCGCCCGGAGCACCAGATAAAATTTCGTTTCAGCCGCCGCTTGTCAAGCGGAGTGGGCTGCCCGGGCATCCCCACCGGGTGAGGCTGTCGGCTCCTTCTCGGACGGGGAAGAGGACGGTGTCTCCGGAGCGTGGCTTTTGCGGCCGGAAATGTGTGTTACCGGTAGGTCGCACTCACAGGCTGCCGGTGGCGGGCGGCGGTTTCTGGGTCAGTATCTCCGTCCAGGACGCGGCCCGGCGGGAGACGCCGGGGCGGGAAGGAAGCCGAAACAGCCGGCTCGCCCCTCTCACGCTCTGGCGGCCCCGCGGCCCTCCTTAAGCCGCAGAAACCCTCCGGCTTCCGGCACCACTGCCCTCCTGAAGCTCTCTGTGGAGTTTTTTTCCCTGGACGAGGTCCCGTATCCCAGCACCCTGTGTGCGGGAAGTCGGGGAGCGGCTCCAGCCCGCTCAGTGGGACCGGGAGCGGCGTTTGGCAGTCCCCTCCGCTAGTCCCGGCGGCTGCGAGCCCGGCCAAGGAGCGGTCTCAGCACTTAGCGTCCCTTCGCTTTTTAAGAGGGCCTGACCGCACTCGCCGAGGTGCGGGAAGGAGCCGGGGCTTTCCCTGCTTCCCCCTTCCCACGACGCCCATCGGGAGGAGGCGAAAGCAGTCTCTTTTCCATGCACACGTCTTCCGAGACCCGCCCGTCGGGGTCCCGGCCCAGGCGCTGCCCTTCCTCCCCCTCTCCCTCCGTCCCCCTCCTCCCCGGCCCCACATATCCCCCACGGTGTCCGGCCCGGCCTCACCTGCCTTGTGGAGCGGCCCCGGAAGCGTGGGGGGCGGCTCGGCGGCCCAGCGCAGGGCGGCAGCGGCGGCCAGCTCGGCGGAGGCCCGCGGCGCCGCGGAGCAGGGCGGCGGCCCCGGCGGCGGGGCGGAGGGCTCAGCGCTGCCCGGCGGCCCCGGGAGGGCGCGCAGGGAGTCCGGGAGGAGGCTTTCCAGGCTCTCGTTGGCCTGCTGCCGGCGCAGCGCCACCTGCGCAGCCATCACCCGCTGCCGCTCGATGATGAGGATGCACTTCTCGCAGGTGCAGTCCTTGAAGCGGCAGTAGCGCTTGTGGCCCTTCAGCCAGGACAGCACGCCGTGGTTGCGGCACCGCGCGCACTTGGGCGTCCGCTGCAGCGGAGCCCGCGGCGGCTGTGACACTGGGCCGCCCATGTAGAGGTACGGGGAGCCGTAACCGTTCATGCCCGCAGGAGGAACCCGGCCGGCTCCGGGGCGGAGAAGGGGACAGCGGGGGCGGGCGGAGGCCGGGGCGGTGAAGGAGAGGAGAGGAGGCAGGCGCCTCTGCCCGCGGGCTTCGCGGGGGGCGCGGCCCCGGCCGCAGGCCGGCGCGGGTAGCCGCCGCCCGCCGCGGTGGCACAGGCGGGCAGAGTGCTGCCGCCGGCCAGAGCGACACTGCCGCTGCCCGCGCCGCCCCGCTGAGCCCAGCGCCCCTTCCACCCGCCCCCGCCCCCCGCCCGCCCCCCTCCCTCCTTCCCCGCCGCAGCCAGGGGAAAGGAGGGGGAGAAGGAGGGAGGGAGTAAGAGGGAGCCGGGTGGAGGGGGTGGGGAGCAGCAAGTGGTGAGGCCTCTGACCCGCCGTCGGGGGCAACGGGGATGTCCGCCCCGTGCCGCAGGCGTCTATCCCCCAGCGGGCTGGTCCGGGACCGGGACTGATGTCATCATGCATGCCCACTACCCTCCTACGGCTCACCCCGCGAAAGCACCCGAAGCTGGGGGCGAGCAGGGTCTAGGACGCTTCCCCTTGCTCCGAACCTGGCCCCATGGGGTCGGGAATCTCAAAAGTCCAGACAGGGCGTTTGGATTCCACACGGGAGCCCCTCGAAAGCTGACGGATCACTGCGAACAGCGGCACGGTGGTGGCTACTGCCATAAAACCGACTGGGGCCCGGTGCTGAGGGGGACTTTGAGCCCAAAGTTTAGTCAAAGTTTTAAAGCCTCAGGAACCTACACCGGAGAAGGAGCTGCCCGGCAGCAGCGGCGCCGCGCCGCGGGTCCTTTCTGTATCTCCGGCCGCGGGGAAACTCGCTGGAAAACGAGTATTTCCAATCAGGGAACGAGGGTTTTTAGATCCAAGCGGAATGTATTAGTAAAAGAGAGTATGGGAATATCGGCTGGGGAGAAGCAAAGTCGCTACAAAGCGTTTGTCTGCCCGCGCACCGGTTCCCAGCGGCAGAATCGGCCGAGCCGCTGGGGCTGCTGCTTGGACTCGATCCCGCAACGCTGCCCCGAGAGCCCCCTACTTTTCTCGGGCACTGAAACCGCTGCACGAAAACAAACGTTTAACGCGGGAGGGTACGTAACCAGAAAGTCAGATTTGAAACTCAGGAAGCACTTCGCTGGAGAGAATAAAAAGCATGATATGTGTCACGTTTTTTGCGTGGTATTTCGTTACCGCGTTCTTCTCGAACTGCTTTTCTAGTTCTGGTGGAAAGGGACTCGGGGAGCTCTTCCTCTCCGGGACCGTGTGGAGCGGTGTAAGGGAGGACAAGCTGCCCATCGCAAGCACCCTCTGCTGCGGGTTAACCGCGCCGAGGAGGGAAGGTGAATCGGATCACGTGCGGGGAACAGCCCGTTTTCCTGCAGCGCCGGTGGGATCCCCCGTTTCTTTGCAGACCACGGTACTACCGCTAACTGGGCTCCCCCACCGGGCATCTTACACACTCGTAGGTCCCCATGCAGGGGGGTGAGGGAGCGGAGACGGAGCGTGTGCCTGTAGAAAAACAATCTAGCGGTGCTTCCTCTGCGGACCAAATACATATTAAACAAAATAAACATTAATTGCAAGAAAAATGCAAGAAACGCGTAAAAGGCGATGCGCAGCCGCCCTCGGGCATCCGTTCCACCAAAACGAAGAAGCGGGGTGCAAGTGCCGGCGCGGTGGGACCGCGGGGGCGGAAGACCCTCCTCCCCCCGCCAGCAGAAGGGCCCGCTGGGCGCTTCCACCACTTTGGCCGACCGGGGGCCTGCCTGTTCCCGGCCCGGGCCGCCCCGGCGCGGCGGCGGGCTGGCTTAGGGCCGGGGGGCCCCTCTCTCGCTTGGCTGCACACCGGGCGTTCAGGCTGAAATACTTGTTTGATATAGTGCCGTAATCCTTTTCTCATATTTGATGGGAATGTTTTCCGTGTCCCTGTATTTGACAACATCTCCCCATAGGGCCAGGTTCGTATTTATGTTAGCAAAACGTCCCCTGTCTGAAAATCTATTGTAACTCAACATCTGACAACCCCAGTTCCCATTTCTGCTCGCAGAAAGGGTTTATTCAAGCACATAATGGGATCCCAGCAGAAAGCTTTTCAGAAGAAGGGGCTGTGGTAAACTGCACCACAAGAACTCCGGTTTCCAGGGCTATTAAGCTTTTAATTGGAAAATAGCAGAGGAAATTTCAAGGTGACTATAACGTGTTAGCAGTTAGTGCCCAGAAGAACAAGCTGGAAGAGAATGAACGTGCGAAACATATGCTCCAAATAACATTACGCGGAAAAGGCCTGGCTCCGCCAAAGAGCTGGGCTTTCCGAGAAGGAAACGCCGACGGGGGTGGGGACGAGGATGGAAAGTCAAAAACCGGCCTGACTTCGCCGGCGTTTCGCTACTTTTCGATGCAGAGCCGTTTGGGAGACAGACCCACGGAGACCCGCGTCCCGGTCGGGCGGACAGCGGCAGCCGCCGAGCCCCGCCTCGCCGGGACGGCCCGAGCCCGAGTGGCCACGGTTCCCAGGGGTTTCGGGGGCTAGGGAAGAGTGCTAGGGAAGAGTGCTCACTAGCGCTCGCCTCGCTCTAAGATAAGCGTTCGGGGAGGTGGCATTCGTGCGGGGCTGGGTTACCGCTGCGGAGG